>BSEG01000008.1:16042500-17292500 GCA_036245055.1 Diospyros kaki
GTCAATATAAAAACTTTATCAAGTTCCCATCCCATGAGACATTTCTCAATTGTATAGCAATGGCATCACCCTTATGACTAGATATTGGACAAAAGTTTAAGTTTTTTTTCTTCAAAATCCAAGTTTTGTCAATATAGTACACTGTCAAGCACATATAATTTAACCTTTGAATTGAAGTCCAAGTGTCAGTGGTTCACCAAACTCTTTGACAAGAATTTTTTAATTCATTCATCATGTTCAACCTCTCTTCATTGAATAACTCAAAACAATAACGAGCCATAGTCTAACATGAAGGAAATTGAAATTTTGAACAAATAACATTCACGATATGTCTAAACCCTTCATACTCAACAAACTTGAAAGGTACCTCATCTACCATCAAAATATGACCTAAAGCCTTTCTTGCGAGTACTTGATCAAATTTTCAATTAACCACTACAGCAACATTATCACCACCATCTCTCTCACCCCCTGTTGTAGTTGATTGAAAATGTAATTCCATTTGACGAGACCCTACAATATGAGGGTGTTTCTTACAAGTTCCCATATGATTCCTTAAACCTGTAGTCCCATTTTTTTTGGGATCACAATGGAACTCCTTGGAACAATAGTTGCATCTCTCTTTAATCTTACCATTTGAATTTATAAACTTGGTAAAATGATCTCAAACCTCTGACCTAACTTATATTGATTTTCTCTCTACCTTCCCAAGTGATGTTGCACCTCTATCATTTTTTAGTTGGCTATCTTGGGCTGGTGCTATTGGTGCAGGCCTTGAATTATCATCCACACTAGGGATATTTGTAGTTTGAGTCATGTCTTCTTCTCTTGCCATCTAAAATTATATTAATACAATTGACAATTGTAATTTTAATTTAAATGTTTTTTAAAACTAAAGACTATAGTTGGAAAAGGCATCTATGTATATAAATTAGGAAACCCAACACATGAAAACAAGGATCAATTACAAAAATACTATATAAAAGTATGACTTCACGGACATTGCAAGAGAATGACGTTGAGACTGCTATTTCAAATGAAGTACCAATGTAATAACACTTATACTTCTTGTTACATTATAATATTATCAAAATTAATCTCTTTCAAATAATAGTAATGTTGTCATTACTATTATTTGAATGGCGTTGGAAGGATAACTTTAGTGGGGTTTAAATAATACCACTACTAGTATCCATAGAAACTTATGTTCATAAGCAGTATATTGTTTTGTGCAACTATGCAAGCATATTCTGCTGTTATAAATTGATGATATTGTTAATTGGATGATTTTTGAAGGATAAATTAAAATACTGTTGTTAATTAAATGTATTATACTGTTAATAACTTAAATTAAATAGTGCTATTAATTAAATGTATTCTGTTAGTTTACACAAAGAGAGAGAGCCAAAAAGAAAATAGAAAATAGAAAACCCTAGTTTCTAGTTCTAGCGATTTCTTTCAATTAAATGTATTTTGTTAATTAAATGTATTCTAATTCTAGTGAGTTCTTTCAATTTTACATAGATTAACATAAATCATGCATATTGGTTGATTATAAATAAAGTCGGAAGCTAAACTCTAGTTTGGAAGCAGAGAACAAATTAGGAATGTGGACTTTTCTCATAATAATGAACCTTAAGACAACACAAAATAAAGAAATAAACCTTTAATTCTACCCAACCAAACACAAAAATTCCACAATTATAACACATTTTCATCGTTCGATCAACATAAATGGCTCGCAACAGTGTACACGAAGTTGAGTAACATATCAAAACCAAAACGACAAAATCAAAATAAATAAAAAATTACCTAAAAGTGGATGAACGTTGGTCGGAAAACAAACAGATAGTGGACAGATAGCGGACGGTTGGCACTGATATTTGCCTAACCAAAAATAAAGTTAAATACCACACACAGAGAGAGAGAGAGGGAGAGAGAGCAAGACACGATGAGACTCACTTGTGTGACTATGTCAACGTCTAACAGCAAAGAGAAAGGCGACGGATGACGTCAATGGTGATGGTCGAGGTTCGAAAGAGGGTTAGGGTTTCACTTTCTCTCTCTCTCTCTTTCTGAACTTGGGAAGTCTCTCGAATGACAAATGGCAAATGGCAATGGTGTGTGAACTAAACTGGGGTTGGGGTATATAGTATACAGGGTTCTAAAGGCAAAATGACGTCGTTTTACAAAATGATGTCGTTCCATATATCGGTCGATTCGATTTCTTCGAGTAATCGATCAAAACTAACTGAACTAATAAATCGAACTGAACTTCCACCAACCCTCTAACCGCTAACTAATAAGCTAAATAACCGAACCAAACCGGTCGGTTAGGTTCGGTTGGTTCGGTTTAACTGAAAAATTACACAAGCCTATTAAAAATATATTTAAAAAGAGTTGAAAAATACAAATAATTATTGTTGGAATTACAATAATTCCACCTAGATAATTAAAAATGGCCAAAACATATTTTCATAATAGATAATAAAATATAAAATATAAAATTGAATAAAATAATTTAAAAATTGGTGAAAGGAATTGTATTACTTAATAAAATATATATACAGAGAGAGAAATTTAAATTTTAAAAATCAGTTAAAGGAATAATGTCATTTAAAATTTTAAAATTGTCAAAGCATATGATAATTTTAAAATGTATTAAATAATATTAATTATAAGATTTAAATGAATAAGTTCTTTTAATAAATTTAAAATTTTAAAATGTATTAAATGACATTAACTATCCTATAAGGAATATATAAGTAATTGAGATTTATCTGCAAAATGTAAGATAAATTTATCTGAGGGGAATGTCGAACAAATTTATCTTGAAAGAGGGAGATAAAAGGTCATGTAAGAACTTTTAATAAAGATAGTTAGATAAGTTCAACAAACACGTTGTAAAGGCTGAACATTCGAAATACTTCCCATATCTGATAATTTCTCCCTTTTATCTTGGTAAACAAACACCTCCTTAATAAAAAACTAGTTAGTTTAAATAAATCTTATGCTTGTAAATTTTTAAACATTACATAATCTCAATTTTATATTAGCAAACTCAATATGTCGTAACAAATTTAAATGTTAGGATAAATCTTACATACAAAAAGAATTGTTGCAACTCATACATTTTAAAACACCCACAAATAAATAATCTATTTTCAATAAAATCCTTTAATGAATATGGTACTAGACCATGTAGAGTTAAAGCATAATGTTTCCCTAATGATAGATATAGATCTTTAGTTAATAGGTAATAAGTAATAATACTATAAAATAAAAATAGAAGTTACAAATTTTTATATAAAATATTAATAAGATTTGTTGATAATGATATATGCAAACACACCAAAACTATATAAATATATAATCATTATATTATTTTTTTGTAGGTCAAAAGAAACCAACCTTAGTAGTATTGTTAACTCAATAAAATCCCTTGGTTGCCAGTCAAGAGGGTTGGTATATTGATTTCTATGGGGTGTGTCCATGTGTTCACATTCATAATAATTTAGTTTGATGATCTAACTGTATATTGTTTTGAAGTAAAACTAATGTTTAAGATTTTTTTGATAACACCAAAGGCTGTCCTTTTATTAAACCCATAAATTTTATGGCTAGACAACAGGCATGGTCACAAGAGATAGTGGAAAATGGTGCTCCAAAATTCAAATATTTGACTTTGAGAGCTCATTATCCATCATTAACCACATGACCGCATGCTTATTATTTTGATAGTACTTTGTCACTATTTATACTTTTAAAAAGAATAAATTACAATAAACACCCTTCAAATTTGTCATAATTTTAAAAAATACCCTTTACATTTTGAAATTAACAGGGATCACCCCTACCATTAAAAATGAACAAAATTTGACCATTATACCCCTAATTCCCTTTTATCTCTCTCTTTTCTATTATCTAAGTTTAGGAAAAAATTAAAAAGAAAAAAAATAAGAACCTCACTATTAATGTTGTTGATAATTAGGATTCAACAATCTAATCCTATCGGCTAGGGTTTGATTACTGAATTTTCACAGTTAGTTTTTGTGGTTTAATCTCTAAACCTAACAAGCAATTATTGGAGTTTTAGTGCAATGTTGAGGAAGAAAAATAAAGAAAAAAAAGAAAAAAATATTAGACAACTTATATTGATTGTCACAAAAACTTTCAAAATCACATTCCATATTTACAAATCGGGGTTTGGTTTTACATTTTTTTGCAATAAATTGAATCTTGACCTTATTTAGGAGATATATATCAAGATTAGTACATATATAAAAAGATAAAAAGGGAAAAAAAAGAAGGGAGTGAGTGAGGGAAACTATGGTCGTAAATACGGTTGTTATCGATAAAACATAACTTCTTGATGAGAATTTGACAATACAAAACCCTAGATCTATATTTAAAATATATAAAAATTGTTGAATTCTTAAATATAAAACTTATTGGGATTTGATTCGATGATAATTGAAGGTTGGATTCTTAACAAATCAACATTCAATTTTCTTGACAAATTAAACCTCATGAGAAACAATGACAATAGAAGATTATGAGTCTGAAGACAACAATTATGGTGTTTGTTATTAAATAGTAAAATAACTTGAGACAATGAATAGCAATGACGAAAGATAATGATGGTATTGGATATAAGAAACTTAATAATAAGAAAGTTGTAAAAATAATCTTATGACTTGGATAATCGTTTGGTGGGAAAACAAAAAGAGAGAAAAAATAGAAAAAAGAGAAAGAATGAGTGGTAAGATAAAGAGAAACTTTTATATATAAGGATGTTTTGATATTTCTAAATAATTTCTAAATAACTAATTAGAATTAGCTAAAAATAGAAGAAAGTTTCATTTTCAAACGCATTTATCGCACATTTTCAAACGTGTAGAGAACTTTCTGCATTTATTCAAAATCAGAGTAACCGAACGCAATTCTCAAATTCAAGGAAAGCAGTAGTAGAAGTAGAATATATTAATCAATAATAGTTTAATACAAAGTCGTAAATAAAATAAAATAAGGGCTAAGCTATAATTATTAGAATACGAGTTTGACAGTAAAATTCAAAAATAACAACGGTGGGGGCGGTTGTTGAATGCTGATCGTACAGACCTCAGGTGCAAAATCGAGGGTTTGTTCCCTCTCTTCCGATTGCTACGCTTATTGTTCGCTCGATCTGTAAGTCATTTTGGCTTTCTTTATGCGTCTTCTGGGTTTCTCCCTTGTGTTGCGTTGAATCCGTTCTCCATTTTTTCAGGTTTCCACGTTTTCGTTTTTGACCTTTTGCTTTGCGGAGTTATAGTTTTGGAATTCGAGGGATTGCTGAAACTCTGGATCTTGTGTTTTTTTTTGCCCCGGATCTCAGGTGATTTCCCGTTTGGCGTTTAGTGCTCGAAGTCGGTGGTTTTGGGTCTGAGGAAGGGCTGGTTTCGAAGAATCTTGGTCGAATTGAGTGAGATCAGAGAGGATTAGGAACCGCTTGATGGCTTCCAATCCTCCATTCCAGGTGGAGGATCAAACGGATGAGGATTTCTTTGACAAATTAGTTGATGACGATGGCGAATTTAAGGCCTCGGCGTCGTCATCCGGGCATAATTTTGCCGACGGGAATGATTCAGATGAAGTCAAGGCATTTGCAAATTTGAGTACGGGTGAGGCTGACTGCGGGTCTGAAGATGTAGGCGGGGAGGGGCAGAATGAAGCTAATAAGGGCGAAGGCACTCTCCATAAAGTTAATTCCGTGTCGGTGGATGGGCATACGGATGAGAGTAGTTCAGTGGTATCATCCAATTCATGTCCGGTGGATGGCCATTTTGAAGAGAGTAATTCACTAGTTTCATCCAATTCTTTTGCATTTGATAATGTGATCGAACCCAACGGCATGGCAATCGAGACAAAGGATACTCCAGATCCAACGATTGACAAAGTTAATGAATCTGTAGGCTCAGGTGTTAAGGAGGTGCAATGGACCGCATTTAACACTGATTCAGGACGTAATGATAGCAATGGGTTTGGATCGTACTCTGATTTTTTCAGCGAGTTAGGGGATGATGCTATTCATCAAACTGGGAAGGTTGATGATAGCATCAGTATGCAACGGAAGATTGGATCTGACAGTGCAGAACTTACTACTGCAAATGTTGACAACAAACATAACTATATGGAATATCAAGAGAATCAATCTTTTGGTGCCACTATGGGACAAAATGATGGTCAGGATCTAAATAATACTCCGTACTGGGAGAATCTGTATCCAGGGTGGAAGTATGACACAAGTACTGGTCAGTGGTACCAAATCGATGGTTTTGGGACTGCAGGGAATGCGCAGGGGACCTTCAACTCCTCTACGGCTGGTGATTCAGCTGTTTCTGATGGGAACTCACAGGTTTCTTACTTGCAGCAAACTGCTCAGTCTTCTGCAGGTACTATATCTGAGAGTGGCACCATGGGAAGTGTCATGAACTTGAATCAGTTGTCACATGAGAGTGGTGTGACTGGCAGCAGTACTTACTGGAACCAGGTGCCACAATGTAGCAGTGTTACTGAAGGTGTTTCTAGTTGGAGTCAGGTTTCACAGCAGAATGAGTACCCAGCACACATGGTTTTTGACCCACAATACCCAGGTTGGTATTATGATACAATTTCCCAAGAATGGCGATCATTAGATACCTATACCTCACTTGCTCAATCAACAATTGAAGCACATAATCAACTAAGTCAAAATAGTTTTGCATCAATGGGTGCATGTTCCCAGAGTGACGATAAAAAATCTTTTGATGACTACGGACTAGCAAAGCATTATGGGTCTCATGATTTTGGTGCCCAAAGCCCAGATTACAACTGGGCTGGCTCTGTCAGTAATTACAATCAGCAACCCTTGAATATGTTGCAAGCTGAGAGTGTCGCCAATAATGAGGCTCCCACAGATTTTAGTGGAAACCAGCAGTTGGAGACTGTCAATCAGCAAAAGTCTTATGTTTCCAGGGGAATAGCTCCAGCTCATGAGACAGCAACTCAGCCTCATAATGAATTTGCATCTGGTTCACATGGTTTTGTTTCTAGTGCAAACTTCACCCAGCACATTGGTCAGGCAATTATGCAGCAGAATGAGCAAATGCATGTCTCCAGCAATTATTATGGCAATCAAAATTCAGTAAATTTTTCACAGCAACAGTTTCAAAGCAGCCATAAACTTACATCCACTGCAGGAAGGTCGTCTGCAGGCCGCCCTCCACATGCTCTGGTTACATTTGGGTTTGGCGGAAAACTCATTGTGGCGAAAGATCATAGTTCTCTAAGTACCTCATCCTATGGGACCCAGGTTTGTGGATTTTTTTCTAGCTTAAGTCACATAAAATTCTATCTTATGTTGCTGCTTTGTTAAAACCCAAACATGTTGTGCGTGCTCTGTGTGAAGGGTCATGTAGGAGGCTCAATCTCTGTTCTTAATTTGATGGAACTTGTCACTCAGAAATTTGAAGCATCAAGCACTGGTGTGGGCAATTGTGATTATTTTGACACACTGTGTAGGCAATCTTTTCCTGGTCCCTTGGTTGGAGGGAATGTTGGGAGTAAAGAGTTGAACAAGTGGATTGATGAAAGGATTGTGAATTGTGAATTTCCTGCTGTTGACTACAGGAAAGGTGAAGTTTTAAGGTTGCTTCTCTCATTGCTTAAGATAGCTTGTCAGTATTATGGAAAACTTCGATCCCCGATTGGCACTGACACTGCATTAAAGGTAAATTACTAATTGTGTTCTAAATTTGGTTTTGGATTTCGGTTTATAATGTAGCCGCAACTGGTTACAATTTAATTGTTTTGTTGTTAATGTCAATTTTTTTTTCCTCAAATCACTTTTATTCTGCCAAGTTCCATCGAGTATGTCATGGGAAAGTAGATTTTCCATTAGGAGAGATGCTGGTAGCATTTTAGGGGCTGGAGCATTGGCAGATGACGATAATAGTGTATGGCATCCAGTGACATGGGTATTTGGTAGGCAGCCACAGAAGGCCATCGAACCTTTTTGCCTACAGTTTGGTGATTGAGTAGGGAGGATCCACAAAACTTGAGGATGAGTTTTTCTCCCATCAGGGGAGATTGATAGGATAATTTTGTTTAGGTTTTAGAGTGATTTTTTTGTTTAGTTTTAGATTCTTAAGACTGTTATCTTCTATGTTGTTGAGATAATCGTAGTTAGGATAATTATGTCTTTAGTTAGGATTAGATTTTAGCCTATAAAAATGCTTACGATGTATTCAGAAATTGATGATTTTGATACTGAATAAATCTGGTGATTTTTCACTCTGTATATTCTCTATTTCTCTTTGATTTTCTACAATCTTTTTTCTGTTCTGCAGCACTGCCCCCTTTTTTGTTTTCAGGTGGCTGCACTCTTTCTATCTCCTTTTTGTTATACATTTTATTTTTGTTAATTCTCTCCCTCTCTCTCTTTTTCTTTCTTATAATAGGACATGTTCCCTTGGCTTCTTTGAATTTAAAATTTCCTGCTTACCAGTAGAAATGGGTATATTTCTTTGAAACTGCCTGAAGACCTTATTATTTTTTTATCAGATTGTGTCTGATATTTTTTGGGTTAGTTCTGTGACATTCTATATTCGCACCTGTTACTGTTAGCCAATCACATCATCAGTTTTTTGTTAAATGCTGGTTGGAGTGTTGTTTATCATTACTATTATTGTTTAATCCCCCAGTAATTAAATTAAAAGCCTTCCTCAATCCTCAGAGTTTCTGATAAGGTTGGAAAGAAAATTCAATAGTGATAATAAGGGAAAAAAACTCCCACTCACTTGTTTACATCTATGCTGACACTTAGTCACACAACTCTTATCTATCATCATCTTTTTCTTCATTTCTTTCATTCTTCTTCTTCTTCTTCTTTGCTTTAATGCTGTACAAATTGTATCTAAAATCTGATCATGGAGTATCATATCGTCTTAATAGAAGAAAGTGGCTTAAAGCTACCATCAGGGCTTGCACTAGTTTTGTGAGTGCACAATTATGTGTGTAAGCAGTATATACATATGTGCCAAGAGATTCTTGCTAGGCGATCAGTGAATATATGTACATATATTGATATATCCATGACCCTGAAGCTTGTATTCTATAAGATAAAAATGTCTGTTATGTTGCAAAAGGTATTGGCTCAGATTACAATTTTTCTTTTTTGGTGAAATACGTTTCAAGTGTTCAGTGCAACTTCCATACCTGAAGTAAATTTTGGAGCTTATTTTTAAGAAAATATAATAAATATAAATCTGGAAAGAACTATTTCAGTTTGTGAAACATATATATTTACTATCGTATGGACATTTAGTATTTATGTTGCTTTTCATTTAATTCTACTATTACAGATAAAAAAATATGTAATGAATGTGTGCATCTTTGTGATAAAAATTAAATATGGTCTAAAGTTTAACAAATACTATCAGCATGAATTTGTAAGAGAGACTGAGCAAACAAAAGAGAAGTCATTCTTGGATAAGATTTTGAATTCCATTGCTATAGATTAAGGAAAGAAATTTCTGATAGAAATATAATTTTTGTTTACAAATTAATTAAAATTTTTTATTGAGGTGCTAATTTTAATGAAACTTCACAAAGAAGAGATAAAAATAAAAAATTGATTAATTGAAGTTTGCAAAATTAGAAGTTCAAATATATAACACTTCTAGATTCCCTTTCAGGTGGGGGTGGGGGTTTTGTCTGGGTCCCTGTCACTGGCTACACGATATGCACAGCAAACTGCAGGGTCATTTATCCATTAACTTGAATTCCTAAACCTTAGTGGTCACTTTGAGCTTTTACTGAGTCCAATTTTTTGTTGTAGAAGATAACTTCTTGTGATTGATATCAACCTGTAAAAAAAGGGTTTTTGTTTTTTTCCCTAGTTAATATATTCTTTATGAGCTGTTTCATGTTAGAAAATTTTGTGTAGCATTCTGTTGACTTTGGTGCTTCTAATAGGAAAGTGATGTTCCAGAGTCAGCAGTTGCTAAACTTTTTGCATCTGTAAAGAGGGATAGTGCACAGTTCAGTGACTATGGTGCTCTGGCCCACTGCTTGCAGAAGTTGCCATCTGAGGGGCAAATGCAGGTATTCCATTTCTCATTTCCTGGACTTTTACTTTTACTAGTTTTGTATTCTTGCCATTAATGGCAGTTGGCATATCTTTTAGGCAACTGCTGCTGAGGTACAAAGTCTTTTGGTTTCTGGTAGAAAGAAGGAGGCTTTACATAGAGCAAGCGAAGGCCAGCTGTGGGGACCTGCACTTGTTCTAGCTGCTCAACTTGGTGACCAGGTTTATGCCTGTTTTCTTTGTCCTTTTTTCATGTTTGCCTGTAGTAGTTTTGTAAATACAATGATGATCGTCAAATGTCTGATGCATCTCTCTCATTCTGGGATGTTCTATTGCAGTTTTATGTTGATACTACAAAGAAAATGGCACTTCACCAACTAGTAGCAGGCTCACCATTACGAACATTATGCCTGCTGATTGCAGGTCAACCAGCAGAGGTGTTTTCTCGTGAGGAATCTGATAGCAGCTTCCCTGGTGCTCTGAATATGTCTGCACAGCCTGCACAGGTAATATTCATTGAAAAAAATTATTTCATTTGCAATTTAAGTAATTTCCCAATTTTCATATTCAAGGCCTCATTCATAGTTTCTGAAAAGAAAGAAGTAAAATAGGTTTGGAAGGACTTTTTGTCTATTGTCCTGATCATTGTAGAATTTTTTGTTTTTCAATAGATCTCTGCCTTTGTATGTTTTGGTTGGAGCATTTTTTTTAATGTCTCAACGTCTTTTTTCTTCTGCTGTTAACTTAGGATGGCTCAAACTTTATGTTAGCCCATTGGGAAGAGAATTTGGCAGTAATAACTGCTAATAGAACAAAAGATGACGAACTCGTGCTTATTCATCTTGGAGATTGCTTGTGGAAAGATAGAAGTGAAGTATGTCCTCCATGTGAAAACCCCTTGAAGACTCTCTCTCATTCTTTGTACGTGTTTGCTAATCCAGTCTTGTGGTATATTCTTACATGAAAATTATTCAGATTGTTGCTGCACACATTTGCTACTTAGTTGCAGAGGCAAACTTTGAGCCATATTCAGACACTGCAAGATTGTGTCTAATTGGCGCAGATCACTGGAAATTCCCCCGAACATATGTGACTCCAGAGGCTATTCAGGTGCCACTTCACTGCCATTGTCTCCTTAAGTGTTTTCATATTTTTAAAAAATGGGAAACATTTATTACATTTTTTATCCTGTCATATATATTTCTGTACTTATCCACACACCTGACAATCAATTCTTCCCTTCTATATCTCTTTTAGTTTGACCACACTTGATTGTTAATATGGACAATTTTGGGTGTTGCAGGGTAACATTCCAGTATTGTCCTCAAATTATGCCACAGTTATATAAATCCTTGATTAAAGCTTATGCGAACTTTGGCTTACCATTCTCAACCTTGTCCTTCCTCCCTCCCTGCCCCTTTTTACTTTTTGGGATCCACTTGGGTTCTTTTGTGCTCGCCTTCAATTGGTAGACCTTAAGGCCATTTAGCTTTGGTTCCGTTGGACTAGCCATCGGAAACTTAACTTGAACTCTGGAAACAACATATGATGTGACATTAGATGTTCGTAGCCCTGGACCTGAATATACCTCAATATGCTTGTGTTGTGATGCTACTAGCCTCATGTAAGATATATGTAACCATTTGTCGCTGGCCTGTTAAAGTAATTTATATGATGTCCTTAGAGCAGTTTTAGAAAATGTTTGAGAGAAGAAGAGAGTGCAAGTTGCTTGTATAAGGCTCATTAAAGATTTATATTGTGCAATAGAAACTTATTTTAGGATTTGTGGTGAAGATACAACTACAACTACATACAAAGCCAGTATCCTCCTATATGGGGTTAGCTACATGCATTCTAGCTCTCCATTCATTTATATCCATGGCTTTATCTTTTGTAAGTCCCACATAGATAATATCAAACCTAAATGTTTGACATCAAGTTTTTTTTTTTTTCCGTCTTCTTGTACTTGTTTTGTTAAATACTTGTTCAATTTCAACCACTCTCCTCGTAGGAGCCTTTATTTGGTCTTTTTTATCATATGATCAAACCATTTTAATTGTATCTCAGGCATCTTATCTTCAATAGGAGCCACTTTAATCTTATTACAAATAATTTTATTTCTATCTTTTTTTATATAACTGGACATCCATCTTTATCCTTGCCTGTTATAATGATATTTTGCTCATCTTGGTGCTTTACTACCCAACATTTTGTGCCATACAACAAAGTTAGTCTCATTGTTGTTTTATAAAATTTTCCTTTTAGCTTTAATGGAATCTTACTATCACATAAAATCCCATATGCACATTTCTATTTTAACTATCTTGTCTTAATTCCATGGGTAACATCTTAAATCTCTCCATCTTTTTTGGATGATTGATCCAAGATACTTGGATTTATCTTTTCTTGGTATGATTTGATCTTCTAATTTTATCATAACATCATCCACACTTGTATTTTTATTAAACTTATATTTCATATATTTAGTTTTCACTCTACTTAATTGTCAGGTCCTTGGGACTGACAATGGAAATTCTCTTATGAGGATGAGAGTTAGGGTAGGATTTTGAGGGAAATGAGAGAAGGATGTAGAAAGGAAGAGAAAGAACAGAGGGAGACGAGAGGATAGAAGGATTGAGAGGGAGAGAAATTGAGTGAGAGAGAGAATCAAATGCTATGAATATTCATAGGTGCCTTCTGTTCAGTTGAGTTAGCTTTTTATAGCTAATCCTTGGCGCCAAATGAACTGCCTGTTAGCCAAGGTACAACTCCAGTAGCTGCTTGAGTACAACAGCTACTAACTACCTTACAACTGGAACCAAAATGACAAAAGTTACCCCTAATACAACCGTAGGGTCTTGACAATTACCCCTGTTGTACTTAGGCCTGCCACACACAGAGCCTACCATCCCTCCAAGAACTCATCGATCACACCCCCAGAAATTAAGCCACACAGTACTCGATAGAAACAATGAGAAGAGAATACAAGACAACAACAAACCACACAAGAAACAAAGGATTTTATCCTGGTTTAGTCTTATAAATGAGACTTACATCCAGACTGCCTTGGGCACCATGAAAACTTCACTATCTTGAATCCTTACAGCGATTACATGCACTAGAAAACACCTCTCTTTCCCACAGTCTAAAACCCTAGACTGTACAGAGAAGAACACCCTAAGAAAAAATACAAATTAACCCTTCTCTCAGCCTAACACATTCTCGCTCAAACCCTCTCAAGATATCCTACTGTTTTTCATGACCTATTCGAGCCCTCCCCAGCCCTTATTTATAAATCATAAGGGCGGGCAAGACAGTTACAACCAACTGCCCATCCTGACCGAATTTAACCAACTTTTAGTTAGCTTAAACAAACTAAGAACTACTCATTACATTAGGAAAAATATGCTAACATATTTATCCAAAGGAAAAAACTAAGTACAAAAACTAATTTAAGACAAATGTCTTCACAACCCCCCTCTTAAAAATTTTTTGTCCTTAAGAAATGGGAAGAAACTGAGTTGCTTGAGGAAATTGTTGCAGCAAATCAGGGAGGTATTCCCAGGTGTTGTTGTCAGGGTGGAGATGAGTCCATTGAACCAACACTTGAGTGATAGGGGCCTCTTGTCTATGGATCGCTCATCTATCCAATATGAAGGCTGGTTCCACCAGTGGAGGAGCATCAGGAGCATAATTAGGCGAGTCGGATTAACCAACTGGGCATCCATTGACTTCTTGAGCAAGGAGACATGAAAGAAAGGATGTATGTGAGAATTGGCAGGCAGCTGAAACTTGTAAGCTGCAGTCCCAAATTTGGCCACGATAGGGAAAGGACCAAAGAATTTAGGACTAACCTTAGAAACCTGTCAGTGAGTAAGAGCCCGTTGGTGGGAGTGTCTCAACTTAAGTAAACCATATCTCCCACCAAAAACTCCTGTTCACTATGCCTGTGGTCAGCAAACTGCTTCATGCTGTGCTGAGCAGTGGCTAATTCCTTGCATAACACTTGTAAAACTTCCTGTTGCTGTTGTAAATAGTCACCTACAACATCTACAGAGGTGGACTCCAAAGTGGCTGGAAGTAGTGGTGGTTTATAACCATACAAGGCTTGGAAGTGGGATAGTTTAATGGAGCTGTGGTGATATGAATTATACCACCATTGGGCTAAGGAAAGTCACTTGTGCTAGACCCAAGGCTGAACAAAATAAAGGTAATGCAAATAGGTCTCTAGGCACTGATTCACTCGCTCCGTTTAGCCATCTGTCTCAGGGTGGTAAGCAATAGACATGTGCAATCTGACACCCACAGACAAACAATTCTTGTCGCAACAAACTAGTAAAGACCTTGTCTTTGTCAGAGACTATGGTCTATGGCACTCCATGTAGATTGATCACCTAATCCAAAAGCACCCTTGCCACCTCTTGTGTTAAAAAGGGATGAGACAGGCCTATAAAATGGGCAAATTTAGTAAATCTGTCCACTACCACCAATATGTAGTCCTTGCCCTCTGATTTTGGCAGCCCCTCTACAAAATCCATAGAGCAACATACCCAGGCCTGCATCGGCCTTTCCAAAGGCTGTAGTAATCTAGGTGTTGCCACTGTTTCATGTTTACACCTCTAGCATACCTCATAGGACATCATATACTTCAGCACACTCTTCTTTAAGTTGGGCCAATAAAATGGCTACTTAACCTTGTGATAGGTGTTCCTTATGCCCAAGTGACCTCCCACTGGTGACCCATGTAAGGCTTGTAGAATTTTGGACTTAAGTTGGTCACAATCCCCTATTATCATCTTGCCACAAAATCGGATCAACCCATTAGTCACAGTGTAGCCCGGTCCATTAGAAGGATTAATGAGCAGTTGGTCTAACAACTTTTTTGACCAATCAGCTAGAGTATAATGACACGACCCTAGGGTTTACTAGGGTTTAGAATGAGATTTTGAAAGAAATGGAAGAAGAAAGAACATAATGGAAGGAGAAAATAGAACAGAAAGAGGGAGGAATTGAGAAGAAAGGGGAAGGGTATAGACAAGACAGAGAGAAAGATAAAACTTGAGAGAGAAATAGGTAAATTCATTCAATCAATCAATAGCCCCTATTCTCCATTCAACAACCTATTTATAGGCTGTTTACATCCATGTAGTTATCACCCAACTAACCAACTAACAAACTAACAACTCAAGTACCACTACACACTAAGGGAAATACAAACAAGAAACAATTCCAACTGAAATGCCCTTGGGGTCTTGACATTTTCCCTCCTGATGAGAAAATTCTTGTCCCCAAGAATTTACAGCAATGACTACGGTTCAACCAATCCCCGCTTTCAATACTTGTTGCCTCCTTCTCTCCTTTCTCTTTTGTTTTTTCCCTTTGAGTAGTAGAAGGGTAGTAGCATTCACGGCCTTTTAACGTTTTGCCTCCGCCTTAGCCATTCCTTCAAACAAAATAGCCTATATAGAATGCAGCTGTGACTCCTCCTCGGTGATCACCTTGTACTCACTGGTTTCTTCAAGGAAAACCACCTCTTTTTCTTCTTCCTCTTTTTCATCTAGTCTTTCCATGTTCAGTAGCAGTCTTTTGCATTGGTGGCTTGGACGGATGTTTTCTCCGCATTTATAGCACGATCCTATTTGCCTCCTCTGCTCTGGCATGGAATTTTTGACTGTATAATAGTTAGAGTTAGTCTTGGTATTTCCTTCCAATTGCTGACTGGTGGGAGGATTATTACTTGGCAGCATTCCATGCTTTTTGAAGATTGCTTCTAAAGTAAGCTCCTGTAACTTTGCCTTCTCAGTTGCCTGTTTCACCATTATAGGCATCATCATCTTGACTATAGGCTGTAATTCATCCTTCAATCCACTAATAAAACTCAACACAAACTATGACTCGATTAAACTCGGTTGCGACATCTTCAATAACGTCCTCAATTCTTCAAACTTCACCTAGTAGTCGATCACTGAACCCTCCTCCTTCAATTTATTAAATTCTTCAACCACATCTGACATATTTCTTTCCCCAAACCGGTCACACAATTCTCCTGCAAATTCCGACCAATTCAATGTCTTTCCCCTATCTTTTGATACCAAGAATCGATTGTATTATTGAGATATGCTGTTGCTAATGTAACCTTTTGTTCCTCTTGAATTCGGTAGAACTCAAAAAACCTTTCACAGCGGTGGACCCACCATTGTGGTTTCACCCCCTCAAACATTGGAATTCCATTCGGGGTATAAGCGTATGTATAGTAGTTTGGAAAGGAGTTCCTTTTACCTGATTGCCTCGCTCCAAAGTAGGTTGATCCTCTGCTTCTAGCCCTTCATCAGTTCTAGGGAGAATGCCATCACGGATCAAGATCGGGTCCCCACCTGTTCTTGGAGGGAAATCCGGCGGAAGATGGAATTGGGGTAGTGCTACCAGTATATTGAACATGTTGTTGATATTCTACTTGTACTGTTCCACCATATCTCTATTCTTCTCCTATTCCCTTACACTATCATTGATAGTCGCAATATCCTGTCGGCTTTAGATCATAGCTTCTTGGGTATGGGACATGTTGAAGCATATACTGAATAAGTGGTTGATTTCTTTTAATTGTTGATGAGTTATATTTGTGTAGGCTGTTGTGTTGTTATGTTTCTATGTTGTTCATTTATATTTCAGCTTGCTATATAAACTTGAGCAATCCTGTCATTTGTAAGTGTTGATTCATTTCAATAATTGAAAGTTTCTCTCTCTCACATTTCATTTCTTTTCTTGTCCAAGTTTCATTACATGGTATTAGAGCCACTGTAACTCTACTTTGATGGCGTTCAATCAAATTGTTAGTTCTTCTTCTTCTCCACCACCTCGATCTTCCTCTTCTCTGTCGTCTGCATCGTAGTATGATTTTGCAGCGATAGCCAAAGCTTTTAGTTTCATTCCATTTAAACTCGACTCCAGCAATTACATCTTCTGGAAGGCTCAGATTCTTGCGACAATTAGAGCCTTTGATCTCACATCCTTTCTTAACAAATCGACATCTCCACTAAAGTACGTGCAAGATCCAGGAGGAGGAGAAGCTAAATCTTAGATCGTAAATCCTGAATATCTAAATTTGCTCAGATCAGATCAACTGCCACTAAGTTGGCTGTTCTCCACCATTGACAAGGATGTTCTTGCGTAGGTGATTCATTGTGAATTATTTGCTGAGGTATGGAATTCGTTAGAAAGTCTTTACTCAAGGCAAACTATAGCTAAGTCCTTTCAACTAAAACAACAATTACAAGCTTAAGAAAGAATCACTCTTGGTGAATGATTATATACCGAAGATAAAAACTATTGGCCATGCTTTAGCAGTGATTGGTGAATCGTTGAATGATAAGGAAATTTTACTTGCTATTTTAAATGGCTTGGATCAAGAATATGAAACTGTTAGTTTGATTACATATCGAATGGACGATATTGACTTAGAAAAAGTACATTATCTATTGTTGATGCATGAACAGAGAATTAGTGTTAAAAATTTGTCGATATCATCTAGTCAGTTTGAATCGGTTATGACTTCTCCTATGTTAGCAAATGTAGTCTCAAGGAATGCTGGTAATTTCAGTAACACTAATGATAATAGATGAGGGTTATCCATCTAGAGGTGGTGGTTATGGTGGTCATGGAAATCGAGGTGGTGGTAGAGGTCGAGGTAAAGCCTCTGGTCGGAAGTTTTATTGCCAATTATGTGGCAAACTAGGACACTTCACTGATAGGTGTTATCACCTATATGACAGAAACTTTCAGAGACTTAATTTGAATAAAAGCTTTAACAGATCCAATGGAGGTGTTCAGAACGATCCTAAAGCTTACATGACTTCCCTTAGTGAGTCTAATGGATCTTACATGAATGAGATAGGTTCAGTACAAGGAGCTTCCTATGGCAATTTTTCTTCTTTACCTGAAAATCTACCTTCGTCTTCTTTGGTAGATCCTTCGTGGTTCGTTGATTTTGGTGCCATGAATCACATTACATCACAACTTAACAATCTCTCACTACAATGGTGTAGACAAAGTAATTGTTGGAAATTGTAAGAATTTACCAATCTCTAATATTGGTGTTAGTCATGTTTACACTCAAACTCATCCTAAATCAGTTCTCTCTTTACCTAATATTCTTCATGTACCAAGCGTAACTAAAAATTTACTAAGTGTCACAGTTTACTTGTGATCACAATGCTATTGCTGAATTTTATGCTGATTCTTGTTTGATAAAGGACAAGAGTTCAGGGTAAGTGTTACTCTGGGGGCAACTTAAGGATGGAGTCTATCAATGGATTCCAACATTTGCTTATGTTGCTTCTGGCCCTTCTGTTCATCCTATCAAGAAGCTTGTTAAACCTTTTTCTTCTAGACCTGATTTGTATTTGAACCAAAATAGTAGACAGCATTTGTCTTTGAATACTTGTAATAAACAGTCTTCATTTGGTCATGGACTGTTAGTTAGTGCTAATGTAGCTCAAAGTTAGAATGTTTGTCAACAATGGTATGCTCGGTTAGGGCATCCCTCATCAAATGTACTGAAAAGTGTCTTGAATAAAATTCAAATTCCTTTTTCAAGGTTTGAAATTTCTTTCTGTGACTTGTAAAATGGGAAAATTGCATCAGCTTCCTTTTGCTGATTGTCGAATCAAATGCACAAAACCTTTGGAGTTGATATATTTTGATCTATGGGGACCCTCACTAGTTGTGTCGATTGAAGGATATAGATACTATATCATATTTGTGGATGCCTATACACGTTACACTTGGCTATATCCCTTGAAACTTAAATCTGATGCTCTCTCAACCTTTATTGTTTTTCACAAATTTGTTGAACTTTAGTTTTAAGCTAAACTGAAATCCATTCAAACTGACAACGGGGGAGAGTTTAAAGCCTTTTTACCCTATCTTTCTAGCCATGGGATACAATCTTGTTTTAGATGTCTTTGTACTCATCAACAAAATGGGGTTGCCAAGAGAAAATATACACATATTGCAGAAATGGGTCTTAACTCTATTAGCTCATGCAAAAATGCCTTTGAAATTTTGGGTAGAGGTTTTTCTCACTGCTGTTCACACTATAAATTTGTTGCTGGTAACTCCTCTCAAGTTAACTACTCCATTTGATCTCCTATACCATTAGTCACCTAATTACCTATATCTCCAACCTTTTGGATGTGCTTGTTTTCTCTATCTTAGACCCTACAACAAGCATAGGTTTGATTTTCATTCCACAAAATGTGTATTCATTGGATATAGCCAAACTCAAGTTGGTTAAATCCATCGGGTAAAGTGTATGTATCAAGACATGTTCAATTCAATTCAAGTGAATTTCCATTTGTTGTTCTATTTCCTTCTTGATCATGTCATTCAGATATTGTTGGGGTGTCAACTAATGGGTTATCAACCTCTTATTTCCAATTTTTTCCTTCTCATTGTTCTCGGGTAACACCACCCTTAGCTCCTGTTAGAACTTCTTCGAGTTCTTCTTCTGTTTAGTATTCTTGTCCTCTATCTTCTCCACCTCCTCCATTAGTTCTGTTGTCTCATTCTCCATCTCTTGCACCTATGTTGCCTGTTTCTAAACCTATTACTACACCAACACCTTCTATTCATCCAATGATTACAAGATCTAAGTTTAAACAATTAGTGACCTCTTCACCTCATGCTTTAGTAAGCTCTTTAGAACCAAACTCAATTCGTGAAGCTCTTTTAGACTCACGATGGGTTAAAGCCATGGAAGAGGAATTTTCAGCTTTGCAGCGTACGCATACATGGGATCTTGTTCCTCCTTCTACTGATATGAATTTGGTTGGTTGGTTGTAAGTGGGTTTTTCGGGTCAAGTATAATTTTGATGGGACTGTTCTTAGACACAAGGCCAGACTTCTTGTTAAAGGCTTTCTTCAAAATCCGGGTGTAGATTATGCAGGCCTTTAGTCTAAGAACAAGGCCAGACTTCTTGTTAAAGGCTTTCTTCAAAATCCGGGTGTAGATTATGAAGGCACCTTTAGTCCCGTAGTTAAAGCTCCTATCATTCGTGTTATTTTCTCTTTAGCTGTATCTTTCTGTTAGGAGATTCAACAAGTTGACATCAATAATGCCTTTTTGAATGGGGATCTAACAGAAGATGTTTTTATGACTCAACCTGAGGTGTTTGTTGATTCTAAGTTTCCCACACATGTTTGCAAACTAAGAAAGTCTCTCTATGGGTTTAAACAGGCTCCTCGAGCCTGGTATACAAAATTACGAATTGCTTTACAGAGCTGGGGTTTCTCTAAAGCCACTTTGGATGCTTTATTATTCATTAAACACACTACTGAATTTGTGCTGTTTATCTTAGTCTATGTTGATGACATTTTATTAACTGGTTTTGATCCTATTGCATTGAAGTCCTGTATTCATCGATTTGGACATGCATTTTGCTCTTAAGACTCTTGGACCAGTTAGTTATTTTCTGGGCTTTGAAGCCTATACAAATTCCAATGGTTTATACTTGATCCAGTCCAAATACACAATGGATCTATTAAAGAAAGCTGCTATACAGGACTATAAACCCTGCTCTACACCTATGGCTTCGGGTGTTTCCTTAACTGATGAGGGTGATTTGTTTGCTAATCCTTCTTTGTATCATACTATGATTGGCTCTTTGCAATACTTGACTTATACATGATCAGGCATAGCATTCACGGTTAATAAACTGACCCAATTTTTGTCTGCTCCTATACTGCAACACTGGTTAGCTTAAAAGAGATTATTGAGGTATCTTAAGGGAACTGTTGGTCTAGGATTGTTGTTCTCCTCATCTTCTAAGGACATGTCTCTAGTTGTTTACACAGATGCAGACCATGTTGGCTGCAAGATCACAAGGAGGTCAACCAGTGGCTTTTGTGTATATTTGGGTACAAATTTAGTTGTGTGGGTTCTAAGAAGCAATCTGTAGTAGCTCGATCCAGCTCGATCGGTTGGAGAGGCTGAATATTGAGCTAAGGCTCTAGGTGTTACTGAACTTTTGTGACTTCGATTTTTATTTTCTGAATTGGGATATGCACGTTTAACCACATCCATTGTGTGGAGTGATAATTTGGCTGCTAAAAGCATGACAAAGAACCCTGTTTTTCATTCTTGAACCAAGCATATAGAGATTGATGTTCATTTTGTGAGTGAGAAGGTTGAAAGTGGTGAAATTGAGATTCGGTATGTGCCTACTACTCATCAAGTTGCTGATATTCTCACTAAGGGACTTTCAAGAGATCGGTTTGTATTCCTTTGTAAGAAGATTGGATTGGTTTTATCTCCTACACAACATAGTCCTTAGTCTACTGTCAACATTTCAGAAATAGCTCACTCGAAGGAGATTGATTTGAGGGGGAATGTTGAAGCATATACCAAATAAGTGGCTGATTTCTTTTAATTGTTGACGAGTTATATTTGTGTAGGTTGTTATATTGTTATGTTTCTATGCTGTTCATTTATATTTCAGCTTGCTATATAAACTCGAGCAATGCTGTCATTTGTAAGTGTTGATTCATTTCAATAATTGAAAGTTTCTCTCTCTCGTATTTCATTTCTTTTCTCTCTCTCGTATTTCATTTCTTTTCGTGTCCAAGTTTCATTACAAGACATGCCAAATTCCAATGCCTCCATCCTTGATTCCAATTGCTTTATTCAGGCTCCTTCAGTCATCTTGCAATCTCGTCATAGCCATGTCGCCATTGTCTTCTTAGCTGATTCCAACAATCTTGATTGCTGCTCTTGCTCTTGCAATCTTGTCACAGCCTTGTTGCACGGTCTTCTTAGCCAATTCTGACAATCTTAATCACTACTCCAGCTCGCGTCTGTTAGTCCACTTTACACCTTCCTTCTCATCAGAATCCCAGTTGCAATCGCTGGGGTTCTTGCTCACCCAGATCTATTTCGTCGCCTTCAAATCCACCAAGAATTGATCGGAGGAACTCACCTGACTTTCTTTGCCTTCAAACGACGAACAGGAATTTGCTCAAACTTTCGTCGAAAGCTGCCTTTGATCACCGTTGAGACCAATCGGCTAGTCTCAATTCTCCTTTGTTCGTTTGGCTCTGTTGCAATTTAATAGTTGTTGCAAGAGTCACAACCCAGAATTCGTCGAACTCTCCTTCGTTGATTTGGCGATAGGATTTAACAACCCCAAATCAATCAGCTCAATTACTGCTTTCCTCACAACTTGGTCACTTCCGACATTATTGGCTTTGTGTCAGATCAAACTCTAATTTCACTGCTTAAGATTTTCGCCTAAATTGCCAGAATCATAGCCAAGGATTGATTGACTTTGATATCAATTGACATGGCCCTAGGGTTTATTAGGCGGTTTAGAAAGGAATTTTGGAAGAAATGGAAAAAGAAGAACAAAATAGAGGGAGAAAATAGAATAGAAAGTGGGAGGAACTGAGAAGAAAGGGGAAGGGTATAGATGAGATAGAGAGGAAGATAAGACTTGAGAGAGAAACATGATAGATTCATTCAATCAATCAATAGCCCAAGGGTCAAGTTTATCACGATGATGTGGATGAAGATGGACATAGGTTGTGGACCTGAAAACTTTTGGAGATAAGAGTTGAGGAAATAGGGATAGATGGGTAGTGTTTTATTGTCATGACCCCGAGGATCCTCAAGGATAGAGTAGGAAATATAATAGTATTTAACTTATTATGCATTACCATATTTTGTAATTTTCTTTCCTTTTTTTGTTATAGATATTTGTTTTAGCTATAGGCAGTTATGGTCACTGTTGTAATTGCACATCGGTGCATGTGCAATGCTGTGAGGCTATATAAGCTATAGTTAAAGAGGATGGAAAGGCATGTTGAATGATAATTGAATATTCTCATTTCTCTCTCTAGAATTCTCTCCCAATCTCCCTCTAGTTTCCCTTTGTAACTCTCCCTCATTTCTCTGTAATTTCTCCCCCCATTTCTGTCTAATTTCCCTCTCCAATCATTTTGTTCTTGGTCTTGCTTTTATTGGATTCTTCCGATTCCCAATCCAAGTCTAGGCTAAACCTTAGGTATGACAATTGGTATCAGAGCCAACGATTCTTGACTGTGATTTCGTCAAATCCTATTAACCAATCCAACGAAGCAGAGATTGGCAATTTCGGTAGCAAATTAGAGCCAGATGGTCTTTGGCGGCCGAGTCGAGATTTCAATAAGGAAGAAGGTATGGAAGCAATTGCCGAATCAAGGTAATCACATGTGGGATCCAAGGTATTAGCGATTTAGTGGGTGTTGCAATTTGGACTCGGGAGTGTCACGATGTCGTGGGTTGGACTCAAGAGTGTCTTGATGCAGTGGGTGTTGCAATTTGGACTCAGGAGTGGGTGTAGCGATTGAACTAGCTGCGAGTTTTGGTGATTTTGGAATCAGAAGCGATCGCAAATTGGGCTGGGAGCAACGGATTTTATTGGCTACATCGGAATCGTTTAACAGAAGAGGCAGACCCAGAGTCGAGACCTAGGTCAGTCGATTCCAAGCTATTGAAGGATCACCACCATGATCGGAACTACTCACCGATCAAATTCCTTCAGTTATCTGAGCTTAGGCGAGCGGAGCTCAAGTCACCACTATAAAGTGACTCGATCGTTCAATTTCGGACGAGCAAGTGGTTCTCAGACCAAAATTTTTGAGACACGAAGTAGAGGTAACTGCTAGGTGCAAGATCAACCATGCTCGCCGATCCATAGTGAAGCGGATTTGGAGCGTAGCTGATTGGTGATTGGTTGCGGAACTAAACGGATTGCATGAGGTGATTCAAGAAACAAAAACGAATTGATTGAATAACGGAGTCGATACATTTCTGGTGGGGTGATTGGAGTTGATCCATTTAAGACATTGCTAGGGGTGACTAGGCTAATTTGTCCCAACAGTGCCTTCGGTGATTCTCGGCTGTGAATTTGCACAATTGATCACGAAAGGTGAGTCCGAGGGCAATTCCAGCAAGTACAGGGAATCATTGCAGCAGGTGTGACGCCCTGCTCCCACCCACTGGTGCCACTAGTGAATAATAAACTGAATTGTTCATCCATCAATCAGATTCTGAAAGGTTAGACTATGTTTCAACAAGAAACGCCCTAGGTGGGTACTAAGCTTTGTCCCTCCCTTCGCTCTACTAGAGGAATCGGTTTTCAAAATATTAGAGTACCACAATGGAAAGGAACCCGAAACCCTGAGTGAGCGCCATTCGTTTTCAGCTTGACTGACTTGAGACAAGGATGACTACCCCAGGTTTTAGGTGACGTCTAGGTTGTACTGCTTAACTTGGCTTTTACTCTTGAGCAAAATTTTATTTTTATTTGCCCAAAATTCCTTGGCTTGCACGCTTTATGAGAAAAACCATTTATTCATTTTTCTCATCGGAAAATATCCAAGTTCTCTTTGGTTTCCAAAATATTTGGCTAATTTCCCACACCTAAGGGAAATTCCTTACATATTTTTATTTTTCCAAAAATTATAATTTTTTATTGAAATTGCCCAAAAATCCCTTTATTTCGAACATTCCTCTAGGGCCAAAAATTATTCCAAAATGGCCCAAAAATATCTCACAATTATAAAAAATTTAAGAAAAATTGGTTGGCGGGGCTTGCACTGAGCCCAACGGTGCATTGGCAACATGTGTTGGTCGTGGACCCCCCACGCACGCGCCCGTCTACATCTTGGTTGCGCTTGTTAAGAGCCTGCGAGCACGAAAATTTGGGATTTTTGCCAAATTGCCCAAAATAGTGCTTTTCCATAAATTTCCTTAAAATTGGGGGAAATTGATGGGTTATTTTGAAATTGTTGGCTAAGGAAAAATTTGGAAAGTTTTTCGGAGGAGATTTGAAGAGGAGATTTAACTCGAAATTTTCTATGGATTTTGGGAAAGAAAGTGGGTTAATGGTGGGGGGCCAAGTTATGATATTTCCTTTAAGAATCAAGGCTTTGGGTTATTTTTTGAAGCTAAAATCAAGACCCAAAGTATGTTTTTTTAATAAAGGTAATTTTGACTTTTTCGCGAGGTGGCCGTAAGTCTCAAGTAATGGAGTGAGATGTTGACGTCGTCGTTGTGGGGTTCTGGGCAAGTCGTCCTTAGCTCGTATTTGGTTTGAGCTAAAGAAGGATGACGCTCACTCAGGATTTTGGATTCTTTCCACTGGGTTTTCTCGAGTATTTTATTTCCGAATCCTTGAGTGGAGCAAAGGGAAGGACGAAATCTAGTGCCCACCTAAGGCGTTTCTCATTGAAACATAGTCCATCCTTTCATTAATGGCTTGATGGGTAAAGAATCCGATCGATTATTCACTCGTGGCACTCGACGGGTGGGAGCGGGTCATCAAAGTTGGTATCAGAGCGTGGTTTGTGTTATGAGCCGAAGAAATGGGCAAGTTATGGGTGTCATGGCGAGTTTGGTGACATAGTTTTGATGGTTGTGTTCGTCATTTTTCTTGTCATGATTGGATTTCTATTTAGTATGATTGGTTGAGTGATTATTGTGAGGTCTTTCTCATTCTTAGACATGGAAAGGTCGAGATCTTTTCGCTCCATATGGTCAGAGACTATATTCGGAGGTTGAAGGCTCAGTGGACGTTAGCACTTTCGGTTATGAGACCAAACGAGTCCATTCAGTTGTACCTGAACCAAGTCGAGGATGTTATGGCCTAGTTTTTTGGTGCGGCTTTGACTCGAGAGCTACTAGAAGAGATCAAGGTGACCTATGTGGCTGGGTTGCTACATGGGAAGTGGAAGCGCTATGCTCGGAAGATTGTTAGGCAGGTGTCTGTGATGCAAAATTATGCCTTATTTATCGAAATGATTCGTGAGACGGATTGGTGGCAGACTAAGGAGATTGTTTGCAAGCCCTCGAATCCAGAGGAGGAAAGTGTAGGAAGCAATGGGGATTCAGAGAATTCCATTGAAGGGGGTGATAATGAGGTTAACTCTCCCGAAGACCCTTATGAGGAGTGACAGATCCATACTAAAGCACCACTAGGCTGCAATGACTTGTATGACTTGTGGCATGACGAGCTAGGTCCTAGCAAGCCTCAGGGTAGCGAGGAGATAGTTGGACCAGGGGGGGCTATGTAGTGATGGTTGAGGCTAGAAAGTTATGGGTAAGGCCTAGACTTGCTGGGGTAATGTAGAGCTTTAAGGGTCGGGTTTTGTTGTTTTGGGGGAGTTGTAATTTGTTTTACCCTTGGCTTGCGGCCCAGAGTGGTTGTAGGCAAAACCCCTCTTTTTGAATGTGTAAATTGGGGACCCTCTATGTGTACTTTGTACTTGATTATAAATAAAAATGAGTTATGTTGGAAATTAGCATTTGCATGAGAATGTGGAATAATGATAACTTACATCTTGCATGTATGAGTCGTCGTGGTATAACAGGAATGAATGTTACTCGTTGCAATGTGCAGATGAATCGAGAAGAGCGACTAAATAGAAGGAGGAGCCAGAATCAGTTGCCAACTCAAAATGTCCAAGAGGGCAGTGGGTCGGAATCTCCAAGTGGTGAAGGATCATTTGAAAGGTTCATTGAAGTTATGTTAAACTCAATAAATAGGCAAGAAGCCCCAATGACCAACTAGCTGAAGGTGTATCGTGATATGTGCCCGCCTAGTTTCAAAGTTGACCCAGAAGTAGATCCGAGCGTTGGGGAGTATTGGTTGGAGCAGACCGAGAACCTGTTAGAACACTTGGAATGCCCAGAAGAGCATTGGGTGCGTTGTGAGACCTTTATGCTAAAGGAGGTCGTCGGTTTTTGGTGGAAATCAATGGCTAGAGTCTTGATGACTCGAAACACGATTCGTGAAGGAAATGAGACACGAGTGACTCCGATCATGTAAGAGCAGTTTAGGATTGCCTTTAATGATAAATACTTTTTGGAATACTAGCGGGAAGTGAAGAAGCATGAATGTCTAAGTTTGACTCAGATTGATGAAATGTTGGTTATGAGGCCTGATTCTTGAAGCTGATAAAATACGTGCCGATGTATGCAGTTGATAATCAAGAGAAAACACAAAAATTCCTACAAGGGCTGAGGAAGGAGGCTAAACAAGTGCTATATGCTTGGAATATCCGTACTTATGAAGATGCTGTCTAGAAGACCACTACTATCAAAAGGAACATGGTGAGTTAGGGGGAACTGAATTTAGGTGGCACCCTAAAGCGGAAGAGAGAGACAAGTCAACAAGATCTTCGAATGTTCAATTCAAACGACTTGAGGGAGCAAAGTTCAAAAAGGAAAAGTATTGTAAGAAGTGCCAAAAGAGGCATGCAGGCAAGAAGTGCGAAGTCCAAGTGGGCAGGTTGCTACTCTTATGGGGAGCTTGAACATTTTGCCAAGGACTGTCCATCAAAGAAGCCATTGAAGATCTTGGATGCGCCAAAGAAGGTGGTGATTTGTTTCACTTGCAATCAACTAGAACACTACTCTCGAGACTGTCCTCAGCAAGGCAAGGCAGAGCAAGGGAAGAGGCCCGAGGGAAAGAAAGGGCCACCGCTAGCTCGAGTGTACCACTTGTCAAAGGTAGAGGTGGGGGCTGATCCAAGCATGGTGGAAGGTATACTCTTGATCCATGCTACTCTTGTTCATGCATTGGTGGACCTTGGTGCCACCCATTCTTTCATGGCAATTATCTTTGTTAGGAGTTTGGGTCTAGAGCCTTCAGGGATAGGCTAAGTTAAGATTCATTCTCCAATTGGGAGGACTATGGAAGGTAGTCATATGATTCGCTGTTGCAATGTGGAAGTTGCGGGTGAGAAATTCAATACGGATTTAATCCTTAGAGATATGCAAGATTATGATGTAATCCTAGGTATGAACTTTCTTTCTTAGCATTGTGCTATCATAGACTGTCTAAGAAAAACGGTGAGACTCGGGTGCCCAGGTGGAAAGATTGTGGAACTCAAGTGTCAGTTGGTTAAAGACCGACTAAAGTTTGTAGCAGCTTTGGATGCAAGTAGGATGTTGGAAAGGGGAGCTTATGGGTTTATAGCACATGTTGTGGTTGCTAGTGGATTAGAAAGGAGGCCGGACAATGTGGAGGTGGTTAGGGAGTTTTTGGATGTGTTTCCTGGGGACCTGTTTGGTCTACCCTTGGATCGAGAAGTCGAGTTCACTATTGAGTCGTTGGCGGGAACAATTCCAATCTCCATACCTACTTATCGAATGGCGCCGACTTAGTTACGGGAACTGAAGGTTCAACTCCAAGACTTGGTGGACAAAGGATTTATCCGACCGAGTGCTTCGCCGTGGAGAGCACCAGTTGTATTTGTGAGGAAGAAGGACAGTAGTTTACGTTTGTGTATAGACTATCGGGCACTCAATAGAGTGATGGTGAAGAACAAGTACCCTTTACCGAGGATCGAAGAGTTATTGATCAACTGCAAGGCGCCTAGATATTTTCAAAGATTGATTTGCGCTCGGGATACTACCAAGTGAAAGTTAGGCCCGAAGATGTACCGAAGATGGCATTTTGGTGTCGATATGGTCATTATTAGTTTTTAGTGATGCCGTTCGATCTAACAAATGTGCCGTGGCCTTTATGGATTTAATGAACCGGGTGTTTAAGCCATTCTTGGATCGATTTGTGATAGTCTTTATAGACGATATCTTGGTGTATTCATCTAGTGAGGAAGAACATGGTGAGCACTTGAAGATAGTATTGGAAACCTTGCGTAAAGAGCAATTGTATGCGAAATTTTCAAAGTGTGACTTCTGGATGAAAGAAGGGGCGTTTCTAGGCCACATGATTTCAGGTGATGGAGTATCTGTTGATTCGGCTAAGATTGAGGCCATTAAAAATTGGCATCGACCAAGATCGATGGCTGAAATTAGAAGCTTCTTGGGGCTAGCTGGATATTACCAACAATTTGTCGAGGCATTCTCAAGGATTGTCACGTCGCTAACGCAATTAACTCAAAAGAACGTGAAATTTGTTTGGGATGATAAATGTGAAAGAAGCTTTGTGGAACTCGAGGAGAGATTAACCATAGCGCCAATACTGACCCTACTTGAGGGGTCTGGTGGATTTGTGGTCTATAGTAATGCTTCTGGCACGGGATTGGGCTGTGTATTGATGAAGAATGGTAGGGTGATAGCCTACGGGTTGCATTAATTACGACCTCACGAGAGGAATTATCCTACTCATGATTTAGAGTTGGTTGCAGTTATCCACGCCTTGAAGATTTGGCGACATTATCTGTATGTTGAGAAATTTGAGGTGTATACTGACCACAAGAGTTTGAAGTACATCTTCTCCCAAAAAGAGCTGAATATGAGGCAACATCGATGGATGGAATTCTTGAAGGACTACGACTGCACTATCCATTATCATCCGGGGTGGGCGAACGTTGTGGCGAATGCCCTCAGTTGGAGGGATTTGGCGGTTGCGGCCGGGTTGATGATGCGAGAATGGTAATTGATTGAGATGTTCAGTGTACTGACTGTGAGTGTAGAGCCTGGGAATGGAGCATCCATGATGGCAAGCTTACGACGTCAGCTGGGGTTGTGGGAGGAAATGCGACAAGCGACTATGGAAGACCATAGATTGCGCCAATGGGTGGATGAGAGTGGGTAGCCAATGAATGTTGGGTTTGAGTTTAGAGATGGAATTTTGAGGATGAATGGGAGGATCTACATGTGGCCAGGGACGATGATCTTGGATGAGGCGCATCGGTCAAAGTATGCTATTCACCCAGGGGCGACCAAAATGTATAGATACTTGAGGGAAGTCTATTAGTGACCAGGGATGAAGCAGAGTATAGCTCGACATGTGGCGCAGTGTAACACATGCTAACGTATCAAAATTGAACATCAACGCCTGACAGGGTTGATGCAACCCTTATAGGTCCCGGAATGGAAATGGCAGCAAATCACGATGGACTTCGTAGTGGGATTACCTTGGATAGTGAAGAAGGACTCAATATGGGTTGTGGTCGACAGGCTGGCAAAGTCGGCGCATTTTATACCCGTTAGAGTTGGGCAGAGTGCTGAAGAGCTTTCACGAATCTATGTCCAAGAGATTGTATGATTGCGCGGGACACCTATTAGTATTGTGTCCGATTGAGATTAGAAGTTCGTGTCTAGATTCTGGAATTGCTTGCATGAGGAGATGGGAACAAAATTGAATTTTAGTACTGCATATCATCCTTAGACCGATGGTCAAACAGAGCGGGTGAACCAAATCTTAGAGGACATGCTCCGAGCTTGTGTTTTGGAATATGGAGGAAATTGGGATGAATATCTGCCGTTGGTAGAGTTTCCTTATAATAATAGCTACCAGAGTAGTATTTGCATGGCGTCGTATGAGACATTGTATGGGAGACGATGTCGATCACCTTTGTGTTGGCTTGAAGTGGGTGAAAAGCGATTGGCTAGCATTGAGCTTGTGAAGCAAACAACTAAGAAGATTGAAGTGGCAAGGAAGTGCGTGAAGATTGCCAAAAATACTATGCAGATCGTTGATCTCGGAATTTGGAATTTCAAGTGGGGGATAGGGTATTTCTTCGAGTTCCGCCTTAAAAGCCGACAAAGAGGGATCGAAAGCGTGGAAAGCTTAGTCCAAAGTTCACGGGACCGTATCGAATCACAGACTGAGTAGGATCTCTGGCTTATCGATTGGCTTTACCCAAGGTCTTGGCAGGGTTGCATGACGTATTTCATGTATCCCAATTGCAAAAATTCATACCAAATCTAAGGTTGGAGGTTCCGGAAGAGGAAGTAGAGGTTTGTCGAAACCTAACTTACATGGAACAACCAGTGAAGATATTGGATCGTTAAGAGAGTTCTGAGAAGCAAGACGATTCCGCTAGTGAAGGTTCAATGGAACCATCATTCAGATAAGAAAGCGACTTGGGAAATCGAAGAGGAAATGAGGCAACAATTCCCTGAATTATTCGATGTGTAATAAAAGAATGATCATGTGGATCAAACTCTTTTGTGCTTATTTTGTCTAAGTTAATAAAAGTGAATTTCGAGGTCAAAATTCTTTGTAAGGAGGGTGGGATGTAACACCTGGTGTTACAAGAGCTGTAAAATAAAAAAGAATAAAATATGAATGGAGATTTATGAGAATTTTCAAAAATACCCTTGAGGATAAAAAAAGGATGAATGGAACTAAAGGTGCCTTAGGAAGGGGCAATTTAGTAAAATGGATAATATTTCCATTAAGGGTAAATTGGACATTTGAAAAATAATTCCATTATGAGATTTTTCTGTGTGGAATTTTCTCTTGAATTTGTGGAGAAATTAGAGAATTAATGGATGGTTTGGATTGAAACTTGGAGGCCAAATTAGTGTCTGAGAGTGACACTTGGCAAACTTTTATCCAAGAGAATGAAAGAGTTAAATTAATTAAAAAAAAAGGAAAAATGGTCATTCTAGCATTTATGAGGGTCATCATTATGGAGATTAAAGAAATTCTAAATGAAATTAAATTAGTCTCTCATTAATGGGTGAAAATGTGAGAATTATTTAAATGCAAAAGAAAATGAAATTTGTCATTCATGTGATGGGTGAAATTAGTGAAATTAAATAAATATGAAAAATGCCAATTTTGGGATTGATGGTCCAAAGTGATCCAAGGGTTGAGATGTAGTCTTGGAAATAAGATGGAAGAAGATCCAATGGCTTGCATTAAAGCCTCCAATTGGCATGGATTGTTTCTTTGTATGGTGGAGATTTAATCTCCATTTTTTAAATCAAGAGTTGAGATTAAATATTTTAATGTCATGGATTGTGTTTCTTTGTATGGTGGAGATTTAATCTCAATTTCTTTTAATCAAGTGTTGAGATTAAATATTTTAATGGCATGGATTGTGCTAGTTTAGAAGGTTGGGATTTTCTCTCACAAAGTTATATCAAAGGCTAGGATTAAATCTTTCCAAAGCACATGGATTGTGCTAGTATTAGAGGGTGTAGATTTAGTCTCTTAAAAAGCAAATCATTGGCCAAGATTTAGTCTTGAAACTTGACATGGATTAAGAGTTGGAAGATGATATAAATTGGAAAGAGAATTTTACGTTCAAACTTTCCCAAATTAGAAGAAAAATTGGAAAGGAAAAAAGGAGGAGAAGATAAGAAGTCCTTGGAAGCCTTTAGAAGGCATCAAAGAACTCAATGTAAGGGATGACCCCATGGAATGGTGGCCATGCATGCATTGTAAGTATTTGTTATGAGTTTTGAACAATTTAGAGAATCAAAACTCTAATTGAGAAGTGATCCAAAGCACAAAAAACTTTACCTTATTCTGTGGTACACAACTGTATTGAATACAATAATACAACTTATCTCCTAGCTAAAAAATAGGACATTCAAATTACAAAATAATAACAACTTATTTAAATAATTAAGTTCCTAATTTTTCGGATATAGAGAAGCTTTATCTTTTTATCTTCTTATCTCGCCTTAGCTTCAAATCTTCAAGATATAATTCGGCTTTTATCTTTTCCAAGATTATCTTCAACACTCCCCCTCAAGCTGGAGAATAGATATCTTTCATTCTCAGCTTTCCTTTTATCATTTCAAAGCCTTGTTTATTCATTGCCTTGGTAAAGATGTTAGCTTCTTGTAGGCTAGTAGGGATATACATTAGGTTTATTCTACCATCTTCAATCTCTTGCTTGATGAAATGCCTATCAATTCTCACATGCTTCATCTGGTCATGTTGAACTGGATTGTTTACTATACTGATGGCAGATTTACTGTCACAGTATAGTCTTGTGGGATCAATATTAGTCATCTTCAGATCATTCATAAATTTGTTCAGCCATATTATTTCACAGACTCCTTGAGCTATAGCTCGGTACTCTGCTTCAACACTACTTCTTGCTACCACACTTTGTTTTTTGCTTCTTCACGTAACAATATTTCCCCATAGCTTTGTGCAATAATTAGAAGTTGATTTACTATCTTCAAAGGAACTTGCCCAATCAACATCTACCAACTCTTGAATTCCCTAGTCTTCGTGTTTTTTGAATAAAATACCCTTGCCAGGAGTTCCTTTCAGGTATGTTAGGATATGATAAACTGCATCAAGATGTTTACCATGAGATGAATGCATGTATTGACTTACTTTACTTACTGCATATGAAATGTCTGGTCTAGTAAGAGATAAGTACATTAGCCTCCCCACTAATCTTTGATACCTCTCCTTATCTATTTCTTTTCCTATCCCATCTACACTGGCCTTCCAATTGGGTTCTAGTGGGGTACTAGCTGGTTTACAACCCAGCTTGCCTGTTTCTTTGAGTAGGTCTAGTGTATATTTTCTTTGAGATATAAGAATTCCCTCCTTGCTCCTTGCTACTTCCATCCCAAGAAAATATCTCATCTGCCCAAGGTCTTTTACTTCAAAAGTCTGTTGTAATTGTTCTTTTAAAGCCTTAATCTCCTGATGATCATTACCTGTGATAATAATATCATCCACATAAACAATTAAAATTGTTTTTAGACCATTAGTAGCATGTTTAGTAAATAGGGTATGGTCAGACTACCCTTGTTGATACCCTAGCTGATGTAATGCGGTACTAAATCGCTTGAACCAGGCCCTAGGAGATTGTTTTAGCCCATATAGTGATTTGATTAATCTGCAAACCTTCTCTTTTTCTTCAAATCCGGGAGGAATTCTCATATATATCTCTTTCTCTAGCTCTCCATTCAGAAATGCATTCTTTATATCAAGTTGGTGTAGTTCCCAATCTAAGTTGGTTGCAATTAATAATAACACACGTATAGAATTGAGTTTTGCAACAGGTGCAAAGGTCTCTTCATAATCTATACCTTGGGTTTGTGTGAATCCTTGGGCCACCAACCTTGCTTTGTATCATTCAATGCTCCTATCAGCTCTGTGTTTTGTTGTGAAAACCCATTTACTTCCTACAACTTTCTTGTTTTCAGGTAGTTCAACCACTTCCCACGTGCCATTTTTTATTAGGGCATCCATTTCTTCCATTACAGCTCTTTTCCAGTCAGGATTTTGTAGAGCTTCACCAATATTTTTTGGTATGTACACCTCATCCATCCTTATTGTAAATGCCCTGAAACTTGGGGTGTTTAGTACATGATCTTACCCCTTTTCTCCAAGCAATTGGGACATCCAGATCAACTGATTCAGCCTCTGAATTTCCAATTTCTGTTTCTAATTCAGCATTCTGTGTTCTGTTGAGATCTTCAATTGGCCCTGCTGATTCATTTCTTACTCCCTCTCCATGTGTTGGACCTTGTTCCAGGAATGATGATTGGCCTTGCCTCGGTTCAAGATCCTTTCTTCTTGAATATACCTTGAGTGGCAGCTTTGATCTAGGATCTGCAGTTGCAGTTTTTTCAGTTGTTTCTGCAGCAGATTTCTGCTGTTCTCCCCCTGAATAAGTTACAGTATTCGAATGGGAATAGAAGGAACAGCTGTTTCAGGCAAAATACTAACATCCCAACAATTATCTCTACCAAAAACTGCACTAGACATCTCCCCTTACAGGTTAGTGGTAGGATAATAAAACTGATTCTCAAGAAAAGAGACATCACATGACACAAAAAACTTTTTAGTGTTAGGACAATAACACTTGTATCCTGGTTGGGTGGGTGAGTAGCCAACAAACACACACACTTCAAGGACTTAGGATGCAATTTTGAGTGATAATTGTGAACGAAGGCTGTACATCCGAAGACTTTAGGGGATAAGGAATTCAGCATGCGGGTTAGGAGAGGATATGATGTAATGATAGTGTTTAATGGGGTTTTGAAATTGAGGATTTTAGTAGGAAGCCTATTAATGAGATAGGCTGCTGTAAGAATGGCTTCTCCCCAAAAGTATGTAGGCACAGAACTAGAGAACATCAATGTGCGAGCAGTTTCTAGCAAATGCCGATTCTTTCTCTCGGCAATTCCGTTTTGTTGGGGGTTATAGGGACACGTGCTTTGATGAATAATGTCATTGTCACTCAAGTATGTCTTGAATTCAGAAGATTCTTTTCCATTATCTGAATGAAGGATATGAATAGGTGTTTGAAAATTGTTGAGAACCATTTGATGAAAGTTTCTGAAAATTTTGGAGACTTCTAATTTTTCCTTCATCAAAAACACCCAACACACCCGAGTATGGTCATCTATGAAAGTGACAAACTAGCGAGTATTGGTTAGATTTGGTATCATAGTTGGGCCCCATACATCACTATGGATAATGTAAAAAGGTTTAGTTGGTTGATGTGCATGAATGGGATGAGAAGATTTAGTTTGTTTAGCAAGAATGCACTCTTCACAATTGAATGAATCACTCATTTTATTGTCAAATAAACGAGGATACAAAACCTTTAAATATCGAAAGTTTGGATGACCTAATCTTTTGTGCCACTAGTAGATGTTAGAATCTGAAACAACAGAGGAAACAAAGGAATTCTGTAACCTAGAAAGAAAAGCAGGAGTAGCAGTTGATCCTTGCACATAGTAAAGGCCCTCTCTCTCCTTAGCATTGCCAATCATCCTCCCTGAAATGAGGTCCTGAAACACACAATGAGTAGGAAAAAACGTCACTTTGCAATGCATATCTCTAGTAGCTTTGCTGATAAATAGCATATTACATTTTAATGAAGGCACATATAAAACAGATTTCAGCCACAAACCATCTAGATATACTGAACCTTCTCCTTCAACTTGTGATATTGTGCCATTTGCCATAGTCACCTTTATATTCTTCTCACAGCGTTTGTAATCCATCATACCACAAAGGGATCAAGTCATATGGTCGGAAGCCCCCTTGTCCACAATCCAATCATTCTTATTAAGCAGCTTAGAAAGATAACAATCATAAACTATACCTTGTTTCACATGAGAGGTTGTTGGGTTCGATACTTCTTCAGAATCAGTGGGTTTTGTAACCCTTGTTTGGTTTAAAACTTGCTGCAGGATTTCCAACTGGTTAGAAGTTAGGATGACACTTGTACCTTCTTCGGTATCCGCTGCATAGGCTGGTTGTGGTCTTTTCTGATTCTGGTTTCTCTGCTTCCAATTAGCAGGCTTTCCATGTAACTTCCAGCAGTTTTCTTTGGTGTGGTTTGGTCTCTTGCAATGATCACACCAAGATTTATCTCTTGTATGATCTCCTCGAGGTGCTGTTGTCTTTTGTTTGGAGACTGTAAGTGCTGATCCACCATGATTGTTAACTTCACTTGCTATGTGCATCATCACCTTTTTTCTGCTTTCTTCCCTCGTTACTTCGGCAAAGGCCTCCTTGATGGAAGAGAAGGGTTTTATCCCTAGAAGTCGTCCTCTGACTTCATCTAAGTCAGAGTTTAGTCCCTGCAAGAAATCAAACACCCACTCTTTCTCGACCATTTTTGCATATTCCATTCCATCTTTTGTGCACTCCCAGTTTATATCATAATATAGATCCATCTCTTGTCATAGTTCAGATAAAATATTGTAGTAATCAGTGACCGAGTTGTTACCTTGGCGGGTGGTTCTTAAGGCCGATCTTACCTCAAAGCATTGTGCTGTATTTTCCATATCCGAATACAGACTTTCAAAGGCATCCCACACTTCCTTGGCTGTCTTATAGAATAGGTAGGTTCTCTCTATCTTTGGCTCCATAGAATTGATGATCCAAGCCATCACTATGGAGTTTTCAGCATCCCAGGTATTATACTCGGGTGTATCAACATCTGATTGAGTTGTTCCACCTGTGAGATACCCCATCTTACCTTTCCCTTTCATCACCAACATAACCGACTGAGACCATTCCCGAAAGTTGGTCCCGTAAACTTATGCTGTGTGATTTGAAGAGTATAATGATCTACCGAGATAGGAGAAGAGGATGGAAGGACTAATCAAGAGGCGGAAGGCCCGATATTGGAGATTGCACTGGTGGTTGAGAAATCAGCCATATTAAGGAGAGTTAATGTGCTACGGAAGGTATGGTGATTTACACGAACCTAAGCTCTGATACCATGAACAATTTAGAGAATCAAAACTCTAATTGAGAAGTGATCCAAAGCACAAAAAACTCTACCCTATTCTGTGGTACACGGTTGTATTAAATACAGCAATACAACTTATCTCTTAGCTAAAAAATAGGACATTCAAATTACAAAATAATAACAACTTATTTAAATAATTAAGTTCCTAATTTTTCGGATATAGAGAAGCTTTATCTTTTTATCTTCTTATCTCGCCTTAGCTTTAAATCTTTAAGATATAATTCGACTTTATCTTTTCCAAGATTATCTTCAACAAGTTTTAATGGTGATCGCAAGCATACATGTATCTTTGTGTACTAGTGGGACCTTTGGACATAAGGATGACTAGAACATTGGGAGGAAAAGGATAGGTTGTTGCCTCAATCGAGGAGGGTTGCTAGGGCAAAGAAGACTATCCATACCATGCATAATCTTGCATTTTTTGAATATTTATGCTTATATTCACTTTGCATTGCACCCTTATTAAGGTTTGGCTCATGAGGTTTTTACCTCTTATGTAGATGCGGCAAGTCAAAAGGGGAAAAAAGTCTCAGAGGGTTAAGGCATGCTTGATCCATGAAAATGACTCCAAGAAATTTGTATTGATAGTTTATGGCTTGTTGAGGCTTAAAAACATGGATTTGTATATTTATTTTGATGTATGTTGTTTAAACATTACGAGGGTTGTGTAAACCTTATTTTGTGAAAATTGGGGAGATTTTTGAAGTATGTTTATTGTGCATAAATTCTGGAAAATTTGGGCTAAAGACCCCCCCCCCAAAAAAAAAAATGAAGGAAGATGCGTAGTAGGCACGGCCTGCATGGCTGGGACCAATGCGGGGCCCCGACGCGTCAGCAAGCCCTGTCGGCCAAAATTTTGATATTTTTGGTTGTTTTCGGGATACTTTCAAACCCCCAGGAGGGAAATTTATGGAAAAGTGCTACTTTGGGCAATTTGGCAGAAATTCCAGATTTTGGAAAAATAATATAAGTGTATTTTCCTTGAAATTGGGGAAAATCGATGGGTTGTTTTGAAATTGTTGCCTAAGGAAAAATTTGGGAAGTTTTTCAAAAAGGAGATTTAATCTGAAATTTTCTATGGATTTTGGGAAAGAAAATGGGTTAGCAGTGGGGGCCAAACTATAATAGTTTCTCTAAGAATCAAGGGTTGGGCTATTTTGTGAAGCTAAAATTGAGACCCAAAGTATTTTTTTAATGAAGGTAATTTTGACCTTTTCGCGAGGTGGCCGTAAGTCTTAAGCAATGGAGCGAGATGCCAGCGTCATCGTCGTGGGGTTCTGGGAAGTTGTCCTTGGCTCATATTTGGTTTGAGTTAAAGAAAGATGACGCTCACTCAAGATTTTGGATTCTTTCCGTTGGGTTTTCTCGGGTATTTTATTTAAAATAAGGTTTACACGACTCTCATAATGTTTAAATAACATATATCAAAATAAAGATACAAATTCATATTTTTAACTCTCAACAAGCCATGAGCTATCAATACAAATTTCTTGGAGCCATTTTCATGGATCAAGCATGCTTTAACCATCCAATACTATTTTCCACTTTTGACTTGCCATATCTACATGAGAGGTAAAAACATCATGAGCCAAAGCTTAATAAGGGTGCAATGTAAAGTGATATAAGCATAAATATTCACGAAATGCAAGATTATGCATGGTCTGGATAGTCTTCTTTGCCGTAGCAACCTTCCTTGGTTGAGGCAACAACCTACCATTTTCCTTCCAATGTTTTAATCATCGTTATGGCCAAAGATCCCACTAGTACACAAAGATGCATGTATGCTTGTGATCACCATGAAAACTCATAACAAATACTTACAATGCATGCATGGCCACCATTTCATGGGGCCATCCCTTATATTGAGTTCTTTGATGCTTTCTAAAGGCTTCCAAGGACTTCTTATCCTCTCTTCCTTTTTTCCTCTCCAATTTTTCTTCTAATTTGGGAAAGCTTGAACGTAAAATTCTCTTTCCAATTTATATCATCTTCCAACTCTTAATCCATGCCAAGTTTCAAGACTAAATCTTGGCCATTGATTTGCTTTTGAAGAGACTAAATCTTCACCCTCCAATACTAGCACAATCCATGTGCTTTGGAAAGATTTAATCCCAGCATTTGATTTAATTTTGTGAGAGAAAATCCCAACCTTCTAAACTAGCACAATCCATGCCATTAAAATATTTAATCTCAATCCTTGATTAAAAAAAAAATGGCGATTAAATCTCCACCATACAAAGAAACACAATCCATGCCATCAAAATATTTAATCTCAACTCTTGATTAAAAAAATGGAGATTAAATCTCCACCATACAAAGAAACACAATCCATACCAATTGGAGACTTTAATACAAGCCATTATAGCTTCTCTCATCTTATTTCCAAGACTACATCTCAACCCTTGGATCACTTTAGACCACCAATCCCAAAATTAACATTTTCCATATTTATTTAATTTCACCCCATCACATGAATAACAAATTTTCTTTTTTTTTTTGCGTTTAAATAATTCTCACATTTTCACCTATTAATAAGAGACTAATTTAATTTTATTTAGAATTTCTTTAATCTCCATAATCATGACCCTTATAAATGTTAGAATGATCATTTTTTCTTTTCTTTTTGAATTAATTTAACTCTTACATTCTCTTGGATAAGAGTTTGCCAAGTGTCATTCTTAGACACTAACTTGGCCTCAAAGCTTCAATCCAAGCCATCCATTAATTCTCTAATTTCTCCATAAATTCAAGAGAAAATTCCACGCATAGAAATCCTGTAATGGAATTATTTTTCAAATTACCAATTTCCCTTAATGAAAATATTATCCATTTTACTAAATTACCCCTTCCTAAGGCACCTTTAGTTCCATTCATCCCTTTTTTCTCCTCAAAGGTATTTTTGAAAATTCTCATAAATCTCCATTCCTATTTTATTCTTTATTATTTTACAACTTTCGTAACACCAGGTGTTATAACAGGCGAGTCAGGAGATTTGATAGCCCTAGGTGACTCTTGAAGGCAAATCAAGTCGCTGTAACGTGCAACTTATCTTGTGACAAAATCAGGTTTAACTTGGAAGCGTGTTTCTAGATGCCTACAACGATCGCTTCTCAATTCTGGCAGGTAATAGTAGCTGTTTGATCCTTAATAGAATCATCTAGAGCCGTTCCTCGACTGACAATCCCATAAGTGATTTGAGTTATGATGGACGATGAGATTAGGATGAAACTGAGAAGATCTCAATTGTAGCAGAAGATTCTTACCATGACGGGCAGTGCATGCATGAGACCATGGGGGCCTTAATTGCAGCGGAAGAATGCCGCATTTTTAGTTGGAGGCAAAGATCATGAGGAGTTTGGCCAGAAGCCTTAGGCATGGGAAAAGAAGTTTGAGAATGAGATCAGCCACTTGGAGAAGGAAACAAGAAGTGTGGTACATGATATGAGCAAGGAATTTGGTTGTATGTTACACGAGCAGTTGCTGGAGTTTGCGATGATACTAACTAAGAAGTATCACTACAGCTTTCCTGCTGAATGTTTCGATAATTATTATATAAGTTTTAACAAAGAGGAATTCCTAAAAATGGATCAACCGAAGGAGAAGTCAAGTTGGCAGGAATCAGATTCATTGCTCACCTCTAATGTTGAACAAAAGAAGTATTTCGGTTTAGGCGGAAGCTACAAGGAGTACTTTAATTTAGGTAGAATTATCAAGGAGGAGGACTGCAACATTAGAGATGATATTGGTGGTGAATGGCATTATTCAAAGGGCATTTGTAATGAACAGGTTGATAGGGCAACAAATGCAAAGGGACAATATGATATTGTTGAAAAAGAAGTTCATATAGAGGGAAATTTCAGCAAACACAAGGACAAATGAGTTGCTGAATTGTTTGCATGGAATCAGGAGGTTGGAGCTGGAACCAAAGCGAACTTATCAATGGTAACTAAGGATTCTGAAGAGGAAAGAAGATTAGATGAAGAGATCTGTGTTGACGACACTTTGCAAGAACTATAAGCTGATGATTCAGGTGATGATCAGTCTATACAGCAGATTGGAGGTGAGAACTACTATGTAGATGGCTTCCACATCTCTAATAGTTTGGGCAGGGATATTGTTTCATCAAATAATTTGGCTATAAATCATGTTGGGAAATAAGGTCGGGATGAAGGCCTTATGGCAGCCATTGAGGAACCGTTGGCTATGATTGAAGTCACAACAACTCCTAATTCTAATGCTCACAGACAACCTTAGTTTGAGTATCCAAGGCAAGTCTACAAATTTCCATTCCTGCATTTCTAGAATGTTGCTAATATTTTTGCAGCAGAGCATGGCCGTGGGTTGAATGGAGATACAATAATTGCAACTATGGCTGTAGATCTGCCCCCTTTACTTGTATTGGACGATAATGAAGTACTAATGGAAGTCACGAACATGGATAGTCCTTTCGTTGGACTCCAAGGTTCAGGTACTAACTATGTCAGTCTAGAAGTGGCTAATCATGTCCATCGATAATGAAGTACTAATGGAAGTCACGAACATGGATAGTTTCGTTGGACTCCAAGGTTCAGGTACTAACTATGTCAGTCTAGAAGTGGCTAATCATGTCCATAGATTGGAGACCAAGCGTGGTTGGATAGCTATTGCCGGGGGTGGTTGTATTGGGCTTGAACTCATTGAAGTTTTCCTTATGGAAGTTTTGGGTCAACTTAGGCCTGAAATTGATCTTGGAAACCTAAGAATGAAGACGAAGAGGCCTAGAATGAGAAAGAAGGAAAGTGGAATAAAATTGATTGAGAGAGCTGGTATTGGGTAAGAGCAGTGATTGATTGCTGAAGTTCTTGGGGACAATTAACTTTCTCAAGGAGGGGGGAATTATCATGACCCCAAGGATCCCCAAGGATAGAGTAGGAAATATAATAGTATTTAGTTTACATGTATTACCATATTTTGTAATTTCCTTATCTTTTTTTGTTATAGATATTTGTTTTAGCTATAAGCAGTTTTGGTCATTGTTGTAATTGCACATGGGTGCATGTGCAATGCTGTAAGGCTATATAAGCCACAACTAGAGAGGATGGAAGGGCATGTTGAATGATAATTGAATATTCTCATTTCTCTCTCTAGTTTCCCTCTGTAACTCTCCCTCATTTCTCTCTAATTTCTCCCCCCATTTTTGTCCAATTTCCCTCTCCAATCACTTTGTTCTTGGTGTTACTTGTATCGGATTCTTCCGATTCGCAATCCAACCCTAGGCTCATGACATCTATTAGAAGCCAAATAGGACTCTTGTTGTCAAGGGATCGAGAGGGTAGGTGATTAATCAAATGAGTTGTAGTCAACTTGGCTTCCTCTCAGAATTGTTTTGGTACAAAGGACTGAAATAAAAGGGGGATCGAGTGAAATTTAATAGGTGAAGATTTTTGCTTTCAGCCAAGTTGTTTTGTTGAGGAGTGTCTACACAAGAGAACTCGTGAATAATGCCTTCTTTTAGAAAGAATTGATTTAGGCATTGGTTGAAATAATCCTTGGCATTATCCGACCGAAACCTTTTGGTGGACACTTTGAATTGGGTTTTGATCATTTGGCAAAAAATGGGAAGAATAGTAGAAACTTTAGATTTGTCTTTGATGAGATAAACCCAAGTGACTTTAGTGCAATCATCAGTGAAGGAAACAAACCATTTAGTCCCGGTGCAATTGCAAATCAATCACTCTATATATACAAGAAGAGATTTACAATAGGATCAATCACTCTACATATACAAGAAGAGATTTATAAAGTAGGAAAGAGTACAAAAGGAAACTATGAGAATAGGAAGCATAATCAAATCTATACAAAAAGTCAAACAATAAACGCGGAAATAATCCCATAATCATAGGATCCAAACAGTAGATTGATTGGTATGAATCTCGGTTGATTGATTCTCCAATAAGAGATTATGTAAAGTCCTGTAGCTCTTTATTCCATCACCAAACTCTTCTTGATTAGGGACTTCTCCCTACTCCCGTAGATCCATTTTTGTTGTATTCCAAATAGCAATAGTCGTTTCACTTTCATTGTATATTTGGTTAGCCTCTCCTTTTACATTCCAATCTCTTTTGTCACACACTTTTCCCTTGAAAATAATTTGTTTTTCACCTTTTAAATCTCACCATCCAATTCTTGGGCTTCATTCTGTATCATTTTTTCCCTTCTTTCTTTTTGATATGGACGTCAATGATAACTCTATGTTGAGTGGTCATATGAATCCCAATATAACTTAACAATCCTTACAACATAAGTGGTCCTCTTGTCTCATAAGAAAATAGTCTATGTGGGTGGTTGATACACCATTTTTATATGTGATTAAGTGTTCATCTTGTTTTTTAAACTTAGTGTTGGCTAAGAGGAGCTCATGAGCCATGGCAAAATCGAAAAAAGTTTACCCACATGACCATTTAAGTCACCTCCTGTAATGATCTTGATGTAGAACACAAAATCGAAACATAAGAATAATCTTGATTACTCTAATCAATATTAATAATCAAAGTCTGATTAATTATTCATCACTAAGGGGTTTATATAGACTAGATACCCCATCTAATTAGAAAACACATCAAAGACCAAATCATGTCCTATCCATTATGGAAATGTAATCTTCCTAAAACTACTTATGAAAGAAATAATTAAAGATATTCAAATATATGTTAATAATCTAATCTAAAATATCTTCTAAAATATTCCTATCTTGTTCCCTATCAGTTCTTCTCTCTTCTAAGTGTCTCTTGTATCGACTCCTCTAAATCTTCTCAAGATTTTGGTTATCTCCTTCTCTAACCCAACTTGCGATGCATTTGTACTAACAGTAACATGGTTTCTTCTCCTAACAAGTTTAGCTGCAATAATCATATCTCTTATCCTCTTCACATCCATTGCCCCATGCTTTAAAGTTTTATCCATAATAATCTCCACTCCCTTCTTTGCTTGATCCTTCCTTGAGTGCCAAAGTTTATATCTAGATTTTGTTAATATTTTAGCCTTATCTCCAACTCATCTTGTATCTTTGAGGCACATAATATTAATTTGGGAAAAATGCACATGGTACCCTTGAGGTTTAGGGTAATTAAAAGAAGTATCTTTGATGTTTCAGAAAATACAAAAACTACTCTTAATTTTTAATACCACATTTCGTTTCCCCCTTCTTGTTAATTTGCTGTTATACCTAAGGGTCATTGGACCAATTTTCTTGGACAAGAATTCTGCCACACTCAAATCACACACACTCACGGATGTAAACCTAAGAACGAATTTAATGAATTCAATAGAAATAATAAATGTAATCAAAACAGAACAAAATGAAACAAATAAGAAACAGAAAATACAAACCACAAACACCAGATTTTATCCTGATTCGGATTGCCTTTTAGGACAACCCTAAATTCAGTCTTGAGCCTCCTCGAGCAGCCTTCTTTTATTTAAAGAATGATCAGTATATAGCTGATTCTCTTCCTTTTTTATTTCCCGAGTACATCAACTCTTCGCCCTAAGATTGTAAAACTATCAAACTCTAGACTTTCTCTTGGAATGATCACTACTCATTACAAACAGAAAAATGAGAACTCTATTTGTCTCGACTACCCCTTGCCCTCTATTTATAATAGTGGGTGGATATCTCAATGAAGACTATTAGATATTTACAGTTTAACCCCCTAACTATCACTAATTAAAATGCAGGGGCGAAGCCAGAGTACTTAAGTAGGGGGGGCGAACAACGATAACAAAAAAGGTAGAACTTAAAGTTATACAACAATTATCTATATTGTTAGAAAAAGTATTGTAATATAACGTCAAAATATTATATCAAACATCATTATAGTCAGTGTTCTAAAAGGCGCTAGGCGCTAGTCGGGCGCTAGGCTGGGGCCTAGGAAAACTACTATTTTTTTTTTTTTTTTTTTTTAAATTTTGTGTTGTAATTTGATGTTATTTTCAATTAAATCAAAGTTAAAAAGCATTAATAATGCAACATAAACCAATAATATAACAATAATGGAATGACAAGTGAAATATAGAATTAAGCATGAGAAAACAAATTGTTATAGATCAGTTCTAGGTTCAATAAGACAAAAGTAACAATAATGCAACATAAACCATACTTGAAGAATTTAAGTATCTAACTATCTAATTAGACTTCTTCCTCTCCATATTCTTCTAATACATGATCTTCATCATACTCAAAATTAAATTCATTGAGCTCTTGCTCATCTTCTTCTTCTTCTGATTGGAAATCATTTTCATGAAGCTCTCTCATCCTAGAACTTTTTTGAGGTTGAAGCATCTCATCTGCTCCAGATGCTTCACCAACCACTTCCCAAGTAAGCCCCATACCAGGATCAATTTCTTCATCATCTTCTCCTTCAACAATCCATCCTTGTGCATTGCTGGCATCACTAGCAAGTAGCACATCAACATTCCTTTCCTTTTCTTTCTTTTGCTTGTTTATCAGTTTTGCATTAAATTGGACATAGACAAGATTGTTCAATCGATGCACGTCCAGTCTATTTTTTTTCTTCGTATGTATCTACATAAATAAAATAAAAGTAATATCACTTGAAGTCTTTAAATGATAGGAATAATGAAATTAAAGTATTAAAAAAGTTTTAAAGTATATACTAACCCCTTCAAAAGTGCTCCAATTTCTTTCACAACCAGACGAACTACTAGTTAATGAGAGGATCCTTATCGCCATTCGTTGCAAGTTTGGAGTGTGATTTCCATAAGTTATCCACCATTTAACTACATAAGTCAAACAAGTATAAAGTAAATAAACTTATACACAATAGAAACTAAGAAAATGATTAAATAAATTTTATACCTGGATTATAATTGTCATCATTTTCTACACACCCTTGAGTTGCCCACGATTTTCCAAAAGTTCCTTCTTTATGAGTATATTTTGGCAACTCAATATTTATAACATGACCTTGCAATTCACCATTGACATCATAAAACATCTCCACACAGTTAAAAAATCCATCCATGACTTCATGATCAAGTTTTATACCCATATCCTTAAAAAAGTAATAGGGATTCAAAAGGTACGCCGCAAAATGTAGTGGACTATCTAGCCTATCTTTCACCCTTGCTTCAATAAGCTCAATAATAGGCTGATAGTTCTTCTCAATATTATTTAGGGCCTCCTTAATAGCTTCCTTTGCATGGTTAAACTCTCCATATAAAAAGCCCACAGAAGGCTTTTTATCTGTATCAACAATTCGAAGTACCTTCACCAAAGGAGCAAAAACCTTGAGGCATAAATTCACACCATTCCAAAAAGTAATGCTCATCATAGTAGCATATGTTGCTTTCCCTTTAACAGTCTTTGACCATTTGCACTCATCCCATTCAGAGCTAGTAAACATTGTCCTCATTTGAGCTTTTCTCTCCATCAAACTTTGCAAAGTAAGGAAAGAAGAAGCAAATCTAGTGACCCCCGATCTCACAATATCCCTCTTCTTTGTAAATGTTCTCATTAAGGACAAGGTCTTATGGTGTGCATAAATGAAGATTTTCAAACTCTTGGCCTGATCAATGACTTTTTTAAACTTCGGTAGTTTTCCAATACTTTCAAGCATCAAATTGATAGTGTGAGTAGCACATGATGTCCAAAAGATATTTGGCCTCTTCAATTTCAATAATTTTGCCGCTCCTATATTGTTGGCAGCGTTGTCTGTTACTACTTGGATGACATTTTGTGGGCCAACTTGCTCAATGCACTAGTCCTCATATTCAAAAATGAGTTCACTTGTATGTGCTTCGTCTAAAGACTCTTTGGAAGACAAAAAAACAGTACCTGCATTAGAATTAACACATAGGTTCATGATGCTCCTTATTTTTCTGTCTGTCAAAGCATCTGTTATAATGGAGCACCCATTTTGTGCCCACTCTTCTTCATGCTTCTTTAGTAATTCTTTAGTTCTATCACTTCTGCCTTTAACAACGGTTCTCTCAACTGGTATTAACTGGGAGGTTTGAAGCCCGGGCCAAATTGACCAACCGTCTCAACAAACAACTTGAAGCTATCATGATCTATAGCATTGAAAGGAATACCAGCTTCATACACCCATCTAGCACAATACTCACGAACAGTCTGTGTTCTTTCTTTAAAGAGTGCTTCATTGATATTTTGTTGTCTTTTCGTCAAACAAGTTTCAGGACTGATAGAGGTTGCAAACTTATCCATAGGGCAAAGAGTATGAGGCGTTTTTTTGCTACCTAACTCTTTCAATTCATCTTCATCATCCCCCCCCTCAGAAATATTAACAAAAGATCTCATCAAATCTTCCTCCTTTTTATTCTTCTTCTTACTCTTTGCCTCGGCAATAGCATTCTTGCATTTGGCTTGATCATCCGGAGAAGATTTTGGACATGCAGAAACATTTCCGGAAATATGACTTATGTGTTCTTTTATTCTGTAAACTCCGCCAGACATAATTTTACCACACAATTTATATTTAACTTTATCCATATTCTTCGAATCAATTAACATTCCATACTCCCATCCAATATCATTGGACTTCCTTTTAAAAATCGAAGCTGCATCAGACGATGCTCCCGTACTTCGAGTCCCATCTGATATTTTTAATTTAATTGGAGAAAGTTGCAATAGAAACCTATATATAATGAATAACCTCACTTAATATTCAAAATAACGATAACATATTATGGCTGTAAAATAATCAAATGATTCAAATTAAGACAATAAAATAGCAAAATAATTTATGTTTTACAATATAATAAAAACAAAATATAATCAATAATAAAAACATCAATATACTATAAGCAAGCAGCAAATTTTTTGGAAATATTATAGAATATATATAATTAATAATAAAAACTAAATATAAATCTGATAATTATATATAAATAGAAAAGAAAAATGAAATAAAATAAAAAATAAAAAACATAAAAACGAAATCAGAAACGCAGCAAATGCAAAACCTAGAGAGAGAGAGAGAGGGGGGGGTTACGAGTGGACGGAGATGGAGCTTGCTGTGGCGGAGATGGCGCTCGACGGCGAGGATAGGGGCGGAGGCGACGATGCTGAGGCAACGAGGAAGAGAAGGACGCGACAGATAAGAGGCGGTGACGATGAAGCTTGACGGCGAGGATGGAGCTGGACGCAGCGACGACGGTGAGCTACTGGCGGGCCGATGAAGCTTGGCGGCGTTGAGGCAGCAGCGTTGAGGTGAGAAGAGAGTGAAGAGGGGGAGACGTTAACAGGTTCGATTTATGATTTAGCAAAAAAAGCCCTAAAAGCTTATATTTAAATCGAAAAAAAGCCCTAGGCGCGTTGGCCGACTAGGCGCCCAAGTCGGTCGATTACTAAGGCCGGCGCCTAGGAGGCCCGACTAGGGCAATTTCAGGGCGGCCAGCGGCCACCTAGCGCCTAGCCTGATTTTTAGAACACTGATTATAGTATTTCTACATAAACTCAAACACATGTTCACTTGTCTCCAGATTTTTCGCAGTGGTTATTGCGGTCCCAGCTGCATCTGAAATTTTCTCCGTGTCGTCGTATCTTTCCAGCATTCGCGCGGAATTTTTGGTGCTACTTTCCAGAATTCATGGTCGGTTTTCATGGCCTGTTTGCCGAGTTGTCTGCCACCGTGTCGGGTCGGATTCGGCTATATATATTCGAACTCTGCAATTCTTTCTTCTTGTTTCACTATTCACCAGAAAGCTCTTCTACTAGCTGAAAACCGAGAGCCCAGGTCGTTTTTCCAGTCTTCCTTCTGTCCAAAATATAGAGAGCAAATACCACTTTGAGTTCTGCTGTGGCCACCAACGCTACTGCTGCTGATGTTGCTCCCTCAACCTCCTTTGTTGCCCCAGTTGCAGCTTCGAACATAACTCTAGCATCTGGTTCTCGATGCGGTGCTTGCAGGTTCTTGAGAAGAAAATGTATCCAAGGGTGTGTCGTTGCCCCTTACTTCAGCTATGAACCTACTTCTTTTGCAGCTATCCACACGATTTTTGGTGCCAAAAATGCCTCTAAGCTCCTGGTCCGGCTTCCGGTAAGTAATCGTTATGTGGTTGCCATTACACTCTCATATGAAGCTCAAGCTAGGCTTCAAGATGCCATTTATGGCTGTAGATCCGAAATTTTTGCCCTCCAACAACAGGTATGATGAAATCCTAAATCCTTAAATCTCTTTGAGTTTCTGGACTTAATTTGCTAATGTATGATTTTTAAGTTGACAATCTACAAGTTTATCTAGCATTATTGAAAGAGTTTGCAAACTCTTATGCAAACCCTCAAGATGTTCAAAACTAGTTTCACCTAGAAACTAATTCAAACCCTATTCCAGAACTGGATTCAAGTTTCATCAGTAATTTTGGATACATCCCAGAAGAAAATGTCGATGAACTTGGATCTTTCGTGTTCAGCAAACATCATCAGCACTGAGCAATGTCGATGAACTTGGATCCGTCGTGCCAGAAATGTCTTTTGATTTATTTTTTTTTGGTTGGACTGTGTGTATGATTTATTAAACTACAATAATGAGAATTGGGTTGAGAGAAATGAAGGCCGTTTCCAAGTTGCTAAAGTTTCAATATGTTGTCTTTGATCCATTAAAGCTTGACATTTGCTCCAAGCATGATGGGTGGGGGAGGAGAGAGATTAGTGGGGGAATAAAGAGAGATTGCTAAGATTAATTTTGTTGGAGTAGAGGAGAGAGATTTCATATTAGTGGGAGACAAAATGTAAAGTAAATATAATTATTATAATTCTTAATTTAGTTGGGAGGGGACAACTTTTCCAGATTCTCGTGTTGGTGTGGTGAGGGTGGGGGGGGGGAAGAGAGAATAGAGGGCAAAATATAAATTTATAATAAATATAATATATATATTTTTTTAATTTTTTCTGATCTTTGGGGGGGGGGGGGGAGCCCTCCCCCCATGGTAGATCCGCCCCTGATTACATGGTTGGGATATAAACCTCTATTTAATGCTTCATTGGCCTTCAAAAATACACTGCTATAACTAATCTTCTTTATCCTATACTCAACACAACTTTTTACAATTCTCCACCATTGTTTGGAGTATACTTTAACCTTCATCCATCAAAACCTTGGCCTTCCAATAAACGAACTTGACCTGCTCTCATCTGGAATACTGCATAAGCCTGATCACTCAAAAAAACAACAACAAACATTAAGAATTTTCAAATGATGCTATAAATTTTTACAATGGAACACCCTTGGATAACATTTCAACTGCATTCTATACCTGCAACTTTTATTAGGATTGATTCCTCTTTCTCAAGGATTTCCCTAATGAATAAATTTCTAATATCAATATGATTGGTCCTTTCTATGGTGGGACTGAATCTAAGCCAAGTGGACTGCCTATTGGCTATTTCAACTCTCTCTACTTAGACATTCTTTTAGGGTTCCAACTGTACAACCTGCAACCTATAACTTTCTGTCTAAGTACACCACCATAAACCAAATTCATACTTAATGTTATTTCTCCATTCCAAAGGGTCCAAACTTTTACACAACATCCCAACACCAATGCACCTTATCCGGATTGGTCTTAACACTGCTAGACTTACTCTTAGCCCCCAAAACCGACCTTTAGGCTTTACCACTGTCTTTCCTTCTTATGTTTGCTTCAAACTCAAAGGACTGCTCATCTCTCTTGAGCCTCTTCAATCTACCATCCTATCAAGATATGCTTGAGTTTGGACAACCTAGGCTATCATAATCTGTCAATTTCTATTCCAACCTCTATGCCTTAGAATTTCCAGCTTCTTGTTTATCCTACACTCTCAAGCACTGACATAAATTCTCAGCTACACCTTGAGAGTCTTTCATGGACAATTTCCGGTGATGATGCCTTACATTTCACTAGGCATACCATTGAAATACTCACAGCTTCCTTGCTTCCTTATGCACTCCATTTTAATCCTTGGACTTATCCTTGGGAATTACTATCAATCATAGAGAGATCTTCTAAGCAATTAACCTTGCTTACCTTTCCCTCTAGCCTCTAATCCCTTGGGCTACTCTATAAGTTCAATTTTCCCTTACTTTTCACATGGTTAATGGCTGTTAGTGATACCTATTTGACCTGAAATTAATCCTTCATGTGGTGTCTTAACCAATGGCCATTTGTCTAGCCTTTTCCTAGACTTTTCCCATTTCCAACACCTTCCTTAATTCACAAATAGTCACTCCACCCATTTAACCTAAAGGGATCTTTCACTTAAAAGTCTAAGTTTCATTTCTCCCCAAATTTTCATGACTCCATGCCATTCATTTGTACAAGAGTGCATCTCCTCTTCTTATACAAAAGGATTCTATTTTCAGCCTATTCCTTAGCACTTAAACCACTGCATAAATATCCTTAAAACCAAACTTTTCCATACCTCACTGGTATCTATCTTGAGTTCTATTGTTTACCTATCCTAGGCATCACTCTAAACCTTTCTATTCCCTTGCTCATTACCTACAAGATGATTGTCCTACCCTTTCCTTGCTTAACCTGGATTTTGATCATCATGGGCTACACCATACAAGACATCACTTGCATACACCCTTTCCCCCTCACTGTTCACAGGGACCCTCACTACCCAACTATCTTAAACACTAGTTTCTTTTGCAATTCAGCCTATGCTTACACAATGAGGATGATCAAACACGAAAGAAATTTCCAGGTTTACCTATTGCTATGCCCTAGTTCATAGGTTAGTTTAGGACATTCCCAAAGTACCATACTTCTTGTTCTTCTTTACACAGCATTCCATATTCATCCCTTGACCTTAGAAACAACTAATTTCATGTCCTATTGGTAGAGTTTTCCTACATAGGTAAGAACCCTAGCTTTAGAAGACCTAGGCATACAGAAGCAACTCTACTACACCTATTCCACAACTCTACTACACCTAACCCCTCATAACAGAAGCAAATTCCAGCAAGATCATATTCAATTCCAGCAAGCTCTTACATGCTTGGGAATTTCTTTGGGACACAATCTTCACTAGGTACACTTCACCTAGCTCTACCATGAGACAAGGCCTAGATAAATCCCCCTTAGATCCTAGAAACTGATCTCTAATGGGATTTTGACATATACAAGGTCTGTTTTGGAGACTTCTACACTTGGTAATCTTACCAAACTACATGATTCCTATTCCCTTATACCTTTCCCTCCCCTAATATCCTTAGCCTTTGATACCTTTCTCTATCTATTCTCCTAAGGAAATTAGGTTTATAATTAAACCAGGGACAAGTTTACAGATTCTAAACTTTTGGAAATAGATCCACCATGCATCCTAATTTTCACATTTCCAATTCCCTTGACTCTTAACTCTTAAGAGTTGCCTAGTAATACCATTTTCTTATGAGGAGTACACCCTAAACCTAGAACCTGTGCTTCTTTTCCAACATTTCTAGAAAAAATTATAGGGCATCCGCACTCTCATAACCAAAACCACTCATGGTACTAGAACATTATGGGCTGGTTCTTTCTTGAGAGTCTTTATTTCTATTTGGGCAATTTCTCTTGATGTGGCCCTCCTCATGACAATGAAAACATTTTATTTTTCTCCTGCCATTCCTAGATTTTGATCTAGACCTTCCTTTTGCTTAGGATCATTCCTATCTAATCTAGATCCAACCGAGAGATCATTACTTACTGAGTTATTATCTTCTACCTTTAGCTTCAATTCCTTTGAATTTAAAGCCCCTATTACATCATCCAAAGATAGTTTATCCCTACCATGTTTCAAGATGTCAACAAAAGTTTCATATGATTTTGGCAATGAGTGCAATATGACCAATGTCTTATCCTCATCATCATACTTAATATCAATATTTTCAAGATCTATACATAGTTTATTAAAACTATCAATGTGATCTTTGTAACTTTTGACTCTCAACCATCTTGAATGAAAAGAACTTTGTCTTTAAGTATAACTTGGTAGAAAGAGACTTGGTCATGTAAAGCATTTCTAGCCTATTTCGAAGGTCTTCTGCGGTTGTTATATTTGACACCTCCCGCAATACTTTGTCTCCAAGGCTTAGAATTAAGGTATTAAATGCTTTCTTGTTGACTTCCTTTATCTGTTTAGACATTTCTCTTTTCTGTTCATCTGTAAGAGATTCTGGTGGTTTTTCCTCACCATCTAAGCCCTCTTCTAGTCCTAAATTTCCTAGTAAAGCCCTCATCTTCACCTTCCAAAGGCCGAAATCATTTTGGCCATCAAACATTTCTATGTCATACCTAGTTGTAGCCATTATTTGATACTATTCTATGACCGAGAATCAAAACAAAAGAAATCTTGATGAATCTTGATACTAGGAATAGGCTCTGATACCAATTTGTTATACCTAGGGTCACTGGACCAGTTTTCTTGGATAGGAATTCTGCCACACTCAATGACACACACTCACGGATTTGAACTTAAGAATGGATTTAATGAATTCAACAGAAATAATAAATGTAATCAAAACAGAACATAATGAAACAAATAAGAAATAGAAATCACAAACCACAAACACCAGATTTTATCCTGGTTTGGATTGCCTTTTAGAACAATCTTACATCCAGTCTTGAACCTCCTCGAGCAGCCTTCTTTTATTTAAAGAATGATTAGTATACAACCGATTTTCTTCCTTTTCTATTTCCCGAGTACATCAAGCCTTCACCCCAAGATTACAAAGCTATCAAACTCTAGCCTTTCTCGGAATGATCACTACTCGTTACAAACAGAAAAATGAGAACTCTATTTGTCTCAGCTACCCCTTGCCCTCTATAATAGTGGGCAAATATCTCAATGAAGGCTATTAGATATTTACAATTTAACCCCAACTATCACTAATTACATGGTTGGTGTGAGAAGTTAGATGTAGAACTCCAACCTAAAAAGCTAGCTTAACAGGTGGAGGGATCTTTCTCCTTATATATAGCTTAGATCTCTCTTGCTGAGGCGATGTGGGATTCTCACACTCCCTCCCACGCCGAAGCTTCTCCAGTAATTGATACATGCCCAGGTGATTGGGCAGGGTACTCGTCCATGACCACGACCGAGGGTAGTCCCCCAGCCAAGAGTTAGCTCTGATACCATGTGAGAAATCAGAGGTAGAAGTCCAACCTGAAAAGCTAGCTTAACAAGTGGATGAATTCTCCTCCTTATATATAGCCCAGGTCTTCCTTGTGGAGGCGATATGGGATTCTCAACACTTCCCCCCACACCGAACCTTCTCCAGTAACTGATACATGCCCAGGTGATCGGGTAAGGTACCAGTCCATGACCACGACAACCAAAGGTTAGCTCTGATACCATGTGAGAAGTTAGAGGTAGAACTCCAACCTGAAAAGACCATGTGAGAAGTCAGATGTAGAACTCCAACCTGAAAAGCCAGCTTAACAGGTGGAGAGATCTTCCTCCTTATGTATAGTCTAGATCTTCCCTGTTGAGGCGATGTGGGATTCTTACACTCCCCCCCACGCCGAACCTTCTCCAGTAACTGATACATGCCCAGGTGATCGGGCAAGGTACTGGTACATGACCATGACTAAGGGTAGTCCCCCAGTCAAGGGTTGGCTCTTATACCATGTGAGAAGTCAAAGGTAGAACTCCAACCTGAAAAGCCAGCTTAACTTCGGAATTCTGATGGGATCTGGTGCATTAGTGCTGGTATGATCGCACCTTGCTCCCTGTGGGCTGCCAAATTGGAGGACGGAGACTGTTTGTTGATATATCTTTTGCTAGAAATGTGGGATCATGTGTCTCGAATCTAGAAGGTGCATGTATTTACAATGTGGATGATCTCAGGGAAGTTGTGGCAGCTAACAAGGAGGACTGGCTACGGAAAGCAATGGAGGCTTAGGCAATTATAATGGAGGAAGTGAAACAATTTGAAGCTTGGAAGGATTCACTTGAAATTGTTCCAACAATCAAGAAACTCAGGGCATATGCTGAACGAATCAGGGCTGCGGAGCTAGAAAATTGTTTGCCCAATATAGGTGATGACATCCCAAAAAAGAAAATGCTGGCTTTTCAGATTGGAGTTCTACCTCTAACTTCTCACATGGTATCAGAGCCAACCCTTAGCTGGGGAACTACCCTCGGTCGTGGCCATGGACCAGTACTTGCCCGATCACCTGGGCATGTATCAGTTACTGGAGAAGGTTCGGCGTGGGGGGGAGTGTGAGAATTCCACATCGCCTCAACAAGGGAGACCTGACTTATATATAAGGAGGAGGATCCCTCCACCTATGAACTGACTTATGTATAAGGAGACCTGACTTATATATAAGGGAGACCTGGTCTATAACCACGACTGAGGGTAGTCCCCCAGCCAAGGGTTGGCTCTGATACCATGTGAGAAGTTAGAGGTAGAACTCCAACCTTAAAAACTAGCTTAACAGGTGGAGGGATCTTCCTCCTTATATATAGCTCAGGTCTCCCTTGCTGAGACGATGTAGGATTCTCACAGTTGGGATATAAATTTCTATTTAATGCTTCATTGGCCCTCAAAATACACTACTATAATTGATCTTCTAATCCTATACTCGAGACAACTTTTAACATCTACCAATAAATTTTTTTTAAAATACCCCAAACACCCTTCCTTTTCTTCCCAATGTGTCTCTCACCTCTACCATTGCTAGGAAGCTGAACCCAGTAATTGGCGCCATAGCCGACTAACTCTCCCTCTCTCTCTTTCTCATGGTTTAGATATGGATTTCCCCATCATGCAACACAGCAATAAGGAAATCCATTTTGCTCAAGTTGAGGAAAATCAACTAGAGGAAAAAGCTTTTGGTTGTTTGATTGCCCCCTCGCCATCACTGGTGGTCTCTGTGCCAACTGTTGCCATCTTCTTCCCTGCTTTGCAACTTGTTGCCATGACTGTCGCGTATTTTCCTTGCGGACCCGCACTTGGACAAAGACACTGTTATCCCTAGAAGCTTTTAAGGAATCTAACTTCACCACTGTTGGACGAAGGCGCCTCTGCCATCACCATTGAGAAGACCTAGCTCCATTGTTGTCTTTGTCAGTGACCCAGCCCCTATTCTGCAATGCTTGAGGTCGTTGCAGCTTTAGGCGCCTCTTATTTCTGTGTTCTTTGTTTCAGGTGCCTTAGCAACCATTGGTCCAATAAATCAATTGAGCCTAATGATTAAAGCAAGTGAGAAAGGGAGGGAGAGAGGGACAATGGAAGATCTCTCTGGTCTTTAACAATCGGCCACTAGAGATGCAAACAACGGATATCAGCGATGATTCAACTCTCTTTCTCTCTCCCTTTTTCTCTCTCTGATGTAGTATGGGAGGAAGGATCAGCAAAACAAGTGCAAAGTCTCTTAAAAGACTATTTATAGTAGGTTACTAATCCTTAATCAGAAGGAATCTATCTAATCTAAAGAATCTATCTTTTTTTAAAAGTCACATGCTAGTCACATGACCACTTATAAAACTAATAAATAAAAAAAGTATTTAAAACTCAATAACTTAAATCTTCCTTAGTTGAACCCCACCAATGGGGTTCTTTACAACCCCATTGTCGAGGTTGCCATGCCCCATCACTGGAGATGGGCAAAATCCCATCACCGACAACAAGGCATGTTATCCTACTATTTCTTGATTTTTATGTAATTTAGAAATAACTTTAAATTAGAAAATGTTTTTGGAAATATGTTACATTCTTTTTGTTTTTATATAAATATTAGAAAATATTATCTTCTATAATTATATATAATTTTGTAATGATTACAAAATATTATTTTTGAGAATATTTGAATATATTTGACATATTTATAATTGAATATATTTTTAATGTATTATATATTTCTAATTTATATTATATGTTTTTATAATTAAAAAATATTTTGTAAAAGGGAAAGGGAGGTGAGAGAGAAATGGAAGAAAGAGAACAAAAAAAGAAAGAGGAGAGAGAAATCAAGGCCAAAATAGTCCATTCCTCCTATCTTTTACGGTAGGGGTAGTTTTTGCTATTGAAAAAAAATCAGGTATTTTCTGCAATTTTGCTAAACCTCAGGCATTGTTTGCAATTTTCCCTACTAATTTTTTTTTCCTAATAATCACGTCCACCAGGCCACTTACATAGATTTTCTTGTCAAAGTTCCAATATTCCATCTTGGACTAGCTTCTTTACTAGCATCCATCAATGAAAATGTGTGAAGCCTTGCAAATTTGACAGTTGGCACTATATTGAGGCACCGATGCACTGGCTCTAGCTTATTTGTCACTACACACAAGTGTGACCCTTAATACATATTATTTACGGGTGATGTTATTTTAGTGAATAAGACAAAAGGAAGCGTAAATACTAAGCTCGAGTTATGAAGAGACACCTTAAAATGCAAAATCTTTAAATTGAGTGATCAAAATTGATTATATGAAATATAATGTAGTAAAAATAAAACTATGGATCATGCTGTGATGAGACTTGAAGATCAAGTCATTTCAAGAAAAGATTAGTTTAGATATCTCAAATCACTTGTTCAAAAAGATAAGAGAGATTATTGACAATGTTTCAGAGTAAAGGTAGAGTGTAGGGGCAAATCTACTGTGGGGGCGAGGAGGGGGGGGGATCAGAAAAAATTAAAAAAATATATATTATATTTATTTTAAATTTATATTTTGCCCCCTTATTCTCTCTCTTCCGCCCCCCTCCCCCACCCTTACCACACCAACACAAGAATATGGAAAAATTGTCCCTTCCCAACTAAATAAAAAATTATAATAATTATATTAACTTTACATTTTGTCTCCCACTAATCTGAAATCTCTCTCCTCCTCCACTCCAACAAAATTAATCTCAGCAATCTCTCTTTATTCCCCACTAATCTCTCTCCTCCCCCACTGATCATGCTTGGAGCAAATGTCAAGCTTTAATGAATCAAAGACAACATATTGAAACTCAACAATTTGGAAATGACCTTCATTTCTCTCAACTCAATTCTCATTATTGCAGCTTAATAAATCATACAAATAGTCCACCCAAAAAAAAAAAAAAGACATTTCTGGCACGACGGATCCAAGTTCATCGACAATGCTCAGTGCTGATGATGTTTGTCGGACACAAAGGATCCAAGTTCATCGACATTTTCTTCTAGGATGTATCCAAAATTACCGGTGAAATTCAAATCCAGTTTTGGAATTGGGTTAGAATTGGTTTCTAGGTGAAACCAATTTGAACATCTTGAGGGTTTGCATAAGAGTTCGCAAACTCCTTTAATAATGCTAGATAAACTTGCAGATTGCTGACCTAAAAATCATACATTAGCAAATTAAGTCCAGAAACTCAAAGAGATTAAGGATTTAGGGTTTCATCATACCTGCTGTTGTAGGGCAAAAATTTTAGATACATAGCCATAAATGGCATCTTGAAGCCTAGCTTGAGCTTTATAAGAGAGTGTACCGGCAGCCGCATAACGATCACTTACCAGAAGTCGGGCCAGGAGCTTAGAGGCATTTCTGGCACCAAAAATCGTGTGGATAGCTGCAAAAGATGTAGGTCCTTGTTCATGGCTGAAGTAAGGGGCAAAGACACACCCTTGGATACATTTTCTTCTCAAGAATCTACAAACACTACATCGAAAATCAGATACTGGAGTTATGGCTAGAGCTGCAACTGGGGCAGCAAAGGAGGTTGAGGGAGCAACATCGGCAGCAGTAGCATTGGTGGCCATGGCAGAACTCGAAGTGGTATTTGCTCTCTGTATTTTGGACAGATGGAAGACTGGAAAAACGACCTGGGCTCTTGGTTTTCAACTGGCAGAAGAGCTTTCTGGTGAATAGTGAAACAAGAAGAGAGAATTGCAGAGTTTGGATATATATAGCCAAATCTGACCTAACACGGTGGCAGACAACCCGACAGACAGGTCATGAAAACTGGCTGCGAATTCTGGAAAGCAACCCAGAAATTCCTCACGAATGCTGAAAAGATTCTGCGACACGTTGGAGAAAATTTCGGATGCAGCTGGGACCAGGACAGCCACTGCGGAAAATCCGGAGACGAGTGAACATGTGTTCAGAGTTTATGTAGAAATACTATAATGATATTTGATATACTATTTTGACGTTATATTACAATATTTTTTCAACAATATAGATAATTGTTGTATAACTTTAAGTTTTATGTTTTTTGTCATCGTTGTTTGCCCCCCCCCTACTTAAGTATTCTTGCTCCGCCCCTGGTAGAGTGGTTAGTTTTTATCAATTATAAAATCCCTCTAAAGCTAAAAGTAAAATGGTTTATTGAAGGTTATAAGATGAACAAACTATGACACATAGTATTGGGTTGGGTGGATGGCTTTGGAGAATTTGAGCATGGCTAATATGGAGATGTTGCAATGGATGTGTGGTCATATGAAAAAAAGACAACTAAAAATGAAGCTATCCATAATAATGTTGGAGTGGCATCTATTAAAAGATAACATGCACAAGACTTTGTTCGGATTGTTTGGTCATGCAAGAAGAAGACTAGTAGATGCTTCTCTCTCTCCCTCTCTCTCTCTTTTCTGCGCGCATGCATCTACACATGAACTTAGGTGGACTAGATGGACATCTCACTATCTGATCTATTGGATGTTTGGACAGAGGACAGAGTTATTTGAATATTCTAAGGTGCTTGGGAATCCTCAGTTTACCCTGCTACCATTTCAGCCGTATAAGCTTATATATGCACACATGCTTGCAGAAGTGGGAAAAGTGACAGAATCGCTCAAGTATGTAAACAAAGTGTATGATTTGACTGTTCTGTTTAACTTTTGGTCTCTTAGCATCATGAATATAATTCAGGTACTGTCAAGCAGTATTTAAATCTCTGAAAAATGGCCGCACACCTGAAGTGGATACATGGAGACAATTAGTGTCATCTCTTGAGGAAAGAATACGAACTCATCAACAGGTATCTCTCAATCCATTGATTAGTATTTTTGATCAATACAGCACCTCTTCTGATTCTTGAATTTTGATTGTCTTGTAGGGCGGATACTCAACAAACTTGGCTCCAGGAAAACTAGTGGGCAAATTGCTCAACCTTTTTGACAGTACTGCTCATCGTGTTGTTGGAGGCCTACCCCCACCTGTACCATCAGCATCACAGGGCAGTGTACAGGTTAATGCACTTCATCATGAACCCATGGGGCCTAGGGTATCAGCTAGCCAATCAACCATGGCGATGTCATCACTAATGCCTTCAGCATCAGTAGAGCCCATAAGTGAATTGAGGAGTGATGGCAATAGAATGACAATTCATAACAGAAGCATTTCGGAGCCAGATATTGGAAGAACTCCACGACAGGTTGCAATTTCTATTCACATGAACAAAATCTTGATTACAAGTTTCTTGATGCATTCTTGCAGTCTCTTTTAAAGCAAATAATGAGGTATTGCAACTAGATGCAGGATCAGGTAGATTCATCAAAAGAAGCAACCTCATCCAATGCACAGGGCAAAGCTTCAGCCTCAGCTGGGGCATCCCGATTTGGTCGATTCAATTTTGGGTCACAGCTTTTGCAGAAGACTATGGGTTTAGTCTCAAAGCCCTGGCAGGATCGACAGGTAGTTTCTTGAGTTGTTTTCCTTTGCCGGTTGTATGCTATATCTGAATAAATATTTTTCTCTTGATTCTCCATCACCTCTTTTTATTGAATTGTTTTGAAGGCAAAGTTGGGTGAAAAAAATAAATTCTATTATGATGAAAAACTCAAGAGATGGGTAGAGGAAGGGGCTGAACCTCCTGCTGAAGAAGCTGCCTTGCCACCTCCACCCACATCTGCGGCACTCCAAAATGGAACATCAGACTACAACTTGAGAGGTGCATTGAAAAGTGAAAATTCTCCCAGTAGTGGAAGCCCAGAATTTACAAGCCCTAGTCCTCCAGAACAAAGTTCAGGAATTCCACCTATTCCACCTGTGCAAAACCAATTTTCTGCTCGAGGAAGGGCAGGTGTCCGTTCTAGGTAAAATTGTAATCAATCCCTTGCTATTTACTTCAAACTGCATTAGAAAGTTCATACTTCTGCACCTATCCACAGAAAAAGTATGTTATGAAAATATATTAGTCGTGCCCACTCTAGTATGGTTCTGTGAAAGCTATATGTTTGTTAGACTGATATTTAGCCAACCAGTGGAGAATGGATCTTAATACTGGCTGCTTGTAAGGATTGCAGCCTGCATGATAGTCTACTGGTTTAGTGTGCTCAAGTTTCTTGAGTTTGAATATGTTCATTGTCTTGAGTACTGGCAGCTGTGTTAACAGAATTAGTAGATATTTCTCCTGTCCTGAGCTTGTGCTGTACACCTGGGTTCCATTCTTCTAAGTTTTTGAAAATTAGTCTCTTATGTTGGATTAGTATTTTGCAGTCAAGGTTGACCCATGTAATTCTCCCTTAAAAGATTCTGAAAGCAAAACCTGACTTTGCTGGTTAGCTGCCAACTGCTTTCTCTTATAATGTTCTTGAGCCCAAGCCCAAGACATACATAAATGTCCCGTTACAAGATATGTATGGATAGTTTTGCAATAGTTGATATTGTTAGAGATACCCAAGAGATTACTGTCCATATTTAGGGATTGATATGGATTAAATTCAGTTGATCTATATTTCTATGCTGAATCTTGTTCCTAGGAGATTGTTTCTGGACTATATTTTCAATTGTATCCTAGATTGTAAATATTTCCAAATCTAGATTAGAAAACTGTCTAATTAGGAAACTGCCTATATGGGAGAATAGGTTGTATATATATTTCTTGTAGCCTTACAATAAAAGTGTAATTGGATTTTCCATCATTTTGATATGGTATTAGGGCCATAGGTTCATACCCTTAGGAGTAAGTCAATTTTGGGCTTCCAGTGGTCGTAGCCTACATCAATCCAATCTCCTTTCACAACCTTATAACCAGGACAGACTTCATTGAATCCAGTAGCACAACAGAAGTTCCTTTTGCTGAAAATTCCAGCAATGGTGCAACGTCTGGTGGAGAGCTACAAAACATCTAGGCAACCTATAAGTTGAATGGAAAAAACTACTTGAAGTGGCCTCAATTGATCAGGACATTCCTAAAAGGCAAAGGGAAGCTGAGTCACTTACTTAGAACCGGGCCTAAGGAGGACGATCCTATGTATGTAGCTTGGGATGAAGAGGACTCGGTTATATCTTGGCTTTGGAATTCTATGTTGCCCGAGATTAGTGACACTGTCATGTTCCTAAAGACTACTAAGGAGATTTGGGATGCTGTGAAGCTCACTTGCTCTAAAGTACATGATGTTGCTCAGATCTATGAGATCATGACCAAAGTGGCAGTCATCGAGCAAGGATCTCGGTCTATCACCGAGTATGCAAATCTTTTGCAAACTTTGTGCCAAGAATTGGATCACTACCAATGCATTCAGATGAAGTGTAGTAAAGATGCTACTATACAGAAAAAGTTTGTTGAAAAAGAGAGGACTTATGATTTTTTTGTAGGTCTAAACTTGGAGTTTAATGCAGTGAGAGTCCAAATACTTGGAAAGGTAAATTTACCTTCTCTAAATAATGAATAAGGACACCTTGTGGTGAACATATTGCAAGAGGCCCCAACCTATGGCGCAATATGTAGCGCGTGTAAAGAAAACACACAAAGAAACCCTTGAAATATTAAGTTCCAAGTACCCTTGAGAGAACAAACTTCAACAACCAAAGTTAGACTCTCAACTAGGAGCAAGAACCGAAACTGCTTGTTGGAAAAAATCGAATTGGTTTGCTGGAATTTATTGAATAAAAAAACTAATTATAACCCATAGCTTCTAGGTATATTTATAGAGCTTGGTTAATCTATCTAATACTTGTAAATAAAATTTTACTATAATCCTAATAAAAATAAAACCCTAATTAAATATGAAGTAGAATTCTAAAGCTTATGAAGTTTCGCTACTGTTTGGGCCAGTTCTGGGCTGCCCGGTTTGGGTTGGGTCGGCCTTGGGCCGGGTCTTGATTGGTGATTGCTATTGGTGCATGCAGAAGTATAGTGGTTTTAAAAATAAAACTTCTGAGAGAACCACAAATGCTGGATAATATTGTGGAGCTGCAACTTCTTTTTTTTTTTGCACTAAATCTAATATAGTTTGTCATTTCTTCTCTTTATATAGAGTCAAGCAACCATAAAGGCTAATCAAAGCATTTACAGTAGCTTTGGAATACACAAAGACTCCTAGAGAATTAATGCTATAAATGCTATATTGGAAAACAAAAAGACTCTACTATTAAGTCTTTATTTATACTTTACATGCTGTGTATTTAAATGCTTCTAGAAACCATTTTAGATGCTCCTTGATATGCTGAAAATCATAAATTATCTCACAACCCCTCTTAATTTGTGATTTTCAATGGATCTTTGAACTTCTCGAACTTTTTTGAACTGCTTGTCTTGGTGAGCATGTCTGCTGGCTGCTCATTTGTACTCACAAACTTCAGTTAAATTTCACCCTTTTGTACTAAATCTCGAACATAGTGATGTCTGAGTTTCAATATGCTTAGTCCTGGCATGAAAAACAGGATTTTTTGTCATAGCAATAGCAGACATATTATCACAACAAATTATCGTAGGCATCTCTTGCTTTTGGCCTAGGTCAGCAAGCAATTTTCTCAACCAAACAGGTTCACAAGCTGCTTCCGTAGCTGCAGTATACTCGGCCTCTGCTGATGATAATGCAACAGTTTGTTGCTTTCTTGAACTCCACGAAATAATGTTACTTCCCAAGAGAAACACAAAAGCTGAAGTGCTCTTTCTATCTTCCAAGGATCCTGCCCAATCACTATCAGTGAATGCATTTAAAAAATAATTTGATTCTTTATTATACCAGAGTCAAAGTTTCCTGGTCACATTAAGATATCTCAGCACCCTTTTCGCTGCAGAATAATGCAATGTGCTCGGGCTATTCATGAATCTGGATAGCATATTTATAGCCTGCATAATATTTGGCCTAGTGTGGGTTAAATATAACAAGGAACTAGTCAGACTTCTATACAACCCTTCATCTACCTTCTTGGACCCATCATCAACCTTTAGCTTCTCATTCAATGCCATAGGAGTGGATACAGATTTCGAATTCAACATCTGAAACTTTCTCAGAATATCAAGGGTGTATTTTGCTTGGGAAATGAAAATTTCCCCTTTTCTTTGCTTCACCTGTATGCCAAGAAAATACTTCATAACACCCAAGTCAGTCATTTCGAATTCATGCATCATTGACTGCTTAAAATCAGCAAGTAACTTCAGGTTATTTCCCATGTAGATCAGATCATCTACATATAGACATATCACCATAAAATTTTGTCCACTCCATTTCACATAAAGTGATGGCTCATTTGGACTTCTATGGAAACCACTTTGCTGAAAATAGGAATCTATCCTGCTGTTCCAAGCTCTAGGAGCTTGTTTAAGGCCATATAAAGCCTTCCTCAGCCAGTAAACTTTTTCTTCTTTACCCTTCAGGTCATAGCCTGGAGGTTGCCCCACATAGACTTCCTCTTCAAGCTCTCCATTAAGGAAAGTTAACTTCACATCCAGCTGATAAACCTGCAGCTCTAATTGGGCTTCTATGGCCAGTACCATTCTGATAGTTTCAATGCATGCCATTGGTGCAAAAGTTTCATTAAAATCCACACCGGGCTGCTGGACATACCCTTTTGCAACAAGTCTTGCTTTATTTTTTTGCATGCTTCCATCTTCATTATACTTGGTCTTAAAGACCCATTTCAAGCCAATCACTTCCTTTCCTTTAGGAAGGTCAACCAGCTCCCATGTTCTATTTTTTTCTATTATTGCAATCTCTTCATCCATTGCCTTCAGCCACTTGTCTTCTTTTATTGCTTCTTCAAATTTCTGCAGCTCACAAGAAAAATGAGCAAATTCTGCATTTTCATTATCTGAATAACTCCTGAAATCACCATACCTTTCAAGAGGTCTTCTAATTATACCTGATCTTCTTAAATTAGGGGCTGGAGATGAAGATTCTATTGAACTTGTGGCTCCAGAACCTGAAACCTGTCTTCCAGAAGTACTTCCAGCTTCTGTATTTGCTGGATTTTGTGTCTGATTTGCCTCTTCAGCCTTTGTACTTTCTACAGGGCCATAGTCAGTCACTTTAATTGAGTTTTGAGAGCTGGAACTCCATTGCCACACTTCCATTTCATCAAATAGAACATCTCTTGCAACAATCAACTTGTTAGTTTGAGGATTTAACAATCTATATCCCTTGGATTCATCACTATATCCAACAAATAACAACTTTTCTCCTTTTTCATTTAACTTATCCTTGTTAGGAGATTTATTCAGGGAATAAGCAGGGCAGCCAAATACTCTCAAATTACTTACATTTGGTTTTCTCCCACTCCATGCTTCATAGGGAGTTTTATTCTGAACTGATTTTGTAGGGGAATGATTCAAGATATAAGCTGTTGTGTGTACAACTTCTGCCCATAAGCTATTAGGTAGTCCTTTTCATTTTAGCATGCTTCTAGCCATCTCCATGATCGTTCTATTCTTTCTTTCAGCCACTCCATTCTGTTGTGGGCTGCGGCTTACTGTAGGTTGCCTTTGTATCCCCTCTTTCCAGCAATACTCCATGAATGGGTGATATATGAACTAACACACCCCCCCCCCTCCCCCCCCCCTCCCCTGGATCAGTCCTCAAGAGTCTTTATTTTATATCCACTTTGTCTTTCTACAAGAGCCTTAAACTCAAGAAATACCGAAAATGCATCTAATTTTGCATGGAAAAGATAGAGCCAAATCATCCGAGTATAATCATCAACAAATAACAAGAAATATCACTTATTACCAAGAGAGGGGGTTCTTGTTGGGCCGAATATATCGGCATGTACTAACTCCAGCAGTGCTTTGGCTCTCCATGTTGTTTTTGGAAATGGAAGATGATGCATTTTCCCAAAAATATAGCCTTCACATACATGATCTTTTTGCTCAATTCAGGGAAGTCCCTTCACCATCTCCTTTTGCTGCAAAGGCTAAAATCCCCTCTGATGTAGGTGTCCATATCGCAAGTCCCAAAGTAGGGATTCCTTAATGCTTTCTCCCTTGGGAGCCATGTCATTAGAATATGACATTGCAAGTGGAAACACCTTGTTTTTGGTCATTTCAATTTTTTCCATGGTCATATTCTTCTTCTTGTCAATAACCTTGCACTCATTGATGTCAAAATGAATTTGATAACCCTTTTGAACAAGCTATCCAACACTTAAGAGATTGTGAGCCAAATTTGGAACGCAAAGTACATCATGAATATACCTTTTCTCTCCCGATATAGTATGGACAGCAATGACTCCTTTGCCCTTAATTCTTTCTGCCTTGCCATCTCCAAGGATGACAGAATTTAAGACGCTCTCATCAATCTCCTCAAAGAGCTCCTTGTTCCCTGTCATGTGATTACTGCACCTGCTATCTAGGAACCATAATTTGTCCTCCCTACTTTCTGTATTTAAACAGGTGTAAAAAACTTGTTCTTCATTATTCTCCCTAGAGAAATTGGCCTCAAATTTCTCAGCGTTTTGATGCCAGCAATCCCTTTGAGAGTGGTTAGGGATTCGACACTTTTTGCATTTGTGGTAACAATCAGCAGCTACATGATTGGTCTTCTTGCAAATGATGCAATAAGGGCCTTGGTTGTTTTGTTTTTGAGGCTGAAACCCTCTTCCACATCCATGGCCTTTTCCACAGCCTCTACCTTAACTTTTTGGGACTCTTCCTTGCTGAAATTGGCCTTCCTTCTTCTCTTGATCCTTCCTTTTTAGATTCACCTTGGATTGAAAAGCCTGCTCCAAGGATTGACTTGAAGACTTCTTGATCCTTTCTTCGTGTGCTTCCAAAGAACCACTGAGATCAAACATAGTGATCTTTGATAAGTCTTTGGATTCTTCGATGGTAGCTGTTGCATGATCAAATTTAGGAGGTAAACTCCTAAGAATCTTCTCCACAACCTTCTTTTCGTCTATCTGATCTCCACAGCCTCTGACTTGATTCACAATCTCAGAGACCCTTGAAAAGAACTCTTTTATTGATTCAGAATCCTTCATGGATAAGGTGTCAAAACTTTTACAAAGTGACTACAGCCTTATGGAAACAACCATGTCGTTACCTTGGAACTCCTTCTTCAATGTTTCCCAAGCAACTTTGGCCTTTGTGATACTGTAGATGCGAGGGTAGATGGATTTGCTTACGCCTTGATGTAAATATCTCAAGGCTAGGGCGTTCTTCTTTGTATTCTTCTTGCGTTGGGTTTGATTCTTTGTAGTCCAAGCTATATTCGAGCCTGTAGCTAGTGGTTCTTCATAATCCTCTTCAATCAATTCCCACAAATCTTGAGAGATGAAGAAGAACATCATTTGATCACTCCAATATCTATAGTTTTCACCCTCAAAGATGGGAACTTGGCTTTTGAGAGTAGGAGAACATGGTGCTTGATGTAGATGGAGGATTTGAGGCCATTTTGAAACTAGAATTGGGATGTTGGCTTTGATACCAAAATTTGTTGGTGCATGCGGAAGTATAGTGGTTTTAAAAATAAAACTTCTAAGATAACCACAAATGCTAGATAATATTGCAGAGCTGCAATTTTTTTTTTTTAAAACTAAATCTAATATGGTTTCTCATTTCTTTTCTCTTTATATAGAGCCAAGCAACCATAAAGGCTAATCAAAGCATTTACAGCAGCTTTGGAATACAAAAAGACTCCTAGAGAATTAATGCTATAAATGCTATATTGGAAAACAAAAGGACTACTATAAAGTCTTTCTTAATACTTTAAATGTTGTGTATTTGAATGTTTCTAGAAACCACTTTAGATGCTCCTTAATATACTAAAAATCATAAATTATCTCATAACCGCATCATTCACCTCCACTTGAGAAAAATTCGTCCTCAAATTATGATCCGGGTATGACAACTCAACATTCGACAAATACAAAAAAAGATTAGCAGCATTAAATGTTTTGGAAATACACATATGATTGGACAAATCCACAACATAAGCATTGTCATTAATCTTCTTTGTAATCTCGTAAGGACCATACTTCTTTGGCTTGGGCTTGTTTTGCTTTTTTGCTGGAATCTTTTTCTTCTTTAAGAATACAATGACTTCATCTCCAACCTCAAATACCTTGTGTTTCCTATGCTTGTCAGCTATTACCTTGTACTTCTCATTTGCCTTATGCAACTTTTGCTTAACACCCTCTTGAACCGCTTGAACTTGCTCGGCTAAGTCACTAGCTGCAACACTGAAACCTGGTACCTTGGTACCTTTGGTAACTTTACCAAATCCAATGCATGATTAGGAACTTTCATGTATACAATAGAAAATGGTGATCTTCTTGTTGAACTATGCACGGCGTTATTGTAGGCAAACTCCTCAGGAACCACATCGTGAAATTCCTCCAACAATCCCTACACCTCCATTGGAATTTGATTCACTTTTAGTGTCTCACTCACGCTCTCCTATTTTTTAACCAACAAGTGACCTTCTTGGGTATCCTTACACCCTCTCATAAACTCAGAGTATTTATGTGTGATAGTAAGAAAATTCCTCTCCTCCACTTTAGAAGCTTTGGTTTGGTTCTTTTCCATCATAGGTAACAAGATATAACGCACACCCTCTATCTCAAACTGATATGTGTTCTTCCTATCTGAGTGCCATCAAATTGCCAAGGTCTCCCAAATAAAATATGGTAAGCATCCATATTAACAATATCACAATAAATTTCGTCAGAGTACTTACCAATAAAGAAAGGCACCCTGTAGCATTCATCCACTTGTATGCCACCAACTTCTTTGATCCATCCAATCATGTAAGGCTTTGGATGTTTCTCAGGAGTTAGTTGCAACTTCTCCACCACATCTCTTCTTTAATGTTTTCCTGACTTTCACTATCAATAATCAGCTTAAAGATTTTTCCCGTCACGGTACACCTTGTGCCGAAAATTTTATACCGCTTAGTAGTATCTTCATTCTTTAGAGATAGCACTAGCTTTCTTACTACACATGTATACGCTTCATGGTCATACTCTTCTTCATCATCCTCCCTATCAGGCCCGCAATAGACTTCCTTGTCAGCCACATCTTCCTCCTCCCTTTCTACAATGTTAATTCTTTTCCTTCTTGGGCAATCACTAGATTGATGCCCTACCTCATTACACTTGAAACATTTTAAAAGAATAGGCTTTGCATAAGGATTAGGGGATTTTGGAAGATTAGAAGTAGTACCTCGAATTTTTCCCCCCATTGTAGCCTTATTAGGGTTGATTGTATGAGGTGGATTGGAGAGTTGCGCTCCCTGAATCGACTTGTCTCTATCAAAAGCTGCTTGTTTATTTTCATTCCCACTATACTGGTGATAGTTGTCATTACGAGCTCTCTCACTCAACATTAACTCAGCCTTTAAAGCTAAGTTCCTTGCTTCTTACACACTCAGAACCATCTCAACCGCAATTTTATCACGAATAGCAGGCTTCAACCTATTCAAATAACAAGTTGCTTATTGATTATCACTTTCTAATAGTTGGTTCATCTTCACCAATCTCAGAAACTTAGAGGTATATTCATTTACACTCCTCATTCTCTATGCACATCTTTGATAGGCTTCAAACATGTATTGTTCATAGTCAGGGGGTAAAAACCTACCTCTTAATGGTTGCTTCATTCGTCTACATGTTTGAATTGGATGTCGGCCTTCCCTCAATCTCTCCGACCAAACAGATGCACCGCCCTTCAATCGGTGAGCCACTAACTTAACTTGTCGTTCATCTGGGATCTCCATGTATTCGAAAAATCGGTTAACCTCAGTGATCCAATCTAGGAACCCCTCAATATCAAGATCTCCACTAAAGGTAGGAATATCAAGCTTTAGTTTATACTCATCGTTACCCCAATGGTTGTGCTGATGCACATGTCTCCTAACCTCTTTACCACCAGGGTTAGCTATTGCTTGACCAAGATCATCCTCTTCATCGCTATCTTCAATCATTGGTTTTCTAGGATTAACAAGAACATGCTTAATGGGTGGTCTTCCCACTCCGGCTTGATTCACCCCATTATTCAGGTTCCTGTCATTATCAACTCGTAGTAAGGCGCCCAATTGGTTGTCGATTTGCTCCAATTGCTACTGGATGGTACTAGTTACTTCCCGTTGTTCTTCGATTGCTCTTCAAATCGCGAACAACCCCTGATCACCGTCACGAGGCTGGTTGCTACCGTTGTCTTCAAGATTGGCCATCTGATTGGTTGATTAACCGCTCTGATACCACTTGACGCAGTGTGTAGCGTGTGTGTAAAGAAAACACAAAGAAACCCTTGAAACAATAAGTTTCAAGTACCTTTGAGAGAACAAACTTCAACGATCGAAGTTGGACTCTCAAATAGGCATAAGAACCGAAGTTGCTTGTTGGAAAAAACCGAATTGGTTTGCTGGAATTTATTGAATAAAAAAATTGATTACAACCCATAACTTCTAGGTATATTTATAGAGTTTGGTTAATCCATCTAATACTTGTAAATAAAATCTAACTAGAATCCTAATAGAAATAAAATCCTAATCAAACATGAAGTAGAATCCTAAAATTTATTAAGTTTCGCTATTGTTTGGGCCGCTAATGTTCTGGCGCTACTATTTGGGCCAGTTCTGGGCTACCTGGTTTGGGTCAGGTCGGCCTTGAGCCAGGTCTTGATTAGTGACCGCATCAACATACCATAGAGAAGTGCTGGAAACTTCATGGTAAATCAACTAAGGGTGGACAACAAAAAGGCCAAGGGCAAGTATTTGTGGCCAGTTGTCTGCAGTCTACTGAAGAAAAAGCTCAAAATCAAGCAGATACAATGGAGCTAAACTAGGAGGAGATTGAGAAGCTAAGAAATCTATTGGGGTCACTGGAAAATAAACCTAGGAGAGGTACTTGCACTCTAGTCTTCATAGGTATATCTTCCTCTTCTCTTACCTTTCATGCTTAACAAATGTAACCCTTCCAAATACCTGGATACTTGACTCTAGAGCCACAGACCACGTGACATGTTCTTCACACCAGTTTTTATTCTATATACCATGTTCTAGCACAAGGAAAATAACTATGGCTAATGGATCATTAACAACTGTAGCTAGCCTAGGAGATGTCCTTATAAACAATAACCTCATCCTAACGAATATTCTCCATGTCCCTAAACTTTTCACCAATCGTGTGTCCATTCAAAAACTTACCACTAATGCTAATTGTCATGTCATCTTTTATCCCTCCTTTTGTGAATTTCAAGCATAGGACACGAGAAGGATGATTGGGCGTGCTAGGAAAAGAGAGGACTTTACTATCTTGAAGATTTTATTGGATAGACTAATAAAAGGAGAGTTTCCCCTGTATCATCCCTAGTTAAGTCCAATAAAGGTGGGCTTTGGATTCATCATTTTTCGTCATTGTCACCCATCTTTTAGGGTTCTTAAATTGTTGTTTCCTTCATTATTAAAGGGATTAGATGTTAGGGAATTTCATTGTGATGTGTGTGAGCTTACAAAACATAGGAGAGTCTCATTTCCTCCTAATAATAACAGAAGTTCTCTTCCATTTACATTGATTTATAATGATATATAGGGTCCTCCTCTTGTTCCTAATATCTCAGGGGCTCCATGGTTTGTCTCATTTGTGGATGATTTCACAGGTGTAGTTTGGTTATACCTATTAAAGGCTCAATCCGAAGTGTGCACAATTTTTTCAATTTTCTATAACATAATTAAAACTCAGTTTGGGGTTGAAATAAAGAGAGTTTGATCAGACAATGTTAGACACTATTTTAATTTGTCTTTGTTTTCTTCCAAAAGAGGGGTATAATCTATGAGTCTTCTTGTGTTCATACTCCTCAACAAAATAGAGTGACTTAGAGAAAAATGGTCACCTGTTAGTTGTTACAAGAGCTCCTCTTTCACAATAATGTTCCAAAATAATACTGGGGAGAAGCAGCCTTAACAACCACATCTTATTAACTGGCTACCTCAAAATCTCACTCCCAAAGTTTTTGGCTCTCTAAGTTCTGTTCATATTCGCACTCCCAATAGAGACAAACTTGACCCTTAGGCTCTCAACTATATGTTTGTTGGGTATTCCTCCACTCAAAAGGGCTATACCAAGAGGTTTTTTGTTTCAGCTAATGTAAGTTTTGACAGGAGACTTGTTCTTTCTCGATCTTCCTTCTTCTTCCTTGCCTCCTTGGGTCTCTATCTCACAGGATTCATGAAGCATGATACAAGGGGAAAATCTACATCCTTTTTCTAGTCCCCTACAAGTGTATTCAAGGAGAAAGGTACTAGCTCCTCCCCCTATGCAGGCTACAATATCTAAACCAAGTCCAAAACTTTGCACTCCTATTGCTAAACCTAATTCATCCTCCATCAAACCTACACTGGCACCTAGTCCTGACATGAGTGCGTGTGATCAATCTAATCTTAGTGATCTTGATCTTCCTATTACCATCAAAAAGAGAACGAGGACCTGTTCCAAACACCTTCTCCACTTGTTCATGTCCTACTCAAATTTGTCTTCTGGGCATAAAGCTTTCCTCACTAGCCTAAACACCATCTCATAAGACTCACAAAGCATGATACAAAGGGAAAATCTACAACCATCTTTTGGTCCACTATAGGTGTATTCAAGGAGAAAGGTATTAGCTCCTCCACCTATACAGGCTACAATATCTGAACCAAGTCCAGAACCTTACATTCCTATTGTTGAACCTAATTCATCCTCCATCAAACCTACACCTACACCTGATCCTGACATGAATGTGTGTGATGAACCTGATCTCAGTGATCTTGATCTTGCTATTGCCATAAAGAAGGGAACAAGGACTTGTGCCAAACACCTTCTCCACTTGTTCATGTCCTATTCAAATTTGTCTTCTGGGCATAAAGCTTTCCTCACTAGCCTAAACTCCATCCCAATTCCGAAGACTTTTTCTGAAGCATTAGTTAATGAAAACTAGAAGAGTGCCATTGAGGTAGAGATGTCAGCACTGGAGAAGAACCAAACCTGGGAATTGGTCAGATTGCAAAGGGAAAGCAACCAATAGGGTGTAAATGGGTGTTCATCGTGAAATATAGATCTGATGGGTACTTAGAAAGATACAAAGTGAGATTGGCTACTAAATGATATACCCAAAGATATGGGGTTGATTATCTGGGGACTTTTGCTCCCGTAGCAAAGATGAATATAGTAAGGGTGTTACTGTCCTTAGCTACTAATTTTGGCTGGCAACTATAACAATTTGATGTAAAAAAATGTTTTTCTACGTGAGGACTTAGAGGAAGAGATTTATATGGAAGTGCCACCTGGTTTTGGTTTAAAAACTAAGGAAAATGTGGTATGTAGGTTAAAAAAGGCTCTCTATGAACTGAAATAGTCACCAAAAGCATGGTTTGGGTGTTTCACAAAAGTTGTGCTTGGTATGAGATACAAACAAAGTCAAGGTGATCATACCTTGTTTGTACATCATTCGACAACAGGGAGAGTAACTGCATTGCTAGTGTATGTGAATGATATCATTGTCATCGGTAATGATAAGGAAGGAATAGAAATGTTGAAAGGATGCCTGATAAGGAATTTGAGATAAATGAGCTAGGAAAATTGAAGTATTTTCTAGAAATTGAAGTGACTCGTTCTAAGGATGACATTTAATATATACTTGATCTGTTGACTGACACTGGTATACTAGGTAACAAGGCTATTGACACTCCTATTGAGTCTAATCACAGGCTAGGTGATGTTCCTGAAGATGGTGCAATAGACAAAAAATCTTATCAAAGACTAGTGGGGAGATTCATTTACCTATCACATACACAATCAAACATTGCTTATGTGGTGAATGTGACCTGTCAGTTTATGCAATAGTCCTAAGGAGACTCACCTAAAGGCTGTGCATAGGCTCTTACATTATCTCAAAGGGACTCCTAGTAAGGGTATATTATTCAGAAAGGGGGAAGAGTTGTTTGTCGAAGCATATACGGATGTTGATTATGGAGTGTCACTTGTTGATAGAATGTCTACTTCACCATATTGCACATTCCTAGGAGGTAATCTTGTGACTTGGAGAAGTAAAAGCAAAATGTTTTGGCTTGGTCTAGTGTTGAAGCAAAGTTCAGGTCAATGGCGCTAGGAATGTGTGAATTACTATGGATTAAGATATTATTGGATGACTTAAGGATCAAGTGGACAGCTCTTATGAGACTATTGTGACAACAAATCAACCATTAGCATTGCACATATTCCAGTTCAACATGATCAGATAAAGCATGTTGAAGTGGATAGGTATTTCATCAAAGAGAAACTAGATAGTGGATTGATTTGCACTCCCTTTGTACCTACGGGAGATCAGATTGCAGACATCCTAACAAAAGGTCTGTCCAGCCATGTGTGTCAAAGATTACTAAGTAAGATGGGAATGCATAACATTCACTCACCATCTTGAGGGAGTGTTAGAGATACCCGAGAGATTACTGTCCATATTCAGGGATATATATGGATTGAATTCAGTTGATTAATCTTTCTATATTTCTACATTGAATATCTCAACTGCATTTTCAATTGTATCCTAAATTATAAATATTTTCAAATCTAGATTAGGAAATTGTCTAATTAGAAAACTGCTTATATGGAAGAATAGGTTGTATATATATTTCTTGTAACCTTAAAATGAAAGTGTGATTGGATTTTCCATCATTTTGGCAGATATTAGTATTTGGCAGTACTATTTTTGGTCTTCTTATCAATTTCATTTGTGTTCAATGTGACCTTTCATAGAACTTGGAAATCAGGTCATCCATTTCTGGACTTGATCCAGTATTTAATAAGTTCTCATTTTGAGAAATGAATGTTTTGAAGGGGTTCTTGCAGTGCAATTCGTTGGCAGAAACTGTTCCGCTATGATTAAAAAGGAGTTAAGATATGAGAAAATGTATAGGATGTGATCCCTCGTGCTCTGGCCTGGTAGGTTTAATTACAACGTTGGCTGAATAACACTTCCAGGTGCATAAGCAGGCTATTCGTTTCTAGACCTAGCCTGTACTATGAGTGCTCGTGCTGAGGAATAATCATATTCCATAAAGGTTCTTCTTCAGTTAGTTTGGCATAAATTATGAATAGGTGGAATTGACAATTAAAATATATTTTAATATTTTATAGTAGAAAGGTTCTATGTGTTGGATGTATTCCTCATTCTCTAGAATGGAACACTTGATGGCAAATGGGTTGAATATCCTGCATATTCTGTCCCCTTTAATGATTATATTTGGTGACACTTTTTTCAATGGGTTTGTGGCAGGTATGTTGACACCTTTAACAAAGGTGGTGGTAATCCAACAAATTTGTTCCAGTCATCTTTGGTTCCACCCGTTAAACCCGCTGCTAGTGGTGCCAATCCAAAATTTTTTGTTCCCACGCCGGTATCCTCAAGTCAACAGAGTTCTGATTCTATGGCATCTAGTGCGCCAGAACCTGCAGCATTTAATCAAAATTTGTCCAATCTGAGTAACTCAAGTGATTCTCCTGCATCTTTGTCGTCAATGCCTACGCTGTCAAGGTATCCAAGCATGGACAACATCTCGAACAAGGAGACAAAGGCCAACCCAAGTGCCCCTCTTCCAGCTCATTCACGGCGGACAGCCTCATGGAGTGGAAGCTTTAACTTCGATAATATTTCCCCACAGCAGACTGAAGCAAAACCTCTTGGGGAAGTACTGGGTATTCCCCCATCGTCATTTGTGCCCAGTGAACCGTCTTTCCCACCCTTGGCAAACAGTGGTGGCGGTTCTGGCTCTGGGGAGGACCTCCATGAAGTAGAACTTTGAGACGAGGAAGAATATGGAAATCCAGGGTAATCTCTCCCACCCAATGTAAAATGGTGGTGGTAGCAGCAGATTGAAGTAGCAGAAATTTTTTATTTTCCTTCTAGCCCCCAGGGGTTTCCCCAGGTTGTATGTGCCCTGTCTTTTCTAATGTTTACTGTACTTGTGGTAGGTAGGGATAGGGTTTTTTCTTTCTTTTTATTCTACAGGGAGGACTGGAGTTGAATTGACACCATCTGATGCTTTAAGGAGCTGAGCTGGGTGTTTAACAGAATAAAAGCAACAGCAACGGCAAAAGCACAAGCAAAAGCAAAAGCGCAAGCTCGCTATATATTCTACAGTTCATTTTTTCATTTTATTCCAGAGGTAAGGTTAAAGCAGTCCCTTGGTATAAATGTAGAAGAAATACATTGTTGAACATCCATGATCCGATCAATCCATCCCAAAATGATGGAATTAATCTTATATATGGTGTTGTTAACATGGAAATTGAAGATATTATTTGTCATGTCTTCCATTCTTTCAATTGAAATGCTAATGCAAATGCTCGTAGTTCTGGCAATTTTCTTCCAAACTGCTTCATTTCTTCAGAATTACAAAATTCTCCATTCTCTTATAGAATCCACTCGTGCAAACATAATCTGGATGACCAGAGCCTATTAACACTTTTTCTTCATTCCAAAGTTGCCAAATCTAGCTGTGTGGGTATCTTCAGGTTCAGATTTGCAGCCACCTGAAGACTCTCACCTTATATTATATACGTATTGCATATTATGCAAATAAATCATTTATTTTGCAACCACAGATACAAGATCTCTTTATGCATACCCCTCCATAATAATACAAAATGAAGCATTTATGGTGTAATAGGTGGTTAAAGATACAGCATCATGATGATCCAACCTTCCGCCATTTACTTGTGCCTCAGCCGAACTTCAATCCTCCTATAAATCTCAATTGTGAAACAGGAGAAGGTAATTGTAAAGAATATAAATTGACCAATATATAAGATTAGAACAAGACACAAGACACCTGGGAATCACAACGAACACGGTCACCTATCAAAATTCAGCTGATCCAGGAGTCCGCGGGAAAGGTATTGCATCTCTTATATTCTCTATCCCGGTTGCAAACTGCACAAGCCTTTCAAAGCCTAATCCGAAGCCCGCATGGGGAACTGGAAAGAGAGGAAAACAGGACCATAACATAATTATGTTTAAGGCGTGACATGGATTTACCCGAGTTCTTGATGAACATACAAACATAATAACACGTATAGCTTCACATCAGCCTCTCCTACCTGGCTGCTTCTGCTTAATATGGTTGAGTTTTTTAAAACCTATAGGACTTGGTCAAGGGTGGAATATTGCCAAGTTCATACTCTATTTAGAAATTAAGAGGGAGGCAACATTTGCTATACCTACTAATTTCTCTGACATATTTCAACCACCAAGCAAAAATGGCAAACAAGTTTTCCAAGAAACATAGAAATGTTTAGGAAACTGCAAGGCAAGAAAATATCAGCTTATGATAAAGAAATTTGGCTGACCTGAACCGTAACGCCTCAGATCAAGATACCACCAATAACTTTCCTTGTCGAGCTTTAACTCATCTAAACGATCTTCTAGATATTCAAGACGTTCTTCTCTTTGGCTTCCACCAATAAGTTCACCAACCTGACAAACATGACCACTTTGAAGCAATTCAGAGAGAGAGAGAGAGTTAACCTGGCAGGTTGGTGAATTGGAAAAAGAATTCTGTTTCATTCTATTTTTATTTATATCCATAAAGGAATATGGCTTAGGTCCTCTGAAATTTGAATTTTGCATACAGCAAGATACAAATGACCATGTCCAGCATGCAGAAAGCAGGATTTGAATTAGTTAAATAGAAGATTAACATTATTACTTGTTTATCAGAATCTAAATATAATGATTACCAGTAAAATAGAAACATGTTTGGATCAGATAATTTATACAACTTAAGCTACTACAGCTCACAAAGGGTACAAAAGGAAATATTATAGAAGACAGAAACTTTTCTTAGTAGCCATATCATATTTGACCAAATTAGTTTTCAGACTCCTTGGTTTCTCTTCTTAATGTTTGCTCAATCACTCTCCCAAAGTTCCATGGTGGCTCATTAGCTTTGAGCCTCTATAAAAGAGAAAAATTAAACACATAAAAGAAAGAAATTGCACCATTAGATCAAACATCCAATATGCGAAGGCAATTGGTACTACCATGCACAATTGAGGGTAACCTGGTTGGTTGCAACTAAATACTGTACGGAGTAACTTTTTCAGCAAAAGAAACTTATAAAAGAAAGTATTTGAATGATTGGCAACCAATCAAAGTAGTTGCTTTTCTACTATTTTTTGTTTCATTAGACTATGTCAATTTTAAATGGATACTTTTGTATTTTATGATTTTAGGTGACATTGAAGTAAGAAAGATTATTTCCTGGAGCAAGCCTGCTCTACTAGTGCCAATATGCAGCCAAAAGCCAAAAAGTTTTATGCTTTTTATAATTTAAAATTTATAAACCTGTGTTCACACCCAGACACCTCAGTACTAGAAAACAAAAAATCTCAATAACAAAGCTTGTCCTAAATGAAACCCAAACCTTCTTACAAAGACAAGGTGAATTCAAAACTTCCATTCACACTATTGTGACATCAGTATCATAAAAAAACCAAGAGAACAAAGATATAGTGATGCACACGAGCCTTGGTTTACAGTTCCACCAACCCAACTATCTCTCCTAACGAGGAGAATTTCGATATTGTTGAAATCCTCTCTAACGGTTTTAACAACTGATAAGCTGTAAATTGGTTGAAACCATGTTCTTCAACGAAGTAAAACTGAATGTGCACTACATCCAAAGGATGGTTTACCTTGATATAATAGAAAATATATTTAATACTACTTAAGGTGATAGCTCTACCAGTGATACCCCTTGCACCGAGACTTGAGGTATCAGGTTTGATTCTAATACCTAGTGATTGATTGGGTGGTCCATGCCATACAGTCCACAGGTTTAAGGGCAAGAGAGCTAATGATGTTGTCTTGGATGGTTCCTACCAGTCAGATGTCCTGGATGACCAGTGAGTTGAGACTCACCAGGTCAGAAGGCAGCACGATGTGTCTCTCCAGTTACCCAGATTTCCCCTTACTAAAAGCACTAACACATAAGCTTTTTATACTATATTATTGACATGCAAAGGTTGATGATAGCTTCAGTAATTGGTCTTTTAGAGTCATGGGCTACAGCTTGCCCCAATGCAAGAAAGTTTTGAGCTTGGAAGAATATCACTTTCTGTATTATGAGGCACTTTGGGGTGAAAGGAATTCAAAGCAGAGACTCAAAATTTTTCATCTTAAGGAAACTATTCTCATCTCTCTTTCATTTGTGACATAGGGATGCTTTTAGATTAGGAAGTCTTTTCTGAGTTTTGTCAATGATTTGTCTTACTGCATTGCTTGATTTCGTTCTGGAATCTGGCAATTCTTTTTCTGTTTGTCCTATGCTTAATATGCAGTATTTATCCAAAAACAAAAGGCAGCAGTGCATAAACACATTCATGTACATACATAAACACATCTTTGCATGCATAAAGCAAATGTGTGGACATCCACATATAGATCTTATCTTGCATGCAAGTAATTATACATGTAACTTGATGAATATCCATCCTTCACTTAAAGTAGAAGTGATAATACAAGCACACATGACACTTCTCATGATTATCAATATCATTTGTAGCTCAACAAATTCCAAGCACACATGATACGTACATACACAGAGAGAGAGAGAGAGAGAGAGAGAGAGAGAGAGAGAGAGAGAGCATACCCGAGGAACCAACATATCCATGGCTGCAACAGTCTTTCCATCATCATTTTTCCGCATATAAAATGCTTTTATCTCCTGCAGGTAAAATAAATTAGAGTTCTGAAATATCAGTTCCACTGCAAGTTTATGTGTAAACAGAAGCAAATAGAAAAACAAAAAATACCTTGGGATAATCTCTTATTATTACAGGACATCCACCAAAGGCCTCTTCGGCAATGTATCTTTCATGCTCACTTTGCAAGTCACAACCCCATTTCACCTAAGGAAATGAACAAACTGGTAGATGTATAAGTTATACACACACACGCATATTTTTTTACAAGTACTCAGCAAACTTCTAAACACACTAATTATGAAAGGAAAATTGATGCTAGCCCTAATCACTAATAGTGAACAAGTTGACAAGCATACTACAAAACTATAGGAAGGTAAAACTGAACTTCCAGATGGTCTGCATTACTTTTAATTTATCATTACAACTTTATCTGGAACTAATGTGTCCATAGTAGCCACTAATATCTCACTAAGCTCACCAAAATACTAAAAAGTTGACTGCAGAGATATGCAAAGGAAGAAAGAGTACCGGGAATTCAAATTTCTTATTTGCTCTTAGAAGAAGCTCAATAGCATCAGTATATGACAACTGTATGACATTCTTCTCTACCACATCCTGTCAGTTCAACAAGAATAAAATAACTCCCCGGATATGAGAGAATAGAGGATAGAAACTATAATCTGGGAGGTACTTGAAATTATAGGCAGATGTGACCAATTTATTAAACACAACTGGAGGTATCCCCGAATTTAGTGATTAGGATAAGTTACACTGTAAAGTCATACACTCAATCGGTTGATAATTCCTTTCTCAATCCAAGTATTGAAGAAATCCATGTCCTCCTTGCAGTGTTCAAGGACGTATTTTACCTTCCATCAATGTGCAAATGATATATTATTCCAGCAGTAACTTTATAAGGAAAGATTAGCCATGAAATAAGAAATCAACGCCAAAACATCTTAGTAAAATAAACTGACACTAGATGTGAAGGTAACGTACTACATACTGGAGATAGGCTGTCGCACAAGCCATGTCATCATTCAGGTCAGCAAATGCAAGTTCTGGTTCAATCATCTAAGAAAAGGGCAGAACACTTTCGTAACATGCCATACAATTTTCTCAACCCATAAAAGTGTAAATAAAGAAATTGAATATCAATAATTTAAGCCAACAATTACCCAAAATTCAGCTAAGTGTCTAGAAGTGTTGGAATTTTCAGCTCGAAAGGTGGGACCAAATGTATACACCTAAAAAGTCAATAATTTTGTGAAGATAACGAATTCAATGGCAAACATTTATGGTACTGTAACAGTTGCATAAAGTTCAGGACAAAAGTGTGGTAAGAATGTTTACATCAGAAAGAGCAGTGGCATATGTCTCAGCGTTCAGTTGCCCAGAGACAGTTAAAAATGCTGGTTTACCAAAGAAATCCTGGTGAGCAAAAAAAAAAAAAAAAGATAAAGCCACAGTAATATTCCAAAGTGAAAGGATGAAACTGAAGCCCCACAACTTGACTGAGACTAATATTACATCATTGACACAGGTACCACTGAAGAAGGATGTTCCCAACTCCTTTCAATGAAAAGCATGCATAAAAACAGCATGATATTCTTTAGAACATGATGTTTGAAAAAGGAATTAACACAAAAGCCTCGCCTGCAGATATGCTCAACACTAATAATAGAGCTAGATGTTTCCAGAGAAATCAGCAGGAGGGCACCGTATCTAGACATGATCCATATCCAATTACTTCTAGTGTGGCACCAAAGGAGGAGGAGAGCACAAAGGGATAACAACAGAGGAGGAAACCAATATTTGTGTATTCAATAATCATAAAAAAAATCATAGGTATTCCTATTAATCATTTTTCTATTCAACAGGGGGTAAATTATCTAAAAAATACCCAACTTTCACCTTGTTTTCAATTTTAGACTCAACTTTTAATTTTTTCAATTGGGATATCTAATTTCAATTCTATACTATTGTTTATTGTTATTACATATTATCACTGATTGTTGACAAGGCAAGCTATGTTAGATGACTTGATCAATAATGTTACAAAAACTTTACCCGTCAACCAAAACCATGTGGGTTTTGCCACCCAGTTCACCAAGTCATCTAACCTAGCTTGCCATGTCAACAATTAATGATAAAATGTAACACAAAAGTAGAAACTAAACAAAAGTTGGATAATCCATTGATAAAATTAAAAGTGGAATCTGAAACTGAAACAAGGTTAAAGTCGGGTACTTCTATAATTTACCCATTCAACAACTTATTAAACCTTAATCTCACTAGGAAGGGTTAGCTACATAAATTCTCACTCGCCAATCATCTCTATTTATGGGCATACAAAAAAAATGTTGTCCTACTAGAATAAAAAACCTAGCATCCTACTACAGGTAAATCTCCAAAAATCTGAAAATAAGAAATAAAATAAAAATTATCCCTAATCCTAATTTATTAGGATTTTCACTCCTGATTAATACATTTTAGTCCCTTGATCCCAACAGTAATGACCAAGGTATTGTTCCAAAAGTGCAAGATCCAAATGATGGAACTCATCTTTGCAGATCCAATAAGTGTCTATCTGGGGTTGAGGTCTCCAACGCACAAGAAAGCAATGATGACCTCTCTGTAGGCAACCCCAGTGCACAAGGCTCTCTGCTTAGCTAGGGTGGAGAGAGAGTCATACTTGTATACAGCCTTTCCCCTGATTTCTCACAAAGAAGCTGTTTCCACAACTCAAACCTGTGACCTTCCGGTCAATGTGACCTCCATGTAGTGAACCAAAATCTTGTGCCTCATGAACCTTTTGAATCTAATCATCGAAAGTCAGGTAATTGAAGACACAATATGGTAGTGAACCAACCAAGACCAACTTGGCCAAATAGAGTAGTTACAGGATCACATTTCAGAATATCAAATGTCAGGTAATTAAGGCAGTACATGCTCCAATATGCATAAAGCCAGTGTGCAACATTGTGGTTGCAACACAGGTTAGGCAAATTAATTGGATATGAATTGACTCACCTGCGACCAATCAATAAAACCATCTTTTGTCCTTGGTATAGCATCAACAGGTGAATTACCAGGCTCTTGACAGCTTGGAATCTGGATCATAGTGTAAAGGAACACAAAATAACAAAACAATTTGTGAGGCTTAATAGGAAATTGCAGTAATTACTGGCTGACAATCCATTAATGAAGGTGAAAATATTCCATACCTTCACATTGTGCATTTCAAAGTTCAAACAAATTAGGGAAGAAAGGGAAAAAAAATAAAAAAACAAAACAAAAGTTGAATTCAGAAAATTACTGTCCTAGAAAAGAATAAAAAACACTATTCTTAATGCATGCAAGAGTATAGTACCCCTGCTAATATAATATCAACCACCAATGCTTACAAATACATGTCCAGCTTAAATAATCAAACATAAACTACAACTTGATCCATTACCACAGAACGCTCCACAAAAACATGCAAGGTCTACACGAAAGTCTAAACCCTTACCTCTTTGCTCTAATGATAATCTGATAGATATGGCTGACCTCCTTAAGAAAATCCAAGAATAAGTGCCTTGGTTGCAGATAATGTTGTTTTGGACAATAAAAAAAAAGTCAAGTAGGGATGCCTTAAAATCCAAAAGTTTCGACTCAAGCAGGTCAAAAACCAAATATATGGAATATTTGTTTAGTAAAAATAGAATTAGATTATGTGGTAATGAGACATGAAGATCAAGCCATTTTAAGAAAAAAAATCAACCTAGATATCTGGAATCAATTGTAGTAAAGTTAAAACGGCACCTATATAAGATGTGGTGTGCAAAACATGATTAGGACAGTGCATAGAAGCAAAAACAAGACCAATTGATGCACCTGTGAAGAGGATTGATAAAATGGAAATTCATAACAAAAGCGGTAGAGGAAGACCAAAGAGAACTTAATGGAGAAATCAAGAAATGACAAAAGATATAATGCCCTTAGATATAATAAAGTCATGGGTAGAGATGATTAGCAAACTAAAATCCATGTAACTGACACCAACTAATGGGACTAAGACTTGGTGGTGTTGTAATAGGAGCAGTATGTAAAAACAATGTGCATAGAATCACTGAGCAAAAGAAAGTGGAGAAAATGCAGCCATATAGGATATGAATCAATGTAGTTGAAAAATTAAGTGGTGGTGATGTTGATTAGACATCATCCTCATCCACTGATTGAAGAAGAATCTTCTTTAAGACAGAACTTACCAGAGTGGTCACACAGAACTGTTCACCAGCTCCTTCACAATCTGAAGCAGTGATAATAGGACTTGAGATCCAAACAAAACCATTTTCTTGAAAAAATTTGTGAGTAGCATAGGCCAAGGCATTTCTTACCCTTGCAACCTAAAATCAGCTTGCATCATGAGCATAACTATGTTAGATCAAAAGAAGATAACTGAAGGTGGAATAAAATATCTCTTTGACAAGAAAGCAATACCATACTAAAGACTAAACCAGTCGACTTGCAGATAGTAAAACAGAATAAGGAGCCAAAAAGCAGAAAAGAATAACCCGTGGCAAGAAATATGGTTAGGAGGCATATGCATCTAGATTACTGGAAAATATTCATGAAAAAAACATCTCTTTGGGTAAATGGAAATCAAGCATCAACACAGTAATTTCTTTTACAAAGAGTGATCAAGTTAACCTTAGACTTGAATAAATATGATGGCCTACAGTTTGCATTTCAAAAAGGATACTAACAATGAACAGGTATTACCAAAACCATAAGTCTTCATAAATTAGAAATGGAACAAATCAATGTTAAACAAGATGTGGTTTCTTATGGTAAATCATATCTCACAGGCCTGCACATCAAATTTTTTCCCACTACACCAAATAAGAGGGGCAGGTTTAATTGGAACACTATTCTGGCATCATGGTCCACTTCAGAGCAGGGTACTTGTGATTTTCCCTTTGCATATTTTTATGCTAACTTAATTTTTTAGTTTTCTATTGCATGAGTTTTTGATTCTAATTTCCTCTATTTTGGGATCTGGTGTCTATGACAATTTGGGCATGAACACACCATCTCTGGTGTCATATGATTGCAATTCCATACAGGTGTTACATTCCCCATTAACACTGCAGTAGGTAAAGCAATCTGATCTAAACAAGTCAACATGATCAACTTATCAAAATCTGGCCTTAGGACAACTGTGAATAATAATTTTACTTTGAGGGCTGTTCATTTTTTATTGAAGTTAGAACATCCTCCTCTTTGCCTGTGAACAAAATAGAAATGAGATTGAAGAATATTCACACTGAAGTAAATTTCACCATCCACATGAACATTGTGCGGTTACATATATTCTTCATTGGTTGTACTAGATTATCTATAATTCCATCCTGAACATGCAACATCAGGCATGCAAGATTGACATACCATAAGTTCTTATAAAAAATTATTGGTAGGTGAGTATGACTCCATGAAGCACATATAGTATTTAGTTGCATCAGAACTTCAAGTATATAAAATTAAAAATGTAAGGAAAATGTTTTACTAGTAGAATCAGGTATCAAAGTACTCTCAAAGGACTGCTACCCTGAAAAACAAGAAAACCCAAAAACCAACATCTATCCCTCCAAATAAAAGGAGGAAAAAGTTATAAGTCAAGACCTGAAAACTTAAAAGTATTTCTAAATGAAGAAATCCATTTTGAAATCAGAGAATAAAGATCTCCCATCTTTGAAACTTGTTACACATTTTCTCGGATCTCCAAACTAGTTCTGTCTATTGATGACATCTGATTTTGAACCAGTGATCTTCCAACCAAGACTTCCCCTAAAAAAAATTAAAAAAAAAAAAAATAGAAAAAAACCCATTTATCAAACACTCCTATTCTTCTTAACATAGTTTACCATTCTCCTGGAAAGTATAACAGATTTTGATAGATGACATGAAAAAGATACATCAAATTGTCCACTATAACCATTTCCACCAAGAGTTACTCACAAGAAGGAGAGCTCAGATTTCAACTACCAATGAAGTGAAGGTCCTCTTAACTCTATAGACTACCCCCATCTCTTACTTTATGTTACAAGTCACAGAAGTATGACCTTCAGATGTAGAAATTAGTTGAGAAAAATGACTGGCTAAACTCTAAAGTAAGCATCAAAGTGATGTGGCTACCAAGCACTCGAGGTTAATCATGCCTCTTGTTGAGTCAAAGAATCATAAATAATAGACCAAAAAAATTAAAAAGTGAATGAAGGTATGAAAAGTGATGAATGGTTAAAGATGCAGAGTTAAGTTCAAAAGGGCATTATTTATATTTGTTAACCAATGCAAATAAGAAGTACATTATCGATACTTAACCAGCATATCATATCTAATGAAAACCTTTTTTTCTTAATATCATGCATAACAGTATCAGCTACCAAGCAAAGACATTCTTTCTAAGCAAGCTCAAAAATCCTTCCAGGCCAATTAAGTAAAAATGAACTTTTTCTTTAAACTCAATACATATTCCCCACAAAAGTGGAACCCATGAACAAATATGTTTTTAGCAGGATGCCCCTAAAGATAGAATAAAAGTGAACCTAATTGACCAAATAAGTTTATAAAAAATGTTACAAAAGGAAATGGATGGCATCTTCAGTAAAAAAATAAGTGAACAATACCGCCCCAAAAGTGTTTGTTCTAGACCGAAGATGAGCTTTCGATCTTAAGAATTCTCTGCTGACCCTTTTCTTTTGGATGGGAAATGAAGGGTCACTCTTGCCCACCTACAAAAAGAACAAGTGATCACAAGCAGCATCTAATGTGTGTATGCAATATACAGGTTCGACCTAAAAATTAATAGACACAAATAAACAGAAGATACCCAGTTCCAGACACATGCAGCACCTTCTTTATTCTATGATATTGGATTCTACATTTGAAATATTTGATTCTCTGTTTAACTTATCAAGAAAGAGGGGAAAAAAAAGGAAAAAAGATTATCCTGTTTAAAGCAGTAGTTGCCAGAAGAGTCTTGCACAATTAGCTTCCTACTATATTAAACAGGATGAAGGAGATTTCTTCCTTCAATTTCCTAATAAAAAAATAAAAAATTAAGTATGTTAAGAACAATGGAATGAAGAAACAAAGACATCAAAGATTATTCTCAGTTCTAGCAACTAATTGAAACTGTGCTTGCGAATTCCCATTACCAATCTCTAGTTTGGATAAAAGAGGAGGCTTGCATTAGGTTGCCGACAGGCAGCGTAAAATTCATCAAATCTAACATCCCTACATAGCAGGATTAAGGCTTGATATGATTATGTTATTTTTAGCAACTAAGAGCACATAGCAGGCAATATTTGTGCATGCACTGTTGATAATATACAATTGAAAAGAATGGGAAAAATGGTAAAGGGCAAAGCATTTCAAGTTACTCGCTTGTAACTTGAACAAGTATTATGCCATAACTAAAGCTTTCCAGTTGCTACAGCTACAAAGATAATGTATAGGCAGTCACACAGAAATTGCATCAAACTAAGACCATCTATTTTAACAGAAAGGGGCAAGAATTTCTTTACCGCCTTGAGTTTTTCCACTTTCAACTCCACTTTTTGCTTTGATCCTTGACTTGCTACTAAGGTCCCTTGCACCCATATTGAAGCACCAGTAGTAATTAAGCCACTTTCCCACTATCAATAAATTCTAGGGTTAGAGTAGAAAAATTAAATTAATACCATTTAAGCAAATAAACATTTCGTGTTACTGAAAAAAGAAAAGTGTGCATACCATCTATAAATTACTAATAAACTATTTTTGATATATAAAACTTCACACTAAATGCTAGAAGTACATACTTTTGCAAGTACCGCCCATGTTTTAAAATTCCGAACTCCTAAATATTTCAACAACTGTGAGAAGAACTGCTCCTTGAATAAATTAATTGATCAAAGAACCACTTGATTCATTCCTCAAGAGGTCCACAAAGTAAGCAAATGGGATGAAAAGAGGTCGCACCATGCCAAGGATCCCCAAGGATAGATTAGTGTTTTTAGTGTTTTTAGTGTATTTCTCTTTTGGTTGTAATGTAGGCTGTTGTAGTGTTGTACCTTCAATTTACGGCCTATAAATAGGCTAAGATAGTTAGAAAATGTATGTTTGAATTGATAATTTAATTCTCTCTCAATTTTCCTCTGAACTCTCTCTTGATCCCTCTGATTTCTCTTTAATCTCCTCTCCTTATTGTTCTATCTGTGATCCTTCCCCATTTCTTGCTACATTCCCTTCCCTTTCAATCTAATTCCCCCTTGATTTCTTCCAATATCCTATCAAAACCCTAGGTACATGACAATTTGGTATTAGAGCCAATGATTCTCGCTGTGATTCTGTCAATTTTAGTAGTGAATTCAACTCAAGTCACAGGAAGCAGAGCACAACAATAATCGACTCGGTATTGAAGAAGCAATTTCGATTGATCAGAAATTCTTGTTCGAATTTCGAAGATGAGTGACCACCGGCCAGTGGTTAAGATTGCAATGAGTAAGAAGTCATGGATTGGAGGCAAATCTAAGTCATTAGGATCCTAGCAATCGTGATCGAATCAGCAATTTGCAGTGACCCACCATGATTGGCTTGGAATTGTGGATTGTCGATCCACAACAGGTGGTGCGATCAGAGTCTATCCATACAGCAGACAGTTCAAGAGGCGATTTCCTAGCAACGATTGACCGCCGATTCAACAGAAATTATCAAGCGGCATGTGAAGGCAAAGCAGAGCCGATGATCCTCAGCCATTGAATTGATTGAGGCGAGTGCAGATTCCAGAGCGATTGCTAATCAACGACAATTGCAATCATAGGCAAATATTTGGCTAACTTGGAGGCGATCGATTATCAGTAGATCTAGGCAAATCCCTCCGACTTCTCTTACTTGCTGATTTCCGATGCTCTAGGCTGCTAATCTCTATCAGTAAGATTGCAACAGATCATAGGTGATTCCAATGCAATAGTCTCGACAACAAGTGAAGCTAGGCAAATTCCGACTGCAATCCAGATTGGCAGCTCTAGCGGAATTCCTACAACTCAAAGAAGCAAGTTCCGAAGCAGATTTTGCTTGTTTCGTGACCATCAACTTTGCCTGCTCTTGATTCAGGTTCGACTGTTGAAAGGCGATGGCAAAGAAGTTTGATGATGCAATTAGTCAAATGCGCGAGGAAATAGGCAATGTGATATGCGAGGAGATGCAAAATTTTGTCATGATGCTATCTCAGATGTATCAGGTCAGTATTCTAGCTGAATTTTTCTGTAAGTTGGGAGGAGATGTTTTAGATAACTACGACTGTAACAGAGAACTCTTGGAGGAGAAAATTGTTAAAAGTGAACCTCGGGAATATTTCAGCAAACAGAAAGAAAAATATGCTGATGGAATAGCATTGGATCAGGCAAATCCAACTGAAGGACCATCCATCTGTGCAGATATTGGTGTTTGAGTCCTTTCTCAAATTTTGGACTAACTGAAAATTGAGGAACAATCTGATTTGAAACGAAACATTGCTCCATTCGATAAGCTGGTTATGAAACAGTTAGAGCTGAGAGTGGCAATGCTTGTAACATCTATCCTAGGCCAGGTCAAGATTGTGATGGTCCACATGCAGTTAAAAAAGGTCTAATTGAACAATTAGGACCTAAACAATCTTATAATAGCTCTACAGAAACTGATCCTAAGGCTGATGAACTTGGACAAGCATTCAACGAGGACTTGGACCAAAGGAAGAAGCTGGAGGTTGAGAAAAGACATTCCGCTGTTGGGACTTCTGTTGGGAGGAATGGTTTTGGGGAAGAAGGTCCTAAGGATATTGTTCCTTTGCCTTTGGTTCAGAAGCAGGCTGAGTCATCCTGGACTTGGGTTAAAGTAGGTATCAAACAGTCCCTGGTGCTGGTTTTGGTAGGGAAGGAACAACTTAAGCTGATGGAATGGAAGGAATGCCACAAGGTCTGGGAGAGGATGGAAGAGGAGGTTGTTGCTAGACTGCTTATTATTACAACTCACTAGCATAATCTCTGTATAAAGACTCTCGAAGAATACATTTTACATTTGCAGGAAAAGCAAAACAGAAGGAACATAAAAGTGAAAAGGAAGTGGCTTAGAAGGAGAAAGAAAGAAAGAAGAATAAACTAGATAGAGAAACCTGAGATTGGATGAAGAGCAATGGCTACTCGCTGTACGTTCTCGAGGACAAGAACTCTTTCAAAGAATGGGAAATTGTCACAACCCCAAAGATCCAAGGATAGATTAGTAATATGCTGCTGCTGATAGTGTATTTAATGTATTTCTCTTTTGGTTGTACTGTAGGCTGGTGTAGTGTTGTACCTTCAATTTACAGCCTATAAATAGGCTAAGGTAGTTAGAAAATGTATGTTTAAATTGATAATTGAATCCTCTCATTTCTCTCATGAATTCTCTCTAAATTTCCCTCTGAACTATCTCCGATCCCTCTGATTTCTCTCTAATCTCCCCTCCTTGTTGTTCTGTTTGTAATCCTTCCCCATTTCTTGCTGCATTCCCTTCCCTTTCAATCTAATTCCCCCTCGATTTTTTCCAATTTCCTATCAAAACCCTAGGTAAACCCTACGTACATGGCACGCTATGGTGTGAGCTCCACCAAGAACGTTCCAGACCTTAATTGAGGTGATATTCATGTTCTGCCTTCAAGAATTTCAAATGCAATAGTATTGTCTTTGATTTTCCAAAACTAAAGTTATCTTAAAAATTTCATGCATGGAAGGCATGAATGTACAAAAGCCTCTAGTTTCTCCTTTATTAGAAGTTTCAGTGAGTCACTTTGTTGATCCTGTTGTGTGTCAAGTTGTCAAACCTATACAAATATCATCATTATCAAAATAAGCTTTAAATCCCACTAAGCAAAATTGGCTACATAAGTTCTAATTCTCCAATCATTTTTATCTATGGTCATATCTTCTATAAACCATTACATCTCATGTCGTGTCTACTAGATGCCACCTATTGCATCCACTCGCCCAACAAGTGCATCGATCAGTTTTCTTCTTGTATGCCCAAATAATCTTAATCAAGTCTCTCACTCTTATCTTCTATGAGCATCACTTCAACCTTATTATAGATAATTTCATTTTCAATTCTCTCTTTTCTTGTATAGTAACAAATCCATCATTACATTCTTATCACAATTACACTCCTATTTTGCACATGTTAGTACTTTTTACCCAATTTTAAGCCATACAAAAAAGATAGTCTCATAAATGTATGTAAAACTTTTCTTTTAGCTTCTTTATCTTGCCATTGATTCAATAGTAACATCCTCAATAATCTTCTCTATTGTTTTAACAATTGATCCAACATATCTAAACTGATCTTTTTTAAGACTAACTAAATCTTCAAATTTCACCGCGACAACATCCAAACTTCCAATTTACTAAATTTACACTTTATATATTCAATTGTTTACCTTTTCAACATGAAACCTGTTAAATATGATAAGTAAGGGAGTATTAGTGTATTTATCTTTAAGTAAATGTAGGCATATATATATTCTTGTATTGTTCTCTTGAGAAGATACAGTTAGTGTATTTTATACATCTAACATGGCATCAGAGCCCAAACCCTAACCTAACCCTAACCCTAGCTGCCGCCGTCGCCGCCGCTACCGTCGCCGTCAACCAACGCCATCACCGCCGGTCGCTTCGCCCGCCGTCGCCATCACCGCCGGTTCCTTCATCGGCCACTGGCTTCACTGGTTTCGCGGCCATCGTGGCTCTTCTTCTCCATATCTGGCTATCGCGGCTCTCCTTCTCCAGATCCGGCCATCTTCCGGCCGCGCCCAGACCCCGCCGTCGCCGTCGCCGCTCCTGTCCAGATCCGGCCATTCTCTTCCGGCCGCGCCCAGATCTCGTCCTCGCCGTCGCCGCGCCTGTCCAGATCCGGCCCTCTTCCGGCTGCGCCCAGAGCTCGCCCTCGCTGCCGCCGCGCCTACCCAGATCCGGCTGGCCATCCTCTTCAACTCCGGTGACAGTTTCAGCTTCTGTGGGCCCAGATCTGACATTGCTCCAGATCTGTCCTTCTCTTTGGTCCTATAATCCAATCTGCTCCAGATCTGCAACTTTTGTGCGCCCAGATCTGACATTGCTCCAGATCTGCTACTTTTGTGCGCCCAGATCCAGATCTGCTCTTCCGCGTCATGGCTTCATCTTCAGCTCACTCTTCATCCACAAGTCGCTCCACCATGTCCACACCCGTGATTGATCGTGGTCGTCGGGGTGGTGGTCGTCCTCGGCCCCATTATTCCTATTGTAATTGTCTTGGTCACACTAGAGAGACTTGTTATCGTCTACATGGTCGTCCACCTCACGCAACCAGTACTGCTAACATGATTGTGGGCGCTTCAGAGGGTCAGGCATCTATCACACCCAGTGATTCCTCACCAGTGACTATCTCCAAGGGGGAGTATACTCAGTTTCTTCAGTTCCAGGCAGCACAACAGGCTATTTCACCTGTCACAGTCTTTGCTAACACTGGTAACCCTACTGCCTGCTTTACTAAGTCTTCATCTTCCCTTGGCCCATGGATCTTCGACTCTGGTGCCACCAATCACATGTCTGGTAATCGTTCTCTCCTATCTCATGTTCAAACTTCGCAGTCTCTACCTCCTGTTACATTGGCTGATGGCTCTCAAGCCTCAGTCACGGGTATTGGTACCACATTACCTCTTCCTACTTTACCATTATCATCTATTTTACATTTACCACAATGTACCTTTAATTTGATCTCTGTTAATCAACTTACTCGCAGTCTTAATTGCTCTATAACCTTTTCGTCTGATTCTGTTATTGTGCAGGATCGGAGGACTGGACGGACGATTGGCACAGGGCTTGAGTCTCACGGTCTCTACTATCTGTCTCTCCCTGATTCTTCAGTGGCGTGTACGACGACAACTTCCCCACTACAAGTCCATTGTCGGTTGGGGCACCCATCTCTTCCCAATCTTAAGAAGATGGTTCCCAGTCTCTCTAGTATTTCTTCCTTAGAGTGTGAGTCTTGTCAACTTGAGAAACATAGTCGTAGTTCTTTCCCAAGTAGAGTCAATAAACGTGTTAATTCTCCTTTTTCAGTAGTCCATTCAGATGTATGGGGTCCCAGTCGTGTCAGTTCACAAGACGGTTTTCGTTATTTTGTAACATTTATTGATGATTTCTCTCGAACTACATGGTTATATTTAATGAAAACGCGTTCAGAACTATTTTCAGTCTTCACTACATTTTGTGCTGAAATTAGAACACAGTTTAATTTGCCTATCCGTGTTCTTCGTAGTGATAATGCTCTTGAATATTTGTCTCTCCCATTTAAATCTTATATGGCATCCAATGGGATTCTTCACCAGACTTCGTGTCCTAGAACCCCACAACAAAATGGGGTAGCTGAACGCAAGAATCGTCATTTAATTGAGACAGCCCGCACGCTTCTCCTTCATATGCATGTTCCCCTTCAATACTGGAGCGATGTTGTTTTAACTGCATGTTACTTAATTAACCGCATGCCATCTTCTGTTCTTAATGACCAGATTCCTCATTCCATTCTTTTTCCTCGAGTTGACTTATATTCTCTTCCTCCTCGTATCTTTGGGAGTACGTGCTTTGTTCACCATCTTGCTCCAGGTCGTGATAAGTTATCCGCTCGTTCTGTCAAATGTGTTTTTCTGGGTTATTCTCGCCTTCAAAAGGGGTATCGTTGCTACTCTCCTCAATTAACTTGATATTTTATTTCAGCAGATGTTACCTTCTTTGAGTCATCTCCTTATTTCCCTTATTCGTCTGCGATCTCTGATTCTGTGTCTGTTGGGTTACCTTTGCCTATCCCTTTTCTTAACCTAACATCATCTCTAGCTCCAATGTCTTCACCCTCTCCACCATCCTTTACCTCTCGCCTTGATCGCTCCGATCTTCAGGTCTATCAACGGCATCCACAACTCGTGGCCCAACCAGCACCGACAGTTGTCGTTAGTCCACAGGAGCCATCTCCAGACTCATCCCCTGTACCAGTTCGTTCTTCCTCCTCCGGTCCGTTGCCTTCGACTCTTGATCTTGACTTGTCTATTGCTCTTCGTAAAGGTACTCGCCATCCTATTTCCCATTTTGTTAGCTATGATAATTTGTCCCCTGGATATTCTGCTTTTATTTCTTCTTTATCTTCTGTGTCACCTCCTAAATCTGTTCCCGAAACTCTTTCCCATCCAAGGTGGCGGGCTGCTATGGTCGAAGAAATGTCTACTTTACTTTCCACTGGGACTTGGGACTTGGTACCTCTTCCCAAGGGTAAGTCTACTGTTGGTTGTCGCTGGGTTTACACTGTTAAAGTTGGCCCTGATGGTCAGATTGATCGTCTTAAGGCTCGTCTTGTTGCCAAAGGATATACTCAGGTTTTTGGTTTTGATTATGGCGATACATTTTCTCCTGTTGCTAAGATCTCCTCTGTTCGCCTTTTCTTGTCCATTACTGCTATGTTTCACTGGCCTCTTCATCAACTGGACATCAAAAATGCCTTTCTCCATGGCGATTTACAGGAAGAGGTGTATATGGAGCAACCTCCTGGCTTTGTTGCTCAAGGGGAGCTTGGGTTGGTGTGTCGCCTTCGAAAATCTTTATACGGTTTAAAACAGTCTCCTCGAGCTTGGTTTGGTCGATTTAGTTCAACTGTTCTTGAGTTTGGGTTAACTCGAAGTGAAGCTGATCATTCTGTTTTTTATTGTTCCCAGTCTGGCCACTGAATTGAAGGCACATCTTCACCAACAGTTTCAAACTAAGGATCTGGGTCCTTTGAGATATTTTTTGGGTATTGAGGTAGCTCGGTCAAAGCAAGGCATCTATATTTCTCAAAGGAAGTATGCCTTGGATATGCTAGAGGAGACAGGATTGCTTGGATGCAAGCCTATAAATACCCCTATGGATCCAAATATAAAGTTGTTACCGAGACAGGGGGAGCCTCTTTCTGATATTGGGCGCCACCGTCGACTAGTTGGGAAACTTAATTACCTCACAGTCACTCGTCCTGATATTTCATTTGCTGTGAGTGTGGTAAGTCAGTTCTTGGATTCACCTTGTGATAGTCATTGGGATGCAGTGATCCGTATTCTTCGGTATATTAAGGCTACTCCTGGTCGAGGTGTATTGTATCAAAATCATGGGCACAGTCAGATTGTGGGATATACGGATGCTGATTGGGCAGGATCACCTAGTGACAGGAGATCCACATCTGGATACTGTGTATTTGTGGGTGGAAACCTAGTCTCTTGGAAAAGTAAAAAGCAAACTGTTATCGCCAGATCCAGTGCAGAGGCTGAATACAGGGCAATGGCCGTAACAACATGTGAGCTAGTGTGGTTGAAGCAATTAATTGAGGAGTTAGGGATTACGCAGGTTAAGTCTATGCAATTGATTTGTGACAACCAGGCTGCAATGCATATTGCTTCTAATCCTGTGTTTCATGAAAGAACTAAGCATATTGAAATTGATTGCCATTTTGTTAAAGAAAAGGTGCTTTCTGGGGATATAGTTACAACATATGTGGGTTCCAACGATCAACTGGCTGATTTACTTACCAAGTCTCTTGGAGGGTCTCGTGTGAATTATATTTGTACCAAGCTGGGCATGCTCAATATATATGCTCCAGCTTGAGGGGGAGTGTTAAATATGATAAGTAAGGGGGTATTAGTGTATTTATCTTTAAGTAAATGTAGGCATATATATATTCTTGTATTATTCTCTTGAGAAGATACAGTTAGTGTATTTTATACATCTAACAAAACCTTTAGATTTTGAGGAGTTCCTTCATAATTCGAACTTAGTATTTATAATTTTGTTGTCTCGTTCATTAAGACAATATCATATGCAAATAACTAACATTCTCCAAGACATCTCTTCTTAAATATGAGTTTATCCATCACACAAACAAACCAAAGATCAATGTTAACCTTGGTGCAATCAAATTATAATTAGAAAAGCCTTAGTGCCTCTTTCACAAGTCTTAACACACATCTCAACTTGATGCTACCCATCTTTAATAACATATGCATAAGTAACTAGACTGCTTTCTTCTCCAAACTACAAGTTGTCCCTAAGAACTTTGTTGTAAGCTTTTTTCAAGTCTATAAACACCATGAAAATCCTTTTGTTCGTTCTAGACCTTTCTATTGAAATTTGAATGTCTTAGTAAATAAATGGCATCAATGCTGACCTACCAGACATGAAACTAAATCAGTTTTCACATATCTAGATTTCTCTTCTTAATCATTGCTCACTCACCATCTTCCAAGGTTTCATAATATGACCCATTAGTTTGAAACCTTTATGATTTTACAACTTTTAACATTTTCTTTATTATTGTAAACAAACATTAAACTGCTTGTTCTCTATTCGTCAAATGTCATTTTTTTATTTTAAGATCAAAACAATCATAAGCCTTAATCCCACTAGGAGGGTCGGCTACATGGATTATAGGTCTCCAATCATCTCCATGCATGGCCATATCCTCTATAAGGTCATTATATCCTATGTCATATATAAGAGTTTCTCTCCAAGTTTATTATATCCTATGTCATATATAAGAGTTTCTCTCCATGTTTTCTTTGGTTTTCCTCTCCCTTTGTTGCCAAAAATTTCCTCCATTTCAACCACTCCCCTCACAGCTGTTCCTATCAATATTCTTTTCACATGTCCATACAATCTTAATTGTGACTTTGTCATCTTATCTTCAATAGGTGCCACTCCAACCTTATTACACATTATCTCCTTCTTACTTTTTCTTGTATGGTTGCAAATCCATCATAACATTCTCATCTTAGCTAGACTCATATTTTGTACATGTTGGCACTAAACTACCCAACATTCTAAGCCATATATCAATGATGGTCTTGTAGCCGTCCAATAAAATTTTCCTTTTAGCATTAAAGGAATCTTATAATCGCATAAAATGTTAATGCACACCTCCACAATTAGCCATTTCGCCATACTTCTATGAGTAACATCCTTCATAATCTCCCATTCTTTTTGAACAATTGATCCAAGATATCAAAATTGATAAAATAGTTTGATCTCCAAGTTTCACAATAATTCATCCACACTCATTTTTTTTACTAAATTTACATTCTACATAGCCAATTTTTGACATACTTTTTTTTTAAAACCTTTGGATTCTAAGGTGTTTCTCCATACTTCAAGTTAAATATTCACGTTTTTGTTTGTCTCATCCATCAGGCAGATATCATCTATAAATAACATACACAAAGGCACCTCTTCTTGGATGTGTTTTGTGAGTTCATCCATATAAGCAAAGAGATAAGTGCACAATGCAAATTCATGATATAATCCAATTGCATTTGGGAAAGCCTCAATATATCCTTCACAAGTCCCAACGCATATTTCTGTTTGATTATACATATCCTTATTCCTTAATAACTTATATATAAGCAATTCAAACCCTTTTCTTCTGCAACACCTTCCACAAGACTTCTCTCAGTACTCCATCATAGGATTTTTCCAAGTCTATAAATACCAATTCAAATCTTTTAGTTTATCTCTAGACATTTCCATTTGGTGTATGAATAAGGAGATAGTTTTTATTGTTGACCTACTAGGCATAAACCAAATTTGTTTTCAGAGACTGTATTCAATTTTAAAAGACAATAGTTTCTCTCAACTTTTGCTCAATTACTCTCTCCGAATGTTTTATCGTTTATTGTGTGCCTCATTAGCTCTATAGTTTTATTAGCTTGGAATATCTCCTTTATTCTCATAAATAGCAACTAGAATGCTCTTTTTCCATTCGTATGACATCCTTTTTTATCTAAGGATTACATTAAATAGTTTCATTAACCAAAAAATACCCTTTCTCCCATGCATTTCCATGCTTCTGTTGGGATATTATCTAATCACTACTTTATTATTCTTCATTATTTCTTAATGCTTACTTTCTGCATTTGGACAAATATGTCTATAGAACCTGTAATTCTTATCTCTTCTTTAGAGTTACTAAGATGCCCAACATAACACCTGTTTCTCCACCTTCATTAAATAGGTTCAAGAAACTCTAGATTAAGATATCTTTTGTTGAACCCAAAAGTCATTAAATTAACTTAACTGTATGATTAAGAAACCTCTTGTTGGACCCAAACCAACATAATTGTGCTTAAAGTTATTGGCTGATGATACTTAAGATGCAATTTCATATCATTTGGCTCATGTTTTCAATATCTCACCACTTCCCAATTCTACAGTATACCACTATAAACTATCAACCATGAGTTGCATATAGATTTCAAGGGATGCACTAAATCACTAATATGATACCATATCTTGCTTTTGAGAATTGTAATGAAAAAATTTTCACAGGCCTAAATAGACATACATCAACGAACAAAAAAGTATGCCACAATACATTATTGATTGAAATAACCGAATGATATTTTATATTTACTTGTTCAGTATTTGATATAATTGCATTTTTGTCCCGCTAGAGTTACAGATACAAAAATGGTTCAGCATGTCAAATCTTCTACGTATACAAATACGGATAAACTCATATACGTAAACAGAAGAATTAATAGTCAAAATGGAACCTGATCATAGCCCTCAGCATCTGAATTCATCACACATTGCATGTTTGAGAGGCACGAACCATCATTAACCTATGAAAAAACAAAGAAGCTTATAAAATACCTTCAATAAAGTGCCATTCTCTCAGTTAAAACTCGCAAATTTTTCGTTGGGACAAATGGGGAGAAATTTATATCGGTACCTCGATGAATGTGACACTGCTCTGCCCTCGAAGTGTCCAAACCCAACCTTGCACGACCAGAGTCTGGCCCAGCCGATCCAAGCCCTCGTCAGGCCCTCCCTTTATATCCACAATCCTCAACCTTTTCCGGAATTCACCGACTTTGGAGGAAGTTTCGGTTTGCTTCTTTTCGAGAGACTCGGTAGTCGGATTCTCCACGGCCCCGCCGGAGGAGAAAGCGCCGGCGACAACGGCGCACAAGCTCCGCCGGTGGGATAGGAAAGCTGTTTTGTCGGCGAACGGGAAGGGAGTAAGGCAGCGAATAGGTTTTGGCGGGATAGGAGGATTGGGAGTGAGGGCATTGAGTTGGGCGAGGACGGTCCAGGTAGGTTTCGGTTTGCGGAAGACGGAGAGAAAGCGGACGGCGGAGTAGGGGTTGAGGCGGAGAGAAGAGGCCGGCGATAGAGCGGCGGCCATGTGGCTACCGCTAAGGAATCGAATCCACTAGGCTAGTGTGTGTAGTGGAGGGTTGATTGAGGGTCACTTCTTTTCTCTTTCTCGAGCACTCTTTGATTCTCCAATTTACAAAATCTGTTAAAAGAGCGTTGGTTAAGTAAAATATAGATAAAAAGAAGTGAAATACAAAAAAATATTTTTTATTATATTTATTAAATTTATTTAAAAAAATTATGTGATTTTTTATCTTAAATTTTTTAGATAAATTTATCTTTTTTCATATTTAAATAAGTTATTTTAGATATTAAAAATAAATTATCTTGATGTAACTTTATTTTACTTATTTTAACAAACATCAACTAAATAAATTGATTTATAATATTTTTACAAGAATAAATTAGTTATTATATTTTAAAATAAGTTAAAATTTAATTATATTTTTAATTTTTAATTCATTGGTACTAATTATGGTTAATGTGTCTTAATATTCTCAATTATATTTTAATTCCATTGACGGTTGCTAGTAAATTTACCTAAGTTACATTCAAGATCAGAGGAATAATTAGAAACACCTAAATGAATATTAAATCCAAATTTGAAGAACCTCCTATAATTATTAAGTTCCAAATCAAACTCTAAGGTCATATTTAAAGAATCACACACATTTACAAACACCTTACAAGCAATAACCATGGATTAAGATCGCAAACACTCTCTAATCCATTGCATTTGAAATCTAATTTTTGAATTCAAATTTGAATGAAATATAATCGATGCCATTGATGGAACTAAAATGCCATTCACTTTATTACGATAACTTTTACTACAATGACTAAATATGACTATATCTAAAAGGGTAGTAGCATATTTGACTTTTTTTAAAGTATAGTAATCAATTTAACCCGTAAACTAAAGGACAATAATTTATTTAACAATTTATCTTTAGTTTTAAAAGGACATGCAAAATAAATAATATTATTCTTTTTAAAAAAGTAAAACGATTTTGGTGTCAAGATTGAGTCACCCTCTTGTTTATGTTTTGGCAATGAAAGTAATTTTGCCCTAGTTGGGCAACTCAATTGACTAAATGAATAGACACCAAAATTATAGTCCTTTTGAAAAAAAAAAAAAAATGACCTTTAGCCACCAAAAAAGCAAGCAACACCTTTTAAGGTTTGGCCTAAATGCAAACAACACCTTAAAATTACTTTCATTAACCCTTTATCATTGCTTAACCCCAATTAAAATAGTAACCACTTATTTTTACTTTAAAAACTTTTCAATAACCCCTTATGCTTAACCCTAATTAAAAATTTCAAATGACTAAAATATCCTCATCTTCTATACTCTCTGGCATATCTTTCGTCTTCTCACTTCCTTTCTCTTTTTTTTTTTTTTTGCAACAATGGTTGAGGTGACAACATCAATAACTTCTTCTTCCATCTCTTTACTTTGTTCTAACCTAAGGACCTGGATACATCAAATCAACACCAACAAGATCAATCACCATTGAGTTTTCTAGGTTTCTAGATTTCAAATCATGTTAACTTGTTTACTAAGTCATCTTATCATAATGAAATGTAGGAGGAAGAATCAACCTTCAAGTGTCTCAAATATGGAGTTTTTGTTGAGTTTGATGACCTCAACCAAAGTCCAACCTATTGAATGATGAATTATAGAGAGGCCCAAAAAGAGAATTGGCCTTAAAAGTCAATTTGAGCAAAAAGGGGAAACTTAGGAAATGAGATGTGTTGAGTTATGTTTTGATGATGATGAAATCTTAAGTAAAACTTTAATGAATTTAATGTTAAATTAATAATCAAGTTAAGTACTATGTGAATCGAGTAACATGTTAATCTACTCGAGTAAATCTCCTTGGTAATTGAGTGATTGTGATTAGGAAAGTTAATTTTAACCAACTTTCAAAATATCACTCGAGTATTCAATTTTAATATCGAGTATATCAGTTTTTGTGCTTACTATTTATCAAGTAAGAAAATGATAAGTTGATTGACAAGTTGTCATACTCGACTATCTTAATGGACAAATAGAATACTACTTGTAAAGTATTAGACTAATCATATATTTTATGTTTAATCGAGTATATATCTGTTGCACTCGAGTAATGTATTGAAAAATACTTTAATCGAGTGATTTGAGTTACAACTAAGTTATTGGTTGAGTGAATATACTTAGTAATCGAGTAAGAAACATAACTGAAATAGCAAGCCTATGTACTTATATACTTAACTGATTGAAAGAAATTAATAATTGAGTATATCATCTTTTTACTTGAGCAATGAATTCTCTTACTCGAGTATATCATCTTTTCATTTGAAGTGGTTCATATCATGTTGTCACATTTGATGACTTAATCATCATGTGGTGTGTAATATTTAATGTTCCTTTCAATCTTTCAACCTTTTATCTTCAATAGAATATACCAAGATACCATAAATAATAAATCTACAGGAAAAGTAACTTTCGGCATGATAATCACACTCATCTTGAGCAAAACTCAAGGATCCCTTCAAAATGAAAGATATATTCCACACTCCCACTTAACACCTACTCAAAACAAATCTTGATTAAAATGAAAATAAGATGTATTGATGGCGTATAGATGAAGCCTCCAAATGGAAATGAAGGGGACAAAGGAGAAGAAACAGATCCATCACAACCTACTCATCCAAACAACCTATCCACATCAAGTTAAGAAGGTCCATTATAATACCCTCAGACATCGTGAATAATAATCATAATTTTGATATTTTAGACCCTAAAGAAATTTTTAGAATTTTAGTGTTGTTAGTAAATTTAACAGGGGTTAGGCATGTATAAATTTATTTAGTTAAATTTATTTATATTGTAATTAAATTGTATAAAGTATATAGTTTTATCATAGTAAAAAAAATACCAGAAATTATATAAATATTATGTATTTTTTTATACTGATGTATGTATATATGTATATTATATTATATATATATAAAAAAAAATCAAAAAATCAGAGCAAGCGTGATGGCCATGCTTTGATCGCGCCTGCAAACAAGCAATCAGAGGTAAGGAATGGCATTAATGCTGAAATGGCAGTCAGAGTGGCCTTCAGGACGCATAGCCGCCCTTGATGGGACAAGTCACGTCGAGTTTGGGCTATAAACAGTCGAGTTTGAACAAAGCTATTCATAAGAAAAATTTTACTTCAAAAATTGGGCGATTGGGATAGTGTTTGAGAGATTGGTGAGTGAGATTTTAGTCCTTGAGTCGTGGGCAAAGTTTCTGGAGCATTTGGTGGCCAACGGAGCAAAGGAGAACCGAGGCCTCGCCGGAAAATCACGCAACCGCCAAAGCCGCGCCTTCGAACACCAAATCGAGGTACTTTTAGTGTTTTTTTTCTAAAATTTAAGGCTATATTTGGGTTCGGGAGGTCAGTTTTAGGGGGGGTAGAGGCTTGTTTTGAAGCTCGAAAGCTTGGGAGGCTTGCCAGCGGCAAAGTAGCTACCAAAGAAGATGAACCAGGCTCGAGCGCGTGGTTATACGTGCCCATGTGTGGGGAGGCAGCGCGTGGCCTGCACACACGAGCCAGGTGGAAATAAAGAAAGAAAAGAAAAGAAAGAAAAAAAATAGGAAAAGTTTTAAAAAAAATTCCAGAAAATTTAGAATTTCGTTTGTGCCTTATTTTGTGAAAAATTTTCTGGAAAATGCTAAATTATTTATTTATTTAAGTGATTTTGTTATTATGGAAATAAGGAAAAAATAGGAATTTAATCTGAAAAATTTCAAGAAAATTCCAGAAGGCTAGAAATGTTATTTTAAGAATTTTGGTGAAGGAAAATTGGGTTTAATGAAGGTTTAGATATTTATTATGAATTTTTTAGGAAATAAGATTTAGAAAATAAAGAAAAATTGTGAAAATTATGAGAAAAATAGGAAATTGATATTCTAGAATAAATTTAATGTTTTAGGAACTCTTGGGGCCCGAGGATTGGGAAATAGCTCGTTTGACACGTTCATCGAGGTTGTCACGCTTATCAAGGCAACTTAACCTGTGAAAAGTAAGTGCACTGTTACAAGTTCAGTACGGTTATAAATGTTTATGATTAAACTTCAATATTCGAAAATGCTTTCTTCATATTGACATGCTCTGATATGTATCCATCAAATAAACTACACACATGACATGCTATGAAATGCATATGTACACGTTGATGTCATTGATCACGCGCATAATAACTGTAGGGAGTACGAACTGACACTGTTACTTTACCAATGGTGCCCCCATACACCCCGACTTTGAAAGAGGTGGCCGTAAAAATGATAGTTAGCATGTAGGGTGCAGTTGACACTTACGATGAATAAGACATTGCATACACACATGATAAAACATTTGTATCCTTACTTAGATGGTTCATCATCTAATTTGGGTTTTTGCCCCTAGAATATTCAAACGTTCCAGTTGAGATTTGCAGTGATAGTACAGATATCGAAGAGGTGTAACGACATGAGTTGTCGAGGAATGAACCAGTTGTTCTACGTTTTGTTGTAACATGAATATTTCAAATATTATGTATGTTTTTAAGCTTGTGTAATGTACCAAGAATTTGATATTATGAACTACGTCCAATTATCAATGTATGAGATGTTATTATCAGGTTCGATTTCAACTTCCGCTTTATAAGATTCTATTTAAATCTAGTGTATGAATGGTTTCGCTTAGCACTAGATAGGTTTAAGGAAATTTCGAGAATAATGTAATTTAGAATGAAAAAAAAAAAGTCCCAAATTTTCTAAGATATAACACGCCCTAAGTAAATGGGGTGTTACATCCATATTTCCAAACAGCATCATCAAGCCAATCTCTTCATACTACAACTCAAGAAGATTCCAACCAATTCATCATAGGGAGCTTTACAAAGCTAATATCTCAACGAGATGTTCTAGAGGCCAAGATGACAAGAATGAAAGACAAACTAGAAAAAATAGAGAAAAGTATTGTTAAAAGACCAAGAAGGTTCAAGACTGCAACTCTAAAGCTCAGACATTGGAAGACAACTACTAAGGATTAAACTAAAGAAAATCCAATGACTAAATCAACTGCACCTACTAAACCTGTTGCATCAATTGTGTCTGCTGGAACTAAAAGAGATCGAGCAGCCAATTAGGAATAGCATCTAGAATTAGAACTAATTTGGATTGAGTCATTTTCTTGTAATGTATTTTAAATATGAATGATCCTTGTTTATCCTTAATCTGATGTGTCTTGTTGACGTGAATATTTTTTTATGTGATGTGGCATCTTACATTGTGTGGATAATGGCTCCACTTATTTTCAATTACGATAAAGATTTAAAACAACAATTTTTAATAGTTGAGATACTAAATTTTAACGTTTTGCACTTCATGGATAAAATGTTATATTTTTTAATTATTAAAGGATCATCGTATGTATTAAATCGAAAGAAAAGAGAGAGAGAGATAGTGTGTGTGTGTGTGTGTGTAATGGTCCTGTGGTCATTTTATTTTATTTTTTAATAATAGGGAAGACAACTACGATTTCCAAAATATAAGGGGGGTAGTCTTTACAATTATAGTAAACCTTAGGAGTAGTTATTGCAATTTGCTCTTCTATTTTATGGCTGAAATGAGATCATCTTAATTTTATGTGTTAATAACATTAACCTTAATAGTATCGTAAAAAGTTTAAATTTATCTTTAATTTAATCACATTCCATTTGTAATACCCCAAGTGAAAATAAGTAATATATCGTTAATGTGTGAAATATTCCATGTTTCGTGATGTTAGAAGAGTCAAGTTCAAAGATCTAAAAGACAGTTTAATAAAATTTAAACAGTCGAATCAATGGAATTGAGTATCTCGAAACGTAATTGTCTAAAGAAAAGGGTATTTCATTGAAGAGTGTGTCGAGAAAAAATTTATAATGCTGAAAGAAATCAAAACTTATATAATTTTCGGTATAGTTAAAATGTAGCCCAGAAAATCAAAAAGTTGATAGGGGCACCCGAGAAATAAACAGAATCCAGAGAAGGCTCGGATTTTATAAGTAGAACAACCTTAAAGTAGTTTTGGATGAGAATTTTTAAAGGATAGGCCTAAATGTGATTTTTGGGCCTAAGTGTAATTTATGAATCTTAGCCAAAAATGGTAAAATGAAATTTGGGGGATAAAATGTGAAAGAGGAAATTCAAAGGGTCATTATGAAATTTTTAGGAACTTAAGGGTTGCTTAAAAAGGCTCAAATGGAATTTAGAAAATTGAGAAGACCAAAGTGTAATTTTTCAAAAGACTAGTAGTGTGAACACTGCCAGCCACCGGTTGCCTCTCGTATCATCGATTTCGCTCGTGGATGGGTCTCTAACGGGTTGCAAGAGCTTCAGGGCTAGGCCTAGGGCCATCATGGCGAGCCCTTAGATGAGAATCAGCCACGGGGATGGTCGATTTGACCATTTTTCGACCGTAAGGTCGTCGGAAAAAATCAAGATAATTTTGAGGCAAATCTCAACTATGTCAGGGCAATTCAAAGCCATTAAATGGCTGTAATGATGATGGGGGCCAAGGATTTGACAGGAATGGACGTTTTGCGGCCAAGAATTAGGTATAAATAGGGGTTAGAGATTGTCGAAAACATATAAGTTTAAACTCAAAAATTTGAGAGTTTAAGGAAGAATTGAGGAAGGAGGATAAGGGGCTTTTGTTTCTTAGGTCAAGAGGATAATTTCAAGAGAATTTGAGCAAGGGTCATCAAGGTTTGGGGGTGATTCAAGCTTAGCCAGCAGTTACAGCGGCCATCGATACCGAGGATTTAAACGACCGATCAAGGGTCTTTCGATTGGTTTTTCGAGTAAAAGAAGGTACCATCGTGATTGACTTGAAGAGATCTTCAAGGTGGTGTGATCGGGAAAATTTTTTAATCACCAGTGGTGAAAGGCTCGTCTGAGATGACAATCGGCACGTGCAGCACAAACTAAGGTTTCACACGCAGGGCACGCGCTAAGCGCGTGAGGTCTGGGTCTGAAATTAATTTTAATACTTTTTAAATATTATTTTATGAATTATGATGGTGAAAAATTTTAAAAAATGTTTGAGGAGGTATTTATTTTAGAATTATTGAAGAAAAAATAGGGAGAAAATAAGAAGAAATTACGAAAAAATTATAAAAAAATAGATATTGATACTCCTTTGAATAAATATGATGGCCGGGATACGTTGAAGCTCAAAATTGAATAATAGTACGATTATTGAGGTTTGACACAAAAATTGAGGTTGAACACAAAAATTGAGGTTGAACATAAGAACTGAGATATCCTGAGATACGTTTGAGATAAGTGTTCCTACTTAAAATTTGGTTTATTGTAGGTGATTCTAACCAAACTTAGCTCATCTTATAAATTATCATGATTCATATATGCAAGTATGTAACATCCCGAAATTTGTAGACAAATAATAATAATTAATTCCGGTATTTGAGGACATTTTAGAATATTTAGAGATTTTTGAGAAAATATTTATTTATGATATTTTGAGGAAATGGGAAATTAAGATAATTAATTAAATTACTTTTGAATATTTATTGAAATAATGATAAAATTAAATTGGTGAATTTTTTTGGAATATTCGAGGTATAAGTGTAATAAGAGGAAATGAGGTCTAGGGGTGTGTGTGTGATTTTCGGAAGCTTTGGGGCTCTGGGGTAATTTTGGAAAAGGGCTGGGAGATTACTTAAACAGAAAAGGATGCATATATAGGTTGAAGGCAAGTGGTAGCGCGTGCCATTTTACTCTTGAATAATAAAATAGTTTTGATAATGACTATATGAAAATCAATATATGAAATTCAATCTATGTGAATGAGAAAATCAATCTCTTAATCTCTTTGAAGCAAAGTTATGAAAATCTATGTAGGAGAAATGATTGAGGTTGGTTGAGTATGTTTTAAACTCAAAATAAATATACTTTTGAATATTTTACTCTTAGTAATGAAATGGTTTTGATAAATGTCTATATGAATGGTTTTGAGAAATGACTATATGAAAATCAATTTCTACTATGTGGATGTGAATTATATGTATAAGAAAATGAATTTTTAGTATATAAGTTTTGAAGCAAAAAATGAAAACTTATAGAAGAAATTTTGAGTATGGTTGAGAGTGATTTGAAAAACTTGCTTGTTGAGAGTGATTTGTTTCAAAATATACTTTTGATAATCTCAACTTGCTTCCAAGATAATGAAAATAAGTTTTTAAAAGAATCGAATAAGGATATATTGAAAATTCAAGATTTTCAAAAGAATAGTCGACTATCAGGATCATTCTGTTGACTATGCTTCAAAATAGTCGACTATTTTTTATGGTCTGTCGACTATTTAAGCATCTGTCGACTATTTTAGCAACTATCGACTATCGAGTAAAAATAGTCGACTATGCCTTCTGATCTGTCGACTATTTTTGTTCATAAGTTTCAAAAATTTCTTCATATTTCAGCATCTGTCGACTATTGGAATGTTTCTGTCGACTATTGAAATTTTGTGTTATAAAATAGTCGACTATTCGTTTTGTCTGTCGACTATTTCTTGCTTTAGTTATAAAATAGTCGACTATTCGTTTTGTCTGTCGACTATTTCTTGCTTTAGCATGTAAAAATAGTCAACTAATCTTTTTCTCTGTCGACTATTGTGCTTCACAGATTTTATAACGGCTAGTTTTTCAACTCCAACGGTCACAAAAACGGCTAGTTTCTTTTTCAATCTTTATGGATGCTTATATATACAACTCATGGATGATCAAGGAGCGGCTAATGGACGAAAACGAGATGATCTAAATATTACAAAAATTTTTGCTCGTGCTTACAGTGTACTCTGTGCTTTCATTGTTATATTTTTCTATGCAAGGCTTTGTTCTATCATTGTAAATCTATTCTTAAGCCTAGTTTTCATTGTGAGAGAACTTGTAACTAAGAGTGTTAACTTTTAGCTTCTCTCTTTCATTTGTATCGTTGTTATTTTCCTAGCTTGTGTAGCTAGAGGGCCCATTTGAGTGGGAGGTTGTAATTCCTAGTATCGGACTAGAGGACCTACTTGGTTTAAGTAGGGGGTTTTAGTGGATGGTTTGAAAAATCCTTAGTGAGGAGCTAAGGTAGTGGATTAGGCTTGGGTTAAGCCGAACCACTATAAATCTTTGTCTTGTGCACTCTGTTTTCATTTGTTCTGTTAGCATTTTTATTCTTACTTATTTCACTTAATCATTCATAAGATTTCAGATTTATTTTTCACCAAACGAGAGTGTTTCCTTTTCTCAAAAGAATTTTTTTTTAAATAACCAATTCACCCCCTCTTGGTGTGTGCCATAGAACCTACTGTTCTAACAGCGCGGGCAGTCGCGCACGTGGGAGGCCAAGAGTGGGACGTGGGTTTGATTCACGGGGGAGGCGTGCACTAGGAGGAAAAATGCTAATTTTTAATCAGACAAAGCGCCCCAAAACAACGTCGTTTTGGGGAGGCTAGGTGTTGGCCTTGTGCGGCCTAGCCGCCCCATGTGGCGCACGCTGGTGCTTCTCTCGCCACTTGTCCGTTTACCCTCAATTCAGCTTCATTTTTTCGCAAAATTTCAACCACGTTGCAACCACAAATCAGAGCATTTATTAGCCAATTCAGTGGGTAAATCCATGGGTTTGAGGTAGAAATCAAGGGGCAAATGAGGCTATAAATAGGAAAAGATTAGATGTGAGCTCGGCAGTGATTTGTGAAGAAAATGAGAGGCGCTTGGAGGGAGAAATTGACTGTGAGGTAATTAGTTTAATTGAGTTAAATTTATTTAATTTAATTAGTAGTTAAGTTGAAGTTTATTTTAATTAATTAGTTTAGTAAGTTAATTAGTTAAGATAATTAGTTAGATTAGTAAATTAGTTAAACTAATGAATTTAGACAGTGGCTAATTAATTAATTACTTAGTCTCATGTATATGTATAATTGTGATAAGGGCATTGCGGGTACGTTACCAGTTTGCACAACGAAATAGAATTGGTCACTGAGCAGCAAACAAATTAAGGTAACAGTTAAATGTTTTGTGTGTAAATTTCTCTTGTCATGGCTTGCATAAGATGTGAAGGGAGTGCCTAGGCATAGAGCAGTGGGTTTCAGACCGAGTGAGCCTCAAGATAGGGTCATAGAGGAAACCACTAGGGGCTACCTAGAACCTGAGATAGGTGTGGCAGACGAGCTTGTATGCACGCTGCACTTCATTTTTATATATGATGTCATGTTCATTAATTTACTGCATTAAATATTACCTTTACTGAGTCCTCGGACTCACCCCCTCTCTCCCATTAACTCAACAGATGACTCGTGGTCTAAGAAAGGGAAAACAGTAGTGGTGGAAGACTCATCGGTTAACAGTGATTGCGGGCAATGAGAATGTGGGTCGTGTACGTGTCGTTTATGTAAATTATACATGTTTTGTACTTGACTACAGAAGATGACTGTGATTTAAATAAAACTTGCTTTGGATCAAGTTAAGGTTTCCATTATGAGTAATTCAGAGTATGTGATATGTTTAACTGTTAAAGTATTTTATTGAGCATGCTGATAATCAATTTGATTTGTATTTTAATGGCTTAGTCGGATATGAAAGTTGGGTAAATTTCTGTTGCCTATGTACTTGAACCCGAATACCTGACAGTCGGAGGCGGTGAAGCCTGGACCCTACCCAGGGCACCCATATTATTTTAATACTTTATGATGATGGGGCATAGTCGTCCTTCGAGTCAGGCCGGGGTTGTAACCATAGGTTACGATGACACCTGGTAGTGGGGACCAGGGTGCCACAAAGTACAATTTGCAATCTATTTGACATATTGGCATGCCTTGATATGTACATATCATGTAGTTTGCATTTACATGTCATGATGATGAGATATGTATATTTTCACGATGATATTATTGATCATGCATCGCATATGTTTGAGTATGGACGGGCATCACTGTTCTACCATGAGTGTTGTACAACACCTCGGTTTGGTAAGGAAATTGTAAAATAAGGAATAACATTAAAGTGTGGTTAATGTCTCGTCGGCTCAAATGAAAAGAATGAGGACATTTTGCATCTTGCATACATGCACGAAATATGAATTAGATACCCTTACTTAGATGATTTGACATCTAATTGGATTGTCTCTAGAATATTCAAATGTTCTAGATGAAGATGTAGTAGAAGCGAGCAGGGAAGAAACATGTAATGACACTTAGCAAGAGTGCATGTTGTAATGGCTACATATTTGTGCAACATATGTATTTAAATTCTATTACTTTGAATTTTGAACATTTTGAAGGATGATGATGTATAACTTTATTTATGGCTAATGTTAAAGTTTAGGTTTAATTCTTGTCTTCCGCTATCAATTAAGTACCTAGTTTAGTTTATATGATGTATGAATTTCATGCTAATTGGGTAGATGAAAATTTTGTATTATGTTGAGATTGTTAAAAAAAATAGAGCTCGAAATTTCCTAAGATATAACACGCCTGAGAAGCAAGGTGTTATACCATTTTTTCATTACTCTATTTTCTTTTCATCATTTTCTCAAGGATAAAATAATTCTTCACTTAAATGCTTTAAATTTTGGAATCCTATGGAGAATCCATTTTGCTAATATTTTACGATTTTCTTTAATCCATTGAATAATTAATCCTAGCCACTTCAATTATGTTCTTAAATAATTTTTGTAAAAAAAATAAAGATGTGTCTAGTCCACATATCTAATCCACTTCACGAGGTATATCTCACATTCTTTACAGACCCTTTAACACATGTTTGAATTTCTCATAATAATGCAAATCTAATATTTTATTTTTCTTTTCTATGAATTTTTCTCAAAAAAGGAAATAATTGAATAAAGAAGGAAATCAAAGAATGAATTAAATTACATGTAAAAAGGAAAACAAAACATAGAGAGTAGACTAAGCATCTTGGGGTAGAATCCAGTGACGACCATTAACAAAGCTCTTGACAAGGAAATGATGTGCTGACTCATAATCAAGCTCTCGGGCCCATGAAACTCCTCCCGCTGCTGCTGCTCCTGGCCCCCAACATTTGTACACTCCAAAAAATACCGTTCTAAATTCACAAACACAGTTAAACTTCTGTCAAATTAACTAACAATTATAAAAAATTTACCACCTCATTTTAACTTATGCTTTAATAAAACTAAAGGGGTAGGAGCAGATCTAGGGGATAGGCAGATTTAGGAGGAGAGGGGGGCTAAAATCACTAATAAATCTGAGAGCAACCCTCCCTCAGATCTATCCCTGAATTCGCCCCTGTAAAAGGGTGACATTCACCCCTTGTCATGTACGTGTAATTAAAAAAATAAATAAATAAATGATTGTCATTAAAAAATAAAATTTGGGAGTTGCCATTTCGTTTTTAAATTTTAAACAAATTTCAAATGAAGATGAGTTTTAATGCAATGATAAGATTGTTCTTATTCCATTATAACTTAAAAGGTCATATACATTCTTTCAATTGTTATGTTTATTTTCTAAACAAAAATGATATATCAAGTATTTTGGGAAATTAAAAAAAAACACAAAATTTGTCTTTTTTTTAAATTGTTTAATGTGGAATGAAAAAAATATTTATACAATTAAATTAAATTATATTAAAATAGGTAAAATTTACAAACGTGCTTCACAAAACTCGAACTCAAATAAACAAATTTTATTCACAAATTAATCAAAAATTTCCATTTTCCAAATGAAATTTTAATTATGAATTTATTTTAAACATAATTTTATAACATTGAATTAAATTTTATATTTTAAATTATGTATATTTATTTACAAATAAGTTATATATAAAATTAATTTATAAATAAATTTCTATATTCCAAACATGGTGTTGGTATTGAAGGGAAGGGATGTTACTTGTTCTTGTTGCTGACGTGGTCCCAGTCATCCCAGCCACCGTGTGCGACCACGTCATCGAAGTAGGTGTAGGAGAATACAATCCTGGAGTACTGGCCCATGGCCCGGCCCACATACAATGGGCCGGTTCCGGTGACGCGGCAGCCGACGAAGGCGAATCCAGTCTTCTCCTCCGGCGATTTCCTGTCTTGCGCCGCTATCGAACCGAACCTCGTCGCTATGGAGTGCAGCTCACAGTCCTGAAGAAACCGAAAAAGAATAAGAAGAAATTAATATAAATTAAGAATGAAATTAATGAAGAAAGAATGTTAATTGATTATTAATTAATTACAGGTGCTGACTTTGTACATGGATCGGCCATTGCCGAAGATGAAGTCTATGGAGCCCTCGATGTAACACTCCTTGAAGTAATGGCGGCCGGCGTCGTCGCAGAGCGTGTCTTGGGCCCCGTAGAATCCGCAGCCGGAGAAGTAGGCTTTGTCGCCGGAAATCCGGAACGCCGCCGCCTGCCACCCTTGCATTCCGGGCATTGGCGCCGGCGCAGTGTTCTGAAATGACGACGGAATTCATTAACATGCGAAATGGAGAAGATAGATATATAATAATATTAGGATGAAAAAGAGATTAATATTGGGGGGCGGCGCCACCACCTTGAAGCTGATGTTTCTGGCGGAGAAGAAAGCGGCGTAGACTGTGACAGAGGCAGTTTGATAGGTGCGGAGCTGCTGGCCGTCCGGCCCGCGGTCGCTGGCTCGGTCGTGCCACTCGATCACCGTCGCATCCCGCCCCGCTCCCTGAAACGTGATGTACGGTTTCGACGCTGGCACCACCACCTTCTCTCTGCTCCCCCGCCACCACCAGGTACGACCACGTATTAATTGTTAATTTGAACAATGAGAAAAGACAGAATAACGAAATAATTAAGTCCATGTTTAGGTCAATTAGGTTACATCTTACATGTAATAGCCGGCGGCGATCTGGATGAGGACGTTCTGGCTGTTGTTTTGGGGGACGGAGTCGATGGCGGCCTGAACGGACTGGAAATCAGCGAAGCTGTCGACGTTGATGTCGACGGTGATGAGGCGGTGGCCGGAGGGTCCAACCCATTTGTGCTTAGAAGTTGAAGCTGAAGCTCCGAACAGTAGTAGTCCATGCAAGGAGAGAAGGAAGAAGGCAGCGAAGAGAGAGTAGATGGAAGAAGCCATTAATAAAATAGCATTAGTTAGGTTCTGAGAGAGAGAAGAATGTGGGGTTGGCGGAGGAGGGGATGATTCATCAGTACAAGGATATATATATATATATACATACAGAGAGAGAGAGAGAGAGAGAGAGAGAGAGAGATGAAAGAATCTGGCTGAACAGAGAGGCATGGGTTCAATAATTGAAACATACATTCTTCCTCAGTCCTCAGGAACACGACTCCAACGGTCACATTTTTTTGTCTTCCCTCGCTGGGATCACATGCATGCCTCTAGGCCGCTAGCTGAACCGTGGAATGCTGGAGCCCCATTTTAATACACAATAATAAATTATAAAAACAAAATAGAAAAATACTATTTCTATTATTATCTCATTATTACATTACATTAATTTAATTTACCAATCACAATTGTTGCTAATTAAATATAATGCAACACCATACTATCAATTCAATCTATCTATTTTTGCAAAATTAAATATCATTATTAAAAGAAATATATATACATTATGATAATGTAGAAATAATTGGATTTTATTTTTTAGCTCGAAAATATTATCCTCTACATTGGTACACTATGATTTAGAATTAAAGATTTTTAGGGTTTAGAATTAAGGAATTGTATCTTAAATGTCTTATGATTATATATATATTATGTGAAGTACAAAAATAAATAGCCACGCCTATATGTAACCTAGATAGATGAAACACGAATAAAGACAAGATTATTATACTTAAACTTAAAATAAATCCTGTACCCTAAAAGAGAAAAAATTTCTTGGAATCTTGGAAATTTTTGTGGGTGTAGCCTCCAAAAGTCAGAGGGAGTGGACCCCCTGCTTTGACGGCGGTGCCGAGGAATGAGGAGGGTCATATATATAGCAGCATAATATAATATACCCTTTTTATATTTCTTTCTTTTTTTAACATATTTTAGTAATACGACATGACATAGTTAAAAATCTCACTCAAAGTGACACAGTTAAGGGCGCAAATGACTAAACATATATTAAAAGCTTAACTGAATTGGCCTAATAAATTATCAAATCTCACTCACCTTCTCCATGCCTGCGCCAGCACATGCCAATATCACCAACATTCTTGAGGGTCACCTGGGGTTCCACGATTGCTTTTGTGCGTCCACGTGACAGTATCGTAAACTATCACACTCATACCCACTTCTTGTGTTCAAACATTTCACTTCTATAAAAAATTGATTTAAGTATCAAAAGAGATTTGTGTGACGATTCTTACTTGCACCTCTAAAAAGGTTATCTATCGCTCGAAGGAGCCATTCATTCCCCATATGAGTCACCCATCACTCAGACAAACTTGATAGAATTCAGCTGATGTGGTATCCACCAAGAGGGGGGTAAATTGGTGTATAAAAAAAATTTCTTTTAAAAAGTGAAAATATTTTTGTGTAAAGAAGAATAATTATGTGGTCTTATTGATGATTACACAAAGTCAAAAGTGCAACGATGCAAACTTAAAAGAAAAAGTATAAAGAACAGTAAAAACACAGATTTATAGTGGTTCAGCCTTCCAAGCTTAATCCACTACCTTAGTTATCCACTAAGGATTTTTAAAACCAATATCACTATCAACCCCCTACTCAATATGAGCAAGTCCTCTAGTCCTTGATTAGGTAATGTACAATCTTCCAATTTAATGGACCCTCTAGCTACTGCTAGGAAGAAATACAAACAATGAAGTAGAGAATCTAAGAGTACAACTCTTAGTTACAATTTTCTCTCTTTAAATAAATAGACGAGGTTTAAAAGTAATAGAACAATATATATCAAAACCTCTTAAATGAGAGTACAAAGAGAAAAAGAATGAAATTCGATGTAACAGTGAAGGCACGATCGTTTAAGATATTCAATAGTTTTCTCAGCAGCCTTTAATGCATCTTCAATCACCTATTTATAGTTGATAATGAGTATGTTTGAATTTTGAGCCGTTGTGAGTGGTTGGCGAGCATTTAATGTAACAAAAAACTAACCGTTATAAAATTTGTGAAACACAATAATCAACAGATAAAACGATTAGTCGACTATTTTTACAAGAAAAATTAAGAATAGTCGACAGACATAAACTGATAGTCGACTATTTCTAATACAAAAATCCAATAGTCTACAGACATATTTGAATAGTCGACAGTTGCTGAAATGAGAAGAAATTTTTGAAATTTATAAACAAAAATAGTCGACAGATCAGAAGGCATAGTCGACTATCTGTCGATAGATGTTAAAATAGTCGATAGATGCTTGAATAGTTGACAGAACAATCAAAATAGTCGACTATTTCAAAGCATAGTCAACAGAATGAACCTGATAATCGACTATTCTTTTGAAAATCTTGAATTTTCAATACATTCTTATTCGATTATTTAAAAATTCATTTTGATTATCTTGAAAGTAAGTTGAGATTATTAAAAGTTATAATTTGAAACAAATTAATCTTAGCAAGCAAGTTGAGATTATCAAAAGTTATAATTTGAAACAAATCAATCTTAATCAAGCAAGTTGAGATTATCAAAAGTTATAATTTGAAACAAATCAATCTTAATCAAGCAAGTTGAATCCTTTCATCCATACTCAATATTTCATATCTTGCTTTAAAACTTATATACTAAAAATACATTTTTTGATTCATATAATCCATATAGTAGAAATTGATTTTCATATAATCATTATTAAAACTATTTTATTACTAAGAGTGAAATATCAAAATTGCACTTGAGTTACCTTTCAACGATTTTTCATCTATAAAATCATCGTTACCTATAATTTGAATCGAAATTATTGGTTATCTTTAATTATTTTGCTTTAAGCGAAATGTCGCTCACGGCCACAATGATAGGCTACTTTGATTTTAGTTGATTTTTATTAAAAGAAAATTAATAATAGTTTAGTTAAGAATTACTTCAATTTTAAAGCAAAATTGAAACTTTTTTAAAAATAAGTCAAAATTACTTTAAATCAAAAGCAAATAATTACTGCTTTAAATGAAAGGTACAATACAACAACTTATAATAATTTTTTAAAAAGATCTAATATAACTTTATAATTTACTTTTACACATATTATTAATTTACAGATAACACGAAAATATTATTAAAATATCTTTTCATTCAAAGGAATTAAAATATAAAATGACATCCTGCACATATTCACAGTGATTTTTTTTTTTTTAAAAAAATTTAATTCCTAACTTAGAGATTTCTATGTGATGCATACAAAACGTAACAAATTAAATATAAAAAAGAAATAAGTATGAACTTGTTTTTATTTTCTCTGATTTTGTGTTTTTTATTTGTTACTTCATTTTTTTTTTTAGTTTTTTGTGTTTCTTCAATTTAATCGGTTCGGTCCAATTTATACGATTTAAATTTGATTTTTTCACTTATCAATTAGTTTAATTTTTTGAGTTAATTGGTCGATTTAGTTCGATTTGATTTGACTCCTTGATTCGGTTTTAATCAATTAGTGAATTTTGGTCAATTTAACAACTTACCAAACTGTTTGCACGCTCCTGCTTTTTTGTACCATTACTCGAACTGATCGTTTGCACACACAAGAGAAAACAAAATTAAAGGGTTAACCAAATTTTGATTTATAAAAGATTTAATTATTATTTGATAATAATTTTTTTATGATTTCTATTAACTATAAGAATTTAATCATTATGTGATAATGATTGTAATTTCTATAAATATAATAGATTTAATTAATTATTATTATCTAATAATGATTATAATTTTAGAATTACAATAAATCCTTTTATTATTTTTTAATTGCACTTTCATCTCTTTTACGTGTGACCCCCTTAGATTCAGACTAAATTGGCAATAGAAAAAAATACTAACCACTTTCGTAATATTTAATAGAACTCTTTCTAATTAAAAAAAAAAACTCTTTTAATTCATCCTTTAGAGAAATAATTCTCTAAATTTCCATAAATCACGAGTGAAATCAAATTTTCATAAATCATGAGTGAAATTCAATAATAATTTTTTTTTTTAAATTACTACTTAACTTAAGGAGAAGGAGACTCCTGATGACTGACGATATATCATGACTACTTGTCTCTGTGGATATGGCACAGTGGTAAAACACTTGAAGTTTCACATAAAGTATCGAGATTTGAATCAGTACGGTAATTTAGAAAGCAAAATTATTACTAGAAGAAAACAGTAAAGGTGGAAGACAAGTCCCATATGAATTGCATCAAATGTCTAGTTCTGAACGTGTATAGACTGTGATCACATCTAAATTTACTCAGAAGATGCATCAGAGAAAAGGTCACCTACTCTTAAAAATTAATCGGACAAAATTTGGACATCCCCAAATAAATCGATATATGTATATATATATATATATATATGAAGACCACTTAGGATAGTATGAATTTAACTTTAAACATTTCTGCTATATACTTTACAATTTCAATCCTTCTATCAATCTATATCTTGATAAAATCTATTAGGGTATGGAATAAATGTTAAACCCTTAAATCAAATCATATGCGTCCAATTTAAGTGATATTAGCTCTTTTTGTAAAATTATGAACTCCTTTCTAATACTCATATCACCCTGCCTAGAATTTCTGAAGTGACATTTTAGAAGAGTGCATAGGATATCACCCTTTAAACAATGGTGATAGATTCCATGTTAAACACTAATATGTCTCCATACAAAATATACCAAACTAACTTTGCATACTTATATTATTGATTAGAATATAAGTACATATGTATTTTCAAAGCATGAGGATCTATATACAAAAGGATTATGATGCTATCAAGTCTTGCTATTAAGTCTAAGGATTGCATGTACTGTGCATGGGCATATCCACGTGTAAGTTAGCAAATCCACGTGTGAGCTATTCTGGGCTGAAGTCCAAAACAACTCACTCTGAAATTTGTGATACACAGTTTTATATTTAAAAAAAAAAAATTTCAACCTCTTCTTACATAAATTTTTGGATTCACCCCTACATATACAACTATTATTTAAAAAAAAAACTAATGACACAAATCATGATCATGTTAGTGAACTTGTTCACTAATAAGTACCCACATACCTATTCTAGTATCACCATACTAATGGACATAGTCGCCTAATTGAACATGGGATGTGCTACAATGGACATGGTCACCATTCTATAAGTGAGAGAACATGAGATGTGCTGGTTTATCTGAATTATTAGTTTTTAATTAATTATTCTTTAACTAGGAATATTTTTATCACTCTCCAATTCTCAAATCTTGAGAATTCATTTTCTAATATTTATTTCTATAGGTTTGATCATGTATGGATAAGATAAAATTAGCGCATAATCAAATAAATAAATAATGGCCTTTTGAGATAACAATTTAGTAATTAAAAATAATAATTAGTACATAGAATCATCCCTAAATATTTTTTAATTATTAGCGTTTAGGGTATAAATTTAATAATCCTCACTTGCACTAAAGCTAATTACTTACATATTTCAAATCCATTGTCTTAAGATGACATTTAAATCAAACTTGTATAAGTGGTTTGGTAAATCAGTCAACGATATTATCTGTTGAAATTATTTTTTATTTGAACATCACTTCTATTTATGATCTCATTTACTATATGATATTTTTTATATGTGTGTTTGAATTTCATCGATTCATTAGGTTGTGCAATTACTCCATTATTGTCACAATATAGATATGAATGTAGTTGCATCTTCTTCTAAACAAACCACTCTTTAAGTAATGAGACATGTTTAGTTGGCAAACAAAACTTAATTAAACTACTAAAACAAAAACAGAATGGAAAACATTTTAAATACATAGAATTGGAACACCCAAAAGGAACAAAACAAGAATAGATGTTTGCTCATTTCCAAAATACTCTAACCAGAGATAAAATTAAAATCTAGAGAAGAAATCCTTAGGCAAGAAATGATTATGCAAATAGAAGAAAAACCAACTAAATTAAATATTAAAACATTTACAAAACAAGAAGAAACTAGCTAGTAGTGAAACAGATGATGACATACCAGAAAGTGAAGAAAAATTCAATAAACAACTACAGATAAATAAGATCCGAATTGGCTAACCATATCAACTCAAGAGATCAGCACCACTCTGACTGCTGGGCATCTTATTGGAAAGAAAGTTTTATAATGAATTACCTAATTAAGGACTTTATGCAACAAGTTCAGGTAGACCTAGCTACTACATATCTGTGACGATCAGCATGTATATAAACCATGACAGGTTTACATATGGTGATCTCGCATCTGGTGTCACAAACACAACCATTCAGGTATAAACTAAAGCTCAAAGGGCTAAAAAGATGGGACAAAATAAATCTCGAAACTGGTGCCAACAGATGGGATGGCCAAAAATAAGGTCACTGTCTGTCTGATATCAAGAAGAGACTACAAAAATATACTAAAAAATCATCTAGATATTTTAAAAAACAAAACTTGAGGGATTCCTATTATTAGAAGGCTAGGTCAAAGAAACCCCATAAGAGCCTAACACTAGCAACACTTAATATACTCCTGCCCAACATACAAATCATAATTATAATTACTAGACTTAATTCTTGACTATCATAATAATATTTTATATAAAATTGATATATATCCCTAAGATATCATGTCTTAGCAAAAGTTGATGAAGTGATTAATCTGCACACAACCAAGCGTTCATTAACAATCCCTTATTTATAAGTTTCATTATGAGCTACAAGCTAGCTAGGAGCAAATTGACTTAATTTCCTTTATTTATCTGTACTAATTAATGGCAGACTTCCTTTGCCGTTTCTGCTTCCCTTCAATTAAACCAACCCACCACCACCTTGTTTATTGTCAAGCATCACATCAATCTCGTCGTCAACTTTTTAACCAAATTCCAAATACAGAACAAGTAAGTCAATTTGTGTATATAAATCATCACTATCAAAATCCAGTGAAGTAGTTCGAGTATCATATAGTCCAAATGAAATATACATCTTCCAACTATAAGAAAATAATAAGGAAAGCAATAGAAAAAGATGGTCAATTCCCTCATTAGCTGTTTTCCAACGATCAAAAGATTGACCATTAATGAAGAACCGAACTATTTCATATTCTAAATCATGTCTAGTGCAAAGAGCCATTATCTATTTCCTTAGCTCTGCTTTAGACGGAATCTTATATTGAAGCTCTCTCCCACCCTAAAGTGCATATAAAAAGATCAAAAAGTGGAGTAACATGCGAGGGTTACAAGGCTCATAAACCCAAAATAAATGCATGCAGAAATAATTAATGAATAAGATTTAAGGCAAGGAATAAAGCAAGTAAGAGGCCTGGTTATTAGCTACCATAAATCTTATTAATTATTTGTACAAGCAATTTTTGAACCCTCACATGAATTCCCCATTTATTTATCTTTTTATATTGTATAGGATGGAAAGAAGTTTCATTATAAGATTTCAAGCAAAACAAAGCTAATGAAGTCACTAGCTAATAGCCTTTTACACTAGGCGTGATTTGGACAATGAGACAGTTCCATTTTTCATCCATAGTCAATCTTTTTGTTCAATGAAAACCATCTAATACTGTAATTGATCCTATCGTTTACTTGTTTTCCCTATATATATATATATATTTTCGTATAGTTTGATAGAATTTATTTGATATGGAATATATGTATGTGGAATACTTCATTGGATTTCAATGGTTATAATTTCTAATGTAACTTAACGTACTTGATCTATATTTGTATCTTGGCTTAAAAATGGTGATGAAATTGATGTGATGTTTGGGTGGCAACGTGGTGGTGCCCAAACCTGATTGGAAACAGGCAAAAGCAACAAACGAATCAAATTTTAAATAAAGAAACATATAAATAAGGGAATGTTGATGAATTAATGTTTGCTTGTGTGGAGATTAATGACTCATTCAACTGTTGCTAAAACATGATACATATCCTTATAGGGATACATATCAATCTTTATAAAATATGTTTATGATAATTAATTATGAGTTGGTAAATTAATTACTATCATTGTGATTTGTATGTTGGGGGAGGGTATGTATGTAGCAATATTACAGTTGATGGCAATTGAAGATTAATGATTAGGTTATCAAAAAGGAACAAATATATATGATCAATATTATATGTAATATTTGCTTTTCCCCACAATTCCCATCGTCGGTGTCTACATTGTCTTCTCCATCTAGAGATGAGGTTCTTAAAAATATACTAAACCTCAAGAATAGTAGTTAGTGTGTTTTACCCTAACTATATATGAGGCACAGTACTCTAGACATATCTAGTCGAGAATACCAAGTAGGGAAGGATATGGTTCAAATTTGTCATGAATTTTGGCTTTTGTGACTGAAAATCCACATTTGATTTTTCAATAGAAAGAGGAGGAGAAGCCTTTAGGCATTGTGTGTTTTGAGATACTATACAATCAATCGAAGGGGTGGATCAAATCCAATCGAAAAAAAGGGGGGATCCCCTTTAGGAAAGGGATTAAGGAAAACGGGATTAGACTAACTAGGAGCAGAATGTCTTATATTTTACTTTATTTATCTATAATAACTAAAAACAGACTTTATTTGCTTCTTCTACTCCCCTTCAATTAGGTCTGTGCACCACCACCTTTTTTCTCCAGCCAGCATTGCGTTAATCTCATTGCAAACTATCTCATAGTACAAATCATCTCTACTGCAAAAGGCAACATTAGCTGCTTCTTTAGGTCACCCACTTAATAAGACGAAATCTTACGTGATGAAGCTCTCCCTCATCCTAAAGTGTATATATATATATAAAGATAAATAAGTGGAGTAAGAAGTGAGAGCTATAAGGATGATCATATATAGACCCAAATTACATACACAAATAATTAATTATAAGATGTAAGGAAATTAATTAAGCAAGTGACAGGCCTAATTATTATTAGTTGCCATAATGTTAGTAATTATTTGTGCAAGGGATTTCTGATCATGATTCTTATAACTCACATGCATTTCTCCTTTATTTATTTATCTTTTTTATATATGGTATGGTGGAAAAGACCCTCATTATACAATTTCGATCAAAACAAAGCTAATGAAGGTGCTAATGGTTTTTTGCACTAGATATGATTTGGGTTATGAGACTGTTTGATTTTCACGTATGGTCAATATATCTTTTAATAATAATTAAAGAACACCTAAAAAGATATATAATTAATCATCTTTTTTATTTGTTTAACCTATTCATCATTTTCATATAATTGGATGGTGTATATATGAAAATCAAAATACTTCATTGGATTTCAATGGTTATAATTTCTAAAAAAATATAAGTTGACTGAATAGATCTATATATATTTGCAGCTTGGCTTATAATTAAATTATAGAAACCCTCTGCTATACTAAATTATTCAAAACAGTGCACAATTACAAACTCATGCCATGTGATCCAATTTTATCACATACAAGCTAACAATAGGGACCAATTGTCACAGAGATTCTACTGGAAGTGATCTAGAATGCAGTAGATGATCCAAAAATCACCTATACAGTAAAACCTCTGTTGTACATTTTTAATGGGGTTTGGCCAATTGTAGTGTTTTTCTATGAAAGGAAAAACTATTTTCTTTTTGAGGGATGAAAGCAGAAATTTAGAGCTCTTGAAGCAAAAAATACTTTTTAAGATAAAATTCCAAAAATCAAAAGTAATTCTTGCAAAAAACACTTTTCACAAAAACAATTCTTGCAATAGCAAAAAAAATTAATAGCAATTCCGAATAGACACTTGCGGAGCTAGAACCAAGTTTCTGGAGTCTTGGGAATGCAGTGAAAAAGGTGATTCTGAAATCAAATACTAACCTCAAAGTAAACAGAAACTGAATCAACTTCAACTCCAAGTGATGTGATCCAAGATCGAAATGTCTTAGAGGTTTCCATGGGCAGGGACAAATAGTTGTATCATGCACTAAAATTACAAAAAACAAAGAGGACCCAGTAAATCTTACAAGGAGAATGACCATCTGATCCTCATAAGACCATTCAAGAATCATTTCACAGTACCTTTTTCTCAGACAACTCTCTCCCTTCTGCCAATTTCTTATGTTCTAAGTTTTCTTTTCTATGATGCAATAGAAGGAATAGATGGATGAAAACTTCAAAATATGACTATAATTATTACGGAACACAGCTGTAATCATATTATCCAACTAAATTGCAAGAATTAACTCGCTCATGGGTGTGAAAACTAATTTTGATTTTGATTCAGGATGTTGCTCTCTTATCAACTTAAACAGCAAAACAATTAAACACTGGCAGAAAAACTATTAAAGAAACTAAGAAATTGTAGAAGCTATGAATTATATTGAAGTTACAATTAGATTTCTTTTTGGGTTTTTGGGAGAAAGTGAGCAAGAAAAAAAACAGTAGCAAAAGAAAGAAACTAAATAATAGAAGTCAAGTGATGTATCTGCCTAAATCTAAAAAATGAAGATATTGAACAGGAAAAGATGATCAAAACAACCACGCTGCATTGATTTTGAAATATATGACTAAGAGGAACAACAAAATCAAGGAACACCGTAATTTGCACATTATCTTCCACATAAATATTGAATACCACGTACAATCAAATAGTTGCCAGTTTTACACTTCAAAAATAAACATTCCAAAAATGATGCAATGCACAAAGCATTCATTGAGAGAAAAATACAGTAATACAATGTCCGGAGAGTTTACTTGTCTAAATTTGAGATAGTTATTCTATCATTACGTTCATTTTCAGGTAAAACTGACCAATTTGGAGACTGAACAGCTTTGAGCCACCGAAAATCATCCACATTCGCCCAATTTCCAGTTTCCTCATCAAGATTGGACTCCTTTAAGTCTTTCTCAATCCCATCATAGCTCAGACAATACGGCGCAAACCTTACTGCGCTGCAGTCCTCAATTATGGGGCGACTCGCACCCTGAGATAAAAATCACTGCCCTTGGCGTGATGAATCCTGATCTGATGCGAAGCCAACACCAACATAAACCCCTCAACTTCTTCGATCAGAACCGAACCGAGAACCGGCCCCATAAACACCCTACAATTCCTTAATCGGTTAACGAAAAGCGCCCTCAAACAACCTGTCAATTGTACCTCGCAAGAGCTCAAATTGGATATCGAAAACTCGCCCATCTCCAACCCCTTGAAATCCTTCACCAGAAGCTCATTTTCCATATCCCTAAACCCAGGCGAGTGGGAAACTACAAAACTCAGTTTTGGGGACTTGGTGGGCAGAGATACCTCGTTTGGAGTTGGAGTCGAAGAAGCCTTTTTGTTCTTGAAAGCAAAGCGTTTCTTGGGGACGATTTGGGAGGAGACATTTTCGATGGATTGTTTGAGATTGGATATGGATTTGAGGCAAGAGCGGAGTTCGTAAGAAGGCAAGAAGTAAGAATTCTGAGCAACGAGGTTTTCGAGGTCGGAGATGGAGGCAAAGACGCGCTCGAGGTCGGGCTTGGAGGAACAGCGAGAAAGGTCGGAGTCGATGGAAAGCTTTGATTGGGAGAAGCGAGAGAGGAAGGAGTTGGTGGACTCGAAGGAGTCATCGGAGTTGCTGCGAGGGGCGGCAGATTGCTTGCGGTTGGAGAGGCGTTCGAGCATTGCGGCATGCTTAAGGTGGGCGGCGGCGGCGTGATCTAGGGTTTTGCCTGTGGCGGATTGGTCAGGCAACGATCCAAAGTTCATGGTTGGGAATGAGAATGCTCCGACAGCAACCTCACCTGCAATTAAAGCTGAGATTAGTGATTTACCACACTAAGACACAGAGTAGAAAAAATAAATGAGCCATTACTAGTACCCAATGAAATTGCAACAATCTACCTAAGTTGGATCAAATGAGCCTTTATAGAGAGTCAAATCTAGGTTGCTCTAATACTAAAATCGGGTCAAAATTAAATTAGATGGACAACTCATATTGGTTAGCAAATCAAATTTGTTTTTAATAGTTAATGGCTTAAAAAGAAAAAAAGAAAAAAAAAAATCTGCCAAGATGGGTCAAATCCCAAGGTTGAAAAGACCAAAACTAATCAGATCAACATTCAGTTCGAATCTAAACACTATATCCCAAGGTTGGGCTTTCTCTGTAATGATGACTGTGACAAGAATCCAACAAAGCTAAGCATGGTTACCTAATCAGAATGGGAGCTCTTGAGTGAGTGATGAAAGATGAAGATATTGTTGCTAATGAAGCTATTTAGCAGTTTCAAGATCACCTTGCATGCAAGGAACATTTCCAAACCGAAGAAGTTAGATGCTCATCAAGACCATCTAAATACAGTAAATGTATGTTAAATATACCATACTAGTGGTCCAAAACCCAGAATGCTCGTTCCAATTGCTACTTTGTTTTATAAAAGATGCTAAATTGAAAAGATTTGCCGTGTTGTTCAATTGATAATGAATCCTCCTTTAAGTAAACAAATTAGTAAAATAATAATATGGTAATAAATTATACAAAAGGTAATTCCATTTGCATATTATTGGCTCTTCCAGGAAAGGATGTCTTACTCCAATTTGTGAGAACCACTGTTTCATGTCCCAAATGCTGCTATGCATAAAATCACTTGGAAAATAATGAACTTCAAATCAAAATACTTTACATACAGTTAAAGTAAATAGTCTAGTTTGTATTTACTTTATATACAGTTAAAGTAAATAGTCCCAAATGCTGCTATGCATAAAATTTCAATGGCTGGTAAGAACAATGCAAACCTATAAAACTATACAAGGAGTCCAACTACATGGAACCCTAGTCACTTGCAGTTTCTGTAAGCAAAGAAGGTTTATATAGATATAAAGCCAAATGTCACAGAAAAACTTCATGAGTGGATTCATGGGTATTTTATTAAAGAGAAAAGTAAATCATTATCTCAGAACAACAACAATTTAATACATCAAATAGACTATTAAAATAAAAGAAATCCATCAACATGATAAAATAATAAAGGGGGAACTAACTGTCCTATTTGCACAGCAAAGACACTTCAAGACATTGCACTTCAAGAATTTGCCCTTCTTACAAATCTCAGAATCGACCATACACTCGTGTCACCATTTAAATAACATTAATTTTTACTTTACGGACATCAAATATATCTAGAGCCAGCCATGTTACCGCCCAACCTATCAAAAGTATGGCCAACCCATCATCAAAATCCCACATAATCAACATCCTCCCACAATTAAAACAATGCGAGACAATGAAACAAAGCAGCCAAAGTCATCAAAAATATTATAAAAGAAAGACCTGTAAATTCCCATCTTCCTTTGTAATATGTCAAATGATAGGAAGGACAAATTGATCCAAAATCAAGCAGTTGAACACAACAACAACAACAACTGAATTCCCATAACAGTAAAGCAACACCACGGTAGAAAATCAGCAGTTACAACAAACATAATTTTTAACTATATGCTGCAATCCAACGAGTACAACATGTTTTTAACTATACGCTGCAATGCAATGTAAAAGAGCAAAATAAAGGTCTGAAAAATTAATCCAAGGGTTCATCTTCTCTCAAGAAAAACAAAGCAAAACCCAAAACAGCCAGGCCACGATCAAAACTGAAAAATCGCACATAAGATACAAATCGCGAATATCCAATGGCCAAATATCCAAAGATCTAAGCTACAACCTCTGGCCATATACAAATCGCGCATACATACCTATATATCATGGATTTGTGTCGAAAGTTGCTGATCAGACTAAAAGACTTACAATCAGAGGCGAGAGGTCTGGTCTTGAAGAGAGGAAAAGAAGGAAGCGATGGCAGCAGATCTGGCCGGCGGTGGTGATGGCCTTGAAGAGAGGAAGAGAATGTAGCGGTGGTGGCAGATCTAGCTTAGAGAGGAAGAGAAGGAAGAGAGGAAGAGTGAAGGAAGAGAGGAAGATGGGAAGATTAGGGGTGTGCATTCAGTTATAACCAAACCAAACTGCCCCATTTTTGCCTAACCGAACTGAACCAACGTTATGGATATATCCGAACCGACTTAATGCACTAACCGAAATAACCGAAACCGAATTAACCTATTTGAACTTTAAACTAACCAAACCGAAAAAATATTTCAAGAACCGAACCGAATTAACCGATTTGGACTTTGAACTAACCGAACTGAAAACCAAACCGAAAAAATAGCTCAAAAACAGAACCAAATTAACCGATTTGGACTGTAAACTAACTGAACGAAAAATTAAACCGAAAAGCAATCCAAAAACAGAACCGAAAACATTAAAAACACCAACATCAAGAGAAAACAGTAACACTAAAAACCCATTTACAGAAAAAACACCTGATCAATACAAATATGCACTGCAAAACATTCACCTGATCAATACAAAACAGAAAAAACACTAAAATGCAAAATATTCATTAACAGTTCAATTCACTTATATATCATTGCTGCACAATTCACTTAACAGTGCAATTCAGTTATACATCAACAGCAAACAGTAACACTAAAAACCAACAAAACAGAAAAAACATTCATTGCTGCACAATTCACTTATATATCAAAACAATAACAGCAGAAAGCAAAACAAATTAAACAATAACAGTAACAGAAAGCAGAAAGCACAGCTGCACAAGAATCCCATTAACAGTGCATTCTATATATCAATAACAGTGCATTCACTTATATATCAATATGCATTCTGCACAAGAATCCAGTACAGCAAAAAGAATTAACAATTCAGTACAGCACAGCTGCACAATTCAGCACAATATCAATATGCATTCACTCATAGTTAAAGCAATACAAACATAAAAGATATAGTGCCAAACAAGAATCCAAACCATTGATCTAGAAAACCGGGCAAATATAGAGAGAGAAAGGGGTGGGGGTGCAGGGAACATGACATAAAAACTACAAAATGAAGGAATGCAAGTGATACAGACTTACAACAAAAAATAAATGCAGTTCCAAGATCTCCAATACCAAATAACATGGTTGCTTGAGCTTAACAATTGTCAAAAAGCTCAAGGATTGTTCCTAAATGATGAGGAGAAAACAAAAACACGTAAAACAACAAATCAATCATTGAGTTGAATTCCCCAGCTTCAATGCAAATCCACAAAATATGACAAAACGCGTACATGTTAGTTTCCAAGCTTCAATCACCAAGCAAAACGTGATGAACCAAAACTACAACAAACTCACAATTTTGAAGAACATACAAATGCTAAAAAGGAAGGATAATTCAGACTAGGTATGAAGCTAGAAGCTTATAATTAAATTTCAAATGATCTACTGAAAGAGACATGACAACAAAACAACTGCTGACAGATCCATGCCTCTCATAAAACGATCAGATGCAACTAGTGCCTGACGTTTGTGTAGATATAATATAACTTGCACGACCAGAAAGCTGTTCCATATCCACAACATCATCATCATTATTAATCACTCTGTACCCATATCCAAGTACCAATCGAACTAGGAAACACAAACGGCATCTTCTCAACAGCAAAATAAACATGGACAAAAAGGTCAGAGGGCGGCGTCGAGCAAAGAGACGACAACAATCAACAGATAATCGGCTCTATAATAGAACAGGTTTGTGGATAAACATAACGTGATGCAATGAAATCACAACACCAAAACGAAAAACCGAGCCTGTCGGCAAGCAGATCGTGCAGCAGTCCTACACGATCAACCAATCACTCAAAATGAAAACAACAAGCGATCAAGGGCCAAACAAAACCCGACGACGATGACAACAACAATCCGAAAACGAACAAGAAGCAGGAACTGCCAGATACGAGAATCAGAAAGACCTAGGGGTAGGGTTGATGCTTCGACGACGACGACGAGTGAGGGGGCCCGGGTGTTGGGTCGGGTGGGGGAGAAACCGACGACGAAGGCGTTCGGCTCCGACGGCGACGTGAAGGTTGACGATGGGTGGGGGGGACTGTGAGGCGGTCTCTCTCTCTCGGCTCGGGCGGGCTATCGGGCGGGTGTTATGCGCAAGGAAAAAGAAAGGCAATGGATGTTGAATGGAGCCGAGGTGTAGCAGCACGGGTCGGTTAGCGCGGGTCAACACGGGTCAGTTAGCGCGGGTCGGTTCGATTTTTTGCTATTTTGGCTCAATTACCCGAACCAAACCGATTACCCAAAGTTGTTGCAAAAATCTAACCGAACGAGAACTGCCCACCATGAATAAGCAAATCGAATAGACCGAATCGATCAGTTCAGTTCGATTTAATTAGTTAAACCGATTTTGTACTCACCCTTCAAGAAGATTATACCAAAATACGAAAAATGACATTTATTTTTCATGTTTTGATTTTGGGATTTATTTTGGATAAAAACACTCAAAACAATATTTGTTATTTTAGATTTTTTTTATTATTTTTTTTATGTTTTTGAAAATATATTTTTAAAAATGATAAAAAGAACGTATTTTCATTATTTTTGAAAACAAAAAACTAAAAATGGCATGAAAATGACAAAAAGAACGCAACTTAAAATTTTGCTAAGCTAGGGGTATTCTGTGACTCAACATGGTATGCCTTAGTATGACCCATTTGACTTGTTTGAAGAAATTTTAAAAAAATATAAAATTAAAAACTTTAATAAATCAAATATTCTTTATAGAATTTAAGTTTTAAAGTTAATATTATATTCAATATTTACTTATTTAGTTCTTATTTACTAGAGTATTACACCTTAGTTTCATTAGTAGTATTATAATTAATTACAATAAATCTAAGTTACACTTTTAAAATTATTAGTTATATATATTTAAGAGTTTAAAAACATCCTCTTGTGAGTTTAAGATTATGAGTCTAAATTTTAATTTCATCAATCTTGTATTTTAAAATAATGACCAATATACTTTCTAAAAAATGATTCTTTTAAAAGAATTTGTGGGTTGACCCATTGAACCCAATAACTTGATCCAATAGGGCCAAGGTCCACTCAACAAGTTGGATAACTTATCGACTCGCAATCTAACCCTTTTATTAAGGGTTTAGGGGTCATGTTGAATTTTTTTTTTTTTAATAATATGAGTTGAACCGGCATAACTTGTTTCAAAAAAGGGTTGAACTCAACTTGGTCATCAAAAGAAATGGTCAAGCTGGAGGTGGATCAGATCGACCTTACCATCCTGCCCATTTGACACATCCGTGATAGGTTTACTAGAGTCCAAACACTATTGAAATACATAAAATTCATTTCAAATCTCATAGAGTCCTCCTATCTTCCCACATCCATATCAACCATAGACTCTTGGTAGTTAGTAGGATTAGCTAGATATTCATAGTCACCCACATGAAAAAAATTTCAACTTCTTTCCACGTTGATGTAAATATAGGTACTTTTTAGGTAATTTAGATTTCGTATCAAACCTACAGAAAGGTTGTTCAATAAAAGATTTTACTATTATTTTTCACATTTTTTAATATGATAAATTATTATAATTGTAAAAGTAACATATCATATATATTAATAATTATCTTAACAATAACATTTTATATATATAGAAAGTTAAAGTTCATGTTTACCAATAATTTAATTGGTAAAAAAACAGTTCAATGTGTATAATATTTCGAATAGTAATACAAAATAAAAATAATAACTAAAAAGTAAGAACAAAGATATACACACTAAAATGAATTATAATTATAACAATATTACTTTTTCAAATTTAGTCAAATGAGAGAAATATGAAATTAGGCATCCTTGTTTCAGCAGCTTTAGAGTGGCCATTGGGCTCAAACTTGAAGGATTTTATTTTATTTGCAGCCATTAAATATTCAAAATATTTACTAAAGAGATTATAATTATTATGAAATAAAAATAACCCTCGACAATATTTATTTTGAATTTCTATTAATAAATTATAAGAATACATCGCCACGTAATTTTTTAAAAATAGTGGTAGCTTAATTAGAGAAAATTAGTTACCATATCGATTCTCATTTGTGAATGAAACTTACTCATGCATAAGCATAAGAACACAATGTTATCTCCATATTTATGAAACAAATCTGAATTTACACATAATATTTTCTATATTTACTTATATACAAGTGATCATTATTGGTAGACTATATATGGCATATGTTCAATCAACTTACTTCATTTATATATTTAAGGTGTTACCGTGCCATACACATACAAGATAAAAAAAATACAATTTATTGTTTCACTTAATTTTTTAATTTTTGATAATATTTAAATTAAGATATATTTGAGTGTTGTCAGGGGTGTTCAAATTCTAGATTAGATCGATACCTATCTAGTTTTCGGGCCCATTTTTGGCTGCAATTGATTTTTGGTTAGGGATCAATCTAAGATAAAAAACCAATTAAGGTTATTTATTTATATATTTTAACTTATAATTTATAATAATAAATAATTTAATTTATTAATAATATACATATATTATTAAAAGTTAAAATTTCCATTTCATCCTCTTCTTTTTTCATCTTCATCACTAACTGATCGACAACCTTCAGCACTGGACAACTAGAATCTTCATCTTCATCTATCTTATCTTGTCGTTGTTGCTATTGTTGTCATTTGTAAGTTTGGATTGAATAAGCACCCTTAGGTGTAGTGGTAAAATTGTATTTAAATTGCTTACAACCCTTATATTAAGCGATTTTAAAGTTCTGCCAGTGACGATGGTAGTCGCCGACGGCGTCGTAAGGAGGAAGAAATCATCTACGTCTTTGGTCATTAGGGTTGCAGCAGTCTTAAGTGTTGATGAGATCTTGGCCAGTTTTGTCGACGAGATTGTCATCTCGGTGCATCGCGCGCCCCAGTTGGAAAAAGTGGGGTCGGAGAACTTAAGGTACAAGCACAGACCAGATTGAGGTTGAGATGGCCTATTTCTGGTGGGATTGTTCGTGTTGAAGAGTTTTCGCCGATCTATGCATTGATTAAGTTTGTTGTCATTGTTGAGCCAAATTGCTCCAATCAACCAATTGTGTGTTTTGATAATTAACAAAATTTAATTTTAGTAAAATTATTTTTGGTATATTTAAAACCCCTAATGGATTTTTGATATGTCTTAAGTATTGTAGTATTTTGTGTATCAAAATGAATCAAGAAATGTTATTTCTCTAAGTCTGGAAGATTAATGCGCTATAAGGGAACATATAAGAAAATGTTTTCTTTTTGAAAAACTAACTCCCGGTATTTTCATAGATAATATTCATTAGTGTTAAAATAATTTTTAATGAATTTTTCAAGAAATGGAAAGTAAATATTTTGGAAGTGCTAAAATCGCAAAATCTGTAATTTGTTCTAAAACCAAAAATCTACTTTCTTATCTATTTGGATTTTGATTTTTTAGATATTTTTATTGAATTTAAATGGGAGGTACTTTGTTATTTACATTTATGTATTAAAGTAAATTGAAGGTAAAATATAAATAAAATAAAATGAGGACATTTACTTAAACTAAAGAAATGTAAATATCTTGTATTGTATACATGCTATATGGTTTATATCTTCAATCTATTGCTATATGTATAAAATTTATTTTCTGCAAATCTGGCATCAGAAGTCGACTCTTGGTTCAAATGAATCGACTCTCCTTAAGTTGGAGTTGACTCTTATAAAGCTAAAGGCGACCTAGCCGAGAGTAATTGTTGTAGAGTCGACCTAGCAACATTGATGTTTTTCGAAGAGTCAACTCTATCATTAGAGAAGTCGACTTTTGTATAACTAGAGTCGACTTTTGTTTTAAAGAAGTCGACTCTCGGGTCCAATGGTCGAATTTTTCCTAATTGTTACAGATCCATTGGAAGCTCTACAATATATATTAAGAAGTTGTAACGCCCCGCTTTTTTGAGCGTTAAATAAATTAGGAATTTCGAAAATATTTTTTTTTTTTTAAACCATCTCCCGACAATCCCGTTTTACCTTCTCAACTCACTAAATAAGAATCAATAAACTAAGACAGGTAATCATCATAAATGCGGAAGCTTAAAATCGAAACCTGATATGGTACATAATCAATTTCACTTTATAACCGTATAAGAATTCGTACCATACATTAACATCATATCCTCAATATTGAAATACATAAATACATGGAGATTTCATAATGTTCTAACAAGACTAATCATCAATAAAGCATCAGCCAAAACATATCCGAGTCAGCTTACTGAATCCATCAGCTACGCCATCACGTGCCGTCTCATCTCAACCTGATCCTTGCCTAAGCTGCAAGTCTAAACTGGAACGTTGAATGTTCCAGGGGCATAACCCATTAGAAGATGAATCTTCTAGTAAGGGTTTAAAAACATGATACATGAATACATGATGCAATAACATAAACAATCATGTGCCCTAGTGTAACTTCCCTAGCCTACCAGCCTGGCACGGAACCCTAGGCAGAATCCCGAACCTCTGCAGGATAATCCTAACGTTGTTCCATCATTGCCCTTGGGAATTACGGCTACACTCTTAGGGCGACATCCCCATCCCATGCATGAGTATCAATATGCCAATAATATCGTGCTATGCAAGAATAACGTATTTCCATTAATATGAAATGATCATAACTTCAATAAATATCATGCATAATGAAGCAAAGGTTTCATATATAGGTTCTCGGGATAAAACCACTTACCTTTAGATGTAAACTCAAATTTTCTCGAAAAATGCGTATAACCTCGTTTTGCGTGCCAACCTTGAAAATAACATAAACCATCAAGATCTATGGCCAAATCACTTCCTGGCCAATCATTTTCAAGTAAAATCAATAATCTAATTTTTTTCATACTTTTTCCTTATTTTCTCTATTTTTTTCTCTATTTTTCATAGTCATAATTTCTTCCAAAATTCAAAATAAATACCTAATCAGGTAATTTATTTAATTTTTCTTCATGAAAATTCCTAAAATAACATTTCTAATCTCTATGAGTTTTCTGAGAATTTTCCAAAATCTCTTCCTATTTTTCTCTAATTAAGTTTCCTTTCAAAAATTCAAAATAATTATTTCATCATAACATTTCTCAAATAAAATTTTATAAAACTGAATCATTCTTTTTTCTTGTATTTCTGGATATTTTTCCAGAATTTTCTCTCTTTTATTTCTATTTTTAATCTATTTTTCTTTATTTCAGCATTTAAATAATATTAAAAATTATCTCCGGTCATCTTCTCCGGCGCCGGCACACCGGAAAATTAAACTGACTATACCAGAAGATAGCTTACCTTGAGTTGATCATTCTGTCCAAATTTGAGCTTGAAAGAACACTTGGAAGACCTCCCTCCGAGCAAAATTCAGTTCGGTTCCGGCGAGATCCGATTTTTCCGGCGAAGCTCCGATCACCCCTCAAATGAACTCCAAAATTTCTCAAACTTTCCAGAAATGATCCTCAGCTCATGGGCAACAAAAGCCCTATGGTTTGGTGCCTCAATTTGTTCAAAAGTGAGGTCGATTTGAAACTCAAATCTTGCAAAACTCTAAGCCACCATATCCTCTATTTATAGGCGATTTTGGCCCCATAAATGACGGATCTCGCTTCAATCAAGGCCTCTGATGTCCCCTATTGCCCTTAACAAGTCCAAAATCCACCGAAAGAGCTCCATTTTCGCGATCTAAATGGCCAAACTTTCGGCCACTTTTTCTTCAATTTCTGGCAATTCCATTGCTTGTTGTCGGTCAAGCCCTTTACAAAAGATGCTCCTTGAGCAACCCTCGTGCCATCCCTGTGGCCAATTTCGGTGATTTGATGGGTTGGTCGGCCATGGTTGCTTGGAAATTTTCTTAAAATTGCACTTTGGCCCCTCAAACTTTGGTTTTCTCACTTTGGCCCATTTCACCAAGCTCCTTGACTTTTGATAATTTCTCTCAAGACCCTAAAGTCCTAAAACATCAATTTGACCCCTAAGGATTCTGAAAAAATATCGTTTCGGCCTCTCTTGAGTAATTTCAAAAAAACTGCATTTAGGCCCGAATCTCCGTTTTGGCCCTAAACCTCTTCGTTTCTTCCTGAAACCACTGAAGGGTTGTTCCTTATGAAAAATTGAAGCCCCCTCAAGTTTCTGTTGACTTCTCGGAAGTCATCTATGACGATTCGGTATTGCAGCCTAATTAGTAGCTGTATTTTAGCTGTACCGAAAACTGTTCCCGATCCAATTTATTTCGATGCTATAAATCATATCTTGGGGTGCTCGTTAATGCTACATCATTTTCCTTTGTCATTTCGACTCCAGGGTACTCCCGGCAGTCCATTTAGTCAATTTTTCGGACTATTCAGATACCAATTTTCTCTGAAACCCCATTTCTCTAATAAATTACTTATTTTTAATTAACCCAAATTTCTCGGGTATTACATTCACCCCTCCTTAAAAGAAATTTCGTCCTCGAAATTTTCATCAGACCGTTAAGGTAACTAAGACATCACATAGCTCATTACCTAAATATCTCAAATCAAACATCTATTTGATCCTTGACAAAACACCTCGATTTGCGTTCCTTACACGCCTAATGCTTATAAGCATACCATGTCATTCACATAATTTCCTGTTGTGGCTCCTTTCAGACAACCACACACCTTCCAATCATTTTAGGCACGCACATTTTATCCCGAAACTTTTGAGATTGCATTCTCGTATTTCAAAAATCATAAACCTTGGGTTAACCACAATCATTAATTATAGACAATAACACTTATTAATCACATATGCTTTTCGTATCTCGTTCACTATATCCAGCTAAACAACCAGGCTAGCCATAAAGATAGAAGATCCCTTCGGCACTACCATCATAGTTGGCAGGCCAACAAGCCTCCAACTTCATCTGCCACTCACGACTATCCACCAGGTCCTGCGTCGGCACCTGACGGCCACGCCCTGGGTGATACGAAGTAGTGCAGTCGTAGTCCTTAAGGAACTCCATCCACTGTCGCTACCTTTCATTTAGCTCTTTTTGTGAGAACCCGTACCTCAGGCTCCTCGTGGTTTGTGAGCACATCAATTGTCCTATCATTTTGGTAGTGTTTTCATAACCTTAAGAGTACATGTCCTAGCTGTCAGCTCTAAGTCATATATCGGGTAGTTCTCTTGGTGCCTTGGTGTAATCCACACGTAATCATTCGATCATATTGCACTTGCAATTCGATCATTTGAGCTATCATAAACCCTTACTGCCCCCGGCAGGTTATTCTTATTAAACTCTTCTCATGAGTCCTATTGTGGACATAATTATTCCAGAGTGTTCCATCACTGTCTTTTTGACAACAGCTTACCGAAATTTCTTATTTCAAAACATCTTAGCATTCTATTTCGAAATATGATTCCCAAAAATTTCATTTTGAACCCTACATTGCTTCATGTTTCGGAACATAGGGTCGGGACTACAATTACCTGAAAAGCCCCAAACTCAACTTTCGCATGTCCGGATAAATTTTTTTTTTTTTTTTTTTACCAAAATCTCCAGAATAACAAAACACGTTTTTTTTTTTCCATAAAGAAAAATTATTTTTCTTCTCTTTTTTTTTTTCAATTCATTTTCATTTCTTTTCTTTTCTTTCCATTTTTTCATTTTTTTTTCTTCATTTCTTCATTTCTTCTTCTTCCTCTGCAACTCACCGACTCCGCACACGAACAGCCACCGGCCGCGCATAGCCCAGCCGCCCTCGGCCTCCGTCGCGTCTGCCTCTAGCTGATTTAATCGGCCCTGCGCTCGCACCACCGGCCGACACCCCGTCAGCCTCGATCTCCGGTGCACAGCATCCCCAGCTGCTGCAATCGCAGCTCCTCCTCGCCATCATCGCCGGCCCAATCGGCCCTCGCATCGGCCAGATCCGGTACGCCACCGCCGCTGCCAGCCCTCTCGTGCAACCACCAGCCATCGCCCGGCCTCTCTCGGCTGCCTCGGCGCCATCGCCGTCCTTGCTACTGTCGTTGCTGCCAGATCCGGGTCAATCCGACCCGACCCGACCCGTCTCGATCCGGCCCGGCCCGACCCGACCCGTCTCAATCCACTTCAGGTTTGACCCATCCCTGTTTCAACCCATTAGATCTGACCCATATATGTTCCAACCCATATCTGATTTATTTAGATTTAGCCAGATCCAGATCTATCATGCGAGCTCAGTCTCGATGTGGGGCCTGCCTAGTCTTACGTAGAGGATGCAGTCCAGAATGCATCTTTGCCCCTTACTTCCGTCGTGAGGATGGTACTACTCGTTTTGCCGCCATCCGTGATGTTTTTGGCGTCAGAAATTTCATCAACTTCCTAGTTCCGCTTCCGGTAAACGACCGATTTTGGGCTGCCGATACATTCTTTATTGAAGCTCAGGCTCGGCTTCAGGATCCTGTCTATGGATGTGTATCTCAGATTCTTACACTTCAGCAGCAGGTTAGTGATTTACAAGCTTATCGAGCTTATTTGCAAGATTCACTGCTCGCATATTATGCCTCACATCCCCAACCTGCTTCTCAACCTGATCAATACCCAAGTTGGAATTCCGATCTTCCTATCATCCCTGAGGACGTCCCTCCTCCCAGTTTCTCAGAGGCTACTCTTCCACCTTACCCTGGTGAAGCCAGCAGTAGCCAGATGCCACCCCCAGATGACATTGATGAGTTGAGACCTGTCGTGTTTGGCAACCTTCGTCGTTACTAAGCATTAGCATCATCATCAGTTTCATGGTTTCTTTTTCCTTTGAGTAATTGTACGGCTTGATTTCCTGTAATCGTTTGAACTATGGAATGAATATTATGCTTTGGTACTTTAACGTTTCATTCTTTTGTCTTAGCCTCGATTGCATTTTGATCATAAAATACCTCAGTCTCTTGCAACTGTTTAATAATTCATCAATTCGAGCTAAAAATATCAATTCTTAATTATCACCTGATAATTCACGTCCTTAATCAAGTTACACATAGCTAAGCATCCAAGCTATCATTGGTAATTTCATCATTAAGAAATAGTCCAATTAATTCTTCCAAGAATATACTCTAATATTTTCCATTTTTCATACGGCTTTTCACTAACCACAAGTGTCTACACCTCAAATCAATAGGCTCCTTATTTTCATAATTCGCTGGCATCATTTTAATTATTGTCCAACTATATATCTCTGAATTTGCCTACCAGGGCTACCTAAACTAACTGTCTAGCCACATGAGAGTTTCAAAATCTCGAATTTCTTAATCTGCAGCTTCCCTTACTGCGACCTGTTATTTTGGCACATCTGCCATAACTTGATTCTCTCAATCACATAGAAAATTTACACTATCTTCAAGATGACAATCCATAATCATACTGCCAACTAGACTAGGTAGGTACTTACATCTCCCATGGTACTCCAATCCTCATTGGGTTTCTTCCTGAAAACTCTAAAGTTCCATTACGAATCCCTAGATCCTCAATCAGAAATTCCTCAAGAATCTCAAACCGATTTATCCTTGAAAATCCTGAATCATATCGCAATATCCGGTTCTAGTTATCTCTCATGGATTCAATTTCCTTGCAATCATGGCTCCCAATCTACTATTCATCATAGTGCTTTCAAGTTCATCTTGTCGGGTTGACTACTGACAATTTTACCTGATTTCACAGGTCCATTTAGCACATTGAATCGTAGTTATAACCTCTGTTGACTAGGTCTTTTCATCATTCTTTTAGGGTCGATACGACCTATCAATTAACTATTTCCTTTTCGATACTCAAACTTTACTTTAAACCGAGATTGTCTTCTCACAACTCGCCATTATGGTTTTTGGACTATCTATGCTCCACTACCTGAAATCTTATTTATCAAGAATCCACCGATTCTCGCATTTCGTTCTTCATATCCAGCTGACTATCGGCACATGGCTATTAAATTAGTTCTTCCTAGGTACTATACTTACTGCCAGCCAGCATACAAGCTGTCATCATCACCCTTATCATATAGTGGACTTATTCATACGTCAACCCTCAAATGGGTACACCCTGGGTGAAAATCGCACGGTCTTATCGTAGTCCTTCAAGAAATACCATTCGTTGTCGCTGCCACGAGTCTAACTTCTTTTGTAAAAACATTCATTCTAGACCCTCATCACAGTCGATGATTTCCTCACCTCATAAGTAACACTTAAACAGCTCACGAGCATTCATATCCATATGTCGAGTATATTTTCCTTGCAACCTAATTCTTTCTTTGAGGCAATTACAAGACAACCATCTCAAGATCTCACTTGGCATTTGCCGAACTAGACACTGAGGTTAAATTTCCCCTCGAGCCTCATTATCCTCGTCTCATTACCAATTCAAGAAATAATCATAACCTAGATACAATTTAAATAGGACACATAGTTCGCATTCAAGACATTACATGCTTTTTATTCCTTAGATCGTGTCTCCTTAGTACAATCCATCTTACCTTAGGTCGATTCCCTAGGCTCTCAGCCTTGATCGACAAACTAGTGGTACGCCTTGTATCCTAATTCATTGGAATTTGAGCTCCACACAAGGTACAGACCCTACTGGTTTGTCCCAGATCTTCAACATCTGATCATCACCCAGACAGTCTGTTATAATGCTTTGGTCGACGGGTCTCCCGTACCTTACCATAAGCCATCTATCAGCCCTCTGCTCGCGGGTCCCTAGATCCAGATCTGTCACTGCGAACACCGAACCAGTAGTGTCGTTACGCTGTTAGGGTTTCTTTACCTCGTCTCTCCAAGTCTCATCGGTTGCACCACTATCTCCTCATCAATGGACGCAACTCTCACGCCATTACTTGGCCATCTTCAGCCTCTTGTTTGATCCAATCCGTTGGATCCCCTTATCTTATTTTCGAGATACTAAATGACCCTCGAAAATCCTTATCATTTGATCCTTAACTCGACAGCTAAGCCATGACACATTGAACTAATCATCACTAATCCGATCATCTTTCAATAACCGTAGTTATCCTATCTTTCATTGTAAGGATTTCGACAACTGACCTCAAATCATCAGTCCCTAAATCTCTCGGGTCCATAATCACGGTTATCGAGTCAACCTTACACTCGAATCATTTCATTAAATCCTTATTCCAATAACTAGATCATTTTTCCAGTACTAGCTTCTATTAGGCATTCTACTATTCACTGAGAATAGTAGTCGTCTACTGAAATAGTGTCTGTCGTGAAGAGTACACCAGGTAAGTTCCCAGGAAAGAGAGGTGGGTCACAATGGACACACTTAAGTACCAAATCTTTCCTTAGCCAGAACTTGCCTAGACATGCACTTCCACTACAACACACTTATCCAGTAACCGTCAACACCCAAATCCTACGGTGGCTTTGCTTATCTAGCCACATGCGACCTTTTTCTTATATTCGCTCATACTAGAGTCACTCAAGGCTTAGACATTTCCTATGTCTTTAGCAATTATGCTCTGATACCAACTGTAACGCCCCGCTTTTTTGAGCGTTAAATAAATTAGGAATTTCGAAAATATTTTTTTTTTTTAAACCATCTCCCGACAATCCCGTTTTACCTTCTCAACTCACTAAATAAGAATCAATAAACTAAGACAGGTAATCATCATAAATGCGGAAGCTTAAAATCGAAACCTGATATGGTACATAATCAATTTCACTTTATAACCGTATAAGAATTCGTACCATACATTAACATCATATCCTCAATATTGAAATACATAAATACATGGAGATTTCATAATGTTCTAACAAGACTAATCATCAATAAAGCATCAGCCAAAACATATCCGAGTCAGCTTACTGAATCCATCAGCTACGCCATCACGTGCCGTCTCATCTCAACCTGATCCTTGCCTAAGCTGCAAGTCTAAACTGGAACGTTGAATGTTCCAGGGGCATAACCCATTAGAAGATGAATCTTCTAGTAAGGGTTTAAAAACATGATACATGAATACATGATGCAATAACATAAACAATCATGTGCCCTAGTGTAACTTCCCTAGCCTACCAGCCTGGCACGGAACCCTAGGCAGAATCCCGAACCTCTGCAGGATAATCCTAACGTTGTTCCATCATTGCCCTTGGGAATTACGGCTACACTCTTAGGGCGACATCCCCATCCCATGCATGAGTATCAATATGCCAATAATATCGTGCTATGCAAGAATAACGTATTTCCATTAATATGAAATGATCATAACTTCAATAAATATCATGCATAATGAAGCAAAGGTTTCATATATAGGTTCTCGGGATAAAACCACTTACCTTTAGATGTAAACTCAAATTTTCTCGAAAAACGCGTATAACCTCGTTTTGCGTGCCAACCTTGAAAATAACATAAACCATCAAGATCTATGGCCAAATCACTTCCTGGCCAATCATTTTCAAGTAAAATCAATAATCTAATTTTTTTCATACTTTTTCCTTATTTTCTCTATTTTTTTCTCTATTTTTCATAGTCATAATTTCTTCCAAAATTCAAAATAAATACCTAATCAGGTAATTTATTTAATTTTTCTTCATGAAAATTCCTAAAATAACATTTCTAATCTCTATGAGTTTTCTGAGAATTTTCCAAAATCTCTTCCTATTTTTCTCTAATTAAGTTTCCTTTCAAAAATTCAAAATAATTATTTCATCATAACATTTCTCAAATAAAATTTTATAAAACTGAATCATTCTTTTTTCTTGTATTTCTGGATATTTTTCCAGAATTTTCTCTCTTTTATTTCTATTTTTAATCTATTTTTCTTTATTTCAGCATTTAAATAATATTAAAAATTATCTCCGGTCATCTTCTCCGGCGCCGGCACACCGGAAAATTAAACTGACTATACCAGAAGATAGCTTACCTTGAGTTGATCATTCTGTCCAAATTTGAGCTTGAAAGAACACTTGGAAGACCTCCCTCCGAGCAAAATTCAGTTCGGTTCCGGCGAGATCCGATTTTTCCGGCGAAGCTCCGATCACCCCTCAAATGAACTCCAAAATTTCTCAAACTTTCCAGAAATGATCCTCAGCTCATGGGCAACAAAAGCCCTATGGTTTGGTGCCTCAATTTGTTCAAAAGTGAGGTCGATTTGAAACTCAAATCTTGCAAAACTCTAAGCCACCATATCCTCTATTTATAGGCGATTTTGGCCCCATAAATGACGGATCTCGCTTCAATCAAGGCCTCTGATGTCCCCTATTGCCCTTAACAAGTCCAAAATCCACCGAAAGAGCTCCATTTTCGCGATCTAAATGGCCAAACTTTCGGCCACTTTTTCTTCAATTTCTGGCAATTCCATTGCTTGTTGTCGGTCAAGCCCTTTACAAAAGATGCTCCTTGAGCAACCCTCGTGCCATCCCTGTGGCCAATTTCGGTGATTTGATGGGTTGGTCGGCCATGGTTGCTTGGAAATTTTCTTAAAATTGCACTTTGGCCCCTCAAACTTTGGTTTTCTCACTTTGGCCCATTTCACCAAGCTCCTTGACTTTTGATAATTTCTCTCAAGACCCTAAAGTCCTAAAACATCAATTTGACCCCTAAGGATTCTGAAAAAATATCGTTTCGGCCTCTCTTGAGTAATTTCAAAAAAACTGCATTTAGGCCCGAATCTCCGTTTTGGCCCTAAACCTCTTCGTTTCTTCCTGAAACCACTGAAGGGTTGTTCCTTATGAAAAATTGAAGCCCCCTCAAGTTTCTGTTGACTTCTCGGAAGTCATCTATGACGATTCGGTATTGCAGCCTAATTAGTAGCTGTATTTTAGCTGTACCGAAAACTGTTCCCGATCCAATTTATTTCGATGCTATAAATCATATCTTGGGGTGCTCGTTAATGCTACATCATTTTCCTTTGTCATTTCGACTCCAGGGTACTCCCGGCAGTCCATTTAGTCAATTTTTCGGACTATTCAGATACCAATTTTCTCTGAAACCCCATTTCTCTAATAAATTACTTATTTTTAATTAACCCAAATTTCTCGGGTATTACATTCACCCCTCCTTAAAAGAAATTTCGTCCTCGAAATTTTCATCAGACCGTTAAGGTAACTAAGACATCACATAGCTCATTACCTAAATATCTCAAATCAAACATCTATTTGATCCTTGACAAAACACCTCGATTTGCGTTCCTTACACGCCTAATGCTTATAAGCATACCATGTCATTCACATAATTTCCTGTTGTGGCTCCTTTCAGACAACCACACACCTTCCAATCATTTTAGGCACGCACATTTTATCCCGAAACTTTTGAGATTGCATTCTCGTATTTCAAAAATCATAAACCTTGGGTTAACCACAATCATTAATTATAGACAATAACACTTATTAATCACATATGCTTTTCGTATCTCGTTCACTATATCCAGCTAAACAACCAGGCTAGCCATAAAGATAGAAGATCCCTTCGGCACTACCATCATAGTTGGCAGGCCAACAAGCCTCCAACTTCATCTGCCACTCACGACTATCCACCAGGTCCTGCGTCGGCACCTGACGGCCACGCCCTGGGTGATACGAAGTAGTGCAGTCGTAGTCCTTAAGGAACTCCATCCACTGTCGCTACCTTTCATTTAGCTATTTTTGTGAGAACCCGTACCTCAGGCTCCTCGTGGTTTGTGAGCACATCAATTGTCCTATCATTTTGGTAGTGTTTTCATAACCTTAAGAGTACATGTCCTAGCTGTCAGCTCTAAGTCATATATCGGGTAGTTCTCTTGGTGCCTTGGTGTAATCCACACGTAATCATTCGATCATATTGCACTTGCAATTCGATCATTTGAGCTATCATAAACCCTTACTGCCCCCGGCAGGTTATTCTTATTAAACTCTTCTCATGAGTCCTATTGTGGACATAATTATTCCAGAGTGTTCCATCACTGTCTTTTTGACAACAGCTTACCGAAATTTCTTATTTCAAAACATCTTAGCATTCTATTTCGAAATATGATTCCCAAAAATTTCATTTTGAACCCTACATTGCTTCATGTTTCGGAACATAGGGTCGGGACTACAATTACCTGAAAAGCCCCAAACTCAACTTTCGCATGTCCGGATAAATTTTTTTTTTTTTTTTTTTACCAAAATCTCCAGAATAACAAAACACGTTTTTTTTTTCCATAAAGAAAAATTATTTTTCTTCTCTTTTTTTTTTTCAATTCATTTTCATTTCTTTTCTTTTCTTTCCATTTTTTCATTTTTTTTCTTCATTTCTTCATTTCTTCTTCTTCCTCTGCAACTCACCGACTCCGCACACGAACAGCCACCGGCCGCGCATAGCCCAGCCGCCCTCGGCCTCCGTCGCGTCTGCCTCTAGCTGATTTAATCGGCCCTGCGCTCGCACCACCGGCCGACACCCCGTCAGCCTCGATCTCCGGTGCACAGCATCCCCAGCTGCTGCAATCGCAGCTCCTCCTCGCCATCATCGCCGGCCCAATCGGCCCTCGCATCGGCCAGATCCGGTACGCCACCGCCGCTGCCAGCCCTCTCGTGCAACCACCAGCCATCGCCCGGCCTCTCTCGGCTGCCTCGGCGCCATCGCCGTCCTTGCTACTGTCGTTGCTGCCAGATCCGGGTCAATCCGACCCGACCCGACCCGTCTCGATCCGGCCCGGCCCGACCCGACCCGTCTCAATCCACTTCAGGTTTGACCCATCCCTGTTTCAACCCATTAGATCTGACCCATATATGTTCCAACCCATATCTGATTTATTTAGATTTAGCCAGATCCAGATCTATCATGCGAGCTCAGTCTCGATGTGGGGCCTGCCTAGTCTTACGTAGAGGATGCAGTCCAGAATGCATCTTTGCCCCTTACTTCCGTCGTGAGGATGGTACTACTCGTTTTGCCGCCATCCGTGATGTTTTTGGCGTCAGAAATTTCATCAACTTCCTAGTTCCGCTTCCGGTAAACGACCGATTTTGGGCTGCCGATACATTCTTTATTGAAGCTCAGGCTCGGCTTCAGGATCCTGTCTATGGATGTGTATCTCAGATTCTTACACTTCAGCAGCAGGTTAGTGATTTACAAGCTTATCGAGCTTATTTGCAAGATTCACTGCTCGCATATTATGCCTCACATCCCCAACCTGCTTCTCAACCTGATCAATACCCAAGTTGGAATTCCGATCTTCCTATCATCCCTGAGGACGTCCCTCCTCCCAGTTTCTCAGAGGCTACTCTTCCACCTTACCCTGGTGAAGCCAGCAGTAGCCAGATGCCACCCCCAGATGACATTGATGAGTTGAGACCTGTCGTGTTTGGCAACCTTCGTCGTTACTAAGCATTAGCATCATCATCAGTTTCATGGTTTCTTTTTCCTTTGAGTAATTGTACGGCTTGATTTCCTGTAATCGTTTGAACTATGGAATGAATATTATGCTTTGGTACTTTAACGTTTCATTCTTTTGTCTTAGCCTCGATTGCATTTTGATCATAAAATACCTCAGTCTCTTGCAACTGTTTAATAATTCATCAATTCGAGCTAAAAATATCAATTCTTAATTATCACCTGATAATTCACGTCCTTAATCAAGTTACATATAGCTAAGCATCCAAGCTATCATTGGTAATTTCATCATTAAGAAATAGTCCAATTAATTCTTCCAAGAATATACTCTAATATTTTCCATTTTTCATACGGCTTTTCACTAACCACAAGTGTCTACACCTCAAATCAATAGGCTCCTTATTTTCATAATTCGCTGGCATCATTTTAATTATTGTCCAACTATATATCTCTGAATTTGCCTACCAGGGCTACCTAAACTAACTGTCTAGCCACATGAGAGTTTCAAAATCTCGAATTTCTTAATCTGCAGCTTCCCTTACTGCGACCTGTTATTTTGGCACATCTGCCATAACTTGATTCTCTCAATCACATAGAAAATTTACACTATCTTCAAGATGACAATCCATAATCATACTGCCAACTAGACTAGGTAGGTACTTACATCTCCCATGGTACTCCAATCCTCATTGGGTTTCTTCCTGAAAACTCTAAAGTTCCATTACGAATCCCTAGATCCTCAATCAGAAATTCCTCAAGAATCTCAAACCGATTTATCCTTGAAAATCCTGAATCATATCGCAATATCCGGTTCTAGTTATCTCTCATGGATTCAATTTCCTTGCAATCATGGCTCCCAATCTACTATTCATCATAGTGCTTTCAAGTTCATCTTGTCGGGTTGACTACTGACAATTTTACCTGATTTCACAGGTCCATTTAGCACATTGAATCGTAGTTATAACCTCTGTTGACTAGGTCTTTTCATCATTCTTTTAGGGTCGATACGACCTATCAATTAACTATTTCCTTTTCGATACTCAAACTTTACTTTAAACCGAGATTGTCTTCTCACAACTCGCCATTATGGTTTTTGGACTATCTATGCTCCACTACCTGAAATCTTATTTATCAAGAATCCACCGATTCTCGCATTTCGTTCTTCATATCCAGCTGACTATCGGCACATGGCTATTAAATTAGTTCTTCCTAGGTACTATACTTACTGCCAGCCAGCATACAAGCTGTCATCATCACCCTTATCATATAGTGGACTTATTCATACGTCAACCCTCAAATGGGTACACCCTGGGTGAAAATCGCACGGTCTTATCGTAGTCCTTCAAGAAATACCATTCGTTGTCGCTGCCACGAGTCTAACTTCTTTTGTAAAAACATTCATTCTAGACCCTCATCACAGTCGATGATTTCCTCACCTCATAAGTAACACTTAAACAGCTCACGAGCATTCATATCCATATGTCGAGTATATTTTCCTTGCAACCTAATTCTTTCTTTGAGGCAATTACAAGACAACCATCTCAAGATCTCACTTGGCATTTGCCGAACTAGACACTGAGGTTAAATTTCCCCTCGAGCCTCATTATCCTCGTCTCATTACCAATTCAAGAAATAATCATAACCTAGATACAATTTAAATAGGACACATAGTTCGCATTCAAGACATTACATGCTTTTTATTCCTTAGATCGTGTCTCCTTAGTACAATCCATCTTACCTTAGGTCGATTCCCTAGGCTCTCAACCTTGATCGACAAACTAGTGGTACGCCTTGTATCCTAATTCATTGGAATTTGAGCTCCACACAAGGTACAGACCCTACTGGTTTGTCCCAGATCTTCAACATCTGATCATCACCCAGACAGTCTGTTATAATGCTTTGGTCGACGGGTCTCCCGTACCTTACCATAAGCCATCTATCAGCCCTCTGCTCGCGGGTCCCTAGATCCAGATCTGTCACTGCGAACACCGAACCAGTAGTGTCGTTACGCTGTTAGGGTTTCTTTACCTCGTCTCTCCAAGTCTCATCGGTTGCACCACTATCTCCTCATCAATGGACGCAACTCTCACGCCATTACTTGGCCATCTTCAGCCTCTTGTTTGATCCAATCCGTTGGATCCCCTTATCTTATTTTCGAGATACTAAATGACCCTCGAAAATCCTTATCATTTGATCCTTAACTCGACAGCTAAGCCATGACACATTGAACTAATCATCACTAATCCGATCATCTTTCAATAACCGTAGTTATCCTATCTTTCATTGTAAGGATTTCGACAACTGACCTCAAATCATCAGTCCCTAAATCTCTCGGGTCCATAATCATGGTTATCGAGTCAACCTTACACTCGAATCATTTCATTAAATCCTTATTCCAATAACTAGATCATTTTTCCAGTACTAGCTTCTATTAGGCATTCTACTATTCACTGAGAATAGTAGTCGTCTACTGAAATAGTGTCTGTCGTGAAGAGTACACCAGGTAAGTTCCCAGGAAAGAGAGGTGGGTCACAATGGACACACTTAAGTACCAAATCTTTCCTTAGCCAGAACTTGCCTAGACATGCACTTCCACTACAACACACTTATCCAGTAACCGTCAACACCCAAATCCTACGGTGGCTTTGCTTATCTAGCCACATGCGACCTTTTTCTTATATTCGCTCATACTAGAGTCACTCAAGGCTTAGACATTTCCTATGTCTTTAGCAATTATGCTCTGATACCAACTGTAACGCCCCGCTTTTTTGAGCGTTAAATAAATTAGGAATTTCGAAAATATTTTTTTTTTTTTAAACCATCTCCCGACAATCCCGTTTTACCTTCTCAACTCACTAAATAAGAATCAATAAACTAAGACAGGTAATCATCATAAATGCGGAAGCTTAAAATCGAAACCTGATATGGTACATAATCAATTTCACTTTATAACCGTATAAGAATTCGTACCATACATTAACATCATATCCTCAATATTGAAATACATAAATACATGGAGATTTCATAATGTTCTAACAAGACTAATCATCAATAAAGCATCAGCCAAAACATATCCGAGTCAGCTTACTGAATCCATCAGCTACGCCATCACGTGCCGTCTCATCTCAACCTGATCCTTGCCTAAGCTGCAAGTCTAAACTGGAACGTTGAATGTTCCAGGGGCATAACCCATTAGAAGATGAATCTTCTAGTAAGGGTTTAAAAACATGATACATGAATACATGATGCAATAACATAAACAATCATGTGCCCTAGTGTAACTTCCCTAGCCTACCAGCCTGGCACGGAACCCTAGGCAGAATCCCGAACCTCTGCAGGATAATCCTAACGTTGTTCCATCATTGCCCTTGGGAATTACGGCTACACTCTTAGGGCGACATCCCCATCCCATGCATGAGTATCAATATGCCAATAATATCGTGCTATGCAAGAATAACGTATTTCCATTAATATGAAATTATCATAACTTCAATAAATATCATGCATAATGAAGCAAAGGTTTCATATATAGGTTCTCGGGATAAAACCACTTACCTTTAGATGTAAACTCAAATTTTCTCGAAAAACACGTATAACCTCGTTTTGCGTGCCAACCTTGAAAATAACATAAACCATCAAGATCCATGGCCAAATCACTTCCTGGCCAATCATTTCCAAGTAAAATCAATAATCTAATTTTTTTCATACTTTTTCCTTATTTTCTCTATTTTTTTCTCTATTTTTCATAGTCATAATTTCTTCCAAAATTCAAAATAAATACCTAATCAGGTAATTTATTTAATTTTTCTTCATGAAAATTCCTAAAATAACATTTCTAATCTCTATGAGTTTTCTGAGAATTTTCCAAAATCTCTTCCTATTTTTCTCTAATTAAGTTTCCTTTCAAAAATTCAAAATAATTATTTCATCATAACATTTCTCAAATAAAATTTTATAAAACTGAATCATTCTTTTTTCTTGTATTTCTGGATATTTTTCCAGAATTTTCTCTCTTTTATTTCTATTTTTAATCTATTTTTCTTTATTTCAGCATTTAAATAATATTAAAAATTATCTCCGGTCATCTTCTCCGGCGCCGGCACACCGGAAAATTAAACTGACTATACCAGAAGATAGCTTACCTTGAGTTGATCATTCTGTCCAAATTTGAGCTTGAAAGAACACTTGGAAGACCTCCCTCCGAGCAAAATTCAGTTCGGTTCCGGCGAGATCCGATTTTTCCGGCGAAGCTCCGATCACCCCTCAAATGAACTCCAAAATTTCTCAAACTTTCCAGAAATGATCCTCAGCTCATGGGCAACAAAAGCCCTATGGTTTGGTGCCTCAATTTGTTCAAAAGTGAGGTCGATTTGAAACTCAAATCTTGCAAAACTCTAAGCCACCATATCCTCTATTTATAGGCGATTTTGGCCCCATAAATGACGGATCTCGCTTCAATCAAGGCCTCTGATGTCCCCTATTGCCCTTAACAAGTCCAAAATCCACCGAAAGAGCTCCATTTTCGCGATCTAAATGGCCAAACTTTCGGCCACTTTTTCTTCAATTTCTGGCAATTCCATTGCTTGTTGTCGGTCAAGCCCTTTACAAAAGATGCTCCTTGAGCAACCCTCGTGCCATCCCTGTGGCCAATTTCGGTGATTTGATGGGTTGGTCGGCCATGGTTGCTTGGAAATTTTCTTAAAATTGCACTTTGGCCCCTCAAACTTTGGTTTTCTCACTTTGGCCCATTTCACCAAGCTCCTTGACTTTTGATAATTTCTCTCAAGACCCTAAAGTCCTAAAACATCAATTTGACCCCTAAGGATTCTGAAAAAATATCGTTTCGGCCTCTCTTGAGTAATTTCAAAAAAACTGCATTTAGGCCCGAATCTCCGTTTTGGCCCTAAACCTCTTCGTTTCTTCCTGAAACCACTGAAGGGTTGTTCCTTATGAAAAATTGAAGCCCCCTCAAGTTTCTGTTGACTTCTCGGAAGTCATCTATGACGATTCGGTATTGCAGCCTAATTAGTAGCTGTATTTTAGCTGTACCGAAAACTGTTCCCGATCCAATTTATTTCGATGCTATAAATCATATCTTGGGGTGCTCGTTAATGCTACATCATTTTCCTTTGTCATTTCGACTCCAGGGTACTCCCGGCAGTCCATTTAGTCAATTTTTCGGACTATTCAGATACCAATTTTCTCTGAAACCCCATTTCTCTAATAAATTACTTATTTTTAATTAACCCAAATTTCTCGGGTATTACAGAAGTGATTTTTGGAGAAGGCTAATAAAGCAATCCAAGGCTCAAGCAACTCAAATAAAGCAATCTAAGATTCAAGCTCAAAGATGTATCATTTGGACTCCAAGGCAAAGAAGAAGAAGATATTCTCTTAAAGTGTGGTAAATTGTATTTGTATTTATACTTATCTTGTAATATTTGTTCTTGCATTCATATCCATATTAGTCAAAGTGTGTTGGACATATGATTGTTCATTTGTATTATTTATGGATAGTGAGTGGCCTTCTAGAGCCCAAGTAATCTAGGTGTGGTGTTGTTGTTGTATGGTTGTATTTAGTTTTCGGGGGGAGCTAAGGGGAAAACCTCGGGGTGTACAAGTTTACTAGGTAATCTTGTGTGGAAATCTAGTGTTGTGGTTATAGTGGAACCTCAAGTGTTGGGTTGACCTTGAGAAAGTGGAGTAGGTGTTGGAGACACCAAACAACTATATTTCTTGTGTTGATTATTATGATTATTTGTGTATTTATATTGTTATCACTCTCAAACAACTTATATAATTATAACAAGTGTATTTTATAAAAGAAAATCTCAAGAGTTTTTAAAAAGAAAGAATTTGGTTTAATTAGTTTTAATCACTCAATTCACCCTCCTCTTGAGTGGCCATTGTGTGTGTTAAGGGACCAACAGTCATGTTAAATTAGTAGGATGTAGTGCCTCAGGTTGTTGCCATGACAACTCTGGTTACTATAGATGATGGTTCGACTCAAACGTCTATTGTGTTTAGTTATCCATTTGTTTTGGATGTTAGCTTGGGGGCACCAGGTCATTGCAATTTAGTTGGTGATGGGACTCTACTACAGGCACAATCTTAGGCTCATTGGGCTTCTAACACTACGATTCTTCATTCGGATCTAGATGCGGCTCAGATTAATAAGGATAATTAGGTTCCAACATCTCTGTGTGGTAATTTGAAGGTAGTTAGTTTAGGCTATTTCTTGATAGCCTTAGGTATGGAACTTTCCTATGATGAGGTGCGTTATGGTTTCTAAAGGCAACTTTATTTGATTTGAGAGGGTTCTCCTTCTAGTCTTGGGAGTGTGATGGAATCGTGGGGATGGTTGGAGGTGGTATTCAAGAACAATCGATTGAATTTGGCTACCATCCATTATCTGATGATGATGATATGAGGGTGGGGAGTCAATCATAAGAAGCCTCGCAGTTAATGTCTTGATTGAACATCGACGATAATTCCTCTAATGATCGTGGTTCTCTACACATTTGTGGCAAGTCCATGACAAATCATTAGGCATCCATGAATAGGGTGGTGAACCCTATTTTTTATGGCTTTGATTCGTCGAGGGATTTGATTAATAGGGGTTGAGTTCTAGATGTCTTGGGCCAGGTGGGGCAACCAAATTTAGTCATTTTTTGGGTTAGGATGATACTCGAGTATTTAGTCCTCTTACTCGAGTGCCACTATTGGAGAAGCATGATGATATTGATGGCAATAGTGCATTGCATGATGATAATCGAGTACATGCGAATACCAATCAAGTGCCTTTGCAAAATTCTTGACAGCATTGTGATTTAGATCGTCGACCATCTCAAGATATGGACAATGACCTTATTAATGGGAGAGATTCTAAAAAGTCTTGGGTAGGTTTATTGGATTTGAGTGGTCTTTGTATTGTCGCTAAACTTGTGTTTACTTTCCCCCAAGCTTTGGATAATGGCACTCCAATAGTTAAGTTGCTGGTGCATGTTCTTGAGGCGAACTTGACTTATTGGCTCAACACAATGGTGGCTACCATTTCCAGTGGTTTAGTTTATTGCGATGAAGACTTGGAAGCAGTATGGCTTTATTGAGGTAATCTCGAATGATTGCAGTTTTTATTTATTTTGTTTTGACATGCAAGATCACATGTTGGGTGTGTTTGATGCCGGTCATTTTACGGGTAGGTTATTATTTTTGAAATGTTGGGAACCCAACATGGGTCTTACATAAGAGTCCCATACATCTATACCTATATGGGTTAAAATTTATAGTATTCCTCTAAACAGATGGTCGATTGAGGGTGTAACAATGATTGCTAGTGGGTTAGGCAACTTTTTCATGTTGACCCAATGATTGAAGATAGAACCCGGTTAGAGTATGCTAAGGTTTGTGTGGAGATGCATGTGTCTTTGGTTTTTCCCAAACATATTAAGTTGGATCAGGATTTGGATGAGTGTATAGTGGAGCCAAATGTTGCATATTTGTGGGTGGAATATCAATGGATTCTATTTGTGTGAATTGTCATATGTTTGGTCATCACTAATCAAGTTGTCCTAAGAGTCCTTGTTCGGTTCAGGATGAGCAGACCAATGGCCAGGGGGATAACATTGACCTTGTAAATAATAAGGGGAAGGGTGATGAGCTTGTCCAAAAATGAATGTTAAAAAGTGTTCTGATACTAATAGGAGGAGTTCCTTTCATGTGTCTTTGATTGCGATTACTGAGGTGCATCAAAAGCTTTCACTTTTGGAAAATGCTAGAAAACTCGATAGGCTTACCGACGGGATGACAGAAAGAGGGCAAAAAGATGATTTTGCCCCCACGCTTGCTCTCTCCTTCCCCTCCCATATATTTGCCCCGCCCTTACTTCTCTCCCTTGCCTCTCATGGCCGTTGCCCTAGTCTCGCCGAAGCAACGATCGGGCGAGGAGAGGCGGCGATGGCAGCAAGGCGACAGAGGCAAGGGCGGCGAGGCGATGAAGGCACAGTGGCGAGGCGAGGCGAGGGCGGCAGCAGCGGCGAGGCGAGGGCGGCAACGGCGGCGAGGCGAGGGCGGCAGCGGCGGCGAGGCTAGGGCAGCGGCCATGGGAGGCGAGGGGAGAGAAGCAAGGGTAGGGGTAGTGGCTCAATTTACAAATTTACAAAGTGGGCGAAGACATTTTTGTCTTTTTGCCCCCTATTTGTAAAGCTCTCTGTGACTCTCTCTAGTTCTATAGTGGAGCTCTCCACTTTTTAGCCACTTGAGGTGGGCCTACTGATGGTTAATAGATTTGGCTCACTTATGGAGGAAAATATGGATACTCCTTCTCCTAAGGTGTGGATGGGGCAAGATGGACATTGAACACAAATGTAAGAAAGGTCTTTATTTTGTGTGTGTGTGTGTTTTTTTTCATGTTGGTTTTTGTTTCTTTTGTGGTTGCTCGGGGATGCCCTAGCGTTATCTGAACACACTTTGCTAGTTCTGTTAATTTACTCTTATTTACAAAAACAAATTATATTTAAATTAATTATATATTAGCTGTTTAAGATTATGAATTTAAATGTTGTTTGTATCAATAAATTTATTTTTTTAAAATAAAATATATAAAATGTATTTTGGAAAATTATTTTATTGATAAAGCGTTATTATTAACACCAAAATAAGATGTTTGTTTACATAATACTAAAAGATTGACTCATGCTATGCCCATAAAAAAAAAAAATTCAAATGAAAATTCATTAAGCGACACTTCATAACTAGACATTGACTCTATTTAAATCATATAAATTCAAATCTTGTTAACATTATTAACTTTTATTTTTTAAACAAGATATATAGAAAATAATTTCAAAATATAGTATTTACTTATATAGATGTACAATATAATAAATATGTATATATATATATATAATTCACAAAGGAGTAGAACTGGAGACTATGGAGAATGATGTGGTCGAATTCAATTTCTTTATTGACCAGATTTTGTAACATAAAATTTGGTATATATTTGTAATGCTAATAATTATATTTTATTTTGTAATATTTTTTTAACTAATAATATTATTTTAAAATTATTGTTGGCATGACCATATATATATATGTATGTATGTATAAAACAACGGTCATATAATAATGTACAGAGCAGAAGCGGAGAGTGGGGAAGAAAGATGGCGGAAGGATGGATGAAAACAATATTAAATTAAGTTTGTTTAGGGTTTGGTTCATACATACGTACATAGGTGAAGGTGAAGTAAATTGAACGTTAGCTAAGAGACAGAAGATATACCCCAAGTGCATTCAATGCCTGGTGACGAAAATGGCCCTGGAATTTTGCGCCGTAACACCTGGCACCAACGGTCCTTCGGGGGGGGGGGGGGTGACAACTGACAACTGTCAGACATTGTCGGTGAGGACGGTGTCGTCGCATTAAAATACACCCTTAGTGTGAGGCCCCCCCCCCCCCCCCCCCAAAATCTCGATGCGTCCCCAACCCAGCCAACAGCGCCACTGACAAAACTTTCAAATTTTTTTAAAAGTAATGGAGGAATAATATTTGATAAAAATAAAAATATTTTATTTAATAAAAATTAATCACATCTATTTATTTATTGAGAATGCATAAATTTAAGATTATATTTAATTTACCTAAAAGTAATCAAGGTCGACCCAATCTTTAAGCCATGTATGTCATGACATTAGGCCTCCAAAATTACAGACTCTAAATTTTTAAAATTTGTAATATTTATGTATATATATATTTTATTTTTTAATAATTAATATTTTAATAAAAAATTAAATACAAACATTATAATTTTTTTTAACTTCCCTCCACCAATTTTCAATTTTTAACTTGCTGTAGTATTCCCAAATTCTAATATCCTATAAAATTTACATATTTATAGAAGAAAAAGTTGCTCATTATTGATAAATTCTATCTTTTTAATGTTATCAGTTTAATGTTTTATTTTGTTTCTTTTTATAAGAGAATCATGAATGTATAGTTTTTTACTCGTACTGACCTTCATAGAGTTTTAAGAAAAATTAGTTTTGTTTTTCTTTGTTTATTTTTGTAAGTTGTTTGGCTTTTTTTTTTCTTATCTCTAAGACATTATATTTTAGTTAAAAATTTATTGTTATTAAGAGATTATTATATTTTGTAATTGATTAAATTTTAATTTTTTTATTTAATAAAATAATAAAATATTTGTGTAAGAAAGTATATTATTTATTTTTTTTATAAAAAAAATTAATACTCGAAAGTCTCAATAAATCCTTTCACCTAAAACTCCCAACTCTGATGGGCTGGCTCTGAATTAGGCGGGCGAAGTTCAGATACTCGAATTATTAAAAAAAAAAATCTCAATACAAAATAATATAATATTATATTATATTCTAAAATATTTAGTACAATATTACTATTAAGTCTATTATGAGATAATATCATAATTTAACATTAGTTACGTTACTAGTAATGTAATTATTATAATATTAGTTTAATTGAATATATATATATATATATAAGAAAATTATATTATTAGTCCTTAAATTTTATAGTTCATAACAAACTACTTACTGTATTTTAATTTTTATCACCATAATTCCTAAATTTTGATTTTTGTTATAATTTAATATCCCTTTTAATTTTTTTTATCAAATTTTGTTAAGTAAACTAATATAACATAAATATGAATCTCAAAATTACTTGATTGCGGTGTTTATCTTAATTTTAACATTAAGTAATTTTTGAATTTTTATTAATGTACATTATGCCAATTTTTGTTAAAAAATTTAATGAAGAATTAAAACAGAGACTTAATTATAACAAAAAATAAGATTTAGTAACTGTAATGAAAAAGATTAAAATAAAATAATCATTTTATTACAAAATACAAAGCTCATAGACAAATAATATAACTTACCCTATGCTTTTTGCAATTCAAAACCTGTCAATAATATTTTAAAAACCATCTTGGGCAAGTTTCAAAAATATATATGTTTTAGAATTGAGAAAATCTATTTCCAAGAATTGAAAATGATGTGCTAGAACTTCTTTTAAGTAATCAAGGATGGTTAAATAACCCATGAGTAATGATCATAAACACCTAGTAATTGATCATTAATTGAATTTATCAAATTTTGAAAAATGTCACTCGATACTTATATCAATAAAAAATTTTGAAAATACCTTATAAGCTTGATAGAATAGTGAAGAATTTCTTACATTTGACTCATCACTCAAGATTCTTTTATATCTTTTGGGTTCAGTATTATGGCATTATGATAGAGGCTCACAATGGGAATTAGCTAGTCTCGTTAGATTATTTGATTCCTCCTTGTATCACAAGTCTTGAATTGATTTGGATTAAAATTATCGAATAAGTGTGGAATATCTCATTTTGAACTTATACAAAGATTAAAACATAACTTAGAATGTTTATCTTATGTTACTCTATACTCAACTTGAATTTCTTGGCTCCCTAGATCATGGGGGAATATTACCTCTTGTTGAAGGTCTACCATATGGGAATTGCATGCTTAACAAATAAGTGCCTCAATAGCTTTCTCAGCTTGAAATATGCTTTCTCAATTTAGGAGATACATTGGTGTTCTTCTTTTAGATGGATTAGGTTCTTTTGGCTTGCTTAGCTATGGGCATTCAAAATCAAATCGTGAGTTGACTGGTGTTTGACTTCCATCATCTTATAATGACATGATATTTTGTTTTATATATATATATATATTATTTTTTGCACATCATTAGATTAGTAACATGAAATGACATTGAGATCATCTCTAAGAGTAGGATCTTGTCACAAACATGCGTTAGTAACTAGGCAACATGAGGAAACCACGATAATTTGCCAAATGATAATTTTCATGCGTACTTGGTTAAGATTATGAAGAAGTGTGGAAAAAAATGATTATATATATTGTTGGTCCCTTTAGATATGACCACTTAAGAGGATGGGTGAATTGAGTGATTAATTCTTTTTTTAATTTTAATAAATATTCTCGATTAATGATTTTATTAAAAAATATATATTTAATAAATATAATAAATTATATTTAAAATTAATAATAAATGTAAACCACAAGATATAACAAGAATAAATACAATGAGGCACAAGACAATTTATAATGGTTTAGTGTCTTCACATACACTTATTCTACTCTCCCGAGGTCTAACCACTCTTGGAGTTGCATTAAAATAATTTCACTAAGATTTTCACACTAGCTCACCTTAAAAACTAGATACACATCTAGATTACAATGAGTTCTAGGCAACTACTACAACAAGATTTTTTTCCTAACTTACCTTGAAAACTATATTCGCCTAGATTTTAATAGTTCTAGGAAACCTATACAATTCATAATGGTAATTTAAATGTTACAAATAATTTGTCCACAATTGGACACAAATAAACAATTAAGAACAAATTATACAAGGTAATAATATTTAAATAAATAAATTTATAATCTTAAATGGAGAAGTTCGGATTTGTCGTAGAAGACTTGAAGAACTTTTTTCCTCTTGCCTTGTGGCTCTTCGATAAATGTGCAATAATATTTCGAGAGTCTCAAATTGTTTGAATGCTTCACTTGAGAAGGTTTGAGAGCTTTTGGGTGGTTTGGATATACAATGAAACCACTTAAATACTCAAAAAATGAGTTTGGAGGGAGTATTTATAAGTATTTTTGTAACACCCCACCTCGCCATGCGTGTTACTATAAGGGAATCACCGGAAATTTCTTTTTTTTCCAAGTTCATCACGCGTGGTGATTTCAAGAACAATCTTCACTTGCAGATAAAAATCCTGAGAACCCCAGCCTTGCCCGTTTAACTAACAAGATCAATAATCTTAACAACTAAACAAGACAAATTATAACGCAGCGAAATAAATATCATCAAAATGTCGTGGCTTACCACAAGTTTCATACATTGTGTTCCCATATCGGAATACATATTACAACACTACCAAATGATAACAACATTATCATACAACATTATCATACAACGTTCATACATAAATCAAAATAGATACTATCGCCTCAAAATGCTATAACAACTATTTTGCTAAGCACCGTTGGCCTTCAACTGGCCACGTCCTTGCCTTCACAACAGTCCCTAGTTGGAACATTGAACGTTCCAAGGGCATATCCTAGGTTAGATGATAAAACATCTAAGTGACGGCATGAAACAGTTTACTGAATGTATGAAAGACATATGAACATGGCATAAATAGACAACAACAACAACATGCAACATGTCTAACTTGAGAAATCTCCTTGACATACTCAGCCTCTCGTGGAAAATCTATTCCACACACCATTGGAGTTGACCTTTCCGCGACATACTTAATCCCTCGAGTGCTCTACCGTGTTATTTGTTCACCTGGATTAATTTTGTCATATTCTCAAGAAGATCCCATCCCGTCCCACACGGACATAACACGACACGAAATCGACACCACGATGATATAAAAACCACATGTCATGCACCGACTCTTTTATAAGTAAAAACAGTTGATGTAATATACCACATGTTCAATATACAAATGATGTCACAAGTACATAAGTAAAACACCTACACGATATAACTCAAATTTTGGAGGGTATAATCGCTCGCGGAAACTTGTTTAAACAGATGCAACCTAAGCTTGGGAGGTGATAGGGTTTAATTATTTACATATTTTTATTTAATTTTTATCTTAATCTTATGTTAATTTTCCTACATAAATATGTGTTTATATAAATTTTATATTATTTTAATCTTATTTTATAGGAATCTAGTAAAAGAAATAAATTCAAAGATTTGGACGTAAAAAGAAAGAAAATATATTATAAAGTTAATTTTAAAATTAATATTATAAATTAAAAAATAAATAAAAATTTTAAATAATTAATACTATAATATAATTAAAGTTACAATATATTAAATATTATATATTATATTATAATATATATTATATTTTATCTTATATTATTTATATATATAATATTACAATAAGATAACTATTATATAATATATATATATATATTAATAAATGGCGTGAATGCCATGTGCATCTTTACATATATATATATATATATATTATTAAATAAGTCCAAACAGTGGCGTGAATTGGACTTGACTAGGGCTTCATGTCCATTATATATATATTATAATAATATTTGAAGTGGAAAAGAGGAATAAAAGGGATTGGAGCCGCGAGTGAAAGAAAGCTTCTAGACGGCACAGAGCGAAAAATATTGAAGAAGAGAAGCAGCGAACACAAGAAAGGGGAATTGAAGTCACGAACAACACAGGGATTGGAGCCGGCAGCTGCACAACACCCAGCACCAATTGCGTCCCACATTTGTTTTAGATTTGGGCAGGAAGTATTCTTTTCTTTTTCTTCAATTTTTTATTTTTATTTTTATGTTAATAATGTCTAATTAATTTATTTTAACTAGGATTTAGATGGATTTTAATTCTGAAATTGTGTGAGTACTTGTTTGATTCAATTCAAAACTCGATTATTATTTGTGTGAGAAATTTATATTGTTGTGTTTAATGCTTTAAAAGATTGACCACCTTTTAATGATTCAATGATTTATACATGATTGACTAAAGGATTGTTATAAATTAGATCCACAGGCAATATAAATCACATGCTTGATTATGAGATTGAAAGATGATTAGCTCATGTGTGTGAATCGAGGAAGCTTAGTGAGTCAAATCTCCTTTCGAGATTAGAGATTTCTAAAGAACTTAATATTTATTTATTTTGTTGATATCTGATCAGAAATTTGATAGTGAAATTGAATTAATAAAGGATTAATATGACTTGAGAAAGCTTATTAATTAATTGAAGGAAATCTATCATCACATGCAAATAATTATAAAATACTGTAAGGGTATTTGTGGTTTTGAATCAGGTTGAATAGATAATTTCATAACTTAGATTAAATGAAATCTAAACCTTAGTGCATTTATTAATTAATTTTTTTTTACAAAGAATTTAGTTTTTCATTTATTTTTATTTTTATTCATCCGATTAATTAATTAGTTCAACTTAGGTTAATTTAAAATTATTTTGGTATTGTGATCTAGTTCTCGTGAGATCAACATCTTTTCATCACTATTTGCAGATTTGACTATGGTACATTTGTCCGAATTAATTGTGCATAAAATCACACATTAGGAGGGTAGACCCGCTCACTTGAACTCATTACACACACACCAAATCATTTTCAAGACAAAAGATAAGACTGAAATCGAACCACTCACCTGAATGTATTCGGATTGTCTCAATCCTCGTGCACGACCTCAATTTGCGTGCCAAATCACAAACACTCATGCTCATACTCAACCTCGAGCCACAATATTCCCTAAATACCATATTTAATTAATGAAGCATTAAAATTTATTTTTCCTTAATTTTTCATAATTTCCTCTATTTTTCTCCTAATTTTCACCTCGACAATTCCAAAATAATTATCTCCCCAAACATTTTTCTCAAATTTTCCACATGATAAATCCTAAAATAAATCAAGAAAAATACTGAAATTAAAATTACCGAAATGCCCCTTGTCACGCGCCCTTACGTGCCTAGCGTGTGGAGTGTGGCGCGTACAGCCACGCGCCACCATCTTCCTCAATTCTCCGGCCGTCGCCGATGACTCCGATGTCCAAACAAATGGTACCCCCTTAAAGGCCTTGAAGAATCGATCCCAATGGCATAACTTTCAGGCCGAAAGAACATTAAAAAAGCCATCGGAAGTCGAGTTGTAGGTGGTGGTAGGCGATCCGCCACCAGATTCCTACGAAGCTTGAAATAGCTTCTAATGCACACCAAAACACCTCCCAATGCTCCCAATCTCTTCTCCTTGATGCAAGGATCAAAACCCCTTAATCACTCTCTCAAAAACACCTAAAATCATGGCCAATTTGTTGCCAAAACCCTTGAAACCCTTAGCCCCTTTTATACCTAAAAACCAGCCATCTCACGGCCAATCAATGGCCACAACTTGGTCCCCAAGCATCCCACTGCCGTATACCACCTTCCCTAGCTTCCCCTCGGCCGTCCCATCGCCTGAATCGACAACCACTTGCGATGAAGGTGGCGGCCGATTTCTTCCACACTGTGTTCACACTACAGGTTTGGTTAATTACACTTTGAGCCCCCTGATTTCTTCAAATCTCATTTTAGCCTTTCTCATGCACCCCTGAACTATCCAATACCACCATTAAGGCTCACAAGATTAGTACTTCTCATTTCACCCTCGAAACTTCCAAAAATATATCGTTTTGACCTCCCTCGGGCAAAATTAGAAAATTGCACTTAGGCTCGATTGACCGTTTTGACCTTAAATCCATTAGTTTCAACCCGAAATCGCTCAAGGGTTGTTCTATACATAAAGCATTGGTCCCCAACATGCTCTGTTGACTTTCCGAACAATTCCTACGTCAATTCAATTTTCTCAACTCGGTCAACAACTGCACCGAAAGCTGTTCCCGATCCCATTTCTTTTGATTCCTAAAATCATAACTCGTATTACTCGTCCTTACTATACTATATTCTTTAATCATCTAGGGTTCAGGGTAGTCCCTTCGGTCGTTTCGGTCTCTTAAAACATCGATAGTATACCCTACAACCTTTTTTTTTTGATAATTCCTGTTATACCCTTCATCAAATACCATTTTTACCCTTAATAATTTCCTGGACATTACAATTTTAGCCACTAAAGAAAGAGTTAATATGAAGTTTGAAATTCAAAAATTGTTTAGGCTTTCTCAAATAATAAGAAAATATGTCTCACATTTAATTCAAAATAAATTTACTTTTTGCATGAGAAATCAAGATTTGAAAATTTAAAAATAAGATTTTGAGACATAAATGATTAAAACAAGAAAATATGTCTAAAAGTAATTTTCTTTTAATTCAAAATAAATTTACTTTTTGTATGAGTAAGAGAAAACATTTATATCATAATTTTTTTTTTGTTAATTATCAAAACTTAATTAGTCTGAGTAAGTTGACTCAACATTCTTCATCTTTTTAATGATGACAAAAAACATGATATATGAAGTGATTAATGTGATAAAATATTTTTGAACTCCCCCTTAATTTTATACTGTGAGCTCCCCATTTCAAAAATACTAATAGCATAAAAATGTTTTGGATATAACTTAATAGATAAAATAATTTTTAAGAGTTTTAAAGACCAAACCTGATTGCCAAATTTGATTGCCTTGATTGCACCTACTTGATGTCCTATCTCTCAGATATACTATTTCCTCACATATATGAAAAAAATATCATAATACATTTTTCTCCCCCATACAAAAATAATATACAATTCACACTCTCATATATACAATCTCTCATCTCATAACATCTTATTCTTCTCTCTCTTTTTGTAATAATCAAAAAGACATTGTTAACGAAGAAAATAAAGATTTAAACAATACAGTCCATGAGAGAAATTTACCAAAAATAATTCACATAAATAATATGATGGATGATAAATAGAAACTACTAACAATATAGATGTAACGTTAAGTATTAAAAACAATACAATATATCCATCATGGAATTTCGCGCTAACCATTCCAACTATAGATCTAAGATTACACAATATAGAATATATCTACAAAGAAAGCAATCCTAGAATAATTAAGGGGTACAGTAGCATTACAAAATCTACAAAGCAGTAATCTAAGTTATCCACATTAATAGCTTTGGATTTCGCCAATGCTCAGTGCCAATGATGGTTGCCGAACACGACGGATCCAAATTCATCTATATCATCTTAGAATAGCCACTGACTACTGCTAATTTTGATTGGGTAAGGTTGCAAACTAGCCTTTTGGAAATAAGGAAACGACACATTTTCTTTTTGAATGACTGAGTTTTCAAAATTCCAAATAGGGTTTGGATCATCCATGAGCAAAGATCCACTATCATAATATGGGTTTGAATTGGTTTCTGTGTGAAACCAATTTTGAACATTGAGAGCGTTTGCATAAGAGTTTACAAATAGTAATTCCTCCAATAGAGATAGATGAAATTGAAGATCGACGACCTGCTGTTGGAGGGCAAAAATGTAGGATACACAACCATAAATAAGATCTCTAAGCCTAACTTGAGCTTCATATAAGAGTGTCGTGACAGTCACATAACGATCACTAACCGGAAGCTGGTCCAGTAACTTTGAGGCATTACTGACACCAAAAACCTTATGGATAGCTGCAAAATCAGTAGTTCATTCTTCATGACAGAAGTAAAGAGCAAAGACGCATGATTGAGTACATTTTCTTCTTAATATTTTGCAAGCATCGCACAGAGAACTGGGTTCTGACATGATTTTTTTTTTTAGACTGGGTAGATCTGACCGGATTTGGGTACTGGGTAAATCTGGGTAGATCTAGCTGGATGTTGGGACTGGGTATATCTTGGTAGATCTAGTTGGATTTGGGTAGATCGGGTAGGACAGACAAATAGACAGACAGACTTGGAGGCCGGAACTGAATAGATCTTATAATGTCTTGCCTCCCGGAGCTCCCGCTAAATAAGAAGATCCGTGAGAGAGCCGTCACTGATAAAGCACAAGAACATAATCCATAACAACCATCCACATGGACACATGAAAACTCATAAGCTCCATGTATATACATATACAACACCAAGTAGTCGCAATGCTCACTTCAGACTTAATCGCCCATACAACACCAAATATAATAAAAAAGGAAAAAAGGAAATTACAAATTAACACTCAACTCTTTGCCCTCAACACAAACCCCAAGGATCTTCAGGTTGGGAAGACATCTGTACACATACCTAACACGACCCATCATTAGCAGCTAGATCGGTCACCTTCCTTCGCTTCCCCGTTAACTTTACCTGGAATGGCATAAGAAACAGTATGAGCCACAAGGCTCAGAAAGTATATGAAACAAAATAACATGAGCACAAATATTTAGAGGCATGCATAATCAAGATGAAATAGAATAAATACCTCATGACATTAACATAATATTCTAATCACACCTCATGTACCATGCCTCACTCCACATGTCTCATAGCAGCATACAAGCATACAATACCAACCAACTACGAACCACTGCTCACTTACTCATTGATCAAGCCAGACAAATGTTACAAAACATAGGGGTCAGTTAAGTAAAGAAAACATATCAATCTAGACCTACCCATCACATATCACACTTTATCGAGATCTTTCTTGCCCCTTCATCATCTAGACAATGTCCCATCAAGCACCGGGTCCACACCGGTGGCCACTTCAAGCTGAAGCTATCATGTCATAACTCATAGAACCGCATCCACCATGAGCCTAAGCTCACCCATCATACTAACATAACCATTAGGAGCCATAACTCTCACATGCAATAGATAACAGAACCATACCCGTCATGAGCCGAAGCTCGCACATTCATGAGATAACACGAGACAAGCATCAGGGGTTAACATCCCACATGCACCCCAATGCTCCACTCAACATGCACCCCAAGCATCAGGGGTTAACACCCCAATGCTCCACATGCACTAGAAACACTAGGCAAACATCATCACATTCACTAGACAGAGCTCCACATGCATTAGATACACTAGGAAGGCATCATCACATGCACTAGACATAGCTCCACATGCACTAGATACACTAGGTAAGCATCGTCCACATGCACTAGACATAGCTAGGCAAGCATCATCCACATGCACTGAACACTATTAGGCAAACGTCACATGTACTGGATATATCCAGACAAGTATTTGAGTCCCATATTTCATTTGACCCATTTTATGATTAAGTCTCATAGCGTGCCTCACAAGCCCACCTTTGGCACTGCTTACCAATGTAATGCACAAGGGAAAAGGAATGCCAACAAGCCTACACTATGAACATCAACCACATATGAATAATTGTAAGATGCTCACATAACTTTCCCCAACCCCTTTCCAGATGCACACACAAATGGGTTTAATGCCATGCCAATGAATGCACCACCGTCCTCAAGAACATTCATACCCATTTTGGGTTGAATAATAAATCACCCAAACTTATCCAAAACATTCAAAATTTATGTCCAATCGAATCTTATTAAGTATAGTTTGTAACGCAACAAACAGATCTCAAATCTGATTTTTTTTACTAAAAGTTATGCCCAAAACAACAGGGCATGCGTAAGCTATCAAAGCTAAAAACGGTCGACCGATGGGAAGGAAACGGTCGACCGACAGAGGCTTTTCACCCAAACTGCTGACCATTTAAGGCAACAGTCGATCGATAGAACCCTCTACACCCAACTCTTGATCGTTTATAGGAAAACGGTTGATCGACAATACTTGAAAAGCCACAAACAACCCACATAACACCCAAAATACATGCAAACAACATCAAATGCTTGCATGCTACTACACCCTAGCAATAACATGCCATTCCTCTTAGAAACACGGGGTGAATCAAGCCCCCGTTTAGATTCTAGGCACGATTTATCAAAAAGGTAAGAAAAACAACACGAATTGCAACCAACTAGGTTTGTACAAAACCTTCTTCCAACGAAGGGTTTTATGGAAACTTAACCTAAAAACGGTTAACTCAAGCATCACGAAGGAAGAAGAGGGTCACACATACATCAACAAGATTCCAAAAGAAGCCCTTGACATGGAAAAGAGATAGAATAGGAGCTTGCCTCAATGGTTGAATGGATTTAGAGAACAAGATAAGCCATGAATTCCAAGCTTTCAAGACCCTCAACCAGCCTTCAACTTCAAGAATCGACCTCTTCTTTGGCTTCAACAGGAACAAGATGGAGAAGATGAGCCGATGGAGTAAGAGGAGAAGAAAGTTCGGGAGAAGAAAGGAGAAATGAAGAAGAATTGCACCAAGATTCCTTATATATACTTCTCCCCTTTCCCAATTTACCCTTGCTCTTGCAAGAATTCACAAAGTTGCCACTCCCTATTTTTTCCTTCTTTAAATTATATAAAAATGCTTATTTATGCATACATACTCACACACACAATCGGCCATCCCACTTCTCTTTAATCTTTAGGCTCAATTTTGACTTTTCCACAACCTCCCCATTGAGTTTCTTCCCCAACCCCATTTTCTTTGACTTGGCACATTCAAGTCCCACGGATTTCCTTTAATTTCCCATTTTTTACAACACTTAGAATACTTTTAACCTTCTAAATCAATTTTACTGAAATATAACACACGCATCATACTCTAGGCCCCATGTCATTCGTTACAGATCTGGTTGAAATAACAGATAATTGGAGAATCAGAAAAAAAAATACATTCATTGTGATCTAGGTACCGGCAACAGCGGTGGCATGCGCGAACTTGGGTGGTTATCGGCGCAGATCTAAGAGGCAGCAACAGTGGCAGCTGGCGCGGATCTGGGTAGTGGTAACAAAGACAACGATCTGGAAGGTTGCAACGACAACGAGGCGGTGGCAAAAAAGGAAGAAGACGGCTGAGAAGACAGCGAACGAGGAGACGTTGGAGACTACAACGAATGAGGGAGACTACGACTACCAGTTGAGAAGGCGACAAACGAGAGGACAACAGAGAGGCAGGGAACGAAGGGATGACGGAGTGGCGACAAGAGAGAGAGAGATCAATTTCGGGAGACATAGAGTGAGTGAGAGAGAGAGAGAGAACAGATGGGTTTCGGCGAGGGAGACGACTTCTTCTCAGTTTATTATTTTTTTTACTATTATTATTATTATTATTATTATTATTATTATTATTATTATTATTATTATTATTATTATTATTATTATTATTATTATTATAAGAACATAAACGAAATTTGCACAAATTTCCCTATTTCAATATTCTAAGCTACCAAGAGAGATTTATTATCCCTAATTCCTTTCTAATTCATTCTTGAAAATTCACTATGTTCCAAATATAGAAAAAATCTTTTGATCTTGGAACTAATTTTCAATCTTCATTTTTCTTGCACAACTTTGATCCAAAATTCATCTTCTAAGCCTTGATCCATGCAACTTGGCTCAATCATTAGATATGAAGGCCACATTGTTACAGTATTAGTGCAATGATGCCCTAGTCCTTACACCTTAACTTAGTTCTCCAATTATTTGATCTATTGAATGATCTTGCACAAATTTATAATTCTTGGGAAGCTTACCTAAATCATCCTCGTCTAAGAGAGATAATTTTATCATCTAATTCTCTTAGCTTTCTTTCTAAATATTTGCAAATTTTTATCATTTGAAAACAAAAGCACAACCAAGTAATCCTAGAGAAATTTTCTACTTCAACATATAATGTTTTCCACCTAAACTTCTAGTTTGTGTGGGTTCAAATAGATCTAAGTGTAAAAGTCGTAAATGCTTACTGATTGATATTTCACTCATAGATTTAAGCTCTACTTTGCTTGTTTTAACAGCAAGAATTTCTTCATTGATTTTCATTTTAGGAATCCCGACAACTAGATCAAAATTTTCTTGATTAGATTTGGATTTGTATGACCTAATATATCTTTTATGCCATAAAAATAATATACTCATTCTTTACTATTAGACATTATGTCCAGAAGGTGATAGACCTTACTTCTTTGAAAATGAGATCTATATATCTCTTTCACTAGTCATGTGCTGTGAGTATCCAATATCCATATAGCATTTTGCTTCACATTGAGGTCCTCATGCATGTCTACATATTTGATGAGATCATGTTTTAGGTTTGAGTACTCATCTACAGACGAGTCCCTTGAATATTTCTTCATTGGGATCAAATGATTTAATTATTCTTGATGTATGTGGATGAGAAGCAACATTTAAAATTTTATGATCTAATTCATTCATTATTTGTATTACCCCTTTGGGTATCCACATTTGTACTATCCTGTTTCTTTTAGGTTAGAGTCTCTAGGGGTGTGCATTTGGTTTTAACCGAACCTGATCGCTCGAAAATCAATAATTGAACCAGAAACAATAACCGAACCGAACCGACCAAGACCAAAGTAATAATCGAAATAATCGAACCGAAATAACCGAACTCTAAAAAAGTTTTAACCGAACCGAAATGCTAAACGAATTTTTGCCTAAACTGCTAACCGAACTGAGAACCGACCACTATATAACCGAACCAAACTATCCGATTCAGTCGGTTTATTCGGTCTAACCGAACCTTCGAAATGTATATAGGCAAAACTTCTAAATTGTCTTATCTAATCTAACTGAATTGGGAAACAAAGCTTTGCAATTCAAGATTTCTAATACTGAAAAATTTAGAGCTTTCAGCTTTGCAATCAAGATTTCAAACAATAATATACATTTAGCAATAATACTTCACTCAACTTGTCACAAGACATGGTTCAAAAGTAACTTCAATAATAGCAAACATAACATAATATATAGGTTCAACATGTTTGAAAGAAAATGAATTTCAACATTACTACATACTTATTCTAGACAAAAAAGGAAAATACAACAGCTATTATTTCTCATTCTGAAAGCATTATAGGAGACTTTTGTACTCAATACTGGCAATTGAGAAAAGTATGGGCTGTAAAATAAACTTGTTACAGTGGTGCTGAAGCTCTCTTGGCAAATCCTGCAGGAAGCCTCCCAAATTAAGTTCTTCATATCTCTGAACAAGAAGTGCCCATGTGAGCATGGAACTTGAAAACTAACAAAATCTAATCGTGGATTACTCCACTACTATGGTGTCCCTAAACCTTCACAATTTGTCCATTAATATTTTTTTCTTGTAAATTTTAATTTTCAATTCTTAAGCAGCTAAGACATAAACTAAGGCTTTTTGCCTAACAGATCACCTAACATAACGGTCATAACAATGCCTTAAGTGAGTCAGCTATGATCAATTAAGTACATTATAACTTTGACTCCAAAGAGGCACTTGAGCCAATATATAGAAGAATACATTAAGGACTAGAAAAGTTAACCATCTGCTACATCAAATGCAAAAGTCAACATGCATGAAGACGTAAAAAAGAAAATCAATCTTCAAAAGTAGAACAAGAAAAAGTTAACCATCTGCTACAGCTGTGATCATGAGCAAGCGTTCTATATCTTCTTTTCCCTTGTGTTTTATAAAGAAGAACAACAAAACTATTCCAAAATAAATCCATACAGCCTTTTCATGAGGGAACACATATGTACTCTTACTACTTAAGAAAAAATCATAGATATTGAACTACCAAGAAAGCAAAAGAACTAAATTCTCACTAGCAAAAGAACTATATCACAGTTAGGTGTATAAATACCTACTCATATTCCTCTCAACTTGGAGCACACATGTTATATGTTCCATGTATATTGAAATATGTTAAGGTCACCTAAGACTTATCCAAATGATAGAAATTAACAAACAAATTTTCAGAATAGGTTATGGCATAGAGTGCTGGCAATTAAAAAAAAAACCCGAACAACATAGTCAACTAAAGCAAACCAAATAACCAATAGATATTGAAATACTTAGAGGTTCAAATTCTCTTACTTACAAATGCAAGAGTCTTCAAAATCTAAATTTTCATAGGTGCGGGGCTGTCAACAATAACCTTTGCCAATTCTAAAACAATACACAAAATTAATTAAATAGCTTAAAAGGAACAAATATTGAACTAATTTTTTTTTAAAAAAAGAATAACAATGAATTCACCTTCTTCAAGTTGTTCAACATGATCCAAATCTTTTTCAGCACTTATTGAGGTGGTAGATGACCGAAGCCAATCTTGCCTACAAATCAAACTTTCAACTACTTTAGGAGAAAAAGAACTCCTAAATGGATCAAGTACTCGACCTCCTGTGCTGAAAGCAGATTCAGATGCAACAGTAGAAGCTGGAATTGCCAACACATCCTGAGCCATAGAAGATAGAATAGGAAACCGATGACAATTAACTTTCCACCAATTCAAAATGTCAAAGTCATCAGTTTCCTCCTCACACACTTCACTTAAATACTTATCCCATTCTGAAGGCATAGTTGTAGACCCACTACCACTGGCATACTTATACTTCTTAAAACGAGAACTAAGCAAGTTTGGTCTGGTAGATTTTCCCTTCTCGACATTCTCCACAACAAGTGGAGTAGACACTTGAGACCGCTCTCCTACTTCACCTTGAGGTGACAATTTTTTCTTATATTCTTCATACAAAGCATATGCAGCATTTTTTAAGGACAAAACTGCACCAACCTCTTTCTCACCTGGATACATCTCTTGAAGTGCATACTCCATAAACTCTAACTTGTGCCTAGGATCAAGTACCACAACAATGTAAAGTAGGTGATTTATTTTTTCCGGATCCCCCCAATATTTATCAAACTTTTCTTTCATTTTTCCAGCCATATCACTCAACTCAAGATCGTCACCCTCCTACCACTCATGTAAGAGACAATGAACAATACTAATCTCATGGAAAAAAGTATTGGAGGTGACATATGAAGTACCCGAAACCCGCAAAGTAAGTTCATAAAATTGTTGCAACACTCTAACAAACATTCTGACTATTGTCCAATCCTCTGGCTTGGGTCTCCCATCAATAGTAATAACTTGTTGCAGGTCATTATTCCAACTACTTGTACCAAGATCAAGCATAAAACATGGCTCTTTCTCATCAAATCTCTCAAAAGCTCTCTCAAACGTTTGAGCAGTCTCTAGCGTCAAGTATGTGGAGTTCCATCTAGTTGCAACATCCAACGACAATAAGCCCTTAGATGAGCCACACACCTGATATGTAAATTATCAAACTTTTGAGCAGTCTCTCAAACTTTTGAGCAGTCTCTCTCAAACTCTTGTTATTGAATCATCTAGCTCTTTCAAACCATGTTGCACAACCAGATTTATTATATGAGCCACACACCTGATATGTAAATTATTGCCACTCATAATGCTAGCATCCCATTTTGCCATTTTTTTTCCTGAAATTACCCACAACAACATCATTTGAACTAGCATTATCTACTGTCAAAGTCAAAACTCTATCAAGTTTCCACCCCATTAGACACTTCTCAATTGCCATAGTAATAACATCACCCTTGTGACTATATATTGGACAAAAATTTAAATTTTTTTTCTTCAATGTCCAATTATTGTCAATATAGTGCGCCATCAAACACATATAATTAATCCTTTGAATGGAGGTCCATGTGTCAGTGGTTAAGCAAACTCTTTGACATGAATGTTTTACTTCATTCATCAATTTCAACCTCTCTTCATTAAATAATTCAAAACAATCATGAGAAATTGTCCAACGTGAAGGAATTCGAAATTTTGGACAAATCACATTAATGAAGTGCTTAAACCCCTCACGCTCAACAAATTTGAAAGGCATCTCATCTACTATCACCATGCGAGCTAAAGCCTTTCTAGCAAGCACTTGATCAAATTTCCAATTTACCAATCCCATACTCTCACCATCTTTCTTAGCCCCTGTTGTCGTTGAAGTTGGTTGCAAGTTTAATTGCATTTGGTGGGTTTCCAAAGCATGGGGGTGTTTTTTACATGTTCCCATATGATTCCTTAGAGCCGTAGTCCCATTTTTTTTGGGATCACAGTGGAACTCCCTAGAACAATAGTTGCATCTCCCTTTAATCTGACCTTCTGGATTTGTAAACTTATTAAAATGATCCCACACATATGACCTAGCTCTTATTGTTTTTCTCTTTTCCTTTCCTAGTGATGTTGTATATCTATCAGCTTCAAATTGACTACCTTGACTTGGTACTATTGGTGTAGGTCTTAAACTATCATCCATACTACTAGGGATGTTTGTGGTGTGACTAGTGTCTTCTTTTCTAGCCATCTAAAATTAATACAAGTGTAATTAATATGTATTAAAACAGTGAGTTAAACAATGAGTTAGAATTTCTTGTGATTAACTTTCAATCTTATAATTTAAAAGAAAAATTAAGGGACTGCAATTAAGATTCTATCATCCTCCTAATTCTATCATTCTGTCCACTTCTACTAATTATATGAAAATAAAAATGTGTTTGATTTATATTTTTTTCCTTTATTATAAAGCAACTAATTCAACATGGAATCCACTTCTACCACATTACACAACTAAATAATTTGGGATAAAAAATACATGCCTGGAATTTTACAAAAAGAACAGCAAGTCCAGTAACCCATTTTATACAACCTGAGATGTTTCAAAAAGAACAGGTAGTGAATCCCAACATAACAAATAATGGAAATAACATAATGAAGAATGACAACAACAAGAAGTCAACAAGAAATGAGAAAAATAATGGCAATAACAACAAATAAAAAAACCCACCAAACCAGTAAGTAAAAGTCCAAAAAATATAAAAATCTGAAACCCTAACCTAACGAAAATTCGAAACTAACCTAACCTCTGTGTTGGTCGTAGGTGTTGCCATGTGGGTCGATCATCGGTGACTAGGTGTGGCCTGGGTCTAATCGATTATGATTTAGGCTTAGGGTTTCGGTTAAGACTAGGAATAGAACGAAATGAGTCAAGGACCTAACCAACAATGACAAATTGACAGATGGTAAGGCTTATTTTTCTCTTAGTTTCAGTTAGGATGAATGCTTAAAGAATCAAAGATACAAAACCATAGATGAATAGCAGAATAGGAACTAATCTCACCTCTGTCGGCGTCTGACGACAAAGGAAAAGATGATGCTGCGACAGAAGGAAGCGACGGCGACGATTGGAAGCGACGGCGACGGTTGGAAGCGACGAAGATGCTAGTTAGGGTTTCGGTTTCCCCTCTCTCTCTCATTCAATTGATTGGAATGGTTCAAAACTTTGAATGGATGTGTGCGTAGCCCCCCTGTTCTCCACGCGATATTCTTTTCTGTGCAGATGCAATTTTTTGCGTAAAACGAAGTCATTTTATCATATGCAAACGACATCGTTTTGATTAATGATTGGTTCGGTTAACCGATAAAACCGAACCAGTAAAATCGAACCGATTTTTTATAAACCGAACCGATACCCACCTTAACTGAACCGATAACCGATTCTAAATTAACTGAACCGAATCGGTAGGTTCGATCGGTTCGATTCGGTTAGTTCGGTCTAACTGGACCGTTGCACACCCCTAGGAGTCTCCATCTAGGTTGTTTCCATTCTCTCTTAGGTGTTTTGTACCTTGGTTTGAGTTTTGAATTTTTCTTTGAAATTAATGTGGTTAAACTTTTCTCTATTGCATTCTTTTCCACTAATAGTTTATTATTTTGAGTTTTTAATATTTTATTTTCTTCTTGAAGATTAGTTAATTGATCTTTTAATTTATCTTCATTTTCTTTCTTGAGTTCTTGTAATTTTTCTTTTAAGTTCTTTATTTAACTTTTTAATTTCTCGATTTCTTTTTTGTGGGATTTCTTAGAATTTTTTAATTTTTTCTTAGTGGATAGAAATTTTATATATAGCTCTTCGTGCGTTTTTTGTAATTCTTCTAACTCCATGTTATCTTCATTTTCTTCAGCTTCTTCTATAGACATAAAGCATTTCTCTTCATTTACTTTTAGGGCCGAGGTTTTCTTATCTTTCTTGCCCTCCATGTCTTTATTCATTTTCCTTAACATTCTAAAAATATTTGAGGCTTTTTCGAACCATCCATTCAAAATACTAATTGTCTCATTAATCCATAATTTACATATTTGATATTGAGACATAAGAAAACTCATCTTAAAATTATTAGTTCTTTCATGAATTCTCTCTAATACTTTCCATAATTCATGAGATGTAGAGCATAAAGACAATTTTTCACACTCACTAGGCATTAAAGAACTAAGAATTAAATACCTTTCCCTAGGGGTGTACACGGTTTTGGGCCAAGAAAATTCACCGAACCGCATATGCGGTTTGCACCTATAAGCAAACCGGCTGGTTTGACTTGGTCAGGAGAAATCACATCGAACCGCACCACAGATTACAGTGCGAAGTGGTTCAGTTTCTGCAGTTTACTAGAAATATAACAACTCTCAATTTAGTTCACAATCACCAAGCTTCCACACATACTCATCGACTAAGATTTACTCCAAATAATAAAATCTTCGAACCTATCTTATTTTAGTTAGGATATTGCAGTACCTTGATCAAAATGGCGTCGTGAGCCGGTCTGGTGCAGCGGGCGGCGGGGGTTGGTTCGTTATTCTCGTTTTGGTCGATGTCTGGGTGTGACGAGTGGGTTAGGTCCATATGCGTGGCAGTGGTAGCTGGCGGGGGGATGGGTCAGTTCGTCACAAGCTTTGTTGCTCTCTCCTCGGTTAGTGTCTGGGCGCGGCCAGTGGGTTAGGGCCAGGTGCGTGGCAGCAACGGCTGACGGGGGTATGGGTCTGTCGGTGAGAGACCTGGTGTGGTAGAGGGTGCGTCGCCAACGCCGAAAGACGAAGAGGGGGAGAGAAAAGTGACTTGGGGATTTAGGGTTAGTGGGTTAAACAACCCCCCCATCCCCCACGTCCGCTTTCCATTTTTCATTTTATATTTGATATTATATATATATTTTTGAAATATAATTAAAATATATTATATTGGGTGGTTCGGTTTCAAACTGAATCGCCAACCTCCAAACCGCAAAAATCGCGGTTTGAAGGTTTTTCAAACTGCACCGAACTGCCTCTTTAAAAAAACCCCACGGTTCAGTGTAGTTCGGTTCGGTGCAAGCGATTTTCGCAATCCATCGATTTTTTTGAACACTCCTACCTTGCCCTATGGTCCATTTCTATTTTTCTTAGGTCTTTCTTTGACTATTCTTCCTCACATTGAGAGGATATATCAAATCCATCCCTAACAAGTCTCCATAAAAGATAGCTTATGGAAATGATATAGGATTTCATCATAATCTTTCAAAAAACATAATATTTTCTAATGAGTATTTGAGGACTAGAGGGGATTGAGACATCACCTACAGATTGGTTAAAATAAGAGGGCATTATAAGATCTTATCCTAAGATTTGATATTTGAAACACCAATATTTTAGGACATACTCTGATATCAATTGTTAGTTCCTTAGGGTAGGCCACTCAAGAGGGCGGGTGAATTGAGTGATTAAATTTTTTTTCAATTTTAATAAATATTCTAGATTAATGATTTTATTAAAAAATATATATTTGATAAATATAATAAATTATATTTGAGATTAATAATAAATGTAAGTTACAAGATATAACATAAACAAATACAGTGAGGCACAAGACAATTTATTGTGGTTTGGTATCTTCACATACATCTAGTCCACTCTCCCAAAGTCTAACCACCCTTGGGGTTCCACTAAAATAATTTCACCAAGATTTTCACACTAGCTCACCTTGAAAACTAGATATACACCTAGATTACAACGGGTTTTAGTCAATTACTACACTAAGGTTTTCTTTCTAGCTTACCTTGGAAACTATATTCACCTAGATTTTAATGGTTTTAGAAAACCTATACAATTCACAATGATAATTTAAATGTTACAAATAATTTGTCCACACTTGGACACAAATAAACAATTAAGAACAAATTATACAAGACAATAATATTTAAATAAATAAATAAATAAATAAATTTATAGCCTCAAATGGAGAAGTTCGGATTTATCGTAGAAGATTTGAAGAACTTTTCTCCTCTTGCCTTGTGGTTCTTTGGTGAATGTTCAATAATATTTCGAGAGTCTTGGATTGCTTGAATGCTTTACTTGAGAGCGTTTGAGAGCTTTCAGGTGCTTTGGATATGCGGTGGAAACACTTGGATACTCAAAAAATAAGTTGGGAGGGAGTATTTATAAGCATTTTAGCCACTAAAGAAAGAGTTAATATGAAGTTTGATATTCAAAAAACGTTTAGACTTTTTCAAACAATAAGAAAATATGTCTTACATTTAATTCAAAATAAATTTACTTTTTGTATGAGAAATCAAGATTTGAAAATTCAAATATAAGCTTTTGAGACATAAATAATCAAAATAAGAAAACATATCTAAAATCAATCTCCTTTAATTCAAAATAAATTTACTTTTTGTATGAGTAAGAGAAAACATGTCTAAAAACAATTCTCCTTTAATTTAAAATTTGAAAATTCAAATATAAGATTTTGAGACATAAATGATTAAAACAAGAAAACACGTCTAAAAATAATTCTCTTTTAATTTAAAATAAATTTATTTTTTTGCATGAGTAAGAGAAAATATTTATATAATAAAAATATTTTTGTTAATTATCAAAACTTAATTAATATGAACAAGTTGACTCAACATATATTAATGAAAATCTTGTATTTTAGTAAATAATTTTATATTATTTATCAAAATAAAGCTGTAAAGATGATTACTTTAGGCCAAGATTAACAATAGAGGTTGATAGAGGTGTTTCCAAGGTGTAAGTATGGTTTGGTGGGAACTTATTTTTTGATGTGACATTTCACCTCTTGAACTCATGATCAGACCAAATAGTTTATCACATTTTCTAAAATGATAAAGAAAAATTAGTTTATGCCATATATAAGTCTAAATGACGTGTTTTTCAAAAGGTAATGTGGCCCCTAAACTATTTAACCCTTAGCCCATTAGTATCTCAACTTTACTTTTTAGCCAAAGTGGTACCCTAATCTTTTGAGCCTGACCTCTTTGGCCCTTATAACGATGGTGGAACGAAAGGTGAATAACACATGATATTTAAGCGCCTGAACACTTAAAAAGAATGTCAGATGGAAAAATGAACCGTGCTACCTCATCATAGAAAAATGGGATTATTTCATAACTTGTCGACCGGTTCAATGCATGCTCTCGGCCAAGAGTGATCGACAATTATACATAAAAATCGATCGACCATGTTTAGGTCTCATATTGATCGATCCCTTAGGGTTTGGCCTAATCAATCAATTGATCTTTAAGCCTGTCGACCATTTTCGTCGTAGAACACTTTAATAACTTTTTTTGTAGCTCATTAATTGCAACCAATGGCTATGGAATTCAAATGGTCGGTAAAGGCTATAAATACCAAGTAGTTGGAACATTTAATGGTTAGAGAATAGATTGCAAGATTCAAGTGTTTAAATATACTCAAGTGCTCAATTGTTTTCAAATTTTTCTATTAAAGGCTTTGTACTTAATTCGTATTATTTGATTTCATGCCTTGTATTTGATTTTAAGAGATCTTGTAATTGAGATATTCATCTCTCAGATTCTCTCTTATTATAAAATCTTTGTAATTGTCTAGCAAGATTGGTAGAGGGCCGACTTAGCAAAGTAGGAGATTGTATTCCTAGTCTTGAGACTAGAGGGCCTATTTGAGATCAAGTAGAAGGTTTTAGTGAAGTGTTTAAAATCTTTAGTGAGGAGTTAAGGTAGTAGATTAAGCCATTTAGGTGAATCACTCTAAATGACTTATGTCTCATTTGCAATTATTTTTCATTTCATTGATCTTGATTAGCGTCTTATTTAAATATCATAATTTTTCACTAAAACTTCACCATTTGGCAAAAATTTTTCAAACTCAATTAAAAAATTTTAATCACCCAATTCACCCCATTCTCGGGTGTGTAGAGCCATTGCTAAACTATTCTATCAATTGGTATCAGAGCCATCGCTGCCTTCTTTTTCAAGATCTAACAACTTAGCGATAAGATCCACAAATGGCACACATTTTCAGTTCATCTCACATTGAGGGTCAAAACACCAATCGCTCTTCTTTCTTTGATGGTTCTAACTATAGTTATTGGATGAAAAGAATGTATTGTTTTCTTATGCAAGACATCAACATATTGCAAACCGTTCTGCAAGGCGTAAATCTCCCAAACATGGAGGATATGAAAGATTGGACGGAAGAGAACAAAAGAACGGTGGAAATCAATGCCAAAGCAATGGACACATTATTTTGTACTCTAAGTCCTAAGGAGTTCAATCTAGTGCAAATATACAAAATTGCTAAAGAGATATGAGACAAATTAGAGATAATGCATGAAGTTAAAACAATCAACCAGTCATTATAAACTTACATTATTTTGTACTCTAAGTCCTAAGGAGTTTAATCTAGTGCAAATATACAAAATTGCAAAAGAGATATGAGACAATTAGAGGTAATGCATGAAGTTAAAACAATCAACCAGTCATTATAAACTATTGACTGTCTATTTTGCAAACTCTCAATTACTTGTTGTCAACGGCTACTGTAATATCCCTTACTTTGGAAATAATTAATGTATGGGTTTTAAGGAGATTTCTTGAGTTATGTGTGTGGTTTGAGAAAATGGGTAATTAGGACAATTAATTATTTTATTTGAGAATATTTATGAAAATAAAGAGAGAACAAAATAAATTAAATTGGAGAATTTCTGGAAACTTTGGGGTGTAAGTGAAATAAGGAGAAATGAGGTGTGGGGTGGATGTGTTGAATTTCAGAAGTTCTGGGCACTGATACAATTTTGGAAAATAGGTCACAGGTCACCTTAAAATTAATTGGGTGGCTGTATAGATTGAAGGTGGCTGCAGCTTGGGTGGTACGTGCACGCAAGGAGGAATGGCCAGTCACGAGTTTGAGACGTACGCTCGCGCTAGGGGAATTTTGGCTGATTTTTAATCAACCTCAAAGTGCCCAAAACGATGTGTGCGCCATGTGCGACCATGTCGTGCTACGCGAGGCTATTGGGGCGTTTCCCCAGCCACCCGCCCTTTTCTTTAGCTGCCATGTGGTTGCTTTAGGCCCCAAGCTACCTTCCTCATTTGATCGGTCCTCTCCCTTTATTTAAGGCCGATCTTACCCACTGTTAAGGCCATTCGGCCATGCAAATTCTCCTTTTTGTGTGGAATTAAATTACACAGAGATCCTATCAGTTATACGTAGAAGAGAAAAATATGTAAGTGATATATATATATATTTATTTAAGATTAATTTAGCGTGTCTTGCTATATTAATTTACGTTAAAAGGAATATTGAAAAATGATATTGGTGATTTCGATGTTATGGAGAAATATTGTCAGAGAAGCTATTAAGGCAAAATGTCGGTACACTTAATGAGGACAGGCAATTAATGCTGAATCGGTAAGGGTTTGATATGCTTTGTGTGTAAATTATTTTTGTCATGGCTTGCATAAAATATTGAGGAAGTGCCTAGGCATAAGGTAGTGGATTGATAACCATGAGAGTCCTAGGACGAGGTTATAGAAGAAACCACTAGGGACCACCTAGAGCCTAAGATAGGTGTGGTGGACGGGCTTGCATGCCCGCTGCACTTCATTTTTATCTATGATGTCATGTTCATTAGTTTACTACATTGCATATTGTTTTTACTGAGTCCCTAGACTCACCCATTTACCCCCACTAACCATACAGATTGCTCAGGGTCTAAGAAAGGGAAAACAATGTTGGTGGACAAGTGACCAATTGATAGTAATTGCGGACAATAATAGTGTGCGTCGGATTTCAATGTATTCATGTAATATATTTGTTCTACGTGGGACTAATGGAGGGATGAATATGGTTTAAATGGACTTGTCTAAAGTCAAGTTAAGGTTCCCGCTATGAGAAACTTAGAGTGTCTGTTTAAACCAATCGGTTGCGGTCGGGATGTAAAATCTGTTTAAATATGCTTGATTGTTGAAGTATTTTATTGAGTGTATTGGTATTTCTGGAAATTGGATTTATATTTTAAAAGTCGAGCACGAGAATTGGATGAATTTTCACTGCCTATGTATTTTAAACCCGAATTCTTGACAAGTTGAAGGCGGCAAAACTTGGATTCTACCCAGGGCGCTCATATTATTTTAATGCTTTATGTTGACAGGGCATAGTTGTCCTTCGTGATGGGCCGGAGTTGTAATCATGGGTTACGGTGACACTCGGTAGTGGGGGCCGAGACACTACAGCTACCATAAATAATTCAATAGAAAGTTTTCTTAAACTGTCGATTCGATTTTTTATTCTATTAGTTGACCTGTTCAAAAAAAAAAAAAAAAAAATCTATTGATTGATTGCCAAAGTTCGCCTACCATTTTTGTCATAAAAATTTGAACGACTAATTATTCTTGATTTCTGTATATCGGATTTCTTAATCATTTTGGCTCCAACGGCAATATTTTTTGAAAGGGACAATGAGAACTATAAATAGGAGTTCATTTCAAACTCAAAGAAGATTTGATCATTGGTGCTATTCAAATTTTAAATTTTCAAGCTTCAAATCTCACGGCACTTAATCTTTTTTACTCTTATCTTCTTTGTTAAAGCTAGCTTGAACCTTCATTGTATTATTTTTCAGCCTTGTTTGAGTAAGATTTTTGAAAGTGTAATATTTTAGAGAGTGGTTCTTTATCACTTTCATTCTTTGTAACTCGTAAAACCTAGTAGGTGTGCTAGAAGAACTAGCAAGGTTTGTTAGTTGGTTAATATGATGAAGTTCAAAATTTGTAGCTGAGAAGTTAGAGTAACAGATGTAGACTGAGTTAAATCGAACTATTATATATTTTTGTGTCATTTGCTTTGTTTGATTTCTATATTCATGTTTATAGTTTACTACTTTCATATTTCTTTTTGAGAACTTTTACAAATTAGAAAGTTATTAAACACTTAATTTATTCTCTTCTTAAGTGTGTGGTGCCATTCTATTATACAAACCTAATAGTGGTCAAATAGCTAGTTTCATGTTAGCATGTCAGAACACCGTGATAAGGGCCAAATAGGTCAAGCTCAAAAGGTTAGGATACCACTTTGACAAAATAATAATAATAATAATAACAACGTTGAAGTATCAATGTGGTAAGGGTTGAATAGTTTAGGGGCAACGTAATGGGTTTTGCAGATAAAAAAAGAGTCTAAATGACTTTGAAGTATAAGCCGTAATGCTTTTCCACAGCATTAAAGTTGTTGTTTTATAATTGAAAAGTGATGAGATATTCAACTTGTGATCAGCTCTTTATAATTAAAAACAATTAAAAGGTTCAAAAACAACCACTCATGAAAGTCTCATGCACTATGAATCTCCATTGAATATAATTCAAATAACAACAACAACAATATATTATCAAGTCATCAAGCTTAAGGGTCAACTATATATAGAATACAATCAAAATAAATAGAAAAAAGAAAATTCTAAAACTATGTTTATATAATCAAAGAATCAACATTGATCTGTAGATTCCACCCTTCTTCTAAGGATCCTTCTAATTAAGAATGCTTGTAGCTGAATTCATGTTAATTATAAGCCAAAAACACTGTCCTCTACATTCATCCAACCTTACCAAGAAGGCTTCCCTTCTCAAGTGAAACTTGAAGGGATGCTATAACCTTAACCAAGGAAGCCCACACCAGCGGTGCACAACAAAAGGCATAGCCAAACACAGCCAGAGCTCTCACCACGCCATCTTGGTACCAAGGATTCGCCATGACCAGAAGCGCGCCAAGGATCCCGAGCCATGGTACTAGAACTGGAAGAAAAGGGAGAAAAAAGGCGTTCACTGCAACCGAAGCGAGTGCCAAAGCCCCTAGCATGTATAGGCTCCATCCGAGCAGAGGATGGATGGTGCGAGGAATGAGGAAGACAGGGATGGTGTAGGCAGCAAGAATGAACCACATTGCTACCAACTTAAGGCCGGCGGCTTGTATTAAGGACATGCTTTTGTCTGCTCGCCGGTAGCACAGTTTAAATAGGCCTGGGCGTGCTAGGCGTGCCATCGCCATTATTCCTACGTAAAATAGGGACTGGATCAGCACAATTGGCATCTCTGCACTGTACCTGTTGATCGAGATTAAACCATGACCATCTTATATCATGTATTGTAAGCACTTTAGCAATATGCATGGTTAACTAGGAACCATTAATTCACTCTTCAATTTGTGTTTCTGCCAATTAATGTACGTATAGTTCAAGACATATATAAGAATGGTTCTCAGATTTACCCAAGAGTTTGGCGGCGTTGTTCGTGCCACTGGAGGCCTAGCGGTAGGGCAGGCCATGACCACCAGTACCATGGTTTCATCCATGGCGCGCCGGGGTAGGTAATCACGCTGTTAGGCCCGCAAGGTATGCTCCACCGGAGTTTCAGATCTGGTACCCATCCATCAAGAAGATCACACCACAATATTTTTAGCCTTAAACTAAAACCCAAATTAAACGACTATATGAAGTTAATTTGTGATTAAGAAAGTTGAGTTGGTTACAATAGTATGACGCATCCATTTGGTATCCCAAAGGAAGTCTGTATGTTCCTTGAAGCCTGGAGCCATTAGCGGGTGGATGGAACATTGGCTGATCAAGCAAGAGTGGGAAGTAGCTTCCAATGAAACCCTGGTCTGCACCATCAGGGTTCTCTCTCCCAATCTCCAAGTCATGAAGCATGCCTTTGAACACCTCCATCGATGGCTGCAATTCCACATATCCATATACATGATCCCAATGAAAAATTATACAATGCAATACAAAGGCATCTTCAGTTCACCAGACCCCTTGCTTTGCCAGAGTCAGGTCTGGAGAAGGTTGTCTTTGTATGCGACCTTAACCTCAGTTTTCAAGTGGGTGGGCCGTTTTCGCAACAGCTAGCCTTAATTACTATTGCTAATAACAAAAAGAAAAAGAAAGCTTGGGTAATTAGTGTGAGATGTAAATGACGAGTATATATACCTGCAATACAAAGAGGCCAGTATGGAAGATGCAGGGGTTGATGAAGACAGCACAAAATTGGCCACATTGGAACAACTCATCTGTGTTTTGGAGGAAGAGGTTATCGGAATCAAGCATTACCACCCTGTCATAGTCCACCAAGCTCCAAACATAGAGTTTGTTCATGGTTAACTCGAATCTCTTGTCAAAATTAGCTTGCTTCTTGTATGGATTATTCAGATTCTCCACTCTCACAACCCTGGCCCCATCTTCCTGTTCCCTGAAACCTCAGAGCATAAATGTTGTTAAGCCAGATATGAAAGTTAATAAAATTCAAAAAATGGGCATCTATAATACACAAGATTGTTTGCTTAATTTTCTTGAGGATTGTGAGAGGATTGTTTTTATGCAATTTCACAAGTTAAACAAGTGATATGGGGTGCAACTTTAATGACTTTTAAGTAAACATGTCATCCCGTAGTACTCAAAAGATTATAGAACATAATCCATTACACCAACCAAAGAAGGACAATGTGAATGGGTGAAAAGTTCAATGTACCCCGAAATTCAAAGGTTATTTTTCGATATCATATTTACAAATCAATTAAGTCTTAAGTTTAAATAAAGAAAGGTTGCATTACAAATGGGATAACCGGTAACTGATGCTAAACTTTATGATCGTATCAAAGATCATTTTTGAATATGTTAAAGATTATAAAGGCAGTGATATGAGAATATTTGATTATTGTTGTTAATTGATAGGTTGTTGTTTCTGAATAAAGCCGAAGGCGATGATGATGTTTCGGACGGGTATGATCTTCATAGGCCTCGGCTCGTGATTGAAATATAACCCAAAATCACCACTTATTGGCAGCTCAATTAGAAATCAGGCCATAAGCCTATTTATCATCTCTTTCGAGGAAAAATGAGTCTAAGCCCATTTGCTTAAGAGATGGAGAAATCCAACCCTTTATCTTATGTTAGCCCATGTCTCTTGTGTGGCCCATTTGTTTTGTGCAAGTCCAATTACTTTGATGGCCTAGCTGCCTCATATATGTATGCTCTTTGGAGACTCTCTCTTTCTCTCTTCCCTTAGTCGACGGTTGATTTGCGCTCTCTCTCTCTCTCTCTCCTTTGAATCAGCCCCGAATATTGCACTAACCATCTCTTTTGTAGATCTTTCACTCACAAATGGTATCAGAGTCTAGGCCCAGACTTAGCAAGGAGAATGCATGGAAGAAATTCTCGGAATGCTAGACAAAGGTGTTGGGCCCCCATTATTCTCACGATTGGATCCATGTTGGGCTCTTGAGATAGGAGGTACTTTGGAACTTCACAGACATGTTGTTGGCCTTGTTTGTCTCATTTGGAGACTCAAGTCTCTCTTTCTTCTTGTTGGTGTCGATGTCTCCTCCTCATTCACTGACTTTCCTTGCCGCTTTGTGCGACATCTCTTTGCTAATTTGTTTTCTTGGTGTTTTGTTCGATGATCTCCTTACCATTCTTGGACCATGCCTCATCGATTTCCTTCTCTATATATTTAGTATGTCCAACCCTTGGGAGGTAAGCTTTGATGATTGATTCATTCTTGCTTTTCGCTCTATCTTCATGATTCTTGTTCCTTTGTGGACTTTACTTCATGTAGAGCATTCTGTTGGCAAGAGGGTTTCGTTTTTGGCCAAGAGAGAGGGACAATTTGGGCGGTTTGGGGCTAGGTTTTCGTTGGCGCTTGGTGGCCTTATTTTTGGAGTTGTCTAAGTGGTGGTTTGTTGCCCAAATTTGAGCCTTTGAATGTGTTCATTGTGACTGGTAGAGGGAGTTTTCATATACTTTGTGTATATTTTCGTATTATGTTTTGTCGATTATATTGCACTAACCATCTCTTTTATAGATATTCCACTCACAAATGGTATCAGAACCCAGGCCCAAACTTAACCATCTCTTTTGGATTTTACCCAAAAGAGAAGATTTGGAAGGTCCAGTTACCCAACATTAATAAATTGAGATGAATATGTATATTAGAAGAAAGGAAGGGTGAAGGGTGAGTATGTGAATGCGTATAGCAGGTCCTTTGTGACAGGGATAGAATTTAGGACAAATGAAACTTGTTGCGAATTGCAGTGAAAAGAAGAACAGAGAAGCCGTAGGAGAAAGATTCAAGAGAAATATAATTTTCTCTATTTTTCATAATAACTAATACAATTTAAGGGTCTATTAAATAGAGTTAAACAAATCTACTAAGTTAAAAAATAGAAAAGTACTAATAACAAACTAATCTACTAATATCTACTAATATTATCTAAACAGAATAAATAAACTTAAATCAAATAAAATGACCAAGTCTTGACCCACTTAGCCATATCTATATTGCCATCTCCATTTCCATTTCCTGAGCTAATTATTTTTATTTTATTTTTTTTGGAAGTATCACTTTACTTCACCATTAAGGCTAAATGTGTGCCCACTTGTTTGGTAATTACTAATTAATCCATTTGGGATCCAAGCTGTCTTTCCCTTGCGTCTAAAATTAATCTTTTTATTGCAGTGTTGTATGGGTAAGGTAGGTAGGTATATGTGATGTAAAATCAAACAAGAAAATAAAATAGAGAGACATACAGAGCGTGGAGCCACCGGCGAGGGACGTCGACGGAGGCAATGACGACGAGATCGGCGTCGGCGGCCAGCCTGGCGATTGATCTGAGCATGACGCGGGTCGCCACATAGAACTCGTAGTCCCTTGGCGTCCCCATGTACATCATCGTCGCGTACGCGTTCCTGTGCCGCGGCCCTCCCTCCGCCGCCGCCACAAGCACCGCCATCACCACCGCCACCACCATAGCGCCCAACTTCTCCCCCATCTCGTTTTGCTACTTAATCACCAGAAAAACCTCCTGCCGTTCCCCGCATGCACGCACAGAGACAAAGGAAGGTCTGCGCCGGAGTCGAGGCTTCCTTCGACAAAAATGCTGGCCTCTGGCGACACCAATGGGGGAGGACAGAATGTAGTGTACGATTGTTTTATAGTACGAGACTATGAGGAAGAGGCAGGCTATAGCAGCTCCAAAGAGGAAATATTCAAATAATCAACAACTGTGGGATTTGAATTTTGTAGTTGTTAATTTGGGTCGGCCGGGGGAGGTGTACTCCCAACCCCCATGCGATGCTCCTCACCGTCCGTTTTACTGGGGTCCCCCCATCCAACGGTCCAAAAGTAATCCTGAAACCGGGTGGCGTCAAGCCACGTGTCCTTGGTTAAAGGTTATATTGGCGCCTGCAGATCACCAGTTCATATGTATTGCGTGGCTTGACTCTTGACTTGGCCAATAACAATAAGTGGGATATATTACTTGACTTGGATAATGCTAGATGAACAACTCTCTTAGACAGCTTCGTCAAGCATTGTCCCCATGATCCATGCACTGCCACCCCCTCCAATCGCCAACTCAGCAGGTTAAGGTTACACCTCCTGTCATCTTCCCATTCCTCCTCCTCCTCGGCCACCAGTAATTGCCACCTATCCACATCTGACATCTCAACTCACCAGCTTAATTAATTACACTTATTTAAATAAATCTATTTATAAAATTAAGTGGGGTGTGTGTCCTTTTTAATTATCACATTGTACAACTTCTGATATCTTAAAATACTAAACCCATATTTTTTTTTAGTTTTTCAGACAGTTTTTAATTTTTAATTTTTTAAAATAATAAATAAATATTTATTTTCATATTTTTAAAAATATATTTTTAAAAACAAGAATTTTTTTTTGTAAGTAATAAAAAATTATTTTCATCATAAACACGATCAAATTTTTCAAAACGTAAAAAATACTACAGACAAAAAGAATACATTTTCAATAATTTCAAAATAGACACTCAAAATATAAAACTAAAAATGAATTCAAAATTCAAAACTGAAAAGTAAAATATGAAGAGAAGAACCCTTTAATTTTTACCAAACTAATAATTGCGTAAACCCTAAACACATAACTACATAGTTGACAATTTTAAGTGTTATTTATCTTAAAAAGATTTTAGCTTAAATTAGGAAATTTTTAAGTAAAAACAGCGTTTAAGCTCTCTTTTAATAAGAAAGGATAAGCCCAAAACATTCCCTTAGTGGAGCCGGAGAGTAGGAGAGATGAAAATAATATTAACAACTTGTATTCCACTTGTAGACAAGGACAGAAGGGACAATGAGAAGTACAAAGAGAGCCAAAACACAAACCAAAGTTACTAAACAACATGCCTGTTGAAAAAATTAAAAAATATATTAATTATTGAGAACAGAAAAAGAATAAGAACTTGGTAAATCATAAAATATAACCACTAGCCGCCCAATAATAAATAGTTGAGTCAAATTCAACACATCTATTAACATGGGATATGGTATTAGATATCACTTGAGATGGATGGAGTGTGTTTCACTCCTATTCTTTTTCGTGGTTTTTATTCCACTTTTAAGGTTAGAGATTAAAATAAAATTTACCTTTAAATTGTTGGTTTCAGCTATGATTGACCTAAATTTGAAATGAATAATTGTTTCATTTAATATATAATGCATGAAAGTTTAAGAATATGGTCATTCTATGTTTAGAATAAGACAAATTTTGAGAGAGAGGGAGAAAAAAAAATGGGAAGAGGAAGGGATCATTTTTGAGTCGTTGTCCGACGGCTATTGAAAAACTTGTTAAATCCACGATAACCCCTAATGCGTTTTAAAGGTGAGAGAGGTGAAGATAGGCGAGAACGAGAAAAATGAAAATATATATATATATGATGGTAAAATAATTATTTTTCATTTTATATTAACCTATGGGAGTTATTTTTGAAAACGTAGGAATAGAGGGTAGGTACAATTTAGAAAAATCTCAAGAATAATGTATGAAATTTTCAAAAGAATGCCATAACCTAACACACAGACACACGTAGATGGCCTAAAAGTTAATATAGCATGTTGTTGTTAGTAAAAAGTCAGCAACGGGTACATATATTAATTAATGACAGAATATATTGGTTTTATTACTTAATTAGTGGTAGCTACGTGATACGTTGAGGCTGCATCTGATCCACAGCATCTCGTGACGGTTGCTTTGCTTTGGTTTTTTATTAGCTTCTTGGCTGAGTTCAACGCTGCAAAAAGAAAAGAAAAGAAAAAGAAAGGTTGCATTGGATTATTTATTGTATCCACAGACAGACACTACCATTAATTAATAATAATAATATATGTACATTTAAGGGGGGCGGCGGGCGTGAGTTGGTTGGCGTACCATACGTTACACTCCACAGCGGCGACTAATATTGTGGCCCTTCCGTATAGGTCGCATTCGGTCTATGGGGTAGTACGTACTTAGTGATAATAACCATGGTTACTTACACATCATTTTCAAGAAAATAAATAAATACGCCAATACAATCACAACATTATCATCTATTTCCACATTTTCTCTCTTAATTCCATCTTTTTCAACAATACCTATAAATCTATATTGGATTATCTGCATTCAGGTCCCTTGTAATTTAAAAATAGCTATAAAAGTTCTTGTGCTTTGCATTTTTTTCTCTTAGCCACCCATTTCGTCAGTAACACTGTTAATTAAACTCAATTTAACAAAAAATAAGAAATATGCAAAAATTAAACAAAACTGTTGTCAATCTCTTGCAACAATCAACGATGGTTTCTATTTGCTATTTTTTCTTCCACTCGTAGGACCTTATTGTTGCGTGCCATTATCTACTACCGCCATCATGCCTCTCTATCATGCACTATTGTCTAAATTGAAATTGGTCTGAATAGTCTTTGGCCATTGTAGATTTAGGGAAGGGGAAAAAGAGGTTGATTTGGGAAGGTCTATTTTTCCAAATCTAGAACCCATTGTGGCTATGAGATCTAGATCTAAAATCGTTTTACTACTCATTATTGCTAATAACAGTTGAAAAATGTGATCCTCACCGATCACTATTGAAAAATCTAAAAGACTCGCTAACTACCTTTATTCACTATTATGAGTCATCGAAGAAGACCCAACGAAGAAGATGTAGATTGTAATGACTTGGATAGGAGATATGTCAGAGATTGCAAAGAAAAATGAGGCATTCTTTACGTAGAAGCCACTACCAACCATTATAGAAGTTTGCACTGAGACTACCAATCTCTTTCTCCTCATCAACTTTCAGTCGATGAAGGTTTAGTTGTTGGAACCCATCATCAAGCACGATCCTATATATTTCTTAATTTTATATTTTGGTTAATGTTAATTTTAATTAAAATTCAATTAGTGTAATTTTAACTTTATTAGGTTTATTAATTTAATTTTATTAGTTCAATTTAATTAACATTACTACTGAAGTAAAGGGTGTCTAAATAGCAAATGCAAACTATAGGAGCATTTAAAGTTATTTTTAAACTATAAAGATATTTGTGCAAATAGTCTAAACCACAAGATGCCTAAGTGCAATTTACCCAATCTATATATTGATGGTCATTAGACCTTTATTAGAGTAAGGAGATAATATGGTAACATATGAAGTTATTTGTCACTATATGTTATCTTTTATCCATGAAAAGAGAGAGTTTATCATTATAGGTCCTCTTTTACTAACCGACAAAGAAAGGTTGATGCTATATATCATATTTTATCAATAGGCAAAGAGAATTTGTCATTATATGCCTTTATAGAAAGATCCATTAGATAATGAACTATTAGGTCTAAGCTATCTTTGGCGATTAATCAACAATTTGAAGTATTTTTTTGCATATTCTTGATAAACTAGCCTTTATATGTTGATGTAAGAGGATCTGTTTGGGAAGTAAAAAGCCCTTTTGACATCTCTTCATCTGCAAATAATTCTTGATGTTAAAACATAAAGACAAAAGGGTTGGTCTTTGAATAGGAAAAAGAGTGGATTTGCAAGGTCCCAAATGAAATGGCTTATTCCAAAAAAGTCTTGTTCTTTGGAAGATCTATCTCATGTCCGGTACTACACAGTTCCACTCTACCCCCGCATATAGGTAGTAAAAGAGCACTTATGCCCCAATACTGGGGCCTTATGATGAAGGGCCCAACCCAATAGGGGCAACCTCCCCCCACTTCAAGCACACCTCTGTATTTATTGATGGAAGTAGGCCATCTATTAATCAGATGAGCAACTCTTGTAGATCATTTGTTTTTTTGTCTTTTTTAATTTTTTAGTGAAAGTTAAAGGACTTTAGATTCTTATTGTCAATTGTTTGATGAATCTAGTCAAGCATTTTTCATCTTTTAATAAGAGACAACAATACCAATTGTTTCATTAATTTGGTTGATATTTTTAAATTTAAGCATATTGAATGTCTATGTCCAAAAAAATCAATCAATAATTTTATGCATTCACTCTCACCATAATTTTGTTTATCATTCATTTATAGAAGTTGGTTGATAGTTTTGCCTTTATTTTTGGCTTGGTGACAACTTCATGCATTCACTCTGATCATAATTTTGTTTACTAGTTGTTATAGAACTCGATTGATTGTTTTGCCTTTATTTGCAAAATTTGTTGAAAGTAACATGTGACTATGATATTTATTTAGTCATAGAACCAAAATTCATCTATTCGACCCTTACATTCATAAACAACATCATAACTATTGAAACTATAATCCTTTTCCAACAATTTCTAAAAAGTCAAAAAGATCATGATATGTCTGGCTAAAGATAGATATTAGCTAGTTAAATCTAAGAAATTTAGACTTTGTTTTAGAATTTTTTGTATTAATGTAATGCCCCACTTTTCCCAAGCGTGCGTTAACTCGAGATTTCAGGAATCTACATTTATTTCTTTTTTCAACATCAAACACACAACATACGTCTCTCGATTTACACACTCTCATCATAATCATTTCCCGACAATCCCAATTATACCTTCTCAGCATATCAAAATTTAAAACAATTAATAGACTAAGACAGGTATTATCAAACACATCAGCGGAAGTAAGATCGAAACCTCAATGATATATAACTGACAATTTCCTTTTACAGATAATAACCAAATCAATATTTCACATGAAAATATCAAAATATTACATAACCTCTGAACATCGATACGAAAACTAAACATAGCAGCTACATCTCGATGACATTCTTTCCCTTGGCGCCACTGCTTTCACCTGGAACATTTGAATATTCCAGGGACATAATCCAAATTAGATGCTGAATCATCCAAATGAGAGTCCAAAAATATTTTCATGAATATATGAAAAATCATATATAAAACCAACAAATCCTGACATGCACCAGCCTAAGAGAATCCCATGAAGTACTTAGCCCTAATCGGGGAAAATGCAATCTCTCTAAAGGCGACACGATCACATTGACCCATTGGGAAACACAATCTTGCTTAAGAGAGACAACCTTGACATATGAACTCGGGAATCACCCCATTGTCATTGTTAGGCATTACGCTCCTACTCAAAAACATTCCAAACCCAATGCAACCCTAGCCCCAAGAGTATCATATCAGCACTATCCTCGGAATTGGCGTCACCTCGGTATTAATGCTATTGCTCAAAGGAACCTGAGGTGGTGTCCACTCTCAGCCCCACCACTTAAGTACCGTAGGGTGAAGTCCGTCTCAGCCTCGTCCCAAGTGGGTCACCTAGCATTAATCCTTGGTATGCATCTCGAGTGTTGTCACTTAGGGCTATGTCACAGGTTAACAACCCATGTCCTACATGGACAACACATAACATGCCAATGCCGAAAATCATAACATACATAACTTAAAATCAACATTTCGATGTACGCAATTTATCGTACGAAATTTAATGCATGTGTAAATAACCGTTTGGACAAACCATCACAATAAACCAAGTCATATGGATGAACACTCACAGTAAACTATTCACATTCTACTATAAGTCTTTTCGGGTAGAACCACTCACCTTTAGACGCAACTCAAACTTTTCTCGAAAAAAGTGATACGTCTCGATTTGCGTGTCCACCTCGAACTTCGCATGAGTCACCTCACTTTAAGCTTCAAGGCACCCTAATCATCATATTTATCCAACAATTATAATTTTTCCTTAATTTTCTCACATTTTCCTATTTTTCTTCTGTAATAATCCAAAATAAATATCTACACAACTATTTTATCTAATATTTTTACATAATAATTCATAAAATAATTTTATGAAAATAATAAAAAAAATTTCAAAATAAATGGACTTGGCATGCGCCTCCACGCGCGGGCGAGTGGGCTAGAGGATTCGACTGGAGCGTGACAGTCATGCGCTGGTTGTCTTCTTCGTTTTTTCAGTCGCGGGCGATGCTCTGATGCCCGATTTTCCTACATCGATCGAAAGCCTACTTCTAGTCGATCTCAATGCCACTGGTTTCAGGCCGAAAGGCCATTGAAAAAGCCCCCGATAGGGTAGTTACAGGTGCGGCGCGACGGTCCGCCTAGCTTTCCGACCAGCCTTCGAAACTCCCTTGAACCAGCTCGAAAACTCACGAAAATCTCTAGAAATGCTCTTCTTGCCTCAAGGATCAAAAACCCCTTATTGGCTTCCTTCGATTCACCCTCAAAATCAAGCAATTTGATGCTTCAAACTCGGCTAAAAACCCTTGGTATTTATAGGCCAAAATCGACCCCCACGTGGCCGATTTCCAGTCATATCTTCTCCTACATGCCACCAGGACTGTCCTTGGCCATGCCCCGATGAAGATAGGCTGCCAAATCTCTGAATTTTCAGGCCAAATTCGCGGCCAGATCTGCCATGCTTTGGCAAATTTTTGAAAATTATAGTTTGGCCCTCTTGAATTTTTCTTTTGCATTTTGGTCCTTATCCTCAAGCCCCTGATCTTCCCAGCACCATCACTAGGACCCCTAAGATTAGTACTTCTCGTTACCCCCTTGAAACTTTTGAAAAATTATCGTTTTAACCTCCCTCGAGCAAATTTAGAAAATTACTCTTAGGCCCGACTGATCGTTTTGACCCCAAATCCACTCGATTCAATCCGAAATCATTTAAGGGTTGTTCTATACATCAAATACTAGTCCTTGATACACTCCGTTGACTTTTTGGATGTCGTCTATAACAATTCGGTATTATGACCTAATCGGCAGCTATATTTTTACTGTACTGAAAACTGTTCCCGATCTCATTTCTTTTGATGCCATAATTCTTTTCTCAGGACAATCGTTACTGATGTACCATTTCCTTTAGACATCTAAGTCCCGGGGTATTCCCTCCAGTTGATTCAACGATTTACTATGTTATTAAACCTACTTTTTGGTATTTTAAACTCGCCCAATTTACACGGTGACCTTACGCAGATATGGGTTATTACAATTAATATTCAAATATCTTTATATTTGTACTAAAAGTTTGTTTAAGCTGTAACAACCCGATATCTTGGGGAAAGAAGTAAATGGGAAGGAATAAGCTAGCTGGTTTTATGTTAGTTTAATTGCGGCTTGCTAGCTAATCGTGAGTTAGGTGGGGAGGCCACATGAGGTGTTTGATGGTTAAAGAAGCTAAAATGGATGTTGAGTAATTGAAGGCAAAGATGTTGAGTATTAAGGGGTCCTAGTTAGAGGTGTTGGGAGGTAGGTTGTTAGGGATGTTGGAGGAAATTAGGATTAGTTAGTTGATAGATGGAAGCTAGCCTATCGACATATTGGTGGGAAGGATTCTGTTTGTCGACATATGGGAGTGATCTGTCGATAGATTGTAAGGAAATGGAGGAATTTGTTGACAGATGGGAGTGGATCTATCATAGATTGGAAATGATGGCTTTTGGTAATCGACAGATGTCTTCGAAATTGTCAACTGATTGTAGCTGGGCACAATTTTTTAGGCCATTTGATATATAAATCGATGGGGGAGAAGCTTATGGAAGGTAAGAGAGGGCCAAGAAGCGGTTTGAGTCATATAGAAGCTGTCCTCAAGCTTGGATCAAGAGTGGAGCATAGAAAGGCAAGTTCTACTTCCTCTTCCTTCTTGTTTAAGAGGCAAGTTCCTTTTGCTCCTTTGCTCTTTCTTTCTTAATATAGCAAATTCCTTTTGTTGTTGTTCTTCTTCTTCTTTTTCTTTCCATATGCAAGTTCCTTTCCTTCTATTCTTTTAAGTTGCAAGATCCTTTATTTTATACCTTTTGGTGGATGTAAGTTTTAGTTTCTCCACAACTCTTGGTGCATGATACACCAAGAGTTGACGTTCCCCTTCATTAGCAATCCAAAAAAACTAGGAAAGGTCTACAGATTAAAGATGGATATGATAAAAGCACAAGGGATATGATAAATTTATTAATATTGTGATTAGGTTTGGATATGACAAAAGCAATGCTGAACCAACAGACCATACTATGCTCTTTAAGAGAGAAGGAAACAAGATAATTGTTCTCATTGTGTATGTTGATGATATCATGGTGAAAGGAAATGACTCTAATGGGATATAACAATTGAAAAAATATTTGGGAGAAGAATTTGAAATTAAAGATCTTGGTCAGCTGAGATACTTCTTGGGAATTGAAGTTGCTAGATCAAAAAAAGGCATCTTCATTTCCTAAAGAAAGTATGTCCTAGATCTATTGGAAGAAACAAGTATGTTAGGGCGTAAAAGCCAACTAATTCTCCTATTGAAGTCAACCACCAACTTAAGGCTGGTGAAGGAGAAAATATGGATAAAGGCATGTATCAAATATTAGTAGGAAAACTAATATGCTTATCTCATACTAGACTTAATATTACTTATGCAATGGGGGTTGAGAGTCAATTTATGTAGAATCCTAGGTCTATTCACATGGATGTTGTAAACAAAATCTTAAGGTATCTAAAAACAGCTCCTAGGAAAGATTTATTGTTTTCTAATCAAAGCCATTTGAACATTGAGGGGCATATAGATGCAAATTCGCTAGTTACCTAGATAATAAAAGATCAACCTTAGGCTATTGCACCTTTGTTGGAGGTAACCTAGTTACATGGAAAAATAAAAATAAAAAAAAAATAGTTGTGGTTAGGTCTAGTGTTGAAGTTGAGTATATATAGGTCAATAGCCCTAGGTGTACATGAGCTATTACAGGTAAATAAAGTCATGGCCACTAAAATTTCCTAGAAAATGGCCACTGTTACTGTAGAGTGGCAGTATAGCTGCAATAAGTATTGCTAGTAACCCTGTTCAACATAATAAAACCAAACATATAGAGATTGATTAACATTTTATAAAAGAGAAGCTCACTAACAGCCAGTTATGCATCCCATTTGTTTAGTCTAAGCATCAATTGGCGGACACTTTCACTAAATCATTACACAGCAATGACTTCATTTCCATAATCTACAAGATGGGCATGAAGGACATCCATACACCACTTTGAAGGGGAGTGTTGGAAGTCTTGTATTACTACATATAGCTATTACATTTATAGTTGTTACCGCTATAAATGAAATAGGTATGCTTATTTTGGAAAGATTAACTTATTAGTATAGGATTATATAAGACTGATTCCATGGAGGAAACCAGAGAAGACAATAATTAGTTATTGGAAATTATATCTTGTACATAGGCTGTAATTAGAAGATTATTTCCTTGTATATAGTTTCTTTTTCTAGACTACTAATCTGTAAAATACCAATGATATAAATAAGAGGATTGCTGAAAAGTAGGGTGTCTTTTCTACCCTTTCAAATTAGCCTAATTGCCTACTATTGTAACACATTTGTTATATCCATGTTCTAGATTAGAAGAGGCACAATTGGAGTCTAAAGTAGATAAATGTATCATTGTTGGCTATAGCTCTCAATCCATAGGTTAAAATTTTATAACTGTAAGACTAAGAAAGTTCTAGTCAGTAAAGATGTGATATTTGAGGCAAGTTGTAATTTGGAAGAAAAGAAAGATGAAAGGTAGGAGGTGCAATTATCATATTCACATAGACTTTGCATAATGAAACAAATCCAAATGATTTTGAAGAGATAGAGCCTGTTACACCAAATACTTCTCCAATTAGTCCAATACCATGGAGGAATGCATCTGCATCATTATCATCTTCTTTGATTGCCTTACAAATCAGTACAAGAAGTTCATGAGTCATGTGAATCTTGTCAGCATTCAATAATAGAGATTACTTATTTTGAAGAAATGCTTCAACTAGAAGAATAAAGACATGCATGAAGGAGGATCTGAGAATGATAGAGAAAAATCAAACTTGGGAATTAGTGGACAAACCCGCTAACAAAGAAGTTGTTGGAGTCAACTAAATTTTCAAGACCAAATTAAATCTTGATGTCTCTATCTGGAGACATAAGGAAAGATTAATGGCAAAAGCACACTCTAAACAATTTGGAGTAGAATACAATGAAACATTTGCCCTAGCGTTAAGTAAGATACTGTCAGACTCATTCTGGCACTTGCAGCACAGAAGAAGAGCCTAGCATTTCAACTTGATGTTAACATTCCTCAATAGGTTCCTTGAAGAAAAAACTATATTAAACAACAACCAAGATTTGAGGTGGAAAGTTAAGAAAGCAAAATCTTAAAGCTAAAAAAGGCACTTTATGGCCTTAAACCAGCACCCAAGAGCTTGGTGTAGTAGGATTGAATCCTACTTTCAACAACAAGGCTTCAGAAGGAGTTCAAGTGAACCTACACTATACATTAAGGCTCATGGAGACACTGATATCATTGTACTCTCATTATATGTTTGTGACTTAATTGTCATAGGTAATGACCTTGTATAAATTTAAGAATTCAAGAAACAAATGAAAAAGGAATTTGAAATGATAGAATTGGGCCTCTTACATTACTTCCTTGGCATGGAAATCACACAAGGCAAGGTAGGAATTTTCATATGCCAAAAGAAGTATGCATAAGTTGTGCGAAAGTCTAAAATGGATGGAGGAAAACCAATCGAGACTCCACTAGTTGCAAATGAAAAGTTGTGGAAGGATGATGACTCACCTGAGGTAAATACAAGATAATACAGACAATTAGTTGGAAGCTTGCTTTATCTCATGACTACCAGACCAGACATCATGTATGTTGTAAGCCTTCTTTCTAGATTTATGTACAAACCAAGTGAACATCTTCTTTTAATTGTTAAAAGAGTGCTTAGGTACATTAAAACAACTGTTAGCTATAGAATAAAGTTCACTACTAATCAAAAATGCAGAATTAGTTTGCTTCACAAATAGTGACTAAGTTGGTTCTACTGGTGACATGAAAAGTCCATCAGGATTTGCATTTACTATTGGCAATGGAATATTCTCCTGGTTTTCTCAAAAACAAGAGACAGTAGCATGATCCACCACTAAAGTTGAGTATATTGCAATTTGTGCGATAGTAGATCAAACAATTTGGCTCAAGAGGATTTTGGTAGATATTCACAGTCGCATTCCATCAAACTATATTATCTCAACAAGTCAGCTATAGCTATTGCCAAGAATTTAGTCCAACATAAGACAACCAAACACATAAAGATTAAAATTCAATTTGTTAGAGAAGCAGAACATACCTAGCAAGTTATCCTGGAGCATTGCAGCAGGTAAGACTAACTAGCTAACATATTTACCAAAGCACCACCAAAAGAAAATTTTGAATATTTTAGAAGCTAGCTCGGAGTTTGCAAGAAGAGTATCAAGGAGTGTTGAAGCTATGATTCTCTTCCAACAATTTCTAGAAAGGCAAAAAGAACTTACATATGTCTAACTAAAGATAGATTTTTAGCTTGTTTTATCTAAGAGATTTAGAACATGTTCTATAACTTTGTATATTAATATCTAGATATCTTAAAGATCTAGATATGGGTACTAAAAGTTGCTTTAAGCAAATATAAATATGTATCTAAGAGTTCTAGAAAATACTAGTGAAAACCTATTTCCATAAAACACCATCTCTCTTCCAAAGCTCCCTTCTCCAAAAATCTCTTGCACCATTAATAGTAGCTAAACCCTAAACACCAACAACAACATCAATCACCTAAAACATCACCTCAAAACAACAGTTGCTTATCCAAACACTAGTCGATAACGTATTGGGCATCATTAGGTATTACATAAATCTCTTGACAAAAGGACCAAGATGTAGCATAAGCCAACTAACCAAGGATTAGCTAATAAACTTTGCCACAACTGGAATTTAGATCATCAAACAATTTTTAGAATTTTTTAAATTTGATACCATTCTTAGCCTAATTTTTTCATAATTTTCTCAGCTTCCAAAATCACCAAACTGCCCTTAAAGTGGATGCCTAACCCATTGGGCATGTAGTCAATATTTTTCAGAGTTTTCTTGCAATATGTTGTTAGATTGGCACAATTATGTCACCACACACACAAAAATGGAGGGTGAATTGGGTGATTTAAAACTAGGTGAATTTTTACAAACTTTTTAAGGGAAAATAGGTTTTTAGTACAATAAAACAATGAGCATAAGTCAAGATTTTCAAACCACGAGGAATTGAAAGAGAGTAAAGACAGACACAAATATTTATCATGGTTCGGCAAACCCGGCTACAACCACTCCCACAATTACCTATTGGAGATTTTGCAAATCCACTAGAAACCTCCTACTTAAACCAATTAGGCCCTCTAGCAAACTGATGGGAAATATAATAAAATATATAATGAGAAGATTTGAGAGTTGAAACTCTCAATTACAAGATCTCTCTAAAAATAGAACAAGACTTTAACAAAATATTACAAATGATACACAGTTTTGATTGAGAGAAAAATTGAAAGAATAAGTACTAGTGAGAAAAATGAGAACACTTATAAACTTGTATCAGTTAGTCAACCTCTCTAGAGCATCCTTGGGCTATGGTATTTATAGCTTTCGTCCATCCTTTAAATTAGTTAGTCATTTAACAACCGTCGAAAGCATTTAATGTCTGTAAAAACTAATCATTTAAATATATCAGTGAAGAAATGGTCAACAGCTTTTCAAATCAGTCAACTATTTCCTACAAAAAAAATTTAAAAACACTTACAGTTTTTGGGAAAACATTTGACTTCTTTTAAAAGATGTCGACTTCTTTAAAAAATCAATCGATTATTTTAACAAGAAGTTGACAGTTTTGAGAAACTTTCGACATTATACAGTGACGGTCAACTCTTTTTAAACTTTCGTAAAAAATACGAATAGTGGAACTTTGCTTTGTCGACAATTCACAAAAACAATCAAGTCTTTTTGCAAAGAGGTCGATAGCTTTCCTTTGCTTTCATCATCCCATAAACAAAGGCATAAAACGGTCGACTCTTTTTGTCCTTTCATACACCTAAAGCATAAAATGATCTACTATTTTCTACGACGGTCACCTCTTTTTGGCCTTTGATAAAAAGTACAAAGAGTGTTTAATTTTTGAAAATATTTTGACACTAATTTTTATAAATTATTTGACTACAAAATAAATTCTCTTTAAGAATCTAATATTGTCTTTCATGTTGAAAATTCATACCATAAAAGATTTTAATTTTTTATTTTCAAGATTCAAAGATATAAAAATTTTCATCATCAAAAGCAAATTAACATATGGCTGGCCCTAGAGAATTTTTATAACTTTTTCCATGAATTTTTACATATGTTTTTTAAAACAATATTTGGGCCTTAGAAAATCCCTTGAAACAATTCAACCCATTTTTTATTCAAACTTGTCTTGTTCGACTTCAGCTATGCAACTCTTATTTGGGATTTTTTTTTTTTTTTGGGGGGGGCACCTTTTAAATTTAGCTAACTTACTTTTTGAGTCTTTGGACTTGTGGTGGCTCAATTATAAGAGTTTTTATAGGATTGTAATTATCCAACCCCTTTCTGAAATATTAATGTTATGGTTGTCCAATTAGACAACCCAAATAGGAAACTATAAATTGAGAGCTAAATTCAAAAAAAAAAAAAGAAAATCAAACTAGTAAAATTATCAAATCAAACATTCTTGTAGTGAATTTAACAACCACTCCATCCTTTCTCAAATTGTCATGTTTTAGAAGTTATGTTGACAAACACACAAACTCGTAGAGTTAAAGCGCACGCAAACCCATTATCTTTCTACTTTGCACGCTAAGCAGAATATATTTTTAATGCTTATTTCTCAATTAATCATAAGCTAACGATTGCTCTAAGAGGAATGGTTAAGCAACAATAAATATATCTTATTTTTAAATAATATATATTTATTGTATATTATTTTTAATATTCAAACAATTTTATTTGTTAATTAAATAGTTTTAAACATCATATATTTCTCATCAACTAATATAATTATTTGAATTATTGAAAATAAAATATAATAAATGCACATTATTTGAGAACAATGAACTTGCTCTAGGAAGAACTAAACTAGGTTGGACGACACACCGGGTGGAATGAACGTGCTCTGGGAGGATGATTGTTGGTATTATAGTACCCTAATACTAAATTTAGATTATGTTTAGTATGAGTATTGGACATAATGATATAATCTTGTTTGTCATTTAAATGGTCATATCTTTATTCATAACTTTCCATTTAAAGATGAATGAGTTCCTAGATTTCCTAGTAGAGATCATATTCTTAAGAGTTAAGAATAATGTGACGAGAATCTTTAGTTCAAGTTTTTTTAAGCGAATTCTCGGTCCTTAGATTTACCAGAAGGGGAATATGATTTATTGATTATGGACCGGCACATTGACTACTGTCATTATTTAGCATGAGATGCTAATGAGATATGGTGGTGAGTCATATGCCACATTGCATAAGATGCATATAGTAGACATGTGAGTAGATTTTCGTAGAACATCCATTGAATGTAATGCTTGCAATAGATCACATGGCTTTGAGAATTAATGATCTGCTGCTAGTTCTTAATTGTGTATCTGGTCCTTTGATAGGAAGTGACATAGTTGTCTTGTGCATTGGTATCAGGGATTTGCTCTTGAGTAGAACTATCTGGAGTGAAAGATAGGGATGCTCTCTGTGTGGTCTTTGTGCAATGGTGTATGGAGGCAAATGTTTATTGATGAGATCCACTATCCTCCATTGGATTGGGTGAACATCCTATGCGATCTTGATCGATTGGTGATTATAAGAGCCTTTGGCCAAGGCACATACGATCGGAAAAGAGTTTTTTATTTCAGAAGAGCTCTTATACGTCATCTTGATCACCCTAGACTAGATCTGGCATAGTTACCGAGTTCTGTAAATTTAATCAATCAATGAACTCTCACTCGGTCGGGATGTTAGTCAGTTGAGGAATTATAGTTCACGATAATCAAGAGTTCTAATAGGTTTACAAGAATCTTTGACTTTATTGTCATTAGGATCGTATTGAGTCCTGAATAGAGGATAGTCAAAATCTTTTGAGATGTTTTGAAGAAATAGAGAGATTCTTTTAATAGGTCGAAATATTTGACCGACATCAAGAGTTAACGTGTCCTGATTTCTACATTACTGTAAACTTAGAAGGTCACACTCTAAGGGGGCGTTTGTTAAAATAAGCAAGACAAGAGACATCAAGATAATGTTGGAATGCATTCCGAATTAAGATATGGAATGATCAAGATAAGGCTGGAAAGTATTCCAAGATTTTTATCAATCTGTTTGTTAAAGTTTTTAAAATGCATTACGGGACATAAATGTCTTTTTTTCTTATCTATAAAGACCAAGATATGCTTATCTTGAGGTGAGGAGAGATAAGCATATCTTGAAAGATCAAGATAAGAGGTAATTAACGCATTTTCCAAGAGTTGTCAGATAAGTTTAACAAACACGTTAGAAATGATAGAAGTTCGGGATGCATCCCATATCTTGGCTTTTCTGTCTTATATCTTGATTAACAAACACCCCCTAAGTAAATAATGTTGTTCTTCTATCATTAAGAGTTAATGATATTTTAATAGGACCTTAATTATGAAAAATATTCTTGATGTTTTATTAATTTTTACATAATATTTTATGTATAATTGTTATATATATTATATTATATTAAAAGGATTAATTAATTAAACCAAAATGACAATCAAGAGAAATTGGAAGAGCAAATTCGGCAAAGCATGTCAATTGACTTGATATAAAGAAGGAAGAGACATGCATTGAAAGAGACGTGAAAAAACAATTGTGGAGATGGGTTGGCAGCAACGCATCAGTGCGCTCCCATGAAATTGGAAGGGGCAATTGGGAGAATTGCTCTCCCATGTGAGCTGCCAAGAAGCATTTGCAAATATATATATTATATATTATATATTATATATTATATTATGTTAATATATATATATATATATTAGAAAATGAAGGCAGCAAGCGGCGCCCCAATCTTCCAATTAATTTCTTATCCTGTGCGTGCGTCTTCTTCACGTGCTCTCCAGTGTGCGCGTGCGTCTCGTTCTAGCGCCTCTTCGTCCCTCTTCTTCCTCCATTGTTCTGCCCGTTCGAGTTATCCACCGCAAAGATATATATATATATATATATATGAGATATATAAAGCAGCAGGCGCGCACGGATCCTTCCCTCTCTCGGCTCAATATATATTGGATATATAAAGAAGCGTTGCCCGTGTTACCCGACGGGGCCCTCCCACCACCCAATTCCCCCAGCCCCCCACCCCCTGCGCCCCGTGCAAGCACCCCCCCCCCCCCCCCAAGCCCCCAAGTACAGGCCGGCCACCCCCCCCAACCAATTATCCCCACATATAAAAATATATATATATTTTTTAAATATTACTATAAATTATGATTTAAATACATTATTAGTTCTGATTAGAATTACAGTTACAATTACAATTATTTTAATAATTATAACTATAATTATAATTAATAATTTATTTATTTTTTTAATCCTAATAAAATTTATACACATTTTATATATTTTTTAATCGTATATGTGAAATAAGAGTATAACTGGATCTATCAAATTACTCAGAAGGGTCTGGCATGATTTAATTGAGAGAGGTGCAAAATATATTACTATTTAGACTACGTCAGTGCTCAGTAACATAAACAATTGAATGTAATCGAATTAATCGAATTATTCAAACTAAATAGATCATTTTTTTTTTTAAAATCGAACAAACTCGATTGAATAGATGCTCAAATTGAATAGATTGCAAATTTAAAAAAAATCAAAAATATCGAACCGTTTATGTTGCCCAACACTAATGTAGTCCAGACAATAACAGACTTAAAATTTCCCTCCAATTAAACGCTCAATTCCCCCCGGGGAAAGACATGATTAAAAAAATATATAAAATAAGTATAAATTCTATTATGATTAAAAAAATAAATAAATTATTAATAATGGTTATAATTATAATTATTAAAATAATTATAATTGTAACTATAATTCTAATTGAATAGACAAGAACTAATAATATATTTAAATAACACTTTATAGTAATATCTAAAAAAATATAAAATTATTTTCATATATGTATATATGTGGGCATAATTTTTGGTGGGGTGGGGTGGGGTGGGGACTATATTGGGGAAAGAGGGAAGGGTGAAATTTGGGAGGGGGTGGGAGGTTGGCCTATGGGGAAAGGAGGGGCTAGGGGGAATTAGGAGGTGGGAGGCCACGTCGGGCAACATATCAGTTTTTTAGATATATATTTGTAAGGAGAAACCAGTGTAGACGCCGGTGATAGCATGGAGCAGTGTCCAGTCTTCTCTTCCGTTGATTGGATCTTCTAGTGTTGAGAAGAGAATCGATTGCAAAGAGTTGCAGTTGTCAAACGGTCCAGGGATGAACATAAGCTCGTGACAGGAAATATTTATAGCAGGGAGAATGGATAGCAACGTGTGGATCCAGTGAAGCAGCTCATCGTGGCCGTTGCAAAAGTCCAACATGGGTAGTCAAATACAATATCTCCGAAGTGGCAAGAGTTTGTCGATAACTATGAATGGGTAGTTGCAAGCGACTCGTGGTGGTCGTGGTTCTTTCTTTGGCAGCACCAACAACTATGATGACAAAAGTTGTCATTGGTACAATGGTTGGGCGATTTTTTGGCAAGAGTTGCTGGTGATGGATTTATAGTCACGCCCCTTTTGTGAGGAATTTAGATGGGTCACATGTCACGTAAGGATGTTTACAGGTGTCGGGGGGTATGGGAGGAATCTACCTTGCTCCAGGTGGAAATGCCTTCCACGCGGAGCAAAATCTTTTTCCTCGCTCCAGGTGAAAATGCCTTCCACTCGGAGGAAATACTTTTTCCTTGCTCCAAATGGAAATGTCTCCTCTTTGCTCTGGGTGAAAATGCCTTCCACCTAGAGGAAATGCCTCTCTTTGCGCTCTGGGTGGGAATTCATTCCACCCAGAAGACCTGGGTGAAAATCCCCCCCCTCGCGCGTGATAAGAGTGGCATAACAATTGCTCCCCATTTTTCTATTTTACCCTGTGAAATGGAAGAGTAATTTTCCAAAACTCTTTTAGCATGTCTGTGCACCATTTCTTCTTTATTCCCTTCTCCGGGTGGGAAAAATCCTTTTTGCAACTTTCACCTTTCAAGTAAACCTCGCCTATATATAGCAGTTTATACGATGGTCATTTTTTACGTTTTCACCCCACGTTAACTGTGTTTGCTCCTAAAACACTCATTTCCACCCATAACGAATTCCCTTACTCCTAGAAGAAATTCTCTTGCTCCCGGAACACACTTCCTGCCACCCAAAATAAGTTATTCACCTTAATAGACTTCCTAGGTTTTACTCTCACTTTCTCTCAATTCTTGCACCTGAGGAGAATTATTCCACCCGAAAGAAAATATTCCTCTTGAAAGAACGCTCTTCCCCCCTAGAAGAAGACTATTTCCTCCTAGAAGAATGCCCTTTCCTCCTAGAATAAGACTATTTCCTCCCATAAGGCTTGCTACTCAGGGGAGTCCTTCCAACTATTCTCCCCCCTACTTCTTCTTTCCCATTAGATTATGGCGAGAGATAATTTTTATCTTACCACCAAAACCCCTGACGGTAAGGCGCATACGATATATTTGGGCAATAAATCCAAACTTGAGAAGGAGCGCATCAATCACCTCACAAGAAACTATAATATCCCTCTGTCTTATCAAGACAGGGTGCCTCGTCCCTCGTCCAGGCGAGACATGTATAGTGACGGTCAATAAGGATGGCTTACCATCCATGAAACGAGCCTAAAGAACTGGCTACGTTTCCCGCTTCATCCTTTCGACATCAAGTCTTTTGGGTCTTCAACCTTCTTGGAATTTATTGGATTTTTGGCTTTGATTTTTCTAGGTACCCTACAATAATGGCTCCCCACTCTTGCCTTTGGCTATAAGGCAAATGGAAGAGTATAATGTCTTTGGGTGCTCAATGACCCGAAGACTAGGATACAGATTGGCTTGGATCAAGGCAAGTATAAATAGGTGGTGGCCCCATGCAAGCCATACATTCCATTTGATTTTTGCCCAAAGACTTTGAGTCATCCAGGGTACTTAAAGAGTCTTCTGACCCTTCCGAAGACTTTCTTCAAAGCTTCCAACTCCCTCGAAGACTCTGAGTCTCTAGAAGACTTTTCTTCTGAAAAACTTACACTTTCAAAGGTAAACCCTATGGCTTCTTCTCAACCCATCCCTAGGCCATGAACGGGCATTTTGAGTGGAAATAGGGTTATCATTTTACCCAAGCTGCAATGCTTAGTGCTAAGGAACAAGGATGTGAAGAGTGTGGCCAGGGTGTTTAGCATCTCGAGGTCATCGCGGCCAAGGAGGCCTCATAAGAAGGAGTTTACAACCACAGTTATAGATGGCGAGATATCAAGTCACATGGATAGTTTGAGGGTAAAACTTGGACTTCTACTGCACCCATTCGGGATGCAATTTTTAGAGGATGAGCTACTAACGTCAGCCCAGCTGCACCCAAATGGTTGGGCTATGCTAGCAGGATTTTTCATCTTGTGCAATAAGCGCGGGATAGAGCCTACAACTGCTCTATTTAGTTGTTTCTACTGCATTCGGACCACAAGGGGAGAAAAGGAATTCGCGACCCTCCAAAACAAGATGAATAGGGTTAAGTTGTTCAAGGGCGTGCCGCAGAAGGTGGACGACTTTGAGACCAAGTGGTTGGCGGTTCGACCACCCCTGACTAAGAAGGCATAGTGATTCTGGCACATAAAAGCAATAAGGAAAGTAGTGCGTAAGTGGTTAGAAGACATGAGGTCGATGGTGCAGGAGCACTAAGAGGAGATTGATAAATTAGCCCAAGGAGGTCTAGTGGCCTTGTCTGACTTAGTTGTTGAGAAGCGCCTAATGGTAGCAGGGTGGATGGTGGTAGAGGAGGAAGAAGGTGTCAGTCTGTCAAAACCTACAGCTCAAGGCGTTGGGCCTTTGGAACCGATTGGACCTAGGAGGGTCACTCCCTAAGCATCCCATTCATTGTCGGAGAAGGATGATTAGGAAGAAGAAGACGAGGAGGATGAGGTTGGCATCGCAAGAGATGACGATGAGGAGGGAGAGGAGAAAGAAGAAGGATGCGATGAGGAGACAGACCCTAAGGGTGCTCACCTTGCCCTATCTTTTTTGCTTAAATTATTTTTGCTTTTTGCTTTTGGAATGCTCTAACGGTTTGTTGTTTTGCTTAGTTTGCTGAGATGGAGCAATTTCAGAGGATCAAGCTAGCCAAGATGGCAAAGCTAACCCAAGAGGCCTAGGAATGGGAGGAAAGGCAACTATAGGCAGATTAGTAACAACAATAATCTACCCGCACCCTAGACTCTTAACTAACTAAAAAAGGGGAAACTTCCCTAGCTCAAAGAAGCAAAAGAGCCAGGGTGGAAGGAAAAGGCATCAATAACGTGGGGGAAGCCACAAAGCCGATGGTAGATGACTTTTTTGACCTACCCCCCGTCATTTTTCCGCTATTTCCATTATCGCCCCACAAGCTTTTGGCGGGGACATTGAGTAAAGAGAGCTACCAAACTTACCTTCTCCATTAAGTGCAATGATGCAGGCGACCTTGGAGACTGCTAAGGTAGGGTAACGGTGGAGGCCGAGGAGGAGGCGAGGGCTCAACAGGAGTAGGCCCGACTGGAGAGGTAACACAACCAGCATCAGATTTTCACCAATCTGAAGTGGGAAGTGGCAAGCCCTTACCTTCTCAAAACTCACTCCAATCTGATTTTCACCAACCCTTACACCGTGCACGACTCCTTCTTTTTGTCCATGCCATTCACCATGCAAATCATTAGATCATTAAATGCTCTGACACGATAAAGTGATAAGAGTTTGGTTGACTAAACTGTGAGGTTCGATCGACTAAACTGTGAGGTTTGGTTGATTGAAGTCGTCCAAAAGCTCATGGTTCAAGTACGGTTGACTAAACTATGCAATTCGATTGACTTAAGCCAATCAGACCACACTACCCAGGTTCGATCAACCTAACTTAAACTTTGGTCAACCTAAGTTGGTTAGTTCCACCATCTTTGATTATACTGCATTTTAACCCCACTATTATCCAATAATAGCCTTTGCACTATCCAATACTGCAACCAAAGCCCCTTGTTATCCAATAACAATCTCCCATATCCATAGATGCATGTGTCCAACACATGATAGAAACCAACATCATTGTCCCACAATGACGAGGAACACGCTAAGAGCAATGGATCACTAATCCAGACGTTACTTAGTATGTGTGTGATTTTTTAAGTTCACAACCATGTAGTAATCAAGATATGTCAACTCCTTGACGTCAGCCGATCTAATTGACCTACTAAGAGGATCTCTCCAAATTCCTATAGCACCCCGAAAGATCCTAAGGATCCTCTAGCCAGGACTCAAGACGATCCTAATGGCAATGAAGTCCAACTTCATATGAACCTATTAATGCTCCTCGATTACCGTGCACTATAGTCCTTCCATAGAATAACATCCCGACCAACTAAGAGTTATGGACTGATTAAACTCACATGACTCGGTAACTATGAAAGATCCAATACGATGTGATTGAGGTAGCATATTAGATCTCGTTTGACTTTGGAACCCTTTTCCAATCTCATGCTTACCCTAGCTAAGGGATTTCCAATCACAATCACTAACATAGACCACATAGGATGTTCGCCCACATCCAATGGAGGTCAATGGATTCCATTAGCGAGCATCTATTTCCATACGCCATTACACAGAGACTGTATAGAGAGCATTCTCATCTCTTACATTGGATGGTTCAACTTAATGGAAAATCCCTAACACCAGTACACAAGACACCATGTTGCCTCTGGTCTAAGGACCAGATACACAATCGAGAGCCAACAATAGATCATTAATCCTCAAGCCATACGATCTGTCACAGGCATCACATTCAATGGATGTTCTCCAACAGCCATCCACATGTCTACTATATGCATTCTATGCAATGTGGTGTGTGACTCATCACCCCGTTCCCATTAGCATCTCATGCTAACAATGGTAGTAGCCCATGTGTCAGTCCATTAATCAATATATCATATTTTCCTTCTAATAAATCTAAAGGCCGAGAATACCTTTAAGAAATTCTAAACTAGAGATCCACGTCACACAGTCTTAACACCTTGAGAGTAGGAACTCTACCAGGGAGTCTAGGGACACATTCATAAAGATGAGAGGAAGAGATATGAATGAAGATAAGACCCTTTATAAATATCAAGAACAATCAACAAAACCATTCACATACATCCTATGTAATGTAAATTTGGCATCTAAGGCATTATCAATAACACGATTAGGGGGATGGGCATGTCCTAACCTCCCGGATTGCCTCAGACTCACAGATCTTGTTAGGGCTTAACAGTTGTCACCACATCTCTCGATCTTTTCATCACTAAGGAGCCTAGGAATTTAGATGTCCAAAGCGTGCCCTCGCAGAACTGGGAGGGAGGACACCAAAACCTGTAGAGTCTCCTTGAGAAAGATCTAACCACAAAGAAATGCGAGGGTGTCCATTATGCGCCCTAGTGTAGTCTAGCAGTTGAGTACCAATGAACTTGCATTTTATATCAAAAAGAAAAGATAATGTGGCATTACGCCTAACTAGTCATAGCCACGCTGGCGCATGCGATTCGTTTCTTATTCCTCATTCCTTCAACCGATATCTATTTTGTAGGGCAGGAGAACAGAAATTAGGAGGGGGCACCACCCTTGATCTTTGCGTCCAAAGACAATATAAATTAGTTCTCACAAGACTGTACCTAACAGCCCATATGTGCAAGTAAGATTTGAGTGGGTGGAAGGATGTGGGCCCTAGTGGCATGGGGTGTGTTTTATAACACTCTAAAAATATCAAAATACCAGAGAACCAGAATGTGAAGATCTAATTTTATTTAGGTGGTTCACTGCAGTTTTCTTAAGTCTACAATCAAAGAGAGGATATCAATATTATGTTTCTGCTATTCAGCATTTCGCTAAGGTCCACAATCAGAAAGATAATATCAATATTTTATTTTCACGATTTAGCGTTTCACCTACACTAGAGAGAGAATATTAATATTTTGTTTTCGCGATTCAGCATTTCGTATACGTCCGCGAAGATGTGACATAATTATAAACCAATTTGGTGCAAAACACGATCGCTTTAAGGGATGTTCTCGCATTTTTTCTATGTTCCCAAGGAATCTGACAACTGTGAGGGTTGGCATAAGGAATAGAAGTATCATTGAGGGTGATGCGCTACCCTAGGCTAACATAAAGACAGATGCTAGTTTTCCAATGGGATGCATATAAGATATCCGATATAATGTAGGCGAGTTCAAAGAACTTCATCGCAAGACAAACCTCTAATATTAAGACTAACAAATCTGAAGGGTTCCTTATAGGAACATCATAAGCCTTGAGATAACAAGAAATCTGCAGAGGTTACACATTGCTAGCTTTAAGAAAAATCAAAGTTTACCCATAGGCGTCAGAATCAAATTTCTTCGAGGTGAGGCATGGGCAAGATGAGGCCAGGCAAGATCACTTCACATGGCATTGAGGTCGGCAGCGATAATTATATAACTTCCATGTCTTGAATTAACGGTTTGCTTTTGTGTGACTTGAATACTGCTATCTCGAGTCCAGCTTGCACTTGTGTATTGATTTGGAAGGGAACAACAGGTGTGTGAAGATTAATGAAAATTGGGCACAAGCCCGTGACCAAGTTCCCAGCCAAGTCTTAGTCTCAGACATAATCATCTTTTGGCGCAAAGAATTCAAAAAGATTGCTTGGACTTAAATCAAACAATAGGGGTACCAAGCCCCTGGCTCCCCAAAGTGAGTCAGGTTCAAATTTTGGCCTACTTCCCATGTAAAATTGCATTATTGCAAGACAAGTTAGACATGTATATATGTATGGAAAGTAGGAAGTATGATATGCATCGCACACAGACACCATGTTCACTATTATTCTTTGTACAAATATGTTTTGATTATGTGGTTTCGTACATGCACCTACATCTGCGATTTACAATGGGGTAGATTAGTTAACACTTCCTTTTCTTGAGTGTTTTTGTTTGTAGTGTGAGCCTATTGGTGTGGACTTCCAAGTTGGCCAAGGTGAAGGCTATCTTCTAGGATGACATTTCTGAAGTAGTCATAACGTCTCAATGGCTCATTTATCCTTTAGCAAATTCCGAATGGATGGATAAGATTTCATGTCGAGGCATCTAACAAGCCATGATGTTGCCTTATTCGTGTAGGATTACATAGACTTGAGGTATAGTACATGCTGAAAAATTTAGAGTAAGTTAGCAATTACAGGAGTTAAGGATTTTCGAGGGAATGGTTGCTTCAAAGTGTTAGCTACCAAAGGCACTTTCATTTGATATGAGTTGTCACGAGTGACAATAGCCTCTTCTCATCAACTATTTTCTCAACAATCCTTTTTACTTGTGACTTCGAACGACCTTAATCTGATAAACATTGTGTGTTGACCTCTCAACACCCCAATCTTTATCGAGACGTTGTAGGGCCCATGACTCATGAACCTGGGGAGATAGCTAAAGGATGCTTCCCAGTGGCAGTCTCTTGCTAACCCTTTCATGGCGTAACCCGTGTATTCCATGATACCGAGAAAACAAGTTTACTTGCTTCATAAAATGCTCTTGTAGGCGACCAGGTTTCACATTTGTGGAAATACACTTGCAAGCCCGTTTGATCTAAGCAAGATGTTGCCTTTCCTAATGGATGGTTGCTTCCAAAAACTCCTTAGAGGAGCAGTAACTTCACCAGGCTAACCTTTGGGCGGCATTCTTCCTCAATGAGTTGCATTGCTCGGAAGGACAATCCTTTCAAGTTCGAGAAGTCTACTCGTTTGTTGCCCAAACTTGGATCTTTGAAAGATAATGTGAGACACCGTCTTGCCAGCTAATGTTGTCCCAACTTGCTTCGCCTTGTCTTGTATTTGGTCCCAAGGAAGACCAGGTTAAGGGGCACTTATCGATCAAGCTGGGATGTTATGCTCTTCCTTAAGGGTCAGTTGCATTTCTGAGGGAGATGGCATAATAGTAGAAGAAAAGCCTTGAAATGCGCATAATAATAGGGGAAAAGCACTGAATCTAGGGACATAGCTGAGGTACACTCCTTTGTGGTAGCCTCCTATTACTCGTGGAGACTAGTATGTGTGTCCTCAGACTGGGACGCCCTTACCTGAGAAGACTTTGTCTTCCTCGCCATGGAATTTGACTTTTTTCTCGTTTCACACAAACAACGCTAAATTGTTGTTGCTGGAATACAACAATTAAATTTATTTGTTCTAGAAAACAGTTGGGTAGAGCCCGACGAGGAAGTGGGGAATAAGGTCCATATTGACAAAGGGTGCTAACAGGTGCCTAATTAGAATATAGCTCAATCCATTGTTCAAGAGAGCAACATCCTTAGGGCGAAGCTCAATTTGTTGTTTGAGATAGCAAATAGGGTGCTCTGAGTCTTCAGATGCTTGGTGAGTCTTCGAGAGACTTGCTCCCTGATGACTCAAGTCTTCGACTGGCTAGTCTTTGGATGGCTTGGTTGTAGAAAAAGTCTTCGGATAAGTAGGCTCTGGGAGAGATGGGAGAGTCTCTAGATGGTCTGCAACACAAGAACGGTTAAAAAGCACGCGGAGAGCTCCCCCACATAGGCCCTCCAATGTCTATGTCAGATGATGCCATGGTGCAGAATGAAGTTTGCATGTATGTTGTGGGAGGCTTCAGATGGGAGTCTCCATATAAGAGTCTCCGAATGAGTTTAGTGTTAGACTTGGGTCTAAATATCTGGATCCTCCTTTCTTTTTGGCACAAACCTAAGGGTATTTATAAGCACTGATGGTGATGACTATGTGACACATGGCATGCTGAGATGGCCCAAAAGACTCTTTAGGTAAGAAGGCTACAGATGAAGCTAGAGGGTCTGAAAGTGTCTTTAGGGATGGAATGCCCCGAAAAGTATCCTTAAATGGGTCTCTAAAAGGTCTTCAAAGACTCTTCAGAGTCATTGAGAGACTTGGCCCTAAAAGACTTTCGGAATGAGTCTTGGACTTAGGAGCTTAAGGGCTTGGCTTCCTCGAAGCCTCTTCAAAGTCATCAGGTGACTTTGGCTTAGAAGACTTTTTGGATGAGTTTTGGGCTTAGGCCAGATGAACTTTAGGGTATGGCTAGTTCAAAGGCTCTTTCGAGCCTTCAGCTTTCTTGGATATTTTTTGAATTTTTTACTTTAATTTTTCTAAGACACCCTATAGCAATATACATATATATATATATATAATTTATCAAAAATTGTGTATTATCATGCATTCAAAAATTATATATATATGATTTAAAAATTTTGTATGTCTTGTAAAATCAAAAACATTTATTATTTAATATTATTACTTGTTATTTTTTTTTCTTACATATTTATTTATCATTTCACAATGGATGATATTTTATCTTTAGATTGGGCTGTATTGAATAATCTTAATAATAGTGAAACAGAATTTTATTTTCTTTAATTATGTTAAAATTGTTCACATCTTGTACTGTTATGCGACTAATTGATGTATTTCAATTACTATGATTGAATTGTTACAAAAAGTCGTATCACTATAATCAAAAAGTATTGCAAAAAGTGATTAGACCTTAAAACATCACCTCAATCTTATATATGATTTATGTAATTTTGACACTTTGGTCAATCCATGACATTATTGATACCTGATGCGTGATCGCATAAGCATATCCGTTAGATGATAGAGTAAATTTTACGCACTATCTCTTGGATTTGATATCCGTTAGATGATGGAGTAAATTTTACGCACTATCCCTTGGATTTGACATAAATGTCTCCAACATGCTCGTATTTTTCAATTATCAGAGAAATTATTTTAATTTTATAAATATGAATTGCTTAACTAACTAAGGTTTTATAAATATGAATTCCATAAAGTCAAACCTTTTCTTTATAGATTTGCTTCGAAATTAGATCTATAGAACTTGATCCATAAAGTCAAATCTTTTGTTTTTAGATTTAATTCAAATTAGAGAAATTATTTTAATTTTATAAATATGAATTGCTTAAGCAACTAAGATTTGATTGCTTAACAACCAACCCCCCTCCCGATGCGTCAAACCTTTCGTTTATAAATTTGCTTCAAAGTTAGATCTAGAGAGCTTGATCCATAAAGCCAAATCTTTTGTTTTTAGATTTAATTCAAGTTAGAGAAATTATTTTAGTTTTATAAATATGAATTGCTTAAGCAACTAAGGTTTGATTGCTTAACAACCAACCCCCCTCCCGGCGCATCAAACCTTTTGTTTATAGATTTGCTTCGAAATTAGATCTAGAAAGCTTGATCCATAAAGCCAAATCTTTTGTTTTTAGATTTAATTCAAGTTAGAGAAATTATTTTAGTTTTATAAATATAAATTGCTTAAGCAACTAAGGTTTGATTGCTTAACAATCAACCCCTTTCTCGGCGCGTCAAACCTTTTGTTTATAGATTTGCTTCGAAGTTAGATCTAGAGAGCTTGATCTATAAAGTCAAATCTTTTGTTTTTAGATTTAATTCAACTTAGAGAAATTATTTTAGTTTTATAAATATGAATTGCTTAAGCAACTAAGATTTGATTGCTTAACAACCAACCTCCCTCCCGGCGCATCAAACCTTTCATGTTTAGATTTGCTTCGAAGTTAGATCTAGAGAGCTTGATCCATAAAATCAAATCTTTTGTTTTTAGATTTAATTCAACTTAGAGAAATTATTTTAGTTTTATAAATATGAATTGCTTAAGCAACTAAGGTTTGATTGCTTAACAACCAACCCCCCTCCCGGCGTGTCAAATCTTTTGTTTATAGATTTGCTTCGAAGTTAGATCTAGAGAGCTTGATCCATAAAGTCAAATCTTTTGTTTTTAGATTTAATTCAAGTTAGAGAAATTATTTTAGTTTTATAAGTATGAATTGCTTAAACAACTAAAGTTTGATTGCTTAACAACCAACCTCCTTTCCGGCGCGTCAAACCTTTTGTTTATAGATTTGCTTCGAAGTTAGATCTAGAGAGCTTGATCCATAAAATTAAATCTTTTATTTTTAGATTTAATTCAAGTTAAATGTAGAGAGTTGGATCCGTAAAGAAAAAGGAGGAGAGTTAGAAAAAAAAAAAAAAGATAAATTATTTCATGTCAAACAAGAACAAAGAAAATTAGTAATAATAATCATACTAATGGTAGTTGAATACAGTGGCAAAGCCGGGTAGACCTAGTAAGGGTCTTGGCCCTCCATTCATTGATGTCTACACTGTCTTAAAATTTTTAAGAGACCCTCACTCATGTTGGGTTAGATTTTTATTTAAACCCAACTATTTTAGTTATAAAAAAATAATTAATAAATTAAAATTATAAATTATAATAATCTATTTTCAAATCTTCACAAAAATTATTGTAAGATATTAAAAAAATTATATTAACTTTCAATATATTTATATTATTACATTATTTCTTATTTTTTTCTTTAATAATTTTCACCCTCACTAAAAAAAATTCTAACTCCGCCCCCAAGTTGCGTAAGCAGAGGCAATGGGGTCCAAAAAGAAGAGAAAAAGAAGAAAAAAATGAAGCCAGAAGAAAATATTGGAGATGAGGACACTAATAGTTCAATCTTTAGATAAATTAGGAGAAAGAAAAAACAAATTAAATATAAAGATATTTTAATTATTTATAAATATTTAACTGAATTTAATTATAAAAAAAATTAGGACGAAAGATCAAGAAAAATAATTCATTCTTATTAAAAGCATCAACTGGTCCCTCAAAATAAACAAAAAGGGGAGTAATTCAAACTATCGACATTATTACAAATCAAGCAAAGCCGACATCCGCGAGAGAGGATACTTAGCAAAATAAAAATAAAAATCCACAATCCACTTATCTAGAGGCGAAGTAAATAAGCCATACCCAGAGTTACAGCTGGCAGTCAACATTTTTGCCAGTAGTGTTTGCTACATCAATCGTTCCGGCGACATGGAATCCCGACATAAAGTTGTCTGTCGGCGGCGACGTCAACAACCTCCGTTAATGGTACGGACGTAGTTGGCGCTGGGTTGATCACTGAATTTAGGGATTACAAAAATGAACACAGATGATTGATGGTCAGTTTGGAATTTGATGATGATGATTGATTCATTGCTTGCTCTGCAGCAGAACTAACACTTCTTTGAATAAAAGAGAAAATCACCAAACGAATTCAATTTACTTACTGATAGGAGATAAATTAACTGGTTCTGCTCCACAGAATGTGGGATTAAAGAGCCAGCATAGTAAGGGCTTGTAGGCTTTCCTCGTCGTAATCGGAGGCCGGCGTCCGCCTGGCACGGACAAAACTCCCGTAGAGCAGCCGGAGAGCTCGCTCCCACCGCGTGCTCCCTCCACGCGGAGCCGGGTCGGCGTCGGCGCCGAAAGCTATCTGATTGAACTGGAAAAGGAAGAGCCGGAGACTGTAGAGCACGTTGGTGGAAACACGGCGAAGGGGCGGGGACCGGAAGGATAGTTTGAGGACGAAAGGGCAGAGCAAGGCGGCCACCGACGGAGTCACGGTTCGATGGGTAGTGGCGATGAAGTTGAGCTTGCAGAGAACCACCAGCGGTAACCCCATTCACGACGGCGGAAGAGGAGGAGGAGGTGGTTCGATCGGAGAAAGTGGGGGGGGGGGGGGATTATTCTGCTCTGGCGAATGGGAACGGGATTCTCACTTCTCACTTCTCACTTCTCACTTGGGGGTGTTTCCGCAGTGGGAACCATTTTCATTGCGACTTGAGATTTTTACAAATTTTTTATATAAAAATGAACAAGCATGTTATATAAAAATGATGGACTCTGGAACGGCTAATTTGAACCCTTTTTTTTTTTTTGGGGGGGGGGGGGGGGACCATATCTTATCAATGGCAAATTTTAATATAAAATGTACTTTGTAGTACAAAGCTTATAATAGAACTCTTTGTGTTGTTCAAAAATTTGGGTAGTCTTTGCATATCATAGAAGTTCCCTTCTTTCGATAGTTTTATTTTAGAATGAATTTCATATACTATTTCTAAAATTTACCTAAATTACAACAATCACACTTGATGGTGTTTTTGAAAATACCACCAACCTCCTTCGTAATTAAGCAAGTACTTCAATCAACAATTTCATTCCTCTATTTAAATCGTTGCTCTATTTTTCCATCTTCTCCTTATTTTCATTTCTTTTTTTTCTTCTTCTCACCAATAATCTATTCATTGCTAGTCACTATCATTTATCTTTTAATCACTACCTAATTTTTAATCTCTCTTCACTATTGCCCACCACCAAATCTTCCTTCACCACCACTTAGCCCCCTTAATCACCAACCACTACAATCTCTTCTTTCTTTACCACTAGCTAAGTTTCAGTTGGAACCCAAGTTCCAAATCTATAAGTTTTCCCCTTTTCTTTGTATGCCTAGTGACCTTTTGATAAATGAGGTTTTATTGAAAACCACATCGGTTGTGAAGGCTCTTTTTTTTTCTCTCTATCTTTATCTTTTTCTCTATTTTAGATTGGAAGACGAACCTAGATGAATGTCTAGGTTCATTCATCTAGGTTCTAGGTTTATGCATTTGGGTTCAAACTAACCTAGATAAGAAAACTCACTCAGAGTTATCAAGGTTCAAATGAACTAAGATGTAGATAAACAAGCCCATTAGTTTGAGTTCAAACTAACCTAGATAAGAAAACTTACTTAGAGTTATCAAGGTTCAAATAAACTAAGATGAACCTAGATAAACAAGCCCATTAGTTTAGGTTCAAATGAACCTAGATTTGCCAATGATGGTCATCAATGATGTCATGGCTAGCCATTTATTTTTTGTTTTAAGTTTTTTATTTTTTATAATAATAGTGGGAGAATGTTGTTTTAGAAATTAACAAACATTTGTCAATACTAAGGGGATTAGTGATCCATGTTTATAAAACTCAAAGAAGGTGTGTGATATTTTTATTTTAAACAAACCCAAAGACATTAAACATTTTTCTCTATTCAATTTAGAAAACCATCATTCATTAAAAAAACACAAAAGAACCATCAAGATGATAGATAGATATAGTAGCATTATTTGTCCTTGAAGGTGGCTTCAATTTTTTTGAGTGTCCTTGCTCCATCTTTTTATGGCTTCCTAATACTTTTGGTTATATGGACCATGTGGTTAAAAGGGTGAGAGATTTATGTTGTTGTTAAGGAGACTCATAGAAGGAAATTTTATTTAGGAGCAATAGTGATGAAGTGCTTGAATTAAATTTCTATGTAAACAAATATGTAAGTACATACACCTTAAACAATTGATATATATACAAATTCTCTCAAAGAGTAATAGAAAGATCTCACTAAATTAATCATATTCATAAGTGATGATGCCCAAGAATCAACTCCTGTTCTAGACCTTGCTCAGTCTTGGCTTGTAAAGCTACCCACATTCATCCTTGGTATTCAATGAAGGGCCTTCCACAACCTAAACAAAGGGGCTTATGGAGACTTGCAAGGAAGGGTATCTAGCTTAGGTATGAGATTCCTAAAATCTAGGGATGAACTTGGGATAGGATTTTCTTCCTAAATCATAGGAGGATGTTCTGCAAGGATAATCTTAACCCCTCTAGTTTGTCTGGGATAACAACTCCTATCTACCACCAAATTAGGAGACCTAATCCTTAGCCAAGGATTATCTCTAGATAGCTATAAAAAAAAAAAAAAATAGGATCTCCCATCCTAGGTAAGCATTCAACTCTCACTCATAATATTACTTTATCTTTAGCCATCTAATCCCTCTTCTCATTTCTCATCTAATTTAAGCATCAAAGTGACTTTCTTGGTCAACCCTTAGGTAGTCTCATCATGTCTTTTTTTGCATTTTGCCAACATTCTTACAATTTAATTGAGATTTTTTGCCATTTGGTACACTCTCTGCTTAATAAATATATTGGTGGTTAGTTTTTAACATCATCAATTGGCACCATCTATGGGAACCAAAAGTCATTAACATCACAAACTCAATGGTTAAAACCCAAAATAAAACTCACACCATCCTTTGTCGAGTTCAAGTAGTTCTACTTTAATGCCAACTTGCCAACATCAACTAAAGGAATTAGAACAAAAAGGGAAGCAAGAAACTAGTACAAACAACACAAGGAAACACTATAAAACAAATTCTGGTTTAAAGCAAAAAGAAAAATGCAAGAAAATAGAGAAATCTGACTCCAATAGTGAATTGACAACAAGCCAATTGAAAGCCCTCTTACAGGCAATCAACAAAAAGCTTCGCCAAAAGTCACCTAACCCAACTAAATTACCCCCAGATTCAAATAAATCTCATATAGGTTCTTTAATGAACCAATGCCAGCCAAATTCAATTACCCCATTTTTCGTATATTTAAGGGGATGAAGGATCTTGACAAACAAATATGTCGATATTGTGATGCCATGTAATCCAAGTATGAAATTGATGTCATGCTTTGTCGTAACTTTTCACAAAGGGAATGGTTCAAAACAATCCCTGAAGCTAGTATCTCCAAATTCAAACAACTCATAAAGCAATTTAGAAATAGATTTTAGGGCAACTAAGCCCCAAAAAAGACTAGCTCATGCCTACTATGCATAAAGGTAAGCCAAATAATCCCTTAAGGAGCTTTGTTAGATTTCAAGCTAAAGCGACCAACATTGACAAATTGGAAGATCGAGTTGCAATTGTCATTATAATTGACACCCTCAAGGAAACCAAGTTTGGTTTCTCCTTAAATAAGAATAAGCCAAAAACCCTAGCATAATTATACACTAAGGTACAAAGATATATGTATGTTGAGGAACAGCTAGGATCAAATTTTGAAACCCTTACTTGAAGGGAAAAATCTTGCCCCAAACCCTCGATGAGGGACAAACCAAGCAACTACTGGAGACGCGAACTCTAAAGGGCATGAGACTGAGGCCTAGTAACATTTACCCCTTCCAACAAACCACTGTTTGAAGTTCTCACTAAAATTAGAGGAGATAGGTGCATTAGATGTGTCCTAGACTAGTTACGTGTGGTGGCCTGAAGGCGAACATGACAAAATATTATTAGTTTCATAGGTAACCAGATGAATGTCGCGAGCTTAAAAAAGAGATCGAGTTGCTTATCTAATAAGGGTATTACAAAGGATATGTGGTTGATCCTGTCCGCACCACAACTAAAGCCCATCACACTAAATGAGAAAATCATGAGGACCTTTCAAAGTTAATTGAAATCGCAGGAACCTTCCATGCTATCTTAGGTGGTCCTCTAATGAGAAAAAGATCTAGGGCAAAGAGTTTACCTTTTAGGATGAATTGCTAGTAAAACAAAAAGGCCTCAAGCAAAGCATAATCTTGTGATAACCTTTAGAGAAGAAGACCTCAAGGATATACAACTACACCACTACAACGCCATTGTTGGAAAAACCATGATTAGGAATTATGAGGTACCAAATCCTTATTGATACTGGTAGTTCCTTGGAGTCAACCACCTTGTTGGTCGATTTCAATAGGTAATATGTAACTCTGAAATGGGTATTCTCCCTACTAGTCATAAAAAGAAAGAAACCTTACTGGAGAATCATAATGATAAACTTTGTCGTGGTAAAAACCTCAAGTATGTATATTTCAATACTCAGGAGACTGACCTTGAATGCCTTAGAAGCTATTATCTCTACTTTTCACCTTAAAGTTAAGTTCCCCATGAAATTTGGGATAAGAATCATGGAAGGTGACAAAGCCATGGTTTGTGATTGTAGCCTTATGGGTAACTATCAAAAAGGTATGAACGCGTCCAAAAATATAGGTTATTATCTCTAGCTCTCATTAAAGAATTGATCGCAATAACCCTATCCCAAGACAAACCTAACAAGAATGTGAAGATTAATACATCAATTTTAGATAATCTTCGAGAAAATTTGATAAGTCTTCTGCGAAGCCATGCAACACTTTTCAATGGCAATTGTCAGACATGCCTAGAATTTCCCTGAAAGTGATAACACATAAGTTGAACCTTGACCTTAAGATAAGCTAATCATCCAAAAATGTTGATCCTTCTCAGTAGAGAAACAAAAAAATAATCATAGGAGAAGTCGCTAAGCGTTTATCTGCAAGCTACATTCACGAGGTACATTCACACTGGTAGGTATCTAATGTAATTATATGGTGAGGAAACATAATGAGAATTGACATATGTGTGTCTACTTCATAGATTTGAACATAGCCTCCCATAATGACCCTTTCCCATTATCGAAGGTAGACCAACTTGTAGATGCTTACTCTAACTACAACCAAATTAAGATGTGGACACCATATAAAGAACACATAGCTTTCATTACAAATCGAGGGCTATATTATTACAAGGTCATGCCCTTTGGAATAAAGAATGTTGGAGTGACTTATCAACAACTAGTGAATCTAATGTTTAAAGATCAGATAGGTAGGAATATGAAGGTATATGTTAATAACCTCCTCACAAGAAAGGCAAAGCCTAAAGAACATGTTAGTGACCTAGAGGAAACCTTCCTTACTCTTCAAAAATTTAACATGAAGCTAAACCTATAGAAGTGAGCTTTCGAGGTTATGTTAAGCAAGTTTCAAGGATATATGGTCACCCACCAAGGCATCAAAGGAAATCTAGAGAAGATAACGGTTCTCAATATGTGTCCTCCCTAAAACATCCAAGATGTCCAAAAGTTAAATAGAAAGATCAATGCCATTAGGTGATTCATATAATGCTCAAGTGATTGATGTTAACCTTCTTTCATATCCTAAAAAGGGAGCAAACCTTCTCATAGAATCATGAATGCCAAGAAACCTTTGAAAAGTTTAAGAAGTACTCGGTACCCTCACCTTTGTTGACTAAGCCCGAACCAAGTGATAAGTTCTAAGTGTATCTCTCTGCTAGGGATCATACTTTCAGTGTTATACTTACACGAGAAGAGGGACAAACACACAAGCTCATATACTACGTCAATCAAGCCTTCTAAAGAGCCTAAGCTAGGTATTCCTTAGTTGAGAAATTAGGATTAACACTTGTTATCATGGCAAGGAAGTTGCATCATTATTTCCAAGCACACACCATAATAGTACTCACAAATCAACCTTTTGTGAAAAGTTTTTAAAAAACCTAACCTTGCTAGCAAAATGTTATCTTAGGTGGTAGAATTAGTGAGTTTAACATCCAATTCATGCCACAACCTACTCTAGAAGCACAAGTTTTGGAAGATTTTACTACTGAGTTCACCAAGTCTGACGAAGAACAAAAATGACCCTCGAACATGGTAAGCACAACTTGGATCTTGCATGTTAATGTATCTTCAGGGGTCCAAACCAACAAAGTTGGAATAGTCTTAGTCTTTCCTAAGGGACACCATATGAAATATGCCCTATAATTTTTATTTGAAGCAACTAACATTGAGGTAGAATATGAGGCACTAGTTGGATGGATCCTATCATATCATATCTAAACCACAGTATGTTACCTAAATCTCAAGTCAAAGCTTTAAATCTATAAAGAATGGTAGCACACTACATTTTGAAGTAGAAGAATCTATATCACAAGTCATTCACTCACCCTCTGTTATGATTCCTAGCTCCTCAAGAAACAAATTATGCCTAAAGAAATGTGCACGAAGGAACATGTGAAGGACACTCTAGGGCATAGTCCTTAGCTTTTAAGGTGCTTCACAAGGGCTACTATTGGCCAACTCTTTTCACTAACACCAACGAACTACTAGTTAGCAACATCATTTCAATTGGAGCCACCCCCTACCCAACCAATGTCCAACCTTGTTTTCTCGTAGCCATTCAATTAGTGGGGAATTAATATTGTCGGGCCACTTCCTTAGGCCACTATACAACGAAGATATTTGATAGCAATAGTCAACTACTTCACTAAGTGGGTAAAAGGCAAAGGTTTCTCAAATCACATCCAGTAAGGTCCATGACTCTCTCAACAACTTTATTATTTGTAGATTTGGAATTCTAAGAATTTATTGTGGCAAGTAATAATATCTAGTTCACTAGGAAGCCTTTTCATGAGTTTTGTCAAGCATATCACATCGAGCTTCGATTCTTAATTTTTGGACATCCCCAAGCGAATGGTCAAGCCGAAATGATCAACCAAAGTATACTTCAAGGGCTTAAGGTTATACTAGATTCCACAAAGGGCTTATAGGTAAATGAACTTTCACAACTATTTTGGGCCTTCCAAACTACTCCTCGAATATGCATGAGGGAAACCTTGTTCTTTCTAGTTTATGGAATTGAAGTCCTTTTGTTAGTAGAAATTGGCCTGTCAAGCCATTAAGTCATAAACTATAACCCTAAATAGAATTATCAAAGTTTATGGTCATTCCTTGACCTGCTCGAGGAAGTACATGATACTATTAGCATCAGACAAGAAACCAACCATCAACGAATTGCTCGGTACTATAATAAAAGGGTTCAAGCACAAAAAATTCATGAATGAGGTTGTGTCCTCTATAAAGCCAAAGTGTCTAACACACCCGAAGAATTTAATAAGCTAGTTGTAAAATGTGAAGGACCATGCCAAATTACCAAAGTAATTAGGTCTGAGGTCTACAAACTCCGAACCTCAAAGGAGACAATACTTTTGCATGCCTAGGCCTTGGATAATCTAAAGAAGTCTTATCTTTAGTATTTATTTAAACATTTTAGTAAACCATTGTTAATTTACAATATCTATCCTTGCTTGTGACTGGTTCAGATCCCAGCCTAATACATCAAATGTTTTGTTCAAATAAATGTGTTGTGTACAATGTTCTTACAACTATTGAACAATACTTGTTATTCCAAATCAATGATCACTAACTCGACCACTTTACTTGCCAAGCCAAAAGGCTATCAACCTAGCTAGCTAGCAACAAACCGCATGGTTCGTAAAAATGTTACCTATGAGAATCATGAGCATGGTGCCCTATTTCAGCAACACACGTGGCCTTTCTTCGAGATTCACCTCATAACTTCCTAGCAAACACCAGCCCACACACCCTCGAATGAGATACGATAAATAAGAAATAACTTGGTTACAAAAAGGCATCAAGAAAAGGCTGATAGTTGCTAAGACATCCAAACCACATTAGGTCAAGGGATAGCTCTCATCAAATCCAAGTGGTAGGATTCCCTTGATTAGCTAAACCTTAAGCTAAACTGCCCACCACTTAAAGCCTAAAAAATAAAGCCTATATAAGTAGCAAACAACGTTCACCTTGTTATGCTCCCCATGGACTCGAGACGTGTCATCCTTCCACTTGCAAGACCACTTTTGGAGCTCAAAGTATTCACCTTCTACATTCTTGTGGATCTCTCAACAGGTAGCGTAGGTAGAAGACAACACTCTATGCTCCTCTTTCACTTTCCTCTTACCCTTGACAGCTTGTTCAACTTAAGCATACACTTGCTAATACGATTTCTCAAGCTCCGCAACCGAGAAGATAACTTGAAAGTCTTTGCTTTCAGATTTTGATTTGCCTCGTCAATTGAGATTTGCGAACAAATCCCACAAATTCAACTCTAGGTCCTCCACCAACTTCTTGAGAAAAGATAACTCGGTCACTTGAAACTACTGAAGGACACTTAGACAAAAGGGCCTTTAGCTCTTAGATTCAAGCCTCATGAGCAACAACACATCCTTCCAAAAAACATTCTTGATCTAGGACTAATTCATGATAGCTTACCAAGTTATAAGGAAAGTGAAAAATAAAAGTTAAAAAATAATATAAAAGAGAAAGAAATTAAAAGAGAGGATAATATAAAGGCCTGTAATTCAAGACCCTTCAAATGAAGATTGGGACACAACTCTACTAAACCGACTACCCAAGTCATTCATCTCGACAATTGACCCTTAGGCCCAAAGCGATAGTAGTTGTTGTCCAAGAAAAGGAAGATGTGCCTTGAGTCAATGAACCATTCTCCTCTACCTCCTCTATAGTAACAAAAATATGGCTCACTAAAAGAACCATTAGTGCACCCTCATGGTGAAGCACCTCTTACACACCTATAACTTTGACTTTAAAAGCCTAGGCCACTTCATCCTCAACCATTACCCTAGGTCCTCCCTCATTTTCTAGCCTAGATAAGGGTCGTACCTTAGTCAAGACCATGAACCTAACTTACATTAGAGCACTAACACTAAGTAAAGGGTAAGAAGGAACAGATGACCTCCACATTAGGGGTAACCAAGTAATTGAGCACTAATTCTTTACTCAAGTCTTCTTTAGAGGCCCCATTTAAGTCTTCCATAAAGGCCCTCTATAAATCTTCCTTAAGGACTCTTCCTAGGTCTTCCATAGGAGCCATTTCTAGTTATTTCTTAGGGGCCTTGGCAGTAGTTTCTTCAAGGATGCAGGCCTTTGAAGTATGTACCAGGGGTAGCATAGGTTTGTTAACGTCTTTTTCTTTAGGATTAGAAATTACTTGTCTCCCAGGTTACCTCATTTGTTGAGCCTCAAGAACCCCGCCGTAACAAAGGTATAAGGATCAACCTAAGTAGCTTGCTTCCCCTTATTTCTCTTTGGGAGTTGTCCAACATGTTAGGTTTGACTAGTTTTTTATGTCTAGGTTTTCCCTCAGTGACATAAATTAATAGTCTTCCTTCAGCCTTCTTTCCCCACGACCTTAGGTAGGGATAGCCCCTTCAAATCTAAGAAGTCAAGGACCTTACTCGGAAAATGGGTAATAAGGATAAGCACAAAGTTTTTGGGTATAACAAAAAACTTGAAAGCAAAAGGCCAACAAAAAAAAAAAAAAAAAAAAAACAAAGCAGAAAGAAAGGATCCAGTAAGAAAGGGAGAAAGAAAAAGGACTTACGATACCTACCTAATAATTCGTAATTTTAGAGGAAGGCTCTATAAAAAATGCCTTTCTTGAAATGGCCAAAGGTACTTTGAGCACTCAAAAGATAGATCACCTCTTTTCCCACCTCGCAATTAAGCGAAGCCTTATGTTACCAAGGAATGGTCCACACATACCATACCACATTTGAAGGATCATCAACTCAAGGCCAAATGAAAACAAAGGAATGCTTCCAATCATTCGAATACTTCAAGCCCCCACTCATAATTAGCTCTTTGGTTTATGCTTTGGGAATTTTAAATGACAACAACGTTTGGGTGAAAAGTAAATCCAACCTCCCGAATCTCTTACTAGGTTGAACTAATACTAGAAAAGGCGAGGTATAACTTAAATCTTGGCAACATAACACAAAATCATGAATGTTGTAAGGTATTTCCATTTATAAATGTAAAATTGAGCAAAAGCCATCCCTAAGTAGAGCAAAAAGTCCCAAACACAATAGCAAGAAAGAAATCTAAAGCCGAAGTTGAATGTGTGTAAGGGGATGCAAACTCTTCTGACGATAGGATAAGATGCCTAAAGATGGGTGTTAAAATCCACCACCCATGTTCTTGGGACCTCGTACTTCATCAAGAACTCTTATTGCTATTTCGACAACATCCATTTTATCCCTTTAGCCGAGTGTTGCTCCCAAGTAATCTATCCCATGTTCTTAACATTGCGAATGCTAGATGAGAACATTATGACAATTAAGAGTAGATCATCGTAGATAAAGGAATAGGGAAAGTCATGAAGAAAACATTGGAGAAGAAGAAAAAGACTTGGTATGCTATTTGTTATTTATATAAGAAGGTTGAGAAGACGATGTGAATTCCAGGAGTACCTTAGCTAATCATGGGCATGACTTCTTTCAAAAGGTAAGTGACCAAGGTCAAAATGCATGTGGTTTCCACAACCAAATTGGGAAAGTGTGTGTTTCACACTCTTCGATAGCAAATGGGACTTGGACTAATAGAAAGTTGCGTGCAACTGTAAGTTATTAATGGCATGACAATTATCTCTTCTCCCTAACTTTTGAGATTCTAGAGATTTTCAAAAGTACCAATCTCGACCTTGACATTTCTATTACTAATCTTAGCTATGACATTTTGAAGGCCAACCTTGGCCTCAATATTGAGCAACTAAACTAGGCCTTAACCCACTAGGACTTCGACAAATGTAAAACTAATTTTGGCTACAAATAAGTGATGTTACTCTTACCTCCTTACTTCAATTACCTTGAACTAAGAAAGTGGGAGACTTTTGATAATGCCTAAGAATCAACTCTAAGTCAAGTCACGCTCAGTCTTGGCTCACAAGTTTGGCCTCGCCCTACAAAATAGGTCACATTTGGCCTCGGTATTCAACAAAGGGCCTTTCGAAACCCAAACGAATAGGCTTTCATAGATTTGCAAGCAAGTGTTTCTTGCCCAGGATCAAATTCCTAAAATTTAGGAATGAACTTGGAATAGGCCTTTTCTCCTAAATCTTAGAAGGATGTTATATATATATATATATATATATATATATATATATAAGGATCCTAATCCCCTTAGTTTGTCTAGGATAATGATTCCTAGCTACCACCAAATTATGAGACCTAATCCTTAAGCAAGGGTTTTCTCCATATGGCTATAAAGCAGAAGGATCTCTCTTCTTGGGTACGCATTTAATTTATACATAATATTATATTATCTCTAGCCATCTAGTGTATCCTTTCACTCTTTATCTGACTTAAGCATTGGAATGGCTTTCTCGAGATAATCTCACTTGTGTCCTTTTTTGCGATTTGCTAACATCCTTGCAGGTTGATTAAGGTTTCTACCATCTAGCTCCCTTCTTATTAATCATATTGGTTGTCAATTTTTAACATCATCGATAAAATTTCCTCTTATACCAGAAAGTACACAAAGGTAACATTTTATGTCTAAAGTGACCTTATAGGAATTTATTTTTGCTTTAGAACGGAAAACTTATTTATTTTGATTTATTAAAAATAAAAAACCTCTAAATCTTTTTATAAAATTGGATCAGGAAATTATAAAAGTTCAAAATTTTTACATAAGAATAATGAAGTCTTTTCCTAAATTCAAAACAAAAATTACAAAAATTTATGTATAGTTTAAAATATTATTTTCATAAAAAGAATAACATGTCTCATTCTTGTCTGATGGAGCATAATGTGACATGGACTGCACAGCAGACTCGTGAGTTCTCTCATAATAGCGCTCTTTCACGTTATTTTATTAAATTAGCATTTTTTTGCTATATTACGATATTATTTACTTATTATTTTTAATCTTTATTTTATTATATAAGTGTTGTTGTCTATATACAATGATAAATTTATAATTGCGGGAGACTATCTGTCTCAATCTTCTAATTTACAAAAAACATGTAAAACATAAGATAATTAGGGGTGTAGAGTGTTTCTCGTGCAAACTCTTTAATATTTAAATCAGTCTACAAAAGAGTATTTAGAAGTAATAGAAATATAATGTGAGTAAAGTTCTACTTATGGCTCAATCGAATGAATCACTCTTTATTTATAGAAATTAAGATTATCAATAAAAAATGTATAGTCTTTTAAGATTACTTGTTAAACTTTCATTAATTTTTACTAATCTATTTGTCATTTTCTATAAAAATTCACCAATCTTTGAGGAACCCAAATTCATGTTTTGATGTAATTAACAATTTCAGTAACAAATTTTAATCTAAGCTCTGTATGAATTGTAACACTCTTAATCCATATAAAAAGTTTATGTTAATAGATTTGATCATTTTTACACTTATTACTTACCCAAATAAAAAATTTAAAAAAAAGAAAAAGAAAAAGAGAAGAGTTAAATACTAAAAGTGCCAAGAAATTATTAGTTAAATCAAAAGAAGAGTTAATTATAGTGATTAAGTGTAATTAATCATTTAATAAATAAATAAATACATCCCTTTCAACTCATGGAAAAGCATGTGAGGAGGGAAGCATGTACCGTGGAATATCCTAAATCATGAGGCCTTGCGGTGTGTGACCCATAACCAATTAATATTTAAAATGGGTCTTAATTAATTTATTTAAAATAAAAAAATATATAATTAATTAGAGTTCATTTACATTCATACTCATAACATTATTATTATTATGTCTTTGTCAAAATATAATTATTATTATTATATATTATAACTAAAAATCAAGTGAAGACAATGATGAAATCTACCCGAGGGGACAACATGACACGTCAGAGCATCCTTGCCGTCTAAGAAAGTTTTGTGAACAATATGTTTAGTGAAAGTAACTTACTTACTGTTGTATTGTTATGTTATTATTATTATTATTATTATGAACATCCACTCTCAAATAATATAATTGACTAAACATATTCTAAAAAATATATATATTTATATTTAGAATGAATGTAAATATAGTCCTTAATATTTGTCCCAATCACCATCATCATCATCATGTCAAAAAAGTGTGAAGTGAGTGGTGAGATAACTCCCGATCAAATTAGGGTTAGACACCTCTAAATTAAACTAAATATAGTAAGTGTTCCTCTCAAACGAAAAGACTGGAGAAAGAAAGAAAGACAGACAGAAACGGAAAGGGAGAGTGACGCGGCCACGAGTCGTGCTCTCATTGCATTGCATTGCATTATTTAGTGAAACGTCAAATCAAACAAACAGACAAACCAACCAACCCCCACACAACCGTGGTTCCTTTGCTGCGAAATTTCACGGAAACTTCTCCCCTTTTTGTCCTCACCCTCCTCCTCCTCCGCTGTCAACACAACCCCATTTCCAACATAATATTTCTTCTTTATATTTTTCACTTTTTGGGTTCTATTCTATTTATTATAATGTTATTTTGGGAAGATAATATTATTATTAAAGAACCATTTACGTTTAAAATTAAAATTTAAATTTAAAAAAAAAAAAGGGGGACCAACAAGGACTCAAAAGGTCATTTCTCAAAACATAAATGGCTATTCTTAAAAACAAACAATGTCTAGTGGTTTCCCAACGCAAGTTGAGAAATTTAGTTGAAGAAAGTGTAGTTGAAGTGGATGAGTTCACCATCCGAGGGATTGAGGGATGCCTCTATTTCTGCTGATCCATGCTTTCCAACTCTCACAGGCTCGCTCAATAACTTCACCCCTTGTTTCCAGTATCTTTGCTCTGCACACATGTAACTATTTCTTATCCATAAAGATGACACAAGAGCTACCATCCGTAATGATTAACCATACATAGTGGAATTAAGACTTGTGATAATGATGGTCGGCAGTGGGCACTAGCATTTTTTGCCCAAAAGAAACAGTGACTTCAACTGAAAAGAAAGAAAAAAAAATACAGTACGAGAAAAGTTCCTAAAAAAGAAAATAGGCTCGTCATCCCTTTTTTTCCATTTTTTGTAGCACAATTAATAGAATGATAACGTAGCCCTAGAACAGATCAACATTATGTATCTTTCAGAAGGTATTGTATAAAAATGTAAACATATATCTTATCTACTACATTATTTAACGGGGGATGTTGGCAATAACCTCTGAAGACATACAAGAGGCATCCTAAAGTTGGTTCTAAGCATTGATTTCAGATGTGGCGGATGAAGAAAGGCCCTCTTGAGAGTTTCATTAGTTAGTTTTGATGTTTTAAGCAATGGGATAATTTTGCCATTCTACATAATACCTCCTAAGGTCTTCTGGTAACTCTAATTTTGATTAGGCTTTTATTTATGGTTTCTTCCTAATCGTACTCATAGTTTCTTCCTAACATAAGGTAGCGTTTGTTAAAATGAACAAGATAAGAGAGTATCAAGATAAGGTTGAAAAGTATTCCAAGATTTTTATCAAGTTATTTTTTAAATTTTTTAAAATGCACTAGAGGACACAAATGTTATTTTTTTCTTATCTATAAAGACCAAAATATGCTTATCTTGAGAGAGGGAGAGATAAACATATCTTGAAAAATCAAGATAAGAAGTCACGTGACTTCTTTTCCAATGATCATCAGATAAGTTTAACAAACACGTTGAAAAGACCAAACATCCGAAATGCTTTCCATATCTTACCATTTTCCTCTCTTATCTTGATTAACAAACACCTAATCCTAATAGGTATAGCATTACTAGAGCTCTATAAATACCACTACAATCTCTTTTTTTAGAACTCTGAATGGAATATAATTATCCACAGTTTTCTCTAAGCAAGCTATTCATTTTTTCCAGTGTGATGCCACACGAGCTCTCTCTCTCTCTCTCTCTCAATCTTTAGTTTTAGATTCCTGCTTCAGGTCCTGCATTCAGCCCTTGAAATTCGTTTTTTCATCCTTATTTTGCGTTTAAACTGCCCACCAACCTTTTCAACAAATTTCCATACCCTTCTAACCCTAAATAAGCCTCTAATCAGTATGTATTCTCATAATATACCATATCCATTCTACATCAGTTTTCTGTACTTAATTTGAAAAGGCTAGTTGTTTTTTAGCTAAAAATGAAAAATAAAGTAGAACTACTTAACGTACACCACTTCAACTTTCTTCAGGGGAGGGGGGTGGTGAACCTAAGAAAAGTCAGATCAAAAGGGCCTATGCAGGGGAATTAGGCAGTTTCTAAAGGAATAAAGATGTTTGAGTAAATGTGATAAGGACTAAAATACATAAATTTTATAGGCTATAGAATTTGAGCGTATTCATACCAGGTCCTCTTGAAAGCACAATCGAGTTGTCCATGTCCATCACCCAATCAATCCAGAGCACAAAACCATGGCATATCCCGGCCTCTTTAAATTCAACCTGGATAGATTTTTTTGTTAGCATCCTCGAGCACTTTTACATGGACAAATAATTTGCTAACATGGCAATATAATACCTGGGTTTTCCCAAGACAAGGATGTATGGGTTTAGTGAAATCAAACTCCAAGACTGAAATTGCCTCACTTAGACCCTGAAATGGTACCAACAATTGCATTCAATACAGGTCCCCAAGCTGTCAGTTTATAATGTAACCACTATCTTTCCAAATGTTAGGTACTTTCCATTTCAAATATAAATTGATCACCTTATTCTCCCCAGACTGCCAGATAAAAAAGGGTAGACAAGGGATCCCTTGGGGGTCAGGAGAATCACCACATGCCCCTAAGGTGGCATTCACTATAGAATGATCAAAACCTTCAATCTCTCGTAAGTAACGGCGACTTCTCCAAATACCCTGCATAACAAGGTTTGGTAAGTCTTTATAACATGACTACGTACTTGGTTGAAGTCAAAAGTGAGAACCATAAAAAACTTAACAGGAAGAGACATTGCAGAAGCCTTCAGGATTCCTTTACAAGGCATTATCAGTGCATCAGCAGACAGGACAGGGTCCAGCATAGTCCGTTGCTTCCTTGGGTTCATTTTGAAGTGTGGACGAAATTTTCAGGTAAATAGTAAAAATTGGATTATGGAAAAGCAAAAAAAATAGAACATACTTCTTTTAGCAGACCACATAAACAGAATATGGTTATATGTCATGACTTATGTGCCGTGGAATTTAATTAGGAGGCATCCACACTATCATCTGATGTGGAGAGAGAACTCTTTAACATCATTTATGGAATGACCTCCACCTCTTAGTAATTTTCATCTTAAGAATTAGCTTATAAATTCCTATGACAGACTTTTTAGTTAAAATATGAGTCTTCACTTATTGTATACCAAGGTACTACCCATCCAAGAGAAATAACAAAGCTGAATTCCTAAAAGCTCAAAATCAGATGCAAGACTTATCAAATATACTTATATGTATGTTCACATGCATGCCTACCCACCCAGTGGGATTAAGGCTTGTGATGGTGACAATGTTCATATGCAAGTCTAGCCTGACCATTCAGTGACAATGTTCACATGCAAGTCTAGCCTGACCATTCAAACAGCCATGACAAACAAATGTGCAGTATTAAGTAAAATAGAGGACTATCTAATAAGCTTTTAGAAATTGACAAGTGGACATAGTAAAATTTTTCTAAAATAATTTTCACAGATGGAAGTTAAGCCACCTAAGCACACATGGCTTTACTTTCTTTTCTCATTTATTTATTTTCTCTATCTTTTTTCTTCTCCATCAGTGTCCATTCTATCGCCCCATCCAAAGTATCAAAAATCACATTTTCACTTACTCTCTCACCCTCTCTCTCCAGCCACAACACAAAGTATTATTGGTTTTCATTACTTAAACATTGCAGCAAGAAATTATTTTTTTCATTTTATAGTTAATTCAAGCAATAGTCTAATTGGGTGACTAGGGGCAGATCCAGAAATCTATATAGGGGGAGGCTGAAAATTTTTTTTGAGGTGTAGAACTGCACATCATAGATTTTGGGGTGGGCTGTAATTTTTTTTTTTTTTACTGAGTTATTATTAAAAATTATTTTTTTTACATTAAAAAAATAATTTTTTATATTAAAAAATTATGAACTGAAGCGCAGGGCAACTCACACATGGATCTGCCACTGTGGCTGACTGAAAATTAATTAATTGTGTTACAACAAAAAATCAATCAAAACCACACATTTAAAATAAGAAAATAAATTTGGATCTAGATAATTATGCAAATAGTTTTAGAGATATCCAGGGAATTAACCTACAAGTCTTTGAATTTTGTTTGAAATTGCATTCCTAATTCATGTAGAAAAGTCAAGTATGTGTTTTATGTGAGTTATTTTCGGGATTTTGACTTTATATTTTTTTCATGTAATGTAACCATATCATAAAAAAGATGAAAAAGAATCCTGCTACAATGTCAAAATAATATTTAGAAAACCATATTTAAATACCAAAGACCAACAATTCCAACAATAGAAAAATGTTGGGAAAATGGAGATGGCCATTGGAATGGAGATTAGATTATTATACATGGTAATGGTGAAATGAACATTGATTATTTGCAATGCTACATTGATGTTCAATTAAAGAAGATTATAATAGGCATTAATTATATGCCGAAGGCCTAATCTGACATATTACTTTGAAAAAATCCAATAAAAGTACAAATCATTAGGGAATTTTCTAAAACTTATAGAATCCAAATCCAAACCGCATGTAGTTGGAAGTAAAGCACTATCCATGCTGGACAACTAATAACTAAAGGGACCATCTCCCAATTTATTGATTTTATTCATCCACACCTATTCACATATAATTATAATGAAATCTCACTTTAATAATATACATGTCAGATAACATTTATCACCCTAATATATCATTTAATGAAACTTTAAGAAGCATTGAGTTACAACTCTGGCATTCATTAGCTTTTTGCACTCTACCAATGCTTCTTCCTTAGCATAAAAAGTATCCTACTCAAGAATGCCACACATGCAAGTTTGCTAATTTAAAGAGGCATGGAACACATTCAAATTAGAAATAGATCCCAAACACCATGATGATAAAAAAAATCTGAACAAAATCTCAATGACTTAAACATTGAATTAAAGTTGTATAAGTAAACTTCCAAAATCCTATCACTCACAAGTATGTGAAGTGTGACTCTTATGTAATTTTAGGTATCAATGCATGCAGAATCGCAGTTGCAATGGCTTTTCTCACAAAAACATAAGCATTAACATTCTCGGCCAAAGCTGAAATCGTTGTTCCTTGCTCAGACACACTACTAGATAAGAAATCAAAACATGCCATAGAAACACGAATAAAAGTGGTGTTATTTACCAAAACCGCAGGTTTTGCCATGGAAGCACATTATCGTTCCCATAATAAAATGGTTCTCCAACCAAGAGCTCAACCTGCAGAGACATAAAATCCCCAAAGTGCGGAGTTTAAATTTCATAATGTCTAAAGCAGCTTTTGTAATCAAGTGAATTATATTAAAAATGAAGGAAAATTGGCATGTCAAACAATTTGGAAAATTATAACTAAGAAACTAACAACTGCAATCCTACAATAATTACTAGCTATTATAGTTTGGCCACCACATATTATTGTGTAGCAAAAACACAAAAAGCTAACTGCATAGCATCTAGCTTGGTATACAAACTGGAAGATGAAGACAGAACATTGCACAGATAAAGCTCCCAAGAAGTAAAAGCGCAGCTTCAGACTTGACATACAAGCTGAGTTGGCAAAATGGGCCCGGCCCGACGGGCTGGCCCGTTGGGGCCCGGCCCAACACCGGGCTCGGGCCAGCATTTTGCTGGCCCGTTTAAGGCCAGACCAATTTGGCTCGGCCCGCTTGGCCCGGCGGGCCAAATGGTGGCGGGCCGGGCTGGCCCGCCAATCGCCCAACCCCCCCCCCCCCAGCCTTACCTCTCGCCCTCGCCCTCACCCTCACCCTTTGTCTCGCCCTCGCCCTCACCCTCTTCTCGCCCTCGCTCTCACCTCGCTCTCGCCCTCTGTCTCGCCGTCGCCCTCACCTCGCCCCTCGCTCTCGCCCTCTGTCTCGCCGTCGCCCTCACCCTCACCCCTCGCTCGCCCTCACCATCGCCCTCGCCCGCGCCCCTCTCTCTCGCCCTCGCTCGCCCTCTGTCTCGCCGTCGCCCTCACCCTCGCTCTCGCCCTCACCCTTGCCCTCGCCCTCTGTCTCGCCCTCGCCCTCGCTCGCCCTCTGTCTCGCCGTCGCCCTCGCTCACCGCCCTCGCCCTCGCCGTCGGCCTCGCTCGCTGCCCTCGCCCTCGCCCTCGCTCGCCGCCCTCGCCTGGGCGGGCCAAATTGGCCCGCTTGGCCCGTGTAGGGCCGGGCTAGGGCCAGCAATTTGCTGGCCCGTTTTTAAGTGGGCCAATTTGGCCCGGCCCGCTTGGCCCGGCGGGCCACTTGGTGGCGGGCCGGGCTGGCCCGGCCCGGCCCGTTTGCCATCTCTACTTTTACCAGAGATCATATGGCAAGTTGAGAACAACTCAAGAGTCCCTAGCACAAGTTCAAAGGCCTTCTGGGAGTTACGCAACTACCAATGGGTGTCTGGGAGTAGCCATAGTAGCTTTCCAGAGATCTTTAGGAGCTGCTATTGATGACTCCAAGGGTTGCTGACAACAACATAGAATCACCAGGGGTGTGGGAGAAGAAAGAAAATGAAAATTATGAAAACATTTTCCTATTTTCAAAATTTTGAAAACGAATAGTAACCAAGACAATTTTTTGTTTTATTGTCAAAATAGTGAAAATGAAAACTGAAAATAGGCACTAAGAATTTTAAGAAGTGAGTAATAAGCATCAGGGGTAGCTATGAGTGCTTGTAAAAACACAGTGGATCTCCATCTTAGGGTACTGAGATATGTACCAACAGTTGTAAGGGTACATGGGCACATTGTGAATATTCAAAATAACTTCTATCACATATATTCCAGAATAAGATGATGTTATTCAAAATATACTATAACACTAAATAAATAAAAAAAAATGAGATTTCTCTCCCTCATCCACGTGACAAAGTAAAAAATTTTATTGTTATTAAATGTGAGCTTCTTTTGCTTTAAAATCATCAATAAAAATCATCCCAATATCCAATTTAGATACGTATGTCAAAGGTTGACATTTATATCTATCTGCAAGTTGCTTTTTGACTTAAAGCACCATGAATCCTCTGGGCCATAGCAGTAAATGGAAATAGATAGCATTCCATCAGTGCTTGATTTTGAGGAATACAGATCAATCTTTCTCTCATGAACTTTGGCTCTTTCCTCTCCAAGTGTTGGTGCTGGCTATGCATGTAATTCTAGAGTCCAATTGCAGCTTAATTCTTCAAGCCAAATGCTATTGGACACATAACAATTTCAAATCAATATCTAGATAAAGAGGAGAGAGATGGTTTCAGTGAATGCACTATCAAGCTCTGATCCATAGCGATAATAGGCTTAATCAAGCTTGAATTTCACCACATCTTTAACTGAACAAAGACAATTAGGATTTCCTTAATTTTAGGTATTTGATTATTATCTTTGACTTTTGATTGCAAATCCTAGTTTATTATGGCTAGGATTCCTTAATTTTAGTGACTGATCAGATTAGATGTTTTCATGGGTTCTCTTTGATTATGATATCTTAAGTTCAAAGGATTCAATTAGATTACATACCTTAATTGTTTCTCTTTCTGATTAGGGAAACAAATCCTAATAGACTGAGGACTAAGAACTCTGTATATCTGCATTGCCTCTAGCTTATTTTTCTTAAGCAATCAAATACAACTCAGCCTTTGGCCTAGTCGGAGGTTGATCCCCTCAAAGAGATCAAATCTTCTCTTAATTTCCATTTCCTTTTCAATTGTTCCAAATTTCCCCCAAAAAAACCTAGGGTTTTATCATAGACCTCTATGTGTTTTTGATGACCCGTCATAAGGTTGGTGATAAGGATATCCTGATAAAGTTCCTATTTTGATTAGATTTAGATTAGGTTTTATCTTGTTATATTTTAGACAAGTTGATCTTTTCATTTTTATTTTGATTAGATGATTATAGTTACGATTTTTTTTTTTTTTTTGGACAAGTGATTATAGTTATGATAGGATTTGAATTCATAATGATGTTACAGTTAGGATTAGATTTTGCCTAATCACTCTTTTGATTAATAAATACAAGTGATATTTTTTCTTTTTTTTCCAATTATTCTGTCTCCTTTCTTAGAGTTGATGAAATTGAACAATTAGTCAAAAAAGAGGTAGAGGTAGATCTAAGAAGATTTTGGGAGAGACATTAAAGTTTGATATAAAGTGTATGGGCCTAAATGAAGATATGACAAAAGACAAAAATACATGGAAGTCTAGAATTCACGTAGCCGACCCTATATAGTGGATATGTTGTTGTTGTTGTATTCTCTCTCCTTTCTTAAGCTTCTTCTACTTCTTTTCTTCCCCTACTTTCTTCTCCAATCTTTTGAGCATCCCCCATCAAATTTGGTGTCAGAGCTCTCTCTCTCTCTCTCTCTCTCACACACACACACAGATGCTTCCTAGTGACCAACACCTCCATGCATTAACCTTCCCTCTTCTCAAACATTACAGGCTAGCTCAACAAAATCCAACTGCTTGTACACTAAGTTGTCACTCTACAAGATTCATATCTGTATGAAAGTTACTTCACAGGCATCATCCAATATTAAAATGTGGTTTACAATTAAAATTTTCAAATTTCAGGAGGGAAAAAAATATTATATGTTATAGTATGAGCAAATGTCACTAATCACTCATCCATCATCACTCCTTGTTTGCACAACTCATGTTTGCAGGAAAGCAGATTCTGTAATTTGATACTCAAGCAGGAAAGAACAAATGTCTATGAATGACCATACACAGTTCTACAAAATAATAATTAATGAGCAAGTAGAAGCAGAAACATAATTGACTATACCTATTGTTCACATCTTCAAAGGGGACACTGAGAAAGAAAGAATCGTAAAATTCAACTATAATATTGTAATCATATTATTTGGGCATTTGAACAAATTAAACTGACAGTAATTCTGACAGCATTTTTTTATGCACAAATCACAGAAAGGGAGAGAGATCTTACAGCCTTTTTAACAGCTTCTATCATGGAGCATCTCCAATTGTTATCTCCATAAATTGCAACTCTTTCTGGTGACAGAATCAGTTGATTATCTCTAGCAAATTCATCAGAAGGAGTTTCTGTATCCAGGTCTTGAGTCTCCAAATTATATGAGATACTGATGTCATTATGATATGCATGTAAGTGAAGCTCTTCGTCCTTGGATACGGACAAACCTTTTCCTGGGATGAAGAATACACATTGTTTCCAGTGATCACACCAATCCATTGAACCTAGACAAGCAAAAGAAATTAAAAAAATTTGATGATACAAGTGCTGGTCTATTCTTTTTATTAAAATCCAAGTGGAAGAGTTTATATTAATTGGATGCGGAAAAAGAAGATTGCCCAGTTTATCAGTGACTAAAAACACAGGTCTCCACAAAGTCTTTTGATTTTTTTTATCAACAAAAATCCATGCTCGAGAATAACTACAAAAAAAATTAAAAATGCCCAGTTTATCATTTGAGCTTGAAATTACATACGCAAATAATCTGAACAAATTCTGTATTTAGTTCATCTCTATACAAAAACTGGATCCCACAATATGCAGATACTGTTGAGTTGTTATCCATTGTAAGCTTTTAGATGAAGATGCATATACTTCCCGGGCTGAATCAGAAAGAAGCTTATGAATACAATACCTCCAGTTAACTCTTGCATAGATTTTTCCCCCTGGGGATAGGTAAATAGGATAGGAATAAGGGCTACCTTAAACAGGGGTAAAACCCTGTCCAACCTCCATGCACAAAAAAATTGTCTTCCTATATATATATATATATATATATATATATCAAAAGGCATGCATAGATCATTCAAAATGTTTGACAAAAGAATAAAAAAAAGTTAAACCATCTCTCTGATATCCAAAAGAACAGGGAAACGGAATATTTCCATTAGCGCAATACATAGAACTCAAATATGCATTAAAGCATTGAACATGGAGTTCAAATTTTAGTTAAAGTACCTCCAACAACATCACCATTCATGTTGTTAGAAGTATATATACAATATAAATCAGTCATGATGGCCAACAAGGAGAATAAAAACCAAAATGCTTCATTACTTCAGAAATATTTTTGGCCTTCACTCCATTGCTCCCAACAACCTTGAATAGGGGAGACAGCAGTAGCAGATAATATTTCCAAAACTGATTCATTTCCTAAGTTTACTTCCAAGTGCACCTGCAGTACATGATAATTGCAGAGACTAATTTATAACACCTTCACTTACAACTCCCAAACTCACCTCCAACACATGATAATTGAAGAAACTTAGAATGCCATTTTTTTTTTCTTTTTCTTTTTTTTTTTTGGGGGGGGGGGAGGGGGGGGGGGCGCAGCTGAACACTTAGAATGCCTTCACTTACAAACTGAAAAAATAAACAAGCACCTTCACTCACTAGGTAATGATGATTGTGAATTCATGCTAAATGGAAACCTTATCCATTTTGGACCGGTGGAATAAAAGATTCTTCCTTCACAATCAAGCTGAAGTATCCACCTGAAAATAGAACCAATTTATTGGAAATCATCCTAATAAATTTGTAGCAAGGATGCATTAATTATTGTACCAAAATGTATACCATGAAATAACAGCATGAACTGTACCATCATTAATTGCCTTTATGTGGACATTGGTTTTTCCTTGGCTTTCTGGCCTTCTCCAAAAGTCGAATTCAAAAATTTTGAAGGGTTCTGATAGCTGGATAAATGTTAAAACTGAGTAGGAAAGGAAATAAGCCTCTACTTTTCCTAGTAATTTTTCCAAGAATAGATATGCCTTACAAGTTTGATTTCATCTTTCATTGCACTGCAATGCATGACAAATTGTTTTGACTTCACACATAAAATTGTCTCTTTCCCCATTGGAACAAGTCGGATGTTGTCTGAAGCTTTTGCTTCATTATTATATAAATCATGAAGCTTCCACAAATACTCACTTTCAACCAACTGCAATACAAAAATTTGAGGAAGAAAATCTTAACATTAGCAAATAATGTACACAACAACATACAACATATCCAGCCGTTATCCCACTATGTGGGGTTGGCTACATGAATTCTAGACTTCTATGTGGGTTACATCCCAACAGATAGTTTGTTTAGAATTCATATTTGGATCCGACTAGGTTTTACGCTAGCTGTCGGCTACCTAACACAACCCTCCTCCTTTATCCGGGCTTGGGACCGGCAGTGGATAATATCCCCTGGCGGAGTAATGACATTAGCAAATAATGTGATTAAGGAAAATGAGGAAATCCTTTACCATCCTTCTGATGAGAATTGAGTTTTACAATCTCGTAATCAGTGGATAATTTTTTATTCCCCCTGGAAGAAATAAAAGAACCAGAAAACAAACAATATATCACATCATAAAATTGAGAGGAAGAGTGTAACGACCCCAAACTGGGGGCAATGATCAACACTATCCCCAAATAGGACTGTAGCCCCAGTAGGAAGTAGTACGCCTCATATACAATCTCTGCTTAAGAACAATCAAATTATTGAGACAAAGGAGATGAAAAATACCTCATTCTCATTCAAAGGAAATAAGCTGCTTGCAGCATTTAAATACATAAAATGTAATGCCCTGCTCTAACTGTCAACTACCGCTACTAACCAACCAATGAACTAACTAACTGTACAAACAAGCCATATAACAAAAAATACGTTTAATATCTGTTACTCCCCCCTCAAGATGGACCATGAATATCAAGAATGGTCATCTTGGCTAATAAAGGAAACAACCAAGCAGCTGGGAGAGGCTTAGTAAGCACATCAGCCAGTTGATGCTGAGTGCAAATAGGAAGGAGCTTGAGGATTCCATCAGCAATCTTGACCCGAACAAAATGACAATCAAGCTCAAAGTGTTTTGTACGCTCATGGAAAACAGGATTAGTAGCTATGTGTATGGCTGCTTGGTTGTCACAAAAAAGTAGAGCAGGAGCAAGAGAAGAGACCTGGAAGTTCAACAAAAGCTGAGAAAGCCACACAAGCTCACTGGCAGTGGAGGCAAGAGCATGATACTCAGCTTCAGCAGAAGATCTGGAGACAGTGCTCTTCTTCTTTGCTCTCCAGGAGACCAAGGACTCACCAAGGAATATGCAAAAACCTGTAACAGATTTCCTTGAGTCTAGACATGAGCCCCAATCAGCATCAGAAAAGGCACGAAGTTGAAGAGAGGATGAAGCTGAAAAAAATAACCCTTGACTAGGAGCAGCCTTCAAATATTGGAGAAGGTGATGAGCTGCATCAAGGTGAGGCTGTCGAGGTTGAGAAACAAATTGGCTGAACTTGTGAACAGCAAAAGTAATATCAGGCCTAGAGATAGTAAAATAAAGCATTCTACCAATAAGCCTCCCATACACAGTAGGATCCTCAAGTAAATCCCCCTCAAAAGAACTTAACTTGGTGTTGGGAATCATAGGTAAAGAAGCAGGTTTGCAAGCCAAAAATCCAGTATCCTCAACGAGTTGTAAAGTATAGTGCCTTCGAGAGAAAAATATACCTTTGGCAGATTGAGCTATTTCCAAACCAAGAAAGTACCTTAACCAGCCAAGGTCCTTAAGCTTGAATTGACCGTGAAGGAATACCTTGAGAGAATCTATGACTGCAATGTTAGGACCAGTGATAATGATGTCATCAACATAAACAAGAAGAGCCACAAATGAATTACCAATACCCTTAGTGAATAGAGAGTAATCTGACCGAGACTGATGAAAACCATGTTGAACAAGGACAGTAGAAAATTTGGAAAACCACTGGCGGGAGATTTGTTTTAAGCCATAAATGGACTTGTGTAATTTGCATACTAACCTCTCCCCCTGAGAATAAGCATGATTTTGAGGCTGATAGCCAAGGGAAAGATCCATGTACACCTCCTCAAAAAGATCACCATTAAAAAAAGCATTATTAACATCAAGTTGAACTAGAGACCACTTGTGAATAGAAGCAAGAGCAAGCAGGACTTTGACTGTTACCAGCTTGGCAACGGGGGAAAAAGTGTCAAGAAAGTCTAAGCCCTCTTGTTGAGTGTACCCTTTGGCCACTAAACGGGCTTTATGCCTCTCTATGGTGCCATCAAATTTGTACTTGATCTTATATACCCATTTGCAGCCAATAGAATGTTTGTCATGTGGAAGAGGGGTAACAGACCAAGTGTTATTTTGCTCCATAGCCTCTAACTCAGCAGCCATGGCATGCCTCCAATGAGCATATTGGGCAACCTGATGATAGTATTGGGGTTCAAATGTGGAAGACACTGTAAGAAGAAAAGATCTATGAGAAGAAGAAAGATTGGTGTAAGAGAGGTATTGGTGCAAGGGATACAGTGCCTGGGCAAGGGGGGGTGGTTTGCTAGCCAAGAGGTTACAATGAAAATCTTGTAGATAAGGAGGTTTTGTGGCTCTAGCAAACCCACAGACAAGAAGAGAAGACAAAGCAGGAGGTTGAGGATTAGAGAGGATAACATGATCCTCAGCTAAACCGGGAGAGGCAATAGGATCAGGTGAAGGGAGGATTGTACAAGGCAAGTCAGGAGCTGGCTTGGGCAAAACAAGGTTAGGAAAGGGATTCATCACTTCATCAGAAGTAGTGACAGAATGGAAGGGAAAAATGTGTTCATGGAAAACATCTCAAGAAACAAAAATGACTTTAGTGGCTATGTCATACAGCTTGTAGCCTTTCATACTGGGAGGATAACCAATAAAACACAAGCTGTGGCTCTAGGGTGGAATTTGGTTCTATGAGAGGGCAAGGTAGAAGCAAAGCATAGGCTGCCAAATACTCTAAAGAAATCATAGTCAACAGGGGAATGGTATAACAGTTGATAAGGGGATTGATTTTGCAAAACAGAGGCTGGTGTTCTGTTTATCAGAAATGCAGCAGCAAGGACACATTCTCCCCAAAATTTAATAGGCACCCGAGCCTGAAAATATAAGGCCCTAGCCACATTAAGAAGGTGCTGGTGTTTACGTTCTACAACTGAGTTTTGCTCAGGTCTCTCAACACAGGAGAATTGATGAACAACCCCTTTTGAAGCAAAGAAATTAGTAAACTGCAACTCAGGTGTATTATCAGACCTAAACCTTTTAATCACTGTATGGAATTGAGTCTCAACAAGTGAGAAAAACTTGGGAATAATAGACCTAGCATCAGATTTATGCCTCATGAGAAAAACCCAAGTAAATCGTGTACAGTCATCCACCAAAGTCAAAAAATATCTATGCCCAGCATAAGTAACATGGTATGGACCTTAGTGTCACAATGGATAAGCTCAAATGCAGACTTAGATGGTCCACATCCTGAATAATGCAAGCTGAGAGACAATGAATTCTTCCCAGTTAATGCACTCACAAATATCAAGTTGAATTTGAAATGAGGCATATAAAGTACATTCTCAAGTACTAGGTGAGAGTTAATCCTCATAGTCCCAATGAAATTTACAGATATCTGACCATGATTAGGCAGTGTAACAAAAGCATTTTGAACGGGCCTCACGTACTCAAAAGAAGACTGATTGCAACATATATGATTTGTGGCACCCAAATCAATTATCCAATACCTAGGGTAACTAAGCCCTGGATTAACTGAAATAGAGAAGCAGGTACCTGATGCTTGATCAAGAGAAGTATCAACCTCTGTGCCTGTCTTAGCATCAGAAAGGTGTGAGCTGAGCATTCCCATCAATTGATGATATTAAGAAGCACTTAAGGTCGGCATAAAACTCCCAAAACTTTCATGATTCTTAGGCTGATTAGGGACACATTCAGAAACTTGACTAACAACAGCAGAATTTGCCTGAACAAGTTGGTTAATCCTTTGTTTAGGTTTGTATCCTGGAGGATATCCATGCAACTTGTAACACTTACCAATTGTATGTCCATTGAACCCATAGTGTGTACAAAAAGGACACTCCTGATTTTTACCATAACCAGGTTTACTCCCATCATGTTTAACAAAAAACACTACTGATTCATTCCCACCAGCAGAGGTAATTATATTTCTTTGATTTTCTTCTTGAGATATAAGAGCAAAGACTTTATTGATGGGAGGAATAGGATCCATAAGGAGAAACTGACCTCTAACTTGCGCAAACCAGTCATTTAGCCCCATCAGAAAAGACATGATGTACTCGGTTTGATAGTGATCTGCAAGAGCTTTAGTACCTCCGCAAGAACACTTCCCACGTGCACATAGGCCTATAATTGCTAAGTTCTTCCCAAATTGTCTTAAGCTTAGTGAAATAGGAGCTTACAGAAAAATGACCTTGAGTTAGATTCATCAGATCACGTCACAATTGGAATATACAAGGTCCATTGAGCATTCCTTGAGCTTTGTCCAGATCTCATGTGCAGACTCTGAGTAAATCACACTAGCCGAAATTTCCTTGGACACCGAATTGAGTATCCAAGAAATGACTATATCATTGTTGTGGATCCATGCATTGAAAAGCGGATCATCAATTGTCGGCCTTCCAATAGATTCATCAATGAACCCTAGCTTATTCTTTACTAACAACGTGATCACATGGCGCGACTCCACGAGCCATAATTGTCCCCGATTAATGGCTAAGAAACAAGGACAAGACCAGGACTATCGGAATGATGAAGAAAGTACGGACTTGAACCATCGTCGATGACAGAATTGCTCATCGACGAGGAGGACGAATCTGGAATTGTTGTCGCCATAGAACAAGTATGGACAAATAGCAGGATTTTGGAAGAAAAATGAAACTAAAGACTTTTAACAAAGAAGAATGCAAGATCCGTTGAGGTTGCCAGAGAATGACTGGAAAACCACAACGCGGATCGCGAAACAGGAAGCAAGCGATTGCTCTAATACCATATTGAGACAAAGGAGATGAAAAATACCTCGTTCTCATTCAAAGGAAATAAGCTGCTTGCAGCGTTTAAATACATAAAATGTAATGCCCTGCTCTAACTGTCAACTTCTGCTACTAACCAACCAATGAACTAACTAACTAACTGTACAAACAAACCATATAACAAAAAATACAATTAATATCTGTTACAAATCAATGCCCATAGGTAATCTAAACAAATCACAAAAGGTCCAAATGTTGCCCAACAAATCATGTCGCGTGGCTGATACTATTGTATAATCATGTGTGAGATAAAGAAACCCATCAAGATTCCCCTACTTCCTTAGTTCAGTTATTTTTTGGACTAAGTATATAAAAAATTTTGAAAAAGAAAAAGTATTAATATGATTTTCATCATAATTATCTCCTTGGATTTATTTCTTAGTTACTGGGCCTTTTCATCAATGATTATCTCCTCGAATTTATTTGTTAGTTATTGGACCTTTTCATCATAATTATCTCCTTGGATTTATTTCTTACTTACTAGGCTTTGGTTGCCATTTAATAGCCCAAATCACCCAATGGGCCACTCATACATACAAACCCATTAGGAAGATCATTTTGAACACCCACTAAGTTGCCCTAATTGATACCCTATAAAAGTAATGAATCTCTTCACTTTCCCATCTCTTACAAAACCAATAAAGCACGACACACATCAAGGAGAAGAAAATATCACTTGATGATGGCTAGGGATGTTGAAGCATTTATTATCAATGTCTAGGTACCTCTTTCTTCTCTCTCAATCTTTGCAGACTCAATAACAATGGTGGGTAAAACTTTAACAGTGTATTGCTAACTCATTATCATATTCTTGGTCAAACCTTCACCCCTAATGGGAACACCTCATGATCGCCAACCACAATCACTGCCAGGCTAGTCATGACTTGGTTGCAATCAAGACCAAATCACTAAGTGGTCATCATCGGTGCAGTCACATCTACCATGGTTGTAGCCAAGTCACAATAGCAACTCTTGGGGTCTCCATGACCTGGTTGGGGTTACAACCTGAGTCACAACCAACACCGATTGCGACTTTGGTCACAACTTGAGACCTCATATTGAAGCCCCCCAATTAACCTTTTCAGGACAAGGAACTAGAATTCCTCTAAGCAACTAGAATTCCCCTAATTGACTTTTCAAAAGAATCTGAGTTCCAAGCAACTAGAATTGCTCTTGCCAAATTCTTAAGACTACTTGTCTCTTAAACATTCCAAGATAGAACATTCATATTGATTAAATATCCCTATCTTCCTTATCCCTTTTCTCGGCCTGCTAGGCTACTCTTTTGTTAATTCCCTAATCAGTCAGTACCTTTAGAAGCTCCTCCTCATTACCCCTATCTACCAGCCTAAGAAACCACCCTACTTCCCAGGTTTCTTTAGCCGTAAAGAATGAATCAATAATACGCAAGTTTAAAAGATGAGTATAACTATTCTCCAGCAACCCAATTGTAGCCGCCTGTGGAAGGACAACAGAGCCACCATGCTCTTCAGAACCATCCTGAATTAAATGTGAAACAGAAGCCGAAAGAATTGACTCTTAGTTCCTTGTTTTCCCCCATTATGTTGTCATGGTACGATGGATTCTTAGTTCCTTGTTTCATCCCATCATGGCGTATTTTTTTTGTCATCATGATATGTGGTTCCTTACCAGGCACATATTCTTTCCCATTTATTATATTGGTCTAACGTGTTCCCTTAAATAATTGTTGCTTTAGTTCTATTTCCTCACATCTTAATGCTTTCTATCCCCCACTAAATCAGTTGAGATTTAATCCCATTCCTTTAATATTTCAAATCTATAGATACAAGCCTTTGATGTGCAGTGATTGTGGTATGATACTACTGTCATTGAGATATGTTGATACCCAAAGTGACGCTCTTGAATACACTAATTTCATTGATTATAGGAAGTACATGACACTAGGAGTCTTACTAACCACTTGCTAAATTGTAACTATTTCTCTATTTACTAGATGGCATGTATAGAGATATTGACATCAATGTGCCATTCTGTTACGATGACATGGATGTGATGAGATATCAATTACTCAATACGGCATTTTGAGTTATTATTAATATTACATGAGGGGCTCTAACTTGATTATTATGAGCACAAATTGTATGATATGAGGCTTACTACGCCTTATTGGGGCTCATAGTTCTACTATGGGAGAGGGGATCTATAAGCGAAGGTATAGCTTGGGTTAAATAGAAGCTTTAAAAACAATGGTAACTTACTTTTTCCAAAGCACCCACTCATTTTGGCACTTCTAAATGTAATTAGAAGAAAACTACACAAGAAAATAAATTCATATAGAAAAGTAAAGAAACATTTAAGATTGGGATAAAATGTGTCCACTAGACTATGGGTTTCACTCAAAAAATCATTGTCAAAGGAAAATCCACAAAGATGGTAAAAAGAGAGATAGGGATGCTCAAGTCTGGTTTGCATGCCCAATGAAGTCTGCAACCAACTTCTTACAAGTTGGAAGTTAATGATTCAAGAGAACAACTCTTGTTCTAAACAAAAAGTAAAATCCTAGAACTAGCAATTATAACTCACTAATCTAGAAGATCTAATGAACATCAGCAAGGTATGCCCCATTATTTTAGGTCAAGTCCAAACTAGTTAACTGGCAATATAGGATGAACCAGAAGCCTAGTTATAGTGCCCAACTACACACTAACCTAGAACCCACAAAGGGCGTTGATCAATTCAGATAGCAAAACAATGGTCATGGAAGTCAAAACCAGCTAAACAGCGTAGCAACTCATCTGCCAAATCAACTAGACCTGAAAATGGATGGTGATAAAGTGTGTGACATATACTCGACCATTGAGGCAACGGTCAATCCCTGATGAGTAGGAAGGCGCAGAAAAACCCAAGGCCTAAGCCTAGGCTGAGTGCCCATTGGTGTGGATCGTAGGCCCCATTTGTGTTTAGCAGCGCACACCTACGTGCCTTAGCATCAGCACACTCCTAGCACCAACCAATGGGCTCCCCATTTGGTTAGTTATTCCTGTGATAACTTTTATGACACCTTTAGCTTCAAATCCCAATAGCCTAAAGGATCATTAGGCCACTCTTTCACAGTTCATATTCATACTAAAGATCAAAAATCAAACAAGCTTTTACCCTTTGTTGAGGTTTGCCTAGAGTTTTTCCAATTGGAAGATCAATGGAAGCTATTAGACAGTTAAGGTTTTTTAAGCCAAAGTGTAATTAATGTAAACTTTGGGGTCTAACTATAAATTCCCTATAGTTGTTAGTTTTAAAAGGGTTATGTCTCCTCTATAAATAAGAGAGCAAGGCAGCAGTCTAGCATCATCTTCTCTCTTTTCAAGTTCTCGATTAATATAATGAGTACTTTTGCTCTAGAGAAAGTGAGACTTGTGTATTGAGTTTTTGGACTTTCTTGGAGTGAACAAGGGATTGTACTTGAGCGATAGAATTGTATGAGGGCTTGGGTTTTGTCTTGATCAGTTTCTTCTCAATAAAAGCTGCTCGATTAGCGTGTTGGACTGCTGGATGTAGAGCCAATTAAATTGGTTTGAATCAGGATAAATCTGTTGTATCTCCTTTATGGTTTGATTTTTTCAATTATGTTAATTTCTTTCTATGGTTCATTTTTTTGTTCTTATAATTCCACTGCATCTGTGAGTGTTGGAGAGGGTTTATGAGAGGGTTTTCTCGTCTAAGGGTATAATCTAAGAGTCCTGAGGTTAACAATTTGGTATCAGAGCCACCCTAAGATCGAGAACCACTTTCTTGCAAGGTTTCCTTATATTTCTTGTTGATTTAATCTACCTACTGTTTTCGGTCATGGCTGCAACAAGAAATGATGTAGAGAAATTCACTGGCCATAATGATTTTGGCCTTTGGAGGATTAAAATGAAAGCTTTACTAGGGAACTTAGGATTAAAATCAGCCTTAGAAGAGGAAGAAAAATTACCTGAAACCCTCTCGGCAGAACAGAAACAAGAAGGGTTAAAACAAAGGGAGGGAGGAAATAGATGAGAAGGCCTATAATACGTTGATTCTTAGCCTTGGTAATAAGGTTTTAAGAGAAGTATCTAAGATGACCACCGCCCTATCCCTATGGAATAGGTTAGAGACTCTATACCTAACCAAGACCCTTTCTACTCGATTGTTCTTAAAAACCCGCCTCTTCTCATTTAGAATGGGAGAAGGTCAGAAATTGCATGACCATATTGATGATTTTACAAAGCTGTGTTTGGAACTAGAGAACATAGATATTAAGTATGATGATGAGAACAAGGCCCTCGTCCTCTTGCACTCTTTGCCTAAGACCTATGAGACCTTTGTTGACATACTAGAGCATGGTAGGGAAAACCTTTCATTAGATGATGTAATTGGAGCTTTAAACTCCAAGGAACTACAAGAAAAGGTAGAGGTCAAGAGTTCTCTAGGAGATGCCCTAGCAGCTAAGTCTAGGCCGAAAAAGGGGGATCAAAGAAATAAGGGTAGGGGAAGATCTAAGTCTAGAAATAGTAGGAGATATGTTAAGTGTTTCTTGTGTCATGAAGAAGGTCATATTAAGAGGAATTGCCCAAACAAGAAAAAGGAATTTCAAGAAAAACCTAGCCCCGAATGTTCTCACCATGAGTGAATTCAGCTATGATAGTTCAGGAGTTCTATAGTTTTTTTTTTCTTTCTAGGCATGCAGTAAAAGTAGCACAGGGCCTAGGTTTAGAATGTTCTTATCATAGGTAATATGTATTTTTCATATAAGAGTCATGGTGGAGGGGTGGAATAGGTTTTGTCTAGGCAACAATTAAGGTCAAGGGAATTGGAGATGGGAGAATAGGATGCATGGTGGAGCTGTTCCAAATTATTAGAAGCTGTAAAATATGTCCCTGTTTTAATAGAAAGCCTAATGTCCTTAGGAATTAGATAGTGAGAATTAAAGTCCTAAGAGTTGCTAGGATCTCTTAGAGAGATGGAAGCAACCCTCAAGAATAGAGGTTATGTGGTGCATGCTTGCAGGTTCTGTGGATAAGCTGCAGCCACTAAGGATAACCCATGATAAGTTAGGTTAGGGCATTTCTTGAGGATGGCTCACAATGGTGAGCAAAGACTAGGAAAGGTATCTAAGGCTAGGGATATTAGGGGAGGGGAAAATTTACAGGTGTATAGGAATAGAAACCATGTAGTTTGGTAAGGTTACCAAATGTAGAAGTCTCCAAAACAGACCTTGTATATGTCAAAAGCCCATTAGAGATCAGTTTTTAGGATCTAGGGGGAACCTATCTAGGCTTTGTCTCATGGTGGAGCTAGGTGAAGTGTACCTAGTGAAGATGGTGTGTCCCTAAGGAATTCTCAAGCATATATGAGCTTGCTGGAATTGAATTTAAGCTTGCTGGAAATTGCTTCTAGTGTGAAGGGTTAGGTGTTGTGGAGTTGTGTAATAGGTATGCCTAGGTCTTACAAAAGCTAGGGTTCTTACCTATGAGGGAAAACTCTAATAATAGGACATGGAACTAGTTGATTCCAAGGCCAAGGGATGGAATTTGGAATACTGGCCAGCAAAGAGAATCCTTTGGGATGTCCGAAACTAACCTATGAACCAGGGTATAGCAAAAAAGAAATCTGAAATTTTTTTTTAATCATATTCATTGTGTAAGCTTGGGCTGGATTGTGAGAGAGAGGAAGCTAGTGTTTAAGATAGTTTTGGCTCTTGCAGTGAGGGTCCTTGTGAACAGTGAGGGGAAATGGTGTGTGCAAGTGTGTCCTTGTATGGTGTAACCATTATTGATCAAAAGTCCAGATTAAGCAAGGAAAGGGAAGGAGAATCATCTTGTAGGAAATGAGCAAGGGAATAGAAGGTTTAGAGTGCTGCCTAGGATGGGTAGTGCTAGGTCTTAAGTTAGGTTCCAGTGAGGTATGGAAATTTGGGTTTATAAGAAGCTTATGCACTGTCTTGAGCGCTAAGGATAGGCTGGGATATAGAGCCCCTTGTATAAGAAAAGGGCTGCACTCATGTCCAAATGAATGGCATGGAGCCATATAAATTTGGGGAGAGTCTTGGACTTAGGTGGAAGATCCCTTAGGTTAAATGGGTGGAGTGTTGTGTAAGTGTCTATTTGTAAGTTAAGGAAATGCTGGGGATGGAAAAGCCTAGAGAGAAAGGCTAGGCAAATGGCCATCAGGTATATCAGCACATAAAGGCTTAACTTTGGATCAAATAGGTGTCTCGAACAGCTAATTATCCATGAGGAAACTAAGGGAAAAGTGATCTTATAGTGTAGCCAAGGGATAATAGGCTAGAGGGAAAGGTAAGCAAGGATTGGTTGCTTAGAAGGTCTCTCTAGGTGTGATTATAATCTCCTAGGTAAGATATAAGATTGTGATAGTCCAAGGAATAAATTAAGTGCATGGGGTAGCTGTGTCAATTTCAATGGTATGCCTAGGAAAAGTAAGGCAGCTTCATTGATAGTTATCCAATGGGAATCTCAAGGTGTAGCTGAGATAGTAGTTCAGTGTTTGGGATTGTTGGAAGGAGGAGAAGCTGGAAAGATAAGGCATGGAGGTTGGAATAGGAATAGGACAGCTCATGGCAGCCTAGGAGTACCCAAATCTCAAATATACCCTTTGTTAAGCTAGAAATAGAGGAGAGTTAAGAAAAGAAGTTGTGCAGTCTTGTTTTGAAGCAATCATCATAAGGAAAGTTAGTGATAAATCCTAAAAAAGGCCGGTTTTGGGAGCTAAGAAGAAGTCTAGCAAATGTTAAGTTCAATTCCAGGAGAGGTTCACTGGTGTTGAAATGTTGTGTGAAAGGTTGGAACCTTTGGGATTAAGGAATAACATCATATATGGATTTGATTTAGTCTTTAGTCCCACCATGGAGTATATAAATCATATTGATGTTAGGAAAAGTTATTCATTAGGAAATCCCTTGAGGAGGATAATATCTAATGAGAGCTGTAGGTTTAGTTATTGCAGCTGAAATTTATCCAAAGGTGGTCCATTGTTATGTTTTACAGCATTGATTTGTTTTCTTTGATGTGTTTGTGTGTTTGATTTGATCAGGTTTTTCCCATCACTCGTGGAGAGTAGGATTTTTGGTTATCGGATGAAGAACTCAAGGCAAATGGTGGAGTTTTGTTGAGGTTTGCCTAGAGTTTTTCCGATTGGAAGATCAGTGGAAGCTATTAGACAATTAAGGTTTTTTAAGCCAAAGTGTAATTAATGTAAACTTTGGGGTCTAACTATAAATTCCCTATAATTGTTAGTTTTAAAAGGGTTCTGCCTCCCCTATAAATAAGAGGGAAAGGCGGCAATCTAGCATTATCTTCTCTCTTTTCAAGTTCTCGGTTACTATTGTGAGTACTATTGTTCTAGAGAAAGTGAGACTTGTGTATTGAGTTCTTGGGCTTCCTTCGAGTGAACAAGGGATTGTACTTGAACGATAGAATTGTATGAGGGCTTGGGTTTTGTACTGATCAGTTTCTTCTCAATAAAAACTGCTCGATTGGGGTGTTGGACTGTTGGATATAGAGCCAATTAAATTGGATTAAACCAGGATAAATCTGTTGTGTCTCCTTTATGGTTTGATTTTTTCAATTCTATTAATTTTTTTCTGTTGTTCATTTTTCTGTTCTTATAATTCCCTTGCATCCGTGAGTGTTGGAGAGGGTTTATGAGAGAAGGGTTTTCTTGCCTAAGGGTATAATCTAAGAGTCCTAAGGTTAACATCCTTCTATTCCACACAAGATTTCTATCACATTTTCCCAAATGATCTATAATTAGCATCCTGTAACCTAAAATTTATACTTTTCCAACTTCTTGCATGTACAACTAGTTTATTATATGTTAATGAAGTAGTGTAAGTATTCCAAGTCTAAACACATCTTTGTTTATAGTATCTGCACAACTACATACCTTTTTTTTATTGCACATTAGTTGTAGAAACAATCTTTTCTCAAAAAAAGAAAAGAAAAGAAAATGAAAAAGTAAAGAGAAGACTACATACAAATATGACCCTTTCCCAACCTTCACCAAAGCAAAGAGCCTCATGCAATGGGGACACATTTATTTTATTTTACTGTAGTAAGAATTGGCTAAATATATTTGATGGTGTCATGGCTTCATGCATGTTTTTAGTTTTTAGCAAAGTTCAATAAAATATTAATTATCTTCATTCATTGCCATCTCATGAAACTTCTCCATATAAAGATGGTGTTAGAATTTTATTTCATCATACCTCACTAGAGGGTTGCATTAATAAGAGCATCCGATGTAAAATTTTGTCACATTGTTCATTTGTGTGGATTCGTATTATCAATGCAACATTTAGAGTCAATTGACATTATGAATGTCATGCCACCAACCCTAACTTGGTAAATAAGGTGCAGTTGCTGCTACAAATGATGATGATGATGATGTTCATATGAAATATTAACCCACCTATTCATGCTTCAATATCAAAGTGGTGGAGGTCGTAGATGAGGTTTTATAGAACGACTTGTAACTTCTACAATTCCAAAGGAGTAAGTGACACCAACACAACATACCAAAACCTTAATCCTTAGCCAAAGAAAAAAAGCCCTTAATCCCCCAATGTGGGGTTCGTCTACATGAATTATAGGCGCTAGTCATTTATATCTATAGCCTTATCTTTTACAAGATTATAACACCTAAGAGAATGCTAAAGGAGGCAACGTAAAAAACAGATAATCAAGTGTTGCAATTCAGGTTTTGCAATTGAATATGGGTGTTTCCACTTAGGGCAAACAAGAGGTCAAACATTGGAGACGTTAAGAGGTGAAGGGTTGTGTTTTAAGACGAGAATAAATTTTTGGGGGGTTTCTATAAACACTAGCTCGACTAGTTTTGAAGAACCAAGGCAACTGATAGTAAACCAACTGATAGTAAACCAGTGAGAGAGAAAGAAGAGATATTTGCAAAGAAAGACAGCAGGGTTTTGATTAGTTCGTCACGACCCCAAGGATCCCGAAGGCTATAATTGTAAATATAAAAGTAGTTAGTTAAATGCATTACTATATTGTACTGTAGGTTTCTGTTCATGTTTGTACCTTTCAGTTAACAGCCTATAAATAGGCTAGATGAGTTGAGAATGGACACTGTTGAATGATAAACAGAATTTCTGATTTCTCTCTCATCAATTCTCACTCGATCTCCCTCTATTTTCTTTTTAATTTCTCCCTGTTTTGCTGTTCTGTCTGAATACATTCCATCCTTCTGATGTCTCCTTCATTTCTTCTGATTTTCCCCCTTATTTCCTGTTCTATTTCCCTCGAATTCTTCCAATTTCCGATCAAAACCCTAAGTAAACCCTAGGTTCATGACAAATTGGTATCAAAGCCATAATCTAACTTGAAATGCCCTAAGCCAAATCCAGTTTGGGTTTCAGTTAAGATAAATCAAATAAAGGACACAAGGAAAAAAAAAAAAATCAACTTCGACCCAATTACCCATTTTCACCCGCTAACCTGACCATTTCAATGAAATGTCAAATAAGTACATAAAATGGCCTTGAAGTTTTGAAAAATAATAGAAATATCCCCCAAAATTTCTAAAACTTACAGAAAAAGCCTAAAGTTTTTTGAAAATTATAAAGCAGCCCTAAAGTTTTTGAAAATGACATAAAAGACCCTCAAAATGAATTTAGACTAGGTTTTCTCAATAATAAGGTTACATTGATATGGATTTATTATGATCAGGTTAAAGAGGAATAGACTGCTGGGATAATATAGCATGAGAGTCAAGTGAGTGGTTATTTTGCAGTATGTGTGTTTTGAAAAGTTATTCACATGCATGTTTATAATATGTTTTGACATAATATTAGATGTTCTCAATGGTTATTTGATATAAACATTAAATGATAAATATTGTAAACAAAATTGAGAACATAGATTGAAAATTGTTATATTGAGAAACATTTAAGATAATATGGATAGAATGTGGTTAAATGATATGATGGGACCATTGTGCTCAACAGTAGGAGATGACACAAGTTGCTACATCACATGACAATTCAAATTGTTGCATTGACAATACTTGGAAAAAAATCTTTTGTCGTATGCATATGAAATGCAATATTTTGTACATGACCTATTAAACACATATGACCCTCCCTGAGTTGTGACTTCACTACTCCATCTAACATTTTTCAAGTGATCAACAAGATGTTCAAAAATGATTCAGATCAAGGACTGTTAGTAGACTCTCTAGGACTATCCTGTTTTCTTTATTTTGCTACTCATGTAATGGTGAGAGAAGTTTATATAATTCAATGTTAGGTCTTAATGATGGAGAAGTATGATGGATAATAGCCTTCGTGTTCCTTAAGTTTCAACTTGGGGTCCATGGTCGATCATATTACAGGCAAAAAGAAGTGTGACAAAGACCCTTATAACTCGTATCATATTTAAAGAATCTCACGCTAAGTTTTTATTGGTCTTCTTCTACCTTTTTTCTTAAATACTTGTTTTATTCCATCCACTCTCCTGACAAGAGCCTCTATTGGCTTTCTTCTCACATCACCAAACCATCTTAATCATGTATAACACATCTTTTTGAGTAACTAACACCAACGTTACAAATAAATTGGGGAGTAAATTAGAAACCATGGAGGTTCCTGCGCTATGAGTTAAATAATTATAACTGATGTACAGTACTTATTCTTAGTTTTGACAACACCAAAATGAAATGTCCAATCAGATGAGAAAGAAAGAGGTATGGACAATGAGATGTGGCCATAGAAGATTAACTGAAGATAAATGGAAGACTAAAAAAACATGTTTGTTTTTACTTAACAAAAAAGAACATTGATGTCAAACACCTGGCCATATATGGTTGCTCGATAAGGTACTGTCTGCGGGTTTTCTACCAATAGATTGTCATGTGCATTCTGTAAAGTTGGAATTAATCCTTCACCCAACAACTCTGAGTCAAGTATCTCACTGACCTGCATCAAGATCTTATACTTCATAAGTTTGAAGAGAAGGAATCAAATACAGTGGCATATGCCAAAAGATAATATGTTCCAATTTAAAGTACAACCTTTAACATGGAATATGCACTATGGAAGTGAAGCCCTAGTCTCCCTTTTAGGCACTGGAATTTAAACGTGCAAGATATATATAGATGGTTGAGTGCTTTGTCAAAAAATTGGCCAGAAATATTTTCATGATTTGATCCTGTTTCTTTAAGCTTTAACAGTTAGAACAAAGAGTCAAAGACAGTTGTTACTAATGCTGCAATATCAGGGCAGTAATTCTGGCAAAATATCCTCAAAACTATAACCATTAGCATACAAACCCAGTCACTGGCTTGCAGCAGAAACTCAACCTCTTATATTCTCCTGAGACATTTTAACTCTATATAAACTTCATTTTAGAACCAGGTACCACGGGCTGGTTTATCTTCACTGTTAAACCATAATTAGACATTTTTTAACATATGCAATATGATTCATGGTGTGCTCATATATAGGGGAAAAAAAACCTGATAGGTAAGAAGCATGCATAAAAAAGGCAGCATCTTAAGGGGATGAACCCTGCATGTCAAAGGGAAGGACTATATATCAACTATATGCATAAATTTTAGCTTTTATACGTCTTTCTATTATAAACTAATATGGTAATGTTATTGCTTGTCCAAAAATGATAGTAATCACATGGTTCTGTGATATAGTAACCTCAGCTGCATGTTAGATAGCATTCCAATCATAAAACTGATCGGTTGTTTATGACTTAAAACAAGAAGGAAGAAACAAAAAAAGGCAAATCAGAAACAAAGGGACTTCGGCAAATCAGAAACAAAGGGACTTCCGGGGAATCATAGTCAAATATCAAGGTGCATGCTAGCAGAGGAAGCAAGAAAATAAGATCAATTCCATGTGATGTTAGCATAACAACTAAGAAATTATATTTAATGCTTTAGTTTTGATAAAAGGTATACTTTTTTTCTCTCTGAATTATCATCATTTCTAGTCACTACATTCAGCTTCTCAGCCATCAAAGATGTGATCTACCATATACACAATAAGCTAATCTCTTGTGCAGATAATGCAGAAAAATTGATATATTTTAAGATGAAATGACAACGTCTGAGATAAGAGGCAAGTTTGAACCAAGCTCATGAACAGATGAAATAGAATAAATAAAGTGCAAAGAGAGAGGAATACTCACAAGAATGTCTGCACGTGAATGGATATCTACACCAAATTCTAGTTCATCGGACCGCTTGTTGATTAAACGTACTTTGTTTTCCATACCATTGAGTCGCAGAACTTTTCTCATCAGCTTCACCATTGGAAGGTATGACTCACATGCTGTCACCATTCCCTCCGAACTCAAACATGATGTTGACTTCACAGAGTCCATAGCTCGTGCAGCCATCATTGATAACAAGCCAGTTCCAGCACTGCAAAATACTTATTCTATCACAATTCAGGAAAACCAACCAACCATTAAAGGAAGAGCTACATTCTATGTCTCAACAATCCAAGACAACGCGATAACCAAAAACTAGCCGACACAAACATGGTTATCATTCTCCGTCTCCTTCTTGAGCGCAAATTTGTGAAGCGATAACATTTAATTCAAATTTTAATTTTCGACTAAGCATCACCATAATAGTACACCAAATCAGAGAGTTTATTAAAACTTAAGAAATATTTATGTATGAGATGGATTGGAGTAAAAGTACCCAATATCAAGAACATGGCACGGTTTGGTAATGGTCTTGTCGATGGCTTGGCGGAAGGCTGAGTTGCGGGGAGAGTCGTTGAGCATGTCGAGGTATGATGTTGTCGCCAATAAGGGTTGCTGCGGAGGAGAAGAAGAAGAAGCATCGGGAGCTTCGTGTTCTTCGATTACAACCCATTCTGAGTTACCGGTGAGCGGATCGACTTTCAGCTGGAAAATGCATCCCGAGCCCGAGGAGGAGGAGCTCATGGTTCGGGCGTCGGTTGAGCTGAAATGGCCGATTGGGCGAAAAACGCGGAGGATTCCGGTGACGGTGAGGAGGGGAAATGTGCAATTTTGTAGGATTTTGGGGATGAAAGAGCGCATCAAAGTTGTCTGGGGTTGAAGGCCTGCATTCACAGTGAGTGTCATCAAAGCCAAAGGAGATTTGCAAAAACAGGGCTTTCGGTACCAAACTTTTGAAAAATAGGACACTTTATAAAACTTTGCAAAACTTGAACGTCTATTGAATAAAAATATTCTCATTTTTAAGTTAGTACTTTTTTTGTTCTTCTTTTTTAACGGTGTTTCTTCTTTCTTGCTGATTAATTTATTAAGAATATTTTCAAAATTTGTCACACACAACAATTATACGTCTTACTTTCTCTGCCTTGTTATTCTATTTTATTTTTTATGTTCTTTTTCAATAGCGTTTCTTTTTTCTCACTAATTAATTTGCTGAAAAGATTTTCAAAATCTGCCACATATAACAATTATGCGTCTTACTTTCTCTGCCTAAACTGTTATTTTATTATATGTTTTTATTCTTTTTCAATAACATTTTTTCTTCTTCGCTGATTAATTTACTGAAAAGATTTTTAAAATCTGCCACACAGACACATAGCAATTGTGTGTTTTGCTTTCTTTGCCTAAACTGCTATTTTATTCTATATTTTTATTCTTTTTCAATGGCACTTTTTTCTTCCTCGCTGATTAATTTGCTGAAAAGATTTTCAAAATCGACACACACAACGGCTATGTGTCTTGCTTTCTCCGCTTAAGCTGTTATTCTATTCTATTTTTTTTTATTTCTTCACATTTTACAAGTTTTTCATCAAACAAGCACAAAGGTTGTTCAAAAATATCAGTTTTAGATATCGGTTGTGGATATTGGTTCAAAAATATCAGTTATTAATAGATATCTATTAAAAGATATCGGTTCAAAAACATCGATGCAAAGATATTAATTCAAAGATATCGGTTCAAATATATCTGTTAAAATATATCGGTTCAAATATATCAATGCAAATATCGGTTTAAAGATATTAGCTCAAATATATCGGTTCTTCATAGATATTGGTTCAAAAATGTCAGTTCAAATATATTGGTTGTTGATAGATATCGATTCAAAGATATCGCTTCAAAGATATCAGTTGATTAAATATATATCAATAATAACAAAAAATGCACATAAACATTAAATAGTTTCTGTTACAAAGTGGATCAAACATACAAAGTAGCATTAATTTTCTGCAACTTGTTCTTCACTTTTATGGGACACTCCACTTTAAGTGTTATCTATGAACCAAATATATTAACAACAACGACCATCCCCACGTGCATAAAATTTCGCGTTTTGGACCAGAGATCCAGTAGTGGTGGAAACTGTTTGGATCTCGCAAGTTTCCATGTCTTTGGGAGAAGATGACTCCAATAATGCCTTCCATCGTATGTAGTGGTGAATGGTGGTGGTGTGAAAGAATGAGGATTAAAAACGGAAGAGAACGATGAATTGAATCGATATCTTTGCACCGATATTTTTGAACTAATATCTACAACCGATATCTAAAATTGATATCTTTGAACAACTTTTGTGCTTATTTGATAGAGAACATGTAGAATGTGAAGAATTTTTTTAAAAAAAAAATAGAATAGCAGCTTAAGCGGAGAAAGCAAGACGCATAGTTGTTATATATAGCGGACTTTGAAAATCTTTTCAACAAATTAATCAACGAGGAAGAAGAAACACCATTGAAAAAGAATAAAAAAAATAGGCGCCATTGAAAAAGAATAAAAAAAATATTATAGAACAATAGCTTAGGCGGTAAAAGCAAGACGCACAACCATTATGTATGACAGACTTTGGAAATGTTCTCAACAAATTAATTAGTGAGGAAGAAGAAGCACCATTGAAAAAAAAGAACAAGGAGAGTGTTAACTGAAAAGCGGGGGTATTTTTGTCTAATAAAAATTCAAAAGTCATAGTTTTGCAAGGATTTATAAAGTGTCCTATTTTTCAAAAGTTTAGTACCGAAAGTCCTATTTTTGCAAATTTCTCAAGTTAAAATAATTCGCCTTACCCCTCATAAAAAGAGAAATATAGTTGTCATGGCAGGTATTACAAAATAAAACATGATTGATCTCTTGCTCGCGTCAAGCATTCTTATGTTGCGTGACGCAGGGCCCCTTCCTACCATTACCCAATTTCACCCCACCCACATATGCCCCCCCCCCCCTCATCCCCACATACATACATGCATACATACACCTTCCCCCCACACCCCCACATACATACACGCATACATACATATAATTTTATTTCTTTTAACTATTACTATAAATTGTTATCTAAATAAATTATTAATTTTGATTCAATTAAAGTTATAGTTACTTTAATAATTACAATTATAATCATAATTAATAATTTATTTACTTTTTTAATCATAACAAAATTTATACATATTTTATATCTTTTTTAACTGTATTTATCATTTATGAGTGTAATCAAATCAATCAAATTACTCAAAAGAGTTTGACATGATTTAATTGGAGAGGAGGGCAAAATAAAGGATCCAATTGGAGGGAAATTTTAAGTTTGTTATTGGCTAGACTACATCAGTGTCGGGCAATATAAAATGTTTGATATTTTTAATTTTTTTGATTTTTCAATCTGTTTGATTTGAGCATCTATTTGATCGAGTTGGTTCGATTTTAAAAAAAAAATGGTTCGTTCAATATAAGTAATTTGATCAATTTAATTACACTCTTATCTGACATACACAATTAAAAAATACATAAAATATATATAAATTATGTTACGATTAAAAAAGTAAATAAATTATAATTGTAATTATTAAAGTAATTGGAACTTTAACTAAACAAATTAGAATTAATAATTTATTTAGATAATAATTTATAGTAATATTTAAAAAAACTATAAAATTAAATGAATGTATGTACATATGTATACATGTATGTATGTGGGGATAATTGGGTAGAGGGATGGCATGTACTGGGGGGGAGTGGATGAAAATTAGGGGATGGGGAAAAGGGGGTTGTACGTGGGTGGGGTGAAATTGGATGATGGTGGGGAGGGGGGCCCTCATCGAGCAACATAAGAATGCCCGATGAAAGCAGGAGATCAACCCTACAAAATAAAAAGCTCCATACTACTTGTATATCAACATCTACATGTTGGGCTACACATATGTGCGCAAATAATTAAAATACCCCTTACGCCTCATTGCCTCGCCTCAACTCACCTCACCGCTTCGCACCACCTCACTGCTTTAGGTGAGGAGTATTTTAGTCATACGTTTCACTGTCTCACATCGCTTTGGGTAAGGGGTATTTTTATCATTTTAACTGCATTATGCAGTCCAAGAAGTACAAATAGCATTTTTCAAATAAAAAATGCATACTCACCTAATTTATCTTAAATTTCTTGTTAATTTTTAATTTAATTATATTTTGAGAATTATTTTAATTTATGCCTAATATTTTAAGATTGATTACAATTGTATCCTAATTAGCACTTATAGATACATTTACTAACGTGGTGAGATGAGCCGATGTGTCTTAACATTGAGTGTAAAAGTTGAACATCAAATGATTGAATTCGTTATGATATGTACACAACCATCCTTCTTATAGAAAGGGAAAATTACAACATAGGAAACTCTATTAATAAGAAAGGAATATATATATATACAACATTTTCCAACTCGAAACTCATACATATCACAAAAACAACAGCATAGGACATGGAAATGAGCCGAGGCTCTGATACCACTGATGAGGAATGCCATTAAGAGGTGTACCAATATAAAGATTTAACCGATTTTCAAAAATATTTTTCAAAAATGAATAAAAAGGCAGCGAAAACATAAACCAAAATCACATTGGAAGACTCGTTTCCAATGTCCATATATTAATTGAAACTAACCATGCCATAGGGGGTTTAGTAGATATACCTTTCAATGCTTGAAGGTCGATGTAGAGGTTGAAATCCTCCTGATAGCAGCAACTCCTTGGTCCAAAAATAGCTCTTGAAACTTCTTCGATTAGATTGAACCGTCCCTCAAAACTATGAGAGGCCTATCAAGTCCACGTTCTAGCAAGATGGTGAATCACATTACTCTCTCTTTGTGCTAGACAAAGAAAGTAAGGGAAATTGAGGTTGAAAAATGAAATGGGTTCAAATGAAAGGAGGCTTCTCAAACTTGATAGTCTCACTATATCAAGAATAATGAGCTACAATAGTTATGATGAAACAAGAGGAGCAATGGGAGTTAGGGTTTTTGAATGGGAGATGAATAGCAAGGATGGCTGAGAAAAACGAGCCAGCATACACAAATCGACTCTCTGTTTTTCAGCACAAACGCAAACATATGTATATCTCCCAAATTGAAAACCCTAGGGCACACACAAAAATGGAAAATCCAATAAGGGAATTAAGAGGGGACAAGGGAGAGAGAAGAAGAGGGCATGCCAAGGATACACGATGTCCTTCCTCGTCTTCCTATCGTCTATCGTCGCCGCGCGTCCCTTTTCATTGCAAAAGACAACAAACGATCGTGCATTCTACCATCATCATTGACATAACTGTTGACAGTTTTGCCCAATTTGTCGATAGTTTCCAACTAATTGTCGATCGATTTTGGCCCTTTATACAAACTTCCAAAAATTGCATCTAGGCTCGTTATTAACTCTTAATACGACTTTCATTATCTCATAATGGCACTAAGGCTTCCGTTAACTCTTAACAACATGCACATCAACTCTTGACAATTGCTCCTTATTAATTAATCATTTAACCCGATCCGTTAACTCTTAACGGCAACGTCATTAACTCTTAATAACGATTTCAGCTTTAATCACTTAGTCAACCATCATACCCAGATTTGTGTGTGACCTTCTAGGTTCACTACTAAGTAACAATAAGGACACGTCAAACTCTTTGACATTGACCAAACATTTTGGTCTACAATGAGAATCTATCTAATGTTTTACTCTCGTGTTTAGTTTTGATGATGAAAAATATCAAATGATTTTATACTCTAAATCAAAATATATGTTTTGGAAACAAAAATCAATTTCAAGTACCTTTGTGAAAATGAAAACCAAATGATCTATAATTTTCTATAGATAGAGATTTGCACAAACAAGCTTTAAGATCTAAAAGAATCTCCTAAATGATTTCACCAACTTGGTTTTGTATAATTGGATAGTGGATATTTTTACCTTTAATATAATTTTTCTAAGTCTGAAAGATTAGTGCATTATAAGGAAATATATAAGAAAATGTTTTCATTTTGAAAAACTATCTTCCAGTATTTTGATAGCTAGTATTCATTGTTGTTAAAACGATTTTTAATGAATTTTTCAATAAATATAAGATATGTATTTTGAGAGTGGAAAATTTACTAAATTCCGAGTTTGTACTAAAACCAAAATTCTATTTTTTTATGGTTATGGATTTTGATTTTTTAGATATTTTTATTGAATCCAAATAGGGGGTACTTTCTTATTTACATTTATGTATTAAAGTAAATGGAATGTAAAATATAAATTAAAGAAAATGATGACATTTACTTAAAGAAATGTAAATATATTATAATGTTTTGTATTATCAACCTCCATCTATTGGCAAAATCTCTTCAATCTGTCGAATAACAGAAGCCTTGTATTGAATCTGTCGACTAAGTTCTCCCTTCTATCGACTAAGCTATGTTTTCTACCTTGCATCTGTCGACTATCCTTTTCATTTTATCGACTAAGTGTTCCAATCTTTCGACTAACCCTTAAATCTGTTGCCTAATGCCTTCACTCTGTTGACTAACTCTCTTACTTTGTCGACTAATAGAATAGATGAATTGAATCTGTTGACTAAATCCTTGTATCTATCGACTAAGTCTTTATTTTAATTAGCAACTGTTGACTAACCCATCTCATTTGTCGATAGATCTATTCGCAGAAAGCCTAACGGCTAGTTTTTCAAATCCCAACGGTCACAAACGATTAGTTTTGGGAAAAGCTCTTGGAATGCCTATAAATACAAGTCATGGATGAACTTGAGAACGCTAATGGATGGGAATGAGTTGATCTTAAGAGTGCAAATTATTTTATTCGAGCTTACAAGAGATTGTGCTTTCATTGTTGTATTTTTCTCTCCAAGGCTTCGTTCTATCATTGTAAATTTATTCTTAAACCTTGTTTTCATTGTAAGAGAACTTGTAACTAAGAGTGTTAACTCTTAACTTTTCTCTTTCATTTGTATCGCCTTTTATTTTCCTCACTTGTGCTAGAGGACTTGCTCTTTGAAGCAAGGGGTTGAAATACCTAGCTAGGTGTTAAAGGGCCTGCTTGTATAAGTAAAAAGTTTGTAATTTCTTAGTCTTGGACTAGAAGGCCTATTTAGTTAAGTAGGATGTTTTAGTTTATTGTTTACAAAATCCTTAGTGAGGAGTTAAGGTAGTAGATTAGGCTTGGGTTAAGCCGAACTGCTATAAATCTTTATGCTCTCTTGTGCTTGTGTTCTTTGTTTATTTATCTTTTCAAACATTTGTATATTCCTCATTTGATTCATATATTTAACCTTTCATTGAAAAAGATTTCATATTTTTCAATCTTGTGTTCTCTATTGTCAAGACGAGATTATCTTTATACAGTTGATACCTCATCATGCCATTTCAAGATCTTAAGGTTTAATGAAGTTGTGGTCTTCATAGACGACATCTCCTTTTTATCAAAAGAATTTTTATATACCAATTCACCCCTCCTCTTGGTGTGTGTTATAACATTTCAAATCTAGCACTATCCATCTCCTCGATATACCCTAAAAGACCCTGAGTGACAACTAGCATTATGTCAAAGCGATCTTACCAGCAATAAAGTCTTGCTTTAGAATGGAACCCATTTGGGCTTTCAATTCCCGTGTACTATAATTCCTCCATCAGTTATCATCCCGATAGAGCAAGAGTCATGGACTAATCAAACTTAGTGACTCGATGACTATGCCAAAATAAGTGTGGTGAGATTGAGATGACACATCGGAACTCCTTCCGACATTGGAACACTTTTCAATCAAGTGTACCCTAGGTAGAGATTTCTACAAACAAGACCACCAGTGATCGCATAGGAAGTTTACCTCACGCGGGAAGTCCATGGATCCTATTAGCAATCACTTGCCTCCATATGCCACTACATAGGGATCATATAGTGCATCTCCTACCCGATAACTGGATGGTTCTTAGCAATGGTAAATCCTTGACACTGACACATAAGACAACTGTGTTGTCTCCGGTCTAAGGACCAGTAACACAATCGAAACCTATGATAGACCATAGATTCTCTCAGCCATGTGATCTATCATGTGTGTCACATTCAGTAGATGTTTCATTAACATCTACCCATATGTATATTATATTCATCTCTTGGATTATGACATGCGACTCACAATTCTTTATCATTATCATCTCATGCTAATCAAATGTAATATTTCATATGTCAGTCTGTACTCGACTAAGCATAGTCCATTTCTGAGAAGTCTAAGGAATGAAAATTATCATTAAGATATCTTTATTACAAAGGTTAATTATCACATATTCTTAACACTTAAGAATAAACCTTTAATAGAAAATCTAGGGACTCATTCATAAATAATGATTGAAGAGTTATTGTTGACACACATTTTTGTAACACCCCGCATCAAGCGATAGGAAGGTCCGGAACAACTTACCCTGATGGGCCTACGCGAACTTCCCAGGGGGGTCACCCATCCCTGGATTACCCCAGGTCAAGCACGCTTAACTTGGGAGTTATTTGCCTACATTCAGCCCAAAAGGTATCCAGCTGGTGTTGTTTCCTTCCTTACTTATTCTCGATATATACTACCCTCCTTTTGGGCTCTTTAAGGTGTTACACACATCGTGTCATCATCATGGGGCCCACAGCTGCGGGTCAGCTCTCAGCTATCGCCCTTAGACGACCAGGAGGCCCACCGCACTTACGAGCCCCTCAGTGGTTGCCTTCTGGGCAACCGATGTGAGACATACCCGGTGCATCCACACCATCCCCCCGACAGGTGTGGTGGGGCTCTATCGGCCCCTCCCTTATCTGGGGTTGTAGGGACCATTATGGGGTTTCCCACAGACGGCGCCAAATGTTGACACATATTTTTGTAACACCCCGCATCAAGCGATAGGAAGATCCGGAACAACTTACCCTGATGGGCCTACGCGAATTTTCCAGGGGGGTCACCCATCCCTGGATTACCCCAGGTCAAGCACGCTTAACTTGGGAGTTCTTTGTCTACATTCAGCCCAAAAGGTATCCAGCTGATGTTGTTTCCTTCCTTACTTATTCTCGATATATACTACCCTCCTTTTGGGCTCTTTAGGGTGTTACACACATCGTGTCATCATCATGGGGCCCACAGCTGCGGGTCAGCTCTCAACTATCGCCCTTAGACGACCAGGAGGCCCACCGCACTTACGAGCCCCTTAGTGGTTGCCCTCTGGGCAACCGATGTGAGACATACCCGGTGCATCCACAGTTATGAATAAAGATATGACCTCAAAATATGAAAACACATTTTGTTATATATGTTGCAAGAATTACATCATTAATTAGTCCTATAATAATAAATGTCAGATGCCATATAAATCTAGTGTTAGGGCACTAACACTAACAATTCTTAGCCACAATAGCTCACATAGGCCAAGGGTCATTGCCCTAAATTATGTTTCTGTACTTGAGCTTGCCACAACACTTTGCTTCTTGCTTCTCCAAGACATAAGGTTTCCACCTAGGAATACACAATACCCACTTGTTGATCTTTTATCAGCAAGAGATCCAGCATAGTCTGCATCTGTGAATCCTTTAATGTCCAATTCTCTTTTTGACTTGAACAAGATTCCCTTGGAGTAGTCTTTAAGTAGCTTAAAATTTTCCTTACTGCCTGCATATGTTCTTCTATTAGGCTGTGTATAAATTGGCTCTCTAGGCTGACAATAAACGTAATGTCAAGCCTAGTGTGGGAGAGATAGATCATCTGACCCACCAGCCTTTGATATCTGCCCTTGTCACCGAACTGACTGCATTGTTCTAATCCTCAAATTGTTGTTAAGCTCTATTGGCACATTAGAACCTCTGCCACTTGATACTCTTGTTTCAGCCAACAAGTCCATCACATATTTCCTTTGGGAGAGATATATTTCAGCCTTGGAATAGGCTACTTCAATTCCCATAAAGTATTGGAGAAGTCCCAAATCTTTAATCTCGAATTCATTGGCTAGCTTATTGTTGAGAATCTTTTGTTCTTCAGCATCATCCCTGGTGACTATTACGTCATCTACATACACTAATAAAGCAGTAAGCTTCTCATTTCTTGAATGTTTAAAAAATAAGGTATGATCACCCCTGTTTTGGCTATACCCCATTGCTGTCATAACCTTTTAAAACCTATCAAACCAGGCTCTTAGGGATTATTTAAGCCCATAGAGAGCTTTCTTGAGCCTGCAAACATGCCATGCATCTCATTCATGAAATCCGGGAGGCAATTCCATAAATACTTCTTCTTCTAAGTCTCCATGCAAGAATGCATTCTTTACATCCAATTGTTATAAATTTCATCCATAATAGGCAACTAGGGATAATAATATTCTCATAGTAGACATCTTTACTACAGGGGCAAATGTTTTAAAGGTAATAAATACCATATGATTGGGTGTAGCCCTTGGCTAGCAACCTAGCTTTATACCTGTCTAGGGTTCCATTAGCCTTGTACTTGACATTAAAAATTCACCTGCAGCCAACCGGTGTAACTCCATGTGGTTTAAGCACTAAGTCCCATGTATGATTCTTTTTTAGAGCTCTCATCTCTTCCAGCATAGCTTGCCTCTAGTTTAGATCTTTTAAGGCATCATCAACTGATTTAGGGATCTTAATGGAGTCCAAAGATACTAGGAACCCTTGTGGTTATGGGAAAGACGATGATAGGACAAGAAGTTTTCCAAAGAATGTTGAGTGTAGCTTTTAACCCCCTTTTAAACAGCTAAAGAAAGGTCCAAATTAGCAGTAATAGTATCAATTTGAACTAATGATGAGGGTTGAATGACCTCCATACCTTGACTAGGGGCAAACTTTAGTGCATGTTGAGGCTGCCTACATTTGAATACATAAAGAGATCCCTTATACCTTACTGGAGATAACAACTCTTGAGTGGTTGATTGCTCTTACTCAGGGTTACCTTGATCACAAGCTAACTCATGACTACCTCTTAAAGAACAATTAAGGTCTTGATCAACAAGCTGAAGAGGTGTATCAGATTGATCATGATACTGAGGAGATGAGATAGAGATTGTAGGAGAGATGGCAGGAAGTTGAGGGGAGTAGATAAAAGGTTGAGTGAGAAAGGAATCAAAATCACTAGGGTCACCATGAACGATAGTCTCCCCTTGGTGACCAACCTAGGAGTTGAAAAAGGAAGCTGACTCCACAAAAGTAACATCTTTAGATACATAAACCTTCCTAGTGGAGGAATGATAACACTTGTACCCTTTTTGAGTAGGTGAGTATCCTATAAAAGCACAACGTATGGCTCTAGGGTCAAATTTATCCCAGTGATGTTTAGGTATGTGGACAAAGGAAACACAACCAAACACTTGTAAAGGAAAAGAGGCATGCTAAAACATGTCTGGAAAATGAGCAAAGAGGCATTAATGAGGACTTTGATTGTAACACTTGGTATTTTGAAAAAAATAATAAAAAGAAAGAAATGAGCCAGTTAAATTTGTGTTGACTCAAAGGTGGAAGTCAAACCAAAGGAAGTTGGGAAAAATCTAAAGTGGGGCAAATGTATATATATATTTATGTTACAGGATTTATGGTATTTAGGAACATCGGAAAGTGGAATTAAAGATTTTTGGGGTTAATATAGGAGAAGTATGGTTTAAGTGGGGAATTATGTAAATAAATATAATTAAGGAAATGAGACAAGTATAAAAGGGAAGATGGCATGAGAAAATGAAAAAAAAAAATTGGGAGAGAGAGAGAGAGGGAGTCGACAGTTTGAGGAGGGAGAGCTAGGGCTTCCAACTCTTCTTCATCTTCTCATTCTTCCTTGATTATTAAAGGTGCAAGAAGATTGTGTTCAAGTGAGAGGTTGCCTCAGTATCTTGTTTCTCCTATCTAGTGGGTTTTCTTATGGCTTGAAGGTGGATTGAAGATTTCCTTTCTTGTGGAGGTTCTTCTGAGCTAAAATCAAAAGAGAAGCTTACTAAGGCAAGTTCTAATCTTCTCTTAATCTCCTAAATTTGTGAAACAAAGAGTCTTTGGGGGTTATTTATCAAAAACAACCCATTTTTTGGAAGGAAACTCTTTAGAAATGCCTATGTAAAAAGGACTGTAAACCTCTTTCAACTTTTGTTTTCTCTTGTAAAAGTGATTTGAAACTCGATATAAGGCTTGTTCTACCCTATAATTCATTGGGAATGGTGTGTTTGTTGTTAGGATGTAGATCATGGAAGATTTTTAGTGTTTCTTGCGTGTTACAAGTGTTCTGTCTTGGGCCAGAGCGATCTGTCTGTCGACAAGTGCCTGGGAAGTTGTTGACCATTTAGCTCAGCAGGGGCGAGCTGTTGACCGTTTCCATTAAGCTGTCGACTGCTTTTGCTCAAGTGATGAAGTTGTTAACCTTCCCTCGAAACCTTGACACTGTCAACCAGTTATAGGAGGCTGTCAACCAGTTCTGCATTGTTCTTATACCAAAATTTTGGTTGTTTCCCAAGTAACCCCTATTGTATTCACTTCTTGGGTAAGTGTCTTTGGGAGTTAAATGTGCGCATTTAGGTTTGCTTGTGGGTAAATCTTGGGACTAATCGGGGATGTGATATGAAATGCATTTAAGGTGCATGTCTTCCTTGATAGGTTGCATATGTTATGACACATGTATGTTGGTGATATTAGGGCATGGATTGCACTCATTGATGATCATCCTTTGTGTGTGTTGGGAACATAAGCATTGACATGACACAGTTGGTCTCTGGGTGCTAACTTATGTAAGATATGCGAGTATATGTATATAGAGCATTTTGCATGTGTGATTTATTTCGTGGGTGTAGCATAACCTAATGCTTGGCTTTATGAGGGCCTTACCATCACATTGATGTTGTAAAGGCCATTGCATACCCTATATGGTGCATTACATGGTGGTAGTGGTGGTGGTATTGGCTTGTGATTATGATGCGTAAGACTGTGGGTTTAAGTCCCACAACAGCCATATCTTGTGATGTGTAAGACTGGGGGTTCGAGTCCCACAACAACTTATAACCCTCGAGGTGATGGTGTTCGTGGTTCTGATGTGATTCGTTGGCCAGTTTATGGCAACTGCAAGTTTGTATACGAGACCTTGAGCACCATTTATTGCGTACCTTATGTGGGCCCCAAGAACAATGTATGTGCATTCCTGCATTTGTACAATTGACATTGATATTATAATTCATGGTATGGCATAATGCATTGAGCATGACATTATGTTGGTTACAGATCAGTTCTTGAGTAAGTCGGTCTCTAGTTTGATATTTCTCTCTTCTATATACATACTTGCTGGGCCTTGTGGCTCATATTTGCTTCTCACCATTCTAGGTACTAACAAGGGCAAAGATGAGGATGGGCCGTGAGGATTGGTCATTGTTTTAGCAGTGTACAGAGCTCACCAAAGCAAAGGACCCTGGGTGTTGCTTTAGTTTTGTAGAGGCTTGTGTATCTTTTGTGAGCTAGATGATTAGTGGTCAATTTTGTTATAATTATACCTCTATTTTAATCTTAAAATTGGGTTTAATTGAACATTTTGTGATTATATGCAAATTTATAGACAAATGAAATTTAAAGAGAAATTATGGGTGAATTAGAAATTTTAGAAAAAAAAAAGAAAAAAGAATATTTCCCCTTTAATAACCTATATTGAATTTGCAGCCATGCCTGGGATTGGAAAGGAAGCAGTGGACTTGGAATTGAATACTAAAATTAAAGTTGCAATTGTAGCCCATTTAAGGCTTATCGTATGACCAATTAAAACACCAGCTCTGAGTGTAATTGTGAAGCCAAATCAAGGCCTAGTCGAAACCTAATTTGAAGCCCAAATTGAGCAGCCCATGGAAGAATTAAACAGGAAGTTAAAGCCCAACCTCATTCAGTGTCACTTCAGTAATTACATTGAAATTAGAAGGCATTTCAGTGGTTGAGAATGCGGTCCCTCCTCAATAATTCTCTCAAGATTCCTAGCCAATTGTGAGGGAGGTAATATGTATATTAGAGCAGTGCGTTGGGAAAAAGGAGCTCTCGGCCACAGCAAAAGCGCACAATAAGGAGAGGAAATTGGGAGATACGCACAAAAAGGGCTGGAAATTCTGGAGAGAAAGGAGTGCATAGCACAATGAGAGAGTGTTTGGCGTTGGGAACTTCTCAGTGAGCAGAGAGTAACATGCAGTTGGGAGCAGTCTCACACGGAAGAAGGCAACACAGAGAGGATAGAATGTTTGTTTATTTCTGTGCAACATTTTCTGTATTGTTCAGCAACTGTGATATCTTTCCTTCTATTCGAGTTTAGTTCTTAATTTCAGTTTTTCTTTTCTGTAACCTTGGATAATACGAATGCTTTATTTCTATTCTTATTTCATTTTCTATTTACGTCCACTGTTAGTCGTTCTTTTTCCTGTTCTTCATTTATTGTTCTTGTTTATCAATATGCGTTTATTTTCCAATATGGTCTACCCTTGTTGTGCGATTCATTCTGCTCATAAATTTCTCTCTCAAGATTAATTGGGTTTAGGGATTTTGGGTAGAAGAGAATTTATTTCGGTATTTTTGTTCTCTGTTTGTTTTTATTCTGTTAGCAATACTATGTTCTCCTCACCTGTTTGTATTTACGATTTCTAGTTGATTATCGCATTTGTAAAGTTTCACTTCAATTAAACAGTGTGTTCATGTAGCTTCTATTTTGCAATAATGTTATATTTCTGTTTTGTTTCATTTACTGCTTTAGTTTTTGTTTGTTGTTTGATTTACAATAGATTCAAATTAGTTATTTACATTCTCTACACAAGTTCTTTTACTGTTTCATTCAATTTCTTTTACTGTTTTATAATTTGATGGAGATGTGTGGCTAAATTTACCCTGGGCCAAGGCAAGGACTGTGTCTAGTGCCACTGTTTGCCCAAGAGAGCTGAACTCCTAATGAATTAACAATAGGTTGATTTTAATTGAGTAGTGTGTAAATTGAATCTATGGGTTTGGATTGAAGCATAATCCTAAATTAGAGTCATCATGCCATGTATGGAGGTTACTTAATTGAAAATGTCTTCATACCCAAACTCATTTGATTAATCTAAATCATTGATCTCTGTTTATTAATTGCAATCCAATTTATGGTAATTACTTAATTCAGACTCTCTGATGCCATGTATGGAGAGTGCTTAACCTAGAATTATCATTATCTTGAGTTGTAATGATTAGCAAAATCTCAAGTTATGTTAATTGTATTTTGATTTATGATAGTTGCTTAACCTAGACTTTCTCATGCCATGTATGGAAAGTTCTTAACTTAGAACTATTATCATTTTGGAATATAGTTAACTGCATAGCCTCAATTTTAATCCATCGATGTCAAGTATTTTGATATCTCTTTGATAACTCAGTGGGCTGGCACATAAATTGCTTTGTCCCAAGATTTTCTTCCATACACAAACATCATCTTTTTAATCTTGAAAAACAAATCTTTCCAAAATATTTATCCATTTTATGTCAACCAATCTATTCAAGAGCGATTCATTTTTTTCCCATCACAAATCTCCCTATGAATCGACCCGAACTTATCTGAAAAATTAAATTTGTGCTACACGTACACTTGTACACTGGCGGGTATAAACGTCTCACCCAATTTTGTGTTGAATGAATATCTAATTAAATAATTTAAATTGCAAGATGAGATTAAGAGCAACCATTAGACCATTTGTTTCCTTCTTCTAAGGCCTAATGTAATGTAAGGGATGGCATGTATTTATTTAAAATGTTAAAAAATGATGTATGTAGTGGAACAGTAATGGATGACACTAGTATGTGATTTATGTAAAGTTGGTGTGTTCTTATTAGAGTTTTGACTTCTGATTTTCATTCTCTAACACTCTCTCCTGAAGTCTTTGTTCATAGGGTCTCTAGGAGTGGGGGTGTTACATTGATACTGTAAAAGTCTTGTGGGAACTTAGTTAACGAGGTAGGCTGCTGTAAGGACAACTTCCCCCCAGAAAATCCTAGGAACCCTATGGTAATGAAGAAGGATCTAGCCACATTAAGGAGATGCCTCATCTTCCTTTCAACTACTCCATTTTGTTGTGGAGTATCTATACATGAAGATTCATGGACAATTCATTCTTGTTGGAAGAATTGGTGCAAGTGATGATTAAAATAGTCTCTTGCATTGTCTATCCTCATTTTCTTGATAGGAGTATCAAATTGGTTTGCAATCATTTTACAAAAAATTGGTAGGATAGTATTAATGGCAAATTTATTCCTTAGTAAGAAAATCCATGTCATGCAAGTACAATCATCAATGAGGGATATAAACCAACAAGCCTAAGAAAAATTAGGTATTTTAGAAGGTCCCCACACATCTAAATGAATCAAAGTAAATGGTTTAGAAGAAATTTTATTACAATGAGGGTAGGACACACGATGATGTTTAGACATGACACACATATCATTGTGAAACAAACTAAGATCTAGAGAACCAAATAAAGTAGGAAACATGTCTTTCAAAAGAGTAAAAGGAGGGTGGCCTAATCAATAGTGTTGCAGCCATATAGCTTTGTGATTTGAGTTGATTTGAGATGAGCAAGCAACCTATAGTTGATCTCTTGTAGGATAAGTTCCCTCTCTCATTAGGTAGTACAGCTCGTGGTGTTCTTTAGCAGCACCAATCGTCCTCCCTGTTGTCATGGCTTGAAACTCACACAAATGAGTGGAAAAAATAACACGACAATTCAAATCTTAAATTAGTTAGTGAATGGACAGAAGATTTGGTGATAAATTGGGTACATGAAGCACCTAGTTAGTAGACAAATTAGGGTTAAGAATGACTTTACCTTGGCTAGAAATTGGAACTGAAGTGCCATTAGCAATTGTTATTTGTTTTGATGTTAAAATGGGTTGGAAGGAATAAAAAATGCGAGAATATGGGGTTATGGGATTAGTGGCTCCAGTATCTAGGATCCATAGATCCCTTTTATCAGATTTAGAGGTAAAAAAAAGATATTAAATGTAAACAAGTACCTATATTACCCTGATAAGCAAGAGAGCATGCCCTATCTTGAAGAGTCTTCAGAAAAGACTTCAATTTATTGAGTTCTTCCACATTCAGCTGAGTAAGATCAATAGCTTATGTCTGATTAGTTGCTATTTCTACTTCCTGTCCTTCACTGCATATATGGGCTTGGTTCTTAGCTGTCAAGTTCTTGAAGTTCCCCATTCGACTTAGTCTCTTTTCCATGGAGTTTAAAGTAGGTTTCCCGGGTGTGTCTTGGTTTCTTACAAAATGAGCACTGTTCCCTCTTCATTGGCTGCAAGTTTAGATGGACCTTCTGTTTTTCTAACCCTAAATCTATATCCTTCCCCTTTATTTGACACCATTGCTGATCATTTAGAGTTGGTGTCATTAAGCATAGCAATTCTCCGATTTTCTTCACTTCTAACCATAGCAAAAACGTCATTGAGGGATGAAAGTTTCTCCCTCCCCAATATTTGCACCCTTACTTGATCAAAATCTGAGTTAAGGCCTGTTAAGAACTCAACCACCCTATCTCTTTCAAGTATTCGACTAAGAGTTGCAACATCTTCATTGCATACCATTTTAATATTTTGATAATGGTCTAACTCCAACCATAACTCATTCATATGATTATAATATTTTGTGACACTCAAGCCCTTTTGTTTAGTGCTACTAATATTGGTTTTAACCTCATAAATCACTGATATATCTTGGATTTTTGAATAAGTTTGTTTCATAGTCTCGCAAATCTCTTTTGATGAAGTCAAAAACATATAATTTTGACTTACCTCAGGTTGCATGGAATTCCACAGCCAAGACATAGTTTGAGAGTCTTTAATGTCCCATGTTGGAAAGGAGGGATAAGTGGATTTGGGTGGTGGAGTAGTCAGATGACTAATCTTTCCAAGGCCTCTGAGGAATGTTTTTACCAGCTGGGCCCATTGTAGGTAATTTCTTCCATCTAAGCGGTAACATTGGTGGAGTCCAGGCAACTTGCCTTCTCCTGATCCAGTTCTAACTTCAATGGATTGATTTGCGGAGGCTGATTCTCCAGTAGCTATGTATGGAGTTACTTCTAAAACTTCAAACATGGCTACCCTATGTTGATGAGTAAGATACAGGTAGCACTAGAGGCTTGGTGGCTAGAAAGAAGGGTGATGTGCAATGAAGGCACAACTAGATAGGTGGCTTGAAGGCTGGAAAAAAAAGATGCGTGCAATGAAGGCACGCTTAGGGTTTTAGGGGCAAGAGAAGATATTCAGCTTCGATACCATGTAAAAACTTATTATTGAATGATTGAATTCATTATGATATGTATATGACTGTCTTCCTTATAAGAAGGGAAAATTATAACATAAGAAACTTTATCAACAAGAAAGGAAAATATATATACAACCTTTTAAGAAGTTTCCTAAACCTAGTTTAGGAAAGTATCCTAAACTAATTTGGAAACACTAAATAGGAAATTTCTAAATATGCACTACAACTCATCTCTTTAATATTCACGAGATCCAACACTAACTCATTAAGTTAACTCATTCAAAACTCAAAACGACATCATTTGAAACCTAAAACCAATCCCTTTTTTTGTAATGAATGATGGTGTTTTTGTAATGAAAAATTAATCCTAATAAACACACCATAAATTGTGATTTCTTTAAGTTAAAGACAAAGGGGCTGAGGAGAGATTTCCTTCCATTCTTGACCAAACCTCTAGCTACCACATATTAAAAAAAAAAAAAACAAGGAAAAGATTCATCCATTGACACGAATCACTTGTGTTCCAAAGAAAGAAGCAAAATGACTTTAGGTGGGGTGGTTGTTCATGAATGGTCTATTGTTAATATGGGCAAAGAGTATAAAAAACAAAGAAAGTAAGATTCTTTCACTCCAAATGCTATAAATATATACTTTTACAACTGTATCTAAATTGGTAGCCAGGAATTTATACCATAGAATTTAAGATTTTAGGTTTTCTTTATGAATTTAATAAGTTAGGGCTTTGATTCTACAATTTCAAAGCTATTTATTGTTCCTTGAATACAACAATTAAAATTTGTTTTCGAAAAAACTCAGCAAGGCTAGGAAAGATAGAAGAACAAGGCTTGTTAAGAAGAAGTCCATGGGAGAAGTGGGGGCTCGACTTGTTGCCCAAGAGAGCCTAAGAATACATAAGAAAAAATTTGGAAGAACTAAAAAAAGTCAAATGAGAGAAAACTGAAAAAAGCTTGTTTGGGTACGGTCTCCATTGGCTGAGAGAGTTGGTGGATACCTGGAAGAAGTGTCTGCAAGGTAGAATGTAGTTGGAAGGCAGGGGGGATTTCTCTCACGTAGGTCCTCTGATGCTTGAGTCAAATTCTACCATGGTGAAGTGGAAATGTGGATGCTATATGGATGAAGTGTGCATATAAAGTATGTAGTGGTGATTGTCCAAAAGAAATGACGGATTATTAGGGAGAAGAGTTGCACGGGTGTAGGTAGTCTAAGGGTCGAAAAGGAGGCCCAGAAGTTGAAGAGTATTTATACCCTTTAGTTGATAACTAAGACACGTGGCATGCATGTGTAAGGACATGCTACTCCTTGAATTGCAAGATACGTGGTTTTCCCAGTCACATGTAGTTATCCTAAGGTTAAGCTCAAAAGAACCCTAGTGAGAAACCCCCTTAGGCGAAGATCCCTCAGAGGAAAAATGACCTATTAAATAAAGGTCACGTTGAGTGAGATTCAAGGAACACTGGAAGCTCATTGTGGATGGTTCAGAGTTTATATTCTTGAGTTAAAAAAGGTGGATCTTGATGGCACATTTGAATTGGAAGTTGATAGGGACAATGAAAATAATGAATATGCATTTAAATGGATGTATATGTTAGTGTTGTATACTTTAATGTTAGATTTAGATGACGTTTAGCGGGTTTGTAATAAATACATTTTTTGTATCTTTGTATATATTTATTAAATACAAGTTTATCTTCATTCACAAACTCTCTAGTTTGATGTATGAATGAGTCCCTAGATCTCCTGTATGAGAGTCTGATTCTTAAGGTGTTAAGACCATGTGACAAGACTTCTTAAATGATTCATTATCCTTAGATTAATCAGATGGGGACTTTGATTAGTCGAGTATGGACTGGTATAGAGTTTACTATTTTGATTAGTATGAGTTATTGATGGTAAGGGTAATGAGTCATATACCATATGACATGGGGATGTCTTTTAGTAAACTCGTGGGTGGTTGTTGGAGAACAACGCATTGAATGTGACACTAATGACTTACCACATGGCATTGTGGATAATGGTTATGTCATGTTGTTTAGTTGCAATAGTGTAGCTAATCCTTAGACTTGAATTAACATGGCTATCTTGTGTATTAATGTGCGAGATTTGCTAATGCATTGAATCGTCCAATTATGAGGTAGGGATGTTTATTTATGTGATTCCGTATTGTTGGTATATGGGGATAGGTGTTCAAGGATAAGATGTCACCCTCATCATCCTTGATAAAGTGAATGTCCTATATGGTCTACTGCTGGTATGACAAGATAGTCCCTGTCCAAGGCATATTGATTATCAAGAAAAGAGTTTCCTGAGGTGTGTATCTAGTCATGCTAATAAGATTTGACGCATAGTTACTAAGTTTATGAGTTTATCATTCCATGACTCTCACTTAGTCAAGATGTTAGGTGATGGAATGATTATAGTATACGATAATCGTCAACTGTAATAGGCTCACTTGAAGTTAGACTTCATTATCTTTATATTGTCTTGGACCGTTGCTAGGCACTTCCTAATACCTCTCAGATTATCACCAGAATATGGAGAGACTTTTATGATGGGTCAAAGAGTGTTGACCGGTGCCAAACGAGTTTTGGTGCTATCTGTTTACTAGCAAACAATGAACCTAAAAGTCACACACCATATAATGTTGTGTTTGGTATTGGCAATATGCACCCATTGTGTCTTAGATATTTCATCAAGTGTTAATGATGATAGTAAGTTAATAGTTAGCATGCCAGAACACTAAGAGTCAACTGTCTTAGTGGAGGTAGTTGACTGCCTCAACAATCAACTGGCAGGTGATTAAGAGTTAACTCCCAGTGTTGTCTTAGCCCTCCTCCATGCGGTCTACATGGGAGCCAATTGAAGAAGGTGGTGGGGTGACCGGGCAGGGGGAAATTGGATTGAAATTGATAGAAGGAACACATACGCATCTTGGCTTCTGCTTCCTCTGTTGTTTTTGTTAATTTTTGCTCAGCTTTAGTAAATTAATCGAGCGTGAGTGTCACGCAGGGAAAAAGACATGGGTGTCGGTGATACAAAATCCTTTGGCTAGCATGAGAAGATGTGCACATAGGATTAAGTGAACTTCATGAATATCTAACTTGAAACTTATGTATCTTTTCCTTTTATCAATTGTTTTTTTTTGTCTTGCTCACTTGATTTGGTTTTAATCCAATTGTTGTTGTGTTTAGTATTGATGGCTATTTCTCTTTAGCGTTAACTTGGAATTGACTATTTTGTCTAATACAATAGAAAACAAGTACATCAATTTATTTCAATTCGATTGTTTACCATATAATTCCCACAAATGCTTCACAAGATCATTTTGGAGTTGCATGAGTCTATTGTCTTGAATTTGATGGTGAACCTATATGAACTCCATAATTTCATTTGTGCGATTGAGAGACAATTCAATTGTTGGAGTGTTAGCAACTGTATCATAGTTGAAATCCACATCTTCATGAATTATACCACGTTTATCTTTAACTATCTATTATGCAATATTATACAGGCCATCATTATATCTTTGAGTGTTTCGACATCCCAAAGATGTCTCGGTTGACGTACTATTGCAAATTGCGATTGTAGGACTCCAAATGCTTGTTCAACATCTTTTCTAGCACTCTTGTTGTGGAGCAAAACATTTCTTCTTATTCCCCTAAGGAAATGAAATGGTTTTAACAAAAGTAGGCCATGAGGGATATATATCATCGGTAAGATAATATCCCATGGTATATTTATATTTATTGATAGTATATTTTACTTCAGAACTGTGACCTTCTGCTAATTCTAAGAATACATGGGATCTATCTAACACATTAATGTCGTTTAATGATCCCGGTAATCTAAAAAGGGCATGCTATATCCATGAATCATATAAAGTTATTGATTCCAAAATAATGGTTGGTTCATGGGCATGACTTGTATACATTCCATGCCATGCAACTAGACAATTGGCTTATTTCCAATACATATAATCAATGTTACCCAACATTCTTGAAAACCCGTGTTGCTCAACCACGATCATCAACCTTACAATATCAATACTATTTGGTTGCCTCAAATATTGTTCGCCAAATAGTCAAATACCTCAACTATTGCTTTCATGAACCTCTTTAAACTCGTTATTGTTGTACTTTTACAAATCCTGACATATTCATCAACAACATCTATAGGTGATCAATATGTAAGCATTTTTAATGCAATTGCAATTTTTTAGAGTAATGATAATCCAGGAACTCTTATAACATCAAATCTTTGAACAAAGTATTGATCATGTGATTCAATTGCTACTTGAATTCGTAGAAATAATGATTGATGCATACGAAACCTTCTACGAAATAAATGTGATGGATATATAGGGGAATCAACAAAATAATCACGATATAGGCTTTCATGACTTTCAATTCTATTGTGATTGATGTCACGATGGTTCATCACGGATCCATGACGACGTGATATAGAGTTGTGCTTCGCAAACTGAATATGGAGTTCAATTAAAGTTGTAACAATAACCTCTTCATCTTCACCATCTTCGAGTTCTTCATGGATCATTCGAAATAATCTACAGATGTTGTTTGACATGGTGGCTAGTGTGGGATTAATAAAGATTGGTGATGACAGTTGGTGTTTTAGATTTGTGGATTGTAAATTTTTTGATTAAATGAATCATTTATTTATAAACTGTTGAAATATGACCGTTGTTGGAATATGACCATTGTTGAAATTTTAATTTTAATATATTAAAATTTTAAATTTATTATTATGGAATTATTTTAAACAATTTTGTTAAATAATTATTTTTAAAAAATATTAGTAAAGTGATTTAAAAATATATTAAATATTATTAATATTTTATATCGTAATATTTATTATTAAATTATAAAATAAAATATTAAAATTTTATAATAGTAAAAATTTATATGTAAGATAAAATAGATATAATTAAAATTTATTAATAAATAAATGAAATAGAAAAAAGAATAAGAAGTCTAGTTAGATGAGATATAATTTTTTAAATAAAATAAAAATAAAAAATAAATTATTTATAATATAATAAAAACTAGAATAGAAAATTGCGTTACAATCCACCTTATTCATGTATCCGTTCTTGCATTTTTTTTTTTTTTTATTTCCCCTAATAATTTGGATCCCCAGGTGGGTTTGATATTATTTTTTGGGGGCAGGCCATTATTAAGGGATTGGTGTTCCTTGCGAACCAATGCAAATCTGCGCTGGTAAACCCATGAAATAATTTTCGCCGCCGACGGAGGCAAGGGGAATGTCGGTGCCAGCATCGCCTTCCTGCATCTTCTGTCAAATCGCCCGCTCTTCCACCTCCACCCCTCTCCTCCACTCCGTCTCTCTCTCTCTCTCTCTCTCTCTCTCCCTATAGATATATATATGTATTGACACACACACACACACACGCACACTGTGCGTGTGCTTAATTATCTGAAAAGCTTGTGTAAATTTGTTGATGGTGGGTGGGGATCTTGCAGGATGAGAAGGTTGTTGCTTTTCAAGACATTAAACCTTCAGCCTTCAGGTTTCATTCTCTACCTTTCTCCTTACACTGTTTGTGTTCAATGTTCTTTTTACACAATCTAGAATTCTGATATTCCTGGCAATTGTAACCGTCTTTTATGTCGTAATAAATTGCTTCCGCTGATTGTTAAACGTTTTTGTTCGAGTGTACCAATTGCCTGGACAACTGAGGACTCGTGAAGAGTTAGGCCCACTTTTAGAATTGGGGCTTACTGTAGCGTGGTTGTTTTTAGGAGTGGGTTATGGTTTCGTTCGTGGGTTAAGGTAGGCTCTTTTTTGGCTTGATAATGCCTGTGCTTGCCCATGGCGTGGTCGCTGGGATGGTCAAAGGTATGGGAAAAATAGAGGTGGGTTATTTTATTTGGATGGTTTAATTTGAGGAAAACTAAGCCTCCGTATTCTGCTCTCAAAGAGAGATAATGGCAACAATCAATTAGCATTCTTCATTCAACTGTCAAAAATTATTTATAAAATACAAATCTAACTACTTGTCCCTCTAATGTTAACATACTACTGCTGCAAACAAATAAAATAGTTCAAAGTCTTTTTTGAATGCCATAACAGTAGCCTGGAGTGTAGCTAACTGTTGCTAAAGAAAAGGCTGTGCAAAAAAAAATAAAAAATAAATAAATAAAGACTTTCACTTGCTCCAGCTGCCTGCTCCATGCTTGTTAGTAGACACATGACAACCATCTTCTCCCGCAGCCCCAGCCACAACAAACGAGCGCCTCTTCTCTATTTCTTTTACTCATTCATGGAAATGGAGCTATTCCCTTCCAGAGTCATTGGCAACAATGGCTGAATATGAACATAAACTCCTTGTCAGGGATCTAGGTTTAACCTAGGGTTTTAAGAGGAAATTGGAAGATACCAAGGGAGAGAGAACAGAAAGGGAGGGAGAATTCAGAAAGAACAAAGAAAGAGAGAGAAGATTAGGGAGAAATCAAAAAGGAAATTGAGAGAGAATTGTAGAGAGAGATGACTGAAATTCTGATATCATTTAACAATTAATTGCAATCCTCAACTGATAGCCTATTTATAGTTCTCTATCCTTCAGTTTTAGTTGTAATTGAAAGGTACAAGATGAACAACAACACTAGAGTACAATGCATTAAATGCATTAAACTACAACTACTATTATGTCATTGGGATCGTGACAACCCCTACTCCTTGAGAGATTTCTTATCCCCAAGAAATTACAACAACTGTATCGCTATTTCTTCATCCAATCCTTGTTTTCTCTATCTGATTCATCCTTGTCATATTGTTCCTTCACCTTCTCTTGTTCCTTTCTCTTTTCTTTTTCCTCTTTTTTTTTCCTCCTCCTTGACTTTTTCTCTTTTCCCAATTGATCTGTATTCTGAACTTTCCTCAAAAATCTATTTGTTTTCCTCTCAACAGAAGTTCCAGTGATATCCTCGATCTTCGTGCAGTCATTATGCCTTTCCCCAGCCTCTAGCTTCTTTCTTTGGTCCAGGTACTCATTGTTTTGCTGTTTACGCTCACCAAAAGTTCTTAAAGCCCCGTAACTCCTGTTATTGATGATTATTCGCATTGCTTGCTCCTAAGTCCAGTTGGATTCAACATTTACAGATTCCAACAGTGCTTTAAAAGCATCTGTTGCATCCTAGTTGCTAGCGTGCACTAAAGGTTCATCTTCAACTGATTTCTCCTCCAATGTCATCACAGTGATTTTTCCTACAATTGCCATTCCTTTCTTGGCATCCTGACTGCATAGGAGGAGACGAGGATGTTTTGTAGGTTCCTCAATGGCTGAAACATGACCTCCATATCTAGATTTAAACCTCCTGTAATGATTTTCTAGAGTCCAAAGGTCCAAAATTCCTAGTCTTAGGACCTCATTAGCCTTACAATTAGTTTCCTTGGAGCCAATATAAGATTGTTTTGGTTCTGATTGCCCAATTATACCTTCTTTGACTTCATGTGGAGCGTCAAAGACTTGATTCAACCTAGAATAGATGCCAAAGGCATACATCTCATCAGATGCATGATTCTGTTCATCACGACTTTCATCTCTGACATGGTTTATAGTCGGGATATCTAAAGAATCAATGTTTTTTTCCCAATTCAGATTGCTCCTCAAATTCCTGTAAGTCAGAAATCTGAGGAAGGACTCCAGCACTAGTTTCCTCACAGATGAATGATCCTTCAGTTGGAATTACCTGATCCAGTGTAGGTAATTCATCAGCTTCTTGCAAACTGGAAGCATTAGGTAGGATTCCAGTGCTTGCTCGAATTGGTGCTACATTGGAACTTGAAAGGAATTCCACTGGTAAACTGACCTAAAACGTCTTTGAAATCATAATCATTAAGTCATCCAGCTTTTGGTTGAAGTTAGTAAATTTGTTCTAAATTTTTTGTCAATTGTTTGTACACTTATTTCCAAGGTTTACTCAGCTTCTCCGGTCACTGCATTCTCCTCTCTGCCAAGACTCATCTCCTCTCAGTCTGCTTTAAACCTAGCTTCAGAACATCCAGCATTGCCTCCAACTACTTCATGCGAGTACCTTCTTCCATTTCCTCAGTTCAAATTCTTCGAACTAAATCTGCCCTTGAATCTGTCTCCAAGAGTCGCATAACACCTAACTCCTGAGAATCGATTGACTCTGAAATAGCTGCTATGATTTGCCTGAATGAGAATCGATCGCCTCACAAGTCAGCAACCCAGGATCGGTTGCTCTGGATTAACTGCTAAGGATCGCCTGGATCAATCAATCGAGAATCATCGACTTTACCTCTGAACTGCTTCTAGTGTTTGCCTAGATCTAAATTCAGTAAACCTGAATCCGCCTCAATCAACAGTGGAAATAGATAAATTAGTAGCCAAGAATTGCCTTGCTCTGCGCTTCAAAATCTAAATTTAGTTGCTAAGAATTTCCAAAATCACAACCAAGAATTGCTGGCTCTGATACCAAATGTGAGGGATTTAGGTTTAACCTAGGGTTTTAAGTGGAAATTGGAAGAAACCGAGGGAGAGAGAACATAAAGGGAGAGAGAATTTAGAAAGAATAGAGATAGAGAAGATCAGGGAGAAATCAGAGAGGAAATCAAGAGAGAATTGTAGAGAGAGATGACTGAAATTCTGATATGATTCAACAATTAAACACAATCCTCTAACTGATAACCTATTTATAGTTCTCTATCTTTCAGTTTTAGTTGTAATTGAAAGGTACAATATGAACAACTACACTAGAGTACAATGCAGTAAATGCATTAAACTACAACTACTATTATATTTACTATTATATCCTTGGGGTTGTGACACTCCTATCTTCTTCCTCTTCAACCAAGAGACATGGAACATAGGATGAATTCTTAAATTTTCTGGTAGCCTTAGTTTGTAAGCCACAAAGACTATTTTTTCAATTATCTTAAATCGCTAGTACTTTGGAGACAAATTGAGATTCTTACAAAGTGCAATTGACATTTGCTTGTATGCTTGCAATTTGTACTTTGGAGACAATTTGAGATTCCTTGTACTTTGAAGTGGGTACTTGCAATTTGACTCCTTGTACTTTGTAGACACTTTGAGATTCCTACAGGTATTGTATTACCATGGATAGAAATGTTGTTCTATGGAATGCCTAAAAGTATTGTGCATGACAGGGATCCCACTATCACTATCATTTTTGGAGAGAATTGTTTAAATTGCAGGGTATGCAGTCCAATTTTAGCTCTAACAATCAACCTTAGATGGATGGGCAAATTAAGGTTGTCAACAGAGTGGTGGAGATGTACCTATGTTGTTTTACAAGTCAAAAGCTAAAAGGGTAGGTGTGATGGGTTCCAAGGTGTCACAACCTAGGATAAATGGTCACAAGTCCAATGAGGAATTCAGAAGCTGCAGCTAGTGCCCACATATATGTGGTCCAATGAGGACCGTTATCACTTGACAAGGTACTTTATTCTCTTCATGAATGACTTTTCTGGAATGACTTGGGTATTTTTCGTGAAAGATTTTTGAGAAATTCTAAGCTGCAGCAGAAAAAAAAAGTGGTTTTGAATTAAAAACTCGTAAGATGTGATAATAGAACTTAGTACACTTCTTTAGAGTTCAACAAATTCTGCCATGAAGCAGGAGTCTAGCATCAACTCACAATCCCATACTGTCCATGGCAAAATAGTGTCTGTGAAAGAAAAAATAAGGCAGTCATGGAGATTGTTAATATCTTTAACCTATCAACACACCACATCCACGGCAGTACCAAGAACAATGCGGAAATACCAAAATAGAAAGCCAACAAACGCACAAGAACACACTAACCACAACGCACACACCATAGAATAGCGAGACAACGTTTACGTGTTTGGATCCGAAATAGATCCTATTCACGGCAGGGCTTCACCCTAGTCAATCCACTAAAATGATAGACAATGGATTTACAGAGATTTATAGCGATTACAACAAAATTAGAACCAACAATTGAAGCAAGAAGATGATACAAACAAAGAATACAACGCTTAATCAACCAAGCGATTCGAGCACTCTCAAGACAATCTTCTATACATCTCTCACACTATTGAAACATGGGTGTACAGGATAGACCACATCATTTAGGTAGTTAGAAAACTCTTTTTGGTGATTGGCTAAACTAAGACCTCCTCTAAGGAGAAGAGATGAGTGGCTTCCTGAACTAGTTAGCTTTGACTTAGAATACACGAGTTTGGAGGTCATGCAATTTGCATGGAAGGATATTCCAGGACGAGCCTCTAGTTAGGTTATCAAATTGTCCTGTAGTCAGAGATTCCAGAGGTAAAAGGTCATGTGTGGTAATCTTGGGTCTGTGAGTTCTTATCAGGGAGGGGAAGTAGGAGTGGCAGCGGGTGAATTACATTCATGGCAAGTTGAGTCCTTGGGCCAAAATTGTATTTGTTGAGACAAAGAGGTATCAAAAGTGTACTTGTGAGTTGGCACTATGAAGTGCTTGAATGGAGAATTTTGTCAATCAAGATACAATCCCAGCTGGATACTCCATTTATCAAGCTGAGAAGCGAAACAACGTTCCTTGTATCGGTGATCTATTGTTGTATATCATTCCTCAATAGGCAGAAATGGAGAGCGAGGTTTTGGAGATGTGTTAAAATGGTGGGGGCATGCTCTTGGAGCAGAGGCAATGTCTATACTTGCATTTTTATTAAATAGTTAATAAAACTGGATGTACCTTCAGTTTTTAAGGGGTGAGATAAAGCATTCCATGAAAGTGGATCATTTTATTTCATTTTGCATGATGTTTGAACTGGTACTCACATTCTAGAGAAAATGTTGGATATTTATTCTTTCCGTGGTTTTGGTCCTTGTTTTTCGATCCATTCCACACAAATATGGTATTCAAGCAATTCCCTGATAGCATTTTTGTCATTGTCATTTTTGTGGTTTTCATAATTGATTCATTGGATTGGTGTCTAGATAGGCATTACTTGGTAATCCCTGTGGAGCACATCCCGACTGTCAAAGACCTCCAGAAGAGAACCGAAGACTTCTCGTTGGGTAAAGAAAATTCCAGTCGTTGGCAATTAAAATTGAATCTAACCAGTTTAATAGCTTAATTTTCCTTTTCATCTTTGTTGCTGTGGCTGATCTGTGAAGTTTACTTTTTTTCTCCAGTGAATCACATGTTATATGTGGGGCAGACTTTACTGTGCCGAGATGCACCCCAGCCCACACAGTATAGGTATTGCTTCTCTAGAAAGAATTATTTTTCTGCCTTTGTTTTTTTTTTTTTTTCTGAGCTGTCAAATGTCAACTTTGCCATGTAAACAAATTTGATCTTGAGAAGTTGTCTGCCTGAGACTGTAATAATATTGAAAATCGCTCCCAGGACATAAGTTGAGTGGTCGGATAAGCAATATGTTGGTGTCAATCCAGTAGATTGTGAGTTCAATCCTTGTCTTGCACAAGAGCCAAAGGCCTAACTTTCGATTTATTTTTCTTAGCGTAATTGATGGCACGAGCACCGGGGGACCGCCCTTGCGCGGTCATCCCAATAATATTGAAAATTGGTTACACAAAGTCTTAGTCGCTACTCGTTAGTCCTCTTGACTTGATTTCATTGTGCGTTCATGTTTGTTTCATGCTAATGTTCTTACATCTGTAATTTGATGATATCGAACGGTTCATTTGCACAAAAATTAGAGAGAAATACTTTGTCAGATTTTATAAATAAGGAAGAGAAAGCATGTTACTGGTGGTCTTAGTTCCATCTGGTGTCTAGTTAGTTCTGATGAAGGCGCCAAATGAACATTCTGAAGTTAAATTAACTAGGTGGTCTGGTTCTTTGTAATGCGTTTGGTAAAGTTGGTAAGTGTGTTTGGAGGAGTTAAAACCCTGTAATGGCGGAAGTTTTTATGTTATGGACTGAGTTGTTTTACGTTGTTTAATGCTTATCTAGAATATATGAATCTTCTTTTTTTTTTTTCATTATCCTAGATTTGGCTTTCATCAACCTCCTCTGAACAGTGTTAACCATCTCCATCTCCACTGTTTGGCGCTTCCTTTCACGCCCAGGTAAGCAATGAAGTTTTGTCTTTTAGTTGCTGCAAAATGTTTTAACCCTACCCTATGTACGATAACCTGATTGCTTTTTAATTCTGAACTGTTTATATATATAAACAGATGGAAAAGTGTAAAATATTTGTCGTTGGGACCTCTGGGTGGGTTTATTGAAGCGGAGAAGTTGTTGGAGAGGATAAAGCCATTGGCTGCTGCTTCTATTCCACCAAAAGTGTGATGTTAATAATAATACAACAACATTCGATGTGTCTATCTATTTGACTCTAATTCGATGCAAGCAAATGCATTTGTCAAAACCCCTGTAATTTTTATGGATCTTGTGATGCAAACTCTCATAATGAATGAGCTGTTTAGTTTCGTACCGTAGCGTACGTGCACAGAATGATATGATGTTGTTAGTTCATTTATAATTTTATTTATTTATGCATAGTAGAAAGGAAAGAATCCCACTCAGATGGATTGTATTTATATTGTGCTTTAAAATGTTTGTATGTATCCATGATTGTATGTATCGTGGTTGACTTATGATAAGTTGAGATTCATACTAATAAGTCATGAGTTTGATTTCTTATCCTGTACAGTGAGTCAAAAAGTCTCCACATATGATATATCTCTTTTATCGAAATGAAAGGTACGAACGACAAGGACGATAATTCTAAGAGTGATTGAGTTGAATTTAACTAAAATATTAACGTGAGTTTTATGTCTCTTAATTGAGTTAAATTTTTTTAGGTACATATATTAACAGGGTGGTTATTATAATTAATTAATTAGTTTTAATTAAATTATAACCGTGTTACTGTAAGATTAATTATTTCTTATTAAAATGTATTATAGTTTTAAAAAAATAAAAATAATATAAAAGGTTGAACTCGTCATAGTTTGGTTGAGCCCACAAGTTACAAGATGGGATATGGTGGCATTGCTGGCAAACTAAACTTAATTAATTGAACTTCCAAAGTAGCTTTTTATATTTTCATAATAAATAATTTTGGAAGCCGCAGTAAATCAATTAATGAATGAATAATGATAGTGACGTCACCAGACGATTTCTGTACCTTTCCAGAACGTTCTTCCAACGCTCGGTCTCTCGAACTCTCTACATCTCTCTCTCTCTCTCTCTCGTGCACGGTGCGCCGCTGTCTATATAATGAAAGCCTAACCGCATAGCCAGATTCACGCTTGTTCTGCACTTGTCCAAGCCCACTCTCTCTCTCCGAAGGAAAAGAAATGGCTTCAGCCTAGAGATGGGAATTGGGCCGGGCGGCCCGCCTCATAGTCCGGTCCGGTCCGGCTTGTTACTGTAGCAAACAAGTTGGGCCAGTCTACTTAAAAAAATAAGGGCCGTGCCGGGCCAGCAATACGTGGCCCGCGGCCCGGCCCGGCCCATCAAATTGGCCCGTGGGTCGGCCCATCAACTGGCCCGCTAAAATGGCCCGGCCCGACTCACTAAAAATTAAAAAAATATTTAAAAAATTATGTTTTTTGTAAATATAATTTTATTGTAATGTTTTTAAACATAATTATGTTTGTAAACATAATGTTTATTATGTTTGTAAAAAAAAATTTAGTGTTATTTTTGTAAACATAATATTTACTATAAATATCATAATTTTACAAACATCAAAATTATAAGTAAACATAATATGTTTATTAATATAAGTAAACAATGTTTATTAATGTTTACTAAACATATTTTAAACATTAATATGTTTATTAAATATATTTTAAAAAATATTAGTTACATTTAGAAAAAAATAAAAAAATATATTTAAAAAATTATATATAAAAAATTAAAAATAAATTATTCATGGACCGACCCAAATAACCAAGCCCACGGGCCGGCCCTGCCCAACAGGCCCACGAGCTGGCCCAGCGGGTCCATGGCCCGGCCCGGCCCACTTTAGCCCACTTATTAAGGGCCATAGGGCCGTACTGGACCTAAGTTTGCATTTTCTTGGCCCGACCCGGCCCAACCCGTTTCTTTCGTGGGCCAAATTCAACCCAGCCCATCAAATAAGCAGGCCAAGCAGGATGCGGGCCGGGCCGGGCCGGGCCGGCCCGCCCATTTCCCATCACTACTTCAGCCTCACTACTTGCTCTCAGAAGAGCCGCGGTGGCCAAGCCTCTCCTCTTCAACCGCCTCCGCTCTGCGTCCGTGCTGCTCAACTCACCCGGTGGTGCTCGTTCCTTCGCTACCGACACTCAGCTCACAAGGCACGACGACTACGACGACGGCGGAGTGGACGTTGATCGCCGTTCCGTCTCTCGCCGCCGCGACTCTGTTCCCTCCTTTTTCTCAGGTAGTTGTGACTTGTCCCGGCTAATCTCCTGATTGTGTTTGCGCTACTATCTGTTTGTGTAGGCGTTTTGCTCGGTTTGCTTGATGCAAAATTTTTTTGTCGAGAGTTTTGCTTTTGCCTCGTTAACTGAATTCTAAGCTCGACTTATTGTTCGGTTTGAGTTTCTTTCGATAGTTGAAGTTGTATAGCCATTGGATTGTCTTCGATGTTTTGTTTCCCTTCGGTGACGAGTATTATGATTGTCCGTAGCGTCTTCCAACGTCTATTCTGTTTTGCATCTCTAGTATATTCTTTATTGTTTTGGTTTCTGATTGCTCATTAGCACTCGACAGGAATTAATTTATAACCTTAATACATTCCGTTTAGGTTTTAACTCTCAAGTTGTCTAAATCTCATCAGTCTGTTCTTTTTACTCTCTGTGATTGATTGCTTATGATTGATCCAATCAACTGCTCAACCACACTACTGACAGAACAACTTTCGACTTTTCTTAATAAGTTGCAGATGCGTTCGATCCATTCTCGCCGACAAGGAGCCTGAGCCAGGTGCTGAACCTAGTGGACCAACTCATGGATTCTCCTTTAAGAGGAATGGGCGGCGGACCGAGGAGAGGATGGGACGTGAAGGAAGAAGACGACGCTCTGTATCTGCGAGTGGACATGCCCGGCCTCGGCAAGGAAAATGTGAAGGTCTCCGTCGAGCAGAACACTCTGATCATCAAAGGTGAAGGCGAGAAGGAATCGGAGGACGACGAGTTCGGGCCAAAGTACTCTAGCAGACTCGATCTCCCTTCTGATCTCTACCAGATCGACCAAATCAAAGCCGAGATGAAGAACGGCGTCCTCAAGGTTGTTGTTCCCAAGGTGAGGGAGGATGAGAGGAAGGACGCCATTCAGGTCAAGGTGGATTGAAAATTCCCCGTGTCGTTTGAATCTATTACGGAATTCAAGCCCTGTTTTGTAGTGTTCATTGGGAGAAACAGTATACTGTTATGTTACTCAGGTTTGTAGTTGTGGAATGATGAATAAAATGTACCGACTAGTGAAAGCTTTGATGAATATTAACCATTGAAAGAACATGTGATTGTGAATGCCCTAAAATATTTGATGTCGGGTTCAAACTCGAAGGTGGCCGCACGAGTAGGCGACGCCTTGGGGACAAGCCATGAGCCCTACGTTTGCCTTTTTAAGGAGAACAAATCGAACCCCGAACAGAGGCAGAGGCAGAGCCAGCGGCGCCATTAGCAGAGAAATGGCGTCCAAGGCGGCAATGAGCGTCCCGTTGTTCCTAGCCAAGCTCCTCCGCCACCAGCAAACACGGCTGCCGGCGGCACCGTTCGCCTCAGCCACCCGGCCGATATCCACAGGCGGGAACCCATTTCTGAGGAGCGGAGAAATGGGGGCGTGCAGGGTGGAGAAGGCGGAGAATGAGTGCTACATGAGGGTAGACGTGCCGGGAGTCGGGGAAGACGAAATCAGAGTGTGGTCGGAGCCGGGCTTCATTTACTTCTACGGCAGAGACGGCAAGCTTCCCGCCTACAACTACGACGGCAGGTTCTTCGGAGGTTCCATCAGCTTCAACCCCGACCAATACGATTCCGCCGGAATTAGGTCGGAGGTTAGGGACGGAGTGCTTTGGCTGGTGGTGCCTAGGTTGAGGAAGGATTGATGATTGAGCGTTATGCTCTTTATCCCACTGGGTTTTTGTCCTCCTCGATTTGTCTCGTCTCTGCAATCGCCATATTCTCCCATCTGCACCTGACTTTTGTATAATTTCTGATTTTTGCCGGCATAAAATAAAAAAAAAAAATCTTTTATTATAAAGACAATATTGTCCCAATGACTCAAATGATCTCTAATTTCATTGTTAAGTAAGAAAAATAGATTGGTGGGGTCCCACCCCACCTGGTTGAATTAGGAATTAAGCTAACAAACTGATTCCAAATTAGCAACAAAAAGTTAGTTGGAACAAAATTGGCCAGCCGTTAAACATATTGGTTGAACTCTGAAATTAGATGAAATGAACGCCGCGAGCGATTCAATATGTTGTGTCAGCCATGATGTTCTATTTTTAAATGTAAAAAAAATATTATAATAAGTCGCTGTCAACTATTTGGACACCATATATAGTTTTGTTTATTATGGGTAACTTTTTTTTTATTAAGAATTTAAACTTTAAATTTTTAATCTTGAATTTTATTTTATTTTTATTGTATAAAATTTTCTAATTATAATATAATAAATCTCATACACAATGTGATTTAATGTGTTTTTGATAACACTTTATGTATTTTAAAATTAGCCCTGTAATAATTCCTTGTGCTTTCAATTCTTTTTAAGGCTCACGTCAGCAAAAATAGGTTATTCTCCTAGGAGCTATCAGTTTTAAGAGCACCATCATCAATTTTGATTTAAAATGTTGTACTTTTTACTTTTAGTATCTTTAATTATATTATATAAAATTAAATATAATTAAAAAAATCATAATAAATAAAAAATTTAAAAAGAAAAAGAAGAGTTGTTGGCTGGTTTTAGGTGTTAATCGATAACTCTTCTTTTTTGTTAGTCAAAACGCATTGTTTGTTGACGATTTCTTCTTTTCTATTATAGAGTAAAGATTATTTTATAAGTATATTATTGTGTATATTTTAGATTATATAATGTATTATAAATGATAAAAATATTTTTCACATTTTATCGTCTCGTCTCACTTTATTGCGCCTCATTGTGTCTCAGCACTTCATCGCCTTGAATAAAGGATATTTTAATCATATATCTCATCGCTTCATGACGTCTCACCTCTTCACTTCACTATCTTGGATGAAGAATATTTTAGCACTATTGTGTGGTTTAAGATATATACAATGATGTATCAATAATATTTTTTTAAAAATAATCTAGTGTCAATAAACAATAGAAAGAAATCCTACCTTAATTAAAAATGAATTGTTTGATTCTTAAATCTCCCAAAATGGCTTTTCTCCTCCTCTTCTCTTTCTGTTTAGATTACAATCATCAACTCAGTTGCTCTTTATATCTCTTTTCATTTTTTTTTTCTTTTTTTTTTCTTTCTCATTCTTTAGATGTGCCTTCAAATCCATCGCGGTCAACTGCAGAAGGTTCTAATGGTTGGAGGCTTGGAGCCACCGTCGACTATTGGGTCCCATTAGCTAGCTATGGTTTCCAATAACTAGAACCTCACTAGCCGCTTGTGTTTTTTTTTTTTTTTAATTTTTTGTTTGTTATTTTTTATTTTAATTAAATATATTAATTAAAATTTAATACATTAATTAGTTTAATTCAACTTTATTAAAGTTATCAAAGCTAACTATGTACTCTTGAATAAAAATTTGACAATGATAACTCTTGAAAGTGACGGAAGGTTTGAAAAAATTTAAAATTACAAAAGCTCTCAAGAATAATTTTAAAATAAAGAAAATGTCCTTGTCAACCTTAGAGTTGCAGCTGAGTCAAGGTATTTGCCAGTGACTTTGTGTCCAGTTTGGCAAAAATTTATTTAAATTCATCTATTAAAATAAATAAATTGAGTTTGAGCCTAATTTTAAAATTTAATTTATAAAAAAATTAAGATTAAGTTTAATAAAACTAAAATTGTTAAACCTTGCAAATATATTTTTCATTTCATTAAAAGAGACAACCAACAGACTATATAGTATAAAGAAATTAAATTCAAACGGTCAAAATTATTATTTTTTGATTTTTGTGTAATAGTTAGATAATGGTTATATTTTTCAAATTAGTCACACAAAAACTAGAGTGAAAAATAGAGATAATCAATTGATTTCAATGTATACTCAAATTGACAAAATAGTCGATCGATTTTGTATAGTCGATCGATTTTGTTTAACCTTTACTCAATCGGACAAATTTTTTGTCAATTACACTTTAAACTATTGAGAACTAATCTCTATCTATGTTAATCCACTTGATTGAGTTTTACTAATACTAGATAGGATGCTTAACACTACTCAAACACTTGTTAGCTTTCAATCGATTTTCACATAGCTATAGAATGAACACTCAATTGACTAATTTTTTGAATTTAATTTTTCATCTTATCACTCCATTATGATTTCTAGCAATCGATTTAACACACAAAAGATAAAAACACTCTCTGTTTTGTTTAAGTATTTAATTGGTATTTAGTCTATTTGATTGCTAATTTAATTTAAAAATTTAAAATTTTGCAACTAATCTATTATTCGATTAATGAAGTTTTAAATTGATTTGAAATACAAGCATAAAGTCTTTAATATTTTAGCACATTTTCTTTACTCGATTGGTAAGTGATTCACTCAATTTTTGATACAATACAAGCACAAAAATTTAATATTTTTAATATCTTCTCTTCAATCAATTGGTAAATAAGATTAACTTAATTGCTCGCCACTACTCAAAAGTCATTTGGGCACTCAATTGAATAACTTACAAAGTCATTTGAAATTAGCAAGTGATACTTAACTTGAGAGTCTTATTAAACTTATTTTAATATTCAATTATATAAATCCAAATATGATCTATTCGATTCCTAGCACAGATTAATTGAAGTGGTCTGAAAGATAGTTAAATTAGTCTTTAACAATTCATTTACTGTACCATTTGTGAAACTCTTACTTGAAGAGATATGAATACACTTTGAATCATGCATAAGAGACCACTCAAATATTTAATATATAATTAAATTTTTTTATTAATATGCTACAACACCCTCATCAAAACATATGTGAACTAAACAATTTCTTTAACAACATTTGGGCAAATGAGATGCGACACTTTTGAGATTTTAAAGAAAGACACAGACATCCTTGTCTTGTCAAACATTTGTTAGAAACCTATTTCAATTTTATGAGCTATACATATCATTTTAAGATTTTTAAAAAATCACTTCGCTCTAAATACCCCCCCCCCCTCCCCCAAAAAATAATAATAATAATAAACACAACCAGTGTCAGCCACCATAAAACCCACCAATACCATTGATGGAGGTGGTGTCAACTACCATGGTCACTCGACATAAAACCCCACTATCGAGATACAAAAGATGAACCAAATTGAGTTCATTCTTCTTTTAAGAGGAATGAATGAACCCCAACCCCCAGAGAGAGAGAGAGAGAGAGAGAGAGCATCGCCTCTCGGATATGAACCCAAAATGGTCAATTCATATAAACAGCAATAGAGGCTCTCGTTATTTCTAATATGTCAAAGGAGTATCTGTGTAATTTAACCACAACCATTTTCATATACGTGTTTTGGAATCCGACTGGAATCATGTTCTAACACAAGAAGAAAAGCAACACACAGCTTTATTCTCTTCCTTTTGCAAATAGGCTATTTACAACCCTAAACACGAGGAACGTAGGTGGAGCACACCAACACCAGCTGACGACTGCACTGCACGGGCAGCGTCAGTCACCAACAATCAGAAAATGAAGTCGCTCAGCTTAACAGGTTTGTTATATGGGCCGTGGACATCCTTGCTGACAACATACGCAGAGTCCTCAACACCAGCGTTCAAGCAATTCATCCTGTGCCTGTAGCCATCCACTTTTCCAGTCTCAGAACTGTACTTATTAAGTGATCTGTCTATTTGTTTGATTTTTGATTATTTGAATTTCATAACTTTACCATTCAAAGTGATCTTCACAGCAAATAGAATTCCAGATGATTGAAAGCCCAGCTCCTTTCCTGTAATTAAATTCATTAGGCAAACCAAAAAAACCAACTGCGGGGATGGGGGAGCTGTCATTGTGGCTGACTTTTAACTTTGTATTATTGAAGCAAGAGCATGCTCAAGCACAGGCATAATAAGATAAAAATCTAAAATTATTTCAGCCTTCACCATTATAATTTTTTTTAGCTTATGGGATCTAAGCATACAATATTTAATCAGTTTAAATCAATCAGTTTGAGAGTTTACAGTCATTCAAATCTGTGCAGAACACTTTCAGTATTAACATACTTCAGCCAACCAACAATCCCCTGAGACCTTGCGTTGGTTTAAAGCCAAAGTTTTAAAAAAAGGCAATGAGAAAGCTTCAATAAAACACTGGCAATTACTTATTTTTACTTTGGAGGAGATACAGTCAGCGTTAGGGAAAAGAGAAATTGCACATGATACAGGGCACTTACCATGTTGCAGAGTACATGTCATAAAACTTCTCAAAAGCCTTGTCCAAGCAAAACTGACATACCAAAAGATCCTTGATATTCGTCACCTTGCAAGTTGATTTACAGCACTTGACCTAACGCCATACAAGTGAACCATCATGCATGAGAGAGAGAGAGAGAGAGAGAGAGAGAGAGGCCTGTTTGCTAATAGACAATAACCTCATGACTTAGAAGAAACAGAATGGAAGTGTCACATAAAAACGAGAAGAATTGCACCAAAGAACCACGCAGACAAGGTACACAGGACAGGTAAGATATCACACACCAATAGCATGGAGTAACAGCAAATACATATTTTGTATGTATGCACGCATGAAAATATAACCATTACTTCATTTTTTCAATTAGAAAGGCTCAATATATTTTCAAAATAGTAAGACATTATTATGGCATTCTAAATTTCCATTATCAAGTTGATAAACCCACATTATTTCAAGGTTTATTGTTGATTTTTATCTTATCTTGTATGTCATTCTAATTTTGTTATGTGGTGGACATTCACATTGTTTTATAAGGCATTAGACACAAAAACAGTAATAATAACACCACATTAGGCTTAATCTATCTAGGTGAGTTGCCTATATGGATTTTAACTTGTTTATCATCTCTATCTATGATAATATTTCTACAGTCATTATATTTCACATCATGCCTAAAAGTTTCCCCCACAAGGTTTATTAAGGTCTGCCTCTATTTCTTTTGCTACAAATTTCTAAATCCCCTCTTCTTATCTGTCAACAATCTTCAATGCATCTTTATTTTGAATAGCATGGCATAAACTTTATTACAGACAATCTCATTTTTAATTGTCTTTACTTACAGCTTGCACATCCACTATGTTGTCTTCATCTCAGTTGCACTTATATTTTACATATGTTGTTGCTTAACTGCCCAATATTTCCATGCTATACAATGGAACTGGTATCATCTGGTAAAACTTTTCTTCTTGCTTTAAAGACATTTTACAATTGCACAAAATGCTACAACTACTTTCCCCACTTTAGCCATTCATCTTGATTCTATGAGTAGCATCCTCAACAATTCATTCTCTCTTTGAACTATTGATTAGAGATGTTGGGAGCTGATGGAAGACCGAGCTGTCGAGCTGATGGAGGGCCAAGCTAATGGCCGAGTTGCCGAGCTACTGAGCTCGTTATTGGCTGATTTATCCTTTGTGATTTATCTTGATTTATATTGCTGTTATATCTTATCTTTCCTTTTTATTAGATTTGTTTGTATTTAAGGTTGTTGTAATCTAGTCCTACGAAGTAGGAATCTAATATCTAAAATTTAGGATAATTCTTAGGATCCACTGTGTATATATCAGTGGCATTCTCAAAGGACTAATTGATCGAGTATTATTCTTCCAAAAGAAGATTTCTTCAAGAGATATTTGAATTCAACTTATTATACACACATTTTCTCAATTTATGGGCACAAGTCTCAAATTTTCAAGACATGTCCATTTCTAAGGAAATCAAAAGTTCTTAAGGCACGTTTGAATGGGTTGACGCATATCCAAAAGCATCCAGTGAGTGCTGATATCCAACATGAATCAGACACTTCTAAAAATATTTGTGGTTCTTGGATAGGCAATAACAAAAAACAAGTTATATGGTCCACATTAGCATGTAAACCACTCCAAAGGAACAAGAACAATAAAATTTAAGGTGTCTAGCCAAATTAAGCCAACAAAAAAGGGGGATAAAAAGAGCATCAAATCAAGTTCTGATGCTCTTTATTTATGAGGAAATACGAGAGTCAAAAGCTGCTCATCAATCCTAAATTTGATAAAGCAGCTGTCAAACCATGATGTATAAATCAACATCTATTATATAACTTGTTTCTTCACTTGTAAAGTCCATTTAGCTTGGTTGAAACAAAGTGGTTCCATAGCCTCTTGAAGAATGTGATTTAAAATAAAAGAAAATGAGAGACAATGACACACAACAGGCATGCAACAGAAATGGTTGAGAAAAAAGGGACAGAACATTAGAACACATTCAGCAAAGTCAAGCATTTCATGGCTACTGCTTGAGTAAATTAAGCAATATACAGGTAGAAGAATTGTTCCAAAAAGTTCAGTAAATTTTTCTATCTTCACTCATAATCTGGCATAGACGACCAGATCAAAATATTGCACTCATGACAGCTAATTTCACACAATTATGAACCATAGCACCTTGCATGACAAATCTCAAAACTCTGACAAGAGTGGCAAAATCTTAGTCAACTTTAATTGATACCATCAAAGAGGATCAACAGGACATAGCTCTTGGTGATGTGAATAGCCTCCTTAATATTTCTTTTGAGTGCAGAACAGAAAACATTGTCTATGGTAAGTCTACGTCTATAATCATTCTAGTAGCATTAAAATCACAAAGTGGTAAAACTTCTTTTCCAAGCAGAGTATAAAATGCATGTTTAGCAGTTTCCTCTGATGCACAATTTCTTCATTTCAATGTTGAGCTGCATCAGTCATATCATGGCCATTACATAAATACCAGCTTAGGAATTAGCATGGACAAAAACTTTGATGGTAGCTAGGCATTAAAACATCAACCCCATTGCCCCCACATAAACACTGCAGAAGAGATGAATTAAATGTGCTAACACTGTACCCAATTCAAAAAGATACAGAATCCACCAACCAATCTCATAATGTACATTAAGAGAAAAAGAACAAAATAGAACAATAACACAAAGTGGGTATATTCAAGGAAAGAGAAGAATAGTCAACTGAAAATCCAAAGGCATATAGCAGAAAGTATGATCTTACCAAACGTTTGAGCTTATAGGAGTAATATTGTCCATGGGAGGGATGTCCCCTAATGTGCTCGCTCAAATGGCCTGCACTGGAAATTTTTGTATATCAAGATACAGGATTTTCAGGATGATGAAGAAAGATATCACAGCATATACTAATACAGTTACTGCATAACCAAAAAAGCAAAGATCAGGAACCAGATAATCATGGGTCCCAAAGATCTTTCTCAAGTGTTCTCTTGATAAATTTTCCTGGTCTTCAACACACGGAAAGAGGTATCAATTTTCTCAATGAGCGGACAACAAGCAATGACAACATGAAGTGGCTCAATTATGATATAAGTAACTTCATCATCTCATACTCCTTAAAAGCTGGAGGGAAACAAGTCACAAAGAACTTGTAAAGCTTATAATCTGGTACATATAAAATATTTCTGAATAACAGAACTTCTAATTGTGTATACACTAATGAAAGGAGGATGTGCAAGACACATGTTACATCATTTGATACTTAAGGTTAAGTCTCGGGTTTATCCAATACATAGTATGAGACTTAGGGCCGATTTTGTAATGATCCCCATGCTTTGATATTTATTCTTTCTCTTTTTTTAATGATTTCATTATAAAAGACAATGGGAACTCTAAAAATGTGACTATTCATACAACATTGTTATTCCCTTAAAACCAGAGTATTATGAAACAAATTTTCTAGAAAAAGCTCTCTGAACTAGCTCACCAAACAAGAGCCCCCGAGTTTATCTAGACAATAAAATAAATCCAAAACAAATGAACCAAAAGACTACCTTCTTGTAGATTCTTTGTAGTATGAGCTCTTCATTCTTTGGAAGCATCATGTGTAGGTTGAAGTTTTTCAATTACGAAGAAACAAAAAGGGGGAAGAAAACATGTTCATAATGCAAATTTAAATAGATACCATGCCAAATTCATATTTTATGTAAAAGGGTGTCCTGGTGCATGAGGCTTCTTGCTTTTGAGGGTTGGGAGAGGGTCACATTTGTACGTAGCCTTCCCCTTACCTTTTTGCAAAGAGGTTTCCACAACTCGAATCCTACCAAGCCTTTCCCTCCTTGAGAAAAGTAAAAAAAATGGTATACAATATACATGTGATGCAAGACAAATGAACTAAAAAGCACAAGAAGAAATCAAGATGATCGGACACTATAGAACAACTACCACTTTTGGCTTCACTAATAGAATTGTGAATGATAGGATATTACAGGGAAAAAAAAAAAAAATGAGCATATAAGATGCTTCTGCATGTATATGTTGTGACAGTAAGTGAAAGAGATGAGAATATTAACCATAGATATACTTGGCTTAGACAAATAAAAACAAAAAGAACTGTGTTTATGTTAGAGAAGGCGGCGGTGTATGTGTCATGTTGGTAAGAAAAAGGGTACAATATGGGATATATAATGGTTTCAGATAAAAAAAAAGAAAAAGGGATACATAATAAAAACACATCCAGCAAAATTTGACGAAAATCAGATGAATGTAAGCACAATGTTTCACTCTTTTATATGTAGAAGACATTATATAACCTTGAACACTTAACAAATAAAAAATACATAAATATATAAGATAGATAATCAACTACAAGCTACTAAATGATGATAAAACTGAAATAAGAAAATATATATACTTGAGAAAGCAAGAATATGATTATTAAGACAGACATGATTGATCAGTTATAAAAGGCTCAATTCTCTCAGGCTTACAGCCTGTTAAAAGAAGCCAGCACAAACATGAGGGCATTATTGTAAGCATGGCAATGGAGCTTATAGCCTAGCATGGAGTGAGGCACTTTCTTAGAGATTTTTCAGTCACAAGGCACACCTTTCACAACCATGCCGAGAAAAAGTAAAAATAAAATAAAAAAAGAACATCACGAAGCTAAGTAAATAATGCCCCTCAATTTGCTCAATACTTCTTATATAAAATGGTTCATCGACTAATTCTCAAGATAACCAACTATCATGCATCCAGCATTGGACAACCAAAAGTCAATCCAAACCAAATGATAGTGACAAATATCCCATATCATTAGTATCAGTAAGGACAGAGTAGTGCTTTACCAAATCATTTCAGAAGCAGAAAAGTATCAGATTATTATTCTAGCTTACCTGTCACAAAAGGTGGTACTACAACCAAGGCAAGTGGCCAAAGTTGATGACCTACAGCATGTATTACACTTTGCATCTGACAAGTTTTTGCCAATTTTGTGGCATCTGCAGATAAACATAGACCAAAGAAATGAATATACTTGTCTACAATGAATAGGCAAATGTCAATCAATTAATCCACCTTTTGAACTTTTACTCTGTACTCAACAAGCTTGCTTTTAAAATATACAAAATACAGAGGTATAGAGACCAAAACAAAGAACAGGAACAAGGTCACTCGTTTATATTTCCTAATGACCAGAAATACTCAATCTCCATGTGGGGAGCATAATAAAACACCTTAAAATTTCTTTGTTTAATGAATGCAATAACCTAAACCATATTAGAAGTAAAGGCAACTAGTTTTTAGTTCTGAAACGGGTTCAATGAATCTGCTTAATGTACAGATGTGTCCATTCCAGATGAGTTCAGCGGGAAAATAGATAAGAACAAAATTTTCTGTTTTAAATTGAACTTCTTAACTGACTGTATCAATGATAATATATTAGAAACTCAGTCAACAAAATGTAATACAACCAAATGAAACCTTTTTTCCCATCTTCTATAATGACATTAACCAATTGAAGATATTCAATGTCCAAACTTCAATATAACTTTTCACAAGTATCCATAGTTCAATATAACTTCTCACAAGCATCTAGAGTTATCCATGACATGGTTATTTGAGGGAGCATTCCCCTTTTTCTGGGGAAATAACTAAGTTTCAACATAAAAATAATCTCAAACCAAAAGCAACAAGTAGTGAATGATTGTTTTAAAAGTTTGTTTCATATATCATTCCAGAGCAACTACATTAGATAATAAAGTTATTTTACAATTAAGTAAAATAATATCATACAAAGTGAACAAGAATTGTCCTAGAGTATAAATGCCCAGAAGACTAATAAATTTGGGGGAGGGGGGGGGGGAACCTTCTGTACAGTTCAAGAAGATCTTTGGGCAAGGAAATGGATTTCTTTTGACCTACTGCCACCTGTACAAAAGGAAAGGTTTGATAAGCTTAATCAAATTATGGTCACCAAACAAAGTACACACCACATCATTTGAAATATTCACTGACATACAAAAGAGAGAAAATACCTCGTTAGATGGTTCTCCTAAACCAGGATATTTAACGTTGGACGTCATCACCAAACAGTCTTCAGCCAGATGCCCAGGCCTCTGGCATTTCCAGCTACAGTAGCAAGATGGCAATTAAATGAACAGTTTTAAAGAAAATGAAAAAAGCAAATGGTTTTTATGTTTGCGGTTACAAGAACACAGGCATAGAATCCCCAAATTAATATTTCGGTGAAAGAATCAAGTGCACTGTTAAACATAGGTTTAATAGCAAAAAGCACAGAAAAAGAAATATTAAATATGACATCTCCTCCCACTCTTCCTCTAATGGATTAAACAGCTAAAGCACCTTTCTGAGAAAAACTTGTTCACAAAATTTTATAGCAAGGATGAAATTTACCATTCATATGTACAAAGGCTTGATCGCTTTTTGGACCAACGCAAACGGTTATGATCCCAGGTGTCCCCTCCAAATTCAACCACAAGTGAAGAACTAGGTCTATGTAAGGATTCATATTGTCTTTGGTTGCTTAAATGTTCCTTTAAACATTAGCAATGAAAGGGTTTCAGGGGTCTGAAGGCAGAAGAAAATTGAGAAGTTATCTACTTTGAAGAAAAATTTTAAGGCAGCAAACACCTTGGAAAGTTCTAGGTTCTCCAAAAGCTCAGCTTTGCAATCCATGCTGCAGATATCATCATCAGTCTATCAAAAAAAACGTACAGAGAAATTGTGAAGCTTCTGCATGTGGTACAGGAATGAAGATAAGATCTGAGTCTGATAAGCATTTTAGTAAAGCTGCAGTAGATGTATCACACCTCATCGCAAATGTATTCTCCATATTTCCCACAAACCATGCAGACAGGTTCTCCAGGAACAGCAAAACGCTGCTCATTCCTATTTTTTACTCGATCAGCATCATCCAGATTACCTACAAGAGGTAAACCAAGTTACTGAGAAACTGGAAATAGCTGCCAACTCCATATACCCAACTTAAAGGAATGACAAGATAAAAAAATTTCACACCAGACTTTTAACTTCTATTCAAGGAGTTTTAGGCAGGATTCTATCATTGAAATCTCTCACCCAAATGACAAACGCACATCCAATTGCCAGGTCCATCTACTGTACACGGAAATTTTGTTGGGTATGTGATCAAGCATTTTAGGATATCCCGTGAACTAATCCACATAATTTACAAGGTGTGTATGATGGAGGGATTGTGAGAATTTAGGAGTTGGTTGCTTGCTTACTTAATAGGAACAAAAGGCCTAGATTCACCAAAAGGAACCATGTAATTCCTAGCAATACCAACCAAACAACTTTCAATTGTTCAGCAAACAGAACAAATATTTTAAGTGTATTTCAACAGGGACCCTTACAACAAGAAAAATTAAACCACAATACAATTGCACTTTTCTAATATTTACAGAGAAACTTTTCTGTTCAAATTTAAAATAACCATTTGATGAAGATGTTTCTTTCCATACAATTTCCATGGCCATGGGCCTATTATTTTGAATCCAATTGGGCAATCGGGCCTGCTCTTTAACAGTTAGCCCAATAATATTTGGGCCTAATATAAACCCAATACTATCTTAAATTTTGGACCCTATTCAAGCGCCTTTAGCTCTCTTTAATTACACCTTAGGCCCATTAACCTTAACCTAACCAAAGCTCACCTTCTTAAACAAATTTTGGCCCAACCTTGAGCCCATTTGTAGCCCATATTTCCAGGCAATAGTCTGCCTTTTTGACCTGCCAAAACCAAGCTCTCAAGGCTCTCAAAACCCTCCAATTTTTGTTCCATTTTATTGAGCTTTCTCTAAAACACCTTTTGATTTGTCTCCTAACTTTTCTCCTGCTGTTTTTTCCCTTTCTTTTGGCCTACTATGGGGCTGATTTCCTGACAAGTTCCAGCCTTCTTTTCTGTCCAAAACCAAGCCCTTTACAGACCATTTTAGCCTCAAACTTCTTTCATTCATTAGCGTTTTGAGCTGCATTACAAGATTATTTTAGGCCCTAGTTTCTATTCTAGATTGATTTATAGGGTATACAAGAACACAACTCTCTTTAATCCATCAAAATATTTAAAACATCAACTTGTATCTTTCATAGGCAACAAATACATTATGCTTCCTCTCCTTAAAACTATCATTTACATCCTTTACAAGCATGATCCAACTTTTACAAAAGTCCAAAACAAACACTTCAAAGTATTAGGAAACTTTAAGCTTTCTTTGTCCTATTTTGGCTCCAAAGGAGCTTTTTTCATTCTTGTGGCTTGGTCCTCCATCTAAAAATATTTTAACGCAAAGTAACCATTTACTTGCTTTCAGGACCAATGGCTGAACACCATAGGGTCACCACAAACCCAAGGCCTTTAAGGCTTTCCCTTTCCTCCTCTTAGACATTAGCATGCTATTGCAGTGTTAGATTCTTCTTAGGGAGTTCTAAACATATGCAAATATATGCCAAGCCACATACTTTTTGGGCATAAACTGTGAGTGCATCATAATCAACATTTCAAGAACACATTATAGCAAGAAAACATCACATATTTGTGCATACCATTCAGCCAATGCATTTGAAACAAGCAAGCTTGCATTTTCACCCTTGAGCAACAAATAGCTTAAACCCATGTAACTTTCAAAGCATTTTTAGAAAAGAACAAGCTGGCTCAGCCCAGCACCTATGTACTGTGCTGGGCCAGACCCTATTGTTGTCTGGAATCATGCCAGATTTTACACCTCTAGTCAAACCCCCTTTGCTCTCACGACTTCTCTCCCCCTCACACTGGGGAGAATTGAAATAATGTTCTCAAATTGCTCCAAAGGGTGAGGTATTTATAGGGTCAAAAAAGTGAGGGACAAATATATCAGCTAAAAATAAGCTCATAAGATGACCAAAATACCCCTTAGTTGCCAGCTGGTCAACTCTTCTTTCTTTTCAAGCCTTTCTTTCATTTTTTTTTTTTCAAATCTTCAAGATTCTATTACCACCTTTTTGGCTATAGCTAAATTGCAATAATTTCGTACAACCACAATCCCATTCTGTTGGAGAGAAACTAGAGTAGGTATCCTCATTATTCAATTAATTTTTGAATAGATACTCATTCAAAAAATAGTTTCTTCAATTTTCTTAACACTAAAATTACCAACTCCTCAATCCCCTCTCTGTTTTCCAGGCTCTCTCTTCCCCTATAAAATCTCAATTAATGCAAGGTTTTGACCATTATATATTCTGCAGATCTAAGACGTTCCAAAACCATAAGTTCATCCAAGGATTTTGATTTTTTATAATCTTTCAAAGTCAGCTGTATTGCACTTGCTTTTCTGTTACATGCTCCAGATTTTGCAATCTTGCAAACCACAGTAACCTGCCTTTCCAACTTCCAAATGACCTGATTTTTATCCAGATTTTAATATTTAATTTATAGTTAATGCCCCAAAAATCTCAAAATTTTTCTAAGAATTGGCCCCTAAAAAAAGTGGGAATTTACTAGGGGTGAGCAAAAATTCAGTGAAACTGAATTAACCAAAACGAATAGGCCAAAATTGGTAGTTTGGTTCGGTTTAGGGTTTTGAGTAATTTGGTTAGGTTCAATCTCCTTATTTTAAACAACCAAAATAGTCAAACTGACCGAAATGTTCCAAAATGGTTTCATTTTTGACTGAATTAACCCACTCGCTCATAAAACAGTCGTTTTGACTTATTGATTCATTAATCCATTGCCGCATCCGTACTTCCCTAAGCATAGTTGTGAAAGGCACACCTAAGGGGTGCCTCAGGCGCAAGGTGCAAGGTGCACCAGCCCCTGTGCCTTAAACCCCCAAGGCAAGGCAGCCTTAAAGAGGTGTGCGCCTTAGCAGAGGAGAGAGGTGCGCCTCTCAAATCTTTAATATATTTAAAAAAAAAGTAAAAAACAGGAAAAACCTAGCCCTAAATACCCGATGGAGACCACCCAAACCCTAAAAGCCTCTCTTCCTTAGTTCCTTATAAGAATGAATGATGCTTAGGGTTTCAAATTCAACAGCCATTGCTACACGATCAGTCAAGTGTTACTAAGTGAGAAAAGAAGCAGTCCTTCCAATCAAGCAAGCGACCAACCAATTCCAACAATTGCGGTGACAGCCATCAAAGCAAGAAGTATAGGCTTGCAGGATCAAGTGGGAAGAGCGGAAGTTGAAAGGTCTCACAGCTACTAAGCTAACAGGCAGCTTTCAAGCAGCAATCGAGAGCCAAATCTGCACTTGTTGGTGTGGAACTGAAACCGAAGAAAGCTTAATGCAAGCAACATAGGTAATCAAGTAGCAATCGAGAGCCAACGGTCTGACTCCACAAGAATTCTAGTTTCATTCAACTCGACAAATAAGAATAGAATCTTTCTTCTCTTCTGAGACAAACTTTCGAAATTCACTCAATTGTGACTAAAGCTGTTTTTTCAGTCTTTTATGGAGTCTTCTAGTGGTAGCACTGCTGGTAATCGAAAGGACCTAGCATGGGAATATGTTCATCTTGCCAAGCTAGATAGCACAAATGATCTAATTTGTAAATTTTTAACTCCGCCTGGAGATGTTATCCACTGCCGGTCCCAAACCCGGATAAAGGAGGAGGGTTGTGTTAGGTAGCCAACAACCAACGTAAAACTTAGTCGGATCCAAAACATGAACTCTAGACAAATTATGAAAAAACGTTTGGGCGTGGGCGTAACCCTTCATAGCGACGCGCTACACTGCCTGCGTGTAGTGTCAAGTGAGCTAAGTCCACTGCATCGGCGCCCGGACGTAGTAACAAATGAGCAAGGGTTCTCGCATTTGCTTGAACGAATGTGGGTAAAGAAGTTAGTCCAAAATCAAAACCAAAAACAAAATCAAAACCAAAACCAAAACCAAAAACAAAATCAAAATCAAAAACAAAATCAAATTCAAAGTCAAAGCCAAAAACAAAATCATAGATTAAGGATTGGGTCATGGAACATAGGAACATTAACAGGCAAAGTTATGGAAGTGGTAGATGTGATGATTAGGAGAAAGATTAATATTATGTGCCTTCAAGAGGCGAGATGGGTAGGGAAAAAAGCAAAAACTTTGTGACAAAATGGATATAAAATATGGTACACAAGAAATGATCGAGCAAAAAATGGAGTGGGGATCATTATGGATAAAAACTTAGTAGATGAGGTAGTGGATGTAAAGAGAATAGGGGATAGGATTATTATGGTGAAGGTTATTCTAGGAAGAATGACTATGAATATCTTTAGTACATATGCACCACAAACGGGGTTAGGTGAGGAGATAAAAGCAAAATTCTGGGAGGACCTAGAAGGACTCATACAAATGATACCAAGAGGAAAGAAAGTGATTATAGGAGATGACTTAAATGGTCACGTGGGTAGAGACGAAAACGGCTATACAGAGGTACATGGAGGGTATGGATTCGGGGAAATTAATAATAAGGGTAAGTCTATTCTAGATTTTGCAATGGCATACGGGCTCATCATAACCAATACTAGGTTCAAAAAACGGGAAGAACACTTAATCACATATAAAAATGTCACATCAAGCACCCAAATAGATTACTTTCTCATGAGACAAGAGGACTGGGTATGTTGTAGGGATTGTAAGGTGATACTGGGAGAGTGTTTGACTACTCAACATAGACTTCTAGTACTTGACGTCCAAGTAAGAAATTGGAAGAGAAAAAATCACATAAAACAAAATCCAAGAATCAGATGGTGGGATTTAAAAGGGAAGAAACAACTAATCTTCAAAGAAAAATTAAGGGGTAGAAGAGGATGGAATGGAGAAGGACAGACAAACCAAATGTGGAGAGAAATGGCTAATGCCCTGAGAAACACAACAAAGGTAGTGCTTGGAGAGACAAATGGTAGAGTCCATAACCTTAAGAAGTCTTGATAGTGGAATGAAGAAGTGCAATCGAAAATTAAAAATAAAAAAATTGCTATAAGGCTGTATATCAATACAACAATGAAGAAAATTAAAAAAATTATAAAGAATAAAAAAAGGCAGCAAAAAAAGCTGTTAGTGAAGCAAGGTCAAAAGCATACGAGAATCTATATAAAAGACTTGATACAAAAGATAGAGAAAGGGATATATATAAATTAGCTAAAGCAAGAGAAAAAAAAACAAGGGATTTAAATCAAGTGAAATGCATAAAAGATGAAAATCAAAATGTATTAGTGAATGAGGGAGCGATTAAGGAGAGATGAAAGGAGTCTTTCACAAAATTATTCAATGATGATGGCGACACAAGAGTTAGGTTGGGACATCTTAGTAACTCTGAAGAGAACGTGAGCTATACATTTTATCAACGCATAAGTCCAAATGAAATAAGGCAAGCATTAAAAAAGATGAAAAATCATAAGGCAGTGGGACCGGATAATATACCAATAGAAGCATGAAAATGCATGGAAGAAGAGGGTACCTCCTGGCTAACAAAATTATTTAACGTGATTCTTAAATAAAAAAAGCTGCCAGATGAGTGGAGGAAGAGTACTTTAGTCCCTATATATAAGAACAAAGGAGATGTTCAAAATTGTGAAAATTACAGAGGAATTAAGTTAATGAACCATACCATGAAACTCTGGGAAAGAGTAATAGAGCAGAGGCTCAGAAAAGAAACAGAGATCTCAGAAAATCTGTTTGGTTTCATGCTCGGTAGGTCAATAATGGAAGCTATATACCTACTAAGGCGCCTAATGGAAAGGTATCGGGATCATCAGAAGGACCTACATATGGTGTTTATAGATCTAGAAAAGGCCTATAATGGGGTCCCTAGAGAAGTATTATGGAGAGTTTTAGAGAAGAAAGGAGTCCGAATAGCCTATATACAAGCCCTTAAGAACATGTATCATGGTGCAGAGACAAGGGTCAAAACATGCGGAGGGGATACTGAATCGTTTAAAATTACAATAGGATTGCATCAAGGTTCTGCACTAAGTCCATACTTATTTGCTTTAGTAATGGATGAACTCACTAAAGATATTCAGACAGAGGTGCCATGGTGTATGCTATTTGTAGACGACATAGTGTTGGTGGATGAAACAAAAGAAGGAGTGAACACTAAGCTTGAGTTATGGAGAAACAATTTAGAATCTAAGGGATTTAAATTAAGCAAAAAGAAAACATAATATATGGAATGTAAATTTAGTAAGAATGCAAGAGCGGAGGATGTTATAATAAAATTGGAAAACCAAATCTTACAAAGAAAAGAACATTCTCGATATTTGGGATCAGTGATTCAAAAAGATGGAGAAATTCACGAGAATGTCATACATAGAATTAAGGCAGGTTGGCTAAAATGGAAAAATGCATCGGGCGTGTTATGTGATGGTAAAATCCAATTAAAATTGAAAAGAAAATTCTATAGGACAACTATAAGACCAGTTTTGTTGCACAGCTTAGAATATTGGGCAGTCAAATACCAACATGAGCAAAAGACGAGTGTAGCGGAGATGAGGATGTTAAGATGGATGTGCGGCTATACAAGAAAAGATAAAATTAGAAATGAAGTTGTTCGTAATAAGATAGGAGTAGTGCCAATAAATGAGAAGATGAGAGAGACTAGACTAAGATGGTTTAGTCATGTGAGAAGGAGACCAAGAGACGCTCTTGTGAGGAGAGTTGATGAAATTGAACAATTAATTAAAAAAAGAGGTAGAGGCAGACTTAAGAAGACTTTGGGGGAGACATTAAAGTTTGATATGAAGTGTATGGACCTCAATGAAGATATGACAAAAGACAGAAATATATGGAAGTGTAGAATTCATGTAGCCGACCCCACATAGTGGGATAAAGGCTGGATATGTTGTTGTTGTTGTTGATCTAATTTGTAATTTTTGCAAAAAAATTACAAAGGGAGGAATTTATAGAGCTAAGCAGCATATTGTTGGAGGATTCTGTAATACTAAACCTTGTGCAAAATGTCCATCGCATATTAAAGAAGAAATCAAGGAATTTATGGAGAAAAAAGCTGCAATGAGTGTGGGGAAAAGTTCTATTCTAGATTTTGAAGATGTGGATGCTTTTGGCGATTATGTAGATGAAGATGATATTGTTCGACTTAGAATTAAGAGTTCAAAATAGGGCAGTAGTAAGTCTTTCAATGCAAAAAAGCCAAAAGTAAAAGGGCCAATGGATGTATTTTGTACTCCTAGTGTGGAGAAAGTATTGCAAGATAGGAAGAGGATGAAACAAACCACAATAAATGAAGTTTGTAAAAAGGAATTGCATGAGAAAGCTTGTGAAGATATAGCTAAATGGATGTATGATGTGGCAACTCCATTCAATGATATCAACTATCCTAGTTTTGCTGTGATAGTTGAATCTATTGGTTAATTTGGCATTGGGATAAACCAAGAAATTACCATGAGGTTAGGGTTCCTTTGTTACATAAGGAAGTTGCTGATGTGAAACAAATGATGAACTCTTACAAGGAAGAATGGGCAAAGTATGGTTGCTCTATTATGGCTGATGGATGGACTGATAAGAAACAGAAAACTTTGATAAATTTTTTGGTAAAAATCTCCAAAGGGTTCATTTTTCTTGGAATCTGTTGATGCTTCTGATTATTCAAAGACTGGGGAAAAAATGGTTAAATTACTTGATAGCCTAGTGGAGCGTATTGGAGAGAGAAATGTTGTCCAAGTTGTCACCGATAATGTATCTAATAGTGTCCTTGCAGGTAAGACAATTCAATTTTGAATTTACTCACAAAATCTTCAATTCATTTTCATAATCTTACTTTAGCCAGTGTTTAAATTTAAAATTTATTTTCTTATCTTAATTTTTAGGAGAATTGTTGCAAGCAAAGCAAAACCATTTTTATTGGACTCCTTATGCAGCACATTGCATTGATTTAATGTTAGAAGATATAGGCAAAATGCCTATTGTTGGTGGGACATTGAAGGGGACAATGCAATTGAATGCATTGAAGAAGTTTACAGGAGAAAGAGAGCTTGTTTGAGCCGGTGTCACGAGATTTGCAATTGCTTATCTCACACTTGTGAGAATACATAAGCAAAAGACAAGTTTGAAAAAAATGTTCACCTCAGAGGCCTGGACAACAAGCAAATGGGCTAAGGAAGCTGCAGGTAAAAGAGTGACTGCCACCATATTTTGGACTAGCATTGTTTAAATTCTCAATGCATTTGGTCATTTAGCCTGGGTCCTTAGGTTGGTTGATGGTGAAAAGAGACCTACAATGGGATACATTTACGAGGCAATGGATAGAGCTAAGGAAACCATTGCAAAATCCTTTCAGGAGAGAGAAGAAAAATATGATGAAGTGTTTAAAATCATTGATAAAAGGTGGGAATATCAACTCCATCGACCTTTGCATGCAGCTAGACACTATTTAAATCCAGAGTTTTTTTACTCAGATTCCAATATTTCTAAAGATGAAGAGATTATGACGGGATTGTACAAAGCTTTGCAAAGGTTGGTTCCAAGCCATGAGGAGCAAGACAAAACTAATGACTAATTCAATTTGTATCAAAATTCTAAAGGTGTTTTCCACATGAAGTTGGCTATTCGACATCGAAAGACAAAATCCCTAGGTAATTGTGTTTGTTGGGATTTATTTCAATTTTCAAATTAAATAAGTGCATAGTTAATTTTTTTAGATTAGTTTACAAGATGTTTGATAAATAGCATCAACCTAATTATTCCATCTCAACAGCTGAATGGCGGAATTTTTATGGATCTTCCATGCTAACTTGCAAACATTTGTAGTTAAAGTGCTTAGCCTTACTTGTAGTGCATCTGGATGTGAGTGTAATTGGAGCATTTTTTAGCATGTAAGTAACAACTAACATAGACTCTTTAGTTTTTTCAAATGACATGTACTTATTAAAAATGTTATGTATTCGCAAATTCATAACAAAAAAGAAAAAGAAAGAAATAGGCTATCTCAACAACGCTTGAATGATTTGGTGTTTGTAAAATACAATCGAGCATTGAAGCATCGATATGATGCACATGATTGCATAGACCCCATCTCTTTGAAGAACATAGATGATAGTAATGAATGGCTGATGGGTAGAATGGATGGATCATCAGATGAGGAAGAAGACTGTGTTTAAAGATGATTCTTTAACATGGAGTACCATTGCTAGAGCTGCTAGAGTTGAGGAGAGCGTCCATCACATTAGATTAGCCAAGGAACAAGTGCTATGGCAAAGGGAAAGGAAAAGGCAAAAGTATCTTCTTCTCAATCAAAGATTAGTATTAACACTTAGAGATGAGGAGGAAGACATTGATTTTGAAGAAGAGGAAGGAAAGGAAGACTTTGGAAGTGACCAATATAATTTAGATGATGATGATGAAGATGATCAAGAAGATCATCTCATGATTGATGATGATTCATGTTGGATGTTATTATTGTTGTGTTTATTTTCTAGATTTTTTTTGTTTGATTATGAATTGTTTATGTTTGAATTTGATGTATTTTGTTTTTATCCTTTTAATTTGCCTATATTTTATAAAATTATATCTTTTCTTGATCCACCCTGCCCTTACTAGGCGCGCGCCTCACCTTGCGCCTCGAGCTCTAGGACCCGTTTGCGCCTTAGTGCGCATTATGCCTTCAATGACCATGGCCTTGAGTGCCCTCCCCCTTCCCCTCCCTCTTTGCCTCTGCCCTCTTTGACTTTGACTTGCATCTGCCTCTGCAGACGTCTTTTTCAATTGTCAGTTTTTGATCCAAATTTGCAACAATCGTTTCATCTTCTTCGATTTTCGTCCTCTCGTCTCAGCTCATCATCGCTAATCTGACGAACTTACCCTTCCCCTCCTTTGCCTTTGGCCCTCTCCGACTCTGACTCGTGGTCTACCTCCATCGTCTTCTCAGTTTCCAATCCAGATTTGCAACAGTCGTTTCATCTTCTTCGATTTTCATCCTCTTGTCTTGACTCATCCTCGCCAATCCGACAACTCGACCCTTGCCCTCCCTTTTTGCCTTTGGCCCTCTACGGCTCTGTCCTCTCCAACTCCAAGTCTCTAGTCTCCAACAATCAATTTATGATCCTCCGCAAATCGCAACTCATCTTCTTCTTTGTCTACATCTACCAACATCTTCTTTAACTCTTTTTCATTTTTCAATCTATTTGGTTTTTCAGTTAATTGACTGAACCGAATTATATTTTAGTTTATTTGGTCTATTCAGTTTGTGGAACAATTCAGTCGAATCAGTTCAGTTTTTGTCTTTAAATTGGTCTATTTGATTTGAACAATTCAGTTAATTCAATAACTGAATGACTGACTGCTCACCCCTAGAATTTACTGCTCATTCCAGCTGGAGCACTTTCAGTCTACTCTTTTGGCCCACTTCAGCCCCTTTTCTTGGCCCAATGCCACCACACTTATTTTAAAAATATTAAATAGAATATTAAATTCTATGTCATGTACCTACGGCTTTTTTTTTTTTTTTTATTATTTGGGGGGGGGGGGGGTGTTACAAACAGGTTGTTCTAGAAGATAGTTCTAGTCATTGTACTTAGATGGCTGCTACATTCAATTGTGCTCCTTTGAATTTGGCAGCCTTGTTTGCACCAATACCTATTGCTGCGATCAGTATATAATAAACTCATCCAGCCTAAATTCAATTCATTGAAGAAACATTTGCAATAAACTCTGCTTTCCTGCTCAAACTCTCTTCTCTCTCTCGATCTTTCTCTCTCCCATTCTCTATTCTTCTCTCTCTGCCTGAATTTCTCCCAATTCTCCCTAATTTCCTGCCCGCTCCTCAGCAATTGGTTGAGAATTCTCTATCAGATTCAAGGATCTGACATTCTATAAGTGAGAATTTTCACATAAGTTCTGGTACACTCTAAGACCTCCCTTTAGAGTCCAACAACCAATCATAAGACAACCCACTCAATAACCCTTAGACATATGCACTTTTAAACCCTTTGGTATCATTTTTTTTTGTTTTTCCTCAATTTTTTCACTCTTTTGCTCAAGATTTATCATTCGGTTTATTTGGGATTTAATTTAGGGTCTTTGACCCCATTGAATCTTTGTGTTTGATTTGGGTCTTAGTTAGGCCCACTAACCACTTTTAAATCCAATTACACTTATTTTCGACCCAATTCAACTCTTCTAGTCCTTATTTAGATTTTTCAATTGTAGCATTCTACTTTTATTAGTTTTAATTACGGAGCATCATCTGCCTCCATGAGATGTTACCATTAAAATATAACATGGCAAGCTGGTGTGTAATGAGCTGGATGATAGGTGGCAAAAATTATCCCTCATTTGACCCTTTTTTTTGTTATCAATTTTTTGTGCACAGTTATTCAATTTTTTTTTTTATCAATTTTTTTGATATTATGCATGTTGAGGTTGATAATTTCTGCCACCTCATTGTCAGCTCATTATACATCACCTAGATAAAAGTAGGATGTTACTATTGAAAAAAATTAGAAATTTGGTCTAAAATTGAAAAGCTGGCTAATGTTCAATTTGTTTTAGTAACTAACCCTTTTAAGTTCACTACCATCTCATGAAACTTTTCCATACGAAGAAAGTGTTGAACATTATCTCATCATTCCCCCACTCTAGAGGGTTACGTCAAGAAGAGCATTTGACATAAAATTTTGCCACATTGTTCTTTTGAATGAATTTGTATGGTCAATGGGACTTTTAAAAGTCAATTGACATTATGAATGTCATGCCATTAAGCCTATTTTGGTTAGGATAAAGTCAATTGATGATGATTAACCCTTCTAAATACTAGGGATCCACTTAAGCTCCTTAGGCTCATTTTAAAGCATTTGGACCAATTTCTAAGCCCAATCCAACTTTTAAATTTTTTTGTGGGTCTATTTAAGCTTAATAAGCCCATTTTACGCCTCTTAAGCCAATTTCTTCTTTAAAAATCCCTTAGGCCTCTCAAGATCACATCTCATCCTCAAAAATTTCAGTAACTCTCTGTCAAGACCCTAGGGTTTGAATAGGAAATTTAGAAGAAGAAAGAACAGAATTGGAGGGAGAAAGGAATGGATAGAGTGAGGAAAGGAAGAAAGAGAGAACGAGGGGGAATGAGAGAGAGAAAAGCAAAAATGAGAGAAAAGAGAGAGAGAGACAAAAGTTCTTCTGTTATTCAATAATCCCCTTTCCCCATTCTCAGTTACACATATAGTCTTCCTCACAACAGAAGAGGTCACGCTGTTGTACTGTTCTAACTCCTTAACCACCTAGCTAACGGGTACAACTGTATTTATTGATAATTCCCCTTTCTACCCCTGGAAGCGTGACAATTCTGCTCCCCTTAAGAAAATTCTTGTCCCCAAGAATTTACCTAAGAATTTACAGCAATAGCTATGGTTCAACCAATCCCTGCTTTCACTACTTGCTGCCCCTTCCTTCGCTTTTTCCCTTTGAGTAGTAGAAGTGCAGCCCTTGAATCCTTCTCCTTCGCCTCAGCCCTTTCTTCAACCTCAACAGCCTGTATAGAACGCAACTCCGCCCTGTTGATCACCTTGCACTCTCTGGTTTCTTCAAGGCAAATACCCTCTTCTTCTTCGTCCTTTTCAGTTTTTGTATCTAGTCCTTCCATGGTCAGTAGTAGTCTTTTGCATTGATGGCCTGGACGGAAGTGGTCTCCGCATTTATAACACGATCTTATCTGTCTCCTCTGCTCCGGCATAGGATTTTTGACTGCATCAAGGTTAGTGTTAACCTCGAAAATCCCTTCCAACTGCTGATTATTAGGCTGACTACCACTCAACAGCATTTTGTACTGCTTAAAAATTGCTTCTAGTGTCAGTTTTTGCAGTCGGGCTTTCTCCGTCACTTGTTTCACTGATGATGGCATCATCATCTTCACCATTGAGCGCAGTTCTTCCCTCAACCCACTTGTAAAAATGGACACAAGGGACCTCAACTCCTCAAATCTCACCTGATATTCCACCACTGACCCCTCTTGTTTTAGTGTACTGAATTCCTCAATCACATCTACTATACTCCTTTCCCCGAACTGTTCACACAGCCCCTCTATAAATTTCCCCCAGTGACCGTCATTTCCTTCATCTTGGATCCACCCCTGGAACCAAGAATCAGTCGCATCATTTAAGTAAGCTGTAGCCAAGTTAACTTTCTATTCCTTCGACAAAATTGAAAAAATCTTTTGCACCTCCTAACCCACCATCTTGGCTTTGTTCCCTCAAACATGGGAATCTCCAATCTTGGCATAGGGGGGTGGGTTATGAGGAAAAGAATGGGAATTCTGAACCTGCGTTTCTTGAACCATCAAAAATTCCTCCACTTCAAGATCCCCTCAAGTCCTTGGCTGCCCTGGGTTGGCAAAAGTGGGTCGGAATCCTGCCCTGGAAGGAAATTCGACGATAGCTGGAACTGGGGCAAGGAAGACAGCATGCCGAGCACGTTATTCAACCTTTGTCGTAGCTCCAGAAGTTCTCGGTTCTTTTCCGTATTTCCCCGTATTGCTTCCTTCAGAATCGCCACGTCTTCCCGCATTTGCACCATCACCTCCTGAGTTTGGGACATCCCAAACTCCATAGCCTCCATTCGCGCTTCCAATTGCTTCAATCTTGTACCTTCTGATCTGCCCAGGCTTCAATTCACCACTTCACACCTTCCAATCCTAATTCAAATCAAACAACAGTCAAGAATTGATCAGCTTGAATCTGTAACCAAGATCGCTCCTTGAAGCTTTGCCCACTTCGCTAGATTACTACTAAGATCGCTTAGGGAGCTACCTAACTCACAGCCGGAATTCGCCTTCAAATTCCAACCCTAACGACTACGAGTTTTTTGCCGATTGTTGGACTTGTTTGTTCGCCTTCAACTTTCAACCCTTCCTTGCTACTTCCGACACCTTCTTTGCCGTGAGGGAAGGTCGTCTGGCTTGCTTGGGTGATGAACGCAATTGACACCCAAGGTGTTGGAAATCGATCGCACTCGTTGCAACCCTTGGGTCTCCTTCTGTCGTACTCGCCTTCAAGTTACGTTCACTGGAATTCAACTCTCGCTCCGGCCGACAGTCATGGCCCTTGGGTTTGAATAGGAATTTAGAAGAAGAAGAAGAAGAAGAAGAAGAACAAAATGGGGAAGAAAACAAAACAGGAGGGGGAAATTGAGAAGGAAAGGAGAAGGGTTTGGATGAAGAGAGAGAAAGATGAGAGTGAGAGGGAAATAGACTGATTCATTCAATTCATTGATATCCTCTATTGAGAGGGAAAGCCCCTTTATATAGAACCCCAGCTATTGTTACAACTATACAACTGCACCTAACAACCTATTGTTATTTGTTTCACTATCAGCTACAGTTACAACTTCCCCTACAACCGTTTAAACCTTCTAACCATCCTTAACCAACCGTTGGGTCCTGACAATTACCCCCTGGTGCAAAACTTTCTTATTCAAGGCTCAATCTTGGACTGTTCTCCTTAGGATCTAACAGGTCTTCTGTTATCCAATCACTTTGTTGAACGCCTCTTGAATCTGTTTCACCTTCCCTGTTTGTCTCCAAGATCCGATCGGTAAGAATTGCCCGCCACAATTCTAACTGGAGTCCTGCAGAATTAGGGCTAGGTTTTGATTGCTTCAAGCTCGCCCTTAAAAGTCGTTGAAACGCCTAACCAAGTTGTTTCCCGAAGTCGCACAGCAATTTCTGATCGCTGCTCCACTTCGCCTTCAAGACTCAAGCCAAGAATTACTTGCTCAAGTTTGCCAGAATCACCGCAATTCACCAACAAACCTTTTAATCGTCAGTACTTCGCCCGACCTATCTTACAGCCGATATCGCTAGAGAACTTCCAGGAATCACAGCTAAGGAACGTGGCTCCACATCGGATCTTAACAATGCAGGAAAATGAAACCGAATCATCCGAATTATTGCTCAATTAATTCCATCGATAATCGAATCAAAATCACAGTCAAGGATTGACTGCTCTGATACCACTTGTCATGGCCCTAGGGTTTCCTAGGGTTTGAATAGGAATTTAGAAGAAGAAGAAGAACAGAATGGGGAAGAAAACAGAACAAGAGGAAGGGGAAATTGAGAAGGAAAGGGGAAGGGTTTGGACGAAGAGAGAGAAAGATGAGAGTGGGGGAAATAGACTGATTCATTCAATTCATTGATATCCTCTATTGAGAAGGAAGGCCCTTTTATATAGAACCCCCTTGCCACTGTTCCAACCATACAACTGCACCTAACAACCTATTGTTATTTGTTTCACTATTAGCTACGATTACAACTTCCCCTACAACCGTTTAAACCTTCTAACCATCCTTAACCAACCGTTGGGTCTTGACACCGACACCTTCTTACCCAATCATCAACCTCAACTGCAATCGTTGGCTCCGTACTTCCCATAATCACTGTAATGCACTATTTCTTCAATCGCCACCTATGGGTTCGTTCAATTTTCCACCCAAGATCATTTGACTTTGCTTAGGTGTATCTGTCATTGGACCTACCTTGTCGTGATGGCTTCCGCCGACTACTCCACAACCAGTTCGTCCGGCTTTGATACTGCTAGTCAAGACCCTAGGGGTTACTAGGATTTGAATAGGAAATTTAGAAGAAAGAACATAATTTGAGCGAGAAAGGAACAGATAGATGTCACAGCCCTAGGGTTTGGCTAGGGTTGTGATAGGAATTTTGAGGGATTTAGAAAAGAGAGAGCAGAAAGGGAGGGAGATATAGAACTAAAACAGAGAGAAATGGGGAGGAAAGAGAAGAAGAACCGAGAGAGAGAATTAAGAGAGAATAGAGTTTGAAATTCATTCTTCAATTCAAGCATGCGAACAAACCCTTAACAGCAGCCTTATATAGGCATCTTTGTCTTCTAACAGCCTCACCACTTCCTAAAAATATATCCTCACAGTTATTATAAATCTATTACAAGATTACCCCCTTTATTATATTCCTATTACAGTATTGACCCTCCTATACTCCTAAGTACATGACAATTGCCCCCGTCTTAAAGTTTCTTGTCCCTAAGAAACTTATTATTATCGTTGAGCCCTTCTCTATCTTCATCCAACTCCCACCTTCATTTTATGTTCAATCTCTTTTTCCCTCTTTCTCCTTCTAGGCTTCTTCTTCTTTGTTCTTAGAATTCCAAGAATTGTCACCGGCATAACTTGGACCAGCACTTTAATAGGGGCAACTAGATTGACCTCAATGACTTTAGATTCAGTCTGAGTGCTTGATGGAATAGCAGACCGAAGCTTAGAGTCCTCAACATTGTTGTTTATGTTTCTTATGAATAGAGTTCAAGATGGTTGTTTCCCATGAGGATGTTCCCCATAAATCAAACTAATAGATCCTCTAGAATGACAATAAGGGTATCCTACAAAAACTTTAGTATCTCCTAGTCCTAGAGGGAAGCTATCTTTCCCCAAGTCCAATTCTCCAACACTGCCAAAAAAATCTAAATCTTTAGTATCATCTCCAGCCTTGGATTGGGGCACATAGTCAACCCCATCAATCACCCCTGACAGTAAGTCATCGCCATTAGGGAAAGGTTTTCCAATAATTTGTGCCTCAATTTCCTCAAGGGATTCAAAAGGTTCTTCTTCCTCATAGTGAGATGTAGCAGCACCAATAGGATGGCTACCTGGATCAGAAAGTTTAAAGAACTTCACCATCTGGGATTCCACTGACCTCGGTTTCTTTAGGGTCGATGAAGCAACTGAATTTCTGTCTTCTGTTCCTATTCTTCCATCCATTTTCACACCAAGCTTCTGACAAGATAAGGAAGGAGGTTCAACAGAGTCATGATAACCAGGCTTTGATGCTTCAATGCTGTAATTCCTATCATTGTATTGAGGTTCCCCAATAATTAAACCATTTGCCCCTGTTGGTAATTCTGCCACATCTTCGTCTCGTTCATTGGAATTTTTCTGAAGCTCACTCTCAACATTTTTCTCCTCCACATCAGCAACATCTTCTAATGAGACAACAACCCTAGCTGGAATATCAATTGCAAGGAAGCCATCTTCGTAGCAATTCCCTTTCCCAATCTAATTTATAACCTGTTTTTCAATCGAGTCATCAGTCTCCTGCACTTGAAAAACGTGGTTCACACCAATCTCCTTATCCAATCTTCTTTCATCTTCGAGATCCCGAGTTTCCATTGGATTGTTCGCTTCACTTACAGTGCCAACTCCCTTAATATTGGCTGAAGTTTCAGTTGGAATCTCCGGATTACATACAAACAATTAAGCAACTCCTCATTCCTTGTGTTTGCTGGAATTTCCCTTTATATGAACTTCTCTTTCAACAATTTTAGATTGTTCCTTTGCCTTTGTTGCCCTATTAATCTGTTCATCACAGATTCCCTTTGGATAATGCCATTCACCTCCAATATCATCACTAATATTGTATTCCTCCTTGATAATTCTGCTGGAACTGATACATTTCTTCCACTCCACATTGGAAATAGGTAGTGAATCCGCTCCTCGACTTCTTGCTTTCTCCTTTGGCTGCTCCATTTTAAGAAATTCTTTTTTGTTAAAACTTCCATGATAATCCTCAAAGAATTCTACAGGGAAGCTATAATGATACTTCTTAGTATCCAATTGGCTGATCTCAATCTCAAACTTCTTTTCCATCACTCTTTAATAGTCAAATCTGAATCAGGCGCAAGTGAAGTCGACAAACACAGAACAAGCAAAATCTACTTTGGAATTGGCTTCTATGAGTTGGCGGAATCACAGCCAAGAAGCCTAGGCTAATGGACTATAGTGACTGAACCTAGATTAGCTCCAATTTTGCCTTCAATACTCGCCTAATCTAGCTTCTCCATTACACCTCCAAAATCTGAGCCTGACCATTACGAAATTGTCGGAATCGCAATTAGAATCACCAAACCTTCTTCGCCTTCAAAATTTGTACAAGAGCTCACTGCTGAGATCGCCTGGCTCGTCTTGTTCGGAAATAGTCGAAATTCGCCGATGATCTACTGTGCCCTATCGCGATGATCACAATCGCTATCTGATTTCCGACCCAATCGATCTATTCTGCTGAAATTGTCACAACGCCTCTGGCAGCGATTCTATACCTCGCCTTCGACAACCTAATTTAGCCTTCGAGATTCACTCGCCTCGCCTTCTAGATTGACTACAACAACTCAGAAAACAACAGCAAATCACCCTATTGTTCCACCTTCAATGTCGCTCCATTTCCGATCCCATGCTTGCTGCACCACTCTGATTTGGACTTCAAATTCAACTCGGTATCATCGTCAGCCTCTTCTGGCTTGTGTTGTCTTCAATTCTATTGAGTTCTAATTCCAACACTAATCACTATCCGCTTCACCCAATCACCGTCCAACACTCCAAGTCAACCAATTGTCCGCCTATGATCGCAATTGTTGTTGATCATCAATCGCTCCAGGATCTAGACTAGCCTCAATCGCACATCTTCACAATCTGGATCTCACGCACTGATACAAAACTTCCAGATCCTTAGCCAAAAAATCATCGGAATCACTTACTAGAATTAATTGGAATTGTCGGAACTCTAGAATTTGCTTGAATCGAATTCACAATCACGGCTTTGCTTCTCCTTCCTTGTTCGACTGCAACAACGTTTCTTGTTTTGATTGCAAATTTGAACACGGACTGTTAGAAATTAGCCTAGCTCACTTTGAGTCTCAGATAAGAATTGCCAAGGTCACAACTTAGAATTGATTGAAATCATAGCTAATGATTGACTGCTATGATACCAATTGTCACAGCCCTAGGGTTTGGCTAGGGTTGTGATAGGAATTTGGAGGGATTTAGGAAAAAGAAAGCAGAAAGGGAGGGCGATATAGAACTGAAACAGAGAGAAATTGGGAGAAAAGAGAAGAAGAATCGAGAGAGAGAATTAAGAGAGAATAGAGTTTGAAATTCATTCTTCAATTCAAGCATGTGAACAAACCACTAACAGTAACCTTATATAGGTATCTTTGTCTTCTAAGAGCCAAACCACTTGCTAAAAATATATCCTCACAGTTATTATAAACCTATTACAAGATTACCCCATTTATTATATTCCTATTACAGCATTGACCCTCCTATACTCTTAGGTACATGACAATAGAGTGAGGAAAGGAAGAAAGAGAGAACAAGAGGGAATGAGAGAGAGAACGAGAGAGAGAGAGAGACAAAAGTTCTTTTGTTATTCGATAATCCCCTTTCCCTATTCTCGGTTACACATATAGCCTTCCTCACAACAGAAGAGGTTAGGTTGTTGTACTGTTCTAACTCCTTAACTGCCTAGCTAATGGATAGGATACAATAATTCCCCTTTCTACCCTTGGGAGCGTGGCACTCTCTTAAAGTGATTACCATCTTGTCATGCTATAAATAATTAGAGCAACTACTATACTCACTAGTCTCATGCTTTCAGATATAACAATCATAGTTTACAAAAATGAGCCACAGACCACATTACCATTCTTTGGTGAATGTCATTCATCATATCAAGACACTGAGTGCAAAATGAACTATATTGGTCCCATACATAAAGAGATACAAAATTACATTCGCACATATTTTTAAGGCTTCTCATAAAAGCACTCCCTAGCATATTTTGTGACTCCTTGGCAGCCTAAGCCCAAGGCTTTTTAGGTTCTTTGGCAAACACATGGCAGTCTTAATACCTATAGGCTAATCCAAAGTATTTTTGAGGTCTAATAGCTCCATTGTTAGAGTTGAGGCTTCATGGAGGTGCATTATTTCTTTTAAGAGAATTGTACATTGACCAATCATGAAAAAACAAAAAATGAATAAACAAATGACACATGTCCATCCTATTTAGCCCTTAAAACTCCATGGACACGTCACCAGATGGCCTAAATACCTATACCTCCCACAACTACAGTCTTGCAACTCCTTCCCACAAAAAAAAAAAAAAAAGAAATAATGGCCCCGTTTGTTGCAGCTTAATTAGAGAAATTATAGTTTCCAGCTTCTCAAATTATAGCTTCTAAAACTTATAATAAGTTGTGAACCTGTTTGCTGTAACTTCTCAGAAGTTGTAGTTAAGCAGTTGTGGTGTTTGACACCATAAGCTATAAAATAGCTTATTTTTGTATAATTGTCCATAATACCCTTAGTAGTTACAGAATGATAATTTAAAAATTAATTAGTGTATATGTATAAGTTTCAAGTGTTATAACTAATGAATTATGAGAAGAGAGACGCTGGATTGCGAGAGAGAGGGAGATGGCGAGAGAGAGGAAGAGATCTGAAAATGGAGATGGCGGTGGAGAAGAGAGATGCTTGATTGCGTGGACAAGAAGGTAATTTTTTGTTAAAAACAGGGACAAAATTGTCACAAAAATGTCATTAAAATGTGACCGTTTAATCAGAAGTTGTAAAAACTGAGGTACCCCAGATTTGAAAAAGCCAACTTCTACCCCTTCTAAAAGCTAGTAGAAGCTATAAACTAGAATTCTACAAGCTAGAACAAACACTATATTCTCACTTTTTTTAAGCTAGAAACTAAAAGTTGCAGCTTTTAAGCTGCAACAAACAGGCCCAATCACTAATAGGAACCCTAGCTTTTCTTATCTGAAAACTAAACCACTATCACTCTTATCACCTTGAAACAATAAAACAATAAAAAAATCCCAAATTCTCATTTCAGTGCATCATTCATCCTGCACCTTCGTACATATATTACCACTATTAGCTAGACAAGAACGTCTACAAACACAAATCAATTGCTTGCGATGACCAAATGATTGTGCATATTGAGTACATTTCAGTAACTATCCTTCCATAACCCAGCAGTAATACTAGAAAACCTGTTTTTTCCTTCTCTTTATGCCAAGATTCCTCTTTAATCTTACACTGTTGGCAAAGCCAATCAACTAAAAGATTCATCCATAAAAACAGCAATCCTCTGGAATAACGTTAAAATACATAATATGGCATGTGCTACTTGTCCAAATAACCAACAAAAAAGGATCACTCTCTATTACCAACCTCATTCTTAACAGTATGCAAAAATTATGTTAAATATCTGAACAATGACTAGTGATTGAAAGTCTAAATTCAGTGCAAATCATAAACAGACAGAATTTGGATAGGCATCAAGAAACAAACCAGAATGAGGATCTGGCTTCTTCTCACAGTAACCCAAAACAGAACCAGAATGAGGAGGATGATCCAATTTATCATCACATTCCGAGGAATTACTTCGATCACCTGAGCATTCATCGATACATCTTCAATGAGCAGATATCAACTAATCCAGTGTTATGAAACAAATTTTAAAGTAAATGGAAACTAAACTAGTCATCCAGAAGATGATAAGAAAATAAACAACAGCAAAAAAATAGGATTAACACTAAAACCTATTTAATCAGTAAAAAGCCATGAGAAAGGAAAATGAGAAAGAGGGCAAACAAAGAAAGAAGCTGCAGAGGGCTGACAAGCTTCCTAACATGGCCCTTAAGGAACTCCTTGAAAGTAGATAACCACCTTGCAAGGTGGTCTAGAAACACCAAAGATAGAAACAAGGACAAAAAAAACTAGCAAAATGATTAACAGTAAAATTGTCATTCTACCAAAGGATGAGCTTTTGTAAAGGAAAAAGAAAAAGATATTCCATAGGCAAGGTTTTCTTTTTCCAATGCTCTCCCGTTACTTGTGGGAGCTGAAAGTGGCAGATTGGATATTTACCTAATATTTCCAAATGGCCAAAACAACTGCTCTCAAACTTCAAGTTCTCATGACAACGGGCTTTCCATAATAGCTATATTTCTCATAGCGTGCTTATTTCATGATACTTATAAAATAGAATATCTACACTACCATATTAATCTCTGGTTATAAATTTCAGTATCTCATTGGATTGCAGGGAAAAAAGTAACCAATTATACTTTATTGAAAATAATTTCAACATTAAAAAAATAAAGAGAGAGATTTAAAAGTTTAACGAGGGAGTCACATGAGAACTTACTATCATATTCTACCAAATGTAGGCTCGAATGAGAGTTTTCCTGTAAGATAGCATAAAAAAACGAGAAGATAAATACAATACCTTATTTTTCATAGATAAAGATAAAAAAATACTGATGAAAAAATGAACTAAATATAAAAAAATAAATCAATTGTCGTTACCAATGTGTCTGCAGTCAATTCCACACAATTGTGAAAAGAATTCACCTCACTCCTGTGGAGACATAAATATATCAGCTAAAGTATCTCAACAAAGCTAGACTCCCAAAAGAAGTAGCTCGAACTGAAATAATCCTCAATTACGACGTCAAATTTTAAGTTCCGTATAAGTCAAGCAAGAACAAAGCAAGATCTCAAAGCCACCTCCTCTGTTCAATGTAATCCTGGTGAGACATCGGTCCATCGTTCCCTGTGGAAGCGTTGCTCCGGTCCGCCGAGGGACTCTTTGCGCGGGGGCGTTTTCGAGGAGCCACTTTTTCGCCGCCCAAGCTGTGTTCTCCGGGAGGAGGAGCGATCCCGGTGGCGACATTGTAAGCTAAAAATTGAGTGAAAAGAAGTGAACAAACAAAAACCTGGAATTAGGGATTTGGGAACGGAGGAGTTGGACAGAGATGGAATTGTGGATACCTTGGAGGTTCTGAAGGACGGATTTGAGACTGAAGTCTTTGTTGTAGGTGAATGAAGGGTTCTTGTAGAAGTTCGATCTCGTCGCCATCTCTGAGTTGTTGATCTCTCCAGAGAGGTTCTGCAGAAACCAACACCCCCAAATTAAACACAACGCTGTCACCAAGAAGAAATAAATTCGTACCATATTTTAGGAGTCCGTATGCATGAATAAATAAAAATAAAATATTTTAAATAAAAATTTATTAAGTGATAATTAATAATTATAGTTTATTTTTATATTTTTAAAATAAAATTTAAATGAAAACTAAAGTTATAGAGTGATAAAATTAAATTTATTGTATTTAAAGGTTATAAAATTAAATCTTGATGATTAAATTTTATTTGTTTATATAATAGTACTTATATATAAATATGAATAGATATGAAATTTGTCTAGACACTCTTTACAATTTATTTTTTTACTAAACAAGTTTGTTATTATTTAAATATAATAATTAAATTTATTTATTTTAAGAAACAACCAATGCAGAACTTCTAGGAGAACGATAAGGTCCAAAATGCCATTGACAGATCAACAAGTGATGGCATGATTCATTGTCCAGAGTCTTTGGGAACTGGCTTTTAGAAGAGTTTGGAGGGTTTTTCGAGATGTAACATTGACAAGATCTATAACATAAAGATAGTTAGAAGGCACGTAAAAATCTTCCTCACACAGGCCCTCTGATGTCTACATCAGAAGCTAATGTCTTAAAATAAAAATAAAGATATATGTAGATGTGTGCGTGTTGTATGCTCTTTGTGGAAGTCTCTCAATGGGTTGTCTCTCGAACGGTTATGTTGTTATAAGGTCTAAGGCTCTATTCTCTTTACTATTTTCAGGTTATTTTTAGTTTTTAATTTTTTAAAATAGTGAAAATGTGTTTACTTTCATATTTTTAAAAACACATTTTCAAAAATAATGAAAAATTTTGTAAAAAAAACTCAAAAAAAATAAAAATTCATTTTGCTTGTTTTCATTACAAACATGTTCAAAATTTTCAAAATACGAAAAAACGCTACAGACAAAAAGAACGAGTTTTCAACAATTTCAAAAGAAACATTCAAAACACAAAATTAAAAATAAATTTAAAACTTAAAATTAAAAATTGAAACACAAAGAGAACAACCCCTAAATCTTCCGAGTTAAGGTCTTAAAAAGAGAAAAAGTGAGTTGAGAAAGATCCATAAAGGTCCTTTTGCCATGGAATAAACAGGTATTTATAGACACTTGGTGGTGGGGCCTATGCAACATGTGGTATGTAGATGAGAGTCTCTTAACTCTTTGGGAAGATGTATTAGGTGAGGCTAGAGGGCTTGGAAGTATATTCGACATAAAAGTGCATTGATGAGTATCCTCTAGATGGGTTCGAAAACTCTTCTGAGCCATCGGGTAGCTTCTGCTTGGGAAACTCTGATGAGTCTTTGAGCTTTGGTAGTGCTGAGGCTCGACCATCCCAAAGACTTTTCGAAGGCTTCAGGGGACTTTTACCCCAGGAGACCTCTATGGGGTCATTCGAGCCTACTTAGAATACTTCTATAAATTTTGGGATTTTTGGGCTCGATTTTCCTAGGGCACCCCATAACAATGGCTCCCCACTTTTGCCTTTGATTGCAAGACAAATGAAAGAGTAAAAAAATGGGTGCTTGATACCTGAAAACTGAAATACGGGCTGACCTGAATGGGCTATTGGATATGAGGATATGAGTCATTGGGGGAGAGTGATAGAAATGAAGTATTAGGGCACACACTAAGAAAGAGGGTGAATAGGTTATAAAAAAAAAAAAAAAAACTCGACTTTCAAAACTTTAAACAATGTAAAATATTTTTCAATGAAATATTTATATGAGAAACTAGTGATGAATTGGTAGGTGTTCAAAAGTAAGGTAAATATCACAAGCACACAAGAGCACAAAAAATACACTGATTTATAGTTATTCGACTTGACTTAAGCCTAATCCACTACCTTAGCTCCCCACTAATGATTTAAAAAACGGTCCACTATGAAAATAACCTCTTATCTTCAAGATAGACCCTCTAGCAAAGAATGTTAGGCAATATAATTCTCCTACATAGAGGGTAAGCCCTTTAGCTAAGATGCTAGGATATACAACGAAATTTAAATGAGAGTTTTTGAGGGTTTTTCCCCCTCATTTATAGATTCTCTCAAAGTAAAAAAGAGGCTTGAACAAAAGATGAATAATAGGAACACAAAGCCTTTATAATGAATATAGTGAATGAGAGAATTTGAAAATTTTAAGCATAGTGAATGAGATTGGTAGATGGCAGTTGAACAATTAATCCTTCTAACCCCATTAAATGGACTACTAGACTTGATTGTATAGTTGATGGCGAGAAGACAAAAATCGAGTCGTTAGAGTTGGTTGGGGTGCATTAAATGCTCTAAAAAACTAGTCGTTAGAATTTTTTTTAAAATAAAATGTCAACAAGTTACCTGAGATTGTTGACAATTTAGTTCACAATTTCAAACCAAACCTTTCAAGCTGTCGACAGATTATAAACAGAGACTATCGACAGTTTGATCCAAAGAGCATGCTTTTAAATTGTCAACAGATTCACATAAACTGTAAACAGATTGGTCTTTTAATCAAAAGATACTATCGACAATTTCTAATCTTGAAACACAAAATATTTTTCTTTTTGACATGCTTTCAAAAACTATGATCATTGGTCCAAATATGATTTCAAAACACATTTGATTGGTCAATCTTTATTTGTTTGGAAGAATAAGACCACTTGACATGAGAAAATTTATTTTAACTTGATATATAACAATTGAATCAAGAATATAGTTTGAAAAACAAAGTAATGTTTGAAAGTTGATTTTAAATCCAAGTTAGGTTTGTCATTATCAAAACACCAAAACCATTATTAGAATATCAGATAAAGTCTCCAAAAGGCTCTAGCAATGCTAAGGTTTTCGAATACTAGTACTATAAATTGATAGTGGTCCCGCACGGACCACATTTTCGCCATTTCCCCTAAAGAGCTAAAGTCATCCGAAGCACCTGAAAAGTTTTTCGATCCTCTTGGAGACTTTGCACTTCTTCTGGTCCCCGAGGACTCTGAGTCTTCAGAAGACTTTTTGCTCCGAAGACTATTTTCCTTTTGAAAACAAACACTTCTCAAGGTAAACCCTGATAGCTGTAACACCCCAAATTTTTCGGGCGTGTTATAACTTAGGATTTCAAGAATTTTTTTTTTCCTTCACACCATAATGACTAATATACATACAATTCCTAATAATCCTAATTTCACCTTCTCAGCCTAGCAAACCCGATAATCATATAGCTAAGATAGATAATATCATTACAAATACGGAAGCTAGATCGAACCTGATATGGTACATAATCATAATGCTTTATTTATTATAAATGAAATCGTTTCAAGACATCTATAAAATGCATTACATAGACATCATTTCTCGCAAGTGATAACTGACCATCTTAAACATATCCAAAACATACATAGGTTCGCACATAAATAAAGATATGCTAAACATGTTACATGCAACAAATTAAACTTATTTTTTAGCTATCTCATTTTTCTTAGAGTCGCTTGTCGAATCTGGAACATTTGAATATTTCAGAGACATAATCCAATTAGAAGATGAATCTTCTAGTGAGAAACTCCAAAACAGTTTATATAAATGTATGAACATGTATAAAAAGTATGAGGAAAATAACAAAGACTACTCCGAAGTGCCTCATGAATATGTCACCCTTCTCCAACGAGAGCTTTTTCAATGGCGCACGTATAGCGCCTCTCGGGAGGTCCCTAACCATGTCACCTTGGCTCAACCTCATAGAACTCATAAAAACACCACATCCATTGTCCCTTAGACTCACGGTCTTCCCCACGAGAGCTTTCTCGATGGCGCATGGATAGCGTCTCTCAAGGGATCTCCAAACTTTTTCCTTCAGTCAACAACAGATAGGTACAATAGTATGGCCACGCGAATTTTTATAAATGTAATAGTTGAAAACTAACAGCATATATTTTCCATGGAATTACATTTCGGATATGCAACATAAATTCGTACAAGAGAACAACAAAAGTTTGCGTACAAGAGTCTCACAAAATACGTTTCATGCAATAGGAGTCTCACATAAGAGAATAAAAAATAGGATTTGGAGTATAGGATTCTCACCTTAAAGGTTTATCTCTAGAAGTTACAATTTCACAGCAAACGACCTAGATTTCTGCAGTAAACACAAGTTTTGGTAAATCTAACCTCCAATTTTTTTACATAGGGTTGAAGGGCATTAAATATGGGTCATAACTTGAAAATTTCAAGGAAAGAGGGCCACACACGCGCTGTCACGCGCCCTGAAAAGGTGGCCCACGTGCCTTCACGCGTAGCCTCTTTTTGGCACATGTAATTCACGCGCTGCCGTGACAGCACTGCATCACTTTCGTATTTTGGCCATATCTTCCTTATTTTAACTCCGATTCGACCCCCGTTTGAACCTACAGGTCCATCCCTTCCTCCTCTATAGGATTATTAAAAAAAAGGGATTTACTTGGCTTTTTTTTTCTAACTGTTTGGGATGAACTTTGGTGAAGACCCGAAACTCCAACGAGGTTTATTCTCCTTTGCTTCTCCTCCGATTTCTTTCATTTTTCTTACAAAATTTCCACCTCTCTCTCAAGATTAAGCTCCTTACCTTAGAATGCCTCAATCCTCAAACTCTCTTGGAATGATTTGAGAACAACCCATAACCTTTATTTACAGATTCCTCGGACCAATCACATGATGCCACTTGTCTCAAGATAAGCTTTGGACTCCAAAGACTTAAAGCTATAATTGAATGTTGCTTGAAATCCAAAGCTAGAATGAAATGAATTTTGAAATCCAAAACTAATACCCCAAACTTCTTCCAAATGTCATTTTGACCCTTATTTCAAGTTCTCAAGCTTTGATATTTTACCACATGAACTCCTAATTTCATCTTTATGTCACTTGGGTAATTCTCTATTTGCAATTACATCCTCAAAAATTAAATTAATTTGCATTACGATACATAAAATGCAAAATTAATAACTCCAACCTTACTCAATAAGGATGATTTCGTCCCTACACCCTCACAGGATCTTGTTTTATAATGAAACCACTTCAGACTTGATCCTTATGTAAAATCGAAACCCCATTAGGGTTCCGTTGACTTCTTGGAGGTCCTTTACAACCATTCAATTTTTCAGGCTATAACTTAGTTGTACTGAAAATCGTCTCTGATTTGATTTCTTTTAGGGTTATAAATCGTGTCTTGAGACACTTGCTAATGCCATATTTTTTTCCTTAGGTATCTAAGCTCTAGGACACTCCCTACAACTGATTCAGTGATTTATTTTACGATCAAGCTACTTTTTTGATATTTTAAACTCACTTAAAATACGTGATAACCTTACGAAAATATGAGGTATTATAATAGCTTCCTCTCAACCTCCTTTTGAGCCATGAATAGGCAAATTGGGCCTTACCAAAATTACAATTTCTCTTAGGCTACAACCCTCAATACTAAAAGATGATATTGCAAACAACATTGCGTAGTTTTATGGCATCCCACAATCATGGAAACCAATGAGTCCTATGGAAATAGAATACACTACCATAGTTACGTGGGGTGGGATAGCTATACATTTGGACAGCTTAAAAGTGGAGCTTAAACTTCCATTGTACCCTTTTGGGAAGCAATTCTTGGAAGAGGAGATGCTAGTGTCGACCCAGTTACATCTGAATGACTATCCCATATTGACGAGATTCTTTACCCTGTGCAAGGAGTGTAAGGTAAAGCCCACAACTTCCCCTAATCTACTACTTTTATTGCGTTTGAACCACGAGAGGAGAAAAGAAATTTGTGTGTAATGACCCATTAGCGGGTTTAGGTCATTTAGTTATTATTAGTGTGTGTGTTGTATTTTTTTATTAATTAGTAAATAATTTTGAGGAAATTTTATGTGATGTTTGAAAAGTCAAATATATATATATAAATAAATAAATATAAATGAAGTTATAATGATATGAAAAAGTTAAAGCAAGATGAGATTATGATTTATGTTGAAAAGTCAAAATTGAATTGGGATTTAAAGGAAAAGGGGTTACCGTGTATGTATATATGTATATATATATACACAAAGGTATAAATAAAAAAGGAGAAGTAGGCTAGGAGTTTTGATGTGAAAATGAGTCATCTTCTTTTATTCTCTTTCTCCTTTCTCGCCTTGGTTTTGGAAGTCTATAAGAAAGGTGAATGTATATGACATAAGGCATTGGGGTTATCTCTCTCTTTGGTTCCTTGGAAGTGGTGTAAGTTCCAATGTTTTTGCTTCTTTTTCCAACAACTCGGTTTCGCCATCTTTTTCCTTCATCGACTTTGTTCTTGATTCGATTCATGGTATTTATATCCATCAAAGACAAGTTCTTACTTTTCTTTTTCCTTTCATATGCAAGTTCTTATATCTTTTTCCTTTCAATGCAAGTTCCTAAACCCCTTTTTCCATGTCAAAAATTCATTCATTTCATTTCAGAATGTTTGTATTTAAGAACTCATATTTTCAGACAGATTGACCATGTTGTACTTTTTAGGGTATAAATTCTTGCGGTTTTATCCAATTTGAAATTCGTTTTTTGTTCCAAAAACTAAACATCATAGGCTTTGTTTTGGATGTATTACTTTAATTATTTGGCTACGTTTTGAGCCCATAATAGCCTGTGAATCACTATCTAAATCTGGAATTTTATTGTTTCTGGGTAAATTGACCTTGCTTTGGTTTTTAGGGTATAACTTTTTGTGGTTATATTTGATTTATAATCTTTTTAGTATTTTAGAAACTAGAGATCTTGAGCTTCAATTTAACCATATTGTTTGTGGTATTTGGCCAAGTTATGAGCCTAAAACAAGTCCTTGAATTCACCACTTGTAATATGGAATTTAGCTTATTCAATTTCTTTTTGTGTTGGTTGCGCTTCCTATGTTTGATATTATGGTTTTTGCCTATGCTATTGTGTTTAATCTTGTTGTTCTTTCTAGATTCTTGATGAAACTCGTTAAAGGCTTCAATAGGGTTTTGGTTCACCTTATATTTCCTAAGGAATGATGTTTTCTTGATTAGTTCCATGCAAGACTTTGGTTATCTTGTATGTATGTTGTAGCGTGTGTGTATTGTCCTTGTTGTAGGTTTATGTTGGTGTGAAAGTGTTCATTCATTGTTTGTATGTTATGGTTAATCATTATTGGGGGTAAAAGTACATTCATAAACATGATGATGAGTGTATTATATAGCCATGTGTGAGCATGTGTTTTGCATTTTACGGTGCGATTAGGTGTGGTTTCTGCGGTTTGTCCAAAACATGTTATAACTATCCAAACACCAAGCAATGCATAACCAATTAAAGTCATGGAGTTCAAAGTAAAATAAGTTACAGTCTAATAAGTTATAGTCAGGATGTTAGGTGATGGAAGGATTATTGTAACGTCTCGCTCCCACTACGGGTGTTACTCGTGAACAATTACCCGAATTGTCCCCTGCCCGGTCTGTGATGAAGGGTGGACTATGTTTCAAGAAAAAATGACCTAGGTGGGAACTAGGCTCGTCCTTCCCTTCCCTTAAACCCCAGGATTTACTAGCAGGATTGGGCTTTAAACCACACCGCGTTTGGTTAAAAAGAAATCTCGCGAAGACGCCCAATCATTATTTTCTCATTTGAATTTAATTCTTTTCCGATCAAGAATTTTACCAGGCTCCAAAAATCACCATTTAAACCAATCCATTGATGGATCACCAATTTCGGAGGAAAAACTCATCATTTTCAAATTTCCAAAATTTTGGCATTTTCTCCAAAATGCTCGAAAAATCCATTTATTTTGAAAATTCCTCTGGGGCCCAAATTCAATTAAGAAACGCCCCAAAATTCCCCAATTTTTCTATTTTTTTTAAAAAATTCGGCCGGCGGGGCTCGCTGGCGCGCACGAGGCTCGTTCGGCCGCCCGCCCACGCATGCCAGCACGCGGGCGCGGCCGGCCTTGCCCGCGCGCCTGCAGCCTGCTGCTACTGGCTGCCCCTTTTGCTGCTTCTGCATTTTTTTTTTCTCTTGGGCATTTAAACCCAAACTTTCCAAAAAAATAAATTAAATAAAATGTCTCACTTTCATCCAAATTTTGCCTTTAATTCTCCATAATTAAGGCCTAAACAATATACTTGATATCTCCACAACATACATCAAACACCCACTATTTTCCAACCATAAATCATAGGATTTAACTTCTTAGTGCTTCCCACCATACACACCAAATGAGACCTCACTCAACCTAGGCACCAACGTGCCATAAGCCACTATCTCATTGTATAAATACAATATACACTTCAACTAACAACAAATTTACATTACACAAATCAAACACATAAGCTTCCATAAGCCAAAATATACACTTGAATCTTCTTCCATGCTTTCCCATGCCATTTCACTTTGTCTTGACTTTACCATGCTTTCACAACCTACATGTGAGGGTAAAAACCTCATGAGCCATTAAGCTCAATAAGGGTGTAATGCCAAATAAATATGAACATAACAAGTTATATGATGCCAAATGCATGCAAATGTGGCTAGGTTTCTTTGCCCTCACAACCCTCCAAGGTTAAAGGCATCAACCCACCATTTCAATCATGTTCTCAAACTAACCTATGGCCATAAGTCTCATGAACATAAAAGAACATGTCAAATGCAACATATACATTTATGAAACATATTTAAAACCCATTGCAAGGTCACCCTCCCATGGGGCCGTCCCTTACCTCTTCTTGAATATTAAATCTCTATTTCAAGAGAGCTTCCATCTTCATTTTCTCCCATCTAAGATGACATTCCAAAAGAAATTTACTTTGCATACAAGCATACTAAAATGGAGAGAAGAAAGATTAAAGCTTACCTTAACTTCTTCTTCTTTTCTTCTCCATTTCTTTCCTCCATGAGAGATTTCTTCCTATCTCTCTTTCTTTCTTTCCTTCTTCATTTCTTTCTCCAAATGGCCAAAGGAAACCAAGACTTTCTCATTTGCCATTATATACTAGCTCCTCCATATTTCAAGAATGAATCTAGGCCTTTGGATCTTTATGGAATTGAGAGAACAAATCCTAACCTTTCACCAAAAGCACAATCCATGTGCTTTAGTCTTCTAAAATCCCAACCATTGGATTTCCTTCCCTTTTTCAAGGCCAAATCTCAACTATTGAATCCCTTTTGAAAATTCCATTTGTTTCTCATTTACTTTAATGAGACAATTATATGCCATTTTCAAGACTTAATCCAAGCCATTGGATATATTTCACCTTTTCAAGACTTGATCCTAACCTTTGGATCAATTTAGTCTTCCAATACCAAAATTAGCCATTTTCTCAAATATTTATTTTGACTAATTTCAACAAATCAACTTGAGTGACTAATTTCACTCTTTCTCATTTAAATAAATCCTCCAATTTTCACTCATAAATGAGTGACTAATTTTCATTTCTTTTACATTTTCTTTTTAGGAAACAACATCATGGCTTGCATTTAACATTTGAAAGACCATTTACTCTCTAATTTTGAATTTCATTTAAATGCCTATTATTGATTCACAAGATCATGCCATGTGTCCCTAGCCATCATCTCCTAATTTCTCATTTCTTTCCCATTTAAATTAATGGGACTATTTTCATAACCATCACACTTGAGAGACATAATTAACTTCTTTCTCATTTAATAAAATCTTCATATTTTTCAAGGCATTAATGGTGACCATTTACCATTTTCTTTTGGATTTTCTTTAATCCATATAATCATGCCTCTCATTAAATGCTTGAAAGACTAATATCATTTCTTTTTGCATTTAATTAAATCATTCTCCAACTCATAAATCCACATTTATAATTTCTCTCAAATTTCCAAGATTATGCCAAGTGTCACTCTAAGACACAAACTTGGCTTCCAATTCTTTATCTTGGTCATCCATGTGGCATTACCACATTAATTCACTAACTTAGGGAAAATATAATTATTCTCTTCAAACAATTTAATATCCACCATTTTCCCTATTTCCAAAATTAATTTCCTTTATGGAATCACTCCAAAATTCCTAAATAATCTTTGTGAATTTATTAATCCCATATATCTCCACATAATTACCAAATTGGGATTTTTATTCACTTACTCACCTAATTCCATATAGGAATTATTTTCAATTTATCAAAATACCCCATTATATTGGATTTCACTATCCAAATTATCAAAATACCCTTCTCATAGGGCACCCTCAATCTCAAGGATCCAACACCTTCTCAAGGGCATTTTTGGAATTTTCTCACTTTCTTTCTCATTCTTTTAACACCTGTAACATCGGGTGTTACAATTATAGCACACGATAATCGTTAGTCGTAATAGGTTCACTTGAAGTGAGATTTCACCACCACTTATACTATCCTAAATTGAAGTTAGGCGTTATTTAAGAAATATCGGATCGTCATTGGAATATGGAGAGATTTCGATGATCGGTTAAAGGGTTAGTTGGTATCGAAAGGGGTTTCGGTACTATCTGATTGCTAGCGGGTCGTGAACCTAGAAAGTCATACGCCATATAGTGTCACATCTGGTAACTATATCTTGTGTCCAAAACATCTTAAGGATTGGCCGGTCAAATGTTGACTTGCTAGCCTGAAGAGTCGACTTTCTTATGACGGGGTAGAAGTCAACTTTTGGGGCGACAGAAGTTGACTTTTGCCAAGGTAAGAGTTAAATTTCAGTCACCTAGCTGCCACTTCAATTGGGAGCCACATGTTGGCCTATTGAAGGGGGCGTGGGTGAGGCGATATTTGATCTAGGTAGAGATTAAATTGAAGAAGTAGTATTTTACTGCTTCACGCTGCTTTTGTCTTTTTCTTCTACTTCCTCTGTTAATCTGTTGTTATGAAATTAATACGCGTGAGGGTCTGGTGATCCACATTCCTAAAAACCAACAAGATTCGACAATTGGATCTCACTAGATCTGAAAATGATTTTTTGAAAAAATGCTACTCATTTTTGGAAAGGCATCACCGACCACTGTTCAGGCAAATTACAATGATTAGAACCAACCATCAGAATTGTCTTGGTCTTATGACCCATAAACCCAAAAACCAAAACATTTTGATGGTTGGATCTCTCTAGATTTAAGAATTATTTTTTTTTTCTAAAAAACTTTTAAGTTCTTACCTTAACTTAGAGAATTTTGGTCGCCAGGGTTTGGGACAACAATAAATTAGCAAAATATGAGAAAATGGATTTTCAGACCAAAGGAAGAAAGGGGGAGTTAACAAATGGCGATTGTAGGCTAGAGAAGAAGAGGAGACGCAGGCCTGAGAAGGAGATGAGATGGAGACTAAGGCGAGAGGGAGAGTGGAAGGTGGTTGGTAGGGTTTGCTTTGGTCTCCTTTGCCCTTACCTACCACTTTATATATTGACTTAGGAGAGTCAATCCTAGGTTAGGTTAACCTAGAGTCTTAGACATTTTAAGTCCAGGACATTGTGAAACCCCTTCCTTGTGTGTGTGTGTGTATGAGAATTTATATGTTGGGCCCACCCATGGAGCTAATCGATAACAAACTGCCATATGGACCCTCACTACCTTTCAAACCAAAATCCTTTCCTTGTTGTCATTGATGACTTTTCATCATTGCCAAAGATGGGAACCTTTGAGCTAGGCCAACATTGGTCACGCTCTTTATCTTTAAGAACAGGATGAGAATGATTGGCCAGCCTTTGGGTTCTTTGACTAAAGCTCAAACCACCATTCAGCCACCAAGTTCTTTGGCAATATTGACCTTATGTCCTTCCTCTCTTTAGTTCCCCACTCTCACCATTCTAGTAATCGAATTTGTTGTTCATTTTCCAATAGTTATAGTTAGTATTATAAAAAAGAGGTGGACGAGAAGTGCTTTGACCCTCGGATTGGGATGTGCTAGCAAAGTGTGCCATAGATAGATCTTTTTCCTAAGTTGTTAGACCTTTTTGAAGAGATTGGGAACTTGGCTTTGATACCAATTGATATAAATGTATAGCGAAGGCACCAATACCCAAGAGGATGGTGAATTGGGTTATTTAAAATTTTGGTTTAAAATTTGAAGCTTTGTTTATGATAAATGATAGAATTTTGATGCAAGTTAAAAATGATTAGAATATTGCAAACCACAATTTATGAAATAAAGAGTAAGAGCAATAGAGGAACACAAGTGATGTATAGTGGTTCGGCTTAGACAAGCCTAATCCACTACCTTAGCTCCTCTTACTAAGGATTTTCAAGCAAATCACTATAAACCTTCTATCATATCGGATAGCCCCTCTAGCACCAAGCTAGGAGAATATAATTATCTTGCTTAACCAAGCAAGCCTTATAGCAAAGCTAGGTAAAATATAACCTCCTACTTAAATACAAGTAGGTCCTCTAGCTATATAAGCTAGGAACACAAAGAGTGATACAAGAAAAAAATATTTAAGAGTACACACTCTTAGTTACAATGTAACCTCAAATAGATGCAAGGCTTGAAATCTAATTTTACAAAGCAAATACAAAGCCTTAAAACAAAGAGAATGAATACACCAATGGAGCATAACAATGGGTAAGAACTTGGGAGTTTGTAGATTGATCACTTGAGTGATTTGAATCCTCCATTTGACTTCTATTTATAGTGCCTTAAGAATCCATTCAAGAATCTTGCCATTGGAAGTCGAGGGAGCACTTTGGAATAGTAGACAAACTAGCCATTGGGAGTTCTTACAAGAGAAACGATCGACAAATGCAAGGCATCGGTTGACATATTAGTAAAAATTCAAAAATCGATCGACAGTTTATTTGAAATTATCGACAGGTCCTTGTGTATGTATTGTCGGTCGACAGAAGCAATGCATATTTCATAAATGTTAAGGCTCGACATTCTGTCAATCGACAGTTCATTGAGTAACGGTCGATAGATGGTCCAAGAAATAAAGAATCGATCGATAGATGATGTAAGATTTGTCAACAGATAAAAGGTCAGTTTCAAGAAATTAAGAGTAAGCATTTTGCCAGTCGATAGACCTAAGACAAACGATCAACAACCAAAAGCTTTGCAACAAGAAACAGTTTAGGCAAAAATTACAAAACGGTTGACAGGTTCTCTTACCCGATCGACTACTAACCTTGTTTTTCTAAAAATATTTGCATCATTTTTTACCAACGGATCAAACGATCTCTTGAATTTAATTTATGCGCATTAAAAAAAAACTTATGTTTGTGAATATCTATTTATAAATTAAATGACCATATTGGCTAAGTTTATGGAATCAATTTTTTTTTTTTATGAAGGTACATGCATATAAAGATCAAAACTGTACAGAAAACACTGGACATACCTAGCAGAATACACAAGGGGTAAGTTAATGCCCCAAAACATAATGCTCGTGTTGGACTAAAACATGGGGATACAAAGAAAAAATAACTCTGTATATATGTGTTTTAATTCGACGAATAAAGCAGTTCACATGAGGCCTTGAACCCTAAAAAATCTTTCTATTTCATGCATTCTAGATTTGGTAGATGGAGTAGGCGAGAGTAATTCTCTTCATTTTACTATGCTAAGAGGTCCCTCGGCCTTCCTTCTTAATTCACTTTAAAGCACTAGCAATGGTGGACATGGCCCTAGAAATGCCCAATCAGGCTCTGATGTGGTCCCAAGCCGTAGCACTAAAAGTGCATTGAAAGAACAAATGCTAAACAAATTCCTCCCCAGCCCCACAGAGAGGGCACGTGTTGTCAATGTTTAGGAAGTGTAGCATGTCTTTTGTCTGAAGCTTGGCCTTAACGTATACCCAAAGAATGAAGGCATGCTTTGGTGTGATACAATTGCTCCATACAACCGCAATCCACTGTTTCTTAGGGCCCTAACTCTAAAGAAATTGTATGCCTTATGGATACGAAATCCTCCTGAATTGTCCCAAGATGAAATCAACAGAATGGCTTTTGAGACAAACCCCACCGCTTGAATAATTCGATCTCTTATGAGAAGGATTTTCTTGAAAATAGAAGAATCATCCCTCCTAACCCTCATCTCCCAAATGGATGCGTCTTTAAGATATGATTTTTTACTCTTAAGATTTAAAAGAGTTTTGATAATGACATAATGTTCTGAAAATCAATCTTAAAATCTAAATGAATAAGTTTGAGTATTTAAATTCAAACTCAATATCATTTTGATGATTTTAACTTGCGTGTTGAGTATTTGAAATTCAAAATCAATATCATTTTGATAATCTCAACTTACTTTCAAAAGAAACAAAGTTAGGAGATGTTAAGTGTTTAGTTTTTCTAAGTGAATAGTCAACTATGTGTTTGTGTTTTGTCGACTATGCCTGATATTTGTCGACTATGTGCCTTGCATTTGTCGACTATGCCTAATGTTGTGCCATTAAAAAATTGAGAAAAGAATAAAAAATTAATAACAAAATATAATAAAAAAAGCTAGCGGCAAATTGCTGCCAGCTGTTGCCAAACCTCGCGGTAGCCTGCCACAAGGACCATCCTCGCAGTAGGGGCTAGTCGCGAGGCCAGCCTTGCGGTAGCCTACCGCGAGGCTAGCCTCGCGGCTGTTCGTGAGCGGCAGCCTCGCGGCAAGGCTGAGCCTTGTGGCCACTTATTGGTTGGCCGTGAGGACCAGCCTCGCGGCACCCTGCCGCAAGTTGCCTCGCAGAAGGTTCATGGTGATCCCCCTTCTTCATTGAAGTTGTCCCCATTTAGCTAACGCCACGTGTCGACACCATCCACCCTTGTGAATCGTGCCCTATAAATATCGAGCTTCAGGGCATTAATGAGGACAGCCAACTTCAGTAAATCTTGTCACTTTGAACACACTTTTACTATTTTCGTGAATAGTCATTGGGATCCGAGACTGACTTTGGCATCGGAGGGTCTTCGCGGGGGAAGATTCCTGCGAGCCCTCTAACCTATTTTTTGAGCATTAACAGGGTCAAATTCTTGTGGCGGACCTAGCGGCGAAGGTAAAATCCTTGCGGCGAACCTAGCAACGAAGGCAAAGTCTTGCGACGGACCTAGCGGCGAAGGTAAAGTCTTGTGACGGACCTAGCTGTGAAGGCAAAGTCTTGCAGCGGACCTAGTGGCAAGACCTTGTGGCAAAACCTTGTGGTGAAGTTAGTGGTGAAACTTGTGGCAAAGCTAGCGGTGAAGCTTGTGGCGAAGTTAGCGGCGAGAGCTTGTGGCAAGAGCTAGCGGCGAGAGCTTGTGGCAAGAGTTAGTGGCGAATCCTTGCGGCGAGCATCTTAGCGGCAAACTCCCTTGAGGCAACATCTTTTACGGCGACCTAACCTCACCTGATAACAAGCTCGAGTGGACCCCACATCATAAATTTTAATTGTTGTATTTTGGAAATAACACCTAAGAATTTGTCGACTATGTTTTGTTCTGTCGACTATTTTGTTGGTTTTGCCGACTACTAAAATTATTCTGTCGATTATTTGTGTGTATGATGTTAGAAATTTTCTTCATATTTTGGGTGTGTCGACTATATGAAGGTTTTTGTCAACTATCAGTAGATTTGGTTGGTCATCTGTCGACTATGCTTACATGTCTATCGACTATGCCTGAGTTTTATTCGAAAATACAGTTGACTAACCTCTTTGGTCTGTCGACAGTTCATTTCACATAAAGTTGTAACGACTAGTTTTTGGCGCATTAAATGCTTGCTCAACTACCACAACAGTCAGATTTTTGTATTTATCTACCATCAACTATAAATACGAGTTGGAAGAATCGTTGAAGGCTACTGAACATATTAAATATCTTCAACTACCAAGCATTCAATTTTCATTGAGCTTTAAATTTTACTCTCGTTGTAACTTTCTTTCGAGACTTTGTATCTACACTGTTACATCCATCTTAAGCCTCTATTTTTAGTTGGAGAGAACCTATAACTAAAAGTTGTACTCTTAGATTCTCATATTCATTCGTTTTGTATTTTACCTAGCGTAAGTTAGAGAGCCCATTCGAGTGGGAGGTTTGTAAATTTCCTAATCACGGACTAGAAGACCTACTCGGTTTGAGTAGGGGGTTGATAGTAGATTTATTTCAAAATCCTTAGTGGGAAGTTAAAGTAGTGGATTAGGCTTGGAAAGCCGAACCGCTATAAATGATCGTCTGGTGTATTTGTATTTTCTGATTATTTGATCCTTTTTAGCATCTCTATATTCCTTACTTAATTTGTACATTTAACCTTTCATTGAAATAGATTTTATATTTTTATTCTCAAAATGAGATTGTCTTTTTACGGTTAATACCTCATCGTGCTATTTCAAGGTCTTGAGTTTTAACGAAGCCGTGGTCTTCACAAACGACATCTGTGTTTATCAAAAGAAATTTTTAAGAGAAAAGAGATTTTCAATTCAGCCCCCTCTTGATAAGTGCCATAGCATCTCAAAAACTATCAAGATATTCATGGTTGACCCATTTAACCCACATGGAATCCTTTTTTCTGTGGATATTCCACAAGGTTTTGCATAATAAAGCATCATTCTAGAATTTAATGTCTTTGAAACCCAGCCCTCCCTCCTCCTTAGGAAGGCAGACATCATGCTAAGCAACAAGTGAACTCTTACAGTTCCATAGAAACATCCTACAAATTCGATAGATCCTCTCGATTACAGCTGCAGGAATAGGTAGAATTGACAACCAGAAACATTCGACCCCTTGAAGGACCGATCAAATAAGCTCCACATGACCCCCATAAGAGAGAGAAGTTGCAATCCAAGCGTTGATATACACAACAATTTTGTCCACAAACGGAGCATAAGGGATGACCTTAAGCTTCTTCTCTACAAGAGGAATACCCAAATACCAGAATGGTATAGTGCTATTGAAAAAATTGGATAGGGCTAAGATATCATCCAGCTCTTGACCAAAAATACCAGTTGTGAAGATGTTAGATTTTCTAGCATTTGTACTTAGCCCAGAACATTTTTCAAAGCTGGCAAGACAATCCAATATAATTCTAACCGAGGTAACATCACCTCGGGTCATGAAGAGCAGATCATCAGCGAATGCCAAGTGAGAAATCTTGGACTTAGCGCATCTGGGATGAAAATTAAACTCCAAATCCATAATAACTGATTTGAGGGACCTCGAGAAATAATCAATGCACAAAACAAAGAGAAATGAGGGATAGAGGATCACTTTATCGAAGCCTTTTCTTGCCTTTGACAAATCCAGGCAAGCTTCCATTTAGCATAATTGAATAAGAAGGGGTGGACACGCACTCCATCACCTATTCAATAAACCTAGGGGGAAAATCCAGCCCATAGAGAATAACATGAAATAACTCCCAATTGATGGAGTTGTAAGCTTTAGAGAGATCAATCTTGAGCAAACATCGGGGGATACCCTCTTCCAGTTATACTTACGCATAATTTCCTAAGCAAGGTGAATATTCTCTACCATGCAATGCCCCTCCATAAAACCAGACTGCCTTAGATCAATAAGGGACCCTATAATAGGCACCAAACGGGTTGAAAGGATCTTGGATATAACTTTGTAAACCATATTGCAACATGCAATCGGTCTAAACTCACTAACCATTGACGAGTGGCTTGACTTGGGCACAAGAACAATAGTAGTATGGTTAATTTGTTTCAGGATAGAACCAGTGGAAAAGAACTCCTTCACAGCATCACAAAACTGGACACCCAAAACATCACAAGCTTTCTTGAAAAAACAAGAAGAATAACCGTCCGAACTCGGGGACATCTCCTTACCGATGCTGAAGGGAGCCTTCTTAATCTCATGGCTAGAAACGTCCTTGAAAAGACTGGAAGCCTACTCTTGAGAAACCAACGGACCCAATCTTAGAATACTTTGATCAATAGGCGCACATTTAGCCAATGTGCCCAACAGTCTTTCATAGAACAAGATGAATTCCTTCACTACTTGTTGTTGAGAAGAAGTAACAAATCCATCCTCCCTACATACGACTGTGATTTGATTCCTTTTGGCATTTTGTTTCAGCAGGTCGTGAAAGAATTTGGAACATTTGTCACTATTCATGAGAAACTCACATTTGGCCTTCTGGGTAAAGAACCTCTCGACCTCATTGAGAAACAAAACTGATTTCCTGAGCCTCTCTACCTTAATCTGAAGCTCAATATTACTCGGTCAATCATGAAACTCTAATTACACTTCTTTTAGCTATTAATTAGCTTTAGCTACTCTAGAGGATATGTGAGAGAAGTGCTTAACATTAAGTATCTTAAGAGGCCTTTTAAGTTGCCTTAAATTCAAACAAAGAGAGAATTGTTGGTTCCCCTGGATACACTGCCTCTATTCAGCCCTAACAAGAGGAAGGAATTATGCATGCCTCACCCGCATGTTAAAGAACTTGAAGGGCATATTAATGGGTCTTTGCTGCTGAAATAATGAGACTATGTCGGACAAGCATCCTACCGGCAGAAAGTTAGCTAAACCCGAGAAATTCGTTGAAAGCCAACGATTATTCACCAAGACCCTGTGAATCTTGCTCCATAATGAGTTGTTGGTTCAAGTGTTGAAACATCTGATAGATGGGAGATTAAAAAGCCCTACCTCAATGCAATATTCAAAAAGGTCTTTGACCTCATAAGGAGAGATAATCCCCCCATTGCATCTCTCCCTCTCCTTGAGAATGCTATAGAAATCTCCTAACAATATCCAAGGCTCAGAACAATGCCTATTGAACTCAGCAATGCTCTTCCACAAGGCTTTTCTGCACACTATAGAATGAAGACCATATGCAAAACTTAAACAGAAAGAAATAGATGTTACCTTGAAAGTGACTTTGCAATGAATGGCTTGATCATTTATCTCAATTGGATCAAGGATCACTTTAAGAGGATTCCATAGAATTACAATTCTCCCAGTTGCATGGGTGTGAAAATTGTTAAACTCAGCCTAATCATAAAACTTGAACCTCATGATTTTCTGGAGCTTCTCCTGGTCAAGCTTGGATTCCAAAATACCCAAAACATCAATTTTGTGCTGCTTTATGAGGCCTCAGACCCCATTATGCTTTAGGGGCTGATTGAAGCCCTTGATATTCCAACTTGCAATAATCATTGATGTATAAGAAGGGTATGACCCTTCTTGATACCTTTTGAAGAGGATGAAGCCTTTTCTGCCCCTTTTCCTTTGCCTTTCTGGACTTTGACATCCTTGGCAGCTTTAATAGAGAACTGTGTTTCTTGAATGGCCTAAACATTAGAAGGATCCTTCTTACTGGCCTTCTTATTCTTCCTATTTACAACCTGAAAGGGGATTTCTTCCGGGATTAATTGTTCCTCTAAACATAAGGTAGACTTATGGACTGAGCAGCCCTCTACTTGGGCCTCAACAAACGGATCTAGATCAATCCTTTCAGAATTAATGCTAGTCATCAGTTGGGGCTCCTTACTAACAACATGCTTTTAACTCTTTGCATAGAGCCACATGGATTAGACACTACGTAAGCATATGAAAAAAGAGCCTTATCCATACCAGTATGGAGAAAGGATGAGCTCCCGCATTTCGAAGCAATATGCCCCATAAGATGGCACATAGAGCAAAATTTTAGCTCATTTTCGTACATTACTAGCTAGACCCTGATCTTGCCCATAAGAAGAATGATTTGAACAGAACGAACAAGCTTCTTGGAAGCATCAACTTCCACCAAGACTCTAGCCAATGAAATTCTCTCATTCATACCTGTAAGCTTATCCGAGGAGATCGGTTTACCCACTAGAAAAGTAATCTTGCTTAAAACTCTTGGATTCCAACAATCTAGAGGTAGGCCTGGCAAATTCTCTCATTCATTTTTCATTGAATGTTAAATTGATTTTTGTTTTATTTAGAATTCAAAAACCAATTGTCGTTTTTCATCATCAAAACCAATCACTAAATTAAAATATCACTCCATGGTAACCTCTTGAGTTTGATCCCAAAGCCCTCTAGCAAAGTCTAGATCAATGTGGTCGAAGACCAATCGAACATGAACAATGTTGACTTTTTCAAATCGCAAGATATTCTCCACTTAGTTTACAAGATCAAGCACAACTACAACTTCCAAGTGAGGCAACACTAGTCAACTGACACCTATTTGAATATGTGCCCCCCAAGGATGATGGAGGACAACTAGGTTAAGTGAGGACACTGTCAATGAACTCTACTGAATCATAAATGACGACATTGGAAAGTAGCTTTCCCCAAGCTTCCCACCAAGCAAAGCTCCTCAAACTCTTATTTTGAAATTAAAACTACTATGCCAACTCCACAATAATTTACCAACCACCAGATTTCTATGTTAAGCTAAGTCTTGAAGGATAAGAAGCAACTAACATTGGTGGCTTCGAGGTCCTTGTTCCCATTATTTAGCCCATCTCCTTGGTCCCCATCATCGTCGTCCCTGTTCTCGTTCTTTAGCCTAGCTCCTTAGTCATCGTTGTCATCATCACCATTTTTAGCCCAACTTTGAGGTCTAGTGGAATTGGCCAATAAAAGAGTGCCATGCATGATGTGGCAGATGTTGTAAGAAATTTAATTTAAAAGAAATTTAAATTTTAAAGTTGTAAAAAAATTTCAAAAATTGAAACTCTTTAACTCCCTCTCTTTCTCGATCCTCAAATTCGCCAGCGTCTATGGTCCCCCTCTCTTTCTCTGTGGTTGTGTCTTTTCTTTAAGGTGGAGATCAAGGTGAGGGGGAGAGTGAAAAGCAGCTAGTAGGGTTTGCTTCGGTCTCCCCCACACCCACCTGTTACTTTATATACTGACTCAAAAAGGTCAATCCCAAGTCGAGTTGAGCCTGAGTCTTGGACATTTTAACTCCAAGAGGTTGCGAAATCCCTTCCTCGTGTGTGTGTATATGGGAATTTTCTATGTTCGATCCATTTGTGGAGCTGACCAATAACAAATCTCCACATCGACCCTCTCTTCCTTTCTCTCCAAAATCATTACCATGTTGTCATTTACAACTTTTCATCACCATCGATGACAAAGACCTTGGATCTAAGCCAACGTTGGTTGGGTTCTTTTTCAACGACAGGCCGACCTTCGCGTTCTTTAGCTCAAGCTCACACCACCATTTAGTCACCAAGTTCTTTAGTCATGTCGACCTCATGTCCTGCCTCTCTTTCGTCCCTTACTCTCATTGTCCTAGTAATCTAATCTTCTATTCCTTTTCTCCACTATGATACGTTGGTTCTGATGTTGATGAGGCTTTGGGGCTTGGTTCATGTGTAGCTTTGTTTTTGTCTTTCCTATTTGAGGCTTGCAGCCAGATGGTGAATCTGGTGATGGGCGAGCAGTAGTAAACAAATAATGCTAAACAAATTCTTACAATAATTTACGTAGACCCACCACATAACAGGATAGATGGAGTACTGCATTAACCACATACGACACATAAGACCATGTGTATTTTGGTGAGATTATGCGATTTACTTACTATAATAGAGATCATTCAATACACACTTAAAAAAGAAATTAAATAAATTTTCAATTAATACTACATATGAGATAAGAAATTATTGACCACTTAGAATATAAATATAAAAAATGCAACATGGTGCATAAGACGAGGTCTATGATATTTACACTTTTACGTGGGTACAATATTCACACTAATAGTGATTATTCATATTTTATCACATGTTTGGAAAAAAATTTAAGTACCATAAAGATTGGGCCTAAACTTGAGATTTAAGTTCAAGTTACATAATTAAGTAGTATTTGTTAATCAAGATAAAAATAAAAAAAGATAAGATATGAAAAGCATTTCGATTTTCAATATGTTTGTTAAACTTATCTGGCGATCTTTGAAAAATAAGTCATATGACTTTTTATCTAGATTTTTCTAGATATACTCATCTCTCATCCCCTCGTTTAAGATAAGTATATATTGGTCCTTACAGATAAGAAAAAATGATGTTTGTGTCTTTTAGTGCATTCTAAAAAATTTAACAAATAGCTTGATAAAAAATTTTGAATGTTTCCCAACCTTATTTTGACAATTTTATATCTTGGTTTAGAAAGTATTCCAACTTTACCTTACTCATTTTAACAAAAGCTACCTTAATAAACAACAATTAATTGAATAGTTATTTTTCATGCTACTTACGAATTAAAGACAACAAATAATGATACTACCTCGTATGATGATAAATAGAATTTTCTCAATATTTTAAATTACAAGTGTATCGGGCTATAAGACGTGCCCTTTAATCACTCAGGTCTTATTCCTTTGTTCATAAATAATTATTTAACATATATGTGACAATTATTATGATTTTAGGTATTTGTCGATGCACACCGCAAATACACTATGCGTGCAAAATCTGTGAAAGGAAGTTGTTATTATAACTAAATTTAAAGCAATTAAAATAGTTATAGAAAATTTTGGCACATTATTTGCCATAAAATTGTTATTTTTTTTAATTGTCCTTGGCTGTTAATGGAGATTAACACACATACACATATATACATTACAAGTGTGTATACATATACAAACACATATGCAAAACATGTGTGTATTTGTATACATATGTACTTTTTAGTTTTATTTTTATTTTTTTTTACAATGATTGAATTTAAAATTTTAGTTATCCAACCACTTAAATTTCAAATAATATCATTTTGAATCACATAATTTAAAATCCTTTCATTCAAACAAAACATGAGTTTTTTTTTCTTTTTTCCAAGGATCGTTCTATAAAAATTGAATTAGACATAAAATGAAAGAAACATAGTTGAGATGGTGAAGGTCTCTTAAGGGAAGTAGTAGTTTGGTCTTTTTAATTGGCCTTAAATTAAAATTATCATGGTTATAGCCATAATTTTTTTAATCAAAATATGAGTCATAACTTTAGTTAACCTCAAGTGCTAAAAAAATCTATCCTTTAGGTGTCTAGTGTTTGTTAATCAAGATATAGACTATAAAAAATGGGATAAAAAAACACTATATTGTTATGTTTTTAAGTAATTTTGATGATGAAAAACTAGATAAATTTAGAATTTAAAAATGATTCACGTTGATTTATGGTTTGAAGTTTTTAGATGAAAAAGTTTTAGCACAAATGTGTTATATCTGCTTTGTCAAGTGATGGCGATTTTTCGCAAGAGAATGGATCGCACAATTAATAGAGTAGTGAGTAGAGTATCGTTTCCATGAGGATCGGGTGATAATTACCAAAATTATATTAACTCAAATGTTATTTAAACAATTGATTAAAGAGAATTAATTTAAGAAAATAAAATAATAACACAGAAAGTAAATATAGAGACTTTCAAGATTTGGAGAGCACTAGGGTATTTCGATTTCACCTAATTAATCTAATTTAATTTAAATAGTTGATAATCCAAATTTAATTATTCATGCAATGATAATTAACCACACCAGTCAAATTTTTACTTCTGTTCTAATTATATTCTTGTAGTGTTTATTATCAGCAGAAGTTGATGCAACACAATACAAAAGGCTAATTAGAAGTTTGAGATATCTCACAATGACGAGGCTAAACATTGAATATGGAGTAAGTCTCTTGAGTCGAGATATGGAGGCACCAAAGGAGTCTCATTGGCAAACAACTAAAAGAATTCTGAGGTATGTGAAAGGAACTTTGACCATGGGCATTGCACCATGTCTATGGTGAGAAATTTGAATTAATTGGAGACTTGGATAGTGATTGGGGCAAAGATCCATTGGAGAGGAAGAGTAGTATTGGATATATATTTTTTGGTGGATCAATAGCCTTCTCTTGGACTTCAAAGAAGCAAACTATTATAGCCTTATCCTCATGTGAGGCAAAATAAGTGGCTTTAATTTCAGGGCTGGCTGAAGGGGTAGGCTGGTGAGGCAATTGCTTAGGGCCCAACCCCTTTAGCTTAATAAATAATTATTTTAATTTATTAATTTTTAATTTTTTATTAAAGGGATGGGGCCCCTAAATTAATGATGGCTTAGGGCTCCTTAAGCCCTTGAGTTGGTCCTGTTTAGCATCTACAGTTTGTGAAGCCATTTGGCTGAAAAACTTGCTCATTGCCCTCAAGCATTCACAGGAATCAACAATTATCTATGTGGATAGTATGTCTGCAATAAAATTAGCTAAGAACCTAGTTCAACATGGGAGAAGGAAGCATATTAATACTAGATTTCACTTCATTAGAGAGCATGTTAAGCAAGGAACAGTTACATTGGAGCATTGTCATACACTTGAGCAAGTAGCTAATATATTCACCAAGCCTTTGTCTTTCAAGAGTTTCTCTAAGCTACGGGATATGCTAGGGGTACGAGATGTTCATAAGATAAGTGGATGAAGCAGAACTAGTTTGAAGGAGGGTGTTGGAGATAACAAACTAGTTGTTGAGTCAGATGGTGTTTAAACGAGTCCATGGCCTGTACCAGAAAGGAGAGAGTCACTAGCTATTTTTTAGGAGATTAGTTAAGTAGTTAAACGTGTTTGTTGATTTCCCTATTAATAAGCATGAAATCCCTTATATAAGGTAGTGCGTGTAAGTCAAGTTCAATAAAAGAAAAAGGTTATCACTTATAGTGTAAATGATCTGTTTAGTACCTCTTTGAGTTCTTGTTATTCTATTTCTTCCATAATCAACTTGAATCCAACACTAACTTGAGGTCCTGTAAAACCCATACCTGTGACACTGTAGTCTTCAACTTGAATCCAACACTAACTTGAGGTCCTGTAAAACCCATACCTGTGACACTATAGTCTTCTCTCAGCTTACATTTATTTGCTACTGTAGCATTTCGCAGTGTGATAGAAGTGAAGTGATAATGATATTGAGCAGTCATTGAAGCAGCTGCTATTTGAATGATGTAGCCAGAAATAAATATCACTAATTGGTGGTGTTGCATTTGCATATGCTTACTGTCTTGTAGTTGATAGTTGTTTCTTTTTTTTTTTTTTTTAATAAACGTTTGTTTGTCAGCAATTCCCTGCCTGTTATGGAACATTTGTGTTTGGCCTCCCCTCACTTTTGGCAAAGAAAGGAAGAGGGTGAGAAAAAGGTTGGATTTATGCAATCTTGTGTTTCTCTTCTTTTCTTTCTTTATTTATTTTTTGTGTCTCTACACTCCTTAAGGTGTGTGCCTCAAACTGAGTCACAAAGGCACTCGCCATCGCCATCGCCATCGCCATCGCCATCGCCATCTGGTGAAACTTGCTTAAACTTCAAGACCTCTACTCTTATGTATAACGTAAGAGTTAAATATTAGTTCCAGATTCAAGTCACACTCATGCTCATGCTAATGCGCATGCTCGATCATGCATGTTGGGAACATCACGACTCAGATCATATACATATATTCTTGCTCATGCTTACGAAGAAAATGGAACTTTGATTTAAATAGGAAGACATGAAAGTGATTGGTGAGGGTTGATGGTTTGTGTAAGCTCTAAATTAGCTTTTCCTGTTATACTGTGTGGAACATCCACAAGGATCCATACCATAGGATTCATTCATATTTCATAATCAAGGCAGATTCTCTCTGTGCATATGAACTCTATAAGATAATTGTATCTGTTCAATTGTTCAAGACAATGTTACATCCCCAATGAGGGCCTAATCAAGGAAATTATTATAGAGGGTTAGTCATCTTTTTTAACATTAAAAAAAGCTTTGCAATTTGAAAATAACACATCCAATCTTAATCCTAATCCCATTAGATTGAGTTGACTATTTATTATAGTTTGTTAATTATTTTTATCTATGTTTGTATTTTTTTATAAGATTCTTACAATTCAACGATACTAAAGCTTGATAAGTCGTTAATAGAGAACACTTGTCCCTCAATCACTCATATTCTTTTTGTTCCGTTGTGTTACATATACTTATTAATTTGTTTAAATTAAGTATGTTTTTTTTATTTTTATTTTTTTTATTCTGAGATGTCAGAGATTTTCTCAACTAATTCTCAAGAGTAGGTGACATTTTTCTCTTATGCACTCTCTAAATAAATTTGAATACAAATACAGTTTATATATATTGAACGCTGGATATTTGATATAATCCATGAAATTTAAATCTTTTAATATGTTATTGCACTTATCTAAACGTCGGTATTTCATGTGAAACATCACGTACTTTACTAAGGACGTCCTTTGCAAAGGGTATAGATGGTTTCAGTGCAGTTGTTTACCCAAGTAACTTTTGTCCCAAGTATAAATATTGAATTCTATTCAAACTCTAAATAATTAAGATCATTTCATATAATTTATTTTTGATATTTTATATTCTTACTGCTTATATTTTTAAAAGAAACATTGCAAAGTGAAGACCCAATAGAGAGGATTGTTAAAGACAATCAAAGGGAATGGAAACATTAAATTTGTTCCAAAAAAAATCTCATAACACGAATTTTAAAATGATTACCTAATAATTAACAGTATTGTTATTTATATACGTATTCATAATATTTTTTTAAGTAATTAATAATACTCTTTATAAAATTATTATTTATTTTTCAAACACTTTAAAATTTAAAAATGTTGCTAATTTTTAAAAATTATAGACTTTTTGCACATATGTATGATTAACAAATAAAAAGTTTTTTTAACATTAAAAAAATAAAAAGAACCAAAAGAAGTCGAGTTTTGCTACTTATACGCATTGGAGTGACGCACAACGAGAAATCACGATAATTTGAATGTGAAAATATCACCAAATTGTGAAAGAAACCCATGTTGCTTTTTGCCTAAAATTGGGTCACTTGTGTACTTTGTTTCTCTCACTCTCACCTACCTGCACTCACTCTCTTTATCTCTCTCTCACCTATTGCAAGAACTCACCATCCCAGAAGACCGGACTGCCTTCATATTCCACTGCACCAGCGATTGGACAGTGTACATTAGTGTATGTATCTCCCTCTCCCTCTCCATCTCTCTCTCTCTCTCTCACTGAAGCACGAACCCACCAAAATGATTTACAACCACTCCTTTTCCCTCTTGTTTGCTGAAATTTTCCCTTATATGCACTTCTTTTTCAGCAATATCAGATGATGCCTCTACAATATGGCTTACTCCTCCTGGAATGGCAGCGATAATATCCTTGCATTGGGGTTTCCCAATTTCCTCCTCCAGTCTGTTGATAGGCGAGTTTGAAGGCCTTATTCCTTCTTCCAAATTCTCAATCACTGCAGCTAAATTTATCACCAAGCCCCTCGATTCCTTATTACCCCTAGCCATTTCTGTTTTCTGGTTGGTTGTCTCCATCATTTCTTCTTCTCTAAAGGAACCAATATGTTCCTTTAATCCTTCTTTGGACCACACACCTTGATCTAGACCCCCATAATTGTTGCTATTGCTGAAAATGTTGTCACATGGCTAGAAATCAGCAATTTTCATAACATCCCCTTCCTCTTTCATGGCTGATGCATCAGTTTCCTGCCTCCTTGACTTCTCATTAGAACACTTGATTCCAAGGAACTCCTCCTTATTAAAACTTCCTCTATAATCATCAAAGTATTCAGCAGGGAAGTTGTAATGATACTTCTTAGTTAGTATCATTGCGAACTTTTGCAGCTGCTCACGTATCATAAGACCAAATTCCTTGCTTGCATCTTGTATTCCACTGCTTACTCCCTTGTCCAATAGGCTGATCTCCTTCTCAACCCCGTGCTCCCATGCTTGAGGCTTCTGGATAAGCTCCCCATGATGTCTGCCTTCAACTGAGAATGCAGCCTTCTTTTGCTGCCATAGAGACCCCATTTGTTTCCTATGTGCACTGCTTTGCCTCCAAATCCGATTCAATTTCGAGTAATTGAATCAGCGATGGAACTCAATTAATTGGATCGGCTCTGGAAGTTCATCTGTTTCACTCCTCCTAAATGGATTGCCCCAGCTGCAGCTTCTTCAAAAATCTCCTATGACAGCTTCAAGGATAGTCGTCCATATCTGGAAATTCCGATAACTGAACTCCTCTATTGCTGCTCCGCCTTCCACAATCGTTCTTCCTCCACCATTTGAACCAAAAATCCTTTATAATTAGATTGGAAGCATCCGCCTATCCACCGTTAAATCACCTCCATGCATCAGAATCAAATTCCGATAATTAATTGTCTCCTATACTGGAATCAAATTCCGATCCTCCACTATCCAAATTGCTTCGGAAATGATCTGTATATCAATCTAATCTAACACCGCCTCTACTTCAGCAACCTCTAGATAGCTTCCAAGCTCGCCTTCATTCACAACACGGTCACATGCAGTGACCTAGATCCAATTGCTTTGGAACAACACAGCCATAGTCACATGTAGTGGCCGCACCTTCCTTCTCGCCTTGCTCAAGGATATGCGTCTAGTTCTTCCGAATCAATACCTCTAATCAACCATTGAATTGCAGACTCCAGTTTGCCTCAATCAACCGCACCTGACCTCCTATCGCCGCAGACCCCGTCGGAATTGCCTTCCGATCACACGGCAGCACACCACCGCGTTCCAGTCAAATACTTCTCCTAACGAGATTGGAATCTCTTTCCGATCAATGTGAGCAGCACGTCGCCAAGCACCAATCAGATTCGCCTTCACACGCCTTCAACTTTAAGACAAGGCGCAGCGGAATTCACAGCGCCAAGCTGCCACCCTGCTTCGCCTTCAGGATTTGATCCATGAACAGCAACTGGTGGCTTCCTCTTCACACGTCTTCCAATCCAAGCCGAAGTTGCTTCGCTCGGCTTCGGTTTCCAAATCCGAGTTCGCTTCGCTCGACTTCACCTTCCAGATCCGACTTCAATTCCGAATTCAATAGTCTTGACTCCACCACTTGCTGGACTTGCACCAGCAGAAGAGGACGAAGGCCAAGGATTGCTCGGAAGTTTGATATCTTGGCTCGCCTAGCAGCCCAATCACCAATCACCGACCACACCTATGGCCGATCATATTCGTTTACGTGATGAAGGCTGCCTTCCTTCTTGCTATTTACATGATCAAACACAGCAACCAGCCGACGTGTTCTTCTTCCACTGCTCCTTTTCCATCACCTAATCACCATCCGCTTCAAGAAAATCGAAATTTGCAACTGCAAGATTGCCTCCACCACAAGCAGCGACTTGGATCCAGCCTCGTCTTTAGCTTGTTAATCACCTAAAGTCGCGCTACACTTCTCGTAATCGCGGCCTCTTCCGTCGGAACTGAATGCTAACGATTTAATGGATTCATAGTCAAGGAAAGATTGACTCTGATACCAATTGTCACAACCCTAGGGTTTGGCTAGGGTTGTGATAGGAATTTAGGAGAGATTTAGGGAAGAGAAAAACAGTAAGGAGGGAGGATAGAACTGAAACAGAAGAAATGAGGGGGAAGATTAGAAGAAATAGACGTGAGAGAGAGAGAGAGAGAGAATTAAGAGAGGAAATGAGAGTATTCAATATCAAAAATCCAGATGTCTCCATCTGATTACAATAGCCCCTTATATAGGCATATCAAATTGCATAACCACCCCATGCTTCTAACTAATTGCTACAATATCACCTAATAAGACTATTACTACATTATCCCTTTATTTTATTCCTATTACAGCATTGACCCTCCTATACTCCTAGGTACATGACAGGGCTGTGAGGCTATAAATAAGCCACAGCTAGAGGATGGGAGGGCAGATGAAGGAATGAATTGAATATTTTTGTTATTTCTCTCTCACTCTCTGATACCTTTCTCTCAAGTATTCTTCCTCTTTCTTGTTGTTCCCCTCATTTCCATCTGAACTCTCCCTCCAAATTATGCTCTCTCGATCTCTTGGTTATCATTCGGTGTGAGTGAAGGCCTCCAATATGCCAGGCTTGTGGAGAAAAATGCCAACAGCAAAGAAGACCTTGTGAACATTAGAGATGCAGCAGAGATGATTTGGCTAGGAGTTGATCTTTACAAAAAGTGGCTGGACATTGATCTTCAGAAAATAGCTCTTGAAGCAAAGACCTCTTGGGAGACATTGTAAAGACTTTCCAACATGGCTAGGAATATTTTTGCGAAAACTGAAAGAATCGCAAATGTACGCTTCAAGGATAATCGATTCAACTGGCCCACCAATGCTATAGCCGCTAATACAATGTACAGAATCAGTCAAACTATACTGCTGAACTGGGAAGAAAGCAATAAACAGACAGACAAGGGATTATTTGAGCAATCATCCCTTGAAATTGCATATATATTGGGTGCTTTTCTTACCAACTTACCGCACAACATATAACTAGAAAGTGCATCCGCAGTGCTATTGAAGAAAGTGAGGAATGCGTCAGACATGCAGCCTGCCTTCTTGGTGAAACTGAAGAGATTCTTAAAGTTCATCAACAGCTTGAATTTCCTTTTTTGGAATCTGACCAAGCAGTCTATATCCATTACTGGCAAGCTTTAACCAAGCAGAAGAATTGTCCAGCCCTTATTTCTTCATTGAGTTGTGTCTAATGATGGAGTAAGATGCTTTGGGTGAAGAAATCAACGTTGAACAGTTCATTTCAGAAGTCATGCATGGTTCTCTTCCGCTTTTTTTCTTTTTCCTTCCAGAGCTAACATGAATAAGAGATCAGTGGGAGCATGCTGGTCAAATTCACAAACATTTGGAAGCATAATCAGCCAGAAGGGAGATTATTTTGGGGAAAAGGAGAGGCAGAATCAGTCTCAGTTTAACTTTTTTTTTGCACCTAGCATGTTACTGATAAGAACCAATATGTCAAGCAGCCACAAAAAACAATTTTGTTAATCAGTGTCAGCAATCTTGTGGGAAGAAATCAAACCCTGAGATACCTCAATTAGAACATTACTTGTTTTAATATTTATGAGACAAGAGTATGATGCCAAATATGCTGTTACCACCTCTTCTTTGTAGCCCAATAAACATGGCATTGGATAAAATCTTTAGCAAAGAACAACTTAAATCTGATGGAATTACACGATCAACACAGAGTCTGATGGATGAAGAAAGATAGGTAATTACCACCGGAGTTGTAGCCTAGTGGTAGGTGATAGTGATACTGAGCTGTGAGCCCAAGGTCTCAAGTTCAAGTGTATTGAGCCTTAGTTGCTCCCCCCCTACATTTAAGTGGTATAATCAAATCTTACCCTGCCCCCCCTCCCCCGTGCCCCCAAAAAAATAACAGAGAGAAGAAGAAGAAGAAGAAGAAGAAGAAGAAGAAGAAGAAGAGCTATAGGTAACTGCAGAATGTTACAACAGCAATGTCAATACTTTGCAGTAACATGTTATTGGCAAGTATAAACCGCTGCCAGATTATAACCATATGCAAAGACTTTGGAAGTAGTGGGCCATTGTTACCTCAAAAGGATTGGATGGCCAGAAATATCACTTTTTTTTTTTTTTTTGTGCTTTGAAACAAAATTTTATTATGCCGCTACATTTGTGCTACTCATAGTCTGTATTTTTTTATATGAAACAAGTAACAATTAGGCACTCCAAGAAAAAAATTATGAAAAGTAATCCCAAGAAAATTCAATGTTATAACTATGAAAGTAAAATTATTAAAATTGATATTTTAAGTGTAATCGAAAGAGGGTTGATAAAATTGGATTGTAAAATTAAATCGTAAATTCGTAAGATTTTAAAAATAATTAAAAATATTATTTAATTTATGTAAATATATATTTATGGCATAATTTTATAAAAAATGAAGTAATATTACCAACTTATGGTAAAAATGAACCAATTTTATAAAAAAGCAATTGAACTTACGGTGACAATGGCACCAAGCACCGGCAGTGTTGCACGAGGGGAATGACGACACAACGAGGAACGACATTCGTGTTGCATGGAGGGAAATGGGGGCAACGAGCACCAACAGTGTTGCATGAACGGGAATGACGACATGGCAGGGAACGACATTCGACTAGGGGGAACAATGGTGGATGGTGGTATGATATGGGGGAGCTAGGGTTTGCAAAGCACTTTGTAGATAGGAACTCTCGATTTAGATTGCAAAACCTTAATAATCTTTATGAAGCTTATAATTGAGGTGAATTATTTGTATGTCTTTGATACGTAAAATTATAAAGTCGTACATATAAAATTGTGATTCTAATAACAATAATATGAGAGAAATCAATCTACTCCACAAGTAAAAAACCAATCATATACAAAAATTCCTTTAATGACAGTAATCAATACTAAAATGTTTCATAATCAAAATGACGAAACTCGACAACAATAGTTCATTCTTATTAAGCAGGCAATAAACATAACTAACATGAGTAAATTAAAATTTCTTAATTAATTCTAAAAGCTAACTAGTAATCCTACTAAGACTAACTAATACTTCATGCTTGTAAATTTATTTTGCCAAGATCAAGCTAATGAACTATTTCTGTGTAATAACAGGGAAATAGTTCATTAGAAGAAGAAGAGCTATAGGTAACTACAGAATGTTACGACAACAATGTCAGTACTTTGCAGTAACATGTTATTGGCAAGTATAAACCGCTGCTAGATTATAACCGTATGCAAAAACTTTGGAAATAGTGGGCCATTGTTACCTCAAAAGGATTGGACGGCCAGAAATATCTCTCTTCTTTTTTTTTTTTTTGAGACAATTTTATTCTGCTGCAACATTTGTGCTGCTCATGGTCTGTGTTTCTTTATATAAAACGAGTAACAATTAGGCACTCCAAGAAAGATTTTATGGAAAGTAATCACAAGAAAATTCAATGTTATAATTATGATAAGTAAGGTTGTTAAAATCGAGATTTTAAGTGAGATCGAATAAAGGTCTATAAAATTAGATTGTAAAATCAAATCATAGATTTGTAAGATTTTAGAGATAATTAAAAATATTATTTAATTTATATAAATATATATTTATAATGACATAATATTATAAAAAATAAAGTAATGTTACCAACTTACGGTAAAAAAGAAATAATGTTGTAAAAAATAAATCAATGGTAGCAACCCCGACACCAAACAATTGGAGTTGTTACCAACTTACAATAACAATGGCACCAAGCATCGATGGTGTCGCACGAAGGAAAATGGTGGCACCAAGCACTGATGGCAACATGACATTGAGTCAATCAATGGTGGCGAAAAGTAAATTGAGTCAATTGATAGTAGCGAAAGGTAAATCAAGTCAATCGATAGCGACACTAAACACCGAGCAACCTTGCGGCAAGGGAGGTTGGCGGTGGATGGCAGTTTGACATGGGGGAGCTAGGGTTCGCAGAGCACTTCACAGATGGGAACCCTCAATTCAGATTACAAAACCTTAATAACCTCTACGAAGCTTAGAGATGAAATTGAATTCCATCTTTAAGCTTTTAACAAGCAAAAAGTAAAATTGTTAAAATCACTATTCAACTCATGATTTCAATGATTTTGAGGATTTAAATTGCGATTCACTCAAATTTTATCTCAATTCTGATTTTATAATCACGTTGAATAGTTTGGAGATCTCTGGTACATAAAATTGAAAAATCATACACGTAAATTTGTGATTTTAACAACAATGATAATGAGAGAAATCAATCTGTCCACAAGTAAAAAAACCAACTATATACAAAAACTCTTTTTAATGATAGTCATCAATTCTAAAGTCATCAATACTGAAGTGTTTGATAGTCAAAATGACCAAACTCGATAGCAATAGTTCATTCTTGTTAAGCGGGCAATAAACATAACTAAGAAGAGTAAATAAAAATTTCTTAATTAATTCTAAAAGCTAACTAGTAATCCAACTGAGACTAACTAATACTTCGTGCTTGTTAAATTATTTTCCCAAGATCAAGCTAATGAACTATTTCTCTGTAATTTTTGGAAATCTCAGGCTTGCTCTATTATTTTCCAATATTTCAATAATAACTTCACCTCAAAGGAAAATAATAAGATTCCCAAAATTTAATTCCATTTCATAGATCAAGCAAATAATTTCACTTCTACACCCTCTTACTTCATCCCTTCTAAATATGTGTCCAAATAAATCAAATTCAAACCACATAGTCCCATGTCACAAATAATGTAGGAATGAACCCTCGTTAACAACTAGTGTTCATTCCTTCAAGGCAATGAACAAATGTCTATACCAAGAACACCAAATTAAAGACTTCTGATCTAAGGTTCTCAAAGGAACAAACTTCTATTTCACTGAAACTAATATCCTGCAAACACGAAATGACTATAACGTAGAAATTCAATCATTCTATATTCCTTTACTAAGCAAGATAATGCTATTTAGGCCCCACATATATGGTTTAGTGGTAAAGAAAATAATAAGAGTATAGAAGATTTGAATCTAATTAGCGGCAACTTAAAAAGCAATATTTAAATGCTGGAAGGCAAGTTGCCCTTGTGGAAGTAAGGTCTGGGTGCGCCCTATTGTCCCTTCGGAGGTCTCGTCTGCATGTCGTGAAGGAGGGTCCATGGGAGGGTAGCCATTTTTCAAAGGTCCACTCTAAGTGCATATAGACTGTATTCGCATCCAGATTTACTTGAAGAGTGCATTAAGGGATAAGGTCACTTGTCCTTGGAGATTAATCGGGCAAAGGTCGAAAACCCCAGAATAATCTTAAAAAAAAAAGATAATGCTATTTAGGCAGTAAAATAAAACACACTATAATAATCACATTCCAACTCCAAAACAGTTAGCATAAGCATTTTCTCTTATCTTGCCAATTCATAACTCAAATTCAAATTTAGCTTGATACCATTATCTACGAAGGCACTGAGTAACACTAGGGAAACACTTAAAAACAGTCAAAATACACAAATATATGTCTTCCCTTCTTTAAGCCATATTATGGCCCCCTTGGCGTAAATAGTGCAACACTTTTCCATCGTCCAATACATCATAGTCTTCATCCATCACAATATATAAACTTTTACAACTCTAGGGCAACATAAACATGACAGAGATTTGCAAAATAGGATTTGGCAGTGCCCCTTAATTTTTGGCCACACCATGACAATGCCTAGACTTGATTTTTCTTCTAATTTTCACATCAATCAATACATGAACACGTAACAAAAATTCAAGCCAATATTACAAGCAAAATTCTCAAAACATAATTTTTGGCACAATCCCTGGTATGGCCGAAAATTAATAGGGATAAAATCCCACAAATTCTTTCTAGTTTTGATGCAAAATGACTTCCGAATGCCTCCATAAGCAAAACACAATCTATCAAGTGTCTACTTTTTCTTTGCCCTTGGAGGAACCGCCAATTCTATCTTCAAAGAATGCCCATGTACAAGCAAACAAATGCATGGGGGGTGAGCTAATACATTCTAAACTCTAGTTGCATGTTTCTCATGACATAAAAATCACATATATCTCTTGCATAACTTGAAACACATTCTTGAGCATAAGATTTAACTTGCTAGGGCATGGAACTCAAAATTTAGAGGTGTTTGGCTTTGCAGTTTAACTGCTTAAATGCTGTGCAGCTTATTTTGTTATGCGTTTATTAAAAATTTAATAAGTTAAACGTTGTCAATCTTATAAACTATTTTAACAATGTTTTCAATAAGCTCTCCCTCCCTCCCAAGCTTTTCCAAATAAGTTGCTAGGAGTTTATTTCGTTGATCAAGTCAATACAAATTTGTCCTCCACAAACTCTAAAATTTACAACCCTCTCTGTCCTTTAAACTTCAGCCCGTCGCCTTCTCCAGCTTCTAGTATTGTTGCCTCCAACTTCTAGTATTGTCGTAGTCTCCAGCTTATCTCCATCGTCGTTGTCCGTCACTTCCTTTGAATAAGCCTCCATTTGCCTCTATCGCCATCACCTTTACCTTAGCTTGTTGTCTCTAGTCCATCATTGTCGCCTCCATCTTCTCCTCCATTCACTGTATATATATATATATATATATATATTTAAAATATATACATATATATTAATGTATATTGTATTAATATATTTAACACTTTTATAAATTAAACCTAAATTTAAACATAAAACATTATATTAATATATTTTTTAATAATTGTATATAATTTATCATCTAATAGTAAAATTTTTATACATAAAATTATAATTTATTTTTATTAAAAAATAGTATTTTGATGAATTTTATTTATATTATTCAGCAACATATTCATTTTCGTATTTTTGTTAAGTTTTAATAGTTATCAGTTTTTCAAACCAAACACATAACTATATAAATGATAATTTAAAACACATTTATTCAAATACATTATTAACTTAAACAATATCCAACTTTTAAATTTTATACCATTTATAAGTGTAAAGGCTTATAAACTCTCGAAAAAAATGATAAGCCAAAGAGCTTCTTAAACTTCAAAAACAAGCAAGCTACAAATATAATCATGACAGAGCAACAAATAAATAGCCTGTGCCCCTTATCCTGACCGATATTGACCAAAAATGGTAGAAAATTGCAACAAAAATTCAACTCCTTCACCTCCAAGTGTTCAGCCAAGTGAGAGAGCGACAGTGGCGGATCCATGTATAAGCTGTCCTGAGTTGCTCACAATTAAAAATAATTTTTAATATTAATAATTATTTTTTAATATTAAAAAAATAATTTTTAATATAAAAATTAATTTTTAATGTAAAAAATAATAAATTTTAATAATAATTCAGTCAAAAAAAATTCCAATCCGTCCCAAAATTTGTAATGTGTAATTTAATACCTCAAAAAAAATTTTAATTTCCCTCTACATAGATTTCTGAATTCGCCCCTAGAGAGAAAGAGTAGAGACTTTAATTTTTCTCTGTCTATTTTTATGTCTTTTAGTCTTCTAAACCCCCTTTATACTCTCTCATGCCTTTTAATCTTGGCCATTAATCATCTCTTGATCTCATGGCTCTTATTTAAGAAGACCACTAAATTGGTCAAGTGACTCTTTGAGTTTCCTAGGGTTTCACTAGCTTAATTTTAAATTTAAACCATAGTCTCCCATAACCATTTAATTTCATGTGACATATCTCACGAAATGGATACATTAATATACCCTTCTAATTATTCAAACTAATTTAAATAATTTCTCTAGTTAAAAATTAATTATTTTATTTGACCCTATTTTATTAAATTGATCGGCTCAAGAAACTAGTTCCACATCCCAATTAATAAAATTAAATCCTGTCACACTAAAGTCAAACTTCAATTTTGGCTCTCTCTTAATTTCTCATCTAATTAACCTAATTCCCATAAATAATCTCTAATAAGGCCAAATTACTCAGAAATTAAATAAATACTATAATTTATCCACTTAATACCCATAATAATTTCCCTCAATTTCTTAATAATTACTAAATTAAGGAGTAATTAGTTTCTCCAAAATATCAGGGCATTACAAAAGCTCTCACAACTCCATAAATACCTAAGTGCAGCACTTAAAAATGGACAGGGAAGAAACTGGATGGTTAGGATTTGCAGCATTATGAATATTAAATGCCATGGCCATTGATTCCTTCAATTGTTTCCACAAGTTCCTTGTAAATTCCTGTCTGAATGCAACCACCCTAACCCTGACAGCTGAACCAATCAACTAGGCAGTAGACCTCAATATGAAACTGAGAGCAGAGATCTAACAATATATAATGATGGCTCATGAAAACTGAAAAACTTGTATCAGCTGAGAACAAACGATAACAGAAAACTGCTAAATGCCTCAATATAAAACTGTGCAGATATCTGACAAAATATAATTGCTGGCTCATACCTGCAGACCCTAAATTGCGATATGGTATTGAATGATATGTTGAGCGAACTTCTTTATGTTAATCAAGCTTTGATGATTAACACAAAAAAATATATAAATTAATTAGTATACAAATTATAGTCTCCAAATATTTTAGATTAATTTATAAAATATATTTTTATATAATATATGTATTACCAAAATTATTATATTTCATTAAAATTATTTTTTGAAGAATTTTTTAAAAACATAAAAATATTTTTTTTTTCAAAATTTGAACCGAAAATTGATTTTTTTACCATCGCTACATGATGCTACAGTAATCAGATGTTGTGAACAGTGACGCTATAGTATTTTTCAGAATGCTTATAAATAGTCTTAAACTCGTTTTAGAGATCAATTTATTATGTATATTGCATATCCAAAGCACCCGAAAAGCTCTCTAACGCTCTCAAACAAAACCCCCAACTAATATGAGACTCTCAAAGTATCATTGCACATCAACTGAAGAGCCACAAGGCAAGGAGAGAAAAGTTCTTCAAGTCTTCTACGATAAATTCAAACTTTTACATTCGAGATTACAAATTTATTTACTTTATTTATATTTCATTTGTCTTGTACAATTTGTTCTTAATTACTTATTTATTTGTGTCCAAGTGTGAACAATTACCTGTAATCATTTAAATTATTATTGTGAATTGTATGAGTTTTTTAGAACTATTAAAATCTAGGTGAATCTAATTTCCATGATAAGTTAAGAAAAATAACCTTAATATAGCGGTTGCCTAAAACCCATTATAATCTAGGAGTGTATTTAATTTTCAATGTGAGTTACTGTAAAAATCTTGATGATATTAGATTAGTAAAACTCCAAGGGTGGTTAAATCTTAAGAGAGTAGAATAAGTATTTGTGGAGATATCGAACCACTATATATTATCTCGAGTCTCAATTTATTTATTCTTACCATATCTATTGGCTTATTTTTATCGTTAATCTTGTAACTTATTTTTATTATTAATCTCAAACACTATTTAAACATATATTCTTTAGTAAAATCATTAATCAATAATATTCATTAAAAAAAAATTAGTTACTCATTCACCCCCTCTTGAGTGCCCATTTCCTTTGGGACCTACTGACATGCACAACCGGCCATTTCCTTTGGGACCTACTGATATGCACAACCTTGAGAATCATTCCATCTTGCTCAAATGATAGAAGAAAGCATGTTTCCATGTTACTTGATGCCCTTGTTTTCAAGTTATGCAGTGATGGATCTATCCCATACCATGCAGTAATAAGGGGTCAAGCAGCTCAGTTGTGTATCCAAAATTATTTTACTAATTGCAGAAATTTCATGCTCCAGCCTGAGACACTATGAAATTCAGATGCCCTGAGAAAGCACATAAGAGCCTGCAAACCCAATTTAACCTGGAAATCTACTAGATAAAGGTTGGCTGAGAAGAAAGTGCACCCATTAGGTTAACAAATCCATGGTTGGCATGTTATATACCATGTTGTGACACAATAAAAATCTACTTATAGATTTTTGCTTTGCTTTTGTTTTGTTTTCTTCTGGAAAGTAGGTTTCTACAAGTCTGTTGTGGAATGAGCCCTTGAATAGTATTTTGTGACCAAGCAGATCCAAATAATTTCCGTTTACTTCATAAGCCAACTTCCAATATCCTATAGCTAGTGAAGGAACAGAAGCCAATTTCCAAATCCTATTACCACATTAAAAGTCGGTAAGAGGTGCACCTCCAGAAGATAGCTTTCTGAGGAAGAAGCTTAGGAAAGTACTATAAGCTCATCTTATTGACAATAACAGGGCCTTAAAATTTCAGGAAAGTTAAAAACACACATACACACTCACACACACACATCAAGAGATGGTGTCGAAAGCTGATCCAGCGTAAACAATACATCAAATTTCTATTGGACTATGATAATATAGATGAGAATAGTAACGGACTTGTTTAAAGGATATCATGATATTGAACATTTTAGTACCTTTTCTAATTTACTAATGAATTGTTATATCCATGGAATGTCAAATGTTATTGCAGCGCCAATGAAGGAAAAGAAGAAAGGGTCTACCACACCATTTTTCTTCTCAGTAAGCAGGAAAGATTTTGGAAGCCCTTAACCAACAACCCCCTTCAAATGCACACATAAAGAAACTGGCAGGTTGCTAGAAATCAAATGTCACAGATGGAAAGCGAAGGAAGGAAGTGGGTTCCCATGATATCATATGCTAGTGTTAGATTGAATGTTATTAAGTTTCAGTTTTCTTAAGTTGTTCTCAAGTGCACGTGTAGGATTCAGAAGAATAACAATCTATCTAGTGTGAGCCAGAACTTTAAAAATTGTAATAGCCCAAAGAGTAGAGTTAAATAAATTGTGCACATTGTACAAAAAAGTATCATCTGTATGTCGAAGGGAAAACTCTTGGAGTTGGAGTGAGGAGGGGAACCACGGGTCAATATCATGGAGCCACCGAATAGAGAGATTAAAACAGTCAAGTGGAGGTTAGACAATTCCAGCAGAGTGATAGTTGAAGAAGATAAGTGAGCCCTTCATTGATCCACCTACCTATTTATAGCTGATGGAGGAAAGGCCGTAATATCATCTCCAAGAAATATATACAAGGCACAATTAGAGGCATCCTGTGGTATCCAGGATGCAATTAGAGGAAGATTCTAGAGTGTCGCATGAGAGAGCTAGTTTCCACAAGGGTAACCACTTGAGTACCCTTGGTCTCTTATCAAAATAGTCCCAGGCAAGATCCGAAGGGGGAGATTACATCTATGACAAGCCCTCAGTCTTTTAACATCAAACACAAGTGCCCCAGAAGCCCTGGCAGGAATGAAGTACTTTGGAATCCCTCTTCAGGATCCCAAGTGCTGGAAGTTGCTTCAGTCTTCACTCACTTAACTAGGTTAACAGGTAACTCCCCATGAGGAAAGAGAAGCATTTACTCTCTGACCATAAATCAGTGGGTCAGGGTTAGGTGTTCTTGCACATAAGCGAATGTTGTAAGCACCTAAATCCCCCTCCCCATGCCCTGCACACATGTGCTTGCATTAGGAGTTGCATGTGGAGGTGTATGCTTCAAGTGAGGTGTGTTCACTAAATGCACTTGAAGCATACTTGAGATGTATGAGCCAAGCGGTTTCCACAACTCTTCAATTGTTTTTTTTAAATTTTTGCCTTCACTTGAGATTCCTTCTCATTCTTGAGTTATTCCCACAGATATTCTTCATGCCTTCACATCTTCACTCATGATTCTAATATTAGCATTCTTTCCAAGTGAAGTATTGCTTCTACTGGTCTTTCATTCAACCAAGTACTAGACTGAACTCCTTTAAGGGGTTTATCTATGAGAGTTTAAACCTTTGTATGGTCTCAAGCCTTTCAACTCTCATGACAAATGGGACATATAGGGTGTTGGTTAATGGTAGAGTGACAAATAAGATCACTGTAAAATACCATTTTCCCATCCCTAGACAGCTAGACTTGATGATTTGTTAGATATGATAGCAGCTGCCACAATCATTTCTACGAATGATTTGAAGAGTGGATATCATCATGTTAGGATTCGCCTTGGTGATCAGTGGAAGACACCTTTAGAACAAAGGGTGCTCTTGTCAAGACCTTGGGTGTATACTTACAAGTTAGCAGTTATTTCTTTGTTATAACTGAAAAACTGCATAAGGCATGGCTATATTAAGCTACTGGAGAACTGTATTGAGGTTGTTGGGAAATAAGAAAACTAAATTCTTTTCTCTCTTCTATTCTCTCTCTAATTTCTCTGCATTTCTCTCTCTTCTTCTCTCTTTCTCTCTCGTTCTCATTTCTGCTCTTAAACAAACCCTAGGTCAGGACTGGACCCTAACAATTTGGTATTACAGCAGCCGATCCTCTGTTAGCTGTTATTTGAAATTGAGTAGAATCAGAATTCTTGGAAGGAGATTATGGCAGAAGGGACGAGAATGAAGCAGCTGGAGGCGTAGATGAGCAACTTGCTGGTAAGGCTGGAAACGATGGAGACAGGTCTGCACCAGACTTAGGATGGATTGATCAGGAATCAGGAAGGATTGAATTGGAATCAAGAAGCAATTCAATCTTTAGAGAAGAAGCTAGATGCATCTATGGATGGTTTGGCAAAAAGGTTAGATGGATTCTTGCATATGTTCTCAAAGCTGCCACAGGTTAGCATTCCAGTGCATTTTCCACCAAGAGATACTGCTGAACCAATTATAACAGGTAATGGATCTCTTCATAATACCTCTAGGTTACCTGTTAATGATTTTGAGAATCAGATTGGTAGTTTTTCTCAGAATCACAACCATACTACTTTGCCAAAGTTGGAAATACCCACATTCGATGGGCATAATCCTAGATTGTGGATCAGGCAATGTCAATTTTTTTCCCAATTCTATAAGGTGCCCGAAAATCAAAAGGTAAATCTAGCTTCAGCTTATCTTAATGATGTGGCCGGTGCCTGGTTTCAAGGCTGGTCACAGCTGAAGAGGATTATAATTGGAGAGAAGTTGTAGAAGAATTTTGTGAAAGATTTGGTAATTGGAATATGACTGATGTCATTGAGGAATTTAACAGAATACTGGATTATCAAATTAAGTTTGAAGAATTAAAATCTTTGATGATATGGCACATCCTACATTAATAGAAGCTTACTTTGTTTCTAGCTTTATTAGTGGAGTGAATGAAGAGTTAAGGCCTACTGTAAAAATATTACAGCCTGTGACAGTTAAACAGGCAGCTGAGAAGGCTAAACTGCAAGAATTAACAGTAAAAGCTATCTTAAGAAGCATCGGATTCCTTACAAAGGGAAAAATTCTGGCAGTCAGCAGCCTTTGAATAATTTTAGGGCTAATAGTCAAGGGGTGACTAAGGGAAATTTCAGTCCTAGGGCTCCTCAAGGTCCTAGTGTGGTGCAATATCTTTGCATGCACTGAAAGGTTGTCCAACTAACAAGATTATTAAGGTGGAAGGATTGGTTGGGAATAGAAAACTGATGGTATTGATTGATTGTGGCAGTACTCATAGCTTCTTGGATGAAAAGACTGCCAATGAACTGCACTACAAGGTGAAAACTACTTTTCCCTTGTCAGTAACAGTGGCCAATGGGAACAAGATGTATAGTAAATCAAGATGTGTGGCTTTCCATTGGGAGATGCAAGGGCATGAATTTATTGCTCATTTGCGGGTTCTCAAACTAGGGGACTCTGATATTTTGTTGGGAGTGGATTGGATGAGGATAGTCAATCCCGTTATCTTTGATTTCAATAAGCTTGAGGTGACATTTGAAATAGAAGGGAAGAAGTTGACTCTTATTGGCAGCATGGAGATGGGAGCTTGTAAGCTGATTTCAGGGAAGAAACTACAGAAATTCCTCAAAAATAAAATAAGTCAAAGTGGCTCAGTTGTTTTCTGTACAAGCTATGGAAGTGGAAGGATTTGCAAATTCAGAAAATCTGGAACATTGGATTTCTGAAGCAGACTATTCAGTCATAGCCTGCAATGCTGCACTTTAGTCCTTCTCTGAGGAACAACAATTAGACTCTTTACAATTACTATTGGCTGAATTTGAGGACTTATTTTCTGGGCCTATAACCCTACCTCCACAAAGACCTTTTGACCATGCTATCAATTTAAAGTCAAAACACTGAACCAGATAATGTTCATTACTGTCATTAACCTCCCATTCAAAAGGTTGAAATAGAGAAATTAGTCAAAGAAATGTTGGTTAATTCTATTATACAGCCTAGTCATAGTCCTTTTGCATCCCTTGTTCTCCTCGTTAAAAAGAAAGATGGGACATGGCGATTTTGTATTGACTATCATCAGCTTAATACCATTACCATCTAGGATAAATTTCCTATACCTATCATTGAAGATCTCCTTGATGAATTAAAAGGAGCTACTGTCTTTTCCTAAACTAGACATAAGGGCAAGTTATCATCAAATAAGAATGAAACCTGTAGACATGCCAAACACAGTCTTTTGTACCCATCAAGGCTTTTGTGAATTCATGGTCATGCCTTTGGTTTGACCAATGCCCCTACCACTTTTCAGTTCTTGAATTTGGTCCGGCAAACCTAGTCTACCTCCTTAGCAGCTTCAAGTTCAGCCAACCTAATTCCGCCTCAATCGCTGCTTTAAAGAAATCAATCAGAGATGCTTGAGTTTATCACCGCTTCCAGATTGCAGCTAGGACCAGGATTGGTTGCTCTAGATTCCTTGCTGAGGAAAATTGCCTTCCTTCACACCTGAACCTGCTAATTGAATTTGCAAAGAAACAACAATCGCCAATGATCAACGACCATCGGAATTCCACCTCTGAGTTCACCTTCAGAATTTGAGCCGAAAATGAGCAGGAGAAGTTCAAGGTCACGGAACAAGAGTTCTGTGAAGTTGAATCAGAATTATTGTGAGGAATTGCCTATCAACAACAGCGATCAACCGGCTCTGCTTCATCTTCAATTCTGAGCCAAGAATCACAATCGAAATTGATGGACTTGCTTCGCCTTCAAAATTCGTACAAGAACTCTAGATCATTACTGAGATCGCCTGGCTCGTTTCGTTGGATCTACAACTGGAATCCGCAACCAAAAATGGTTGAAATCATAGCCTCGACAGCTGAGAACCATAGGAATCACAACCAGAAATAGTCGAAATCACAACCAATAATCGTTAGCTCTGATACCAAATGTCACGACCTAGGGTTTTCCTAGGGATTGGATGGGAAATTGGAAGAATTAGACAGAAATAGAGGGAGAAATTAGAGAAAGGGGGAGAGTTTAGATGAAACAGAGAGGGAGAGAGAATTTGAGAGGGAAACAAAAGTCACTTATCATTCATCAATACCTTATTCTTTCCTACTTTAGCCTATTTATAGACTATCTAATTGAAAGGTACAACAAGTAAAGCAGCAAAGTACAATCCCTAACAATTACATGTAATCTACTATTACTAATATGCCCTTGGGGTCGTGACACTGAATTGCTTAAGAAGGACTGTTTCCAATAGGATCCTAAAGCAGAGGCAGCTTTTATATGCTTGAAACAGATTATGACACAAGCCCCCGTGTTGGCTTTGCCTGATTTTACAAAACCTTTTGTGTTAGAGACAGATGCCAGTGATAAAGGAGTAGGGGGGCAGTCCTGAAGCAAGAAGGCAAACCAATCGCTTTCATCAGTCAGGCTCTTGCAATTAAACATTTAAGCCTAAGTGTTTATGATAAAGAGTTGATTGTTGTCTTAGTGGCTGTGGAAAAATGACAGCATTATTTAGAGGGTAGTCAGTTTGTCATCAAAACTGACCATGAGAGTCTTAAGTTTCTCATGCAACAAAAAATCCATACACAATTACAAAGGGAATGCCAAAGTTATTAGGCCTTGATTATGTTATTCAGTATTGCCAAGGAAAAGAGAATGTGGCAGCCGATGCCTTGTCTAGACAGGTGGAAAATGGGGTTTGTAATGCTATCACTTCAATGGCTCCAAATTGGGTGAGAGAAGTCATTGCTAGTTATGAGGTTGCAGGGTGGGCTCAAGATATTTTGGCCCAATTATTAGTCAGCCCTAATAGTAAACCAGGATATGCCATCTAATGGTATAATCCGGTTTAAAGGAAGAATGGTTATAGGTGATAATGAGTAGCTTAAAAGGAAGATATTGCAGTCTTTGCACAGCTCACCCTTGGGGGGTCGTTCAGTCATAAGGGCCACTTATCATAAGGTTAGGCAACTGATTTTTTGGCCTAGTCTTAAGAAAATTGTTACAGATTAAGTGCTGGCCTGTGAAGTATGCCAGCGTTCCAAGCATGAACATGTGACTTATCATGGACTACTGCAGCCATTGGACATTCCTGGGCAGGCTTGGGCAAGTATTTCCATGGATTTAATTGAAAGGTTGCCTTAATCTCAAGGAAAGAATGTTATTCTAGTAGTGGTGGACAGACTCACCAAGTTTGCTCATTTTTTGAGCCTTTCTCATCCATTCACTGCCCAAGAGGTGGCAAGAGTATTTGTGGACTCGCTGATTAAGTTGCACGGGGTGCCACAACCTATTGTTCCTAATAGAGATAAGATTTTTACTAGTAACTTTTCAAGAGTTTGGGGGCTGGTTTGCATATGTCTACAACTTATCATCATGAAACAGATGGACAAATTGAGAGAGTAAACCAATGGGTGGAAGCTTATTTGAGATGTATTTGAGCTGGCATAAATGGTTATCTCTTGCCCAATGGTAGTACAATTCCAACCACCATAACTCTTTAAAAATGTCTCCTTTTGAGGCACTTTTCGAATTTTAAACTCCCAATCCTACATGCCATTGCGGACTATATAATATCAATTGCAGGGGTGGACCAATATTTGCAGCAAAGGCAAGAAATGCTGCAGTTGATTGAGAGGGAGTTGGGTGCTACTCAAAATAGAATGAAGCAGTATGCAGGTAGGAGAAGGATTGAATGAGAGTTTTTGGTTGGAGACTGTCAGGTCCTAGGTTTAACCTAGGGTTTTGAGTGGAAATTGGTAGAAATCGAGAGAGAGAGAGAGAATAGAAAGGGAGAGAGAAAGAATCGAGAAAGAACAGACAAAAAGAGAGAAAGAATAGAGAGAAATTAAAGAGAATTTAGGAGAGAATTGTAGAGAGAAAAAGACTTGAAATCTGATATCATTCAACCATATCCTCAAAGTTGTGACATAGCTTTATATATAAAGCTATTCAACAGTTATTTATAGCTTTACAGCAGTTACCACTTCCACTTCCACTACACCCAACTACTCCTAATTCACAAGTGTAAGAAACAACTGAAAGACATAATTACAATTGCATTGAACTACAATTACTAATATATTCGCAGTCATGGCCACTTGAACTGTTCTAGAAACTGTAATAACTGTCTCTCCTATAAATAAGAGAATACCAATGACTCCCCCACGGGCATAGTGCAGCGGTAAAGCACAAGGAGGATAACAGAAGCATCGGAGGTTCGAATCCTTGTGGCGTCTTGGAAGGCAGCATTAGCTGGAAGACAATAGTAAGGCTGGAAGGCAAGTTACCCACGTGGAGGCAAGGTCATGGTGCGCCCTGTTGCCCCTCTGGGGGTCCCATCCGCACGACGTAAAGCTAGGGTCCATAGGGAGAGTAGTCGTTTCTTGAAAGTTCATTTCGAGTGTGTATAGATTATGATCGCATTAGGATTTACAAGGAGGGCAAACCAAGGGGGAAGGCCGCTCTCCCTAGGATTATTTGGGTGAAGCTCAGACACGTGGGTCATCAGAAAAAAAAAAAAAAAAGAGAATACCAATGAGGATAGGGATCATTTGAGGATTATTCCACTAATCTTTTCCCTCCTAATTCTCTCGATTCTCTCTCTCTCGTCCTCTATTATTTCCCTCTCTTTTTCATATTTCTCTTTCCCGCTCATTCTTGATTCTTCCTAATTACCAAAGAACCTACCTGTTAGATCGGTGATATGACATTTAGTGTCAGAGCTGGCAACCTAGAAGCTGCGAAAATGGCTGAAGGAACACGGGCAAAGTAGATGGCGATGCACCAATATCCGGAGTAGGTTGAGGATCGCTTGGATCTCTTAGAATTGGGCATCAGGAACACGAACAAGGAGATTAACCAGACTGTAGATCGGGCAGTGAGTGGACTTTGGGAGGAGATTGCTGGATTAAGCCAGCAACTCAACCAGCAATTGAGTGCTACCTTGAGTATCTTTGCTCGACAACCTCATGCTAGCCTCCCAACTGACTTTCCCCCCAGGGCCTCATCGATGCCAATTCTGATGACGTCACAGGCGAGGCAGAGGCCCAACGATCAAGGGGAGACAGGGAAACAAGTAGAAGTGGAAAAGGACAATTGGAATCGTGGGATTGGAGGTAACCAATTCACCATCCTGGGGGCAAGGATGGACATCCCTCTGTTCGAGAAGGACCGACCCCGTTGGTGGATTTGGCAGTTTGAAAGGGTGTTTTACCAGTACCGGGTGGTGGAGAGAGATAAGGTGAACACGGCGACCGCTTACTTGGATGATGCCACAGACTCTTGGTTCTAGAATTGGAGCCGAGGAAGGACGGAGTGGGGTAGGCCGGAGTTCGTTAATGGCCTCTGCAATAGGTTTGGAGAGAAGACAAGGATTGATGTCATCGAGGAGTTCAATAAGTTGAAACAAAGGGGAACGGTGGAGGAGTATCAGGGGAGATTCGAAGAGCTTAGATCCTTGCTCTCCCTTGCACACCCCTCATTGGATGAAGACTATTTCATGTCCAACTTCATCAGTGGGTTGGACGATCTAATCTGACCAACGATGAAAATGCTCTATCCAACATCAGTTGGACAAGAAGTAGAGCAAGCTCGCCTTCACGAACAATCCTTGGAGACCTTCGCTAAGAGGCATAGGCTAACCTCCAAAGGTAGTAAAGAGGAGACTCCCTATGGTGGGATGAGTAGAGGGAGTAGCCAACCCTGGCATAGGAATGGATCAATGGGAAGGAACCCCCCCTACCCCAACCCCAGCCAAGGCATTGACTATAGATCAGAAGAGACAGTTGGGGTTTTGCTTTAGGTGTGGGGAGAAGTATGGTCAGAGGCATCAGTGTAAGAGGCTACTATTGACAATGGAATGCCAAGGAGAAGATGAAGGGGAAGCAGAGGACAAGGAAGAACAAAGGGAACCCATTGAAGGCGAAGAGGGTGGAGAAATATCGATGCACGGCCTGCAAGGCCAGGCCTTGGGCAGGGTACTAAAGGTAAAGGGAGTAGTTGGGAAAAGGAAGGTCATAGTACTCATTGACGATGGTAGTACTCATAGTTTCCTAGACAAGGAAACAGCCACGGTCCTCCAATGCAATGTATAAGAGACTCCTCCCCTATCGGTCTTGATAGCTAATGGGAGTCGGGTGGTGAGCCAATTCAAGTGTGTTGGGTTCAAGTGGATGATGAATGGGCATGAATTTTCTGTTGATCTGCGAATCCTAAGATTAAGGGGATGCCACATTGTGTTGGGGGTCAATTGGATGCGAACGGTGAGCCCCCTTGTATTTGACTTCAATACCTTACAAGTCACGCTTGATAAGAATGAGGGGTGCCAGGAAGCAGGGGAGTGCAAGGTTGTAACGGGGAAAAGGCTACAAAGACTATTGGAGCATGGGGGCACATCAATAGGGTAGTTACACTCCCTATATGCCTAGGAGATGGAGGAAGAGGAGGAATATGCTGCAAGCGAGTAGAGGAGTGGAGGGCAGACCATAGACCAGGCCCTGACACCAACGACCACTCATGTACACCCTCATGGCCCAATTCACACATTGTTAATGGAGTTTGAGGATTTATTTGCCACACCTTCCACCCTTCCCCCTTCCAGATTCCTTGATCGCTCCATCCATCTCAAACCAAACAGTGAACCCATCAACCTCAAAGCCTATAGATATTCTCCCGTCCAGAAGGCAGAAATCGAGAAACTAATCAAGGAAATGTTAGCCAAATCCCTGATCCAACCAAGCCAAAGCCCATTCGCTTCCCGGTTCTTCTAGTAAAGAAAAAGGATGGTTCATGCAGGTTCTGCGTTGACTACACGCAACTCAACTCCATGACCATCAAGAATAAGTTTCCCATTCCTATTATCGAGGACCTCCTAGATGAACTAGCTGGAGCCTCTGTTTTTTCCAAATTGAACCTCACCTTAGGGTACCACCAAATCAAAATAAACCCTGAGGACAGCCCTAAAACAATCTTCTGTACCCACCAAGGACACTATGAGTTCTTGGTCATGCCTTTTGGTCTCACAAACGCACCTGCAACCTTCCAAGCCTCATGAACCACATCTTTGCTCCCTACCTTCGCAAGTTTGTGCTGATATTCTTCGATGACATTCTAATCTACAACACAACCCTAGACCAACATCTAATCCATTTAAGGAAGGCCTTTGAAATCCTCAAACACCATCAACTCTATGTGAAGAGGTCCAAATGTACATTTGCAGAGGCTAGAGTGGAGTTATCTTGGCATATCATCTCTAGCCAGGGGGTAAGCATTGATCCCCAAAAGATTGCAGCCATGAAACAGTGGCTAGCACCTAAGACCCTGAAGGAGTTGAGAGGGTTCCTAGGGCTCATAGGCTACTACCGGAGGTTTATCAAAGGATATGGAATGATTAGTAAGCCCCTCACCAATTTGCTAAAGAAGAACAACTTCCAGTAGGGTGTAGAGGCTGAGGATGTTTTAAGTCCCTCAAGGTGGCCATGACTCAAGCTCCCATTCTGGCATTGCCAAATTTCTCTAAGGAGTTCGTATTGGAAACAGATGGTTGTGACATGGGGGTAGGGGGGCAGTCTTAATTCAAAAAGGCAAGCCAATAGCTTATCTAAGTCGAGCTCTGGCCCCCAGGCATCTTGGCCTTAGTATCTATGACAAAGAGTTGTTGGCCGTCCTAATGACTTTGGAGAAGTGGACATATTACTTGGAGGTCGAAATTCCTATCACAATAGAGGGCTCACAATCAGCTACAAAGGAAGTGAATTACTAAGCTCATGGGGCTTGACTACGTGATCCAATACAGAAAGGGGAAGGAGAATCTAGTGGCAGATGCTTTGTCAAGAAGGGAGGTTGAGGGGAGTTGCCACGCAATTTCAGCTTTGGTACCTGATTGGGTGCAGGGCATAGCCAATAGTTATGAGCAGACTAGTTAGATCAGGGAGGTTCTGACCCGCTTATCTATACAACCCCAAGGGGACTCGGGATATGTTCTAAAAGGAGGATTGCTCAGATATAAGGGCAAGGCGGTGATTGGAGAGGACAAGCAACTGAAGGAGCAGATATTACAGTCCCTACATGACTCCCCCCCCCCCCCACCCCACCACATATTGGAGGGCATTTGGGGTTAAATGTTACCTACCACCGAGTTAGGCGCTATTCTACTAGCCAAGGCTCAAGAAGGATGTAACAAGGTATGTTCAGAAGTGCAGTACCTACCAAAGATGCAAGCACAAGTAGGTGCCTCACCCGGGTCTTCTCAAACCTTTGGAGATACCCTCCCATATGTGGGAACAGGCTACCATGGACTTCATCGAAGGACTACCCAAGTCAAAAGGTTTTGACACTATTTTGGTGGTGGTGGGCTAAGTGACAGTTTAGCCACTTCATTGCCTTAGCACACCATTTTATCGCTACAGAGGTGGCAAGGAGACTAATGGATAATGTGTTCAAGCTACATGGGTTGCCACGAGCTGTGATTTCAAACAAGGACAAGGTATTTACCAGTCAATTCTAGAAAACCTTATTCTGAGGGCTGGGGATAGGATTGTGTTTGTCATCAGCTTACCACCCGAAAACTAATGCACAAATTGAATAGGTGAATCAATGCTTAGAGACATGCCTAAGGTGTCTGTGCTTTACCAGGAAGAGGAGTTGGAATCGATTGTTGGTTTTGGCACAATGGTGGTACGACACCAATTATCACACTACCCACAAGAGGACTCCCTTTGAAGCCCTGTTTGGATACTCACCCCCTATCATCCCTGCCATTATGCACTATTCTCCATCTGAGACCATGGCAAACTAGTATTTGCAGGCTAGACAAGAGGCCCTACAGGTGATCAAGAGGGAACTCATCATGGCTGTTACAGATAAAGAGCCTTATCATTTAGAAGATAAGGAATGGCGGTTAAAAGATGAGAAGATAAGGAAGCATGAAGATAAATCAAGTTTAAGTATTTTGTATAAATTTGTAAATTATAGGTGATTATGTTCCTACTTATTAGATTGTTATCCTCTCCTAGTTTTTAGGAGATTTATTAGCATTCTTCTTGTATATATAGGGTTTCATACCCATGGAATAATTAAGAGAGATTTTCTATTCAATTCAAACTCTCTCAACATGGTATTAGAGCCTGGTATTTAGGGAATTCTGTTTAGGCCTTCATTGTCGGTTTTTTCCTGCCTAAATACCATTCCGGCCTGTTCTTTATTTCGCTTCTTGAAAGCAATCAAAGTCGGTTACAACTTTCTTCTTCACCCGATATTCTTTCATTGTTTTTCCTTCATTCGTCTGGTTCATCATCCGAGTTTCCCTAAGATGTCTACCTTCTCTAAAACCAATCCTCCATTAGAAGCGGTTGAAACAAGCAGCCCGTCAAAAGCTCCATTCACTGGATCTAGCAACTCAAGTAATAGAGGAGAGCTACAAAATCTCCAAGCGGCCTACCGATTGAATGGGAGAAACTACCTAAAATGGTCCCAGCTTATCCGAACCTTTCTCAAAGGAAAAGGTAAGATAAGTCATCTCTTAGGGACTGGCCCTAAAGAAGGAGATCCCATGTTTGTTGCATGGGATGAGGAGGACTCTTTAGTTATGTCTTGGCTTTGGAATTCAATGATGCCCGAGATAAGTGATACGGTAATGTTTCTAACAATCGCTAAGGATATTTGGGAGGCTGTTAATCTCACATATTCTAAAGTGAAGGATGCAGCACAAATATATGAAGTCCGAACTAAGATTGCAACAACCAATCAAGGGGTAAGATCTGTTACTGAGTACTCTAATACGCTGCAAACTCTATGGAAAGAATTAGATCATTATCAATGTCTAAAGATGAAATGTAGTGAAGATGCAGCCTTACATAAAAGATTTGTGGAAAAGGAGAGAACCTATGATTTCTTGGCAGGTTTAAATATGGAGTTTGATGCAGTTAGGGTTCAAATACTTGGCAAAGAAGATATACCTTCTCTAAATGAGGTAATCTCTCTAATCTGGGCTGAAGAAGGGAGAAGAGGAGTTATGCTAGACACTGCTCCTATAGAAAAGTCAGCATTAATAGCATTGAGAGGTCCTAATCGAGGTCCTAAGGAGGAAAGGAAGTCTGCTGGAGATAAAACTTCCAGCGATAGAGACTCACTATGGTGTACTTTTTGCAAGAAACCAAGGCATACCATAGAAAGATGCTGGAAGCTACATGGAAAACCATCTAAAGGAGGACAAGTCGGGGTCCAAAATCAAGCCTATATAGCCAGCAATCAACAACAGCAGACAGAACACAAGCAAGGAGAACAAAAGGAGCACAGAAAGATGGCTTGAACTTCAACCGGGCAGAAATTGAAAAGCTAAGAAACTTTCTAGATTCTCTTGAAAAGAAAGAAAAAGGTATTTGTTCTCTCGCACTTACAGGTATGTCCTCCCATTCTCTCACCTCACATACTTCGGAAACAACCAAATCTAATTCTTGGATTCTTGATTCCGGGGCAACAGATCACATGACCCCTTTATCCCATTATTTTACCACCTATAGTCCTTGTTCAAGCTTAAAAAAGACAACACTAGTAGATAGTTCTTTAACCACTATTGCTGGCCAAGGAAATATTATCCTTAGTAACCATCTAACTCTCAAAGATGTTCTTCATGTCCCTAAACTCTTCACCAACTTCATCTCCATCCAAAAGCTTACCTTAGATAACAATTGCAGTGTTAATTTTTCTTCTACTTGCTGTGAAATTCAGGAACAGGGGTTAAAGAAGAGGATTGGGCTTGCTAAAGCTAGGGCTAGCCTATACTACCTTGAGGGATCCAATGGGGAAGAAAACAAGGACAAGGTGAATCTTGTGTCTTGTTTGGTGCAATCTAATAAAGACCAGATCTGGTTACATCACCATCGTCTTGGTCATCCTTCGTTTTCTACTCTTAAAGTTATGTTTCCATCTTTGTTTAGGAGTTGTGATATTCAAGACTTTCATTGCCCTATTTGTGAATTTGCTAAACATAAAAGGGTGTCTTACCCTTCATCCAATAAAAGAACTTCTAGTCCATTCTCTCTTCTCCATAGTGATGTTTGGGGCCCTGCAATTGTTCCCAATCTTTCTGGGGCAAGGTGATTCATAATATTTGTGGATGATTGCACTAGGGTAATGTGGTTGTTTCTTATGAAAAACAAATCTGAAGTAAGCACTATTTTTCCTACCTTCTATAACATGATTAGTACTCAATTTGGAGTACCAATCAAGAGGCTAAGGATTGATAATGCCAAAGATTTCTTCAATCAATCCCTGGCACATTTTTTCCAACAAAAAGGCATAATTCATGAATCATCTTGTCCATACACACCCCAACAAAATGGGGTGGCTGAGAGGAAAAATGGGCATCTATTAGCTGTGACTAGGGCACTACTTTTCCACCATAATATTCCAAAAAATTATTGGGGAGAGGCTGTCCTAACAACCACTACCCTTATTAATAGAATGCCATCTCAAACTCTTGAATCCTATAGCCCTCATCAACTCTTAAGCAGCCATTTTCCTAATTTACATATATCTAGCTGCTGGAAACCAAAAATATTTGGGTGTGTATCATTTGTTCATGTTCACAACCCTAATAAAGGCAAACTAGATCCCCGCGCTCTAAAATGCATTTTTATTGGATATTCCTCCAGCCAAAAGGGCTATAAGTGTTACCACCCTCCCTCCAAAAGGTTCTTTATCTCGGCTGATGTTACTTTTGTGGAAAACTCTCCCTATTTTGATCACTCTCATGATAATACAAAAGCTGCCGAAGGAAATCCAGTCATATTTCTACCTGATCTAGATCCCTCACCTAAAAATCCCTCTTCAACAGATTCGGTTACTACAGAAGATACACCAAACAAGACTCTAGAGGAAACCTCACCATATACTCCTCTCTTACAGGTCTACTCAAGGCGGCAGAAGCTGGCTACTAGCCCAATACAGATCCCAGCACCTACTTCCTCCTCTGAACCTGTTCACAACATTGGCACCAACAGCTCTCTTGTGACACCAGCAGGTAATAATCCTCTTAACTCCACTGCATCTATCACTGAACATCACACACCTCAAAGTGCCCCTACTTTTTCCCCTAGTGAGCTGGAATGGCCTATAGCCCTCCGAAAAGGCACCCGGACCTGCACTCAACATCCTTTACACCTGGTCCTATCCTATTCTAAACTGTCTACCCAACACAAAACTTTCCTAACCACCTACATACCATTCCAATCCCTCAACATTTTTCCGAAGCAATAAGGGATGAGAAGTGGAGGACTGCCATGGAAGTTGAGATGGCAACCCTTGACAAAAACAACACTTGGGAACTCGTCCACTTACCCAAAGGAAAAAAACCGGTAGGATGCAAATGGGTGTATACACTCAAATACAAATCCAATGGAACCCTAGACCGGTATAAGGCAAGGCTAGTAGCAAAGGGATACACTCAAGTATATGACATTGACTATCTAGACACCTTTTCCCCAGTTGCAAAGCTAAATACAGTGAGAGTTCTTCTATCTCTAGCTGCTAACCTAGGCTGGCCATTGATGCAATATGATGTAAAAAATGCCTTCTTGCATGGAGACCTAGAAGAGGAAGCTTACATGGACTTACCACCGAGCTATAGTGCAGATACTTGCGGGCAAATAGTGTGCAAACTAAAAAAGGCATTGTATGGTCTTAAACAGTCTCCTAGGGCCTGCCTGGTTTGGCCGGTTTACCCATGTGATGCTTACCTTAGGGTATCAACAAAGTCAAGGAGACCATACCCTCTTCATCCATCACTCGGCCACAGGGGGAGTAACAGTCATATTGGTATATGAAACAAGTCTTAGAAAAATCGGGATTGCTTGCTTAATTTGATATTGAGATGGCTTTGAAAATATATACAAGTTACAACTTAATCTCTTTCCTATAAAGTAGGAAAGGATTTTAGTAATCTACTCCTAAAAAATAGGAACAACTATCTCCTAAAGTTTAGGAGATAAACACAAATATAAAATACAGATTTACAATAACTAAAACATAATTTAAATAACTCAAGATTTAATCTTCTTTGCACAGCTTTCACATTCCTCTTTAATTTAGACTTCTTCTTCCTCTTGGAGCCTTATTTCCGTCCAACACTCCCCCTCAAGCTGCTGAATAGATGGAAGTCATTTCCAGCTTGCTAATTAGGGGCTCAAAACATGGTCTTGCAACTGTTTTTGTTAGAACATCAGCTAGTTGATCAGTAGAAGGTATATAAGACAGATTTATCCCTCCTTCTTCAATTTCTCGCTTTATTAAACTTCGATCTATTCTCACGTGCTTCATTCGATCATGTTGTACCGGATTTTTAACAATACTGATAGTTGATTTGCTATCACTAAATATCTTTGTTTGTTGAGACAAAGGCATCCCCAAGTCTTCCATTAGCCTTTCCAACCAAATCACCTCACATATCCCATGAGCAATTGCACGGAACTCAGCTTCAGCACTACTACGAGCCACAACCGATTGTTTCTTGCTTCTCCATGTAACTACATTTCCCCAAACCTTGGTACAATACCCTGAGGTTGACCGGCTGTCTTCTCTAGACCCAGCCCAATCAGCATCCACATAGCCTTCAATTCCCCTATTTTCGATTTTCTTAAACATCAATCCCTTTCCCGGTGTCCCCTTTAGGTATCTTAGAACATGTTGAACATCCCTCATGTGTCTTTGAGTAGGAGAATGCATGTATTGACTGATTACACTTACTGAATAGGCTATATCTGGCCTTGTTAGAGACAAATAAATCAATCTCCCTACTAACCTTTGATACCTCTCTTTTTCCACCGGAGCATCATCACCATTTTCTTCAACTTTTCTGCCCTTTTCCAAGGGAGTTCCAGTTGGTCTACAGGCCATCATTCTTGTATCTTTTAGCAAATCCAGAGTATATTTTCGTTGTGAGATGAATAGGCCTTCTTTGCTTCGGGCAACTTCCATGCCTAGAAAATATCTCATGATTCCTTGGTCTTTTACTTCAAACTCAGCTTTCAATTGCTTCTTTAGGTTATCAATTTCCTGCAAATCATCTCCTGTCACAATAATATCATCAACATAAACAATCAAAATCACCTTTTGTTTATTTTCAGTGGGTTTAATAAACAAGGTGTGATTAGATTGTCCTTGTTTATACCCTAATTGGTTGAGAGTCATGCTGAATTTATGAAACCAGGCCCTCGGTGACTGCTTTAATCCATAGAGGGACTTCTTTAGCTTGCACACTCTTCCATTATCAACCTCATGCTCAAAACCGGGGGGCACCTTCATATAGATTTCCTCATCCAAGTCGCCATTAAGGAAAGCATTCTTAATGTCAAATTGAAAGAGGGGCCGATCCAAATTCACAGCAATAGATAATAACACCCGAATAGAATTTAGCTTGGCAACCGGTGCAAACCTCTCCTCATAATCAATCCCATAGGTTTGAGTGAAGCCTTGGGCAACCAATCTAGCCTTGTATCTTTCAATGCTCCCATCTGCATTGTGTTTTATTGTAAATACCCACCTGCATCCAACTGACTTCTTGTTTGGAGGCAATGGAACAATCTCCCAAGTCTTGTTTCCTACTAGGGCAGTCATTTCTTCCATTACAGCCACTCTCCACTTAGGATCACTCATAGCATTCTGAATATTTTTAGGAACTTCAGTGCTGTCAGTTTTGGCCACAAATCCCTTAAACTGTGGAGACAATTTGGCATATGTTAAATGGTTAGACATAGGATATTTAACACAAGACCTTACCCCTTTTCTCAAAGCTATAGGAACAGCCCAATCCAAACCATCTTCCTCTCTAGCATTGCTATCAATATTATTTCTGAGTGTAGCAGTCCCTTCATCATTAACCATATTTTCTTCTGATGGACCAGCATCTGAAAGTAATGGCTGGTTTTGCTTTGGTTCTGGCCAGACTTTAGGTCTTCTAGAGTAAGTAAATAGAGGGTTATTAGTTGCTGAGGGAGGCTCATGAGGACCAAATTTAGGGTTAGAATCTGTTTTCTCATGCCCAGAATGATGAAGAGATTTAGAGGTATGAGAAATAGAGGAGGAATCAGCAGGAGCAGGCTCAATAAGGGAAAAAACTGGTTCTGCAAGTGTGTTATCACAAGGTGCTGAGGATGCTCCCCCTTGAGAACACACTGGTAGGATAGGATCAATGGGGAAAATAGTGGGAAAAGGAGTAGTAGGGACTGGTTTTGTACCTTTGATGGGATAAAAGGGAATATCCTCATAGAAGGTAACATCGGTAGACACAAAAAATCTGTGATTTGTAGGACAATAGCACTTGTATCCCTTTTGAGAGGGTGAACATATGCAATGCACCCAACAAAGATGCATTTGTGAGCTTTAGGATCCAATTTGGTTCGAGATAGAGCATTGTTGTGAACATATACAATGCACCCAAAGACTTTAGGATCAATGGAAAAAATGTGAGAGGTATTCGGATATAAAGTGCAAAGAATGCTAAGGGGGGTTTGAAATTGCAAAGTTTTGGAAGGTAGACGATTGATTAAATAAGCAGCTGTGAGAACGGCTTCTCCCCAATAGGAGTGAGGGACATTAGTGGTAAACATCATAGCTCGTGCCACTTCTAATAGATGTCGATTTTTTCTTTCAGCTACCCCATTTTGTTGGGGTGTATAAGGACAAGAGCTTTGGTGAAAAATACCATGCTCGGCCAAGTAATTTGTGAAATCATTGGAGAAATACTCTCGGCCATTATCGGTTCGAAGGATTTTAATAGAGGTTTGAAACATATTCATAATAAACTTATGAAATCTTTTGAATATGTTACTAGCTTTTGATTTTTCCCTCATTAAGTACCCCCAACAAGCTCTGGAATGATCATCAATGAATGTAATAAACCACCTAAAACTAGTGATATTAGGACATTTAGAGGGTCCCCAAATATCACTATGAATCAAATGGAAAGGATTAGAAGGCTTATACAATTGAATAGGATGATGTGATCTAGGCTGTTTAGCAAGAGTGCACTGTTCACACAAAAAAATCTGTTCTTTATTGCTGAAAATATTGGGATACAAAGATTTGAGATAAGGGAAGCTAGGGTGTCCTAAGCGTTTATGCCATAACAAGACCTTTGCATTGGTAGTCACGCTTAAGACAGCTTTATTTGAAGAAATAGGGAAATCTCCTGCAAGACAATAAAGGCCGTCCACCACCTTAGCATTACCAATCATCCTCCCCGAGGCTTGGTCCTGAAACACACAATAAGAAGGGTAGAAAATTACATTGCAATTCATATCCTTGGTGATTCGAATGACTGAGAGTAAGTTATGTTGCAAACCAGGAACATGTAGTACAGAATTCAGCCTTAGGTTAGATATATATACTGTTCCCATTCCCTCAGCAGGAGAGGTGGTTCCATCAGCCATGGATATATTGAGGGAGGAGTTACATAGGGTATAATCAGTCATAGAGCATGTAGAATTTGTCATATGATCTAATGCACCAGTATCAACTACCCATATGTTATTAGAAAACCTTTTAGAAGCTAAGGAGTAATGCTGGGAATTACCTTGCAAGGCTACTGATGCAGTGGACTGCGGATAAGTAGTGCTGGATTGGGTTGTACCTTGATTAAGAAGCCTATATAAGGCTTGCATCTGATCTTCGGATAGGTTTAAACTAGGTTTAGTTTCTGCTGAAACTTCTGCATTATATGCAGATCTGGGGCTCTCCTTCTTGGATCGTGGCTTCCAATTTGCTGGTTTGCCATGGATTTTCCAGCAGGTTTCCTTAGTGTGATAGGGTTTCTTGCAATGGTCACGCCATATTTTTTCTTTACCTTGAGTCTTGGAAAAAAAATCTCCCTGTTTGATAGAGGCAAGGGCTGAGTTTTGGTGTGGCAAACCAGGGTCGGTTTGATGTTGAAGCATCACCTTACGCCTACTTGCCTCCCTTCTTACTTCTGCAAATACTTCCTTAAGAGATGGTAAGGGCTTTGTGCCTAAGATTCTCCCTCGAACTTCATCCGAATCGGGATTAAGGCCATGTAGGAAGTCAAAAATTCGATCTTTTTCTATCATCTTATTGTATTTGTTGCTATCTGTTGGTGATTCCCAACTAATGGTATAAAACATATCCATTTCATGCCATAATTCCACCAAAGCATTAAAATATTCAGTAACACTGCTCATACCTTGTTTGGTTGTCCTAATGGCAGATCGGATTTCAAAGCATTGAGAGGAATTTTCTAAGTCCGAGTACATCTCTTGGACTGATTCCCAAATCTCTTTTGTTGTTTTGTAGAATAGATATGTCCTCCCAATTGTAGGCTCCATAGAGTTGATCAACCAAGCCATGATAATGGAATTTTTTGCCTCCCAAAGACCATATGTGGCTGCCGAAGATGGTGGAGTGAGGATAGATCCGGTTAGATAACCAGATTTGCCCTTGCCCTTGATCACCAGCATTACCGATTGAGACCACTATCTAAAATTGCTCCCATTTAGCTTGTGCTAAGTAATTTGTAGAGGGTAGTTATCAATATGTGTTGCAGAGAAATTTGATGAAGATGGAAGTGGGGGAAAGGTTCTAGGAGAACTGGTGGCTGAGGCTTCAGTTAGGGTTGGATTTGGGTTAGTTTCGGCCATGATCGAAACTGAAAGAAAAATATTGCTACTTTTGATCGAACCAGCAGCTCTGATACCATGAAACAAGTCTTAGAAAAATCGGGATTGCTTGCTTAATTTGATATTGAGATGGCTTTGAAAATATATACAAGTTACAACTTAATCTCTTTCCTATAAAGTAGGAAAGGATTTTAGTAATCTACTCCTAAAACATAGGAACAACTATCTCCTAAAGTTTAGGAGATAAACACAAATATAAAATACAGATTTACAATAACTAAAACATAATTTAAATAACTCAAGATTTAATCTTCTTTGCACAGTTTTCACACTCCTCTTTAATTTAGACTTCTTCTTCCTCTTGGAGCCTTATTTTTGTCCAACAGTATATGTAGATGATATTGTTGTGACCGGAAATGATGAAGAAGGTATGACTAGATTAAAGGAATGCCTACTTAAAGAGTTTGAAATTAAAGATTTGAGAAGGTTGAAATACTTCTTGGGCATAGAAGTTGCACACTCAAAAGAATGCATCTTTATTTCTCAACAAAAGTATATTGTGGACTTGCTAAAAGAAACCGGGCTGCTAGGTTGTAAGGCTGCTACTACTCCAATTGAATTTAACCACAAATTGGAGGAGGTTCCAGAAGATAAAGAAGTGAGCAAAGAATCCTACCAAAGGCTAGTAGGAAAACTAATTTATCTAGCACACACCCGGCCAGATATTGCATATGCAGTGGGGGTGGTCAGTCAATTTATGCATTGTCCGAAAGAAACTCACCTTAAAGCGGTTTTTAGAATACTTCATTACTTGAAAGGGACACCAGGGAAAGGCATTATGTTCAAAAGGGGACAGAGTATGATACTTGAAGCCTATACTGATGCAGATTATGCAGGATCAGTGGTGGACAGAAGATCTACATCAGGTTATTGCTCCTTTCTAGGGGGTAATCTTATAACTTGGAGAAGCAAAAAACAAAATGTGGTGGCCCGGTCAAGTGCAGAGGCAGAGTTCAGATCCATGGCGCTAGGGGTATGTGAGTTACTTTGGTTAAAAATCTTGTTAGAAGATTTGAAGATCACTTTGGTGGAACCTATGAGGCTATATTGTGACAACAAATCAACAATCAGCATTGCTCACAATCCAGTACAACATGATAGAACCAAACATGTTGAGGTGGACAGACACTTCATTAAGGAAAAATTGGATAGTGGTTTAATATGTACTCCATATATATCATCTTGTGAACAAATTGCAGATATTCTCACTAAAGGGTTGCCTACAGTTGTGCATCAAAAGTTGACTAGCAAGCTTGGAATGGATAACATCCATTCTCAATCTTGAGGGGGAGTGTTACGGATAAAGAGCCTTATCATTTAGAAGATAAGGAATGGCGGTTAAAAGATGAGAAGATAAGGAAGCATGAAGATAAATCAAGTTTAAGTATTTTGTATAAATCTGTAAATTATAGGTGATTATGTTCCTACTTATTAGATTCTTATCCTCTCCTAGTTTTTAGGAGATTTATTAGCATTCTTCTTGTATATATAGGGTTTCATACCCATGGAATAATTAAGAGAGATTTTCTATTCAATTCAAACTCTTTCAACAATGGCCCAACAAAGGATGAAGCAAATGGCAAATAGACACTGCACAAACAGGGTTTTTAAGGTGGGTGAGGTCTATCTGAAGGTGAAGAGGTTCCAACAACACATTTTCACCAAGGGCCCTAAATAAAAAATCAATCCTAAGTACTATGGGCCATTCAGGATTCTGGAGAAGATGGGTCATGTGGCCTATAGGCTGCTACTGCCTGAGGGAGGGCTACATCCGGTGTTCCATGTCTCCCTTTTGAAGAAGGCGATGGGCACTACAAAAAGGTTAAGCCAGGAAGTACCGGAGATGGTTAAAGATCCAATCGTCCTAGGACCTCATCATCCTTACGATTAGTTTCCTTGGAGCCAATATAAGATTGTTCTAGTTCGAATTTCCCAATTAGAACTTCTTTAACTGCATGCGGAGCATCAAAAACTTGATCCAGCCTTGAATAGATGCCAAAGGCATACATCTCACCAGATGCATGAGAGATCTCTTCATCACAACTTTCATCTCCAACATGATTTATAGCCTAATTATCTAATGAATCAATATTTTTTCCAATTCAGATTGTTCCTCAGTTTCTTGTAAGTCAGAAATTTGAGAAATGACTCCAGCACCAATTTCCTAGCAGATGAATGATCTTTCAGTCAAAATTACCTGAGTGTAGGTAATTCATTAGCTTCTTGCAAACTAGAAGCATTAGGTAAGATTCCAATGCCTACTCGAACTGATTCTATAGTGGAACTTGAAAGAAATTTCACTGGTAGACTGACCTAAAACCTCTTTGAAATCATAATTATTAAGTTGTCTAGCTTTTGATGAATTTTAGCGCATTTTCCTTGATTCCTTTCTTCATTGCTCGCCTCTAAAACTGCCTCCAATAATTACTTGAATCTACCTCTAAAACTGCTTCTACAATAGCTCGGATCTACAGTTGAAAATCGATTGCTCTGATACCAAATGTCAGGTCCTATGTTTAACCTAGGGTTTTGAGTGGAAATTGGTAGAAATAGAGAGAGAGAGAGAGAGAACTAAAAAAGAGAGAGAATTTGGAAGAACAGAGAGAGAATCAAGAAAGAACAGACAAAAAGAGAGAGAGAATAGGGAGAAATCAAAGAGAATTAAAGAGACAACTGCAGAGAGAAAAAGACTTGAAATCTGATATCATTCAACCATATTCTTGAAACTATGGCATAGCTTTATATATAAAGGTATACAACAATTATTTACAACTTTACAGCGGTTACCACTTCGACTTCCACAACTCCCAACTACTCCTAATTCATAACTGTAAGAAATAACAAAAGTAAGAAATAACTACAATTGCATTAAACTACAGTTACTAATATATCCTTCGGGCCATGACAAAAACCTAGTCAATCTTTGGGTCAAAAGTTTCCAAAATAAGTCTTTTTCTCACTCTCCTGTTTCTAAGCTAAGTCCCAAGTATTATGGCCCTTTTCCTATTGTGACTAAAGTAGGACCTGTTGCTTACAAATTGCAGCTTCCATCTAACACTAATATCCATCCAGTCTTTCATGTTTCTTTACTTAAGAAGACAATTGGTCCACAGGATATATCTAGCATTGCTTTGCCTCCAATAGAAGATGATAATCAAGTTGAGATTGAACCAATGGCCACATTGGACAGGTGGGTGCTCTATCAAGATAATCTTCCACTTACACAGGTATTAGTCCAATGGTCCCATTTACATCCAGATCATGACACTTGGGAGTATTTACTGGACCTGCTCACCCAATTCCCTCAGGCTGCCCAGCTTCTTTAATTTCTTGTGGACAAGAAAATTCTAGGAGGGGGGGGGGGGATTGTTAAGACCTTGGGTGTATACTTACAAGTTAGCAGTTATTTCTTTGTTATAACTGAAAAACTGCATAAGGAGTAGCTATAGAAAGCTACTGGATAACTGTATTGAGGTTGTTGAGAAAGAAGAAAACTGAATTCTTTTCTCTCTCTCTTCAATTCTCTTCCTAATTTCTCTATGTTTTTCTCCCTCTTCTTCTCTCTTTCTCTCTCATTCTCATTTCTGTCCTTAAACAAACCCTAGGGTTAGGATTGGATCCTGACAAATCTTTATGAGCAGTTAGTCATGCCTTTTGGTTTATCTGATGCACCTAATACTTTCATGTGAATCATGACTCAATCCGTTAGACCTTTTATTGGACACTTTCTAATGGTATATTTTTATCACATCTTATCTATAGTAGAAATATAAGGCAATATTTAGAGCACCTTACTCAAGCCTACACCATTCTTAAGAAAGAAAGTCTTTATGCAAGTATTAAGAAGTATTCATTCTTTATGGATAGAGTTATCTTTCTAGGGTTCATAGTTTCCCCCAAGGGAATTTCTCCTCACCCCCAAAAATTCATGCAATTGTATATTAGTCAACACCAAAGTCTATTCATGATGTTAAGGGCCTTTGTTAGCAACCTTCTACTATTAGGTTCATTAAGGAGTTTAGCACCATTATTGCTGCCCTCACAAAATGTACGAAAAGGGGGGCATTCAATTAGATGAAGGGTGCTACAATAACATTTGAGGTTATAAAGAAACCCCTTAGTGATGCAACTTCATGACTTCTTGAAGGTGTTTGAGGTAGAGTGTGATACATCAAGTGTAAGCATAGGAAGAGTTCTTAGTGAAGATTGTTACTCTATTATTTTTTTTTAGTGAGATTGAATGAAGACAACCAATGGTGTTCCACATGTGATGAGGAATTTTATGTTATAGTCCAAGCTTTGAGCCATATCACTATATGTTACCCCAAGAATTTTTTTCTCTATCTTAATAGTGAGGCTCTTTATTATCTTAACTCCCAAAAACAGATTAAACCATTGCCGTGGCAGTTAGCTGGAATGTTACAATCTTATTTCTTTATCTCAAAAAATAGATCAGCAATTGATGCTCTTTGTAGAGAGGCATCCTTATTGTCTATTCAAGGTGTTAAAGTCACTGGGTTTTAGAGGCTTGAGATAGATTATGAGTCCAGCCTTGATTTTGGAGAGAATTTTGTAATTTTGCGGGAAGGACAACTAACACTTGGTGTTTTTAAAGGCTCTAACCACACTCAAGTGCAAAGGCTTTTTAAAGCTTAAGCGCAAGTGTGTGCTCAATTGAAACAAAGCAAAAATATTAGAAATAAATAAATAGAAAATATAATAACTACAATTAAACTACCAGATAATACTATCAAGACAAAAATTCATGCAAAAAGAGAACAAAAGAGGGTCTTTTAATTCTTTGTCAATGAGATAGTCCAAAGTTTTAAGAAAGCAACCTTCATCATTGGGTTATAGTTCTCATCATCTTTCTCATCGGTGCCACCTAAATGATTTCTTCAACCAAAAACTGGGCATGAACTAGAACTTAAAGCTGGTGTTCCATTTCTTGCATTGCCTCCTGTGCTTACAATATTAAATCTAGACTCTTCAACTATAGCTATATTAGCAATAGCAGCCCATGTCAAAAAATCATGACCAAATCCTAAATCATTCTCTTATACAGAACCCAAATATATTTATATAATAAATGGGTGTGTTCTGGGGTCTTAAGGTACAGATTAACAATTTGTCTTTTACAGTAAAACAGTAAAAAATCAAAAATATAAATAAGCATGCCTTGCACTTAACAAAAAAGTGTGCAAGCTGTTAAGCTGAGTTTTGTCATTTACACTTTGCTTTGACAAGAAAAAGTGCTAGAAGTGCACTCGGCACTTTATTGGTGCTTAAGCTTAAGAACATTGTTAACACTATTGATCATTTTCACCTTCAGGATGGATATCTTTTTAGGGCTAACAGGCTTTTTGTACCACGAATCTCAATAAGAGATTGTCAGGAACCCAAGCCTGACTTGTGATTATCCTGAAGATAGAATCGAGAGAATAGGGAAATAGGGAGAAATGGGGAAGGATAAGACAGAATAAGGGAGAATAACAAAGAGAGAGAGAGATGGAGAATTAGACAGAAAAATAGAGAGAGAGAGAGAGAGAGAGAGCAAAGGAGAAATAGATGAGAGATAGGGAGAATTAGAGAGAAACTGAGAGAAAGGGAGAATTTCAGAGAGAACGAAATAACTTTTTAATTCATCCAAAAGCACAATTGACACTGTGGTGTTACAGCTTTACATAGAAAGCTAACCAACAGTTATTTGTGGCAGTTTTCACTCCTCCACTAGAGATAACTGCTCCTAAACACTACACAACTATCACTAATTTGTAAATAACAAACTAATACAATTTTGCAAAATTAAAAATAAAATATAACTAGCCTAAATCGAGAAAGAGATTTCTTAGTGTGAGAAATTCATGCAGGTAGGGTCTCAAGACATTTTGGGTGAAAACAGACAATAGAAGAGGTTGAACATCAATTTTATTGGTCAGTTTAAAGAGAGTTGCAGACAATATATTTAGCCACGTTGCACATTAAAAGCTAAATATAGAAAGCAGAATAGTAGCTTATATCTCACTACTTCTTGTTATTTGGTTCATGACAATCATAGGAATTGAACTCTATCTTTACCACAACTTAGTTTGACCACAATATTTCTATCATTAAGTTTATTAATTATTAGTATGAGACTTTTTAGCTTGGTGCATGGTTATGCCTAGAAAAAGTCTAGAGAGCATTTAGACCTTGTTCCTAGATCTTCCCATGCTAGAGTGTCGAAGTTTACCCAAATGTTTGCACAACACTTTCATGACTTAACATTAGAAGCAAGTAATACTTTATATAAACTTTGAGTTGATTCACATAGGCATCATATTGGAGATTATGTTATGATCTAAACTTAAACAAGATCAATGGCCTTCAGGACCCATTTCCAAATTGCAAACTCATAGTGGTGGTCCTTCGATGTCATTGATATACCATTTTCCCTTAGTTTTAGCTTTACATTAAATGTTGAGAACCTTATTGCATACAAAGACCATGCCACTCCCCTAAATGATCCTCTTGTTGACTAATGAAATTAACTCAGTCTCGAGCCCTTTACTCTGTTGCCATTGCCCTTTACTCCTACACGCAAGGCCAAGGATAAAGCTGATGCTATGTAGATAAACAGATTGTATTCATTGGGTGGATTGTCTGGATTCAGGCTATACATGAATTACTAGAGAGAAATTAAAGTAGATGAATCCAAATTTATTGGAGTTCTACAGAGTTATCAAGATCTTCAACCGTAGACACCAAGTTTAGGCAACCACTTTGCCAGGTTTATAGCTGGGATGAAAGAAGACCATCTAACCACTTACTTTACAGTTGGGTGATTGAATGTTGAAATCAGCAAAACTGGAGAGCAAGTTTTCTTCAACAAGAGGAAAATTAATAGGGATCAAAAAATGAAAATAATAGAGATCAAGGGAGGACGATGTATTTTTAGAGAACAAAGAGAATAACAGCCCCCCCCCCCCCCCCAAAAAAAAAAAAAAAAAAAAATAGAATTAGGTTCTATTTTATTATCAAATATTGATAGCACAATTGTAGTAGATTTCTAGAAGGTCAAGGTTTTTATTTTTATTTTTTTGTGTATGAAAAGATAAATAAGCAAAAGAAATACTTACAATTGGACTGACATTGATTATACAAAAACAATTCACTTTAGTCCCATTCTCTCTCAATATCTCTTTTTTTTTGTCTACCTTTTCTTTGTTACTCTTTCCTCTCTCTCTCTCTCTCTCTCTCCATATTTTCTTCCCTCAAACTTCTTTCTTTTCCTCTTCCCCTTCTCCTCTCAATTTTGTCTCTCCTCCCACAATTCTCCATCATAAGTACCTTAATTGTTGCAAATAAATTTGTAAAACAGATAATAGTTGACGAAAATGACTTTATGTTATCAACAGACTTAAACCTAATTTTTATCCCAGCAAGTTTCATTTATATATGGGATTTCATTGGTTTTATTATACAATATGTATGTATATGGTATCAAATAGGCTTCTTTGTTATTAAGATGAAATTGTAAAAGATGATAATTGTTAACAACAATTTATGTTGGTTGAGCAATGGCTTTATATTGAGTGGATTTAAAATACATTTTATGTTATAATGGCAACAATTGTGGTTGCAATGTAGGTGTGCTTCCACACCCGCATATTGCCATTCCTACATTCAGGGCCTCAAGCTTGCTCAAAGCAAATACCATAGGCATATCAAGTTTGAAAACTAGTAGTGAAATTGGAAGCAGATATCCATTACAAAATAATGATATTGAATAATGCCAACACAGAAACTACATGTCATAATGCCATTTGACAGCATGCCAAAGGAGCAACCAGTTTCTGATAGAACGCTAATATCCAACTCAATTGAGTAATAAGTTGATTGAATTAAAATTAAACACCTTCATATGGTCTAACCAATACAACACTACTGATAATGGCAAATACTTCATTCCTCCGTTGTTAAATAACGAACAATGTGGGACAGAAACCCTTTTCCCCCCTTCTTTTGCTTTTCAGTAGTTTCTTGCCAACCAAACAAGCCGATAAGGATCTAGAATAAAATAAAACACCCTTTTTCATCAAATATAACTGATACCACCAACATTTCCCACATAATAATCACTGATAAATCCAATCGCCTACAAAACTCAATCCCCTCAATGGCAGGAGACGCGCAAAAACAAAAGAACTGCAGTGGAAAACCTGGATTCGAATGACGCCATGGCCTTTCAATCAATTATCTTCGTCAATCAATTATCTTCGTCTCTCTTCTTGGGCTTCCGATAATTCTCCTCGAAGTGCTTGGCGATAACAAGCCCCGTATTGACAATCTTCTGTATGTTGGGAACGTTGTAGTTCTGTGCAACGTACACCCCGAACACCGTCCCGACCATGAACGAGAAGCTGCTGCTGATCAACCCCATAGTCTAAGATCAGTGATTCCTTTTAAAATTGTGCGAGAATTGCGGGATTGACGGAAGGGTTTACATAGGTTTCTTGACCCCCTGCCCAAGGCTGCGGCGATTGCGGCTATCCGGTGGTTTCCGGCGAACATAAACATGACAACGATGTTCAATGTATCAGATGATTAAAATGCGATTCAACGTTAGCCGCCTAATCTTATAAGTCTTGTGGGACCCAAGGAGTCCAATTAGTTGTGGTTGTTAAATTTTTTGTTCTGCTTTTCCTTTTTATTTTATTTTTTTTAAATTAAAAGTTAATTTTAAAAATAAAGAAAGGGTAAATTTCGATTGGTACTCCTTAGTTTTGGCAAAAGTATATTGATCACTTATTGTAGGAAAGATAAAAAAAAAGATGGGAAGGGAAAGATAAAAAAATAAATAAATTAATAACGATTATTTAGTCAACCATTATCCCCATAATCTTATTAATGACAATAAGATTTATTTGTATACAAAATTAATACTTTATTCGATGTATATGGACTCTTCCCCTAACCCTGCTATGCACATTGCCCCACCCTTCTTGCACCTCAACCCATGCAACTCTTTTTGGGCTCACATCGCGCAATATAAGGTTGCAGGTAACAAATCAATTCTCTATCTTTATATACAAGATTTATTTGAAACAATTATAGAAAAATTAGGATAAAAGAATATTAAAATAGATTTGGTAATTTCCAATCAAAAAATCAAATTGAAACTAAAAAATTGAACTCTTTAAAAAAATTAATTGAATCGAACCAAATTAAAAAAAAAACCTAAATTAAAGTTCGATAATTTTAATTAATTTGGTTTAATTAGTGCGAAATTTTGTGCACTCCTACATAAAAATAAAATGATGTCTTAGTCACAGCAGATAGCTAGTGTGCTTCATCCATTGAGGGCCATATGGAACACGTACGCCACATGGGTCGCTTTATTAGCCCATTATTTAAATGTTTTTACAAGTTACAAGTTACAAGTTATGTTATGTTATGAAGTTCATCACAAGATTTAAACTATATCAAACCAGGTCGTATACATAATATATTGATATATATATATATATATATGATTTCTTTATTAGTAGATGAATCATTAAGAATATATATGATAAAATATTAATCACCATCTTATTTTAAAGGAACATAAACAAACTAGTAATTAGCAATGTTATTCCTATTACTATAATTACTAGGACATTGAAGCTCGAACCATACATCTAATTACTTTGATCTTTTTGGTTTTGTTTGTCATCTTGATTCTTTTAATGAATCTCTTGGTTGCAGCCCCATGAATGGTTTTTCTTTTTTTTTTTTTAACGCCTCTAGGTTGTATCATTTTATTATATATATATTATTTTTATCAATGATCATAAAATATATTGTTGCCAAAAATATAATAATTAAAATTTATAAGGTAGGAACGCTAGAGCAGCAATGGAGCGAGGTGAACAGTTGACAAGTGTCTGCTTGTGGAAGTGTGTGTCAGGTAGCTCTAGTATCCGATTATTTGGTTGAGGTCTGAAGTAAGTTCTCGAGAGCATTTTCAATAGAGGTTTAATCCATCTGAGAGTAGTTTCTTGTGTGTTCAGGGCATAACTGCACTCACAAGAATAAGTTAGAAGACATGCGGGGATTCTCACTTGCATATGCCCTCCAATGCTTAAGTCGATACGTATAAGAGAATAGTTGCAATAAATAACAGACGCCATTAATAAATATATAAAAATGTACATTTCCTAGTAAGAGAAAGTCAAGTCATGGTATTTTTATCAAGTGTCAGGGGTGAACCTATAGGTTATGAGCACTCAGATGGGTTTAAGAGGAATCCCCTAGAGGACTAAACAATTTAGGGAGTCCTCCAAGAGAAAGTAGACCTTACAGTGAGTTATCAAAACATATTTTTGGCCTTTAGGGGACCTATCTGAACAGAGTTCTAAGTTGGTAGAGAATGTTTCCAAGCGTTATTTATTATTTTGGAGATTTTCATAATATTTTCACGACAAATTAATATTCCCCATTGAAGGTTAAGAGTGAATGTAATGCGTGGGGGACCCCTTTATATATAATATATACCAAGTTGAGTGTGCTTGCAGGTCTTTTGGCCTCGCCTCCGCGCGTGGCCTCCAAGCTTGATGGATGAGGGATCGAAACCAAAGGGAAGCATAGTTGGAATTTTAATTTCAATGCTACCACGTGGCAACTTTTGGTTGCGCCATGTGGCACGTAGAGGTGCTATCAATTTGGATAAAAAAAATGCCTATTTCGGGAGGAAAATCACACTTTGGGAAGGAATACAAATTCATCATTTTGGGAGGAAAATCATATTTTTTAGAAGAAAAATAACCTATTTTGGGAGGAAAATTACACCATTTGAAAGGAATAAAAATGTACCATTTTTGAAAGACAATCATATCATTTGGAAGGAATAAAAATACCTTATTTTGGGAAAAAAATCAGACCATTTGAAAGAAAAAATACCTTATTTTGGGAGAAAAATCACACCTTTCTAGCCTCATCCCGCATGCGGCCTCCAAGCTTGACTGATGAGGGATCAAAACCAAGGGGAAGCATTACTAAAATTTTATTTTCAGTTCTACCACGTGGCAGCTTTTGGTTGCACTGTGTGGCGTGTAGAGACGCGGTTGATTTGGATAGAACAAAAATGCCTATTTCGAGAGGAAAATCACACTTTGGGAAGGAATAAAAATTCATCATTTTGGGAGGTAAATCATAATTTTTAGAAGAAAAATAACCTATTTTGGGAGGAAAATTACACCATTTGAAAGGAATAAAAATGTACCATTTTTGAAAGACAATCATATCATTTGGAAGGAATAAAAATACCTTATTTTGGGAAAAAAATCAGACCATTTGAAAGAAAAAATACCTTATTTTGGGAGAAAAATCACACCATTCTAGCCTCATCCCTGCACGCGGCCTCCAAGCTTGACGAATGAGGGATCAAAACCAAGGGGAAGCATTATTAGAATTTTATTTTCAGTTCTACCACGTGGCAGCTTTTGGTTGCGCCGTGTGGCGTGCAGAGATGCGGCTGATTTGGATAGAACAAAAATGCCTATTTCGGGAGGAAAATCACACTTTGGGAAGGAATAAAAATTCATCATTTTGGGAGGTAAATCATAATTTTTAGAAGAAAAATAACCTATTTTGGGAGGAAAATTACACAATTTGAAAGGAATAAAAATGTACTATTTTTGGAAGAAAATCATATCATTTGGAAGGAATAAAAATACCTTATTTTGGGAGAAAAATCACACCATTCAAAAGAAAAAATACCTTATTTTGGGAGAAAAATCACACGCTTAAGAAGAAATAAAAATGCACTATTTTGGGAAGAAAATCAAAACCTTCAAAAGGAAAAATACTCTATTTCAAGAGGAAAATTACACCTTTTGGAAGGAATAAAAATGCACTATTTTGAGAAAAAAATCACACCATTTGGAAGAATAACAATGCACCACTTTGGGAAGAAAATCACACTCTTGGAGAGCGTGCTCAAAAGTCTCACACTGTTTATTTAGCGTGCAATTTATAGGGAATAGTGTAATATTTTTTTATACCATTTTATTCGCAAAATCATGAATATTTACATTATAAGTATTATTAATTATTTTCTTATCATTTAATCGTGATTTATTTTTCGAAAAAAATACTCTCACTTGAATTACTCATTAAAAATACGCTTATTTGTATTTATTAATTAGAAACACCTAAGTGACATTTTTTGGAAGATGTATGGCACAAGAAAATAGAACTCAAAAATTGAACAGATATAAATATTTATTTTTACTACAATAAATTAAAAGTTGAGGTTGGAGATTACAAAAGAAAGAAATAGACAACACAAACTGACTTATTGAGCATATAGAGAAAGCCAACCCAACAAAGCCAAGCTTTAAAGCTAGCGGTTAGGTGCGTGGTTAACAACTACCCCAAAACACACCTATATATAACAAGAAACATCCATCTGGGATTGGCAGACAAGAATACAAATTCATTGTAAGGTCAAGAGCTAATTATAAAACTCCAAAAGTTAAGATTAATTAAAAAGGCATTAATTACATGTAATGTATGCTTCATATTTGGTGCGTAGAGCTTTAGAAGTTCTAGGAAGGAACTTAGAGAGGAGTGTTGCTAGCTTGTCATCTTGGACACGACAAGTTGAGCAAATTCTGGACTAGTACCAAGAGAAGCTTGTAGAACCCCTGGAGACATGGCCTTCCAAACTGATGTCTTGCCGCCAAGCTGCCCAAATTTAGGCCTGCCAATTAATTAAGGAAAAAATTAGTCGTCGGTTGTTGGTTAGTACTGTACATGTGTTTGTTTGTGGGTATATGTATATATATATATATATGGTTGCTTACTGGGAGGATGTAATGACAGACAAGCATTCAACTCCTTGTTCGTGATCTGCGATTTCCATGGCCGCGTAGAATGGAGGTATCACAAGCAAGTCCCCAGCCTTCACTTGGGCATCCAATTCCTGCTTGCCATTGATGCCGACGAGCTGAACTCTACCACTGCCTTCCACAACATAACTAACTCGAACCGCCGAATCTGCGGCATACGTTGGTGGGAGCATTGCGGCTGCACCTTCCGGTTCCAGCTTTACGAGCTTGGCGTTGAGCCCAACTTCTTCAAACGGGGAATAATTAGCATTAGCAGCAGCTGTTAAGCTAGAATTACTGATCATTAGTCGTTTTTTGTGGTGGTGGTTGCATGGTTGAGTGATATCTGTTGAGGTGTGATACCCAACAAGTCCAAGGCAATGATGTTTTTGGTCGGGTAAGTTATCTATCATAGGCCTTGGCCCAGGATTGATAGTTATATTGAGAGGTTCAATCCCACAAAGAGGTGGCCTATCAAAAAGATGGCGGTTCAATCCCACAAAGAGGCGGCCTATCAAGAAGATGGCCCAAGCACATTTATTTTGGTTATGAGGAAAGCTGGGCTTGGTCCAGCTGCTCAACACAAAGACCAAGCTCATTTCTTCCACTGTCCACTGCCTTATCTAAAAGCCCACATATATAAGTCCTTGTTTGACCTAGCTTCTCCAGTTTTGTTCACCCAGTCGATTCCTACGCAGGTTTGTTTTCTGCTTCCCTTATCCTATCTCAATCATTTCGGATAACCCGATGGTTATCCTCATTCTTGGAGAGATCTTTCCTGGTTCTTGGGAGTTATCTGGATCTTTAAATCGGGGATATAAGAGGCGCCGAATGGTGTGAGAAATAGGGAGAAGAGAGAGAGAGAGAGAGAGTTGGGAGTGAGAAGAGGGTTCTCCTTGGTGTGGTTTCTTCGTCCTTGTGTGGGTGTGTGATTCTCGGTTGTGGGTTTTGTGTTTAATGCCGTTTTGGATGTTGATTGAATGCGATTCTTGGGTTGTGCTTAGAACTGATTCTTGGTTATCTTTTGTGGGTGTCGAACCGATCAACGCTGAGCCTTGAAAATCCACCTTCTTCTTCTTCACAGGAGCAACGGCTAAAGGGAGTTTGTTGTTCTATTTTCAGCTTGCTGTTCGTTCTTTTTACTTACTGTTTTGTTGTAATTCTTTGCCCTAACGATCTGTTCTTTTGTTTGTTTTGCGAGGCACAATAACAACAAAGTGGTATCAGAGCCTAGGTAGCTTCGTGGGTGGAAGAAATTCGCAATTTCTTGGCCGATTTCAGATTTGGAACGTTTTGCAAAAACGTAACCCAGATTTGAAGATCTGGCTAGATCTCCCTGTTCCATACAAAACTCAGTGCGTGAGACCCTACGTGGGTTTCTCGATGTTCAGGTGCACCTGTGGGTGCGACACGTGGTGACTACAGCGGCGGCGAGCGGCGACTTCAGCAACTGCGACTCCTAAACAGCGTGCTCTACTAAAGAGCACATCAGCCCTGTGTGATCGGTTCTTTCAAACTGCCTGTTCATTTACGGATTGATTTATCAGTCCGCTCGGTGAGAACTTTGTTAACCCTATTTAAATTTTCAGCAAGTAGCAGGCCATCGGGTGGGGGTGGCCATTAGGTTGGGGGTTACCCTATGGTGGTAACCAATATGTGTTGCTAGAACTAGGGTTATTATGTGATTACTTGCCTACATCAGCTGTTATTTAATCTTTAGTGTGGTTGCTATTTTTGTTAATTTCTTGTTTGTTTAAATTACTGCAAAATCTACACCCTAATAGCTAGTCCTTTCTGTGTCTTTAGAATTTATTTCCATTGACATTTAGAGGACCTAAAAACAGTCTACTTGAATATGTTTTTTTAATCTTGGTTTTTTTTTTTTTTTGTGTTGCATTCTTGTGTGCTTTGTGCATATCTTGGCTGCACATCACTTTGAGTTAGGTGTGTTAAATGGAAAAGGTGATTTTGCAATTTGGCAACAGAAAATGAAAGGAATATTAATTCAACAAAAAGTTTCAAAAGCAATTAATAACACTTTTAATAAATCTCTCACTAAAGAAGAAAAACAAGAAAATGATGAGTTAGCATATATTTTTGTCATCTTGCATTTGTCTGACTCAGTTTTACGCAAAGTTGGTAAACATGATACTACCCAAGAACTTTGGAAATAGCTAGAGAGTCTCTATTTAACCCAATCCACTCCTAACAAACTCTTCTTATTTGAAAGTTTCTTTAGCTTTAAAATTGACCCCTCAAAAGATATAGATGATAATCTTGATATTTTCAATAAACTTGTTCAAGATATTACTAATTGTGGGAAAAAAATTACTGAAGAATATAAAGCTATTATTCTTTTAAATGCTATTCCCGATATATATAAGGAGGTCAAGAATGCTATTAAATATGGGAGGGAAACCCTTACCCCAGATATTGTAGTAGAATCTCTTAAGTGTAAGGAAAGAGAAATGAAAGCTGAAAGAAACGAGAGAAGAGGTGGAGAAATTCATCTTGTGAGGGGAAGGCCTCAAAATAGGGGTGGTGAGGGACAAAATAAAGGTGGCAAGGAAAAAGGTAGAAGTAGGTCTAAGTCACAGGGGAATGCAAAAGGTAAAAAATGCTATGGTTGTGGAAAATTAGGGCATTTTATAAAAGACTGCTATACGGAGAAAAACAAACAAAAAGAGAAAGAAACGAGTGAGGCCAATGTTATATCTTCTCAATGTGATACTGGGGAGGTATATATGTTGATGAACCAAGAATCATCTGAAATTAATCTATCTATGCACTCCCATATGCATGAGTGGATCCTAGACTTTGGTGCATCTTTTTATGTCACATCTCAAAAACATTGGTTTGAAAACTTGCATGAGTCTGATCATGGTCATGTCATTACGTGTGATAATATGGCTTATAAAGTTGTTGGTGTTGGTGACATAACTATTAGATTTGAAAATGGCTTTGTGTATACACTAAATGGAGTTAGATACATTCCACAGATAGGTAAAAATCTAATTTCTGTAGGGGAATTAGAAAAGATAAGTTTCATAGGTGGGGTTGGCAGTGGCATGATTAAAATGTTTAAAGGCGTTCTTACAGCCTTTAAGGTAGTTAGGAAAAATGACATATATATTACCTATGTTGAAGTAATTAGTGGCACTACTCCCACTATTGCATCAGTTGACATTGATCACACACAAAAGTGGCATAATAGGTTAGCTCACGTCAGTGTTAAGGGACTTAAATTTCTTAATGATAAGGGTGTGTTTGGTAAGGATCAGGTGTCAGATTTGCCATTTTGTGACCACTGCGTGCTTGGAAAACACCATAGGCTTTCTTTCTCATCTAGTAGTCATAAGACGTCTAGAGTCTTAGAGTATATTCATATGGACTTGTGGGGTCCTAGGAGCAATCCCACTTTTGGGGGCAATAAGTATTTTTTGTCTATTATTGATGACTTCTCTAGGCGAGTATGGGTTTATTTGTTGAAGGAAAAATCTGATACTTTTCAAAAATTTAAAAATTAGAAAATTCAATTTGAAAATCAAACTGGTAATAAAATAAAATTTTTGAGAACGAATAATGGTCTTGAGTTTTGTAATGTTGATTTTGACAATATGTGCATTGAGAGTGGCATTACTAGACATAAAATAGTACCTTATACTCCACAACAGAATGGAGTTGCTGAGAGGATGAATAGGACCTTACTTGACAAAGTTAGGTGTATGATGTTGAGTTCTGGTGTGCCTAAGTCATTATGGGGTGAGGCTATTATGACTGCTTGCTATTTGACCAATTTGACTCCTTCTGTTGTTTTGAATGGTGATACTCCTTATCAACATTGGTATGGTAAATGTGCAGACTATTCTATGTTGAGGACCTTTGGTTGTGCTGCTTTCTCTCATTAGAGTGAGGGAAAGCTAGAACCTAGAGCTAGGAAGTGTGTCTTCTTGGGTTATCCTAAAGGTGTTAAGGGATATATGTTATGGGATAGAAACCAAAAGAGTGTCAAAATCATTATTAGTCAGGATGTCACATTTAATGAAGTAGATATGCCATGTCTTAAGGATGAGTCTGATTTGGTGAGTGAGAAACAACAAGATAGTGAAGAGCCTATGGTTGAGGTGGAGAGAGTGAGTATCCACATTCTTGTTACCCCCTAGTGAGGTGGAGAATGATACTCAAGTTCAGCCTATTACTGAGGAAGAGAGTAGTGAGGATGTGGAAGAAAAACATCCTGTTGACCAAGACCCTTTAACCAATTACCAATTGATTAGAGATAGAGAGCGAAGACCACATAGGATTCCTCAAAGATTAGGAATTGACTATAATCTTGCTTATGCCAGTTATCAAGAATTAGTTGACAAAGAGCCAAATACATATGATGAGGCAATTAAAAGTGAAAACTCTAAGGAATGGGTCAAAGTAATGAAAGAAGAAATGAATTCACTTTATAAAAATCAAACATTGGAATTAGTTCCTAAGCCAAAAGACAAATCCTTAGTGGGTTGCAAATGGATTTATAAAGTGAAAGAGGATATTAGTGGGAACGAACCAATAAGATTTAAAGCTAGGTTGGTAGATAAGGGGTTCACACAAAAGGAGGGGGTAGACTATAATGAAATCTTTTCTCTCGTTGTTAAGTATACCACTATAAGAGTAATGCTTGCCTTAGTTGCACATTTTAATTGGGAACTTGAACAACTAGATGTAAAAACTGCATTTTTGCATGGGGACCTTGAAGAAAAGATTTATATGTGTCAACCTAGGGGTTTTGAAGATAAAAATAAACCTAATCGTGTGTGTTACCTTAAGAAATCTTTATATGGTTTGAAACAGTCCCCTAGGCAATGGTACAAATGCTTTGACTCTTATGTGCATTCCATTGGGTTTAAGATGAATGAATTTGATCACTGCCTATATTTTCAATAACATAATAATAACTATGTATTTTTATTGTTATATGTTGATGACATGCTTTTAATTGGCCCAAATTTAAAGGTGATAAATGAAATAAAAATAATTCTAGATAAAGAATTTGACATGAAAGATCTAGGAAATGCTAGAAAAATCCTAGGAATGGAAATTTAGAGGAATAGGTCAAATTCATGTTTATTTCTACACCAATCATCTTATGTTTTGAAAATATTGAAAAAATTTGGTATGCATGATTGTAAACCTATTTCCTTACCTTTGGCTAGCCATTTCATATTGTCTAAAGAACAGTCACCTGCTCATGAAGAAGAAAAAGAATACATGAGTAAAATACCGTACTCTAATGTCATTGGATTTATAATGTATCTAATTGTGTGTACTAGATCTGACTTAGCTCACACAATTAGTACACTTAGCAGGTTTATGTCTAACCCTGGTCCTAAACACTGGGAAGCTCTGAAATGGTTGTTAAGATATCTGAAAGGTTCATGTGACATTGGCTTATTGTATAAACATAAAACTGAAGGAGTGAAACTAAAAGGATTTATAGATTTTGACTATGCCGGTGATAGGGATAATAGAAAGTCTATGTCGTCCTATGTGTTTACTTTATGTGATGCTTGCATTAGTTGGAAGTCACAACTTCAACACATAGTTGCTCTTTCTACTACCGAATTTGAATATATAGCTGCCACTAAAGCTATTAAAAAAGCATTGTGGTTTAAGGGTTTACTCAAAGAACTAAGTGTTTTGAGTGATGACGTGATTTTATATTCAGATAGTCAATCTGCTATTCATTTGTGCAAAAACCCTGTGTTTCATGAACGCACTAAGCACATAGATGTCAGACTTCATTTTATACGTGACATTGTGTCTCAAGATATTGTTAAACTTGAGAAAATATTGTCTAAGTATAACCCTTCAGATATAGGAACTAAGGTTCTCACGTTGGTCAAGTTTAGAAGCTGTCTTGCACTTCTAAACGTTGGTAAAAGGTAAGTGAACTTTCAATCTGTTTGGTACTTGTGTCAACTAATAAATTCGTTTACTTGTGTGTAGGCCTTGTTAGGTATCAAGGTGGAGATTTGTTGAGGTGTGATACCCAACAAGTCCAAGGCGATGATGTTTTTAGTCGGGTAAGTTATCTATCATAGGCCTCGGCCCAGGATTGATAGTTATATTGAGAGGTTCAATCCCACAAAGAGGTGGCCCATCAAGAAGATAGCCTAAGCACATTTATTTTAGTTTTGAGGAAAGTTGGGCTTGGCCTAGCTGCTTAACACAAAGACCAAGCCCATTTCTTCCACTGCCCATTGTCTTATCCAAAAGCCCACATATATAAGTCCTTATTTGACCTAACTTCTTCAGTTTTATTCACCCAGCCGATTCCTACGCAAGTTTGTTTTCTGCTTCCCTTATCCTATCTCAATCATTTCAAATAACCCGATAGTTATCCTCATTCTTGGAGAGATCTTTCCTGGTTCTTGGGAGTTATCTAAATCTTTAAATCGGGGATATAGGAGGCACCGAATGGTGTGAGAAATAGGGAGAAGAGAGAGAGAGAGTCGAGAGTGAGAAGATGGTTCTCCTTGGTGGGGTTTCTTCGTCCTTGTGTGGGTGTGCGATTCTCGGTTGTGGGTTTTGTGTTTAAGGCAGTTTTGGGTGTTGATTGAATACGGTTCTTAGGTTGTGCTTGGAACCGATTCTTGGTTATCTTTTGTGGGTGTCGAATTGATCAACGCTGAGCCTTGAAAATCCACCTTTTCTTCTTCACAGGCAGCAGCAGCTAAAGGGAGTTTGCTATTCTATTTTTAGCTTGTTGTTCATTCTTTTTACTTACTGTTTTGCTGTAATTCTTTGCCCTAACGATCTGTTCTTGTATTTGTTTTGCGAGGCACAATCACAACAATATCAGGCATTGAAATTCCTTCATCGAGCCTGACGACCAAAGTGCCCGTTTGGCTGGTCACAAGCTTGTTAGCTTCTTCTTTGGTGATGTCATTATAAGCTTGACGAACAAATTCGTTCGAGAAACCGCCCAGTAGGCCTACCTTCCCAGTCAAGAAGAAGTAGGTGAATTCGCTTGGAACATAGGCCTTGGAGGTTTCCCCGATGAATACGATAACCACATCGAAGTCCCCATCGTTAAACCACCAGGACACTACTCCCACCGGTACCGGGACTGCATTTCCTTTCTCAATCGTCAACACTTGTTCTCGTGATGCTTCGTGGGATATCATCCCAACCGTACAGCTGCCTGCGCCCGCATATATATGCATGCGTGGGTGCGTGATTAATAAGGGTAATAATTAGCTACTCAATTAACCTTTTTGAGAGAAATTAATTAATTAATTACCTTGAAGGACGTAGCCAATCTTGGGGGAATCGCAGTAGTGGGGGAGGGCGAAACCACGGGGATGCAGAAGAAGCTTTCCGACGCCGATCTTGGAGTGGGCAAGTAACAAAAAGTTAGAAGTAGACCAACTGTGATAGGAACCGCCATCTCCCTTAAAGATCTTACTATCAGCCGCTTGTGGTGATAACTTCTCCTTCATCATCATCATGTCCATCACGTACACTTGCCAATCAAATTATATAAATAATATTACGGATCAAAGAAGATAAATGGATAGATGAGCACTGCCGGGTGCACATGCATGTACATGGGTTATATATATATATATATAGAGAGAGAGAGAGAGAGAGGCTAAAGACATACTGAGCCTCTTCACCTTTCACCTTTTAACTATTTTGACTTATTAACCCCTCAACTTTTTATTTTGAATATATTAGATATCTCAACTATAAATTTTGTAACAATTACAAACTTTAGTGCAACAAGCATTACATGTGAATTACACACGCAGTTTGATGTGGGCCCCACATTGATTAAGCCAATGAGAGCATGTCACATGTCTAGCTGCTGCAAGAGAAGAAAAGGCCAGCGGCCGGCTAGAGGCAGATGACGTGGCGAACAATCGCTTCAAATGAGCGAGAAGCAAGACAACACTGCCCATGTCGCTGCCTGACCGACCTCCTACGTCGCCGCATCGCTACTAGCAGCCTAATCGACGCTATCGCAAGCCCCTCAACTCCAATCAACGTCATCGCTGCCCCCAACCTCAATCGATGCCCAACACCGAGATCTACCTGCAACCGACCTCCCACACCTCCCCCCGACCCCAATCGAAGTCATTGCCCAAATCTACCCGCGACCAACCTCCCACATTGTTAGCCAAGATTTATCTACCCATGCCTAGTCGCTGCTATTGACGACTCCCTGACCTCAGTCGACACCTCCCATGCTATTGACGATCACCGACAGAGGGAGAGAGAGCGAGCGAGAGGTCGCCGAAAACAAAGAAGTCTGTGAAGGAGGAAAAATGAGATGATATGTTGCACGCACCTCAATCAGGTGTGTAATACATGCGTTGATCTAGGTGTCTATAAAATTCAAAATTAAAAGTTAAGAGGGCTGATAGATTTTTATTTAAGTTAAGAGGACAAAATAGTTAAATAGTAAAAGGTGAAGGGCTGAATATATCTTTAGCCTATATATAAAAGAAAATTTGTAGTTGTAGCTATTGGGTTAGGGCACCTCTAATTATATCTAAATTAGGAAGCCACCAATTGCTCTTTGGATAACCTTTTTAAATATAAACATCCCATCTTCATAAAGTCTTGGCATCGCAATTCATCTTAAATATCTCATTTATAAAGAAAAAAAAAAGATAATGTTCTCTTTTTTTTTTTTTTTATAAAAAAGGACTATTTATTATTAGTCTTGTGATTTAGAGAAGAAATTATAATTTTTATTATTTTTCATAATAAATTCTTCTGTCTTTATTCTTAATTTTTTATTCATGCCTTTATTTGTTGTGAGATTTTTTACAAAAAATTTGTATATTTAATTTTTTTAAAAGTTATTAATTTTAATTCTGTCCTTATTTTTACAACATTAGCTATCAAGAATGGCAAAAATGCACCGAAGGGGGCGGGGGGTACTTGATTTTGGTGTGTTCATACTTTATAATAAATAATTAATATTTTATTATGAGATACACCACGACGATGCACGTGTCCAACAAGTGGCGAGGATGCATACAAGGAAGGGATGGCGGGGAGTGCAATTTTGTTCACCCCCTTTAACGGGGGTGAACTTCACCCTCACAAAAATTGTGAGGGTGAAAAAGGCAAAGGAATGACAATCAATGTTGATTGTCGTTCCGTTACTTTATTCACCCTCACAAAAACTGTGAGGGTGAAGTTCACCCCGTTAAAGGGGGTGAACAAAATCGCACTCGGATGGCGGGGGGCTGCGGAGACCAGGTCGGGTCGCCCATCATGCAAATGGAAACATAGAAGGGACACGTCAATATGATCTTCTGCGCACCACGTGATTCGTACAAACACCTTATCGTCATCTTCCAGTCCTTGCGATTGACGAAAATAGGAAAATATTATTTTTTATAAAAAAAAGAAATTGCAAGTGTAAATAAAAAAATATGTGAAATTTTTTTATAAATATAATTTTTAATATAAAAAATAGTTATTTAATTTAAAAATAAATATAAATTTTATAATACATTCAAACAAATTCTACAAATAAATTTTAGAAAAAATAAAAACTTTTAAGAAAAAGATAAAAAAAATTCATCTCTATTCATTTATAAAAATGTGCTTTTAAATTGAAAAAATATTTTTTATATTGTCTTAATATTATGAAAGTAATATTATTTATCTAGATTTAAGATCGGCATCTCTAATTTAATTGACACATTTTCATTAGAAACCTTCATATTTGTATCTCTTCAATTTTTAATAAAAATGTATCACTAGTCTAGATAAATAATATTACTCTATTATGAAATGGTTATGAAAAGTCTCTAAAATTATAAAAGTAATCCAAAAATATTTCTTAATGCTTCAGAAATAAAAATATTTTGAAAATACAAAAATAATGCCCTCAACAAATTTTCATGTATCATAGATTGTGATGTATCAATGATAAATATAGATCACCCAAACTAAAAATAGATTCTCAAATTTAATAAAATATTAAATTTTGATTAAATTAAATATTAATGTTTAAGTAAATTTTGATTAAGAACTCACTAATCTTCCAAATTTTGTCCTTTAATACTCTAGCTTTAATAATTTTGTTTGTCTTCTTGTACTTTTATGTCTTTTTATGTAACCACTCAAATTTTTTTGTTATTTTTATTATATTTTTTAATTTATTTTTGAATCAATTTAACTATTATATTTTAATTTTTTTATGATAATTTAAATTTTTTATTATTTTAATTATACTATTTAAACTATATTTTTAAATCAATTTAATCTCTATATGAATATTAATATATATTATAAACATCATAATTAATATTATCATAATTATTTATTTCTTGATTGTAAGAAAAATCCTTGAGATCAGCAGTCTGCTAACAGTCCTACCAACAATCACTGAAGCATGAAAATGGTTTGGAGATTTTTTTTTTTTTTTTGATGTTTCTAAAATTGTAAAGATGACCCGAAACTTTTTTGAATTATTTTTACAATTCACAACCTGAAACTTTTTTGGATTATTTTTATAATTTATAAAACATCTTAGAGGTATTTTATAAATTATAAAAAATAGCCAAAAATGCATTTTTGGCAATCGATAAAGAGAAGAATAATCTGCCTGAAGCACTCCATCTCTTTTCATTATCTCCCGTAATTTATATATGAATCTGTTTGTATGCAAGAGGGGCTGGAGAGAAAGAGAGATTAATCAGGTGGGTGCGTGTTTTGGACGGACAAAACAAAGAAGGAATAAGGCAAAAGGCACTGGAAATCATGCAAAGGAGAGAGGGGCAATCGTTTCTGTATTTTTCATATTAACAATATATTATATTATATATATAATGCATTGGCAGTAAGGGTAGAACATTTCTCCCTTAATTTCAGTTTCACTTTGCGAATGCAATACTGCGCCTGCACAGCTCATCTCCTCAATTGCCTTTTTTTTTTTTTCTTTTTTCTTTTCAATCCCATCGCTACTGCTATTTCTCCCTTCGTTGTCGGATCTGACTACTTTCCCTACTTTGATGGTCTCCATCATATCTCTTGTTGGAAAATTGAAACAAAATGAATCATTAAATCAAATTAGAGTTACCTAATTATTACACAATAGAGATAAGATTAAATAATTGAATTATTGATGTAAACAGTAAGTCTTATTTGTATCCACAATCTAAGTATCACACGTATAGAGAAAAAAATATTTGAGAGATTTTTTAGAGAGGTTTTTTACAAACTCTATTTTTTTTTTTTTTTTTGTCTTCCTTTTCAAAAACAGATACACTAGCGGCCCATCTACCCACTTTCTCTATGAACGAAGAAAGAAGGTTCAACTGTCATTGACAGTTTTTTTTGCAACTGCACACAACGGTTGTAGATCTAGATTCAAGTTTGGATTTGGATTCGGATTCAGAACCCGTTATGGGCGAATCTACTCAGGTACACAACTCGAATTTACTTCATCTTTCACTCGCATATAATAGGTTTATATACTCATATACTCTCATTTCTCTGTGTGTTCCATACAAACAAATAGGTTGTATGATCAGAATATTCTTTTCCCAAGAGCTTGTTGTTATACAATTGTTAGATATATTAGTAGCTCCATTAGTCAAGTAGAATCTATATGCTATACTCCATAACTATTAAGTCACATTTATTCATATTTAGATTTCAATTTGATTTATCACTATTTTAATAAAATTTGTATTCACAATTATAATTCAACGAATGATCATAATTGGTCGACTTGTGAATACATCCAAATGTAACACTCAAATAAATCTTTTCTTCTTTCTGAAATCTTTCCATCATAATTCAACCATTTTTCTAGATATGCTCCATTCGATCGGATCATACATGGTCTTTGGTAGCATTCCAAGATAGCTGCACTGAATCATAACTTCAAGAAATAATTAAAAGTCAAAGGGTATTTTACGAGATCCTTGAGAGCTCGAGGGTCTCACACAACTAAAAGAAGAGATCTATATATTTTGTTATCCTATTTTGGTCGAACTTTGCACACATGGTATGAAACACATGCTACCGTATTATTTTCCTTTCCCCATGGAACGTATGTCTCATTTTATATAAATATCGTACATGTGATATTTTAGATACACTCAGTATCTAACTTGAGTTCACAACTCTACTTTTCACATATCTGTTAAGTAGGACTCCCACCTGGAATTCTTAAACAGGTAAGGTGAGAAGTGGTTGTTTGTGTGAGAAAGCCAATCATCTATCCGACATACCTTTAATTATTACACTCAACAATAGACACGAAACATTTTACGTAGCATTATGCATGAAGCATTGTATAAATGTGCAAGCATTATAAATTTTGTGTATTAAACACAATTGGCAGTAAAAAAATAACATGAATCATTTATTGACATAAATTGGAAAAATAATAATATTATATTAATGTTCACAAAAAAAAAAAATACATTTAACGTCTACGCATTCTTAAGGATTTAACATGACTCTGGAATAAATATCTTAGAATGGGTTTTTGTTAACGGATCTGCTATCATTTTGTGTATAGAGATATACTCCAAGCACACATTCTTCTATGCAATAATATCTCTCACAAAATTATATCTTGTGTCAATATGTTTGGTTTTTGAAAGATATTTGGGATCTCTAGTAAATACTATTGCAGCTTGACTGTCGCAATTTACAATAACAAAATTCAACAAATCATTCACAACTCCCAAGTGGTTCAGAAACCTTTTCAACCAAATAACTTCTTGTACTGCAATTGATAATGCTACAAAATCAACTTTTATGGTAGACAAAATGGCTGCACTCTCACCCTACAATTAAAACACAATAAAAACACATTAAAACTTTTATATTTTTTCTTTATTTTGGTGAGAGGTTTATACTCGTCAGTGTACGAGTGCAGTTGTAGTCCAAATTTAAATTTATATTTTCTGGATGAGTCCAGGTCGTCCACTGAGAGATTTATTTATGGCAAAATAAAAAGAATGTCACAAACACACACACACATTTGGATGAATTGGAAACATGATTTTTTTTTTATAGATTTTCAAATAACAGGTGCTAGGAAATAAAGTAAGACAAAAGTTAAAATAAACACTGAATGTAAAAATATAGGATTAAATAAGTCTTGAGTTAAGGCAATTTCAGCACCAACCCATTGATTCTCAATTTTTAGTAGAAAAGATTAGTAACATTAATTTAATTTCAGATATGAGGGTTTGTTATTAAATGCAATTAGAGATGATGATAGTTCTAATTTAAGCAATCCCCATACATGATATGTGAGATTCTAGTTTAAGCAACTACAATAAATCCAATTACAATTAATACACAAAACAACTAAATTAATCATCCGGATTTGGGTATGATAGCGTTTCCAATTCTAGTAACTCTCATACATGGCATGAAAGCTCTAAGTTAGGCTTACGCTCCAATCCAAACCTAGTGATTTCTTAATTTAAAAATACACACTCATATTAAAATTTAAATTAATATTACTCATTTAAAGCGTAGCTTTCTTTGGGAATCATTGGCGTTGGACACTGTCCTTGCCTTAACCCAAGATTGGGTTTAGCTACTCATCTTTATTTGTAAATTAATTAACATAAATTTAAATGGCGTAATTTAAATGACAAGAATTAAAATAGCAGAAACTAACCGGCCATTTAGGCGGTGAATATTTAAAAGACAAGAATTAAAATTGCAGAAATTAAGACGCATAAACTAACCGGCCATTTAGGCGGTAGATAATTAAGTAACAATAAATAACATAAGAATTCAAGAGAAGAAAGAAAGAAAGTAAGATCACATGAGAGAACAATAAAGAAAAGAAAAGAGAACAAGAACAATTCTTAAAGAGAAAATATAAGAAAACAACTAAGCTTTGATTCAAGAATAATAATCACACCTTTACAAATGCAATCAAGTGACCTATTTATAGGCCACAAGATGCAATACAAACCACACAATTTCAATTATTCAACTAGACATAATTATATATAATGGGCACTCACACACTTAAAGTTAAATGGATTTTAGCTATAATACATAATTAAAGTTAAATGGATTTTAGCTAAAATACATACCTAATAAAGCACTCATAAAGTTAAATGGATTTTAGCTATAATACACAACTAATAGTTAAATGGATTTTAGCTAAAAGACACACCTAATAAAGCACTCACATAAAAAATAAAAATAGATTTCTATAAATTGATTTTTAATCTTCATTAGGATTAAAAATAATCCTTGGGTCTTCTTCAAATGATATCTTTCATGGGATGCTCAAGTTGGGTCTTAATTCTTCATGGACTTTAATTTTTTCATGGACTTTAATTTTCCATGGGCTTGAATTCTTTTTTCTTCATGGGCTTGAATTCTTCATTCTTCATAGACTTGAATTCTTTTTGGGCTTGAATTCTCCATTCTTCATGGGCTTGAATTCTTTTTGGGCTTCCAAGTCCACCTTCTTCATACCTATAAATAAGCAATTTATTAATAAATCATCTATTATATTATATATATATTGATATGATATATTATATAGGATATTATATGCTTATATATTATATAGATAATTCATGCATGCATTTCATTGAGTATATATAAGTATTATATTTACATGTTTATTATAATATATTATATATTATATATATAGATAAATATTACACATAACTATTCAATTAAACCAATTTAAAATCAAAACGGGGGTTATAATTATAACAAAAATTTTACAAAATTAACCACTAATCATACCCCCCGACTTAAACATTGCTAGTCCCTTAGTAATCAGACTATACACTTGCTAAGCTTTATTCGCAATAACTGTATGAATGTAAAAATTTCAAATTCGAAACCGAAATGCATAAAATCGAATAAGTAATTTAGCATTCTAAATCAAGTTTTTAGTTAAAGGTCATATAATATCAGGGATGGCAATTAGCATAACCAACACACAAACTTACTCCCTTGAAGTTTTGACTTCAAACCTTACTGTGGATTTTCCCTCCAAAAAATGATTCCTCAGGTGTACACACAAAATGGTGCACCATTATAAGAGTAAATGTAGAACAAGTTCAAAACTTGGTGTCATCCCAAATACAAGGAACGTATTTTCATGAAAGAACAGGGAAAATGACATAGCTTCATGACTGGAATAATACTCTAGATGAGTAACTTTTGAATTTAAACATGATTCCCTACTCCAAACTCGAATTCTGAGATCACATGATTTATAGCATTAAGAGGGACCAGACCAGATTGTAATGGGGCTATGAGGTTAATACTGGTTGTCAAATAAAAAGGTAAAGTGTGCAAATGGTGTGTTGGATTTTTTTTTTTTTTTAACACTTGTATCAAACTGGACAATTTTTTTTTTTTTTGAAACACTTGTGTTGAATAGCTAAGATAATTCTTTTTTTTTTCTTTTTCACTTTTCTCTTTTTCTCTTTTTTTCTTTTTTTTTCTTTTTTTTTAAATATGAAAATAACTAGACAGACTAATTCCCATAAACACACCAGGTTGGACAAAATTCATATGGTTATAGGTTAAACGAGGGTAACGAAAAAAAAATTGTACTACAGTTGGCTCAATGGGCTAGTAAGGGAGGTTAATGTAAAGAAATAAAAGGTTAATAAGCCCAAGATGAAAGAAATTGATCCCTCTATCATGCTTCAAAATAATGCTACTCAGTCATCTAATTCAGAATTTGAAACCAGTCAAATTCATCAGCTATCATACTAGACATTCAAAGCAAATTGATGTTTTGAAGCCATTGAAAATATGAGATAAACAATAAAGCATATTTAGAGTAAGTGTTATTTCACTCAGAATTAACGGTTATTAGGCTCAAACACTCACTTGGGTAATAGTCTCCACTTCTATTGAGGGATCATTCAATGTATTAATCAGCTAATTACTGTTACCTTTGACTTTATGACCAATAACCAATTTTAAATTTTGAATACCCGATGAATGCAAATTACTTGTTTTAATGCATATACGTTTTCAAATAAAAAATCAATACATTCATGTTCCGTATTGCAAACTTAACCAGTTATTAGTGCATAACTCCAAAGCTTTAGGAATAGCACAATCTTTTTTTTTTTTAAATAAAAGCAGATAAAGATAATCAATTCACACAAGACTACAAGCATGCAATAGCAAATTCATAGTTAATCATGAACCAGATAATTCATAACTAGACCTTACACCCTTCAACTTGAATTGCAGTAATAAAATAAGGTTGTTAGGAATATCTGTAACTCCACAAGTCCATAGATTTACTGTGAACTGCTAAAACTCAAACAAATAAATGAGCATACCATATAGTTATATATTTATATTTTCATACCAAAATAAAAATTGCATGCAAGTCATAAGATAAACAAAATGCGTCTCAAGAGTACAAAGAGTACTCCTTACTCAGCCATCTTATCATAGACTTGCTTAACAATATTTCACAGTTTTTTTTTTTTAGAGCACAAGAAAAGAAATTTCATGCAAGTTGTATGATAACTAGATGCGTCTCAAGAGTACAAAAAGTACTCATTACTCAGCCATCTTATCATAGACTTACCTAACAACATTTCATAGTTTTTTTTTTTTTTTTAGGAACACAACCAAGAAAAATCCTGCAAGTTGTACAATAATTAGATGCGTCTCAAGAGTACAAAAAGTACTCCTTACTCAGCCATCTTAACAAAGAGTACTCCTTACAGTGATAAATCTAAATTAATCGGACCTTTTTGACGTTTGTTTCTGATTGCCTTAGACCAGTCTATCCGAGGCTCATAAGGATCGTGTTGTGGAACATAAGCATGTAATTTCTCTAGCAGCTCCTCAATGGTAGATGCAGAAATGAGAATTTTTCTTGCTAAAAGAGAAATGAACTTTTGATCCACAGCCTGATCAAGAAAAGAGAGCAACCCATCAAAAAAATGGTTAACATTTAAGAGTCCAATGGGTTTGGCATGTAGATCGCTCTTGGCCTAGGAGATTATACAGAAGATTTCTTCAAGTGTACCAAAACCTCCTGGTAAAGCAATGAAGGCATCTGACTGATAAATCTTACAAGCCATGCGCTCAGACATAGAATTTGTTTCTATAAGTTGACCGCGTGTAATCCCAGAAATATGTGGTTCAGCCCAAGGGATTGGCATTACACCTAACACATATGATTTTCCAAGATGTGCAGCTTGTGAAACACAACCATTCAATCCACGACTTCCCCCTCCATATACCAAATTAATTTTTTTCTCTCCTAATTTTAAGCCAAGTTCGCTTGCTGCAAGTGCGTAACAACTATCGCTCCCAAGTTGAGAGCCACATAGTACACATATGGTCTTGATTCGACGAACTGACTGACCTTCCATTTATGTTTGTTCCTTCTGTATGCCCTGAAGAGAGGTTTGGTGATCAAAAGCAGTTATACAAAAATTTAACAATAAATAAACACAAACAAAAAAAATCATGCATATATACAAGTAGTTGTGATTGTGGCTCACATCTTCATCTGGTTTTACGTCTAGAAACGGCTTAAACACTGTCTATGAAGTAGGGATAGGCTTCCCATCCAATTTTCTTATAGATTGGCAAACAGGGTCATTTTTAGTCAGATTTCCAAGACTATAGCGTTGGTTGTCACTTATGAACTGGTCCCATAAAGCAAGAAGTTCTCTTTGCACTATTCCACTCGGATGTGTCTCAAGAGTCAATCAGATATCATCCAAAGACTCCTTACTCAGTCCATCCTTTATGAAACTAATTTTATCTTCTCGATTTACGGATGTAAACCCCACAGATTTGCATCGTGTGTTACAGGTCCAACGAGCACATTTATAACAACCATTCACTCTTTTTGCTCTTCGTTTTTTCGCAAAACTACTCTTCCCCAAACCTGGAAAATGCTTAAAATTAGGTGAAGCTTCGCCAGCTAATCGAACTTTTGCTTCGATCAGCCAACGAACATCTTCAGGGATGTTATTACGCATCAATAGTTTAAGTCTTTCACACCTACCAGCATAAATTTTTTTTAAATCATTCATTGGGAGAGATGGATAGTACTTGCGAATTTCTGAGAGTCGAGGATCCATTTTTTTTTTTTGTAATTAAAAGACAACTATAATAAGAGAAAAATAAAAACTATAAATCTTACAAAATGAACGAAAGTACCTGATCGGAGAACAACACAAAAGAGAGAAGACTGAGCTTGCTTGCAAAAGTGTGACTTGTCTCTTACAGATATGGAGTCTCTTATAGAGCAATGGGTGCCACTATTCCACACTCAGCTCGAGGCATGCCATAATTGCGCTGACACGCTTGGCGTCGTCTAGCGTCTCATTTTTCAACGTTCGACATTTTTTCAACGCTTGGTGCCTCCTTTTTCAACATTTGGCAGTGTGCCTCTTTCTTTATAGGGCAGTGTGATTGCACTGCCCGAGAAAAGTGGCTACCACCAGCGTCATTTCTGTCTCATCTTCTCTTTCAAAAAAAATAAAAATAAATAAAATAAATTTTTTAATTTTTTTTAAATTTTATTATATCTATTTTTTTGTTTAAATATGTATTTATTTATTTAAAAAAACAAAATTTTATTTATTATATATTTTTATTTTATTATTTTTTTTAGAGTTTTTTTTTTTCTTTTCTTCCAGTTAAGGATCAAATGAGTGGTTGCCCACCTAATCGTATAATAACTCCTATTCTTTACACCACTTTTAAAGTTATTTTCAAAATTATGTAAATTGATTTTTCTCTTGAATGCACATACATATTTTGAAAATATATCATCAGGAGGTGTTGGTTTTATTACATCAGAGCACGACACATTAATTCCCTCACACATGTTTGGTTTAATTTGATCCCCAATAATATAGACTAACCTAAAAGGTAGAAATTTAGGTTTAAATGTGGATAGACCTATGACATCTTCACATTTTGGCTCTCGGATTTTATCCTCTTCTTTCTCCCAGGTTTTTTCTTCTAAACTTGTTTCTTTTTGGTCTAATTTTTCTTCTATGACAGGGTACACCATCCTTGGGTTATCGGGTCTCTCAATTGGGTCATCACTCTTAGGGATGGGTGTTGGTTGGACCGACTCATGACCTATGAAATTTTGATTAGGTTGGGTTGGAAACTCGTCAGGCTCACTTACGCTCAAGGTCTGTGTTAACAAGGTCAACTGATCTAGAATATCACCTAAGGCTTTAGAGGTTTGGTCTTGAAATTCGGCCACTTGTGTAATAAGACTCATTTGACCTTGCATAAACTCTTGAAGGGTGTCCACTAAAAAATTTTCATCCTGAGGTTGATAAGTATTAAATCTAACCCCTTGTTCTAACTCGAATTGGTGAGACACTAGAGAGAAAGGTTCATGAGATTGGAATAAAGAGTCATCACTCCAAGGATAATTTCAATGGTCATAGGAATTGGGAAAATCAGTGTAAAGATCTGGGTCGTAGCCCGACAAATAATAATTCTCTCTCTGATTCTGGTTAAAAGAAAATCTCTCCTCACTGGGCTCGAGATGGCCAAATGCACTAGAAGGCATAGAAATGCTAAAATACTGAGACATATAGAATATGAAAATGACAATTCAACGACAGATAATGATGTTAATGAATCAATTAATACTTCAATAATCATACCTAATCGTAGTCTCTTGCACTGTTTAGTAACTAATGGTTATCTAAATATATATATTTTTTTATTTTTTTGCTATTTATTTTTTTAATTTTTTTTAATTTATAATTTTTTTTCTTTTTGTTTTTGCCACAATCTCCCCGGCAACGGCGCCAAAATTTGGCTGCACTCTCACCCTGCAATTAAAACACAATAAAAACACATTAAAACTTTTATATTTTTTCTTTATTTTGGTGAGAGGTTTATACTCGTCAGTGTACGAGTGCAGTTGTAGTCCAAATTTAAATTTATATTTTCTGGATGAGTCCAGGTCGTCCACTGAGAGATTTATTTATGGCAAAATAAAAAGAATGTCACAAACACACACACATATTTGGATGAATTGGAAACAGGAATTTTTTTTATGGATTTTCAAATAACAGGTGCTAGGAAATAAAGTAAGACAAAAGTTAAAATAAACACTGAATGTAAAAATATAGGATTAAATAAGTCTTGAGTTAAGGCAATTTCAGCACCAACCCATTGATTCTCAATTTTTAGTAGAAAAGATTAGTAACATTAATTTAATTTCAGATATGAGGGTTTGTTATTAAATGCAATTAGAGATGATGATAGTTCTAATTTAAGCAATCCCCATACATGATATGTGAGATTCTAGTTTAAGCAACTACCATAAATCCAATTACAATTAATACACAAAACAACTAAATTAATCATCCGGATTTGGGTATGATAGCGTTTCCAATTCTAGTAACTCTCATACATGGCATGAAAGCTCTAAGTTAGGCTTACGCTCCAATCCAAACCTAGTGATTTCTTAATTTAAAAATACACACTCATATTGAAATTTAAATTAATATTACTCATTTAAAGCGTAGCTTTCTTTGGGAATCATTGGCGTTGGACACTGTCCTTGCCTTAACCCAAGATTGGGTTTAGCTACTCATCTTTATTTGTAAATTAATTAACATGAATTTAAATGGCGTAATTTAAATGACAAGAATTAAAATAGCAGAAACTAACCGGCCATTTAGGCGGTGAATATTTAAAAGACAAGAATTAAAATTGCAGAAATTAAGACGCATAAACTAACCGGCCATTTAGGCGGTAGATAATTAAGTAACAATAAATAACATAAGAATTCAAGAGAAGAAAGAAAGAAAGTAAGATCACATGAGAGAACAATAAAGAAAAAAAAAGAGAACAAGAACAATTCTTAAAGAGAAAATATAAGAAAACAACTAAGCTTTGATTCAAGAATAATAATCACACCTTTACAAATGCAATCAAGTGACCTATTTATAGGCCACAAGATGCAATACAAACCACACAATTTCAATTATTCAACTAGACATAATTATATCTAATGGGCACTCACACACTTAAAGTTAAATGGATTTTAGCTATAATACATAATTAAAGTTAAATGGATTTTAGCTAAAATACATACCTAATAAAGCACTCATAAAGTTAAATGGATTTTAGCTATAATACACAACTAATAGTTAAATAGATTTTAGCTAAAAGACACACCTAATAAAGCACTCACATAAAAAATAAAAATAGATTTCTATAAATTGATTTTTAATCTTCATTAGGATTAAAAATAATCCTTGGGCCTTCTTCAAATGATATCTTTCATGGGATGCTCAAGTTGGGTCTTAATTCTTCATGGATTTTAATTTTTTCATGGACTTTAATTTTTCATGGGCTTGAATTCTTTTTTCTTCATGGGCTTGAATTCTTCATTCTTCATTGGCTTAAATTCTTTTTAGGCTTGAATTCTCCATTCTTCATGGGCTTGAATTCTTTTTGGGCTTCCAAGTCCACCTTCTTCATACCTATAAATAAGCAATTTATTAATAAATCATCTATTATATTATATATATATTGATATGATATATTATATAGGATATTATATGCTTATATATTATATAGATAATTCATGCATGCATTTCATTGAGTATATATAAGTATTATATTTACATGTTTATTATAATATATTATATATTATATATATAGATAAATATTACACATAACTATTCAATTAAACCAATTTAAAATCAAAACGGGGGTTATAATTATAACAAAAATTTTACAAAATTAACCACTAATCACAAAACTACACAAGTTTGTTTCTTACTACTCCATTAATAAATAGAAAAACATATTCAGAGATAGATTTCCTTTCATCTAAATCTCATCCCCAATCAACATCAATATATCCCTCAAGGTGTAGATTTTTTCCTTAATAACAGAATGAATAATCCATTGTACCATTTCAATACCTCATTATCCTTTTTACGGCTTTCCAATGGGGTTAGCCTAGGTTTGATTTGTAACACCCATCTTTTTCGGGCGTTTTATAACTTGAGACAATTTTGGGATTACAATTTTTTTTTTAAAAAAACTAATACTAAACCATTTCATGCCTCATATCTAACCCAAAATTTTCATATATTTATCTCGAAAGAGAATCATCATAAACATTAAATGCGAAAATTAAAATCGAACCTATCATCTTAATATTAATCATAAATCAATTCTTACATCCTCATTAACCATAAATAAGGTTATATATCATCATTTCTCAAAATGTTCAGAATTTGAATTAGCAGAACTTAAATACATGGGTTACATAATATACATTCAATTCATCATATACTTTGCTAATTGTTATTTCATGCATCATTCATCCTCATTTCTGTTACAATTTCCATCTGAAACATTTGAATATTCCAAGGGCAAAACCCAAATTAGATGACAAATCATCTAAGTAAGGGAACAAAAACATATTTCATGCATGGATGCAAAATGTCATTTTTCATTTCATTTCGGTTTGAGCTGATCGTATCTTATTGCTACTCACCATTGGAAAAGTAGCGGTCCCGGCCCGTACTCTCAAACCCTTATGCAAATGCATAATCAATAATATCATCGTGTACATATGTAAATTTCATTATCAATACATATAAATGCAATCTACATGAACATATTCACATCAAGACGTGAAACATGATAAAATCATTTACTTAAAATAAAGTTTTCTGGGTCGAACCACTTACCCACTTACCTTCTCAAGTTTATCGGGATACCTCAATATTCGCGTCTTGTCTTGAAATACATGCATCATCTCGATTTACGTGTCAACCTCAAAATTCGCACAAGTAACTTCAACTTAAATCTCAAAGCACCCTAATTATCATATTTATTTAAATAAGCATTAAAACCAATTTTTTTCAGAATTTCTTGCATTTTCTTTATTTTTCTCCCTATTTTTTCCTATTTTTCCTCAATAGATTCAAACTAAATATTTCTTAAATATTTCACTATAAAAATTCATAAAATAACATTTTTGAATTTCTAAAATTTTTTAGGAAATATTACTCACCTTGAAGATATATCTCTGAAAGTTACGATTTCATAATAAGCGGCCTAGGTTTCTGTAGAAAACACGAATTTTAGTAAACCTAACCTCTAAAACTTTTACATAGGGTTAAAGGGAATTAAATATGGGTCATAACTGAAAAATTTTGATAAAAATGGGCCCCACGCTCTCTCACGTGCCCTTTGAAGGTGGCCCATGAACTTTTATGCGTAGCCGTGACAACACTACGTTACTTTTGTATTTCGACCATAACTCTCTCATTTTAACTTTGATTCGACCCTCGTTTGAACCTACGGGTCCCTCTCTTCCCCCTCTATAGGAATATTAAAAAACAAAGGGCTTACCTTGAATTTTTTGTGACTATTTGGGACAAATTTCGACGAAGACCCGAAACTCCGTCGAGACTAGTTCTCATTTGCTTCTCCTTTGATTCCTTCCTTTCTTCTTACAGAATTTTTTCTCCTCTCTCAAGAAAAAGCTCTTCACCTTAGAATCTCTCAAGCCTTAAACTCCCTTGGAATGATTTGAGAACAACTCATGGTCCTTATTTGTAGATTTCTCGGACTAATCACATAACACCACTTGTGAATTGATAAACTTTGGACTCCAAAGACTCAAAACTAGAATTAAATGTTATTTGAAATCCAAATCCATATTGATTTGAGTTTTAGAATCCACCAATCACTTGACGCCACTTGTCTTTTGGTAAGATTTGTACTCCAAAGACTCAAAACTAAAATTGAATGTTGCTTGAAATCCAAAGCTATATTGGATTGAGTTTTGAAATCCAAAGATAATACCCTACGCTTCTTCCAAATGTCATTTTTGCCCTTATTTCAAGTCTTCAAGCTTTAATATTTTACCACATAAACTCCTAGTTTAATCCTTATTTCATTTAGGTAATTCTTTAATTACGATTACACATTCAAACATCGAATTAATTCTCATTTTACATCTTTATTACCCTTGAAAATTTCTTAAATTGCAAATACACTATCTAACGTCAAATTAATTTGCATTACGCTACTAAAAATGCAAAATTAATAATTCATAACTTACTTGAAAAGAACGATTTCACCCCAGTGTTCTCACTAGGCTATTTATTCATCCCAAAACCACCTCAGGGTTGATCCTTACGCGAAACTAGAGCCTCTTTAGGGTTCCGTTTATTTTTCGAAAGTCTCCTATGATGATTTGGTTTTTCAGCTTAAATTAAAGCTGTATTTTAGCTATATCGAAAATCGTCTCAATTTCGATTTCTTTTAATACCATAAATCCTATATCGGAAACGCTCATCGAGATTATATCATTTTTCATAGACATTTACACTTTGGGGCATTCCCTGCAATCGATTCGGTACTTATAATTGTTATCAAACTAATTTTTTGGTATTCTAAACTTGCTTAAATTATGTGGCAACCTCACGAAAATATGGGTTCTTACATGATTCATATCTACTCACCATGCCAACCACATAGCAAATATCTGGTCTTGTGCACATCATAGCATACATAAGACTATCCACGGCATTAGAATAAGGAACTCTAGCCATCTGTTCATTTTCTTGTGGAGTTTTAAGACACATATGTCTAGTTAAGCCTTCCCCTTTAGCAATTGGAGTATCTACAGGCTTGCAGTCTTGCATGTGAAATCGTTCAAGAATTTTTCGAATATATGGCTCTTGAGGAAGAGTTAACAATTTATTTGAACGATCTCTCTTGATCTGAACACCAAGAAAATATGTTGCTTCGCCTAAGTCCTTTATCTCAAGCTTGGAGGACGACCATTCTTTGATACTTAAAAGATACTCCTTATCATTCCCAAACAAAAGTATGTCAACATAAAGAGATAAGATTACAAACTTATCATTAGATCTTTTGACATACACACAGTGGTCCTCATCAATCATTTGAAAATCACATGAGATAATCGATTGATGAAACCTTAAGTACCACTGTCTGGAAGATTGTTTCAATCCATAGATGGATCTCATGAGTGTGCACATTTTGTGCTCTTAACCCTCTTTCGTGAAACCTTCGGGTTGTTCCATATAAATTTTCTCTTCTAGTTCGCCATTTAAAAATGTCATTTTTACATACATTTAATGTAATTCCAAATCTAAACTGGCCACTATTGTTAGAATATGACGTATAGAGGTAAATCTTACAACAAGAGAAAAATTTTCTTCCTAGTCAATTCCTTCCTATTGAGTATATCCCTTGGCTACTAGATGTGCCTTATATCTTTCAATGGATCCATCAGGTTTGCACTTGATTTTCAGAACCCATTTATTTCCAATAGACTTGAGATCCTTTGGAAGATCAACAAATGTCCAAACTTGGTTTGATTTCATTGAGTCAATTTCTTCTTCCATTGCCTTTTGTCATTTTTCTTTAGCAAGTCCAGAAAGACTCTTTTCGACAGAATTAGGTTATTTCTCATCTTATGAGGCAATTAGAAAAGCTTCACCTTCAACATCGAAATGACGTCGAGGTATATGTTCACGACTACTTTTTCTAATTTGAGGTTCACGTGAAACAGATTCAGGAACTCTCGTCTTGCTCCCACTTGGATCAGATTTCTTAGGTATATTTTTAGATAAATGTACTAGACGATTTTGAACAATGAAATCATTTTGATCTTCAATTTCATAAAGAGACAAATTTTGATTTATCTCTCCCCTGTTAGGAAACTCATTTTCCAAGAAAAAAAATCTCGAGATTCAAACTTAGTAACACTCTCACTTTCCTGATCACCAATAAAAACATATTCCTTTGAGTGTGCTAAGTATTTTACAAATATATTTTTTTTGCCTTTTGGAACCAACTTTCCATGTTTGTGAGAAAGATCATGAACATAGGCTGCAAATCCCCAGGGTCTCAAATGACTTAGATCAGCTTTCCTTCTAGTTCATAACTCATATTGGGTAGAAGGTATAGATTTGGAGGGTACTAAATTGAGTAGATAGTCATTTGTTAACAATGCATCACCCCTTTAGGTGATTGACAACTTTGCCCTTTCCATCATTAACCTAACCATTTCTTGAAAAGTTTTATTTCTTTTTTCCACAACACCATTTTGTTGTGGAGTATGTGGAATAGTCAATTGTCTCTCAATTCCCTTTTCATTACATAACAATTTAAATTGTTCAGATAAATACTCGCGACCTTTATAGATTCTTAATGCTTTAACTTTTTTGTCTAATTGATTTTCAACAAAGTTCAAAGATCTTTTGAAGCACTCTAAAGCTTTTGACTTATGAAAAATCAAATAGACAAAGCCAAAATGAGTATAATCATCAATAAAAGTGATGAAATAAACACCTCCATGCCTAGCCCTAACATTCATTGGACCATATATGTTGGAGTGAATGAATTGCAATAGATTTTCAGCTCTAATCGCTTTTCCAAATGATTTTCTTGCATTTTCCCTGCCAGACAACTTTCACAAGTTGGTAGATTCATTTTTGCAACTTGGCCCAATGAGCCTTCTTTCGCTAATCTATCTAATCTATGTCGTCCTATATGGCCTAATCTCGCATGTCATATATTTTTTTCTTTATGCGAATTTGTAGAAGAAGTAATGAGGAAAAAACTAATACTTTATAATTTGTTACATGAAGCATAATCTACATAAAGTATAATTAAACCATTTTGCAAATTACCACATCCATAATATACTGAATTTAAAAATAGTTCAATCATCGTATTATGAAAATACATAGAATAGGTATAGAGACAAGATTTCATCAAATTTTTGGAGTAAACGATACATCATGTAAATATAAGGTTTGACCACCACGCATGCACAACTTGCAGGTATTAGTGCCTTTAACTTCAACTCTTGTATTGTTTCCCCTTAATCCCACATGGTATTCGATGATATTCCATGAAGGAAATTTTGTCTCTTGCTACATGGTCTGTGGCTCCTAAATCAACAGTCCACAAAATATTAGATTCAGTTAAGAGTACTGAAATCAAAACATAAATTGCATTTGAAAATATATTTAGGGCCTGTACCTTTCTTGGTTCACTGTAGTCACATGCAAAGTACCCCTTATTGTCACAATTATAACATTTCACATGCGCCATGTTCTTTTTTTTTTTTAAGGATTACGAGCTAGACCCTTACCCTTGCCATGGTGACTCTTAAATTTTTCAAAGCGAGCACCTTTGCTTTTTTTTGGGACATAATTCCCTTTCTTTCCTTTCTAAGGAAATTTACACTTAAACTTGAGCATGCCTTTGGAGCTAGATGCCATCATATAGATGTCTATATTAGGTCTAGAGGCCTCAATGCGATCCTCCTCCAACTCCAAATGACTTGAAGTATTGACCATTGTCTTTATGTTTACATTATGAGTAAGATAAATTTTCATATGCTTCTAGTTGTGGGGTAGAGATCTGATAGCAGCTTGTACTTGATGTTCATCAGTGAGGTTCACACCAGTATTCTTAAGTTCATTGACTATATTAGTCATCTTTCGAAGACACTATCTCATGTTTTGGTTTGGACGCTTTTTATATGTATCAAATTTAATGATTAGTTGCCTTACCTTTGCAACTGAATTAGCCCTAAACTGTTCTTTAAGAGCATTTCATATTTCATGCGGCAGTTCATACTTTCTGAATTCTCACATAATGTTATTCTTCATGCTGCTAAGTAACGTAATGCAAGTAGTGGAGTTCTTTTTCGTCCAAGCGTTGTAAACCTCTCTATCCCTCATATGTTGTGCAATTGTTCCTTCAGCAGGTTCCACCACTGCTTGATTTAGAGCTTCAATTGACTTTTGTTTCTCAAGGACATACTGGATTTTCATACTCCAAATTTCATAATTATCCCTATTCAATTTTTTGCCTCTTATCAAGTTAGCAATTATGTTCTTAGCAATTAGAAGCCATTCTCAAGGATAATTTACACAAGATTCATTTCATTAATGCCATGCCTTACACACATTTATCAAATAAAATTAACAATAAATGTCCAACTGGATACAGAGTCAAAAGTTTACTATGTTCACAATCATCGCCCATATTCCAATTGTCCAAAAATTATAAATTTTATTTTTCTTACCTGAAAAAACAAATTTTGAGAACATTCAATCCTACTTAATAAATAATTATTGTAACATATTTAATCAAAAAGATTAAATTTAACCATAATTCATTTCATAAAATGAAATAATAAACACATAGTTTAGAAATTTGTTACAAAAATAAAATAAACTAGGTACATGGATTGAGCAACACATTACTCAATAATTTTAGTCATACGAGGAATTGCATGAATGACATCACGAAAAATCACTAACAATATCAATTGGTAAGCTACTTGGCCATTACAATTTATCTTTTTCTATATGCATTTAAGAAGAAATACAGTGTTCCATAACAACTTATATGACTAAATTCCCAAATACTAGCTGTTAATTCCTTGTTATGTTGTAATAACGTGGTAAGGAAAGATTGATACTATGCTGCTTTAGTCCATAACCCCCTCTAGATGGTAAATATAAGTTCTTGCATCATGTTACACACAACGATGATGTGCTCACCTATATTTTTCCCTTCCATCATCCGATAATCATTTAGCTGCCTTGGCATTTCTATAACTTGGGCTCTTTAGGCAGCAATTTGGATGATTCTTGGGGTTAGCACTTGTGTCATTTTCCTAAAAACAAATTAAAAGAAAAATGGCAGAGTAAGAATTTGACAAATAAATTCTTTAGACAATTTTCTACAAAACAAAAAAAATATATGTTATGGACATATCCACTTGTGGTTAACTAATAGTCTCAAAATATGCCACAATAAAATATTTATTATTAACTAATAATAATATTTATTTTATTTTATTATTAACTAATAACAATAAATATTTTTTGAATTAAATTATCATAAACAAAAATAATTTAGAAAATCAACCAAACAAGGCCTTAAATCACAAAACCCACTTTTGAAGATTTCAAGGCCACGTGTTTACATTTCAATTTTTTTTAATAACTTGCTAAACATGCCCTTAATTGAAAAATAAGCTTTCACACAAATCATGAAACCTTTCTGCAACTCTTAATCTAAATTTAATTTTGCATTTCATTTCCACTATAAGAAAACAGTTAATTTGAGATGGATTTTGAGTTTGAGATGGATTTAGAGACAAATTTTGGACCGTCGCTAAAACCTCCGTTGATAAATTTGAGACGGATTTTGAGACAGCTTAGAGACGGATTTAGATACGGATGATTTCCGTCTCTATTTGAGATGGAAATAAAGACGGATTTTTCCCGTCTCTATTTAAGACGGATTTTTCTCGTCTCTATTTGAGACGGATTTAGAGACGGCTTTTTTGTCTCTATTTGAGATGAATTTTTCCATCTGTTTGAGATGGATTTAGAGACGGATTTTTCTGTCTCTGTTTGAGACGGATTTGGAGACGGAGTTTGAGACGAATTCTTAATCTTATTCGGTGTAATTTGAGACAGATTTAGAGACAGATTTGTTCCATCTCAAAATCCGTCTCAAATTATAAATTTAATTAAAAAATAATATTCTTACAAAATTTTATATATAAACCTGATATACACAATATTAAATCCATATAATATTAAATTCATACAAGAAATCCATATAATATAAATTCATACAAGAAATCCATACAATATTAATAAAACACATCATCTATGAACAATAAAAATAATACAATGTAATATCCATCCATGGCAATGACGGATCCTTCTAATGATCCGAAGGATTTGAGGGTGGTGGTGATGAAGAAGGATTATGTAATCTTTCTTCTATAATTGAAAAACTGTGGTTCAATGGTTGTATAGCTGTGCTAACAGCTTGTTGAATTTGGTCAGTAAGTGAGATGGACGACGACTGTGGAAGCGGTGGCGATGGTGACAACATATGATAGGAACCAGGGATAACATATGCTTCTGACCCCATCCCATACACACGACCCTTCTTTTTCTCGCCTGCAACTTCCAACCATAATGATGTCTCATCAAAAGCTGGCTACGAGGGTTATCCAGCAACATCGCTATCTTTTGCCAGGCCAACTGTTGATGATAGTGATGATGCATCATGTTGGCGCGTCTGGAAGTCAGCCTGTAAGTATATATATACATGGAATAAGTTGTACTATCAAAAAGGTTAGTTAAGCATAATAGAATATAAGACACAAGTATTGTTGTATATTTACATAAGTTTCCTCAGATCTACTGTCAACGAATCCTGATTTATCTTTTCTTTAGTGTGTCGCAATGAATAACTCAGCCTGTGTAAGTAGGCGATCATATAGCTTAGACTGCAAGGAGAAAAAATAAAGTGTTCATGCAACCATACTTAAGTAATTAAGTATAATGAAAATAACAAAAAATATCAAATATTACCAGTCTCTTCTTATGCTCAGACATGGGGATGGAACCACAAGTATGCTTACTACCTCCGACATCTAAAGACCAATTTTTCTTACCCTTTTCTGATTTGTTTTTAAATTCTGGAGTATTCCAATACTCCTTGAGTGCTTCAAATACAACAGGACACATCCAAGATGATTTTTTTGGCAAATCCCTCCTCACACGGAATAAAATGTTAGTCAAACGATCAGAGGTCGTCTTTTCAAAATTTATCCTTATTTGATTTTCCAATTCACTCTCCCAAGACCAATTCTTTTGTAATGTTAATATAAAAAACAAAGCAAAACAAAATCAAAAGTTAAATTAATCTGTCCTAATCCAAACTCTTCCAATTTGCAAATGTAAAAAGCCAAATTATTGATTTTTTCTATTGTAAACGTGTGTAATGAATAATAAAGCTATTCTGGATTAATCAAACCTTAAATACTAGATTCCAAGAATGCCCATCAACAAAATTCTAAATGCCAATCCTATAAACTGCTATTTTCCAAAAAACTAATTAAAATGCACTTCTTCTGGAGTCAAGATCAATAACCTTCAAGGTTTAGTTTTTCAACAACTTAAAGCAAGTTATAAACAAGTTACTTCATTTATTTATATGCTAATAGTATTCTCAAGAGCTATGTTGGGAAAGTTACTTCTTAAAAGTTGAAGTGTTGAATAGGAAATAAATCTCCCAATAGGTTCTTTAGTTGTGGTTTGGTGAACATGGCAATATGCATATTTCTTGAATAATTCTCTAACTTGACTGAGCATATTATTAACACTAGGCATGAAGATTTTCCTATCTGTTTGTTTCATTAAGAAAAGAAATGAAACTTAACATGTTGTTTAATAACTCTAGTTTGTTTTTAAATTTTTGTATATTTTACTCATCTCCTACATTTCTTGCCTTGTGCCGTTAGAGGTGGGAGGAAGAAAATGAAATGAAAAATACCTTTTTCTTGTGTTCATTGTTTTCCCCAAAAGTTTTTGAAATTTTTGAAAACAAAAACAATCTATAAATATTATTCTTGTTTTCAAAATAATGAAAACAAAAACAAATTACTGAAAACAAACTATAAACACTAGTTTGGATTGAGTAATTGAAATTTGGATTCAAGACAATCTTAATAGTATACATGTAAGGAAAGGTATAGATAAATGGTGATGTAGGATACTAGATTGGTTGAAGTATTTTAGTTTTGACCTTCTCTCAACCCTCACAAAGCAGAGAGTCTTAGGCATTACGGACACGTGCAAATTTTGGTTTTGACTTTCTTTCCCCCTTTTAAATACTTTTGTAAACAGCCCCTTTAGACTAATTTGTATAATTTTTATGATTGTTCTGTTTGATGTCCTTAATATCTCATTTCTATTTTTTTAGATCACAGACTTGTTTGTTTAATTAGCAAGCATGCCCTAAAGCCTATACACTGATTGCTGACTGAAGAAGAAAAACAAAAGCTATTAAAGAAGTTCAATTTAGAAGAGAAAAGTTTTCTACTGAACCAAATATTGTTGTTGACACCTAAGAAAGGTTTTCAACTATTTAAGGAGTTCTCAATTTGTTTTGTGAAGTCTATATCTAGGTGCTTTCAGTATAAGACTAAAATAGATGGTTGAATATTTAATTTCAGTACAATTTACAACAAATTCCAAGTAAAACCTATATAATTGGATGTTGGTCTTGCTTGTGGTTAGCTAGAAAATAATTATATGTGTACACACCTATGCTTGATGTATTCATTTTAATTTTTTATTTTTTGACCCAAATCTAACTATAAAAGATTTAGGAGTGTATTTAAATGTTACTATGTATTAAGCTTTCGTAAGATGCACAAAATTACAACATAATCTGACATTACTGTAATTAAATTACATGTATTCCATTTTAAGAAGCTTCTTTGTAGTAATACTTTGTGTGCAACATAATGGAGAATAGATAATAAAAAACACTATCTGTAGAGCTCATATTTTACATATGTTTGGTGCTTAAATGCTAAACTTCTAAGGCATAAATATATTAAAAAATTAGCCACTAGTTAAAACAGCTCAAAAGCAAAAACAAGTATGGCTTCTAAAACTTTAAGTAATATAGATATACTAAAGTAACACATTACCTTAAATTCGCCAAACCACATATCCCTGACAACAGGGTCTGTCTTTTTTCAACTCGGATATGGCTTCTCAAACTTACTTTGGATTATTCGTGTTATATCTCGTTTGCACCAAATGTTATCAAACCTGTTAAAACACACATTAGTTTGTGAAAACATCTACTAAAAATTTGTGCAAATAAAAATTGATTAATAAAATCAAGAATGCTTACGAGGAGCCCAAGGGATGTATCATGGTATGGTTTTGAGGGGTAGTAGTAGGCGTTGATGAACCCCCAACCTCAGCGGGCGTGGAGGGCCCATCAGTGTAGGATTAGGGTGTATGTGGACTAGGAGAATCAAATCTCACATTAGAAGGAGATGAACATCCCCCTACAAAAATAAATAATTGTGAGGGGTTCAACATGCAAAGTGATGAATAGGCTAAAGATGGGGTGTAGAGCGTATCAATGTGGTCATCGCCAGCACTCTCTCTAAACTGACAACGTCGCATACCCTGACCATATGGTGTTCTTTGTGACATATCCTGTCATATAAGACAATCAACAGTCAGTAGGCATGTGATGACAACTTTTAAATACTTTTGCAATAAAATATGATTCATCAGTTAGTTTAATATTTTATTTTCATGATTCATTAGTTTCCAGGATTTGCAAGTATATCCAGAAAAGCATGCTAGCTAGGAACTCTAGCTTGTGATACTTCAAGAGAAAATCTGGCATTAGACTAAATAACATTTATTTCTTGTGATATCTAAATCTGATTTCCTAATGCATGAATGTTTCCAAGTAAGTGATGGGTTACAAAGAGCACAACATGGACTGCAATCCATGTACAAACATAATGGAAACATATATGTCCCTATTTCATAGAAAATAACATATTTTTTACATATCAAAGACAATATTAATTCCAAAGTTACCGTGATGCCTAACTAAGCCAAAAAGTGTTCAATTAAGCTAATTGCAATTTCAGTTCTGTTTTGAATTTATTGTCATCCTTAGATGCTAAGGCTTTAAAAGATGCATTTCTATCATTTTTTGCATACTAATTTTTGTGTTTGTAAATGAGGTTAAGACATATTGAGTTCAACAACTCAGTATTGCCCTCTCCATCAAGCCATTCTAACCTCAGAAATTACAGTAGTTACCCTAGAAATTGATTTTACTTCATTATTTTCTTGATGGGTCACATAGAATTAAACATTCTCGTGTATATTAAAAATGTAAAGGACTTGGTTATTCAGGTATTTAGTCTATATTATAACATTTCTACAAACTCATGTAGCATCCTAGCCTCAATGAGAGCAAATGATGCCAAAAGTTAGAGACAATATTGCAAGTTCTTCAGCAAATGCTGCCATGATTAATCGTATTAAGAATGCTCAAAGAAGTCAACAAGGTAACTTCTGTCCATTCAAGACTTTGAAGATCGAAAGCCAAAAAGTTAGAGATAATATTGCAAGTTCTTCAGCTGGCCTTAAGGATGATGCAAGAAAACTTTCTAATCTATAAAAGGATCATACCGATTGTGATAACAACTTTTAAATACTTTCAAAATAAAATATGATTTATCATATAGATTAAATGTAAGGATAAGATTACAGTTGTTCACTATCACCTATGTAGCTATTCTATGTCGTCTGACTGCTCATCTTCGTACTCCTTTTCGTCCTCATCTTCATCCTCATCTTCCTCCTCATCTTCGTCCTCATCTTCGACTTCTTCAGCGTGTAGCTCCTCATCAACAACAACAAGGTTCTAATTAAATGAGTACTCATCCACCCATTCGAATTCACCAATTTCATCTCTAACGGTGTCGAGTTGTTCATTTCCAACTACAGTTGATTTCACTGGCATTTCCTCATCTGCCTAATATGCATCCCTTGGTCTCTCGATATTTAGGGCATGAATTGTGCTCCTAGCCTTAGCTCGAATGACCACCCACCAGTCTGTCAAATTTCATTTTTGAGATGGATACGGAGCATAATAAACCTGATGCGCTTGAGAGGTAAGTATAAAAGGATCATACCGATTGTACCTTTCATTAGCTCGGACCTCAACTATTCCATATTGATCATGTATTCGAGTCCCACGTCCAGGGGGTTAGGTCGAACCATGTGTAATTCAATAGCACCACTTGTTTGATTGGTAATCCCGGGTATTCCAATTTGATTACCTCTTGAAGTATACCATAATAATCATCTTCAGGTTGCTCGTATACTAACCCTCTAGTGCAAACTCTCTTGTTTCTTGTTGACTTGCCTTGACTCTATGAGTTAGTGTGAAACTTGTACCCATTGATGATGTACATAGGCCATGTGCACACTATTCTCAAGGGATCCCATGACATGTCACGTATTTGTTGATCATTAATCTCATTAGTTGGATCATGCACCTGTGCATATGAAATACATGACATAATTCGTATATTTTTCATGATAATAAGTTCAGTAGTTTAAGATATACTTACGTATTCCTGAAACCATTTTGGGAAATCAACCTCTATCCTCTTATCTACATCAATTTCAGTCATGTGTGGTGCATTTGCTTTAATAGAATCCACAAATAAACTACATTTATATAGGCCATGTTAATCATATATGCAAATAAGAAACCTAAAGTTGGTAATAACAAGGATATGAGTGATTACTTACTTAATGTATGGTTGGATCTCATCACTGTTCAGAAGAACATACAATGTGGCACGTTCTATTTCTCGATCATCAAATAATCGATCTTTGTATGTACCTGATGGTCGACCGGAATGATTGAAGATAGAAAAAGTTAATGATCTGGCGATAGGTCAACACCATAATCATTTTGTGGACCTCGTCTGATTCTTGATTGTACATCAGGTCTAAAATAATGCAAACAAAAAGTGGAGGTTTCCTCTATGATGTATGCCTCGCAAATGGAGCCCTCTACATGTGCCTTATTTTTAACTTTATGCTTTAATGTGTGCAAAAACCTATTAGGTAAACAAAAATATATTAACTCAAGTTTCTAGGTTACATAACAAAAGATATTGTGTAATGTTCCCATTGTAATTACCTCTCAAATGGACACATCCATCGATAGTGCATTAGGCCGCCAACACGTGCCTCATAAGCTAGATGTATAGGCAAGTGCTCCATTGAGTTAAAGAACCCAGGTGGGAAAATTTTCTCCAGCTTACAAATGGTTACCTTAATATTTTCCTCCATTATTTCTAGCTTATTGACCCTAAGACTTGAAGAACACAGTTCCCTAAAGAATTGACTCAACTCTACTAGAGGCTTCCATATAGGGTCTGGGAGTGCTCTTAGTGCAATTGGGAGGAGACGTTCCATGAAAACATGAAAATCATGGATTTTCATGCCATGCAACTTTGCTTCTCGCATATCTACACAACGAGCCAAATCAGATGCATATCCATCAGGAAGTTTTAATTGACTTACCCATTCGCACCCTGCTCTCCTTTGTTCCACGTTGATAGCATACCGAGCCTTCGGCTTTAAGTACTTGCCATTACCTTGTGCCACTAACTCAAGTTCCCTACGTCGACAATATTCTTTTATGTCCATCCTAGCCTTAATGTTGTCCTTTGTCTTGCCCTTGACATCCATCACGTTGTTAAAAACATTATCAAATACATTTTCTTCAATATGCATTACATCCAAATTATGGAGAATGAGATTTGTTTTCCAATATGGCAACTCCCAAAAAATATTTTTCCTTATCCAATTGTGGTATGTCCCGTAGCCTTGCGTGCAAATTGGACCTATTTCAATTATTTCTGGCAATGCCAAAAGTCGACCCCATATGCCATTACAGCTCAACCGTGGTGGGGGCCCACCCTTCTTAATCTTATTCTTATCAAAAGCATATCAGTTCATTCAAAATGGGTGATTCATAGGTAAAAACATTCAATGACAATCAAAAAATGATGCCTTTCGACCATGCTTCAGTGTGAATCTTTTGAATTCTCCATGTAATACGGGCATGCTAACTTGCCCACAGTCATCCAACCTGATAGCATACCATAGGCTAGGAAGTCATTAATAGTCCACATCAGTGCAACCCTCATTTGAAAGTTTTGTTTTAGTGAAATATCATATGTTGGCACGCCAATATCCCATAACATTTTCAACTCGTCTATGAGAGCTTGTAAGAACACATCTATTTTGGATTTTGGATTGTGAGGACCATGGATGATTATTGTAAGAAACAAATACTCTTGTTGCATGCACATCCATGGAGGAAGATTATAAGGAGTGACAATCACAGGCTAACATTAATAGGTTTTCCCAGATTGACCATATGGTGTGAAGCCATCAGCACAAAGCCCAAGCCTGACATTGTGTGGTTCACAAGCAAAATCAGGATATACATTATCGAAATGCTCCCATGCTTTTCCATCAGATGGGTGGGATAACACACTTGGCTCTCGTGAGTTTTCATAGTGTCGTCTCATCTCCCCAGCTATTGTCTTTGACGCGTAAAGCCTCTAGAGCCTAGGTGTTATAGGCACATACCACATTCGTTAAATAGGAACATCCTTTCGCCTCCCAGGTCTTACCTTGCGGCTTGTATATCATGGGGCAGGACAAAAATTGCACTCAGTTGCATTAGTATCATCCTTAAAATAAAGCATACACATATTAACACAACAATCGATCTTTTGGAACCCAAGGCCCAGCTTAGAAACCATTTTCTTTGTCCTGTAAAAGTCCCTGGGCATCCAATTGCCTTCAAGCATCAACTTATTTATTAGTTGCACCCAAGCATTATAGCATTGCTCAGGTACATTGAAATCAGCCTTAATCCTAAGCATCCTCACCGCTGTAGAAAGTTCGGTATGAGTAGTGCAACCATCATATATAGGTGTTCTTGCATTATCCAACATTTCATAGAAGTCTTGCGCATCTACATTGGGTTCTTCTTCTTCGTTCTCCAATGTATGGGCTCTAACAGAAAGACTTGTACCATCCATCACCATTGCATCATATGCATTTGGATTATCCTCGTAAACCCCTTGTGTTTCATTATATGCATTAGCATTCGTTCGGACCTGGGATTCCATGGGAGGCTCATCTTCCCCATGGCATGTCCAGTAATAGTAATGGGCCATGAATCCCTTTTGATAAAGATGCAACTTCACATCCTCCACTGTAATACCCCATGTTGCAAAGTGTTAAGTAAGTTCAAGAAAGTGAAAATCAATTTGAGAATTTAGTTAATTAATTACCGAATTGACCAAAGTTTAATTTGTGGATGTTTGGAGATAAAAGTTTAATTTTTGAGCCAGGGGTAAAATCGTAATTTTTTAAGTTCTGGTAAAAGTATAATTTACCTAAAAATTAGGGGTATTAGTGTAATTAGTCCATTTTTTAAGAACTAAAATGCAATTAAAAATTAGTCCGAGGACTATGGTTAAAAGGGTCTAAGTGCAATTATCCAAAAGTTCGGGCCAAAGTGTAATTCTTGAAACCTTTTGACTAGGGGCATTTTGGAGATTTAGGAAAAGTCTCATAAGTGACTTTAAAGATAAGGATGAAGTCTCATGATAACATTAGAGATAAGATAAAGGTTTATGATGACTTTAAGGATAAGATTCGGATAAGATTTGATTGGATAAGATAAGATTTGGATAAGATTTGATTGGATGAGATTTTGTTGGATATGATTTGATTTGGATAAAGATTTGATTTGAATAAGATTTGATTCGGATATCAATGATTATATAATATCTTAGAAGATTTGGAATAATTGCAAAATATCTTAGAAGATTTGGTAATGATTATATAATATCTTGGAAGATTTATAATGATTGCAGAAGATCTTTAGAAGATTTGAAATGATTGTAGAATATCTTAGAAGATTTGGTAATGATTATATAATATCTTGGAAGATTTACAATGATTGTAGAAGATCTTTAAAAGATTTGGAATGATTGTAGAATATCTTAGAAGATTTGGTAATGATTATATAATATCTTGGAAGATTTACAATGATTGCAGAAGATTTTTAGAAGATTTGGAGTGATTGTAAAAGCTTTTGGAAGATTTGAAATGATTGCAAAATATATGTTTCTTGGTGGCCAAGTTTCCAAAACCTATAAATAGGGGTCCATAGCCAAAGGTTTCTCATTCGAAATTGTGAGAAGTTCGTGCTAGACAAAAGTGCTTTGGGTTTAGTAGATAGAGGGCTTTTTAAGCATATGCGAAGCATCACACGCGCCGAGCACTTGGGTAGTGCGTGAGGACCTGTAAGGAGGTGGTTTGGTTAAAAGACTTGAGAAGGTGCACGAAAATTGAGATTGGGCACAGAATTCGAGGTATTCTGAGTTTCGTTCAAGGTGAGTGGTTTTAACCTAAAAATTTGGTTTTAAGTTGTGAGTTGTTCGCTACCAAAATTTGACTTTCTTGTGAGTGGTTCTCCTCTAAAACTTGATTTACTGTGAGTATTCTACCTGAAAACTTGGTTTAAGTTGTGAGTAGTTTACCCTAAAGCTTGGTATTTGATTTACCTAAATGCGTTGTGAGTTACATGCAAAACAGTTTTGTGCATTGAAATAGTAACCGATGACGGTTGGTTTTACGAGGGAGGTTCGTCCTTAAACGTTTTGAACTGTGCATTGCATTTTATAAATGTTGTTTATACGATGCATTGAATTGTGAAATGTGGCATTATCTTGAGTTTTATGTGTACGTATGGAATGTCAGCCTCAGATGTTGTCTGGATAGTGTAGCTGTAATTCTTCAAGGGCGTGATGGAATAATAGGGGTATCTGATGCTAGTGTGCATGTCAGGATAGCTGCCTTGGTTTCCGTGCCAGGTCGTTTGACCGGGGAAGTTGCACTAGGATGACTAGGTGGTCCATACTGTGTTGTTCATGTGGGATGTCAGCTTAGGATGTTGTCTGGATAGTGTAGCCGTAATTCTCTAAGGGCGTGACGGAATAATAGGGGTATCTGATGCTAGGTGTGCATGTCAGGATAGCCACCTTGATTTCCGTGTCAGGCCGTTTGGCCAAGGAAGTTGCACTAGGACGACTAGGTGGTCCATATGAAATTTTGGAGTTGGGATTGTATGGTGGTTCTTGGATGCTTAAGGTGGGAACGTATTCTGGTGAGATGCGTTGGTAGCCCCATTTAAGCTAGAATCGCGTCGTGTCATCGTGTCGTCAAGTCGGTGTGGTGGCATAGCTTTTAGAGAGATTGCTCTTTTCCCGTGGTAGGGTTAAGCGCGTGGGAATTCTCTTGAGCTAGGGTTACCGGGTGTATTCGTTTATTTCATGTCTTGCATTATTCATGAAAAATGTGTTTTGAACTCTCACTTAGATGATTCATCATCTAATTTGGACTTTGTCCCTAGAATATTCAAACGTTCCAGGTGAAGGCAGTGATGCAAAAGGGAAATGGATCGTCGAGGAGTGACGGCGATTAGTGGATAGTTTACATTATGTTTTATTAGTTATGTTATTTACTTTTGAAAACGTCATGTAAACGTTGGTGCAACTTTATATATAAATAAAGTGGTTTCGGTTATGACCTGTTGAGGTTTCGATCTAGCTTCCGCATTTGTGTTGGTGAACCTGTCTTGGTTTATTAATGGTTCATAGTTGATATACTGAGAAGGTGTAACGGGATCTTCGGGGAATGGTTTTTGTGATGAGTTTTTATTTGAAAAATTTTTATCCCCGGAATCTTACGTTACGTTAACGCTCCTAGAAATTGGGGTGTTACATCCACACTTAGAAATTTTCTACATCGACCTTAACACACGAACACCTTAAGGTCTCATCGTCCCGCGTGAACTGTGGTAGAGCACATACATAATGTATGAAACTCTCAACTCCACATATGAACTCATTTGTTATCCCTCGATGATTAGGTTCCACTCTATTATACATCCATGCTCATTGCTCACGTACGTCCATAATCTACAATAGATTCGCATCAATTCTTAGCACACATCAAAACCCTCAACCCCTTATGGCTAATATATATAATAGGCCCTTAGCCATATATATACAAGGATAATTACAATAGTTTTTTTTTTTTTTTGAGGTTTTTTACTCTTTTTCCACTGAGTCATTAATTATAACTCCTCCTTAAAATTTAAAGGTTGGGACCTATCCCATTCGAAAATGAGTTGTGATATGACCATTAGCGAACACATTTACTCACAGTACGAAATTTCAACAGCATCTCAACGTAGTTCTCCAGATGCACAATAAGGATTATGTGTCGATTCACACAAGTTACACTCAATTTGAGTCAATCGCATGAATCAGAACATATTCCTATATGCAACCGGAGAACAACGTGAGATGCTACCGAATTTCTGTATCATGCATGAGTAAATTAATGCATATCCGTCAGGCACACAACACGACATCAAATTTTCAGACTGTCCAATTGGACAATTCAATGACCTCCTCGCTCCATCGAGGAAGTCACCGAACGGGAATCTAAGGCTAACTTCTAGCAAATCTAACTAAATTGCTGAAAATTATTTAATTAATTATATTATTTATTTAATATTACTTCCTTTTAAAGTCTAGTAGAGTCTCCCCTTTAACCGGATTACACTTCCTGTAAAATTGTTTAAAATCACAACAAAATTCATCTTATAGAGAATTACCAACATGTTCACAATGATAGATCATTCGCACAAATAATAATTTAAAATGCAAGATCAATTATATTTTTGGGTTGTCATCAAATACAATAATGATTAGATTGAAATAAATTTGATTTTGTTAGATATATTAAATAGGTGAATAAATTTGATTTTGGTAGACAAGATCAATTATATTTTTAATGGTGATTTGATAATTTCTTAAACCATAATTAAAAGCAAGTGAAAAACCAAATTCATAGCTAGCAAAGCAAGTGACCATTGGCAAGGACAATGATTCTAGAACACAAATTAATAGCTAGCAAGTGAAAAACCCCAAGTAATCCCAGAAAATTAAAATGGAAATGAAAAAAGCAATTATGCTTAACAAAGATATTTTCAACAGAAAGCCAACCATAGAAACATATCAAGATGTTTAGTGGTTCTAATGCATGTGCAACAGAAGAATACGAAAGGAAAGATGGTAGGATAATTGTAACTACACAATTATGATTTTAACATGCACAAATGGACTTTAACTATAATTTTTAAAATAATGTTTAATTGTAATTGTGGTTCCACATTTGTAACTATATCTATAATTATAACTACACAATTATAACTTTTTATAATTGAATCAATAGCATCTGTGGTTTTTATTTGTGACCCTTTTAACAAACTGTAAAATTAAATAAAATTTTAAATCAAAATCAAAATTTTTTATATATATAGATATAAGATTATATGATGGTAGGATATTGGTAAAGGATTCTATATCTTCCCCTCTAACAAATAAAAAAATAAAAAAAACTAATAAATAAAGAACATGCTCCTGCATCACTAGGAGATTTGTATAAGATGTTTGAGGCATTTCAGCAGAACTGAATTGAACATGACTTAACCATGGCCAGGATATGTTTTTTGATGCATCATTCAATTGTTAAAGAAAATATCCAATATGACGTGACTGAATAAGTGTGCCCATAGTATGCAATATAAAGCCAAATGTTACGGTGTTGTTAGAAAATGATGTGTGAAATTTTCATTTCATTTCATGCTTTCCATTCCATTTTAAGTTCCATTGTAGCTAAGAGAAATAGAAACTGAAGATGTTTGATTTTGCTGTCAGTTGTCAAAAAATGAAAAGTAAAACTTAAAACAATGTCCGATCTTCAAACTTTGTGCTCAATTTTTTTCTCAAAAAAATTATAAATTTAAATTTTTTATTTTCTTTAGACGTACAAAATGCATCAAAAATAATAAAAAAATCCAAAAACATTTAGAAAAAAAAAATTCAGCAATAATATCATCCAACGCAGTTGAAAAGGCACTTTGACATTATTTTGTTAGAGCCAAAAAATTCTAATTATAAAATTCAGCGGAAACAAGAATTTTAGCAAATGCGTAAAAAATCAACATAGTTTCAGTTTTTCTCAGAAAAGTTAAAAAAAATTAGCAAAAACACCTAATTTTCTCCTTTGTTTTGCTGTGTTTATACACATGTATATACATATATATATATAGAGAGAGAGAGAGATGGAGAGAGACCAGATCTAGTCTTCTTCTTCTTCATCATTTTTTTATACATTCATCTTATTTTTTTTTTTTTTGGCTGGGAGTATATTCATATTCTTTTGCGTATTCTTCATCTTCTTTTCAATTACACACACACACACACACGTCTATATGTATATAGAGATGTATCAGCAAAAACACTTGATCTTCTATAATACGTCTTATCCACTGAAATTTGCTCAATTTTTTTTGGATTCAACCACTCAAAACAGAAAATAAGTCAACCTATAACTGCTAAAATAAGCCAAACCTCTCGAAATTTGCTAAATGCTATAACATAACTACTAAAACCATTTATACAAAATAAACAAAATATATACCTCTCGAAATTTCCAACCAAACCATCACAAAATATATATGCCAACAAGAAGCAGCAGTAAACACCTGAGGCTGAAGTGTGTATTCACAAAATATATATACCAACAAGAAGCAGCAACAAAATATACGAATCAACAAAAAAACTTACCAGAGGCTGAAGTGGAGGCTGCGGCGCTGTGACTGGCGGAGGCGGAGGCTGAAGTGGAGGCTGCGATGACGATGCCGATCGAAGGCTGAAGTGGAGGCTACGGCGCTGTGACCGGTGGAGGCAAAAGTTCAGAGAGTGTGAGAGAGAGCGAGCAGGGGAAAAGTGAGAGAGAAATAGGGGGAGTTTAGCCTTAGGGTTTCTTTTTGCAAAGAGGGAAATCGAAATGGGCAGTGGAAGAACCAGACCTTGAGGCAACGGCGATGACGATTGGAGGCGGTGATGACGACTGAAGGCAGGAGACGAAGGCAGTGGTGACGACCGGAGGTGGGAGACGAAGGCGACGATGATGACTGGAGGCAAAGGCAGAGGCGGAGGTGAAGACGTAGGGTATGAGTTCAAAGAGAGAGAGGGGAGAGGGATTGTGAGTTAGGGGTTTGAGGGAAAGAGGGAATGAGAGAAGGAAAGAAGGATTTGGGGATTTGAATTTTTTTTAAAAATAATTAATTATTAATTAAATCTTAATAATTTTTTTAAGTACTGTGTCGCACAACTTGGTTTATAAAATATTAAAAAAATCATAATTTTTATAAAAAAACAAAAAATTTATTATTAGATATACCTTTTAATAATAAATGATACAAAAGTGGCTTTTTACTTTCTCATTTGTATATGTACTTTTCTATTATTAGATATACTTTTTCAATGATAATCTTTATTATCCTTTCTTGAGTATCAAATATTACTTTAATTCATTTTCACATTTATGTATATATTTACCATTTATATTTTTTAGCTGAAAAAATCTCAATGATCTAAATAGAAAGGATAATGATAACATCAAAATTAGTTGTCCAAATTGATTGTCGACTTAATAAAAAAATAAAAAATAAAAAATAAAATGTCAAATAAATTATTATGTAAATAAATAAAAATTAAATTATCAAATATTTTATTATATTTTAAGTTTGGGAGTGTCATAATACTTGAAAAGTAATCAAAGAAATATTTAATCTTGAATCAAATAAGTCAATAAACTTTATAATAGTTCAATAATAAACTATTTTACTTTTAAAATTAGGAATCTAATTTTGAGTTAGTATCTAAAATACGACTTAAATTTGATAATGTGTTGCAAGCGCTATTATTTCTATGAAAACGCTCGTGTTTTTGAGTTTCAACACCATTCATTCTCCTACCAACATATTTAATTAACAAAACAAAAAGGATAAAATAATTAAATAAATCATATATAAGCCCTCAAACTTCTAAAGAAAGGGCTGCACAATCAATGAAGGTTCAGAAAACAAAGTGAAATAATGTCAATTGCTGCTGGCTATTTCCGACAATCAGAGGCAAGCACCCGATACCCTTACCCTTATCGACCAACATACCAAAAAATTAACAAAATTCAACGGTCGGATCTCTATAGATCTATGTTTAAACTTCTGGCCAAATACCCAAATTCCACATATAAGTATATATATCATGGATATATACTTAAAAAAATGTGTTGATGAAACTAAAAGACTTACCTACTTGTACATCGAGTTCACTTTTATAGTTAAAATGTTGTCGGATCGACGATCAAACGGCTAGATACATGGCATAAAGCGGTGATTTAGAAATGTGTTTTTGAGATAAAATTGAGAGAAAGAGAGAGCAAAATTAGTGGAGAAACTTTCGCCTCCTACTATCGACCCCATCCTATTTATATCTGGCCTGATCGGCAAGGGACCTTCCCTTTTAGTAGGCAGATCCGACCCGGTCCGCCTGACTTCTCTTTTTTTTTTTTTAATATAGATATTATTATTATTATTATTATTATTATTATTATTATTATTATTATTATTATTTAGAGATGGATTTTCTTTCGTATCTCCTGTCTCTAAATTTGTCTCAAAAATCCGTCTCTAAACTGTTGCTTTATTATAGTGTCATTTCGTTATAATAAGTATGTTGTCACAATTTTCATACCTATTGTGACAAATTAGTTTGTCAGAATAAGTCTAAATTCTTGTAGTAAAGGTATTTACCATCTTATTGTGACTAGCATTGTTGAAATCTATAGGAGCCAATTGAACATGTCTTTAACCTATCATCCTTAAATAAATGGACAGTTCTTAAATTTCTCAGAAGAAAAATGAGATAAATTGATTATAAACTGACACATGGACTACTACTTTTAATTAGTATGAAATATTTATATTAAAGAATAATAAGTCACATGCCAATATTCATGAGATGAATATAATAGATACATGGATAAATGTTAGTTGAACATCTATTGAATGTGACACAAGTCACATAGGTAGTACCATTTTTTTTTTGTTGATTCATATAAGAAAATTATTTATATATTTATTATTGAATGTCTATAATTTTTTTATTTAACATTTTTTTGAATTGATTTAAAGGTGTTTTTAATTATTTAATCATCTTGAATTTTAGATTAATTAACTTTTAATTTAATTATTTTTAAATATTTGATTCCCCCACATTACGTCCTCAAAATTTAAAATGTAATGTATGTTTAGTATATATTTTATTTATAGAGTTTTATAATATTAAAATGTAGTGTATTACTAATTAAAATGTAATGCATATATTATTAATATTAATTACTAATTAAAATGGAGTGTGTGTTTTATAAAATTTTATATTTAGTTTACATTTTTTAATATATTTTTTTATTATTTATATATTTAAATAAACTTTCAATAGACTTTAAATTAAATAATTATATTTAATTTCTAATTAGAGACGGATTTAGAGAGGAAAAAATCTGTCCTTATTTACAATCAAATCCGAGCCCAATTTGAGAAGATTTTCTACCATCTCTAATTAGAGACGAATTTTTATACAGATTTGTTTTCTGTCTCAAATTAAAGAAGGATTTAGAGATGCAAAAAAATCTATCTCAAAATAGAGACAAAATTTTTGTCATCTCTAAATCCATCTCAAATTAGAGACGGATTTTTTCTATCTCTAAATCTGTTTCAAATTAGAGATGGATTTTTTCCGTCTTTAAATTTGTTTAAAAAATTTTTTGTCTCAAAATCTGTCTCTATTTGAGATGGAAAATTTTGTCTCAAAAATCTGTCTCTAAAATACTCTTTTTCCTATAGTGTCCAATCTAATTTGCATTTCAATACACATTTCAATGTCAACTTTTCGTTGAAGCAGAGGAAAAAGACACTTTAATCAAAAGCCACATTTTTGACAATTAAGGCATTTTTAAAGAGCAAGCAACCCATTTTCTGTAAGAACATTTGAACTATGGCATACTACCTTTTTCTTTTCACAACAAACTTTTGAAGCAGATAACCCATTCTTTGGTTCACTGCACTGCAGCCACTACCGTCTCCATAGTTGTCTGCACCATTTGCAACCATGAACGCAAAGGAGACAGAGAAACAAGTTGTTGGTAGTGGTTGCAGTCATTGGAGGAGAGGCGGACGCAAAGCAACGACGGTCATCCTCACAAAAAGGATGGCTAACAGACTCTTTTCGCTGGATCTTTGGTATTTCCTTTTGTCTTATTTTTTATGTATACATATACATACAACAAATAATTTGTACAAAAAATATACACACCTTGTATATATGAATGCATTTCTCTAGTGTGTATACATAAAAACAACACTCTGTGTATGTATATGTTACGTATATGCTTCATTCATTGAAGAAATATATACTGATTTTTGAAGATTTCAAGGCCATGTGTTTACATTTCAATTTTTTTTAATAACTTGCCAAACATGCCCTTAATTGAAAAATAACCCTTCACCCAAATCAAGAAACCTTTCTGCAACTCTCAATCTGAATTTAATTTTGCATTTTATTCCAATTTAATCTGCATTTGAATACATATTTCAATGTCAAGTTTATGTTGAAGCAGAGGAAAAAGACATTTTAATCAAAAGCCAATCTTTTGACAATTAATGCATTTTTAAAGAGCAAGCAACCCATTTTCTGTCAGAACATTTGAACTTTGTCATACTACATTTTTCTTTTCACGACAAACATTTGAAGCAGGTAACCCATTCTTTGGTTCACTGCATTGCAGCCACCACCGTCTCCATAGCCGTCTGTACCATTTGCAACCATGAAGCCGCATAGAGGAGACAAAGAAACAAGCTGTTGGTAGTGGTTGCAGTCACTAGAGAAGAGGTGGACACAAAGAAGCAATGGTCATCCTCACGAAGAGGATGGTCGATAGACTTTCTTCACCAGATCTCTGGTATTTCCTTTTGTATACATATATATACATATAACAAATAATTTGTACAAAAAAAATACACACCCGGTATATATGAATGCATTTCTTTAGTGTGTATACATAAAAATGACACAATGTGTATGTATATATTACGTATATGCTTCATTCATCAAAGAAATATACACTGATTTCTTAACTAGAAAACAACCATAGAAGCTCTGATACCAATGTTGGAAAAATGAAACAAAATGAATTATAAAATCAAATCAGACTTACCTGGTTGCACATCGGAGATAGGATCAAATAGTTGAGTTACTGGTGTAAATAAAATCACAGTGGGTCTTGTTGGTATCCACAACCTAAGAGTCACACGCACAGAGAGAAAAATGCTTAAGAGATTTTTTAGAGAGTTTTTTTCAGACTCTATTTTTGTTTTTTTTTTTTTTTTGTTTTCCTTTTCAAAAATAGATACACCAGCGGCCCATCTGCCCACTTCTTAATTATTGTTGGCAGTTTCTTCTACAATCGCACATAGCTGTTGCAAATTCAGATTTGGGTTTGGATCTGGATCTAGATTTAGAACCTGTTATGGGTGGATCTACTCGAGTACACAAGCCGAATTTACTTCATCTATCTTTTTTGACTTAGGTCTGACCCACCCAACAATCGTCTCCCATCGCAACCTTCCTTTTCTCTCTCTGTTTTCTTGTCACCAACGTAGTTGACACCTGAAAACTGAAGCCATCTGGTGGGAAGCGTTAGCAATTGATAATAGTGAGATGGGGAGAAGGTGTATTGAGAGTTGTAGTGGGTGAAACATTTGAGGATATATATTGCCTTTTCCAAAATTGTATATGGTGTGATAACATCAAATTCCTAGTGTGTTAAATAATATCATTTGCCTATTTAGATTCTAGAGGTGTCCAGATGTAACAACCCATTAGTGGGCCTGGGATTAAATTGCTATTATTAAAAATGTATTATATTCTTGGTAAACTTTAGTTTCGGTAAATAATGGTTTAAAAGAAAGATGAAAACTTGGTTAGGTATGGTTGGCAAGAAATGGGATAAATTCATGTATGTGGGATATAAATATTGTAACACCCCGCCTACACATTTACTTTACACGATACATCCCTTAACACCTCAAGTACCGTATTTCAAAGAAAAACCCTTAATATATCATTACAAATGCGGAAACAACAATTGAAACTTCATATGGTACGTAACTAAATTCACTTTAATTATAACATGGAAATCGTACTATAATATAACATCATATCCTCAAACAAATACATGGAGAACCATCTCTTGGATGAACAACTATGCCTCAGATATAATCAAAAGATAGTTGAAGTAACATTGAACCATAACAGTATGATCGTATCTCAAACATCATTTGTAATATATATCATTCTTACAATTAACAAGACTAATTATTAATGAAACATAAGTTTATCAAAATAACTAAAAATATATCCTGAATTCTCATGAAGAAGCAAAATATCAGAACAACTTGCCAGACCCATCGGATAAGTTACCTCGTGCCGTTACATCTCAATCACTTTCTTGCTTTAGCTGCAAGTCTCAATTGGAACATTTAAATATCCTAGGGGCATAACCCAATTAGAATATGAACCTTCTAGTGAGTGTTTAAAAACAGATACGTGAATGCATTATGCAAATACATGAACAAACATACGCCTTAGTGTAACTTCTTTGGCAAACCAGTCGAGCATGGAACCATAGGCAGTCACCCCAGCATGCACACAAGGCACAAGAGACCTCTGTATGTTATTTCGATAATATCATTGGAGAATTACGGCTACACTATCAGGGCAACATTTCGTCCGATTCACAAGTATTGATTTGCTAATAATATCATGCCATATGAAAAATCACGATTATCGATGTAACAATATATGTACAGATATGACAAGATGTGCATAAATTACAAATAATTTGGCAACTTTCATGAATATCATGCTCAATATAGGAAACACATAACACGTATAAACTTTTAGGGTAAAAACACTCACCTTAACTTAGTTTCTCAGGCTTCCTCAATATGCATGCCTTATCTTGATTTTCGTGTTAGGCCTCAACAATCACACAAACACTCAACCTTGAGCCTCAATGATCCCTAGACATCATATGTATTTCAAAAGAATATAGATAACTATTTTTCATAATTTTTTCTCATTTTCTCCCTATTTCTCCCTCGATAATTCCAAAATAAATACTTACTCAAAGTTTTTTTCCAAATTTTTCTCTACCATAAATCATAAAATAATTTTAAAAAAATAATACAAAAATTTCAGAATTACCCCATAGGCCATGCACCCTCATACGCCAAGCGCGTGGTTGCGTGCAATGACCAGCGCGTGTAGCTCACACACCGATCATCTTTTTCGGCGTCAGCACACTAACGATGCTGGCTTTCCATCCCACCTTTACCTCCTCCTCCAGTCGATCACCATGGTATAGCCCTTATCCTAAAAACACCACCGAAAGACCTTCCTTCAGCTATTAAAAACCCGATTTCGACGACCGCATAACTTTCCAGCCATTCCTTGAAACATCTTCAAAACACCTCGAAACCTTACCAAACTTACCAGAAATGATCCTCAAAACATGAGAAACAAAACCACTCTATCCTCTTCCCTCGATTTTTCCAAAAACCAATGATTTAAACCCAAGCTTTGAATGAGGAAACCTTCGGCCATACCCAACTATTTATAACCATTTCTCGGTCGAAATCTATCAAATCCGAGCTTTCTTAATCCCTTAGGCCTAGATTTAGCCACTGAGTGGCACAAATAACCTTTAAACAGGATAAAATCTCTTTGATTTTTTTGACCAAATTTTCGGTCACTGTTCGCCATCAATTTCATCAAGTCACGACTGATTTCGGCCAATAGCCTTGCCTAGATGAACCATCATGGCCTAAAGCCCTATCATGAGGCCTTGGACAACCTTCCCAATGATGGTAGGAGGCTAATCGACAGTGGTAGTGCGGCTGGTCGACCATTTGCAGTGTTCACACTGTAACTTTGCAAAATTATATTTTGACCCCCAACTTATTTCCAATTGCATTTTGGCCCTTTCCTTGAAGCCCTTAAGTTTTTCAATAATTCCATTACGACACACAAGTTCTAAAATTTCCATTTCACCCCCAAAAATTCAGGAATAATGTCTTTTCGACCTCTTCGGGAAAAATTAAGAAATTGCACTTAGGACCAAATGTACGTTTTGATCGTAAACCCTTTTATTTTCATCTCGAAACCACTTAAGGGTTATTATTTATGCAAAATATGAACCTTCATAGGGTTCCATTGACCTCTCAGAAGTCCCTTACAACCATTCGATTTTTCAGCCTGAATCACAACTATACCGAAAACTATTTCTGATCCGCTTTCTTTCAATACCATAAATCATGTCTCAAAATTCTTGTCAATTTTGTATCATTTTTCTTTGGAATCTAGGCTCTAAGACACTCCCTACAGTTGATTTGGTCACTCATAATTGTATCAAAAATTACGTTATAACCCTAATTTTGTGAAGATTTCATTTACAGCTCAAGGTAAATTTACACTTAAGTCCTTTGAACATTCTCGAGTATTACAAATATAAATGTGTATTTAAATATGTAAGTATTATAAATGTTGTTTTTGTATTTATTTGTGAAGAGATTTAAAAGGAGGATATGATGGTCATTAGGAGGGAAGCATAGGGGCATAATTGAAAGAGGGAAATTGAGTGAGTAAAAAGCTCTCTCTCTCTCTCTCTCTCTCTATCTCCCTCTCTTATTCTTCTCTTCATTCTTGAGAAAGTAAAGGCTTTGCAAGGAAAGATTTGGGTTGAAGTTAAAACATCAAAGGGAGATTTAAAGGCAAGCATCATTTCTCTATTTTTCCTTATGTTTCTTAAAGAAATCTCTTCACTTGCCTCATGAAATGGGAAACCCTATTTTTTCCCAAGTTGTTGGAAATAGCCATTGATCTTTCCTTTTAGGTGGGGTTTTTGCCTTCTCTAGGGTTGGGTAGTGAATCCCTAGAGTTTTGGGCTTGAGAAAATCAAGTTTTGTAAAATTATGGGGGATATGATTTTTATGGGTTTTGGGGCTAGATTGATCCAAGAAAATCTCAAATGGGGCATTGTCTCACCTTGTATTTTGTTGGGAAGTGACGACTTTTTGTTGTGATAACCTTGCATGCATTGGGTTTGGTTGGATATAGGGTTTTGGGTTGAGATTTGGGGGCGTTCTAGTGGATTTTCCCTTGGTCGGGTGATCTGGTTTTTGGTAAGTCAACTCATGGGGAGCATAAGTTGACTAGTCTAAAATTGACTATAGGGGTGTCTAATCAACTCATCATGAGTTGACTAAACCGGCTTGTTTAGTTGACTAATTTTGTGTCTTGAAATTTCGCTTGTAGTCCAATCGACTAATGGAGATTTGCCTTCTCAGTTCAGTTGACTCATCCCTCTGATTAGTCGACTCATCTCTCCGATTAGTTAACTAATCCCTCTTCTTTGTCAACTAGAGGGAGGTTCCAGTCGACTAGTTTTTTCCCAAATTTGTTTTTCTTCGTCCAGGATCTTAGTGAGGTGTTTAAAGTCAAATTAAATAGGTTGCGGGTTTTGGCATCCGATTAGATGTCTGTATATCCCATAATGAAAAGCCAATAAATCCATTTGGCTTCAGGATGGATAAAACGTGCGTTGAGTATTGGAACGAAAATACTGAACTCCTAAATTGTGATTCAAAGATTGTGTGGTTGATTTATTAAATTGTTGGGGATTAGCGCACTTATTATTTTGAATGGCGGTGTGTTCGCATGGAGGAATCGAAAGCCATTTGGGAAGTGCTTAGACTCTATTATGCCTGACTGGTTGTGTTCAGGGTGGGGGTGGATGTAGGTCCATGTGGGGAAAGGATGAAGGGTATTGTTAAATTATACTGATACACATATGTATATATATATATATATATATATATATAATCAATGGTAAGGAGTTTTCTTGAAATTTCAAATACCCTAACAATCCTAAATTATAAATGAATGGGACATGATAGAATGAATGAAATGCTTCCACAACATCATAGGCTTGCTTAGCTTAGTTTGAATCGATGATTCTATATGAACCATGAAATGTGTTGTGCATTTTCTATTGTGATATGGTAGGGAGTATAGATCATATTGTTGCATTATTGATCATGTTTTTGTTCTCTGATTGTTGATGCCTAATATTCTATTATTGTTTGTAGAGCCTTGTGGCTCACCTTGTATTCTTCGTTATTTCAGAGAAGGGTAAAGAGAAAGAAAACAGTGAGTCCAGTCGCGGGTGATTTCGGAGAAGTCTAGCGTGTACAGAGCCATCTTGGGTCGCTGAGCTTGGGAGTAGATTTTGTTAGGACTTGTGGATATTGTAGATTTTGAAATTTTATTTTTGATGCCTGGATTTGTGTTATCATTTTGTGATGTATTGGCTAGTTAAGCGCTGAATCAGATGTATTTTGTTGATATGAAGTCATTTATCTAGTAAGGGGCTTTTATTGTTATGGATTTTTATGTCATATTCTATTATCTTGTTTCATGTACTATTTTCAAGTGACCCTTTCACGAAACATCTTTGCTAGCGGGTTGCTCCAGGTTATTGGCCACGACACCAGAAACACAACTTGAGGGCGTTGTAAAACTATGAAACACTACTAATCAAAAGAAGGTTTGTTAAGGTGATTAAGCATGAATTAATACAGGGGTTTGTGCATGCAAATATTGTGATCCCCAGCTAAGGTTTCCTTTCCTTGACAAATAATAATAGGAGCATAACTTCTAACTTAATTTGTATTGCTGGAATTATTCATTAGAAAAAAAATCTCTACTTTCTCACAGACTTCACCGTCATCATCTTCTTCAGGGGAACCCAATACAACTGTTGTATCATCACCAGTTGTTCTGTCTGAGACTTCACTATCATCATCATTGTTACCTTCTCTCATGGACCCATCATCATCCATCACCATTACAGATGCTTTGTGCTCCCTCGCCACCCATCACCACCTAGCTACTGCAATGGCGGCTTTAATCATGTTAGATGCTTATTATTTTTGTACCGATCCCAACTATGTTTACCTCATTGAGTTCTGCTGTTAGCAGGCCCGACTCTAGGCATAGGCCTTAGTGACCTATGCCTAAGGCCCTCGAAAAAATAGGGATTTTAAATTGATAATTAATTATTTTTTTAATATTTTAAGATACAAAATTATTAAATTTATTTTATGATAATTTTTTTGAATTTATATTCTATTTATTTTATTATTTTATTTGAAGGAGAAGGCCCCCAACTCATCAAGTTCATAGATTATTTTTTAATTTTAGGTAATGTATAGTGAGATATTATTTATTTGCGGACGCTTTCAACATTTTAAATCTACGAATTATTTTTTAATGTTAGGTAATGAATAATGAGATATAAATTAGTAACTTTACAAAAAAAAAAAAAAAAGAAAGATAAGAAGTGATATTATTTTAGGTGAATAATTTGGTCAAATAATTCTTTGAAAGAAAAAAAATGTGTATATAGAATTTGCATTGATTTAGGCATTAAAAAAATAAAAATAAATTAGTAAATTTTAATTTAAAGGACTTGTTTATAAACTCTTCATATTTTTTTGCTTATTTAATTTTTACATTTTCATATCTTTTTTTCGTGTCTATATTGTCAATTAAAAAAGATTTTTTTTTAAGTGTGAGTACAAAAATTTAATTAATAATTTTATATTTAAAAAAAATAAAAAAATAATTTTTAATATTTATTTATATTATTAAAACATCACTAAATTAAGTCTGCCACAAATGTTGTTAAGACGGCCTTGGCTGGTACCTCCCCGTCAGATCACTTATAAGTCCCAACCGCCCATTTCGTAGAACAATCTAAACTCAACGAATTCCTCCAAAGAGATGTCACCGATTTCCATCAAAAAGTTAGCACCAAATTGGGCATTGGCTCCGAATCGTGCATGCCTTTTGCAGCCCATGAAATCCTTTCAGATCTCTCTTTGAAGTCATCTTTGGAAGAAACATATATGGTTTTTTTCATGGTTGTGGATGAGCTGCTCTCCAAACACGACGTGAGCCCCAGTAATGTTGGGTTTTTGGGTCCCTTCCTATATGGAGAAGCCCAAAACTTATTTGGCCCATGAGCAAGAAGCCCAAGGCCCTTAGGGTTTATAATCTTTTAGTACAAAAGGTGAATGCGTGTGTATGTGGGCTACCGTGTGTCTTGAAAGAGACAAGAGAGAAGAGTTGGAGAAGAGGTGTGGAGTGTGTAGGTTTGATCAAACATTCGATTGAAGCATCATCAGTGGTCCGATCTTGCTAATTTTTGGTTAGCTTGTAGAAGACATCTGGTTTTTCATTCTGTACGGTTAGATTAGCGTTTTGAGGTTTGCAACTCCAGTTATTGGTCTCTAAACAGGGGGTTTGTTGTCTGGATTTTTTTGGGTGGAAGAACAGCGGGCAGTCTTTGATCATCTGCAGATTGGGATGACATTTGTTGTTAGATTGGGATGATTTTTGGTTACAAGATATAAGACACCTAGAAATTAAATATGGACGGTTGGATTGTTTATTTGAGCTCTGAAATGCCTGTTTTGTACCCTGTAACAACAGACTATTTTCGGTGATATCTCTCTATTCTCTTTTTTGTCTTATGTTTTGAAATTGTTCATGATAGCTAGCCGATTTGAGGTTTTGTACCTGCAGTTGCTACTTTACATTCACTTGTAGAAGCTCGTTATTCATAGTGGAGTTTTTGGAGTGGATCATTCGGTCTCGTGGTTTTTACCCTTTCGCATTGGAAGGGGTTTTCCACTTTAAAAATTGTTCGTCTTGTGCGTTGAGGTTTTGATCTTGCTTAACTTACTTTTGTGCTCCATATATTGTGGTGTTTGTTGTGCCATTGTGTTCACTCCTCACATGTTCAATCAAATAGGGAGAGTAGGTGAATCTTTTGTTACTCTATATTGTGGTGCTCTTTTTCAACTTGTGAAAGGGAAAGAAGATTATGTATGCAAGTTGAAAAAGAGCTTGTATGGTTTAAAGTAAGCACCAAGACAATGGTACAAGAAGTTTGAGTCTGTTATGGAGAAGCAAGGCTACAAAAGGACGAACTTTGATCATTGTGTCTTTGTGCAGAAATTTTCTGACCATGATTTTGTTATCTTATTGCTCTATGTTGATGACATGCTTATTGTTGGTTGTAATACTTCCAAGATTGACAAGTTAAAGCAAGTGTTGAGTAAGTCTTTTGTAATGAAATACTTGAGACCTACAAAACAAATTCTGGGCATGAGAATTGCACGTCATAGAAAAGAGAAGAGATTATGGCTATCACAAGAGAAGTATATTGAGAAGTTACTTCAAATGTTCAACATGGATAAAGCTAAAGTGGTAAGTACTCCTCTTACTGCTCACTTTAGGCTAAGTAAAGAGCAAAGCCTATCAACAGAAAAAGAAAAAGAGGATATGCAACGAGTTCTTTATGCATCAGCTGTTGGAAGCCTCATGTATGCAATGGTATGTACAAGACTAGATATAGCATATGTTGTTGGCCTTGTGAGTAGGTTCCTTTCAAATCCAGGAAGGGAACATTGGAATGCGGTGAATTGGATCATGAGATATCTCTGAGGAACTAGTCATTTGAAACTTTGTTTTGGGAATGAGAAGCCCATTCTAGTTGGCTATACAGATTCTGATATGGTTGGAGACATTAACACAAGAAAGTCTACTTCAGGATATTTGATCACTTTCGCAGGTGGAGTAGTGGCTTGGCAATCTAACTGGAGCAACAAAATTCATTGCGATAACTGGAGCAACAAAAGAGTTACTTTGGACAAAGAGATTTATGCAGGAACTTAGTTTTCAACAAGAGAGGTATGTCCTGTTTTGCGATAGTCAAAGTGCTATTCATCTTGGTAAGAATCCAACTTTTCATGCTAGATCAAAACATATTGATGTAAGGTATCATTGGATACAAGATGTTCTAGATGCTAAGTTGTTAGAACCTGAGAAGGTTGACATTGATGATAATGCTTCTGATATGATGACAAAAGCATTACCAAGAGGGAAGTTTGAGTTATGCTGTTTCATTGCGGGAATAACACAATCCTCCACATAGTCAGGAGGAGGAGAATTGTTGGGTTTTTGGGTCCCTTCCTATGTGGAGAAACCGAAAACTTATTTGGCCCATGAGCAAGAAGCCCAAAGCCCTTAGGGTTTTTAATCTTTTAGTATAAAAGGAGAATGTGTGTATGTGGGCTGCTGTGTGTCTTGAAAAAGAGAAGAGATGAGAGTTGGAGAAGAGGTGTGGAGTGTGTAGGTTTGATCAAGCATTCGATTGAAGCATCATCCGTGGTCTGATCTTTCTGATTTTTGGTCAGCTTGTACAAGACATCTGGTCCACAACAACTCCACCACCCTAGTCCTCAGCATGGAAGTCATCACTCCCAATGGCTACTTCGGCAAGAACAAGTCCATGCTCTTGGCCAACACCCTATTCCAGATGGGGGGAGTGGCCTTTCTATTGTCGAACAAGAAGCGTGACAATCCAAGAGCCAAATACAAGCTCCAACACGTGGTCTGGACTCACTTGGGGTCCGACGATCAAGCCTACCAATCAGTGGTCTAAGAACCCGATGAATCTGAGCGAGTTAGCGTCTCGCTATCAAGGGATTTACTTGGAGCTGCCGGCCATACTCTGAGGAAGAACATATCAAGATTAGGGCCCCTGGTGTTTCCCTTCCGAGTAGCTCAAGTATGGATGGTATCTACTGATGTGCAGGGAACTCTACATGCTGGACTTCAAGAAGGCTTTTGCCCATTTCTGCATTTATGCGAGCGGAAAGGTTGTGATCAAGGAGGCAGAAAACAGCCTTAGGCTACGCAAGGAAGATATAGAAGAGTCGAGGATGATGTTGTACAGATTTGGGAACACTTCGTCTTCGTCGGTGTGGTACGAGCTATGCTACCTAGAGGTGAAGGGCAGGGTGAAGAAGGGGGATCAGGTTTGGTAAATTGCGTTAGGGAGTGGCTTCAAGTGTAACAATGCAGTGTGGAAATCAGGGCAGGACCTTCCATGAAGCCCATGAGGCAACCGCCTCAGGGCCCATGAAAAATTAACTATTTATTAACTATTTAGGGGCCCAAACCTCCCTCTTGTAAGGGCCCACTACCCAGGCCCAGCCGCCCACCCCCTCCCGTCCCCCTCTGCAAAGCTTCACCCTACTCTTCTCCCTCTCTCGCTTTCGCTGCCTCTCTTGCTTCGTCCGTCACTCCTGGCTTCGCGTTCGTCCTTGCCGTCGATGGCTCGCCCTCGCTCTCCCCTTTCGCTGCTCCGTCAAACCGTCGCTCGCTGCCTCTCTCTCCTCTCGCTACTCCGTCGCCGGTCGCCCTTCGCTTTCTCGCTTCTCACTGCTCGGTCTCCCTCGTCGGCTCGCCTCACCTCGTGGCCGGTGGTGGTGGCTCTCTCTCCATTGCTCACTACCTCTCTCTCGCTCCGTGGCTTCGTCGCATTGCCTCTCTGTCGCCCTTCGCCGGTCGCCCTTGCCGGCTAGATCTGCATCTGCTTTAAGCCTTCAAATTTCAGATCTGCTTCAAATTTGCTTCAGCCTTCAAGTTCAAGCCTTCAAATTTCAGCAGTTAGTTGCTGCGATTTGGGGCCCATTTTTACATTTTGCCTCAGGGCCCCAAAATCTCAGGTCCGGCACTGGTGGAAATGCATCTAGAAGCTTGATGACGACGATGATGCTGCTGCCCAAATGCATGGGCACGACGTAAGAAATGCGTGGTCTGATAGAATCCGTTTGTATCCTGTAGAGATCCAACGAGTGTTTGATCATTGATGATGGGCTGAGACATTTACCATGTATGGTGGATACATCCTTAAGTGGTCTGGACTGTGGACCCAACCAATGGGCCAAATGGGCCTTGCCACACGAGCCACCTACCTTACTGTTTTAAAATTATTTTATTTAAAAAATATTGTATTGTATAATCTTTATTAAAAATATAGAAAATATTAGGTAACATAATATTTTTATTTTTTAAGAGTCATTCAAATTATTTTTATTGCCTCAAACTATTAACAATAGAAAATTATAAAATATGTATAAAATGACAAATAATGCACTAAAACAATGTATGTGTATATATATATATATATAATATTCAATTATATATTATTGTCGCTATGACACAATAATAGATTTATAATCGAAAATTTTTTAATCAGACTATTCTGAATTCTGTAAAAAAAGAATACAATTAGAACGCATAAAACAGTCGTTATACAAACACTTTTATTCTTAAGTTAGACATTCGAATTTACATAAAACTTGTAAATAATATTAAAACCAATATTAGAGACATCTTTTTTGTAATGAGAGTTTATCTATTTATAGAGAAACTTAAAATTCATAACAAGCATAATTGGTATTCCGATATTAACTAAGATTAAAACTTTTATGAATAATGCCTATTTTTTTTGGAATTCTCAGAAAGATTTTTAAATATCAAAATTTATCATGTTTGCATTTTGCTTAGGATTTCCTCACAAAAAATGGAGATGTTTCAAGGAGACCCTCTACTCTCTAGGAACTTTTCTCGTTAGCGTTATTTTCGAAACCATCGACAACTTTTTTAGAAATCAAATAATCTCTTGAGTTTTAGGTTATCTTTTCCTTTTATTAGAGTTATTGATGGTCTCTCGTGGACCTATTTAGTCTCTTGAACTTTGAAATTATATATATTTTTTTTGAAATTGTACAATATTTCGAATATTGTACAATCTCTAGGGTCATCTTAAGGGTTAGTGGGGTCTTAGGCGATAATTAGTTTAGTAGTCTTTTATAAAATAATAAAAATTATTAAAAATTTATTTTTCTTGTTATTTTGTTTATATATATACAATCACTAATTAAATTCTTGTATTATAATTTAGAAAGTAAATATTTTTCAATTGACAATACAACCAAATTATTTTATCATTCTTGTAACATAATTGAATGTAAATAATATTTTACTAATCTTAATTTTAAAAAACTTATTTTTGCTGAAATTACAATAACATAAATAGTTAATAATATTCTATAAGTTATTCATATATTTGGAAAAGAATTTACCGTTTTATAAAATTAAAACACGAGGGATAGTTTTGTCCATAAAATTGATTGTCTAAATTCTTTAACATTCATTTGCAAACTTTACTTATTCATAGAGAATTTGGTTTGGTTTATTTATAATAAAAATTTTATGAAATTCATTCATTTGAAAGATGGTGGAAATATTAATATCAAAAGGAAAAACTAAAGGAAATGTGGAATGTGGATGACATGACATGAAAGAGTCCAATTAATACAACCCCCATCGTAAGGAAATGTGGGTGGGCGGTCGTTGCAATTTTTTTGGGGGCCTCTTTTACGACGACATTGACAATCTCTTAAGTTTTGAAATGTAAACCTTTTTCTCTTCTTAGAATAAACCTTGCCTTTAGTAAACTTGATTTTTGACACATCAATAATTATAAATTTTTAAGAAAGAAGTGCCAAATATAAGAGAAGTAAATAAGTTTTTTAATTTCTATATTCAGGACTGATTAGCCATTAATATAAGTGACGATTAATGCTATTTATAATCAATTAAATATAAAAGTATAAGTTTAAAAAGGCAAACTAAGTACACTATTTTCTCTAACACCATATATAATTTTAATAATTAGAAGAGAAATTAATAGAAAATTGAATTAAAATATATAAAATAATATTCATCAATTTTTTAAATATCTCTTTCACTGGAGATGGAATAAATAGAAACAATGGATATTAATTTTTATTTATGTGATTTAATAAAATCTAAATGTATCATTAATCTTAAAAAAATATGAATTATCATTTATTTAAAAAAATAAATAGAAGCACTTATCTTCCGCCATCTAGTCCAAACCAAGTTTGGTGAGGAGATGGAAACCGCGTTCTTCAACACTTGGGAATTGGACGACTCCTTTCCTATAAATAGAGACAAATCATAATGATTTCCAAACATCGGGATCGACGATTCGCTCTGCTCTTTCAGTCGCTTTCTTCAGCTCGATAGAATCTGTTTGATTTCTTAGTTTGTCAATTCACTTGTTGCTGTAACGTGGGAAGATGACTGGAGACTCTTCCGGCGCGAGAGATGACTTGATGGGGATGTTGAGTACTCTGGATCGTGTCGAGATTTTAGAGGTTTTGAGCGGGACTGAAGGGTTCTGTCAACACTGCCAAGCACTCTTGCAGAGCAGCATTCACACTCTCATTCATGGTACGGGTCTCCCTAACCTTTCTTGGTTTCAGTGAGGTTTTATTCCTTCTGTTTAGGAAAAGTTCTATTTCTTTTTTTGTGCTACAACCGGTCTAATCAGGGTTCTGAATTCTTGGATATAACCATGCTTATATCACTTATATATATATATATATAATATTCAAGTAGTTTTATAAGGGCTTCTTTCTTTTTCTTTTTTCTCTTATTTTTTCTTTTCTAGGATTAGGTTCTGAATCTTATCATCTTGTTTCTATGTTATGTTGTTAGGAATTTATTTCATTTAATCAACTTGTAAGATTTGTTTTTCCTTTCCCATACCTTTAAGATTTTAAATTTATCTGCTATACTTTTCAAGGTTTTTCAATTATCCCCTATACCCTTCAAGATTTTTTCATTTACCCCCTTATACCTTTTAAGATTTTTGCATACACTCTATGGGTTTTTCATCGTGTGATATTTAGAATTTATTTATAATTTTTATAAGAATGACCTCCTAATATTTCATATATCAAGAAAAACAAAAAGAAAAAGCGTAATTGTTTTGTAAAATAAGAGGTACGTATATTTTATATTTGTTTTTATTTTTATTTTTATTTTTAACCATTATATTTTGGTTGTGTGATAATATATATGAAGGCATATAATTACAATTAATATTATATATCCATCCCTGGTTTTACTTAATTATTTGGACATTATGAGAATACTATGTTTCTTTCCTACTTTTATGTTTGAATTCGTAATATGTTGAGGAATCTTAATGCTTATGGACTTTGTCCAAGAATTACATAACATAGGAGAGGAAGAAAAAGAATGAACCTCCGTTGACTACTTCTCTCTCTGCTTTACAAAAATTTTAGGGCTTTCTTAGCATTGTTTTCCGAGAGATTCAAAGTTGCCTGTTTTTTACAAGAGGAAGTATTTGTAGGCTATAACTTGTTTGATCAGATAGCCTGTGACCATTGACAATGGCATGAATAACTAGAGTAAAGGCCTCTGATTTTAAATTTTCTGTATGTTGAAATATCAGGCAGGAATTTTTTTTCACATTTTTAATCTTCTTTCTGCAGGAAAGTTCAGTAAACCATCTGTATCAAATGAAAAGGGCAAATGTTCTGTAGAGGTGCTGTCAGAAAAATCTTCTAGGTTGAATTTATCAGATACAAGTCCAGAAGAATCTACAAAGACAAAAACATGGCGCTTTGGCCAAACTCCAAAATCTGTTCACTCAGGGGGATGGACCAAAAACAACCCTGAATCGGTTTGCTCAGGAACTGGGCGAGGATCTGTTGATGAATTGTCCGAGGAGGGAAAAGAGCATGTTAGGTTAGCTCAAATTGGGAGGAGGAAAGATTTTGTTCATGTGGAGCGGGTTAATGGAAAGGCAACAAACGTGCTTCGAGGACTTGAGCTTCACACAGGAGTGTTCAATGCCGAGGAGCAGAAGATGATTGTGGAGTGCGTCTACAGAATACAGCGCAAGGGGCAGACTGGTCAGCTTCGAGGTATGCATGCCAAAAACCTAGTTTCTGTACGTATCTGAGTTTTGCCGAATTGACAGCGAGGCCAAATTACATATTACTCTGTTTCAGAACGTGAATTTGCGTTCCTTCTGTTTGATCATTTTCCCTTCTTAACATGTTGCAGCGAAAACATATTCGGAACCACATAAGTGGATGCGAGGTAAAGGGCGCGTGACAATGCAATTTGGTTGCTGTTACAACTATGCACCGGTAATATTTTGGATCTTTATTACTTGCTCTTAATGTTTGCTGTTAAACAGTGATTATGTTTAGCTGATGGGTGCTTCATCTTTTTCACAGGACAAAAAAGGGAATCCCCCTGGTGTAGTTAGAGACGAGGAAGTCGATCCTCTACCTCCCCTATTCAAGGAAATGATCAAGAGGCTGGTCAGGTGGCATGTTTTGCCTCCAAGCTGTGTCCCAGATAGTTGTATAGTGAATATCTACGATGAAGGAGATTGCATTCCGCCTCATATTGACAACCACGACTTCCTTCGACCCTTTTGCACTGTGTCATTCTTGTCACAGTGCAATATCCTCTTTGGTGTAAATTTGAACATTGTTGGCCCGGGGGAGTTTGCTGGTCCGATATCTATACCTTTGCCACTCGGGTATGGCTTCTGATGCTCAAATCTTGGACTCGTGAATGCTAGTTTTTCTTGTCATGTTCATTGGTTACTTGGACTTCCATTGTATTTTTTAACGGCTGACATAAATTTTCCCGTAAATTATTTCCTTTCATTTCAGGTCGGTGATGGTTCTAAATGGGAATGCAGCTGACATAGCAAAACACTGTGTTCCGGGTGTCCCGGCAAAAAGGTATGGTATTTTCTTGCTCGTGCCTAAAATTGAGTATATGTTGTTGCGTAGGACCTGTAATAATGAAGATGATCCTTATATTTCTCAACTATAAATATTGTGTTTGGGGCGCAGGATCTCCATCACCTTCAGGAAAATGGATGAGAGCAAACGCCCGTACATGTACTCACCGGATCCAGATCTCATGGGGATAAAGCCACTTGGAAATCATTCGTCAACCAAATTCAAGTTGCCCATCCAGCAAGATGAGTGGGAGAAGAAAACAACGATGATGGGTCGAAATGCCTACACTGCTACTACTACTACTAACATTAATAGTTATAGTGATAATGATTTCCCTCCACTTGGGAGCTCCAATCCTGGGAATAGGCAGAGACGCAAGAGGGGAAGTAGTAGTAGTTTGAGACGATGATGACGATGATGACGATGATGAGCTTTTTATGCTGCTGCTGAAGACTTTAGAGATCAGCTATCTATTTAGGGATTCTCTAAATTTTAAGGGGGGTTGGGGGGTGAACATACAACCCCATGTAACAAAAAAAACTTTTTTGTTCGCTTCGTTTTAGTTTTCTGTTTATGAAAATGGCTATACCTACACCTACAGCTTTGGCATTCATCCAAGCTGTTTGTTGAAAAGGTTAAAAAACAGGAATGGTGGATCTTTCTTTTAGGTCACCTAAACTTGTTGGCAAATGGCAATGGAAATATAATTGGACGGGAAAAGCCAAAAGGTTGCAGTGAATGAGCCAACTCATCCGCATTATGTGTGTTATGTGATGATCTAAGTGGACGGCCTTTATTCCTCCCGATTTTGTTTGTTAATTATTTATTAATCACGAAGGCAAGGGAATCGCAAGTAAAGTCAGACAGACAGACAGACAATGGTCATATTACGACTTTTCATTTTTCATATACATACATACATATATGTATATATATACACGAATTAAGCTTGTGGATCGACAATGATACTGAGCAACTAGACTTGTGAATCGGTAGAAGCACCGAACACCGAGTAACAGTGCAATAAGGGGTAATGATGGAAAGTTGTGATGAAAGTATTTGACAGAGATAAGAGTTCAGAAAAAGAGTAGAGGGCAGCCTTAGAATCAGAACTAATATTATGGGGATTCAAATTTTTTTTTTCTAAAATATACTGATTATTTTAATTTTAATCACAATTCATTTTAATTTTACTATTATTTTTATTTTACATACACGTTAAGTCATTTGAAAGTTATTACGATGTAATTAAATCGTAAAAAATACTGATTGTATGAGAGTTTGACAACTAGTCAATAGCAGGAGGCCATGCGGCGGAAGCACCCTGAGCGCACTCGCATCATTGCTTGGTGGGTCCAACTAGGCACCTAGTGATCCAGAAATGTTGGTAGGGGGAGGTTAAATTTTTTTTTTAAGGTATAAAATTACACATCATAAATTTTGGGTTGGGCTGAAATTTTTTTTTACTGAATTATTAGTAAAATTTATTATTTTTTACATTAAAAATTATTTTTTAATAATAAAAAATAATTTTAATATTAAAAAAATATTTTTAATTGTGCGCTAATACATGCATCTGCCCCTGCTCATACAATTACTTGTTGGGCCATCGCTTTTCGAAAATAATTTTTTTTTTTGTTGAAAACATAAAGAGGTTGATCTTCGAGCTAAAAGAAGCCAAAAAGAGCTAGGTTAAAACAATAAAGTCCTATTCCCAGTGCAAGTAGGATCTTCAAGCAGCTAATGCGAAACTTTGATCTGCCCTTGAGGATGCCTGTGTGGCTTTTCAAAACGGTCGCGAATTTTTTAGGGAGGTCAAAAGGATAATTTTTTGGAATTTTTGAGGGTGAAATGAAGAGTACCAAACTTGTGGTGCTTAGTGGTATAGTTGGATAGTTCAGGGGTGCTTTGGAAAAAGGTCAAAATAACATTTGAAGAATCAATAGGGGCTGAAGTGTAAATAAGGCAAGTTTGGCAATGTGAACGCACCAAGGAAATCGGCTGCCGCCTTCCACCGCACGTGGCTGCCGTTTCCGGTAATGGGATGGTCGAAGGAGGGTTGGGGAAGGTGGTATACAGCGCAAGGAGGCTTGGGGTCCAAGCCATGGCCTTTGATTGGTTATAAGTTGGCCGGAAATTACTTATAAATAGCTAGGTTTTCGGCCGAGATTGAGCACTCAAATTGCTCACGTTTGGGAGTTAATCGAAGGCAAAGGATAGAAGACTTTTGTTCTTAAGGCATCAAGGATCAATTCTAGAGCATTTGGCATTGATTTGGAAGTTGTTTGAGCATTGCCGGAAAAAGCAAGGCGAAATGCCAAGCCGTGTCTACAATTGCCCGATTGGGGGCTTTTCTGGTGAGTTTTCAAGCAACCAAAGGTGCCACTGTGATTGAATGAAGCAGATTTAGAAAGGGGTGGGATTAGTTCGGCCATCGGAGTAATTGCCGGCGGCCGGACTTGGGGAAGATGATTGGTGTTTGCCTGCACGCGCCATCTTCCACGAACAGACACATGCTTGGCAAGTGAGGGCGCATGGGCTAGGGTTATTTTCGGTATTTCCCTTGTATAATTTTCTAAATTTATTTTAGGAATTGTCATGTGGAAAAATTTGGAAAAATGTTTGAGGAGATAATTATTTTTGAATTATTGAGGTGAAAATTGGGAGAAAAATAGAGGAAATTATGGAAAAAATTGAGAAAAAATAGATTTTGATGCTCTTTAATTAAATATGATATTTAAGGAGTATCGTGGCTTGAGGTTGAGTATAAGTTCAGGTGTTTGTGATTTGGCACGCAAATCGAGGTCGTAGACGAGGATTGAGGCAATCTAGATTCGTTTAAGGTGAGTGTTATACCTGAAAATTTGGTTTTAAGTTGTAAGTAGTTTACCCAAAACTTGATTTACTGCAGGTGTTTCTACCTTAAAAACTTGGTGTTTGTTCTATTTAAAGGTGTTGTGATTTCATGCAAAATGGTTTTGTTGCATGCAAATGATAATCAGTGACGGTTGGTTTTATGAGGGAGGTTCGTCTCTAAACGTTTAGTACCGATGCATTAGATTTTATAAAATGTTGTTTATATGATGCATTGAATTGTGAAATGTGGCATTGTCATGCGTTTTGTGATTGTTCATATGGAATGTAAGCCTAAGATGTTGTTTGGATAGTGTGGCCATAATTCTCCAAGGGCGTGACAGAATAATAGGGGTATCTCGTGCTGGTGTGCATGTTGGGGTAGCTGCCTTGGTTTCCTTGCCGGGCCGTTTGGTCAGAAAAGTTGCACTAGGATGACTAGGTGGTCCATATGGGATTTTGAGTTGAGATATGGGATGTCAGCCTAAAATGTTGTCTGAATAGTGTAGCCATAATTCTTGAAGGGCGTGACAGAATAATAGGGTTATCTTGTGCTGGTGTGCATGCCGGGACAACCGCCTTGGTTTCTGTGTTGGGTCGTTTGGTCAGTGACGTTGCATTAACATGACTGGGTGGTCTGTATGGGATTTGAGTAGTGGTTCCTAGATGCTTAGTGTAACGCCTTGCTTTTCCGAGCGTTAAATAACTTAGGAATTTCGGGAGTATTTTTTTTTTCAATATAAATCATTTCTTGACAATCCCGTTCTATCTTCCCAGCATACTAAATAAGAATCAATAAGGTAAGACAGGTAATCATCATAAATACAAAAGCTTAAAATCGAAACATGATATGGTACTTTACTGAATTTACTTAATCATAACATAAGAGTCTGTCCCATCACATCATCAAATACTTAAGTACATGGAGACTTATCTGTACAATTTGACAATTTCTCAGAAATACACTAAATCGTAACAATTATACATGATCTTCAATATAGCATAATCTTCTAAACTTGACTAAAAACATATCCTGAATTCTCACGAATGAGCATATATCAGAACATCTTACTGAACCCATCGGCCACGTCATCAATCATCCCCTTGTCATAACTGCAAATCCTAACTGGAACGTTTGAATGTTCTAGGGGCATAACCCAATTAGAAGATGAATCTTCTAGTGAGGGTTTAGAAACATGATATATGAATACATGATACAATAGTATAAATAATCATATGCCTTAGTGTAACTTACCTGGCCTACCGGCCTGGCACAAAACCCAAGGCAGAATCCCAACCTACTTTCAGGATAATCCTAATATTGTTCCATCATTTGCCCTTGGAGAATTACAGCTACACTATCGGGGCGACATCCTAATCCCATGCATGAGTATCAATATGCCAATAATATTGTGCCATGCAAAAATCACAACTTTCCATGCAAAATGAAAAAAATGATCATAATTTTAATAAATATCATGCATAATGAAACAAACATGTTATATATAGGTTTTCGAGGATAAAATCACTCACTTTAACAAGAAGTTCAGAATACCTCGAAAAATACACATCGCCTCGATTTGTGTGTTCGGCCTCAATTTTCGTGCAAAAGTCCAAAAGTTGCACCAATCACTATTCCTCAAGCATAACAATCCTATAAATGATATTTAATCACCAAATATGTCAATATTCCAATTTCTTCCTATTTTCCTTCATTTTCTTCCATTTTCCTTTATAAAAATCTCAATAAATACCCTCGGGACTATTTTCTCAAATCTATTTCCACAACAATTCATCATATTCATAGAACTTCAATAGAAAATTCCTAAACATACCTTAAAGTATCGTTTTCATACAAAATGATACTAGTCGGTGTGAAAATCGAGACATCGGGAAGTCCAACTTCAAAACTTTTTGCATAAACCTCAAGAAAACAATTTTCTAGAATTTCTGAGATTTTTTCCCAATTTTTTCGACCATCCTGCGACCATACATGGCCACACGCGCTAGGACGAGTGGAAACGTGTGAAGACCGCCAGCGCGTGTGGCCCACGCACCGGTCGTCTTCTCCGATGCTAGTTAACTGGCAATGTAGGTTGACTCCACCAGCTTCTTCCTCTCTTCCAGTCGATCCATTTGTAACCTTCCTCGGCCTGAAAGAACAACCAGAAGGTCCTCAATCGGAAGCTTGAAGCCTCGGCTAGGGCATCCACCACCCATCTCCGGCGACCCTCAAACAACCCTCAAAGTTCAGCGAAAATCCTTCAAAATCTCCAGATTTTCTCCTCAAGCTATGCGAAAAAAAGCCCCTTATTCGCCTTGCCCAATTTGTTTGAAAACATGGCCAATTTGAAGCAAAAATCTCTTCCAGAATCGGCTATCAAGAACCCTTATTTATAGGCATTTTCGGGCCTTCAAAATGCCCGATATCGATCAACCCAAGTCCCCTAGAGCCTCTACCTTCCCCAAGTTGGTCCAAAATCCCACCGAAAGACTCCCATTTCATTAACTTAGTGCCAAACTTTCGGCCACTTTTGGTCGAAAGTTGGCCCGATTTCGACGAGTTTTAGGCCATTTGTCGGCCAAGAAACTTGTCTTGGCCTTGCCTCAAGGCCCCCCAGCCACTTCCTCGGGTCTCCGTGGCCGAATTCGGCGACGGGATAGGCTAGTCGGCCATGGCTGTTTTGGAGGTTTCCTAAAATTGCACTTTGGCCCCTCAAACTTTGGCTTTCTTACTTTGACCCATTTTCACAAAGCCTCTCAACTTTTCATAATTGCATTTCAGACCCTCAAGTCCTAAAACTTTTATTTGACCCCTAAAGATTAAGAAAAAACATCGTTTCGACCTCCCTCTGGAAGTTTTAGAAAATTACACTTAGGCTCGAATATTTGTTTTGCCCGTAAACCCTTTCGTTTCTTCCTGAAATCACTGAAGGGTTGTTCCTTTTGAAAAACCGAAACCCCTTAAGCTTCCGTTGACTTCCCGAAAGTCCCCAACGACAATTTGATTTTGCAGCCCATATAGCAGTTGCATTTTAGCTATACCAAAATTCGTTCCTGATTAGGTTTCTTTCAATGCCATAAATCATACCTCAAAATACTCATCACTGTCATATCATTTTCCTTTGATATCTCGGCTCCAGGCCAATCCCTGCAGTCGATTCGATTAATTTTTTGAGCTATTTAGATACCAATATTCCTCGAAACACTTATCCTTAAATAATATCAATTTCTTGGGTATTGCACTCAGAGTGAGAATGTAACTTCGATGTAAATATGGTGAGCCAGGTTTCTGCATTGATGTGATCCTCTTGGGTTGGGAGTTGGTAACGATTGTTCCCGAGATTACACTTTGTAACGTCCCGATCAAGTGATAGGAAGAACCGGAACAACTTACCCTGATGGGCCTACACGAACTTCCCAGGGGGGTCACCCATCCCTAGATTGCCCCAGGTCAAGCACGCTTAACTTGGGAGTTCTTTGCCAACATTCAGCCCAAAAGGTATCCAGCTGGTGTTGTTTCATTTCTTACACTATCCTCGATATATTCTAACTTCTCTGGGCTCTTGGGATATTATATTCTCCCCCCTTAAGCACATGACGTCCTCGTCATGCGACCTTACAACCGGTCCCAGATCTCCCCCCGTGCATGGCCGATGTGGGATTCGCCTAAGGTGCCTACACGCACCCCCCATAGGGGCCTCACACCCCCCTCGGGACTCAGCCTCCTCGCTGAGGTTTGCCCCACCACCGCGCTTAGAGGCTCGGGGGTTGGCTCTGATACCACCTGTAACGTCCCGATCAAGTGATAGGAAAAACCGGAACAACTTACCCTGATGGGCCTACACGAACTTCCCAGGGGGGTCACCCATCCCTAGATTGCCCCAGGTCAAGCACGCTTAACTTGGGAGTTCTTTGCCAACATTTAGCCCAAAAGGTATCCAGCTGGTGTTGTTTCATTTCTTACACTATCCTCGATATATTCTAACTTCTCTGGGCTCTTGGGGTATTATACACTTAGAGTGAGAACGTAATCTTCGACGTAAATGTGGTGAGCTGGGTTCCTGCGTTGATGTGACCCTCTTGGGTCGAGAGTTGGTAACGATTATTCTCGAAATGTCAGGGAGATGCGTTGACTTGCCCCTTTTAAGCTAGAACCGCGTCGTGTCGTTGAGTCGGTATGGTGGCATGGCTTTTAGAGAGATTGCTCTTTCCCCGTGGTAGGGTTAAGCGCTATGGGATTCTCTTGAGGTAGGGCTTATCAGGTTGTGTTGGTTTATTTCATGTCTTGCATTCATTCATGAAAACATGTTTTGAACTCTCACTTAAATGATTCATTATCTAATATGGACTTTATCCCTGAAATATTCAAACTTTCCAAGTAAAGGCAGCGGTGCGAAAGGGAAAGTGATCGTCAAGGAGTGACGGTGATTAGTGGATAGCTTATAGTATGTCACTTTCAATTATGTTGTTTATTTTGAGGACGTCATGTAAGCATTGGTTTGACTTTATGATATAAATAAAGTGGGTTTGGTTAGGATTTATTGAGGTTTCAATCTAGTTTCTGCATTTGAGGTGATTTACTTGTTTTAGTTTATTAATGTTTCTAAGGTTATATATTGAGAAGGTGTAACGAGATCTTCGGGGAATGATTTTTGTGTTGAGTTTCTGTTGGAAAAAAAATATATCTCTGGAATCTTATGTTACCTAACGCCCTGAGAAGGCAGGGTGTTACAATTGCCCATTTCAACATTCTTCTTGAGAGCTCCGATTTTCTAAGCACTTGTCTCAAAGGTTGGTTAGTGAGCACAATAATGGTATGAGCCTGAAACTAGAGTCGAAGTTTTCTCGCCGATATTATCAAGGCGTAGGCCAACTTCTCCATGGGGGAATACCGAACCTCAGCCCCAGTCAATCGCTTACTGGCATAATAAATAGGTCTCTGTCTTTTGTCTTTTTCTCGAACCAACACCGAGCTTACTGTTTCCTCGGCCACCACCAGATAAAGATATAGCGGTTCTCGTTGCTGAGGTTTGGTGAGGACCGGTGAACCCAGATGTTCCTTAAGATTGCTAAAAGCTTCTTGACACTCATCGTTCCAGACAAAGTTCTTTGCCTTCGACAATGCTTTATAAAATGGAAGACCTTTCTCCGCTGACCGAGAGAGGAATCTCCCCAAGGCTGACATTCTTCTTGTTAGGCTCTGTACCTCCTTAACGTTCCTTGGGGCTAGCATGTCAAGAATAGCTTTAACGTTTATTGGGTTCACTTCAATCCCCCAGTGATGAACTATATAACCTAGGAATTTTCTTGCAGAAACTCTAAAAACACATTTGATGGGATTAAGCTTTAGATGGAATTTACAGAGAGTTTGAAAGCATTCTTCTAGGTCGACTGAATGATGTTCGACCAACATGTCATCTACGTATGCCTCCATATTTTGGCCCAGCTGATGCTGAAAGAGCTTATTCATCAGGCGCTGGTAGGTTGCCCCAGCATTTTTCAACCCGAACGACATTACAGTGTAACAATTAGTTGCTTTATTAGTGATGAACGCCGTCTTCTCTTGGTCTTCGGGGTGCAAGGGAATTTGGTGGTATCCCTGAAAAGCATCTACTAAACTCATCAGTAAACATCCAATCGTACCGTCAATTAGGGTATCTATCTTAGGAAAGTGGGTAACTATCATTCGGGAAGGCCTTATTAAGATTGGTGAAGTTAATGCAAAGCCTCCACTAGCTATCTCTTTTGGGTACCAATACCACATTTGTAACACCCCACTTTCTCGGGCGTGTTATAATTTAGGACAATTCTGGGATAATAAATTTTTTTTTTTAAAAACTATTGCTAAACCATATCGTTCCTCATATCCATTCCAAAATTTTCATAGGTTTATCTCAAAAGAGACATAGTAAACATCAATTGCGGAAGCTAGAATCGAACCTAACATCTTAATATTAATCACAAATAAGGTTATACATCATCATTAACCATAAATGAGGTTATACATCATCATTCCTCAAAACGTTCAGAATTTAAAGTAGTAGAACTTAAATACATGGGCTACATAACATACATTCAATTCATTATGTACTTTGCTAAGTGTCATTTTATGCCTTATTCATCCTCGTTTCTGCTACAATCTCCATCTGGAACGTTTGAATATTCCAAGGCAAAGCCCAAGTTAGATGATGAATCATCTAAGTAAGAGTACATCATTTAATGCATATGTATGAATGCAATGCATATAACATCATACTATTACATTTGGGTCGACTGCACCTTATTATTACCCGCCATTTTTATAGTCTCTCTGCCAGACTGAGGTGTATGGGTACACCATTGGCAAAGCAACAATGCCAGTCCCTAATCCCAAACCCATGCAACGTATGACTGCGAATCTCATTGTTCTCATATGCATATTTTATCATCAGAAAATGTAAATGCACTTTACGTGATGCATAGCATACCAAGACAAGACAACATGATAACAAAACGCTTTCATGAAATTGAGTTTTTGGGTTGAACCACTTATCTTCTCAAACTTATCGAGATACCTCGATATTCGCGTCTTACCTCAAAATACGTGCATCATCTCGATTTACATGCCAACCTCAAAATTCGTACAAGTCACTTATTCGCGTCTTGCCTAATCATCATATTTATTTAAATAAACATTAAAACCTATTTTTTCGTAATTTCTTACATTTTCTTTATTTTTTCTCTATTTCTTCCTATTTTTCCTCAATAAATCCAAACTAAATATTTCTCAAATATTTCACTATAAAAATTCATAAAATTACATTCCTGAATTTCTAGAATTTTCTAGGAAATATTACTCACCTTGAAGGTTTATCTTTGGAAGTTATGATTTCACAGCAAACGGCTTAGGTTTCTGTAGAAAACATGAGTTTTAGTAAACCTAATCTCCAAAAATTTTACATAGGATTGAAGGGAATTAAATATGGGTTATAACTAAAAAAGTTCGATGAAAATGGGCCCTGCACGGAAGGTAGCCCACGCATAGCCGTGATAACACTGTGTCATTTTTATATTTCGGGCATATCTCCCTCATTTTAACTTCGATTCAACCCTCATTTGAACCTACAGGTCCCTTTCTTCCCCCTATACAGGAATATTAAAAAAAAATTGACTTACCTTACCTTTTTCCTGATTTTTGGGATAAATTCCAATAAAAACCCAAAACTCCGATGAGGCTCATTCTCTTTTTCTTCTCCTCCGATTCCTTCCCTTTTTCTTGTAGAATTTTCTCCTCTTTCTCAAGAACATACTCTTCACCTTAGAATCCCTCACCTCAAACTCCCTTGGAATGATTTGAAAACAACTCATGATCATTATTTATAGATTTCTTGGACCAATCACATGACGCCACTTGTCCCTTGATAAGTTTTGGACTCCAAAGACTCAAAACTAAAATTGAATGTTGCTTGAAATCCAAACCCATATTGAATTGAGTTTTGAAATCCACCAATCACATGACGTCACTTGTCCCTTGATAAGATTTGTACTCCAAAAACTCAAAACTAGAATTGAATGTTACTTGAAATCCAAAGCCATATTGGATTGAATTTTGAAATCTAAAGCTAATACCCCACACTTCTTCCAAATGCCATTTTGGCCCTTATTTCAAGTCCCCAAGTTTTGATATTTTACCACATGAACTCCTAATTTAATTCTTATTTCATTTGGGTAATTCTTTAATTATAATTACACCCTCAAATATCAAAATAATTCTCATTGAGATACTTAAAATCCAAAATTAATAACTCAAAACTTACTCTATAAGGATGATTTCGTCTCTGTGCCCTCTCAAGACCTTTATTTCGTCTCAAAACCATCCCATAGTTGATCGTTATGAAAAATCGAAGCCTCCTCAGGGTTCCTTCGATTTCCCGGAAGCTCCTTACGATGATTCGATTTTTTTAGCCTAAATTGAAGCTATATTTTAGTTGTATTGAAAATTATCTCAATTCTGATTTCTTTTAATACCATAAATCCTATCTCGGGATGCTTATCGAGACCATATCTTTTTCTTAGACAATTACACTCCGTGGCATTCCTTGTAGTCGATTCGGCACTTATAACTGTAAGAAATTACACTTAAGCCCTTAATTATTTGATAATTTCACCTATGGCCCAAGTTAAACTCACTCTTGAGCCCTTTAGAAAATTTGGGATATTACAACATTAGCCAACCAGTCGAGGTAATCTACCTCCTGAACATATTACGCCATCATCAGTTTCTCCATTTTTACCTCAATCACCTTAGCCCTTTCGGGAGTAAAACTTCGCTTCTTCTGCTTGATAGGTCAGAAACCCAAGCGTATACCCAACTTGTGCATCACAACCTTCGGGTCCACTCCCAGCATGTCTTGAGTTGTCCATGCAAAAATATCAGCATATCGTCGAATGAGGGCTAAAGTTTGACCCCTTATGGGGTCGTTCAACTTAGTGCTTATCTTTATACACTGGTCGGGATGGTCCTCCCTTAGAGGCACTTTGTTAAGCCAATCAACTGGCTCTTCCATCTTCAGGTCCTCTAGCCCCTCCAACAGAGAACTAGTGGCTGGTGGAAGTTCCCTTGCTTTTTCTTCATCCTAGTCCCTTTTATGATCAGAAGTTTCTTCCTAAACTGGATTTTCCTTTATTTTCCTTAGCGGGGTCTCGACCCCCCGAGCCATACTTATGGATGCCATGTAACATTCTCTAGCCGAATGCAAGTCTCCTCGCACTTCTCTTACCCCATTAGCCGTGGGGAATTTTACCACCCTATGATAGGTGCTGGGAATAATTTAAAGAGCATTGAGGCCCAACCTTCCCAGAATCATACTATAAGCCGAAGGCACATTTGCAAACAAGATATCTAGCATGACCTGGGAGGTTCGGAAACCCCTTTCCAGGACCAGTGGGAGATGTATCACTCCATCAGAATACACTACCTCGCCGTCAAATCCCACTAAGGGGACACAGGTCGGCTTTGCCTGCTCCATCTAGTATCCCATGCCTAAGAAGGCTCGTCTGTACAAAATCTCAGAAGAACTGTCTAGATCTACCAAAACCCGCGCTCCCACCATCCAAGCTTAGCTGTAATCACCACCGGATCGTTTTGGTTAGGATACCCTGAGAGGTTATTATCTGAAAAAGAGATTGTCTCCCTTCTCCTAGACATCTTTACCCCTGAAGTTCAGCTCTTTATCGAATGCTCCTCAGTCTTCGCACTTGGAACTTTCCCTGTTGTTAGAGTATGGAAAACTGGGGGCTGTGGACAATCTTCTTCCACTTTAGGAGGTCTCTCCCTACAGGGTGAATTCTGAATGCGATCTTGACCATTTGCTCGGTCCCGCCTAGGAGAAGGACTTCGTGTACGTCGCTCTCGCTCCCTTCGGGGATCCGCCTCCCTGGCTACAAAACTCCTGGGAAGCCCCTGGTTAATAAGCTCTTGAATTTCTTCTTTTAATTGGTTACATTCCTCCGTATTGTGGTCATGATCCCGATGAAAATGACAGTATTTATTGTTGTTCCTCTTATTGGACGGTACCCTCATAGGCAACGATTTTTTCAGATAGTCCTTGTCCTCGATAGTAGCAAGGATCTCTACTTTAGGAGCATTTAAGGGGGTGAACCCACTCGGATCTCACCAAGGATGGGGCTTCTCTTTGCGATCCTCTATCCGGCCTTCACTCTTGTGCTCTTCGGTATGCTTCTTTTTCTCATTCTTTTTAGTATACTCAGCCATTTTCACCTGCATGACCTCTTCTACGTTGATATACTTCATCACACGACTAAGAATATTTGTAAAAGTAAGAGGAGGAGTTTTGGCCAATGACTGAGCAAAAAAGGCCAGCCTTAGGGCATTCTGAAATGCCACCATGGCGACACTCTAGTCGAAGTTCTCAATGCTCAAAACTTCCATATTAAATCTCGAAACGAAATCCTTCAAGGACTTGCCCTGACTCTGCTTTAGGCTGACGAGAGCCATGGTGGACCTTCGATGCCTCATTTAAGGTGCAAAGTGGGCTAGAAAACTACTGAAGTTGTGTAAAGTTGGCTATTGAGTGATGGGCCATATTTGCATACCAGGTGCGCACATGCCCTTTCAGTGTAGCCAAGAAGACTTTACACCGCATTACATTAGACGTGTCCTGCACCATCATATGAGAGGTAAAGAGATCCAAGTGATCCATTGGATTAGTAATGCCTGCATAAGGCTTGATAGCTCAAATGCGAAGACGCTTGGGCCACATTGCAGCCATAATCTCCGAACTAATTAGAGGCTGGTTCACAACCATGCCACGGGACTCTCCTTGCTTCGGCTTTAATGCCGCAATCTCTTTCTCCAACTGACCCAACCTCATTTTTTGTTGCGCTTTTACGACATATTAGAAGATTCATTGGCTTCACCAAGCTCATGCTTCTGTCCCCATCCTCGGGGCTCTAGCTCACGTTGGTAAGATTCTTCATCAGGAAGAGGATCCTGTCCTCTACCTGGGTGAGAATAGTGGGCTTGTTGTTAGTGCTACTGGTCTAGGAAGCTAGTGAGCAACTCAGTTAGACGCTGAACCTGATTCTCCAAAAGCGCAATACGATCTGGAGGTGGAGGGGGATTATCCAAGCTATGCTCCCTTCCATGTTGGCTTCTCAGGGGTTTGTTCTAGCTTAGTTCTGAGGCAGGGTTACCGCCAATAGCCCAAGATTGGCATCTCCTAGTTTCCATCAAAACAAAGGGGATTCGAGTGTCAAGAAATTTGTACTTGGAAGACAGAAAGAAAAATGGCGGGCCCCACGGTGGGTGCCAAATGATGCTACAGAGCTAATCACCTTCTTCTGTCTCGATCCAAGCACCTACAAAATGGGTTAGGGACTTGCTCCCCCGTGATTACTTCGAAACTCAAGTCAGTTCACAGAGTTATGAAAATTGGAGAATTTAGTAGAAACGAAAGAAAAAAGATCCTCTACCTATCTTAGTCACTTGAATTTATAAGGTGATTCCCCCTTCTTATTAAGATAAGACCTCTTTTGAATTAGAGATTGTTCCTCATACGTCAGAGGAGAATCGCCTTTTAAACTTTCAGGATAAGGATTGCACCTCTTGCGGAGCCATGATCTTCGATGGAATGGATATAGTGATCGGTTTTCGAAAGGCTCGGGATAATCGTCGCCTCCATGTACTTCGGAGTGATGATTGAGGCCGAGGATACCAGGAAGTCCTTATTGAGTAAAGGTTGGGTTTGCCACGTGTCCCTCCCGAATTTGGGCTAAATGGCGACCCTGGCTTGGTTCTCTGGCAGACACGTGTCCTTACTGTCATTGGCTGATTTTCGAGGGTAATGGGGTAATTATGAGCTTGAGAGCATTTTCCTCATCAAAGCCCAATTAATACAACCTCCCATCTCCCTCCTTTCTAACTTTTAAATTCTAACACTTAATTGTATCGTATATAAAATTTATCTTTCGAAGCAATGAAGCTTTTGGGGTGGGTGGTTGCTGCAATTTTTTTGGGGCCTCCCTTAAGACGACCCTAATGATCTCTCAAATTTTGAAATGTGTACCTCTTTCTCTTCCTAGAATAAATTTTTCTTTTAGTAAACTTGATTTTTGACACATCAATAATTATGAATTTTTAAAAAAGAAGTGCCAAATATAAGAGAAGTAAATAAGTTTTTTAATTTCTATATACAGGACTGATTAGCTATTAATATAAGTGACGATTAATGCTATTTATAATCAATTAAATATAAAAGTATAAGTTTAAAAAGGCTAACTAAGTACACTATTTCTCTAACACCATAATTTTAATAATTAGAAGAGAAATTAATAGAAAATTGAATTAAAATATATAAAATAATATTCATCAATTTTTTAAAAATCTCTTTCACTAGAGAGGGAATAAATAGAAACAATGGATATTAATTTTTATTTATGTGATTTAATAAAATCTAAATCTATCTTTAATCTTATAAAAATATGAATTATCATTTATTTAAAAAAATAAATGGAAGCACTTATCTTCCGCCATCTAATCCAGACCAAGTTGGCAAGGAGATGGAAACCGCGTTCTTCAACACCTGGGAATTGGACTAATCCTTTCCTATAAATAGAGACAAATCATAATGATTTCGAAACATCGGGATCGACGATTCGCTCTGCTCTTTCAGTCGCTTTCTTCAGCTCGATAGAATCTGTTTGATTTCTTATTTTGTCAATTTACTGGTTGCTGTAACGTGGAAGATGACTGGAGACTCTTCCGGCGCGGGAGATGACTTGATGGGGATGCTGAGTACTCTGGATCGTGTCGAGATTTTAGAGGTTTTGAGCAGGAGTGCAGGGTTCTGTCAACACTGCCAAGCACTCTTGCAGAGCAGCATTCACACTCTCATTCATGGTACGGGTCCCCCCTCATCTCTACACCTTTCTTGGTTTCAGCGAGTTCTGAATGATATATAGTTGTGAATTCTTTTATATAACCATGCTTATACCACCTATATATATATATATATTAATATTCAAGTAGTTTTATAAGGGCTTCTTTCTTTTTTCTTTTTTCTTTTTTTTTTTTCTCTTTTTTTTTTCTTTTCTTGGATTAGGTTGTGAATCTTATCATCGTGTTTCTATGTTATGTTGTTAGGAATTAATTTCATTTACTCAATTTGTAAGATTTATTTTTCATTTTCCATACCTTTAAGATTTTAAATTTATCGGCTATACTTTTCAAGGTTTTTTAGTTACTCCCTATACCCATCAAGATTTTTTCATTTATCCCCTTTACCTTTCAAGATTTCCATACCTTTAAGTTTAATCGTTTTGTAAAATAAGAGGTACGTATATTTTATATTTGTTTTTTTTTATTTTTAACCATTATATTTTGGTTGTGTGATAATATATATGAAGGCATATAATAACAATTACAATTATATATCCATCCCTGGTTTTACTTAATTATTTGGACATTATGAGAATACTATGTTTCTTTCCTACTTTTATGTTTGAATTCGTAATATGTTGAGGAATCTTAATGCTTATGGACTTTGTCCAAGCATTACAACATAGGAGTGGAGGAAGAAAAAGAATGAACCTCCGTTGACTACTTCTCTCTCTGCTTTACAAAAATTTTAGGGCTTTCTTAGCATTGTTTTCCGAGAGATTCAAAGTTGCCTGTTTTTAAAGGCCTCTGATTTTAAATTTTCTGTTTGTTGCAATATCAGGCAAGAATTTGTTTTCACTTTTTTTATCTTCTTTCTGCAGGAAAGTTCAGTAAACCATCTTTATCAAATGAAAACGGCAAATGTTCTGTAGAGGTGCTGTCAGAAAAATCTTCTAGGTTGAATTTATCAGATACAAGTCCAGAAGAATCTACAAAGACAACAACATGGCGCTCTGGCCAAACTCCAAAATCTGTTCACCCAGGGAGATGGACCAAAAACAACCTTGAATCGGTTTGCTCAGGAACTGGGCGAGGATCTGTTGATGAATTGTCCGAGGAGCAAAAAGAGCATGTTAGGTTAGCTCAAATTGGGAGGAGGAAAGATTTTGTTCATGTGGAGCAGGTTAATGGAAAGGCAACAAACGTGCTTCGAGGACTTGAGCTTCACACAGGAGTGTTCGATGCCAAGGAGCAAAAGATGATTGTGGAGTGCGTCTACAGTATACAGCGCAAGGGGCAGACTGGTCAGCTTCGAGGTATGCATGCCAAAAGCCTTAGTTTCTGTACGTATCTGAGTTTTGCCGAATTGACAGCGAGGCTAAAGTACAAATGCAACGTAATCTTATTTCAAATGTTTATATTATTCCATCACCTTATGATCTAGCACATGCAAAGTTAGTGAAAGAGAAACGGCAAAGGAAAGTGGGGAGCTTGTTTATTTAGAGACATATATGTCATGCATACTTGCTCAGCTAGCATAAATTAAAGAGACCCATCCATTAAATACATTGCCTTCTATAACAACTAGTTGAAATAAGCTTCTAAATAATGTAATCATTAAATCTTGAATGTTCCCTGGAAATGAAATAATTAAATAGATGAATCTTTTTCATAGGAGTTATCATTTTCGGTAATAGAATAGACATGCCAAGGGTCAATTAAGCTATAATAAAATTGAGGTTTTAGAAAATGACATCATATATATTATTTGGGACAAGGTTAATTAGTACATTTACTCCCCTAATGCTGCTACTCGTCAATCTAATAACTCTCAGATGGACAACTACATCTTACTATACATATTACTCATGTTTCAGAACGTGAATTTGCGTTCCTTCTGTTTGATCATTTTCCCTTCTTAGCATGTTGCAGCGAAAACATATTCGGAACCACATAAGTGGATGCGAGGTAAAGGGCGCGTGACAATGCAATTTGGTTGCTGTTACAACTATGCACCGGTAATATTTTGGATCTTTATTACTCGCTCTTACTGTTTGCTGTTAAACAGTGATTATGTTTAGCTGATGGGTGCTTCATCTTTTTCACAGGACAAAAAAGGGAATCCCCCTGGTATAGTCAGAGACGAGGAAGTCGATCCTCTACCTCCCCTATTCAAGGAAATGATCAAGAGGCTGGTCAGGTGGCATGTTTTGCCTCCAAGCTGTGTCCCAGATAGTTGTATAGTGAATATCTATGATGAAGGAGATTGCATTCCGCCTCATATTGACAACCACGACTTCCTTCGACCCTTTTGCACTGTCTCATTCTTGTCACAGTGCAATATCCTCTTTGGTGTAAATTTGAACATTGTTGGCCCGGGGGAGTTTGCTGGCCCGATATCTATACCTTTGCCACTCGGGTATGGCTTCTGATGCTCTAATCTTGGACTCGTGAATGCTAGTTTTTCTTGTCATGTTCATTGCTTACTTGGACTGACTTTGTTTTTTTTAACGGCTGACATAAATTTTTCCTGTAAATTATTTCATTTCATTTCAGGTCGGTGATGGTTCTAAATGGGAATGCAGCTGACATAGCAAAACACTGTGTTCCGGGTGTCCCGGCAAAAAGGTATGGTAATTTCTTGCTCGTGACTAAAATTGAGTATATGCTGTTGCGTAGGACCTGTAATTAAGAATGAAGATGATCCTTATATTTCTCAACTATAAATTATTCTGTTTGGGGCAGGATCTCCATCACCTTCAGGAAAATGGATGAGAGCAAACGCCCGTGCAGCTACTCACCGGATCCAGATCTCATGAGGATAAAGCCACTTGGAAATCATTCGTCAACCAAATTCAAGTTGCCCGTCCAGCAAGAGGAGTGGGAGAAGAAAACAACGATGATGGGTCGAAATGCCTCTATGATTGACATTGCTACTACTACTACTACTACTACTAACACTAATAGTTATAGTGATAATGATTTCCCTCCACTTGGGAGCTCCAATCCTGGAATTAGGCAGAGAGGCAAGAGGAAGTAGTAGTAGTTTGAGACGATGACGATGATGATGATGATGATGAGCTGCTTATGCTGCTGCTGCTGCTGCTGAAGACTTTGGAGATCAGCTATCTATTTAGGGATTCTCTAAATTTTAAGGAGGGTTGGGGGGTGGACATATAACCCCATGTAACAAAAAAAAACTTTTTTGTTTGCTTCGTTTTAGTTTTCTGTTTATGAAGATGGCTACACTACACTCACAGCTTTGGCTTTCAACCAACCTGTTTGTTGAAAAGGTTAAAAGGTTGGTTGAAAAGGTTAAAAAACAAGAATGGTGGATCTTTCTTTTTGGTTACCTAAACTTGTTGGCAAATGGCAATGGAATTAAGGGTGTGTTTGATTGCAAGTATGGAATTTACATGGAAAAAAATTTATTTCTAGGTAATTGAATTGCCTAGAAATAAATTCTAAGGAAAATGTTAATTGAAGGTGTTTGATTGCCTTAATATTTTGCCTAGAAATTATTACACTTTTCTAACTTTTGATGTTTGATTATCATTATTTTCCATATAAATAATCGCATACACATACGTAAATAATCAATAATCAAATACATAAATTAATAATCAACTACATAAAATAATCAAATATACATACACAAAATAATCAAAATAATCTACTTACCCACAACTTCAGCCAAGGCAAGCAACCAAGAAAATCAGCTGCTTTGTCTCGCACTGTTTGAAGAAAATCAGCTGCTTCAATCAGCTGCTTTGTCGTGCACTATTTGAAGAAAATTAGTTGCTTCGTCTCACACTGTACTGTTTGCTTCAATCAGCTGCTTCGCACTGTTTGAAGAAAATCAGCTGCTTCGTCTCGCATTGTTTGAACTCTCAATTTCTGGTTGATTTTCTTGGTTGCTTGCCTTGGCTGAAGTTGTTGTTCAAAGACTAGAAATCGAAATTCAAAGTCGAATCCAGCAAATGTGCGAGACAAAGCAGTTTTCAGGGGGTAAAGGAGAAGTAGATATATATATATATACACACCTGAGAACGATGAGCTTGGGATTCTCTATAGGCGACGTAGGAATGAGAGTCTCTGTAAGCGACGAAGAATCGAACCACAATGTCTATAAGGAAGGCAATCTGGTTGGTCGCGTAGAGAGGAAGAGGTTCTCCGGCAGGCCTCTGAAGAAGTCGAACTCCAATGGCGTAAAGAAGGAAGAGTACACCGCTCATAGCATAATGAATTGCGTCCAGTGTGGGTTTCCATTTCCATGGAAAATCAAATCTAACCCCAACCCTAAGAAAATGAATTCCATCAAAAGTGAGAAAAGAGGGTCATGTGAGGCAAAGTGAGAAAATATTTTCTATGAAAAAATTGGCTAATCAAACACTACAAAAGCTAGAATTTAGATGGAAATTGACTATTTTTCATGGAAAAAGTGTGCAATCAAACACACCCTAATTATAATTGGACGGCAAAAGCCAAATGGTTGCAGTGAATGAGCCAACTCATCCGCATTATGTGTGTGTTATGTGATGATCTAAGTGGACGGTCTTTATTCCTCCCCATTTTGTTTGTTAATTATTTATTAATCACGAAGGCAAGGGAATCGCACGTAAAGTCAGATAGATATACAATGGTCATATTATAACTTTTCATTTTTTCTATACATATATACATACACACAAATTAAATTAAGTTTACGTACATATCACTCAAATAGTGATTAATTTTAGAATAATCAGAATAGATTAAGAGCAACATTGTTAAACTCGAAATTTTATATTGGAATCGAATGAGAGTTCATAAAATTGAATTGTAAACTCGAATTGTAAAGTCGTAAAATTTTACAAACAATTAAAAATATCTCTTAAATTTTACTTTCAAATTAAGGAAATCAACAAACATTTTATTCTTTAAGGAAGCGAACAATAATTTATTTTTAAATTAAAGAATCTAATAATAATCAAATTAATGAAAACAGACGAAAAAAAAAGACAAAGTTGTGGCGAATAGGAATTATGAAATTAGACCAAGGAATTACAAAAGAAAAAATAGACGAATAAATTGCAAAGAATAAACAGGCGAATCTGTATATCCCTTTGAATTAAATTGATAGTAGCATCGAGCAATCAAAGTTGTGAATTAATTTGTGTTGTAAAATAATAGCGACCCCGAGCAAGCGAGCATGGAAACATTGATTCATATTTGTGAATTAACAATAGCTTAGTTGGCAATTTGTGTTTGTGGATCTACGATGACACCAAGTAATTAGACTTGTGAATCGACAATAACAATGTTGGGTTTTGTGTTTCCTAATGAGGCGCAAGACGATGACGATGGTTAGGGTTAGCTTCATAGGCTTCGGCTCGGGATTAAAGCAATGGTTCAACACACTTACTGGCAACCCATTTATAGAAGTCGAACCATAAGCCCTTAACCCTCCCTTTGGAGGAGAAATGGGCCTTGGCCCATTTGCTCAAGGGAGGGAGGAAGCCATTAAGCCCAAGCCCATGAAGCACATTTCTCTTAGCCCACTTCTCTTTGTGCCCTAAGCCCACAATATAAAAGGGAATGTGTTCTCTTCCTTGTCCCTATGCAGTGGCCGATTGTGTTCTCTCCCTTGTTCCCTCTCTCGGCTGATTCTCCCTTCATTGATGGTGATCCTCTTGGGGTTTCTTTCCTTCTTGGTCAGATGCTTCTTTTCTTTGCTGTGTGCCGTACTTTCCTTGTGCGTGGTGGCTGTTCGTCAATGGCATTTGCAACGTCTATTTAGTCCGAGTTGCTGTCTTTTCTTGGAGGTAAGTCTTTCGGCCATTGTGGAACCCATATCTTCGTGATTTCTCTCTGTTCCTTAATGGATCCTACTGTGTGTGGAAGCTTGTGTGGCTTGGGTAAGGGGTGTCGATCGACCGAGAGATTTGGGGGTTTGAGGGCTTCGGTTCTTGGGGCTTTTGGGCTCCTTTGTGGCTTGGTGTCCCTATTCGTTGGTTGTTGCCTAAGTGGTGTTTGAACGAGCCCAGATCTGAGCCTTGGAGCAGTCTTCGTGATTGCCATTATTGCTAAACAGGGAGTTTAATTTTTTGCATTGATTTGTTCTTGTATTCGATTGTTTTGGTTTGATTTCGATTGAGTTCTAACCACTGTTTTCTAGAGTTTTTCGGCAACAAACACTGAACACCGAGTAACAGTGCAATAAGAGAGAATGACAGAAGGTTGTGATGAAGGCATTTGAGAGAGATAAGGGTTTACAAGAGACAAATGGTAGCCTTGGAATTTGAATTAATGTTATGGAGATTCGAGAATTTTTTTTATTTACATGAAAGTTAAAATTGTTATCTTTAGGTTAAGATTATAAAATGGCCTCATATGTTTCTCATGGTATAGTTGAGGGAACTTCTTCCTCTCGTCCCCCATTCTTTGATGGAACCAATTATAGCTATTGAAAAATGAGGATGGAATCCTATATCTTTTCAATTAGTTATATATTGTGGAAACTTGTTAGGGATGGTTTTACCTTATCTAGGGAAGAAGAAAAAGATTGGAGTGAAGAAGATATAAATAATCTTGAAATGGACCATAGGGTCAAATATATCTTGTTTTGTTCTATATTGCCTAGTGAGTATAAACAAATCTCTTCATGCTCCACATCTCATGAAATATGGAAAAAATTAAAAGTTATGTATGAAGGGATCGATCAAGTTAAGGATACTAGGATAAATCTTTTGATGTCCCAATATGAAGGGTTCAAATTGTTAGCCAATGAGACCATTAGTGATATGAATGCTAGATTTCAAAAATTGGTTAACTCTCTAAAGATGCTTGGCAAGGTTATCCCTGAAAGTGATCAAATAAAGAAAATACTTAGGTCACTTAACATAGATTGGCAACCTATGGTTACCGCTATCCCTCAAGCCAAAGATCTTGGAGTCTTAAAAATGGAAGAGCTCATTGGGAATCTCTTAACCCATGAGTTAGTTCTTAATCAAATGAAAGAACCCATAAAAAGGATGAAGAATATAGGTTTAAAAGCTAAATTTACAACTAAAAGTGAAAGTGAGTCTTCTAGTGAAAACGATGAAGATGTAATTCTCCTAGAAAAGACCTTAAAGAACTTAATGAAAAAGCAAGATAAGGATAGCAAGAAATCGCTTCCTACTTGCTACAATTGTTAAGAAGTTGGGCATTCTAAAAATGAGTGTCCAAAGGAAGAGAAAGAAAAAAAATATAAGAAAAAGAAAAAGCATTCAAAATATCCAAAAAGGCATGCTTTCAATGCATGGGATGGGAGTGAATCTTTCCAATCCGAAAAAGAAGAGGCACAAGTGTGCTTCATGGCCTTTGAGGATGAAGAAGAGGAGAATGTAGGAGTTGATGAACTCCAAGAGGCATTTAAGAAGTTATTTGTTAAATTTAAGTTTCTTAAGAAAGAGTTTAAGAATGCAAAGAAATTTTTTACTAAGGAAAAAGAAGATCTTGAAGAGGAGAATGAATCATTAAAAAATGAAGTAAAAATCTTAAAAGAAAAAATTCAAGAATTTAAAGAAGAAAATAAGTCTTTGGAAGAAAAGGCTAAAAATGAAAATGAAGCAAAAATAGATGATAAAATGGTTGAAAAATTCCCCATCTTGGAGAAAGAAGTAGTGGTTTTAAAAGCTCAAAACTCCAAGCCCACATTACAAAAGTGTGCAATAGAGAAGTCTTTGCCAACATTGATTATGAAAAAGAATTCTAATCCCTTAAAGCTAAAGCCCAAGCCAAAATATCAAAAGAAATCTTGGAAACCATATAGATGGATTCCCCAACCCCCTAAAAGAAATGAAATCAAAATTTGGGTGCCAAAAGGGATAGTTCAACAAATGAGAGTTTTGGATCCTCCTAAAGGATTCAACACTAAGGCAAAGGGCATTCAAGAGCCAAAAGCCAAAGGTCCCATCTATAGATGGGTGCCAAAGGCTAAAACTTAGCCTTATGTGTGCCAATGTGCATGAGATCCACATGAGTAACATGTTATATTTGTTTAAGTGGAGACTCATGACACAAGAGATATGAGGAGTTCTATGGTTTATACCTCACTTTCAAAAATAGGATGGAAAGCCAATGGGATAAATGAGAATAGGAGAGATTTGATTTTTTGGACAATCACCTCATTCCTAAATTCTAAAATTATTATGGCTTGAAATCTAAGTTTGCCAAATGTTTTAAAATGTGAAAAATCATCTAGTGGCATATAAAAGAATTGAGCTTAATGAAAATTTTTGTGTTTTTGTTTAGGTCTTATCCCATGATGTTTATTTATTTAAAATTATTTGAGATTTTGTTAGAAAACCCTCATTTCTTTTGTTGATCCATATTGCATGACCTATTGTGATAGATATATTTTTTTTGGAGTCAATCAATGCAAACAAAATTGGTTCATTTGGAAGAAAAATGAGGTTTTGGACAATTTAGTCCCTATTTTCTAAAAGAATTTTTTTTTTGAAAGGGTCTAAATATGTTGTGTGTTTTATGTGCTTATATGTTTCATTTATGTGTGTATTAGGCCTTGTAGTATATATTGGTTTATGTTTTGTTAACAATTTTGGCCTATGTTTTCAAAGGAGAAAATGAGATTATGAGGTTAAATTTTCATCTCTCATTTTTTGTTTTATTCAAGTATGCCTAAATTTGGTTCTTAAAATCAATTGGTATCCTAGTGCTTCATTGTTTTATTACTTGGTATCATTTTGTTTCATTGTTCTTCAACAAGTGGTATCAAGAGGATATTTTCTTTTGCAACAATTGGTTTCAAATAGTTTATATTATTTCAACAATCGGTATTGTATCTTGCCATTAATTGGTATCAACATGCTTCGTAATGATCCATATTTTCATCAATTGGTATCAGTTGTTTTATGCAATATAATTTCAAACAATTGATCTTAATGTTTCAATTGGTATCAACCTTAAATTGGTATCAAAATCTTTTAAATTGTTTCAAATCAAAGGCATACAATATTTGTCTAGCCATTTGTTTTAATTGATATTTCTTTGGTTAGTGTAAATGTTTGGATTGCTTGATTGTTATTTCATGCTTAATTGTCATATTCTACATGCTCTGATCCCTTGTGCTTCATTGCTTTATTATTTTCCCTATATCTCACTCTATACTAACTCTTTTCGCTTTTTGATGATTTCAAAAAAGGGGGAGAAGTATGTAGTGAGGGGGAGGTATGCCAAAGGGGGAGATAAGTTGTAAGGGGGAGATGTCTAGAAAGTGATTATTTGTTAAAAAAACCTTCCAAAGTGGTCTTTCATTGAAAAAAACTTGGTTCATGTTTTTCAAAAACATTTCTTGTGTTTTTTGTTTTATTGGTATCTCTTAGTACAAAACTTAGGGGGAGTTGTTTTGCAAAAATATTTTTATAAAATTATAATGTTTTTGTAATCATCAAAAATGAGGAGATTGTTGAGCCAAATTGCTTCAATCAACCTATTGTGTGTTTTGATAATTAACAAAATATAATTTTAGTAAAACTATTTTTGGTATATTTAAAACATCTAATGTATTTTTGATATGTCTTAAGTATTATATTATTTTGTGTATCAAAATGAACCAAGTAATGTTTTTTTTTCTAAGTTTGGAATATTAGCACGCTATAAGGGAACATATTAGAAAATGTTTTCATTTTGAAAAACTAACTCCCGGTATTTTCATATCTAATATTGAATAGTGTTAAAATGATTTTTAACGAATTTTTTAAGAAATAAAAGGTATCTATTTTGGGGGTGATAAAATCGCTAAATTTCGATTTTGTACTAAAACCGAAAATCTACTTTCTTATCTATTTGGATTTTGAATTTTTAGATATTTTTATTGAATTCAAATGGGGGGTATTTTGTTATTTACATTTATATATTAAAGTAAATGGAAGGTAAAATATAAATAAAATAAAATGAGGACATTTACTTTAATACATAAATGTAAATAACAAATGGAAGGTAAAATACTCCCTATAGACGCCTTCGTTGTGGTTCGATAAGACCATAGAATACTTGTAACTCATCCAGCCAACTTCTATCTGCTTCGTCCACGTGGGGCTTTAGGCCATGGAGTAAGGTTCGGTTGGTAAGTTCGATTTGGCCATTAGCTTGTAGATGAGCTACAGAGGTGAAATGCTGCTTTATTCCCAATTCTTGGCACCATTCCTGCATTGATTGGTCAATGAACCGGGTGTCGTTATCTGAAATTAGGACTCAAGGGACTCCAAATTGACACACTACATTCTTCCACAAAAATTGCTTAACACTCCGAGCAATAATAGAGGACACTAGTTCTGCCTCAATTCATTTTGTGAAATAATCTATGGTCGCAATAAGATACTTAACTTATCCAGTTGTTGAAGGGAAATGACCCAAAATATTGATGCCTTACTGAGCAAATAGGCATGGGGTAACCATATGGGTTAAAGCGATGGCTGGTAAATGAACTAGGTTAAAGGTTTGCTGGCACCTCTCACAAGTTTTGACCAGCTGCTCCGAATCCATTGTCATTGTTGGCCAATAATACCCTTGCGAAAGAGCCTTCTGGCAATGTGTTCAAGCCCTAATATGGCTTCCACATATCCCTTCGTGAATCTCCCTGATAATGTAGTCTGCTTCTCGAGGCCGTAAGGGTTGCGAAAGGACCTCTTATAGATCTCCCCATCGACTATCACGAATCTTCGGGCCTTTCTCTTAATTTCTCGAGCTTTTAAATAGCCTTCGATAAGTTTTCCCTCCTTTAAATATAAGAATAGAGGATCCACCCAACTTGGTTCGAAATCAAGACACATTTGTTCGGCTGACTCCTCGATGCTCTTTTGTGGTAAAGACTCGATTTGAATCTCTCGGGAGCTCGTAGGAAAAGATGATGAAGCAATCCGGGACAAAAGGTCCCCTTTAACGTTCATATAGCTCAAGGAACGTATTCCACTTTTAGTGATTGAAAGCGCGCCATCAATTCCTTGGTCATAGCTAAATATTTTGCCATATGCCTTTCTCGAGCCTCGTATTCTCCATTTACCTATTGCACCACCAAGTTATAATCCGAACTTTCTTCAACTTGCTGCGCTCCCAGCTACTCAGACAGTCTTAACCCAGCTAATAGGGCCTCATACTCTGCTTCATTATTGGACATCCAAAAATCAAAGTGCAAGGTATAGGGCCAGTTTTGCCCATTAGGGCTTCTGATCATAAGCCATACTCCATTACCGCTCGAAGTCGAGCTCCTATCTTGTAATACCCGAGAATGATTTGAGGTCATAAATAATATTTGATGAAGGGCATAAATAGACTTTGTGGAAAATAAGACTATAGGGTATACTAACGCAACTTTGGACGATCAAATTAGTCAGAGGGAGTACCCTGGACCCTAGATAGCCAAGGAAAATGGTATAGTATCGACAAGTAATACGAGTTATGATTTTAGGCATCAAAAGAAGTTGGATCGGGAACGGTTCTCGGTACAGCTAAAAAAAGGCAATTGTGATTTAGGCTGAAATACCGAATTATCGTACAGGGCATCCGGGAAGTCAATGGAACCCCGAGCAAGTTCATATTTGGCATATAGAGTAACCCTTCAGTAGTTTTTAGAAGAAACAAAAGGGTTTGTAGCTAAAACGAAGATTCGGGCCTAAGTGCAGTTTTTTCGAAATTAACAGAGAGAGATCAAAACAATATTTTTTCGAAATTTTAAAGAGAATGTTTTAGGATATTTCAAAGGGTTATAAAGGTCTTTAAAGAGAAGTTCAGTTTTTGAGCCAGGGGCAAAATCGTAATTTTTGAGGTTGGGGTAAAAGTGTAATTTACCTAAAAATTAGGGGCATTAGAGCAATTAGTCCATTTTTCAGGGACTAAAATGTAATTAAAAATTAGCCTGAGGACCATGTTGAAAAGGGTCTAAGTGCAATTATCCAAAAGTTCGGGCCAAAGTGTAATTCTTGAAATCTTTTTACTAGGGGCATTTGGGAGATTCAGGAAAAAGTTTCATAAATGACTTTAGAGATATGGATGAAGTCTCATGATGACGTTAGAGATAAGATGAAGACTCATGATGACTTTAAGGATAAGATTTGTATAAGATTTGATTGGATAAGAAAAGATTTGATTTGGATAACAATGATTGCAGAAGATCTTACAAGATTTTGGAATGATTATATAAAAGATATTAGAAGATTTAGAATGATTATAGAAGATTTACAATGATTGCAGAGAATCTTAGAAAATTTTGGAATGATTGCAAAAGATATCAAAAGATTTGGAATGATTATAGAAAATCTTAGAAGATTTGGAATGATTGGAAAAGATTTTGAAAGATTTGAAATGATTGCAGAATATATATTTCTTGGTGGCTAAGTTTCCTAAACATATAAATAGGGGCTCAAGGATAAGGATTCTCTCATTCGAAGTTGTGATACATTTGTGCTAGGCGAGAGTGCTTCGGGTTTAGTGGATAGAGGGCTTTTAAGCATACGCGAAGCATCACACGCGCAAAGCACTTGGGCAGCGCGTGAGGACCTGTAAGGAGGTGGTTTGGTTAAAAGACTTGAGGAGTTGCACGAAAATTGAGGTTGGGCATAAGATTCGAGGTGTTCTGAGTTTCGTTCAAGGTGAGTTGTTCGCTACCCAAAATTTGGATTTCTTGTGAGTGGTTCTAACCCAAAAATTTGGTTTAAAGTTGTGAGTGTTTGCCCCCAAAACTTGATTTATTGTGCTTGTTCTATCTGAACATATGGTGATTTCATGTAAAATGGTTTTGTGCATTAAAATGGTAACCGGTGACGGTTGAATTTATGAGGGAGGTTTGTCCCTAAACGTTTTGAACTGTGCATTGCATTTTATAAATGTTGTTTATACGACACATTGAATTGTGAATTGTGGCATTGTCTTGAGTTTTATGTGTACGTATGGAATGTCAGCCTCGAATGTTGTCTGGATAGTGTAGCCATAATTCTCCAAGGGCGTGACGGAATAATAGGGGTATCTGATGCTGGTGTGCATGTTAGGATAGCCGCCTTGGTTTTCGTGCCAGACCGTTTAGTCAGGGAAGTTGCACTAGGACGACTAGGTGGTCCATATTGTGTTGTTCATGTGGGATGTCAGCCTAGGATGTTGTCTGGATAGTGTAGCCGTAATTCTCCAAGGGCGTGACAGAATAATAGGGGTATCTGATGCTAGGTGTGCATGTTAGGATAGTCGCCTTGATTTTCATGCCAGGCCGTTTGGCTAGGGAAGTTGCACTAGGACGACTAGGTGGTCCATGTGAAATTTTGGAGTTGGGATTGTATGGTGGTTCTTGGATGCTTAAGGTGGGAACGTATTCTGGTGAGATGCGTTGGCAGCCCCATTTAAGCTAGAATCGCGTCGTGTCGTCGAGTCGGTATGGTGGCATAGCTTTTAGAGAGATTGCTTTTTTCCCGTGGTAGGGTTAAGCTCGTGGGATTCTCTTGGGCTAGGGCTTACCTGGTGTATTGGTTTATTTCATATCTTGCATTCATTCATGAAAAATGTATTTTGAACTCTCACTTAGATTATTCATCATCTAATTTGCACTTTGTCCCTGAAATATTCAAATGTTCCAAGTGAAGACAGCGGTGCGAAAGGAAAGGGAATTGTCGAGGAGTGACAACGATTAGTTGATAGCTTGTAATATGTCGTTTTCAATAATGTTGTTTATATTGAGGACGTCTTGTAAATGTTGGTTTGACTTTATATTATAAATAAAGTGATTTTGGTTATGGCCTGTTAAGGTTTTGATCTAGCTTCCGCATTTGTGTTGGTGAACCTGTTTTGGTTTATTAATGGTTCATAGTTGATATATTGAGAAGGTGTAACGGGATCTTCGGGGAATGGTTTTTGTGATGGGTTTTTATTTGAAAAAAATTTTATCCTTGGAATCTTACGTTACAGTAATGCCCTTTTGGGAATTGGAGTGTTACATATCTACTGCCAACGCCCATGGCCTTTGGTCTTGCTCGAAAGGGTCCTGAAATTTGACTCCCTCGACGATAAAATCTGTCAATGCTTGGGCCTTGATAGCTGGGCGAGGCCTATACTCAATATCAAAAGCTGTCAGCTCCATTGTCCACTTCAATATTCTTCCTGAGAGTTCTAGTTTACTAAGCATTTGTCTCAAATGTTGGTTAGTGAGCACAATAATGGTATGAGCCTGAAAGTAGGGTCGAAGTTTTCTCGCCAAGATTATCAAGGCGTAGGCCAACTTCTCCATGGGGGAATACCGAACCTCAGCCCTAGTTAACTGCTTGCTGACATAATAAATAGGCCTCTGTCTTTTATCATTTTCTCGAACCAGCACTAAGCTTACTGCCTTCTCGGCCACCACCAGATAAAGATATAACAGTTCCCCTTACTGAGGTTTGGTGAGGACCGAGGGTAAAGCCAGGTGTTCCATAAGCCTACTGAAAGCTTCTTGACACTCATCATTCTAGACAAAGTTCTTTGCCTTCGACAATGCTTTATAAAATGGAAAACCCTTCTCCACTGAGCGAGAGAGGAATCTCCCCAAGGCTGCCATTCCTTTTGTTAGGCTCTATACCTCCTTGGCGTTCCTCGGGATTGACATGTCCAGAATAGCTTTAACCTTTACTGGGTTCACTTCAATCCCCCGGTGATGAACTAGATAGCCTAGGAATTTTCCTGTAGAAACTCTAAAAGCACATTTGATGGGATTAAGCTTTACATGGAACTTATGGAGAGTTTGAAAGCATTCTTCTAGGTCGGTTGAATGATGTTCGGCAATGAAGCTCTTCACTAACATGTCATCTATGTATGCCTCCATATTTTAGCCTAGCTAATGCTGGAACAGCTTATTCACCAGGTTCTTGTAGGTGGCCCCAACATTCTTTAACTCGAACGATATTACAGTGTAACCAGAAGTTGCTTTATTAGTGATGAACGCTGCCTTATCTTGGTCTTCGGGAAGTAAGGAAATTTGGTGGTATCCCTGAAATGCTTCTAGGAAACTCATCAATAAACATCCAGCCGTACCATCAATTAGGGCATCTATTTGAGAAGTGGGGTAACTATACTTCGGGCAAGCCTTATTAAGATTGGTGAAGTCAATGCATAGCCTCCACTTGCCATCTCCCTTGGGTGCCAATACCACATTGGCCAACCATTCGGGGTAATCTACCTCCTGAACATATTGCGCCTTCATTAGTTTCTCCACTTCTGCCTCAATCGCCTTAGCCCTTTCGAGAGCAAAACTTCTCTTCTTCTGCTTGACAAGTTAGAAACCCAAGCATGTACCCAACCTGTGCGTCATAACCTTCGGGTCCACTCACGGCACGTTTTGAGCTGTCCATGCAAAAATATCAACATATCGTCGAAGAAGGGCTAAAATTTGACCCCTTATGGGGTCCTTCAGCTCAACACATATCTTTATACACTGGTCGGAATGGTCCTCCTTTAGAGGCACTTCGTCAAGCCTATCAACTAGCTCTACCATCTTCAAGTCATCCGGCCCCTCCAATAGAAAACTAACGGCTGGTGGAAGTTCCCTTGCTTTTTCTTCATCCAACTCCCTTTTATGATCAGAAGTTTTTTCCTGAACTAGATTCTCTTCTATTTTCCTTAGAGGGGGTGTCGACCCCCCGAGCCATGCCTATGGATGCCATGTAACACTCTCTAGCCGAACACAAGTGCAACACCCTGCCTTACATGGGCGCATCCCGGGAAGTCTTTTTTTTTCCAAGTCCATCACGCGCGGTGCAACAAAAACAATCCTACATGTAGATAAAACACCTGACACATATGATGGCCGGCATTCGCAATGATTTCAAGAACAATCTTCAACTACAGATAAAAATCCCGAGAACCCCAATCTTGCCCGTTTAACTAACAAGATTAATAATCTTAAACTAAACGAGACATATTATAACACAGCGGAATAATTAACATCAAAATATCGTGGCCTTCCACGAGTTTCATACAAAGTGTTCCCATACCGAAATACAGATTACAAAACGACCAAATGATAATGGCACTGTCATACAACTGTTCATACACATACCAAAATCAATACTAACGCCCCAGAAAGATACAACGACTATCAAACTAAACACCATTGGCCCTCAACTGGCCACGTCCTCGCCCTCGCAGCAGTCCCTGGCTGGAACATTGAATGATCCAGGGGTATAACCTAGGTTAGATGATAAAACATCTAAGTGATGACAAGAAACAGTTTACTGAATGCATGAAAGACATACGAACATGGTATATACAGATCACAACAACATGGAACATGTCTAACTTGAGTAATCTCCTCGACATACTCAACCTCATGTGGAAAATCCATTCCACACACCATTGGGGTTGACCTTGTCGCGACATATTTAATCTTCGAGTGCCCTACCGTGTCACTCGTTCACCTGGATTAACCTTGTCCCATTCTCAAGAAGACCCTATCTCGTCCCCCAAGGACATAACAACGACACGAAAAGCAATGTCCCAATGATATGAAAATCACACGCCATGCACTGACTCTTTTATAAGTAAAAACAGTTGATGCAATATACCACATGTTCAATATGCAAATGAAGCCATATGTACATAAGTAAAACGCATATACATAACATCCCAAGTTCTGGAGGGTATGACCGCTCACTTGAACTGGTTTAATCACATGTAATCCTAAGCTCGGGAGGGTAAAAACCGTTCACTTGAACTCACTACACACACACCAATATACTTCCAAAACAAAGGTAAAACTAGGGTCAAACCACTCACCTCGAATATATTCGGATTGTCGTGATCCTCGTGCACTACCTTGATTTGCGTGCCAAATCACAAACACTTGAACTTATACTCAACCTTGAGTCACAATACTTCCTAAACATCAAATTTAATTAAGGAAGTATCAAAATCCATTTTTCTCAATTTTTTCATAATCTTCTCTATTTTTCTCCTAATTTTCATCTCGATAATTCAAAAATAATTATCTCCTCAAACATTTTCCCCAATTTTTCAAAATGATAAATCCTAAAACAAATAAAGAAAAATATTGGAAGAAAAATTACCGAAATAACCCTTGTCACGCGCCTAGCACGTGGTTGCGAGTGGAGTGTGGTGCGTGCAACCACGCGCCACCTTCTTCCCCAAATTTTCGGCCACCAAAGGATGCTTCGATGGCCAATCCAATTGCATCCCCATAAAGCCCTTAGCAAGTAGATCTCAATGCCACCATTTTCAGGCTGAAACACCACCGGAAAGGCCACTGGAAAGCCAGTTGCAGGTCGAAGGTGGCTGTTCGTCTCCAGGTTCTAGCTAGGTTTTGAAGAGCCTTTAAACTCATTAAAATCTCTCCTATAAGCTCCCAAATTCTCCCCCTTTATGCAAGGACCAAAATCGCTCTATCCAATCTCTTCGATTCACACCAAAACATGATTGATTTGCTTGCTAAATTTCGGCCAAAACCCTCGCTATTTATAAGCGATTTTCGGCCAAATTCTGAGCAATCATCGGCCAAGGCTTGGCCCCCAAGCTAATCCCCGGTGTATAGCACCTCCCCCAGTCCTTCCTCGGCCAAGGCGGATTTGCGGTGGCTGATTTCTTGGTGAGTTCACACTACAACTTTTGTTTATTACACTTTGACCCTATTTTTTCTTCATATGACATTTCTACCCTTTCCATGATACCCTTGATCTATCCAACTATACCACTAAGGCCCACAAGTTTAGTACTTCTCATTTCACCCTTGAAACTTGTGAAAAATTATCCATTTGACCTCCTTTGGGTAAAATTAGAAAATTACACTTTGGCCCGGTTGCTCGTTTTGTCCTTAAATCTCTTCATTTTAACCCGAATTCGCTCAAGGGTTGTTCTACACATAAAATGTTAGTCCTTAGCATGCTTCGTGGATTTTCCAGATATTCCCTATGTCGATTCGATTTTCTCAGCCCGGTCGACAACTATACCAGAAACTTTTCTTGATCCCATTTCTTTTGATGCTAAAAATCATAACTCGTATTACTTGTCAGTACTAATACATTTTCTTTACCTATCTTAGGTCCAGGATGCTCCCTCCGGTTAATTCGGTCTCTTAAAACTGAGATAAAGCCTCATTATCTCAACAATTCCTTTTATACCCTTCGTGAAATATCATTTGTAGCCTCAAAAGATTCCCGGGTATTACATTCTCCCCCCTTAATAAATTTCGTCCTCGAAATTTGGTTCGTGATAATTGAATCACTGCTATTGCTAATGACTCCCATTTGAAATATCCTAAATATATCATTTCTAATTCTTGGCAATCATTCTTAGATTGCTTCCTAACACGATACATGCTTACCAAGCATGTTTCTTATTTTCCAAAATATCCCGTTATAGCTCATCACAAGTGATCACACTTATTTCAAATTTATTCCACGAGTCTATTCTAAAATTATATTATCAACAATTTTTGGTCACCAACCATAATAGCTTATATTTCTATCCAAACATGATCCAAATATACAATTCCTAAAATCTATAAATGCTTCTAATGCATTGGTTAAATCCAAAGGCATCATCGAATGCTTACCTTCACCACGTCATGATCTATTCATCGTTTTTAGGATGGTTTCATTTCCTTTCCCTCAATTGAGAGTACCTTGATCGAGTACTAACTTTAGAAATAACATCTCTGCCTCTTACAGCTGGTCACACAAATCATTAACTTAAGCCAATCAAGAACACAATTTCTCCTACGATAACACGAGATCCTGGCATGTTATTATTTCTTTTCAAAATACTATCCATCAATCAGACCAATTTGTCTCAACACAGTACTCTCGTTTCGTTTCAATTCCTTATTTCTTATAACCACAATATTCCATAGTCGTACTATCAACTCGAGTACCTAGACACATACATCATTTGTGGTATCTAACCTAGTACTGTCGAAATGCTCTATCTCAACTAAGAGATGTTTTCCCTTATCCTTCTCACGTGAGAAACCATCTCTCTATTGAGTCAACAAGATCCCCATCATCCCTGATTCTAGGAATAGATTTAATCTCATTCCCTTTTAGGCGATCTAGTTTTCACACAACTTCCTTAAATGGAAACCTTATTGGACAACTTTCGATTCTTGCCAGGTCTTTAGGAACACCTAGCATAGCTTTAATAGCTTAGCTTACCGTCCTACAACCCAAGTAGAATTTTCATAGTGGAACTGAAAACTTACGTCTTCCTTTATAACAACTCATTCATATGCTTTTTTAAATCAAAGCACGTCTCTTGGAGAGAAAACCACTTTTGTTTACTTATCAACATATAACTTACCATATCTTCATGTTAGCTTCGTATCATTTTAAAGGATCAGCTTATGTTCTCGAGAGTACCAAGATATACCTATTATTGCTCCAACCTTTTTATATCACCAAAGACAAGATTCGAGACAACCAAATTAGAGCCAATTGCTCACAGTTCCTGGGGGTGTATTATTAGGCATATGAAACTAAAAGTCGAGTCAGTACCTAGAATTAAATCCTCCTCGAAGACCATATCCGGGAACAACCGTCCCACCATTTGCCTAATCTGGGAAACACATTTCCTAAGAAAATCCATATCACATGCCTATACCAGGGATCATTCCATTCCTGGTTATGACTTACCTCGACCTTTGAACACAATTACTATTTCACCATAATTCCTGAATTCCCAGGCCCACTCGTCACTTCTGAGTAACCATAACTTCACTAGTTCTATCGTAGGTGTAATTATCCCTGAGAACCTTTCCACAAATCTCCGATAACAACTCGCCAAACATTATTTCTTCGCTCAAGATTACTTTCGATTCTATTTTGACAATCATAGTCCATAAAGTAAATATCCAAGTTAAGTCATTTTTTTCCAGCCTTCAACCTTTTCATAATGATTTGGGATCCTACCACGATGCTCCGGTCCCTTGGAACTTAGGCTCTAATCCGTACATAACATCCACGTTGTCGCCCAAACCTTGGCATCTAACCGTCTCCACAGTTCACTATGTTGCTCCAACTCATGGGTATCACACCCTAAACTGCGAGCCAACCACTAGTCCTCTGCCTTGGTCCCGGCTCAGATCGTTGTTACAGGCCAAGCACCAATGGTGTTATCACTATGCTAGAATTCCTCGTTCCATCTCCGAGAACTATAGTGGTTCTATTAATACTAGCCTAAATCCTTGATCTCTTAGATTCATAATTTTTCGTTTCCAGAGTAACACTCAATGGTATCATGCACTCTTATCCTAACCATTCCTAAGACTTTGGATTTCTTTCCCACAATCTAGTCTCTTTTACTTTCCAAATTTATTGTGCACGTGACAGAACCTCACGTTCCTATTACTGCTCTTATAGACATTCTTAATTTGTCAAACATTCCAACATCAATTGAATTTCCTTTATTAGAAATCCATCCAATTTAGTTATCATATTCTAAATTTATACTAGATCGTTCAATTGTATTCTCTTATAGACTTCGCTGCCGTATGCTCAATCCATCACAAAACTAGCTTAGAAGTTCCATACTCCTTATATGTTTCTGACATCTTATTCCACGATTAACTTTCAACTGACACTCACTTTATAGGTCATTATGTCAATCATTCCTATTTCTTTGGATCTATTAGGGTCAACTCCAATGTATTAAGATCTAATCATGTCTCATGATATCTTTACGAGCTTTATCAAGCTTTAGCAAGTCCTATCTCATTACTTTGGTGCCTTAAAACTCAAGCCAAGACTTTTATGATTACCCCTCGGTCCTTGACGATCATCGTGCTAATTATGTGGTTTATAAAGACTTGTCATCCATACAACCCTTTGAGTGCGTAATTTCACACTCCAAGTCTATACAGTACGTGTAAATTTTCCCTAGAAACATCAAAGTCAAACTCGAAATTCTCTTATTCCAGAATCTTTCTTATCTTCAGGGTTTGTTCTAAGTCACAAATCTCTAGTTTATCATTGATCCCTATATTATTTACAATCCCCAAATATTCACGTAAGGTTTCATTCTGCAAATCCTCTATAAGCCAAAAGATTCTTTCAAATTTCCAAGGGAAAATTCTAATCCTAAAAACATGCGAGCTTCATGTTTCATATCCTAGTAGTTTTCGGTCACAACTTGACCCTAACTATAGCCTATTTATGGTTCTTTCCTCTTAGTAGTGACCATATGTAAGGGAAACAAGTTGAGATCATGCTCTAAGATTTCACTTAAAAGGAAAAACTGCAAATCAAAACATGTTACACAAATCTCCAATTACTATTACGAAAACTTCTAAAACACTCAATATCCAGCAAGACGAGAATTCGACCTCAATTAATCTTGATTCGATTTCCTTGTCTGATCCTAGGTTAATATCCTCGATATAGCTCTTTCTTCTATCATTTCCCAAAACTTCCACAAGACTCAAATCTACACCTTGACTCTCTCTTTCCTTGAATAACATATGAAACCAAACACATATGACTCGTTCCTATGAGTCGTTTTTCTTAAGGTAATCTTTCCTTATTTCCTTTGTCATCAATTCTGGATCTTTTATCTCAATATCCCCATCAACAATTTCGGATTCCTAAAACCCTCAAATTTTATTCCTAGGAGTAATTGTTGAACCATTAATAACTTGCTCACTCTTAATAACCACCAGATATTCCCACATTCAACGAAAAGGATTTTGCCTAATGATCTCCAATTTATAATTTTCAAATCTCATGGATCCTCAGTTATGGTTATTGAAGCAACCTTACATTCGAACTATATCGTTGGATACTAACTCCCACTCCAACGTTCTATCACTTAGCAAGGTCTAGTATTCTCCAATTAATAATCTTAAAGACTTCAACTGACAAACCCCCAAATCTCTAAGTATGGATTTTGTCTTTATGATCCACCAGTTTCTTTTCCCCTAAGTCTCCATTCGGGATTTCAACTAATTGGCTCTAACTGAATTTGTTCCTCTTAAGTCCCTACTTGGGGTATCTAACTCAACCTTAAGATCTTCAAACCATTCTTTTTTCCCACGCCCTTTGACAAGTTCTCCTAATAACCTCAGTCGTTTCACTTATCTTGTTAGGGCATGACATCACTATTATTAACATGTCCCAATCAGGAGATAGTAAGACAATTTACTAAAATTCTTCCAAAAGAGATTTTATACTATGCTTCAAGTTGTACCAGAATCACCAAAGTATTCATTCTTTTAACATCTTTGATCATATATATATGTCATTTCGATGACCCTCATTACTGGCTTCCTCATTTCCAAAAGATGTGAATAGAACTTGTTCAACCCCTCTTGTCACTGAAAGTATATTCAAGTTAAAAACCTCAAATCTCACATTTCTAAAGTTTTCATACCCATTTCCATCCAGGCTCCAAATGTCTCTTAGAATCCATAACCCTATTCTAAGCTCTCATTTAGTAGTTCTAACCACACTAAGTTCAACAACCTAGCTTAACCATCCTAGGATTTTAACCTAGGGCTCTGATACCAATTGTAACACCCCGCCTCACACGAGCGCGTCACTATAAGGGAATCCTCGGGAAATCTTTTTTTTTTTCCAAGTCCATCATGCGCGGTGCAACAAGAACAATCCTCATATGCAAATAAAATACCCAACACATATGATGGTTGGCATTCGCGGTGATTTCAAGAACAATCTTCACATGCAGATAAAAATCCTGAGAACCCCAATCTTGCCCGTTTAACTAACAAGATCAATAATCTTAAACTAAACGAGACATATTATAACGCAGCGGAATAATTAACATCAAAATATCATGGCCTTCCACGAGTTTCATACAAAGTGTTCCCACATCGAAATACAGATTACAAAATGACCAAATGATAATGGCACTATCATACAACCGTTCATACATATACCAAAATAAATACTAACGACCCAAAAAGATACAACGACTATCAAACTAAACACTATTGGCCATCAATTGGCCACGTCTTCTCCCTCGCAGTAATCCCTGGCTAGAATGTTGAATGTTCCAGGGGCATAACCCAGGTTAGATGATAAAACATCTAAGTGATGGCATGAAACAGGTTACTGAATGCATGAAAGATATATAGGCATGGCATATACAGACCACAACAACATGCAACACATCTAACTTGAGAGATCTCCCTGACATACTCAACCTCCTGTGGAAAATCCATTCCACACACTGTTGGGGCTGACCTTACCGCGACATACTTAATCCTCGAGTTCCCTACCGTGTCACTCGTTCACCTGAATTAACCTTGTCTCATTCTCAAGAAGACCCCACCCCGTCCCCCAAGGACATAACAACGACACGAAAACCAATGTCCCGATGATATGAAAATCACACGCCATGCATCGACTCTTTTATAAGTAAAAAAAGTTGATGCAATATACCACATGTTCAATATGCAAATGAACCCATATGTACATAAGTAAAATGCATATGCATAACATCCCGAGTTTTGGAGGCTATGACCGCTCACTTGAAATGGTTCAATCACAAGCAATCCTAAGCTCAGGAGGGTAAAAATCACTCACCTGAACCCACTACACACACAACAACATACTTCCAAAACAAAGGTAAAACTAGGGTCAAACCACTCACCTCGAACGTATTCGGATTGCCTTGATCCTCGTGTACTGCCTCGATTTTCGTGCCAAATCACAAACACTTGAACTTATACTCAACCTCAAGTCATGATACTTCCTAAACATCAAAATTAATTAAGGAAGCATCAAAATCCATTTTTCTCAATTTTTTCATAATTTTCTCTATTTTTTCCCCCAATTTTCATGTCGATAATTCAAAAATAATTATGTCCTCAAACATTTTACCCAATTTTTCAACATGATAAATCTTAAAACAAATAAAGAAAAATATTAGAAGAAAAATTACCAAAATAGCCCTTGTCACGCGTTTAGTGCGTGGGTGCGAGTAGAGTGTGGCACGTGCAGCCACGCGCCATCTTCTTTCCCAAATTTTCGGCTGCCGACGGATGCTCCGATGGCCGATCCAATTGTCCCCTACCCTTAAAGCCCTTAGCAAGTCGATCTCAATGCCAGTGGTTTCAGGCCGAAACACCACCGAAAGGCCAGTTGCAGGTCGGAGGTGGCAGTCCGCCTCCAAATTCCAGCTAGGCTTGGAATAGCCTTTAAACTCAATGAATCTCTCTCGAAAGCTCCCAAAATCTCTCCCTTGATGCAAGGACCAAAAACCCCTTATCCAATCTCTTCAATTCACACCAAACACACGATCGATTTGCTTGCTAAATTTTGGCCAAAACCCTCGCTATTTATAAGCGATTTCCGGCCAAATTCCGACCAATCAATGGCCAAGGCTTGGCCCCCAAGCTAGCCCCCGCCGTATAGAACCTCCCCCAGTCCTTCCTTGGCCGTCCCATCGCTGGAAACAGCCTCCATGTGTGGTAGATTTGCGGCGACTGATTTCTTGGTGCGTTCATATTGCATCTTTTGTTTATTACACTTTGACCTCATGTTTTCTTCATATGACATTTCTACCCTTTCCATGATACCCATGATCTATCCAACTATACAACTAAGGCCCACAAGTTTAGTACTTCTCATTTCACCCTTGAAACTTCCAAAAAATTATTCGTTTGACCTCTCTCAGGCAAAATTAAAAAATTGCACTCTGGCCCAGTTGCTCGTTTTGACCTTAAATTTCTTCGTTTTAACTCAAATTCACTCAAGGGTTGTTCTACATGTAAAATGTTAGTCTTCAGCATGCTCCGTTGATTTTTTGGATATTTTCTACATCGATTCGATTTTCTTAGCTCGATCAACAACTGTATCGAAAACTGTTCCTGATCCCATTTCTTTTGATGCTAAAAATCATAACTCGTATTACTTGTCAGTACTATTACATTTTCCTTAACTATCTCGGGTCCGGGGTACTCCCTCTAGTCAATTCGATCTCTTAAAACTACGATAATGTACCCTAAAGCCTCATTATCTCAACAATTCCTTTTATACCATTTGTAGCCTCAAAAGATTCCTGAGTATTACAGCAAGTCTCCTCGCACTTCTCCTGCCCCATTAGTCGTGGGGAATTTTACCACCATATGATAGGTGTTGGGAACAACCTAAAGAGCATTGAGAGCCAACTTTCCTAGAATGATATTATAAGCTGAAGGCACATCTACAACCAAGATATCTAGCATGGCTTAGGAGGTTCAGGAACCCCTTCCTAGGACCAGTGGGAGCTGTATCACTCCATTAGAATACACTACCTTGCCTTCAAATCCCACTAAGGGGACATGGTCGGCCTTACTTGCTCCATCCGGTATCCCATTCTTAAGAAGGCTCATCTGTATAAAATCTCTGAAGAACTGCCTGGATCTATCAAAACCTGCCGAAGCTCCCACCTTCCAAGCTTAGCTGTAATCACCAGCGGATCGTTTTGGTTAGGATACCTCGAGAGGTCATTATCTGAAAAAGAGATTGTCTCCCCTCTCCTAGACCTCTTTACCCCTAAAGTTCGTCTTTCTATCGAATCCTTCTCAGTCTTCATACTTGGAACTTCCTTTGTTGCGAGAGTATGGAAAATTGGGGGTTGTGGACAATCTTCTTCGACTTTAGGTGGTCTCTCCCTACGGGGTGAATTCCGAATGCGATCTTAACCATCTGCTCGATCCCTCCTAGGAGAAGGACTTCACGTACACTACTTTCGCTCCCTTCGGGGATCCGCCTCCCTGGCTACAAAGCTCTTGAGGAACCCTCGGTTAATGAGATCTTGAATTTTTTCTTTTAATTGGTGACATTCCTCCATATCATGGCCATGATCCCGATGAAAATGACAGTATTTGTTGTTGTTCCTCTTATTGGACAGTACCCTCATAGGCAGTAGTTTTTCCAGATAGTCCTTATCCTTGATAGTAGTAAGGATCTCCACTCTAGAAGCATTCAGAGGGGTGAACCCACTCGGTTCCCACTGAGGACGGGGCTTCTGTTTGCAATCCTCCCTCCAACCTTTACTTTTGTGCTATTCAGTATGCTTATTTTTCTCATTCTTTTTATTATACTCAGCCCTTTTCGCCTGCATGACCTCTTCTACATTGATATACTTCGTCGCACGACCAAGAATATTTGTAAACATAAGAGGATGAGTTTTGGCCAATGACTAAGAAAAAGGGCCAGGCCTTAGGGAATTCTGAAATGCCACCATTGCGACACTCTGGTCAAAGTTCTCAATGCTCAAAACTTCCATATTAAATCTCGAAACGAAATCCTTCAAGGACTAACCCTGGCTCTGCTTTAGGCTAACGAGAGCCATGGTGGACCTTCGATGCCTCATATGAGGCGCAAAATGGGCCAGAAAACTACTGCGAAGTTGTGCAAAGTTGGTTATTAAGTGATAGGCCAGATTTGAATACTAGGCGCGCACATGCCCTTCCAGTGTAGCTAAGAAGAATTTACACTACATTACATTGGACATGTCCTACACCATCATATGAGAGGTAAAGAGATCCAAGTGATCCATCGGATTAGTAATGCCCGCATAAGGCTTGATAGCTAAAATGCGAAGACGCTTGGGAGGCACTATAGCCATAATCTCCAAACTAATTAGAGGTTGGTTCACAACCATGCCACGGGACTCTCCTTGCTTCGGCTTTAATGCTGTAATCTCATTCTCCAACTGATGCAACCTCATTTCTTTCTGTGCTTTTACAACATACTAGAAGATTCATCGGCTTCACCGAGCCCATGCTCTTGTCCCTGTTCTCGGGGCTCTACCTCACATTGGCAAGATCCTTCATCAGGAGGAGGCTTGTCCTCTACCTTGGTGAGAATAGTGGGCTTGCTGTTGGTGCTGCTGGTCTAGGAAGCTAGTGAGCAGCTCCATTAGACGCTGAACCTGATTCTCCAGAAGCACAATACGATCTGAAAGTGGAGGGGGATTATCCAAGCTATGCTCCCTTCCATGTGGCTTCTCGAGGGTTTGTGCTGGCTTAGTTCTGGGGCAGGGTTTCGCTAACAACCCGAGATTGGCATCTCCTAGTTGCTATCAAAACAAAGGGGACTCGAGCATCAAGAAATTGGTACTTGGCAGACATAAAGAAAAATGGTGGGCCCCGTGATGGGCGCCAAATGATGCTATAGACCTAATCACCTTTTTCTGTCTCGATCCAAGCACCTGCAAAATGGGTCAAGGACTTGCTCCCTCGTGATTACTCCGACGCTCAAGTCAGTTCACAAAGTTATGAAAATTGCAAAATTTAGTAAAAACGAAAGAAAAAAAATCCTCTACCTATCTTGGTCGCTTGAATTTATAAGGTGATTCCCTCTTTTTGTTAAGATAAGACCTCTTTCAAATTAGAAATTTTTCCTCATACGTCAGAGGAGAACCACCTTTTAAACTTTCAGGGATAAGGATTGTGCCTCTTGCGGAGCCATGATCTTCGATGGAATGGATATAGTGATCGGTTTTCGAAAGGCCTGAGATAATCCTCGCGTCCATGCACTTCGAAGTGATGGTTAAGGCTGAAAATACAAGGAAGTCCTTGTTGAGTAAAGGTTGGGTCTGCCACATGTCCCTCCCGAATTTGGGCTAAATGGCGACCCTGGCTTGGTTCTCTGGCAAAAACGTGTTCTTGTTGTCACTGGCTGATTTTTAGGGGTATTGGGGTAATTATGCACCCGAGGGCATTTCCCTCATTAGAGCCCAATTAATACAACCTCCCATCCCCTTCCTTTCTAACTTTTAATTTCTAACACTTAATTATATCATATATAAAATTTATCTCTCGAAGCAATGAAGCTTTTAGGGTGGGTGGTCGCTGCAATTTTTTGGGGGCCACCCTTAAGACGACCCTGACGATCCCTCAAATTTTGAAATGTATACCTCCTTCTCTTCTTAGAATAAACTTTGCCTTTAGTAAACTTGATTTTCGACAGATCAATAATTATGAATTTTTTTAAAAAAAGTTCCAAATATAAGAAAAGTAAATAAGTTTTTTAATTTCTATATTTAGGACTGATTAACCATTAATATAAGTGACGATTAATGCTATTTATAATCAATTAAATATAAAAGTATAAGCTTAAAAAGGCTAACTAAGTACACTATTTTCTCTAACACCGTAATTTTAATAATTAGAAGAGAAATTAATAGAAAATTGAATTAAAGTATATAAAATAATATTCATCAATTTTTTAAAAATCTCTTTCACTAGAGAGGGAATAAATAGAAACAATGGATATTAAATTTTATTTATGTGATTTAATAAAATCTAAATGTATCTTTAATCTTAAAAAACATATGAATTATCATTTATTTAAAAAAATAAATGGAAGCACTTATCCAAACCAAGTTGGCAAGGATATGGAAACCGCGTTCTTCAACACCTGCGAATTGGACTCCTCCTTTCCTATAAATAGAGACAAGTCATAATGATTTCCAAATATCGGGATCGACGATTCGCTCTGCTCTTTCAGTCGCTTTCTTCAGCTCGATAGAATCTGTTTGATTTCTTATTTTGTCAATTTACTGGTTGCCGTAACGTGGGAAGATGACTGGAGACTCTTCCGGCGCGGGAGATGACTTGATGGGGATGCTGAGTACTCTGGATCGTGTCGAGATTTTAGAGGTTTTGAGCGGGAGTGAAGGGTTCTGTCAACACTGCCAAGCACTCTTGCAGAGCAGCATTCACACTCTCATTCATGGTACGGGTCCCCCTTCATCTCTACACCTTTCTTGGTTTCAGCGAGTTTTTATTCCTTCTGTTTAGGAAAAGTTCTATTTCTTTTTTTGTGCTACAACCGGACTAATCAGGGTTCTGAATTCTTGGATATAACCATGCTTATATCACCTATATATATATATATAATATTCAAGTAGTTTTATAAGGACTTCTTTCTTCTTTCTTTTTCTTTTTTTTTTCTTTTTTCTTTTTCCTTTTCTCTTATTTTTTCTTTTCTTGGATTAGGTTGTGAATCTTATCATCGTGTTTCTATGTTATGTTGTTAGGAATTTATTTCATTTACTCAACTTGTAAGATTTGTTTTTCATTTTTCATACCTTTAAGATTTTAAATTTATCCGATATACTTTTCAAGGTTTTTCAGTTATCCCCTATTATACCTTTCAAGATTTTTTCATTCACCCTCTTATATCTTTTAAGATTTTTGCATACAGTCTATGGGTTTTCAATCGTATGACATTTAAAATTTATTTATAGTTTTTATAAGAATGACCACCCAATATTTCATATACCAAGAAAAACAAAAAGAAAGAAGTGTAATCGTTTTGTAAAATAAGAGGTACGTATATTTTATATTTGTTTCTTTTTTTAATTTTTAAACATTATATTTTGATTGTGTCTATGGTAATATATATGAATGCATATAATTACAATTACATTTATATATCCATCCCTGGTTTTACTTATTTGTACATTATGAAAATACTATGTTTATTTCCTACTTTAATGTTTGTTTATGTTTCTTAGCATTGTTTTCGGAGAGATCAAAGTTGCCTGTTTTTTAAAAGAAGTATAATTTGTAGGCTATAACTTGTTTCAGATAGCCTATGACTATTGACAATGGCATGAAAAACTAGAGTAAAGGCCTCTGATTTTAAATTTTCTGTATGTTGCAATATCAGGCAGGAATTTTTTTTCACATTTTTTATCTTCTTTCTGCAGGAAAGTTCAGTAAACCATCTGTATCAAATGAAAACGGCAAATGTTCTGCAGAGGTGCTGTCAGAAAAATCTTCTAGGTTGAATTTATCAGATACAAGTCCAGAAGAATCTACAAAGACGACAACATGGCGCTCTGGCCAAACTCCAAAATCTGTTCACTCCGGGGGATGGACCAAAAACAACCCTGAATCGGTTTGCTCAGGAACTGGGCGCGGATCTGTTGATGAATTGTCCGAGGAGCAAAAAGAGCATGTTAGGTTAGCTCAAATTGGGAGGAGGAAAGATTTTGTTCATGTGGAGCGGGTTAATGGAAAGGCAACAAACGTGCTTCGAGGACTTGAGCTTCACACAGGAGTGTTCAATGCCGAGGAGCAAAAGATGATTGTGGAATGCGTCTACAGAATACAGCGCAAGGGGCAGACTGGTCAGCTTCGAGGTATGTATGCCAAAAACCTAGTTTCTGTACGCATCTGAGTTTTGCCGAATTGACAGAGAGGCTAAAGTACAAATGCAACATAATCTTATTTCAAATGTTTATATTATTCCATCACCTTATGATCTAGCACATGCAAAGTTAGTGAAAGAGAAACGAGAAAGGAAAGTGGGGAGCTTGTTTGACTTGCATTCATAGTTTTCTTCATTTCGAAAAATACAGGATAGATGCCGAAGAAGTTTCTATTTAGAGACATATATGTCATGTCTACTTGCTTAGCTAGCATAAATTAAAGAGACCCATCCATTAAATACATTGCCTTCTCTAACAACTAGTTGAAATAAGCTTCTAAATAATGTAATCATTCTATCTTGAATGTTCCCTGGAAATGAAATAATTAAATAGATGAATCTTTTTCATCCATTAAATACATTGCCAAGGGTCAATTAAACTATAATAAAATTGAGTAGTTAGAAAATGACATCATATTATTTGGGCAAGGTTATTATTTACTCCCCTAATGCTGCTACTCGTCAATCTAATAACTTTCAGATAGACAACTGCATCTTACTATACATATTACTCATGTTTCAGAACGTGAATTTGCATTCCTTCTGTTTGATCATTTTCCCTTCTTAACATGTTGCAGCGAAAACATATTCGGAACCACATAAGTGGATGCGAGGTAAAGGGCGCGTGACAATGCAATTTGGTTGCTGTTACAACTACGCACCGGTAATATTTTGATCTTTATTACTTGCTCTTACTGTTTGCTGTTAAACAGTGATTATGTTTAGCTGATGTGTGCTTCATGTTTTTCACAGGACAAAAAAGGGAATCCCCCTGGTATAGTCAGAGACGAGGAAGTCGATCCTCTACCTCCCCTATTCAAGGAAATGATCAAGAGGCTGGTCAGGTGGCATGTTTTGCCTCCAAGCTGTGTCCCAGATAGTTGTATAGTGAATATTTATGATGAAGGAGATTGCATTCCGCCTCATATTGACAACCACGACTTCCTTCGACCCTTTTGCACTGTCTCATTCTTGTCACAGTGCAATATCCTCTTTGGTGTAAATTTGAACATTGTTGGCCCGGGGGAGTTTGCTGGCCCGATATCTATACCTTTGCCACTCGGGTATGGCTTCTGATGCTCTAATCTTGGACTCGTGAATGCTAGTTTTTCTTGTCATGTTCATTGCTTACTTGGGCTTCCTTTGTTTTTTTTAAGGGCTGACATAAATTTTTCCTGTAAATTATTTCATTTCATTTCAGGTCGGTGATGGTTCTAAATGGGAATGCAGCTGACATAGCAAAACACTGTGTTCCGGGTGTCCCGGCAAAAAGGTAGGGTATTTTCTTGCTCGTGACTAAAATTGAGTATATGCTGTTGCGTAGGACCTGTAATTAAGAATGAAGATGATCCTTATATTTCTCAACTATAAATTATTCTGTTTGGGGCAGGATCTCCATCACCTTCAGGAAAATGTATGAGAGCAAACGCCCGTACAGCTACTCACCGGATCCAGATCTCATGGGGATAAAGCCACCTGGAAATCATTCGTCAACCAAATTCAAGTTGCCCGTCCAGCAAGAGGAGTGGGAGAAGAAAACAACGATGATGGGTCGAAATGCCTCTATGATTGACACCGCTACTACTACTACTAACACTAATAGTTATAGTGATAGTGATTTCCCTCCACTTGGGATCACCTTCAATCCCGGGAATAGGCAGAGAGGCAAGAGGAAGTAGGAGTACTTTGAGACGAGGATGATGATGATGATGAGCTGCTTATGCTGCTGCTGCTGCTGAAGATTTTGGAGATCAGCTATCTATTTAGGGATTCTCTAAATTTTAAGGGGGGTTGGGGGGTGAACGTACAACCCCATGTAACAAAAAAAACTTTTTTGTTTGCTTCGTTTTAGTTTTCTGTTTATGAAGATGGCTACACCTACATGCACCTACAGCTTTGGCTTTCAACCAAGCTGTTTGTTGAAAAGGTTAAAAAACAGGAATGGTGGATCTTTCTTTTAGGTTACCTAAACTTGTTGGCAAATGGCAATGGAATTATAATTGGACGGCAAAAGCCAAAAGCTTGCAGTGAATCAGCCAACTCATCCGCATTGTGTGTGTTTTATGTGATGATCTAAGTGGACGGCCTTTATTCCTCCCCCATTTTTTTTGTTAATTATTTATTAATCACGAAGGCAAGGGAATCGCAAGTAAAGTCAGATAGAGACAATGGTCATATTACAACTTTTCATTTTTCGTATACATATATATATATATATATATATGTATATACACACGAATTAAATTAAGTTTACGTACATGTCACTCAAATAGTGATTAATTTTAGAATAACCATGATAGATTAAGAGCAACCTTGTTAAACTTGAAATTTTATATTGGAATCAAAGGAGAGTTCATATGATTAAATCGTAAACTCGAATTATAAAGTCATAAGATTTTACAAACAATTAAAAATGTCATTTAAATTTTACTTTCAAATTAAGGAAAGCAACAAATATTTATTTCTTTAAGAAAAACAACAATAATTCACTTTTGTTACAGGTATTTCCCAGTCTGCCCTTTATAAGTTGGGCTCAAAAAAGCGGGCAGGCCCAATCGCACAAAATCCAGAAGACCTCGAGCTGAGCTCGCCGAAGCAAGCTCATACACTGCTGGAACTTGAGGTTGGATCGTAGGGCCAAGTGAGCTCCTATGAACGCTTCTACCTCGCCAGTCTATTTAAGCAAGCTCCCAGCGACCTTTTCAGTTTGCCGGCCTGGCTAATTAGCTCGCATAACTAGAAAGTAATATACCTGAGACCATTAATGGCCTAAGGACCATACCAGTTGAACCATCCAGGCCCAGTTTGGTCTCATCCTCTTGGCCCATTTGATCGGCCCATATCAGTCCCATCTTGGCCCCTTGCAACAACATTATTACAACTGCGTCTGGGTTTTCGCGTGTTCACCTTAGATCCTATCCTTATTAATGATGGATCCCATCCACATTAATGAGGGTTCTGTCGGCGCCTTACTGCTGCATGGGCGTTCCTGCCGGCGCCTGTTATTCTGTCTCATCACTTATAAACTTACAATATCGGTTGGAGAAGAGAAGATCTCCTCCTATATATCAGCCAAATCTTTAGAGAGCCAGGGTATGTTTTTTCTTCGACCCACTTACGAATATCTTGCACACTTACTTACTCGTTCACTAACTTGGGCATCAGAGTACCTTGCAAGGACGGGCTGGCGGGTCAACAAATCAAACCAGATATCCCATTTTCTCCCCCTCGGGCCCACCACACCAGTACGGGCCAACGAATCACTGTCAACCAATTCTGAATGTCGACATTTTAGTGCTAGAATGAGGGCCGCTCTGGTCAATATCATTGTTGAAAATGAGAAATACAAGAGGTTCCAAAGTAATGACCAACCGACCTGTGAACTATGCTAATCGTCTATCAAAAATTCCACAAGTTGGGTGAGTTGTGGCGTCCGCTTCCATTCCTCCTCCAGCTAGATCTATCTTTGGAGTCCCCGCATGGTGTTCTTACCCTCCTGTGGTTCCTACCCCTGGTATAGAAGTGACACAAACCTGGTAGCAACGTCAAGAAACATTGGAGAATACTGTCATGCAGCTGACAAAGAGATCTTCTACCTCAGCACAATGACATTGCCCGGGGAGTTGTATATTAAGCAACCTTGGCTACGTCCTCACTCACCTAGTTATAATCACCACTCACACTAGAATGCAGACTTGAAGGTGACCCAGCCATGGATGCAACACCTACACTATCTCCGGAGGAACTAGAGAAAACGAAACTATTAGAAGTCGATACCCCATGCCCATTTGAAACTACGTTTCAAATACCTTGATCTATATGTTGAATCACTCCCTTAAGCTCAACCAGGAAAGCTTGATGGCTAGCCCTATGCATAGGCATCAGATTTCTCGCCAGGAGCTCTCCCATGACAATCATTGAATCACTTCCTTCCTCAGATTTGCTCCCTGAACTCACCATAACACGGTAACTAGTAGAAAATAACAAAAAGAGTGGGAGGGGGAAGACTGAAAAGAATTGGGTTCGTGGAGTTACTTGTGGAGCAAATGAAATTCATAGAAAAAGGGTGAAAGAAGAACTTGGCCCAAGCCAAAAGCATATGAGAGATTAAAGGCAGGAAGAACGCAGAAGCTCTCGGAGAACTAGGGTTTGGAAATCAAATGCAAACACAAAAGTAGGATAAAGAAGCAAGAAAATGACCTACAAGTGTCCTTATATAGATATCGCTCAACGGTTGTGATTTAGGCCCATCCTTGATGACGAATCTGCACCGTATGATGCATCCAATGGATAGAGGTCAAGCGTTGTCGATCACTACGTCGCCTAACATGCATTGAGTTGCCTGAGTTGAAATGGTGGGATAACTCCTTATCCGCTCACGATGTCCCATCTTCTAGAATAGCCGCCTCGAGTTTCCAGATCGCGTGCGCTACTTGTTAGTACCTCGAAAATGACCCCTAGAGATGAAAAGCTTGGCCACGTTAAGCTAGGCCCTAGCAAACTCTGCATGAGGTCAAGGCAAACCAAAATGATTAGAGCACCTTGGCTACAAGCCGAGCTCGAATGCTTACCCTTGCAAACATCTGACTTGAGGGGTTGTGGATCGTACTAATTCCATCAAGTCACGACCGATTTCGACTAATAGCCTTGCCCAGATGAACCATCATGGCCTGAAGCCCTACCTGAGGCCTTTGGCGACTTTCCTGATGGTGGCAAAAGGCTAATCAGTGGTGGCAGTGTGGCTGGTCAGCCATTTGCAGTGTTCATACTATAACTTCGTAAAATTACATTTTGACCTCAACTTCTTTCTAATTGCATTTTGGCTCTTTCCTTGAAGCCCCTGAGTTTTTTAATAATTGCATTACGACCCATAATTTCTAAATTCCCATTTCACCCCCAAAAATTCAAGAATAATGTCCTTTCAACCTCTCTCAGGAAAAATTAAGAAATTGCACTTAGGCTTGAATGCCCATTTTGATCGTAAACCCTTTTGTTTCATCCCGAAACCACTTAAGGGTTGTTCTTTATGAAAAATATGAACCTTTGTAGGGTTCCATTAACTTCTTGAAACTCTCTTACAACCATTCAATTTTTCAGCCTGAGTTACAGTCGTATCGAAAACTATTTTTGATCTGATTTCTTTCGATACAATAAATCATATCTCAAAATTCTTGTCAATTCTGTATCATTTTACTTGGGAATCTAGACTTTAGGGCACTCCCTACAGTTGATTTGGTCACTTATAACTGTATCAAAAATTACGTTATAATCTTCTGAAGATTTCACTTACAGCTCAAGGTAAACTTACACTTAAGTCCTTTGAACTTTCTCGATTATTATAAATATAAATGTGTATTTAAATGTGTGAGTATTATAAATTGTGTTTTTGTATTTATTTGTGAAGAGATTTAAAAGGAGGATATGATGGTCATTAGGAGAGAAGCATTGGGCATAATTGGAAGAGGGAAATTGAGTGAGTAAAAAGGAGGGGTGGCCGAGAGAGGCATCTGTGCCTCTTCTCCTTCTTGTTCTTCCTCTTTTCCTTCTCTCTCTCTCATTCTTCTCTTCATTCTTTAGAAAGTAAAGTTTTTTTGCAAGGCATGCAAGATTTGGGTTGAAGTTAAAGCATCAAAGGGAGATTTAAAGGTAAGCATCCTTTCCCTATTTTTCCTTATGTTTCTTAAAGAAATATCTTATCTTGCCTCATGAAATGGGAAACCCTAGGTTTTCCCAAGTTGTTGGAAATAGCCATTGATCCTTCCTTTTAGGTAGGGTTTTTGCCTTCTCTAGGGTTGGATAGTGAATCCCTAGAGTTTTGGGCTTGAGAAAATCAAGTTTTGTAAAATTATAAAGGATATGATTTTTATGGGTTTTGGGGCTAGATTAATCCAAGAAAATCTCAAATGGGGCATTGTCTCGCCTTGTATCTTGTTGGGAAATGACGACTTTTGTTGTGATAGCCTTGCATGCATTGGATTTGGTTGGATATAGGGTTTTGGGTTGAGATTTGGGGGCATTCCAGTGGATTTTAGCCTGGATGGGTGATTTGGTTTTTGGTAAGTCAACTCATGGGGAGCATAAGTCAACTAGTCTAAAATCGACTATAGGGATGTCCAATTGACTCATCATGAGTCGACTAAACCAGCTCATTTAGTTAACTAATTTTATGTCTTGAAATTTCGCTTGCAGTCAAGTCAACTAATGGAGATTTGTCTTCTCAATTCAGTCGACTCATCCCTCTGATTAGTCAACTCATCTCTCCAATTAGTTGACTAATCCCTCTTCTTAGTCAACTAGAGGGAGGTTCTAGTCGACTAATTTTTTTGCAAATTTGTTTTTCTTCATCCAAAATCTTAGTGAGGTGTTTAAAGTTAAATTAAATAGGTTGAGGGTTTTGGCATCCGATTAGATGTATGTCTATCCCATAATGAAAAGCCAATAAATCCATTTGGCTTCAGGGTGGATAAAACAAGCGTTGAGTATTGGAATGAAAATACCAAACTCCTAAATTGTGATTCAAAGATTGTGTGCTTGATTTATTATATTATTGGGGATTAGCGCACTTATTATTTTGCGCGACGGTGTGTCCACATTGAAGAATTGAAATGGATATCCAAACCAAGCTGATGGCATTTGCCATTTGGGAAGAGCTTAGTCTTTGTTATGCCCGACTGGTTGTGTTCAAGACGAGGTGGATGTAGGTCCACATGGGGAAAGGATGAAGGGTATTGTTAAATTATATCGCCTATGCGTGAGTGGGTGGTAATACACATGTATATGTATATATATATATATATTCAATGGTCAGGCGAGTTTTCTTAAAATTTCAAATACCCTAACGATCCTAAATTATAAATGAATGGGACATGATAAAATGAATGAAATGCTTCCACAACATCATAGGCTTGTTCAGCTTAGTTTGAATCGGTGATTCGATATGAACTATGAATTGTGTTGTGCATTTTCTATTGTGATATTGTAGGGAGTATAGATCATATTGTTGCATTATTGATCATGTCATTGTTCTTTGATTGTTAATGCCTAATACTCTATTATTGCTTGCTGAGCCTTATGACTCACCTTGTATTCTTCGTCATTTCAAATAAGGGTAAAGAGAAGGAAAGTAGTGAGTCCAATCGCGGGTGATTTCGGAGAAGACTAGCGTGTATAGAGCCATCTCGGACCATTGAGCCTGGGAGTAGATTTTGTCAGGATTTGTGGATATTGTAGATTTTGAAATTTTATTTTTGATGCCCTAGATTTGTGTTATCATTTTGTGATGTATTGGCCAGTTATGTCTTGAATCAGATGTATTTTGTTGATATGAAGTCATGCGTCTAGTAAGAGGCTTTTATTGTTATGAATATTTATGTCATATTCTATTATTTTGCTTCATGTACCTTTTTCAAGTGACCCTTTCATGGAATACCTTTGCTAGCGGGTTGCTCTAGGCTTCGAGCTACGACACCAGAAGCACAACTTGAGGGAGTTGTAAAACTATGAAACACTACTAATCAAATGCAGGTTTGTTGAGGTGATTTGGAATGAATTAATACAGGGGTTTGTGCATGCAAATATTGTGATCCCCAACTAATAATAGGGGTTTCCTTTCCTTAACAAATAATAATAGGAGCATAACTTGAAACTTAATTTGTATTGCTGGAATTATTCATTAGAAAAAAACTCTGCGTTCTCATAGACTTCACTGCCATCATCTTCTTCAGGGGAACCCAATACAATTGTTGTATCATCACCAGTTCTTCTGTCTGAGACTTCATTATCATCATCATTGTTACCTTCTCTCATGGACCCATCATCATCCATCACCATTACAGATGCTCTGTGCTCCCTTGCCACTCATTACCACCTAGCTGCTGCTACTGTTGCTACTGCAATGACAGATTAATCATGTTAGCTGCCTACTGTTTTTGTATTGATCCCAACTGTGTTTACCTCATTGAGTTCTACTGTTACCAGGCTCGCTCAAGGCATAGGCCTAAGGCTGCCAAAAAAATAAGCTTTTAAAATTGATAATTAATTATTTTTTAATATTTTAAAATAAAGGTATTAATTTTATTTTATGATAATTTTCTTTAAATTTATATTTTATTATTTTATTTGAAAGATGAGATCGCCAACTTCTCAAGTTCAGAGATCATTTTTTAATTTTAGGTAATGTATAGTGAGATATCATTTAGATGAAGAGGTCTTCAACTTTTTAAGTTAATTATTTTTTAATGTTAGATAATGAATAACGAGATGTAAACTAGTAACGTAATGAAAAAAAAAGAAGTGATATTATTTTAGGTGAACAATTTGATCAAATAATTCTTTGAATGACAAATTTTATATAGAGAATTTGCATTGATTTAGACATTAAAAAAAATAAATTAATAAATTTTTAATTTACAAGACTTTTCTATAAACTCTTCAATATTGTTAATTGAAAAAAAAATTAATTTTTAGATTTAAATATAAAAATTTAATTAATAATTTTATATCTTAAAAAATAAATAAAATAAAAATAAAATAATTTAATATTTATTTATATTATTAAATAAATATTGTTAGGATGGCCTGGCTGTTATCTCCTCGTAGGATCACTTGCAAGTCCCGACCGCCCAGTTCATTGAACAATCTAAACTCAATGAATTCCTCCGAAGAGACGCCACCGATTTCCAGCAAAAAGTCAACACCAAATCGGGCATTAGCTTCGAATCGTGCATGCCTCTTGCAGCCCATGAAATCCCTCTGGATCTCTCTCTGAAGTGATCTCTGGAAGAAACAAAGACGATTCTCTTCACAGTTGTGGACGAGTTGCTCTCCAAACACGATGTGAGCGCCAACAACATAGACGTTCTCATATTGAATTGCAGCCTTTTCTACCCGACGCCATCCATCATGACCCAAATCGTAAACAGGTTCGGATTTCGAAGTGATGTGAATGTTGGAACAACAGTACAGTAATGTAGCAAATTGCACAATTAAATAAGCCTCAAGATACTCAATAGCAATAGTAACAGAACGTGTGTGTGCAACATCAATAAATAACTTCAACCAGTTGTAGCGAACTCAGCAAATAACCATAGCAATATATAGAAAACTAGCAACAATATATATCACAATAACGGCATCAAGCATGTAAAGATAGAGATGCAAACCCAGGTTCCGATGATAGCAACAACAACCAGGATGCAGGAAGACCGAGGCACATGGGAGGCGCTGACCTGAAGACAGTAATGCTCTGTTTCGATCACTCATGGGTTCTGACAACTGTCAACATGAGACAAGGATCTACTCTGAAGAACGGCGACCACAACCGGTTGGATATGGCAAAACTCGAGGAACTCGCTCTCTATGACATACGAAACTTGGGGCAGAAAGGAATACTTTGAACTCGGTGATCCAAGAACGAGGTGCGACCAACCTTTTATAGGTTGGGTCAGGACACCGAAGAGAGTTCAAATTTAAGCTTGCATTGAATGCTGGCATCAATGCCTGTCACTTAGGGAAGATGAAGCAGCAACAAAATAAATAGAGGCCGCTTTGGGAACTAGACAATTGCTGGAAGGAGAGGAAATAAATAAAAAGAAAATGTTTTTTTTATTATTTTATTTCCTTTATATAAAATATATATATATATATCTAAATCGACCCGACCTGCCCGTCCGATAGAACGGACGGCGGTGGCAGCGACTGCACGCGAGGCCTAAGGGGTTTGCCTGCTCACAAAATCTGGGTGCCCCTTAGGGTCCAAACCCAAGTGAGAGGGAGGAGTATAAATATCCACTAACAACTCTTTACACAACCAATGTAGGACAAACATGTAAGTTAAAATCATAATATTGTATGACATACATGATATACAATTAACCATTATGCCCATAATCGTAAAACTCATGTAAATCACATAAGACTGTAATTAAATGCGTACTTGAATCCATAACAGAATGTACCATAATGAGAAATACCAACTAAAGATGAAATACCAGAATCTAGTTTCTCCCCCTTGACCTCAACCGTAATGATGGAATAATGTAACTGTAATTGCTTTTGATTGTGTTGGGTAGGGAGAGGACCAAACCCCTATTTATAATAGTAAAAGTAGTCTCCCATCAAGACTCTTATGAGTTATAATCATCATATTCTAAACCAAATAGAATTAAGATTAACCATTATCTTATTAAATCCTTATATTTATCTTATCAGATTAATACAATTATATCTGATAATGAACTTGATTATCTCATCATATACATACTATAATATCTGTTGAGATATTTACATTAATTATCATGTGAGTCATAAGATAACTCTTACATTCTCCCACTTGGCTCACATGATTTTACCTTTATGATTTAATAAGAAGAATATTATGTGCACAAATAATCATACTTTAATTCTCTTTATTTTGGTTACCATAATGTCATTATTAAGTTAAAATATTAATGCGAGTCATGGCGGTTGTGAGTCAATTCTTTCTGACCCAATCCCTTCCATGTACCACAACACTAACTTCCAACTTAACATGACCTTTAATGAAGATGATCATGACGGTCCAACTTTAATTATTCCTGTTAACTTTATTCTAAACAGTTATGTATACAAATAGAAAACATGAATATTAGAAACATATAAAATCAAACTGTCAAATGCATAAACTTTAATAGAGTCAAATTACATAATACCCAAAATACCCATCCTTTCAACATGTTCATTAAATATTTTGGGTGGCAGTCATTTTGTCATAGGATCTGCTATCATAAGGTTGGTGCTAATATACTCTATTGACACTGTATGTTTCTGAACTTCTTATTTAACGGCCAAGTATTTGATTTTCATATGCTTAGCAACCTTGGAATACTTGTTGGTTTTAGAGAAGAATACTGTTACGGAGTTATCACAATAATTTTTTAGCGGTTTGACAATACTATCGACAATTCGAAGACCTAAAATAAAATTTTGTAGCCATAAACCATGAACGGTGGCCTCAAAGCAAGCTGCAAACTCAGCTTCCATAGTGGATGTAGCGATGACGGACTACTTCACACTTTTCCATGAGATTGCTGTTCCGACTAATAGTAACAAGTAGTCGAATGTTGATTTTCTGGTATCAAAACATCCGACAAAATCTGAATCTGAATAGCCAATCACCTCAAGATGATCAGATCTTCTATAAGTGAACATGCGATCTTTAGTTCCTTGCAGGTATCTGAAAATCTTCTTTACAACTTTCCAGTGATCAAGGCCTGTATTACTTTGATATTTGATTAGAACCCTGACAGCGAAGCTTATGTCTGGTCCGGTGCAAGTTTGAGCATACATTAGGCTCCCAACTGCAAATGCATAAGGAATATTTCGTATTTGCTCTCATTCCAATTCATTTTTTGGGCATTGCATAAGGTTAAATTTATCCTCCTTCTAAATTGGAACTACCACTGATGAGCACTTATCCATATTGAATTTCTCTAGAATTTTATTAATATATGCTTTTTGAGACAACCCTAAGTTGCCTCTCCCATATCTTTCATTTCAAAATTCTCAAGGAGATACTTCTTGGTTTCATGTAATAAACTAAGATCGTTAGCAGCAAGCAAAATATCATCAACATACAGGATTAGAAAAATAAATTTGCTCCCACTGACCTTCATATATATACACTGATCAACGGTGTTTCCTGAAAGCCAAAAGACGTAATGGTATTATTAAACTTTAAATACCATTGGTGGGAGGCTTGCTTAAGTCCGTATATTGATTTATTTAATTTACACATCATGTGTTTCTTTTCTTTAAGTGAAAAATCCTCAGGTTGATCCATATAGACCTCTTCTTCCAAATCCCCATTAAGAAATGCAGTTTTTACATCCATTTGATGTAATTTCAAATCATAATAAGCCATTAAAGCCAAGATGATTCTAAGAGAATCTTTCTTAGAGACTGGTGAGAAAGTCTCTTTATAATCGATGTCGCCTTTCTGAGTAAAATCTTTGGCAACAAGTTTGCCTTTATGTCGTTCAATATTGCCTTTAGAGTCACGTTTGGTCTAAAAGACTCATTTACATCCAACTCTTTTGTACCCTTCAGGTAATTCAACGAGATCCTAGACTTGATTTTGATCCATAGATTTTAACTCTTCTTTCATGGAATTTAACCATTTAGTAGAATCATCATATTCCATGGCTTGCTTAAATGAAACTGGATCATTATCAATTCCTAAGTCAAATTCAGACTCTTGTAGATAAACCACATATTCATTAGAAATAACAGATTTTCTGTCTCTTTGAGATCTCCTTAATGCCATTGCTTGTGGTTCAACTACTACTAGTTTATCATGGAGTGTTTGTTGTTCTTAACTGTTATTTGGTTGGATTGCAACTTGAGGAACAACAACTGTATCAGTCTTGGGCATAGGAACTTCTACCCTGACTTCTTGAATGCTAACATTATGCATTCTATCACTCTCACTAACTTCACCATTTTCAATGAACCTAACATTTTCAGTTTCAGCAGTCCTAGTACTGTGATTAGGACAATAAAATCTATACCCCTTGGACTTTTCTGGATATCCAATGAAATAACCACTGATAGTTCTAAAGTTCAATTTCTTTTCATGTGGATTGTAAACCTTTACTTCCGCTAGGCAACCCCAAACATGTATGTGCCTTAAACTAGGTTTCCTACCTGTCCACAATTCAAAAGGAGTTTTTGAAACTGCCTTACTAGGAACCCTGTTTAGTAAATACATTGCAGTCTTGAATGTATACATCCATAAGGATAAGGGTAAAGATGAGTGATTCATCATACTCATAACCATTTCTATTAGGGTACGATTACGCCTTTCAGAAATACCATTTTGTTGTGCTGTACCTGGCATTGCGTATTGAGCACAAATACCAGGTATTTCAAGGAATTTTGCAAACGGTGTTGGATATTGATCTGATTCATCAAATTTTTCATAATATTTACCACCTCTATCTGACCTTACAATTTTTACCTTTTTCTAATTGCCTCTCAACCTCTTTAATATTCACCTCAAGTGCATTGATAGATTGAGACTTATTATGCAATAGATAAACATAACCGTAACGTGAAAAATAATCAATAAAAGTGATAAAATATTTTTCTCCACCAGAAGATGGAGTATCAAAAGACCCACAAATATCGGTGTGTATAATTTCAAGTTGTGTGCTTCTTGTGGCTTCTTTCCTAGTGTGTTTTGTTTTCCTTTAATACAATCAATACACACTTCAAGGTCAATAAAATCCAAATATGGAAGGATTTCATGCTTTACTGATGTTTCCATCATTTCTTTAGATATATGACCCAAAAGTTTATGCCACAAGTAAGCTGGATTTTCATTAACTAAACTGCGTTTAGTACCAATATTATGATGCAAGGTTATCAGAGTCTTAGCAAACACATTATCAAGTTTTAACTTGTAGAGACTATCACATAATATACTGGAACCAATAAAATTGTTATGTTTGAATAAACTAAAAGATCCAGAACCAAATTTAAAAGAAAAACTAACTCTATCAAGTTTCTGTAATGAAACTAAGTTTCAAGTAATTGTAGGAACATAAAGAGTTTCTAATAAATCTAAGTAATGTCTGGTATCTAGAATCAAACGATAAGTGCTAATGCCTTCAATGGGAGCTTTACTTTTATTCCCCATGAACACAAAACTTTCATTTGGCCTTATGGTTCGGATCATAAGGAACCCCTGCATTGTATTAAAAATATGAGTAGTGGAACCAGAATCAATCCATCAAGTATTATGTGGAACTTCAGTAAAGTTTAATTCATAACATACTAAAGCACAAGGCTTACCTTTCTTTTTGAACCAACCTTTACGTTTCAGATAGTCTTTATTCATGTATCCATTTTTCTTACAAAAGTGACACTTAACAGTCATAGGTTCTTTATGAGCACCTTTCAAAGAATCATTCAGGTTACGAGGACCTTTTTTCTTATTCTTACCATTTCTCTTCTTGAAATTGTTACCAGTTTCTTGATGTTTCAAAAAATGAACGGAATGAGCTCTTTGGTTCTTCAGCCTCGTCTCCTTTTGAATGAGCATACTAGTCAATTCATTGGGGTTCCACTTATCCTTTATAGTGTTATAGTTCATTTGAAATGGCCCGTATTGCTTTGGAGGCAAGGAATTGAGAATAAATTGTATCAAGAAATACTCATCCATGGTCATTCCCAAGGTCATTAATTACGCTGCTAAGGCGATCATTTCCAGAATGTGCTCATGCATGGTATGAGAACCATCATATTTTTTGGTGGTCAAAGAACTCATTAATGTACTGGCCAGAGACTTATCAGTAGTCTTGGAACGCCCTTCCACGAACTTCATAAGTTCCTTAGCGTTTTCAATTTTGGGAAACGCTGACTTAATGTTGTTTGCAATAGTCATCCGCATAGACATAAAGCACAATTTGTTTGATCTCTCCCATACTTTATAGAATTCTCTCTGCTCATCGGTGCTTTTATCGGTGAGATCAGCAAGTTTCTCGATTCTGAGTGCTAAATCAAGATTCAGAACACCTAAGTGAAACTGAACTTGTTCACTCCAATCGGAGAAATTTAATTCGTTGAAAAACGGAACAGATGATGCTTGTAAATGCATTGAAACATGTACTGATACTGCAAAAGAAATTTAAATACTCATGCATTAATGCAACAAAAATTTCACGTAATTTTATATTCAGATTTTCATCATAAGGCACATCATAGTTCTCCTTTGGGCGATACTAAGATGTACAAAATAAACAATAATTGATAATTAAATATGCACTAATTAGATCTATTTATTATTTTTGGATATGCAAAATAAAATTAACAGAGCATAATAATTATCACAATCATGTTTGACAATTATAAGGATAAATAATTAACTTTTGGGCTAATCCCGAATAGTCTTATAATGCAAACTTCAATTTACCCATAAACAAAAATCATGCAAAGCTTTAATGTCATCAACTATAATGTTTATGGGAAATTGAAAATAATTTATAACTCAAAAATTTATTTACTTTACAAAATTTGGCCACTTTGGTGACTAACAAATTTTTCTTAAAATAAAATTTAAGTTATAAATATTTATTTCATTTATTATATATACACCCACCATAATTGTATATATATAAACAAATCCAATTATGGATCTATTATTTTATAATTTAAAATTTATTTTTTCTTTACAAAAATTTGGCTACTTTGGTGGCTAACAAAATTTTTCTTAATATAAATTTTAAATTATAAATATCATAATTCCTATTTTTTTTATTGGGAAAAATTGTAATTGGGTTTGGGTTTGGATCACATTAATGGATCCAGATCTATATGACCCGCATGATGGGTTTGTGATAGGCCTTGGATTTGACCCAATGGGTGACCTAGCAGGCTTAATGGGTCACCCATCTTCTTATTCACCAAACTGTTAGGGCTTTAAACCCTTTCATGTGTTACTGCCATCACGCCTTTCTTCTTCATCATTCACGGCGATGTCATCGCCCTTCACCACCGACATAAACACCCTTAATCGCTAACAATTGCAACGCCATGGCCGTGGACTTTTCAAGGACCATCCGGCATGGTAAGAAGCAGCATCATGAAGCTTACACCGAAAGTCATGGCGAGCTACAAGCTCTCATCGCCCATTATTATGGCAAGAAGCTTGAATTGACCACGATGATGAAGAAATCGCAGCCATTGATTGATCGGTTAACACTTAATGCCGATCGATCTTCGCAAATAGGGGGCAAGGCATCCCATAACCGATGATAGATTGATCGATCTCTATTATGGCAAAAACAACCCACTTCAGGTCGCCCATGGCGAAGCATTGATCGACGGTAGCAAAATCGATAGCCATGATTGATCGATCTTCTTCATCGGCCATCCATCATTCTACATGATGAGGAAACTGATGGCAAAAAAAAAAATAATAATAATAATAATGACTGTAAGTCGTGACAAAAACCCACAGCCACAAAGCCCATTATCTCTAGCCACTCGTTATCGGAAGGAATAAACCCACAATCAGAGAAAGCTCTCGTGATACGATCAAAAACCCATAATTAGAGAAGTGGCTCGCTATCGGTATAATTTCATTAATTCTTTACATACAAGATGGTGTACGTAAATACAGAAAAATATTTTAAATGGAAAATACATGAGTTTTATAAATGAGGCCCTGATACCACATGTAAGTTAAAATCATAATATTGTATGACATACATGATATACAATTAACCATTATGCCCATAATCGTAAAACTTATGTAAATCACATAATATTGTAATTAAATGCATACCTGAATCCATAACAGAATATATCGTAATGAGACATACCAGCTGAAGATGAAATACCGGAATTTGATTTCTCCCCCTTGACCTCAACTGTAATGATGGAATAATATAACTGTAATTGCTTTTGATTGTGTTGGGTAGGGAGAGGACCAAAACCCTATTTATAATAGTAGAAGTAGTCTCTCATCAAGACTCTTAGAAGTTATCATCATCATCTTCTAAACCAAATAGATTTAGGATTAACCATTATCTTATTAAATCCATATATTTATCTTATCAGATTAATACAATTATATTTGATAATGAACTTGATTATCTCATAAGATAAATACTATAATATTTGTTGAGATATTTACATTAATTATCATGTGAGCCATAAGACAATTCTTACAAAACACCCACACTCACACTTAGACTCACACACTACAAAACACAACAATCCCCCATATGAGTGTAAGTGTGCCAAACCAAATAAACCGACATGATGTTACAGAGAGCAAACAACAAGTTATGTATCAGGCAAGGTGTCTTTTGGACTTGAAGCTCCCTTAGTATCTGTCGAACTTACCAAAGTAGTGAGCTTAGCTCTTGAACTACCCTCCTGGTGGTAAATCAAGACAATAGATATCACACAGAACTTGTCTTACACCTTTGAGTTCTATACAATTGTGTCCATTTTGGTCCTGGACAATATCCTGAATTCATGAGAGGTCTAGAGAACCCAATCCCTTAACACAGTTCTCACAGAAGTGACCCACTTCTATTCTCACATAAGTAATAATTGACTAACAGTACTCCATCACTACTCCTCTTAAAACAAGATATCAATATTACCCTTGTCATCGACATAGCACACTTTTCTTCACTACTGGGTAATGGAGAGGGAACTTTAAGTTCCTCAGTGTGTAAACTATGAACTATTCCAACCAGTTTGCCTATTTAACCTAGATCTTGGGATCTCCAATCAACTGGGTTAGGTTACCACCAAAAAATTCATTTAATATGCTTTAGCGCCATTCCCTTAGATGTATATGAGACTTGCTTCTTCGTCACTCTTTTAGTAAAAGGATCTTCCAAATTTTCCTTAGACTTTACATAGTCAATGGAGATTATTCCATTGATAAGCAATTGCCTTATTGAATTATGTCTACGCCAGATATGTCTTAATTTCCCATTGTAGACACTATTTTTAGATCGCATCGAGGTAGCTAAGTTGTCACAATAGATACATATGACGTTTACAGGCTTTGGCCATAGTGGAATGTCTTCAAGGAAATTTTGAAACCACTTAGCTTCTTCACTTGCTTTGTCCACAGTAGTAAACTCTACTCCATAGTAGATCGTGCTATACACGTCTGTTTTGAAGACTTCCACCTCGAGTAAACATGTACCCACTGGTTGACTTAGTTTCCATGCTATTAGTGATCTAATAGGATCACTAAATCCTTCCAACACGGGTGGATACCTTGTGCAATGCAATCCATACTCCGACGTGTACTTCAAATACCTGAGTACTTTAACCAGGGTATCCCAATGGCCACGCCCAAGATTGCTCGTGTATCTTGCCAACCTACCTACCAAGTAGGCAATATCGGATCTTGTACAGTTCATGATGTACATCAAACTTTTGATAACCCTAGTATACTCCAGAGAAGATACACCTTCTGATGAGAATCATGGAGGGCCAACTAACAATGACGCAATTAGACAAGTCAACCTAGTCAACCATGTCGGAATTGGATGATTAACAAGATTTGCGCATAAAAAGGAATGGTTGTTGATTGATTGGTTAATTGTAAGATTTGGTCGCATGATTGATTGATTGATTGGTTAATTGATTGAAAAGATTTGAGAGCATAAAAAGGAATGAATGAATGATTGATTTCTTGATTGATTGATTGAAAGATCTGGGAATATAAAAGGAATGATTGATTGACCAGATCTAGTTATTTATTTATTTTCTATGTAATTTAAGATTTCTATTATTTTTCAAGTATAATTAGAATTTAATTATTCGCCTATTTAAAGGCTTTTCCATTGTAAACATTAGACAGAGATTATTATGAATTTTTGAATTTGAGAGAACCCTCTCTTCAATTTTGTTCTTCAATGAACAAAACTTCGAACTTATCAGAGGAATGATTCCTTTGTGGCGTTCAAAACCCGAACTTATCGAAGATCTGGGCAGTCTTTGTGGCGTTCAACAATTCTTGGTTCTTGTTTCTGCATAATCAACGGGTCTACATTTTAATATAGTCTAGGTTCCTGGTTCGTGAATCAATGGGTCAAGAATTATTTGCTTTCTATCTGATTTTGGCTTTTCTAGGGTTCGTTTCAATCTTTTGTGGGTTCCTATGGTCTTGTCCCATCGCGGTTCACATCACCTTCACTAGTATTTTTCTTTAATTTAGAATTCGGATCAAACAGAGTAATTGCAGGCTTACTCTCGAAATGACCAAACCTTCGCAATACTTTCTCGATATAGTGGGATTGAGAAAGTACACACCCTTCAGCATTCTTTGTTATCCAAATTCCAAGAATAACATCATCAAGACCAAGGTCTTTCATATCAAAGTTGGAGTTCAACATCCTTTTTGTGGACTCTATGACATTTCTATCAGTGCCCATTATCAACATATCATCCACATAGAAGCACACAATGACAAACTCGTGATTTTTGGTTTTAACATTAACACACTTATCACACTCATTTATCTTGAATCCATTTGCAAGCATAGTATGATCAAACTTCTCATGCCACTGCTTCGGTGCTTATTTTAGTCCATAAAAAGACTTTATAAACTTGGACACTTTCTTTTCATGTCCCTTTACGACAAACCCTTCGGGTTGTTCCATATAAACTTCTTCTTCTAAATCTCCATTCAAAAATGCAGTCTTTACATCCATTTGGTGGATTTCCAAATTATGTAATGCTGCAATTGCAATCAACACCCTTATAGATGTGATTCTCGTTACTGGAGAATAAGTATCAAAGAAGTCTTGTCCTTCCTTTTGGTGATAGCCTTTAGCTACTAGATGGACCTTGTACTTATCAATAGTACCATCAGCCTTTAGTTTCTTCTTAAATATCCATTTGTACTTGATTGGCTTACTTCCTAGAGGTAAGTTAACCAATACCCACGTCTAATTCTGCATAATGGACTCTATTTCACTATTGACAGCTTCCTTCCAATATGGAGCATCGAAAAATGCCATAGCCTCATTAAAAGCTTGAGGCTCATCTTCTACCATATAGGTTAGGAAATCTGGTCCAAAGGAAGTAGTTTTCTTAGCTCTTTTACTCCGTCTAGGTTCAACCTCGGTCTCCAAACCGACTTGACCCTTAGAAGAGCTCGCCTTATAATTTCTCTTAGACCTACTACCATTGTGTCTCTCTTCTTTAAAAGGGAATATGTTCTCAAAGAATTTAACTTCTATAGATTCCATTATGGTGTTATTGTTAATATCAGGAATTTTTTATTTTATCACAAGGAACCTATAGGTTGCACTATGCAGTGCATAGCCAATAAAGACACAATCTATCGTCTTTAGTCCAAATTTGATCCTCTTTGGTAAAGGAACTTGCACCTTAGCCAGATAGCCCTACACTTTCAGGATTTTGTACGAGGGTTGCTTTGCATTCCACACTTCATAAGGAAACTTGTCAGTCTACTTATGTGGTATTCTATTCATTATTAAGTTTGTTGTAAGAAAAGCCTCCCCCCACAAGTTGTGGGGTAAACCTGAACTATTGAGCATGTAATTAATCATGTCCTTTAACATTCGATTTTTCCTTTCGGTTACACCGTTTTGTTGTGGTGTATACGGTGCTTTGGTTTGATGGATTATTCCATTAACCTCGCAAAACTCAGACAGAGACGATGATTCATACTCACCACCTCTATTTGATCTCAGCATTTTTACCTTTTTTCTAAGTTGATTTTCAACCTCTGCCTTATATATCTTGAAGACATCTAAGGTCTCATCTTTACTATGTAATAGATAGACATAGCAGTATTTGCTACAATAATCTATGAATGTGACAAAGTACTTCTTCTCACCTCTAATAGGAGTACTTTTCATGTCACACAAATCATTGTGAATTAAACCGAGTAACTCACCGTTTCTTTCCACAGATGGAAATGGCTTCCTTGTGAACTTTGAATCAACATAAACTTTACATTTGTGCCCTTTGTTAACGCTGAACTTAGAAAACAATCATAAATTTATCATTCTTAGGAGAGAATGATAATTGATGTGCCCTAATCGAGAGTGCCACACATCACACAACTCAACAGAATAAGCGGAAGCCTTGTTCTTATTCTCATTAGTTTTGGGAACCTGGGCTAGTACATTAAGTTTGAACAAGCCATCAAGAAAATAACCCTATCCCACATACATACCCCTCTTAGTTAGAGTGAACTTATTTGACTCAAATACTAGTTTGAACCCATTCTTATTCAATAGGGTTCCAGACACCAAGTTCTTTCGAATTTCTGGCACGTGGCATACATCATTGAGGGTGAGTATCTTTCCAGAGGTCCACTTTAGTTGGACCTTACCTTTTCCAACCATAGCAGACGTAGAGGCATTCCCCATGTACAACTTCTCGGAGCCATCAGTCTTCTCATATGTGACAAACAGAGACCCGTCACCACAGATGTGCTTTGTGGCCCAATGTTTACCCACCAGTCCTTGGTATTCGAAACCATGCAAACATCGGTGACAACTGCAATCAGGTCGACATCCTCTTCTGTCATGTTGGCCTGACTGTTTTTGCGTTGGTTGTTACCAAAGCTCTGTCCCTTCTTGTGACGATAGTCAATGACCCTGTGGCCTGTCTTGCCGCCAGCCAGTAGCTCCATTGGATGTGCTTGGTGGGGGTTTTATTCTTGGGACCCATGTTCCCGTTCTTCTTCTTACTTTGTTGTTACTTAAGTTGAGGCTTTGTAGCTTCAACCACGTTGGCCCTTGCTTCCAATCTGAGAAGGACTTTATCTCCCTTCTGATTGTTCTCTTAGATGTAGAGTCTAACTATTAGATCCTCCATGGATAGCTCTTTTCGGTTGTGCTTGAGGTAGTTCTTAAAGTCATTCCACGAGGGTGGTAACTTATCGATCACAATGGAAACTTGGAATAGCTCATTTATGACCAATCCCTCACTGTGCAAGTCATTGAAAATGACTTGCAGTTCTTCCAAATGGTTGACCACCAATTTGAAATTAACCATCTTATAGTCAAGAAATTTTCCCATGAGGAATTTCTCAATCCCAGCATCCTCTAGTTTGCATTTCTTATCCAGAGCAACCCAAAGTTCCTTGGTTGTCGGGTAGGCAGTACATTATACGTTGAAAAGGGAGTTTGCCAAGGCACTTAGTATATAATTCTGACACAGGAAGTCCATATGCATCCACGCTTTCTTGGCAATAACTTCCTCTGTGGTTGCATTCTCCTCCGGGGTTACTGGGCATGCTTCTTTTAGGATATGCTCTAGGTTTAAAGTGGTCAGATAGAAGATCATCTTCTGTTGCCATCTTTTAAAATCCTCCCCATTGAATTGTTGTGGATTCTCAACATGTGGTGTTGCTTTGCTAACAGTAGGTCCAACAGCAGCGGCCGAAATAGTAGCAGCAAAGGCCGATGTAGTGGTCGTAGTGACGATAGTGTTAGGGGCAGCCATATTTACTTAGATAAATGTTTCAAACTATTTTCCCTTTTAATTAATGTCTTCAAATTGTTGGAACAATTGTAGAGCAGTGTAGCAAATTGCACAGTTAAATAAGCCCCAAGATACTCAACAGTAACAATAACAGAACGTGTGTGTGCAACAACAACAAATAACTTCAACCAGTTGTAGCGAACTCAGTAAATAACCACAACAGTATATAGAAAACTAGCAACAATATATATCACAAATTAATGACAGCAAGCATGTAAAGACAGAGACGTAAACCCAGGTTCCGATGACAGCAACGCCAACTAGGACGTAGGAAGACTAAGGCACACGGGAAGCGTTAACCTGAAGATAGTAACGCCCTGCTCCAGTCACTCGTAGGCTTCGACGACTGTCAACCAGATACAACGGCCTATTCCGACGGACGACGACCACGATCAGTTGGATTTGGAAGAACTCGAGGAACTTGTTCTCTGTGATAGACGAAACTTGGGGGAGAAAGAAATACTCTGAACTCGATGATCCAAGAACAAGGCGCGACCAGCCTTTTATAGGCTGGGTTGGGACACCGAAAAGACTTTGAATTTAAGCTTGCATTGAACATTAGCATCAAATGAACCAACAACAAAATAAATAGAGGCCACTTTGGGAACTAGACAATCACTAGAAAGAGAGGAAATAAATAAAAGGAAATTATTTTTTATTATATTATTTCTTTTATATAAATATATATATATCTAAATTGACCTGACCTGCCCGTCCAACCGACCAGACGGACGGCGGCGACGGTGGCGTGCGAGGCCCAAGGGGTTTGCCCGTTCACAAAATTTGGGTGTCGCTTAGGGTCCAAACCCAAGTGAGAGGGAGGAGTATAAATACCCACTACCAACTTTTTACACAACCAATGTGGGACAAACACGCACACTCACAGAGAGCAAACAACAAGTTATGCATCAGGTAAGGTGTCTTTTGGACTTAAACCTCCCTTAGTGAGTATCTATCGAACTTACCTAAGAAGTAGTGAGCCCAGCTCTTAAGCTACCCTCCTAGTGGTAAATCAAGACAATAGATATTGCACACAACTCGTCTTACACGTTCGCAAATCAGATGGCTTTGCTTGTGCACGCGCGTATGGGAAGTCTTGAGTTTGAAACTGGGGAAGGTGTTGGAATTAAAATTCCAGCATTGCCATGTGGTGCGCGGACATGCAACCACATGACGCGACATGGGGGTCCAGGGGCAAGCAGGCTGGCGACCAGGTAAGCCCGTAGGCAAGGGGCAGACAAGAGTGCGAGTGCGAGTTGGGGGGGCCAGAGGGAAATAGCGACAGTTTTGAAACTATTGCTAAGTTTATTATTTTTGAATTTTAGTGGCGGTTTAGAAATCATCGCTAAATATTTTAAAAATCGTTGGTGTAAAGATCTAAAAAAAATAATAAATAATAATGATAGTAATAATAATTCAATTAAAAAAATAAAATAAAAATTTACAAAAATATATATATAAAGAAATAAATAAAATAAAGTAATATATATATTTATATATAAAAAAAGAGAAATAATAAAAGGAAAAGGGGGAGGCGCGCAGGGACCCTCCCCCAAAAATTTGATCTCTCTCTCTCTTTCTCTCTGATTTTGCTGATTTCTTATGATCCGACCAAATGATCTTCGATCTGACTTTGCTTTCACCATTAAAATGCCACTGATCTACAAAGAGTTAAGTGTTTTGGTTTGATCTTCATTGATTTTTTATTTTTTCATGGGGGGTATGTATAGAGGTGCGATTTGGATTTTTGGCTACGTGTTTAAACTCAGATCTACGGAGATCTGACCGTTGGATTTGCTTGGTTTTGGCATATGATGGTCGGAATACTCGAGGGTGTTAGATGGCGGTCTTAGATCGCATGAAATCGCCAGCCACGGTGGCCGACAACGACTGGCAGTGAACCTTTGTTTTTGACAAAAAATTTAACCTTAGATCTATGAAAATCTAGCCGTTTGATCTTTGTTATTTTTGGGTATGTTGGTCGCCTTGGTGTAGCACACCTTGTGGTAGCCTCCGATCATCAAAAAAAGGCCGACGGTCGGTGATGGCAAGAATTCGTCCCTATGTTGGCCGAAAATTAATTCCTAGATATGCTAAGATCTAACTATCTAATGGCTCTCATTTTGAGATATGTCGATGTTCGTGGTCAGGGCTTCGATTTGGTATACTGATCGGCTATGTTTCATCGGTTGGTGGCGGCAGTACTCAGGAAAGAAAGAAGAAAAGAAAAGAAAAGAAAATAGGGCTTTTGGGGTTTGGGTTGAGTAGGGTTTTGGCCTAGGATAGCGGGGCCTGATTGGGTTATAGAATGGCCCAATGTGTTGGGCATGGCTTGACCCAATTTTGGCAGCCCTTAGGCTAGCCCACTTGACTTGTTCTCACTCTTGTCGCTTCTCTGTGAACCTAGGATGACTTGGTTAGGTTAGTCCTACTTAGGATATCGATGTTAGTCTAATTTGGGTTCTCCTTAGGTCTCTTGGAATTAGCGAGGTGACTGGCGAGTCAGTTTGTTGATTGAAGTTCTAAAGACGAAGCCCTATTAGATGACTCGAGGCTAAGCAAAACTGACCCCGAGTGTGTCTTAGGCTAGCCTATGATGATAACTTGGGTTTATCCCGAATCCTGATTTTTGATGGATTCATTTTATTCTAAGGCTAGCACATTGCAAATCATTTCTTTTAAGCCATTTATTAAATTACTAATTAATCAATTATTATGTTTTTAAAAATTTACCAATTGAGTTATAAATATAAATATTTATGTATTTTGAAAAAGAGAAACTTTAAAAATATTATCTATATTAAAAGAAATCTAGTTTATGGGTGAATATAGAAATATATATATATATTATTCTTATTGCAGCCTATAAGTGGGTGTGTAGTTCTACTATACACTTACGTGTAGCATGCAAGGAGAGACATAATGAATTAGCCGATGGCTAAGCTCGACAAATTCCATGGCATCAAATTCAAATATTGTGCGGGCCAAAATATAAAATAACCGATTCAGGGTGTTAGGCAATGGTTAGGATTTTTGGTAATTTTTATTACGTCGCTACTTTTATTACCCAAATGTGACTATCCCATTTTATTTATTGTAGGCTTAGATTTCTAGGATTTTGCTCGATCTTCTCCTCAAGCTCGGACTTGAGTCATCATTTCCCAGACGACTAGACAATATATGTTATGTTTACCTTATTTTGTGCACATATATATTGTTCCATGCATAACTTGTATATGATTTTTATATGCGAATTACTAAAAAATACTTTTAAATGTTTCTAAATTGCATGAAATATTTTTATCCTACTAGGAGAGACATAAGCAGAAATATACCCTAACTAGTTTCTTGTCTTTGAGTATGTGAAATATTGAATGATATGGTGCATTTTTGGCACCACATGAAATGATAAATGGCTATGATTTGTGAATTAAGTAAGGTATCATTTGCATTATTATTAGAAGACTATCTAGTAGATTCCTTGGTGGCTCATAGTAGAAAAAAATCATGGTACTGTGAGGCTTGGTATGCCAAGGCCACGAGAGGCACGGATAGTATTATAATGTGATGATGATATTATAGTATTATAGTTTGATGATGATGTTTCAGCACCGCTATCACGTAGGCTATGATGGTATTATAGTGTGATGATGATGTATTTGCCAGTATATGTACTTGTGTGCATGTGTGTATAGGCATTAGGCCAGTTTCTACTAGTGTGTCCTTAGATTCTGTGCGTGCATCGCATATGAAAAGTATATGAGACTTAGGTGGTTAGGTAAGCAACTTATGGGGGTTGTCTCTAGGCACCTACTTTTCTTATACTATGTTTTCTTTTGAACCTCAAATTATTTAAATTTATGGTACATATTCTCATTATTCATATTACTATTATATTATTGTATCCATGATATTCATTCTATCATTTTTATTGCATACTCTCCTAGTGGGCATGACATAGCTTATACTCGCGAGTCCACAAGACTGACCATTTTTTAAAAAAAATATTTTCAAGAAATTCTTCTTTTAAATATTGATCCAACAGATCTTCTGGTATGATATCAGATCTCTTTTGATTCTTGATGTGATATAGGATGCTCTGTGGAGACGTATACGTACTGTTGATTCTGTTATTTTGTATTTTATTTTTGTGGTACATAATTGTACCAAAGGCCTGAGATATGGGACTGTATATTTATTTATGACAGCAGAATGATGGATATTCATATTTTTGTGTAGTTGCTATATATGAGGTATTGAGATTTTTGTGAAAAGTTGATATAGTATTTTATTCTGTCTCTATATTTTATTAGTAATATTAATGTTTTTAGCAAATCGAACTAGAAAAGAGACTTACTAATTCACGGTGGGGCTGCTAGGCCTAGGGATTAGTATGAGTCATGACTTATTAGAAATCAGGTCATGCAGTTGGTAAATCAATTATTTCGTGGCGGTTTTCAAACTGCTGTAAAAAAAAAGTAATTTACGACTGTTACTCCAGTGATTACTAAAAATTACCGCTAAATGCTCTGCGACGGCTGTTTTAGCGGGGATTTTCGAAATCGTCGCTAAAATTCTCTGCGGCAGTTAAAATCACTGCTAAATGCCAAAAAAAAAAAAAAAAGCCACTAAATGTCGATTTTTTTTTATAGTGACAAACCTTATACAAACACTCTTATTCTTAAGTTAGACACTCAAATTTACATAAAATTTGTAAATAGTATCAAAACTAGTATTTGAGACATTTTTTTTGCAATGAGAGTTTATCTATTTATAGAGAAATTTAAAATTCATAATAAGCATCATTGGTATTCCGATATCAATAAGATTAAGACTTTTATGAATAATGACCATTTTTTTTTTTTGAATTCTCGAAAAGATTTTTAGATATCAAAATTGAACATTTTTGCATTTTACTTTGGATTTCCATGCAAAAAACAGATGTTTCAAGGAGACCCTCTACTCTCTAGGAACTTTTCTTGTTAGCTTTATTTTCGAGACCATCGACAATTTCTATAGAAATCGAATAATCTCTTGAGGTTTAGGTTATTTTTTCCTTTTATTAGAGTTATTGACAGTCTCGGACCTATTTAGTCTCTTGAACTTTGAAGTTGTATTTTTTTCCCTTTGAAACTATACAATATTTTGAATATTATACAATCTCTAGTGTCGTCTCAAGGGTTGGTGGGGCCCTAGGCGATAATTAGTTTAGTAGTCTTTTAAAAAATAATAAAAATTATTAAAAATTTATTTTTTTTTATAAATAAAATCACTAATTAAAATTTTGTATTATAGTTTAGAAAGTAAATATTTTTCAATTGACAATATAACCAAATTACTTAATCATTCTTGTGACATAATTAAACATAAATAGTATTTTATTAATCTTAATTTTAAAAAACTTCTTTCTGCTGAAACTACAATAACATGATTAATAGTTAATAATATTTTATAAGTTATTCATGTATTTAGAAAAGAATTTACCATTTTTATAAAATTAAAACATGAGGGATAGTTTTGTCCATAAGATTTGATTGTCTAAATTCTTTAACATTCATTTGCAAATTTTACTTATTCATAGAGAATTTGGTTTGGTTTATTTTAAGTTTATTTATAACAAAAAATTTGTGAAATTCATTCATTTGAAAGATGGTGAAAATATTAATATCAAAAGGGAAAAAATGGAAGGAAAGGTAGAATGTGGATGACATGACATGAAAGAGCCTAATTAACACTTAATTGTATCATATATAAAATTTACCTCTTAAAGCAATAAAATTTTTGGGGTGGGCGGCCGCTACAATTTTTTGGGGGCCTCCCTTAAGACGACCTTGGCAATCTCTAAAATTTTGAAATGTATACCTCTTTGTTTTCTTAGAATAAATTTTTCCTTTAATAAACTTGATTTCCAACACACCAATAATCATGAATTTTTAAAAGAGAAGTGCCAAATATTAGAGAAGTAAATAAGTTTTTTAATTTCTATATTCAGGACTGATTAGCCATTAATATAAGTGACGATTAATGGTATTTATAATCAATTAAATATAAAAGTATAAGTTTAAAAAGGCAAACTAAGTACACTATTTTCTCTAACGCCATATATAATTTTAATAATTAGAAGAGAAATTAATAGAAAATTGAATTAAAATATATAAAATAATATTCATCAATTTTTTAAAAATCTCTTTCACTGGAGAGGGAATAAATAGAAACAATGGATATTAATTTTTATTTATGTTATTTAAAAAAAACTAAATATATCTTTAATCTTAAAAAAATAGGAATTATCATTTATTTAAAAAAATAAACGGAAGCACTTATCTTCCGCCATCTAATCCAAACCAAGTTGGTAAGGCGATGGAAACCGCGTTCTTCAACACCTGGGAATTGGACGACTCCTTTCCTATAAATAGAGACAAATCATAATGATTTCCAAACATCGGGATCGACGATTCGCTATGCTCTTTCAGTCGCTTTCTTCAGCTCGATAGAATCTGTTTGATTTCTTATTTTGTCAATTTACTTGTTGCTGTAACGTGGGAAGATGACTGGAGACTCTTCCGGCGCGGGAGATGACTTGATGGGGATGCTGAGTACTCTGGATCGTGTCGAGATTTTAGAGGTTTTGAGCGGGACTGAAGGGTTCTGTCAACACTGCCAAGCACTCTTGCAGGGTAGCATTCACGCTCTCATTCATGGTATGGCTCCCCCCTCATCTCTACACCTTTCTTTGTTTAGGAAAAGTTCTGTTTCTTGGATATAACCATGCTTATATCACCTATATATATATATAATATTCAAGTAGTTTTATAAGGGCTTCTTTCTTTTTTCTTTTTCTTTTTCTCTTATTTTTTCTTTTCTTGAATTAGGTTGTGAATCTTATCATCGTGTTTCTATGTTATGTTGTTAGGAATTTATTTCATTTAATCAACTTGTAAGATTTGTTTTTCCTTTCCCATACCTTTAAGATTTTAAATTTATCTGCTATACTTTTCAATGATTTTTAGTCATCCCCTATACCCTTCAAGATTTTTTTATTTACCCCCTTATACCTTTTAAGATTTTTGCATATTGTCTATGGGTTTTTCATCGTATGACATTTAAAATTTATTTATAATTTTTATAAAAATGACCTCCCAATATTTCATATATCAAGAAAAACAAAAAGAAAAAGCGTAATCGTTTTGTAAAATAAGAGGTATGTATATTTTATATTTGTTTTTATTTTTATTTTTAAGCATTATATTTTGATTGTGTCTATGGTAATATATATGAATGCATATAATTACAATTACATTTATATATCCATCCCTAGTTTTACTTATTTGGACATTATGAGAATACTATGTTTCTTTCCTACTTTTAGGTTTGAGTTCGTAATATGTTGAGGAATCTCAATGCTTATGGACTTTGTCCAAGAATTACATAACATAGGAGGAAGAAAAAGAATGAACCTCCGTTCACTACTTCTCTTTCTGCTTCACAAAAATTTTAGGGCTTTCTTAGCATTGTTTTCCGAGAGATCAAAGTTGCCTGTTTTTTACGAGAGGAAGTATTTGTAGGCTATAACTTGTTTGATCAGATAGCCTATGACTATTGACAATGGCATGAATAACTAGAGTAAAGGCCTCTGATTTTAAATTTTCTGTATGTTGGAATATCAGTCAGGAATTTTTTTCACATTTTTTATCTTCTTTCTGCAGGAAAGTTCAGTAAACCATCTGTATCAAATGAAAATGGCAAATGTTCTGCAGAGGTGCTGTCAGAAAAATCTTCTAGGTTGAAATTTTCAGATACAAGTCCAGAAGAATCTACAAAGACAACAACATGGCGCTCTGGCCAAACTCCAAAATCTGTTCACTCAGGGGGGTGGACCAAAAACAACCCTGAATCGGTTTGCTCAGGAACTGGGCGAGGATCTGTTGATGAATTGTCCGAGGAGCAAAAAGAGCATGTTAGGTTAGCTCAAATTGGGAGGAGGAAGGATTTTGTTCATGTGGAGCGGGTTAATGGAAAGGCAACAAACGTGCTTCGAGGACTTGAGCTTCACACAGGAGTGTTCAATGCCGAGGAGCAGAAGATGATTGTGGAGTGCGTCTACAGAATACAGCGCAAGGGGCAGACTGGTCAGCTTCGAGGTATGCATGCCAAAAACCTAGTTTCTGTACGTATCTGAGTTTTGCCGAATTGACAGCGAGGCTAAATTACATATTACTCTGTTTCAGAACGTGAATTTGCGTTCCTTCTGTTTGATCATTTTCCCTTCTTAACATGTTGCAGCGAAAACATATTCGGAACCACATAAGTGGATGCGAGGTAAAGGGCGCGTGACAATGCAATTTGGTTGCTGTTACAACTATGCACCGGTAATATTTTGGATCTTTATTACTTGCTCTTAATGTTTGCTGTTAAACAGTGATTATGTTTAGCTGATGGGTGCTTCATCTTTTTCACAGGACAAAAAAGGGAATCCCCCTGGTGTAGTTAGAGACGAGGAAGTCGATCCTCTACCTCCCCTATTCAAGGAAATGATCAAGAGGCTGGTCAGGTGGCATGTTTTGCCTCCAAGCTGTGTCCCAGATAGTTGTATAGTGAATATCTACGATGAAGGAGATTGCATTCCGCCTCATATTGACAACCACGACTTCCTTCGACCCTTTTGCACTGTGTCATTCTTGTCACAGTGCAATATCCTCTTTGGTGTAAATTTGAACATTGTTGGCCCGGGGGAGTTTGCTGGTCCGATATCTATACCTTTGCCACTCGGGTATGGCTTCTGATGCTCAAATCTTGGACTCGTGAATGCTAGTTTTTCTTGTCATGTTCATTGGTTACTTGGACTTCCATTGTATTTTTTAACGGCTGACATAAATTTTCCCGTAAATTATTTCCTTTCATTTCAGGTCGGTGATGGTTCTAAATGGGAATGCAGCTGACATAGCAACACACTGTGTTCCGGGTGTCCCGGCAAAAAGGTATGGTATTTTCTTGCTCGTGCCTAAAATTGAGTATATGTTGTTGCGTAGGACCTGTAATAATGAAGATGATCCTTATATTTCTCAACTATAAATATTGTGTTTGGGGCGCAGGATCTCCATCACCTTCAGGAAAATGGATGAGAGCAAACGCCCGTACATGTACTCACCGGATCCAGATCTCATGGGGATAAAGCCACTTGGAAATCATTCGTCAACCAAATTCAAGTTGCCCATCCAGCAAGATGAGTGGGAGAAGAAAACAACGATGATGGGTCGAAATGCCTACACTGCTACTACTACTACTAACATTAATAGTTATAGTGATAATGATTTCCCTCCACTTGGGAGCTCCAATCCTGGGAATAGGCAGAGAGGCAAGAGGGGAAGTAGTAGTAGTTTGAGACGATGATGACGATGATGAGCTTTTTATGCTGCTGCTGCTGAAGACTTTGGAGATCAGCTATCTATTTAGGGATTCTCTAAATTTTAAGGGGGGTTGGGGGGTGAACATACAACCCCATGTAACAAAAAAGACTTTTTTGTTCGCTTCGTTTTAGTTTTCTGTTTATGAAAATGGCTACACCTACACCTACAGCTTTGGCATTCATCCAAGCTGTTTGTTGAAAAGGTTAAAAAACAGGAATGGTGGATCTTTCTTTTAGGTCACCTAAACTTGTTGGCAAATGGCAATGGAAATATAATTGGACGGGAAAAGCCAAAAGGTTGCAGTGAATGAGCCAACTCATCCGCATTATGTGTGTTATGTGATGATCTAAGTGGACGGCCTTTATTCCTCCCGATTTTGTTTGTTAATTATTTATTAATCACGAAGACAAGGGAATCGCAAGTAAAGTCAGACAGACAGATAGACAATGGTCATATTACTGTTGGAAAAATCGGGCAATTTTCCCCAAAATTAAAAGTACAAAAAATAATACCCGACAAAAACTATTGAATATAAAATAAACAGAACACCAGAAAATTAACGAGGTTCGACCAATATGGCCTACGTCCTCAGACACCACCAAATCTTCACTAATATCAAAGAGAGAGAATACAAAGTGTGTAAAAGAGAAATACACACACAAATGAGGGCTCAAGTGCAATAAAGCCAACTTGAGGGGATACTTGAAGGGATGAAAAATACAAAAGGGAGGGAGGCATTAAATAATGCCAAATGAGCCCTCCCTCCCACTGCCCAACCGATGTGGGATATGGGAGGAGCCAAAATTCCAACAAATCTCCACCTTGGTGAATCTCCCAAATCCCATCCAAAAACCTCAACAATCTCTCCAAAGAATCAATCATCAGAAGGTGTCTTCAAATGCGCTATGAAGCGCCAACTTCAAATACTAAGGATATAAATCAAGTCCAAACAATGTTGGAACTTGACTGCGGTCACAACCTTAGTCATCATATCAGTAGGATTTTCAACAGTTGGGATCTTCTGAATCTGTTTCTCTCTTTCTTCTAGAATTTCCCGTACAAAGTGATATCTTACGTCGATATGCTTCGTCCTTGCATGATAAACTTGGTTCTTTGCTAAGTGAATAGCACTCTGACTGTCACAATGTACCTTAATGTACTTCTGACCAATTCCCAATTCATCAAGCAACCCATAAAGCCAAATTGCTTCCTTCACAGCCTCTGTAACTGCCATGTACTCTGCTTCTGTGGTAGACAGAGCAACTGTAGACTGTAAGGTAGACTTCCAACTGACTGGTGCCTTTGCTAAAGTGAACACATAACCAGTCGTAGATCAGCGTTTATCTATATCACCAGCATAGTCGGAATCACAATAACCAACTATGCAATTACCCACTCTTTCATCCTGCTCAAATACTAAGCCAACATCTACGGTGTTCAGAATATACCGTAAAATCCATTTCACAGCTTGCCAATGTTCCTTTCCAGGATCATGCATATACCTGCTCACAATTCCAACTGCCTGTGAAATATCGGGCCTTGTACACACCATAGCATACATCAAGCTACCAACGCTTTTGCGTACGGAACCTTTGACATATACTCCTGTTCCGCAGCACTCTTCGGAGATAAAGATGCACTAAGTTTGAAATGAGGAGCTAATGGGGTACTCACAGGTTTTGACTTTTCATTCGTGCCAAAACGTTGTAGTACTTTCATCAGATATGTTCTCTGAGTCAAACAAAGCCTTCCTCTCTTCCTGTATCTGATTATCTCCATGCCGAGAATCTTCTTGGCTTCACCTAAATCTTTCATTTCAAACTCCTTATTCAACTGAGCCTTCAATTTTTCAATTTCTCCACTATTCTTGGAGGCTATCAGCATATCATCAACATACAGAAGAAGATAAATGAAAGATCCATCTTGTAGCTTGCGTAAATACACACAATGATCATATTTTCTTTTTGTGTACCTCTGCCCCAACATAAACTTGTCAAATCGCTTGTACCACTGCCTCGGAGATTGCTTCAATCCGTACAACGATTTGTTTAGTTTGCAAACCCAATTTTCCTTACCAGCAATTTTGAATCCTTCTGGCTGAGTCATATAGATTTCCTCTTCCAAGTCACCGTGTAGAAACGCGGTTTTCACATCCATTTGAACTAGTTCCAAATTCAATTGCGCTACCAAGGCCAACATAATTCTAATAGAGGAATGTTTCACAACTGGAGAAAACACTTCATTATAATCAATACATTCCTTCTGAGCATAGCCTTTAGCCACCAATCTTGCCTTGAAGCGAACATCATTCTTGTCAGGAAATCCATCTTTCTTTGCATATACCCATTTGCATCCAATTGCCTTCTTTCCCTTTGGTAAGCTGGCCAGCCTCCATGTCACATTCTTCTGAAGGGACTGCATTTCTTCATTCATAGCTTTCCTCCACTTTTCATTTTCTGAACTTTGGACAGCTTCATTGTAAGTGGCAGGAACATCATCATTTACAATTGGAGATGCATAGGCCACCAAGTCGACAAAACGAGCAGGTTTTCGAATCTCTCGTCGTGGCCTTCCTGTTGCTATTGATTCTTGTTGCTGTGGAGGTTCTTGGGTCGGAACCTCTTCTTCATCTGACAACTCCTCTGTCGGAGGAGTGTCTCCACCTGATTTGATACTTACTGCTGGGTCAATTCTTCTTTCAAACTCCACATGTTTTGGAGTAGTCTCCACCTGCTGTGGAGCATCATCAAGCTGCTGCACAACTTCATTTGTTACCTTTTCCAACATGGATAATTCATCAAAGGTAACATCCCTACTAAAGATTATCTTCTTTGATTCCGGACACCAGAGCCGATAGCCCTTTATTCCAGAAGTGATCCCCATTAACAATGCTTTCTTTGCTCTTGGATCCAACTTGGATTCCTTAACATGATAGTATACAGTGGAACCAAAAACATGTAAGGAATTATAATCATTAGCAGGTTTTTCAGACCATACCTCGAAAGGTGTTTTTCCACAAATAGCAATTGATGGCAATCGGTTAATGAGATGACTCGCATATGTCACAGCCTCAGCCCAAAATTGTCTGCCCAACCCAGCATTGGACAACATACACCGAACTTTCTCCAGCAACGTTCGGTTTATGCGTTCTGCCACCCCATTCTGTTGTGGTGTATCTCTAACTGTAAAGTGTCGAACAATACCTTCATCTTGGCAGACCTTGTCAAATGGATCATTTCTATACTCACCACCATTATCTGTTCTGAGTCGTTTGATCCTTCTGCCAATCTGAGTTTCTACCATATTTTTCCATTTAAGGAAACATTCCAACACTTCATCCTTTTTCTTCAAAGAATACACCCATACTCTTCGGGAATAATCATCAACAAAGGTTATGTAATAGTGTTTACCTCCCATAGATGCTGTCTTGGATGGTCCCCACACATCTGAGTGAACATAATCCAGAATACCCTTGGTGTCATGGATTGCAGTGCCAAACTTCACTCTCGTCTGCTTCCCCTTAACACAGTGCTCACAAAAGTCTAATTTGCAGGTCTTGACGCCTTCCAATAATCCTTGCTTAGCTAAAATTCGCAAAGATTTTTCACCTGCATGTCCCAAACGCATATGCCACAGTTTGGTTACTTCTGTATCGCTGTCATCATCGGAAGCTACTGCTACTGTTGTCCCAATAACTGCATTACCCTGATAGTAATACAAGTTATTCTTCTTTCGTATACCTTTCAACATTACAAGTGCGCCAGAGAACACCTTCATAACACCATTTTCTGCAGTTACCTTCAATCCCTTGGACTCCAATGTTCCCACAAAAATGAGATTCTTTGTCAAACTCGGCACATATCTCACATCTGTTAGCATTCTGGTCGATCCATCATGATTCCTCAAATGGATTGTGCCAACTCCGGTTGTTTCGCAAGGTGTGTCGTTTGCCGTGTAAACAACTCCTCCATCAAGTTCTTGAAAGTCAAAGAACCAGTCCCGATTGGGACACATATGGTAGCTACAACCCGAATCCAAAAGCCAAGCACCAGAATAGCTTGTCGAAGATGTAAGAACTAATGAAAGGTCTGAACTCTCATCATTAAGTTCAGCAACATTTGAGACAACTTTTCCTTTGTCAGATTTGCCCTTAGCTTTTAACTTTGGGCAGTCCTTCTTCCAGTGGCCTTTCTCCCGACAAAAGGCACACTCATCTTTGTTCGGTCTGGGTTTCGAACTGGATCTCCCTCTCCTTCCTTTCTTCTGGCTTTGCGAACGGCCTCGTACAATCAATGCTTCTACTGCGCCACGCGTTGTTTCCTTTTTATCTTTTCTTCTCAACTCATAGCTATACAAAGCAGCACAAACTTCACTAAGAGACACCTGAACCTTCCCGTGAAGCAGAGTTGTCTCAAGAAATTCAAACTCCTCGGGAAGGGATCCCAACAACATCAAAGTCAAATCCTCATCTTTGAACGTTTCATCCAAATTCATCAAATCAGCTACCAACTGATTAAAGGTAGTGATATGATCATTTATCGTGGTACCAGGAACATAAGTAAGGCGGAATAATCTCTTTTTCATGTAGAGCTTATTCTGACCGCTTTTCTTCAAAAATTTCTCCTCCAATGCCTTCCATAGTATACTGGCAGAATTTTCCTTCGAAAATGCATACTTCTGCTCTCTGGACTGGCATGATCGAATTGTACCGCACGCCAATCGATTGATGGTCTTCCAATCTTTTTCTTCAATATCTTCTGGTTTCTTTTCTTCAATGGCGATGTCTAGACCTTGCTGAAAGAAAGCGTCTAGAACCTCACACTGCCACATGCCGAAATGACCCGAATCGTCAAACACCTCCACTGCAATTCTTGTATTCGCCAAATTCCTCGCCCAAGTGGATGAAGAAGAAGCTCCCGATGTGGATTGTTTTGAACTCTTTTCGCCAGCCATCTCTGCCATCTTCTATATTCAATAGTTATCAAAGCGGAACAATCCAAGAAAATCTTTTCTGATGTGGAAGATCAGACACAGCTGCAACCACAGAGCATACTAAGAAAAACTTGGCCAACAAAAAGGATATTTTTTGATGTGGAAGATCAGACTTGGCTGCAACCATAGAGCATACTAAGAACCTTCGGCTCTGATACCAATTGTTGGGAAAATCGGGCAATTTTCCCCAAAATTAAAAGCACCAAAAATAATACCCGACAAAAACTATTGAATATAAAATAAACAGAACACCAGAAAATTAACGAGGTTCGACCAATATGGCCTACGTCCTCAGACACCACCAAATCTTCACTAATATCAAAGAGAGAGAATACAAAGTGTGTAAAAGAGAAATACACACACAAATGAGGGCTCAAGTGCAATAAAGCCAACTTGAGGGGATACTTGAAGGGATGAAAAATACAAAAGGGAGGGAGGCATTAAATAATGCCAAATGAGCCCTCCCTCCCACTGCCCAACCGATGTGGGATATGGGAGGAGCCAAAATTCCAACAATTACAACTTTTCATTTTTCATATACATACATATATATGTATATATATATATTTAAGCTTGTGGATCGACAATGATACTGAGCAATTAGACTTGTGAATCGGTAGAAGCACCGAACACCGAGTAACAGTGCAATAAGGGGTAATAATGGAAAGTTGTGATGAAAGTATTTGTAAGTGATAAGAGTTCACAAAAAGCGCATAGGGCAGCCTTAGAATTAGAACTAATATTATAGGGATTCAATTTTTTTTTTTATTTCTTAAAAATATTGATTATTTTAATTTTAATCCCAATTCATTTTAATTTTACTATTATTTTAATTTTACATACACGTTAAGTCATTTGAAAGTTATTACCATGTAATTAAATCGTAAAAAATACTGATTGTATGGGTGTTTGACAACTAGTCAATAGCAGGAGGCCATGCGGCGAAAACACCCTGAGCGCACTCGCATCATTGCTTGGTGGGTCCAGCTAGGCACGCAGTGATCCAGAAATGTTGGTAGGGGAAGCTAAATTTTTTTTTTAAGATATAAAATTACACATCACAAATTTTGAGGTGAGATAAAAAAATTTTTTACTAAATTATTAGTAAATTTATTATTTTTTATATTAAAAAATTAAATTTTTATATTAAAAATTATTTTTTAATAATAAAAAATAATTTTAATATTAAAAAAATATTTTTAATTGTGAGCTGATAGATGCATCCGCCCCTGCTCATACCATTGCTTGTTGGGGCCACTGCTTTTCGAAAATAATTTTTTTTTTATAGAAAACATAAAGAGGTTGATCTCCGAGCTAAAAGAAGCCAAAAAGAGTTAGGTTAAAACAATGGAGTCCTATTCCCGGTGCAAGTAGGATCTTCAAGCAGCTAATGCGAAACTCCGATCCACCCTTGAGGATGCCCGTGTGGCTTTTCAAAATGGTCGCGAAGAATTCTAAAATTCCAATGCTTATGCTTTGGAGCTAAATAGAGCAAAATTTTCAACATTTCCACTTTTGAATGTGAAAAATGAAAGTTATTAACACTAATTAACCACTCTTCGAGGCGAAGGAACGAGCTTTATCACTGCTAGGAACACTTTTTTGCAATAATTACCCATTTAGATGCACTAAAACACGTTTTTTATCGTTTCCAGGAACACTTTTTGGCATAACAACTTTTTTGGTGAAAAAGGTTATTCTTAGAACTAGAAGGGGGGGGAAGGGTTATATCTAACCCCCTTTTTTGTTCAGGGGATGATCCCCCGAACTAGTCCATTCTTCATTAGGGATGGTCCCCTGGGGATCATACTAGCTTAGTTGGTTGGGGGTTCGGACCTCTCGAGGATCACATCTGATCCTTATTTCTCTTTATTGGGGGATCGGAGCCCCTGAGGATCACATCTGATCATTTTTCCTTTTTTATCGAGGGTTCAAGGCCCCTGAGGATTACATCTGATCTTTTTTCTTACTTGGGGGTTTAGAACCCCAAAGCTATCCCTATTTTTTGGTCAGGGGTGGTCTTTTGGAACTTTTGTCACGAAAAACCCAACTGTTGGAAGAATAAATTTAATTTGAAAATCATAATAGGAAGGAATATTATTGATAAAATTTCCTCAAATTTTGCACATTCCAAGTGTTTTTGACAGGTAATCCCTCCGTAGTTTCGAGTTTATAAATGCTGGGACTGAGGGCTTCCATTACTCTGTATAAGCCTTCCCAATTAGGTGTCAACTTATTTGCTTCCTGAGTGTTTCGAATGTCTGCTCGCCGCAGTACCCAATCTCCAGGCAAGAAACTCTGAGCCTTAACCTTTCGGTTGTAAGTACCTTTCAATACGTAGATTGTAAGCAGCCTGCAGAACCCTTGCCTGATCATGGAGTTCACCAAGGAGGTTTAAATTATTTCTTAGATTTTGCTCATTGGACTCTAGACTGAAATGCTTCACTCTAAGCATTGGTACCCCTATCTCCACTAGGATTAGAGCTTTAAACCATAACATAAATTAAATGGGGTTTCGCCTCTAAACGTCTTCGTTGTGGTTCGGTAAGACCATAGAATACTTGGTAACTCATCCACCTAGCTTGCATCTTTTTTATCCACGTGGGCCTTTAAGCCATGGAGTAAGGTTCGGTTAGCAAGTTCGATTTGGCCATTAGCTTGCAGATGAGCCACATAGGTGAAATGTTATCTTATTCCCAATTCTTAGCACCATTCCTGCACTGATCGGTCAATGAACTTGGTGCCGTTATCTGAAATCAGGACTCGAGGGACTTCAAACCTACACACTACATTCTTCCACAAAAATTGCTTAACTCTCTGAGTACTAATAGAGGACACTGGTTCTGCCTCAATCCATTTTGTGAAATAATCTATGGTTATAATAAGATACTTAACTTGTCTAGCCGATGAAGGGAAATGACCCAAAATATCGATGCCCCACTGAGTAAAAAGGCAAGGGGTAACTAGATGGGGTAAAGCAACGGCTGATAGATGAACCAGGTTGGATTTTTGCTGGCACCTCTCACAAGTTCTGACTAGCTACTCCGAATCCATCGTCATTGTTGGCCAATAATACCCTTGTCGAAAAGCCTTTTGTCAAAGTGTTTGGGCCCCAATATGGCTTCCACTTATCCCTTCGTGAATCTCCCCTAGAATGTAGTTTGCTTCTCAAGGCCGTACATACTTTAGTAAGGGTTATGAAAAAGACCTCTTACAGAGGTCCCCATCGACTATCACAAATCTTCGATCCTTTCTCTTAATTTCTCGAGCTTTTGAATCGCCTTCGAGAAGTTTTCCCTCCTTCAAATATAAGAGTAGAGGATCCACCCAACTTGGTTTGGAATCAACACACATTTGTTCAGCTGACTGCTCGATGCTCTTTTGTGGTAAAGACTCGATTCGAATCTTTCGAGAGCTCGTAGGAAAAGTGGACGAAGCAATTCTGTACAAAAGATCTGCTTCAAAGTTCATACCTCGAGGAATGTATTCCACTTTTACTGACTGAAAATGCACCATCAGTTCCTTGGCCATAGCTAAATATTTTTCCATATGCCCTTCTCGATTCTCGTATTGCCCATTTACCTGCTACACCACCAAGTTATAGTCCGAACTTACCTCAACTTGCTGCGCTCCCAACTGCTCATCCAGTCTTAACCTAGCTAATAGGGCCTCATACTCTGCTTCATTATTGGACACCCGAAACTCGAAGTGCAAGGCATAGGGTCGGGTCTGCCCATCAGGGCTTCTGATCATCAGCCCTACTCCATTACTGCCTGAAGTCGATCTCCCATTTACAGCCAATGCCTCTAGCCTTTGGTCTTGCTCTGAAGGATCCTGAAATCTGAGTCCCTCAGCAATAAAATATGTTGGGCCTTGTTAGCTGGAAGAGGCCTATACTACATATCAAAGCTTTCAGCTCCATTGCTGTAATACCCAAGAATCTCTTGAGGCTATAAATGGAAATTTATAAAGGGCATAAATGAAATTTCTAGAAAAATAAGGCTATAAGGTACACTAACACAGTCCTAAGTGACCAAATCGATCAAAGGGAGTACCCAGACCCTAGATGATTAAGAAAAATGTAATGGTATTGATGAGTATATGAGTTATGATTTTAGGCAGCAAAAAAATTGGATCGAGAACAATTTTGGGTACAGTTGTCGACCGAGTTGAGAAAATTGAATTGACATAGGGAACATCCAGAAAGTCAACGGAGTGTGTCGAGGACTTAGATTTTATATATTAAACAACCTTATAGTGATTTCGGGTTAAAACGAATGGATTTAGGGTCAAAACGATAAACCGGGCTAAAGTGTAATTTCCTAATTTTGCCGAGGTCAAAAGGATAATTTTTTGAAATTTTTATGGGTGAAATAAAGAGCACCAAACTTGTGGGCCTTAGTGGTATAGTTGGATAGTTCAGGGGTGCTTTGGAAAGGGGTAAAAATAACATTTGAAGAATCAATGGGGGTTGAAGTGTAAATAAGGAAACTTTGGTAGTGTGAACACACTAAGGAAATCGGTCGTCGCCTTGCACCACGCATGGCCGCCGTTTCCATTGATGGGATGGCCGAGAGAGGACTGGGGAAGGTGGTATGCGATGCAAGGAGGCTTGGGGGCCAAGTCATGGCCTCTGATTGGCTGCAGGTTGTCCGAAAATTGCTTATAAATAACTAGGTTTTTGGCCGAGATTGAGCACTCAAATTGCTCACGTTTGGGAGTGAATCGAAGGCAATGGATAGAGGGTTTTTGTTCTTGAGGCAGCAATGATCAATTCTGGGGAATTTGGCATCGGTTTGGAAGCTATTCGAGTATTGCCAGAAAAAGCAAGGTGGACTGCCAAGTTGCACCTGCAACTACCCGATTGGGGGCTTTTCTGGTGAGTTTTCGAGCAACCAATGGTGCCACTGTGATCAAATGAAGGAGATCTACAAGGGGGTGGGATCAGTTCGGCCATCGGAGCAGTCACCGACAGCCGGACTTGAGGAAGATGATCAGCACGTGCCTGCACGCGCTATCTTCCATGAACAGACACACGATTGGTGCGTGAGGGCCCGTGGGCTAGGGTTATTTTTGGTATTTCCCTTGTATATTTTTCTAAATTTATTTGAGGAATTGTCATGCGAAAAAATTTGAAAAAATGTTTGAGGAGATAATTATTTTTGAATTATCGAGTTGAAAATTGAGAGAACAATAGAGAAAATTATTAAAACAATTGACAAAAAATAGATTTTCTACAATTAAATATGATGTTTAGGGAGTATCGTTGGTTGAGGTTGAGTATAAGTTTGGGTGTTTTTGATTTGGCAAGCAAATCAAGGTCGTGCACAAGGACCGAGGCGATTTGGATTTGTTTGAGGTGAGCGTTCTACCTGGAAACTTGGTTTTCAGTTGTGAGTAGTTTACCCAAAACGTCATTTACTATGGATGTTTCTACCCTAAAAAATTAGTGTTTATTCTATTTAAAGGTGTTGTGATTTCATGCAAAATGGTTTTGTTGAATGCAAACGATAACCGGTGACGGTTGGTTTTATGAGGGAGGTTCGTCCCTAAACGTTTTGTACTGATTCATTGCATTTTATAAAATGTTGTTTATATGATGCATTGAATTTTGAAATGTGGCATTGCCATGCGTTTTGTGATTGTTCATATAGACTGTCAGCCTAAGATGTTTTCTGGATAGTGTAGCCATAATTCTTCAAAGCCGTGATAGAATAATAGGGGTATCTCGTGTTGGTGTGCATCCCGAGACAGCTGCCTTGGTTTTCGTGTTGGGACGTTTCACTAGAATAACTGGGTGGTCCATATGGGATTTGAGTAGTGGTTCCTTGATGCTTAGAGTGGGAATGTAATCTCCGACGTAAATGTGGTGAACTGGGTTCATGCATTGATGTGACCCTCCTAGGCCTAGAGTTGGTAACGATTGCTCTCGAGATGTTGGGGAGATGCGTTAACTTGCCCCTCTTAAGCTAGAACAGCGTTGTGTCATTGAGTCGGTATGGTGGCATGGCTTTTAAAGAGATTGCTCTTTCCCTGTGGTAGGGTTAAGCGCTATGGGATTCTCTTAGGCTAAGGCTTACTGGGTTGTGTTGGTTTATTTCATGTCTTGCATTTATTTATGGAAATATGTTTTGAACTCTCACTTAGATGATTCATCATCTAATATGGACTTTATCCCTAGTATATTCAAACGTTCCAGGTGAAGGCAACGGTGTGAAAGGGAAAGGGATCGCCAAGGAGCGACGACGAATAGTGGATAGCTTATAGTATGTTGCTTTCAATTATGTTGTTTATTTTGAGGACGTCATGTAAGCGTTGGTTTGACTTTATGATATATATAAAGTGGGTTCGATTATGATTTATTGAGGTTTCAATCTAGCTTTCACTTTTGAGGTGATTTACCTGTCTCGGTTTATTAATGTTTCTAAGGTGATATACTGAGAAAGTGTAACGAGGTCTTTGAGGAACAGTTTTTGTGTTGAGTTTCCGTTGGAAAAAAAATATATTCTTGGAATCTTACGTTACCTAACGCCCTAGGAGGGCGGGGTGTTATAATTGGTATCAGTGCAAAGGTTTGAAATTTAAGGGACTCTGATTAGAGCGAAGGTTATTTGAGGATTAAAGATTTTGTTAGAAATTTAGGAACTATCGATTTGAGGTCAATAGTTGAAATCCTCACGTGGAGCAATGGGATAACTGCTAGGTATCAGGAATGATCGAGTTAGAAATAATTCGGTTAGATCAAGGATCCTAGGGATATTGAACTTGGGATGATTCGATAAGTATTGTTGAGAATAAAGTCTAAGGATTCTTAGGATCGATTTTGAGGATAGGGATCTCGAAATAGATGTTGTGAGGATTGAGGTAAGGTTACCTCAAGGAAATGACTCATGGGAACGAAACAAGTGTGTTTAGTTCAAATGTTCAAATGTTGACTTAGAGAATGAAATAACCAGGATGTAGTATTGAGTCTCGTAAAGGTTATTGGAGATTAGGAATTTTGGTTATTCTTGATTTGGAATTCAGACAGGATACCTTTGATGGTTGTGGGACCCAAAAGAATGGTTAGCACTGATTAAGGAAGTGTTTCTCTTTTTCAGATGGTGAAAACTCGAAGAGTTACGGATCTCAACGAGCAAGATGAAAGTGACAGTACTAATAGTCATCGCAATGGTTCTGCAAATTGTGTCACGAGTGATGGACGACAAGATGAGCAATCAGGTCCTAGTGAGAATAGACTTAATCGAATGGAAATAATCTTAGAAGGCATGCTAATAGATGTAATGAGGAACGAGCCTCCGAGGCATACTACTCATGTGTTGGATCAGTATCATTGACAAAGACCCTCAGTGTTCAAGGGAAAAACAGAAGATGACCCTTGCATGGCTGAGTTCTGGATAGAGAAAACCGAGAAGCTACTTTAACATTTGCAGTGCAGTGACGAAGAGAAAGTTAACTGTGCTATGTTCATGCTAGAGGAAGAGGCTGGACGATGGTGGTAATCAACCCAACAAGCTTTGCATAGGACACCTAAGTAAAGGGAGTAAGATCTAAGGCAGAGGCAAGCTCAACCTGTGACTTGGGCAAGATTCAAGGAAGCATTTGACGCAAAATATTTTCCTTGGAGCTAGAGAGAAGAAAAGACTTGGGAGTTCATGAAGTTGAGGCAGACTGACGAGATGTCGATGACTCAATATGATGTCAAGTTTACTCAATTGATCAGGTACATGCTATGTATGAAGCCGATGAGTGGCAGAAGGCACAAAAATTTGTGAGTGGATTAAAAGTGAGACTACAACAACCTCTTAGCTCATGGACGATGGACACCTACAACGAGGCGCTATATAGAGCCTTATCTACTAAGACTAATCTACTACGTGTTGGATTGATTAGATCGGATGAAAAGAAGAAAGATCTGAAAGGTAGGGAACAAAAATCAGATGGAAGGAACTCCAAAACCAATGAGCCATATCCCCAATGCAACAAGGTACACTCAGGGAGATAGTGTTTCCTAAGACATGTCCATTGTTTTACATGCGGAGAAGGACACAAGGAAAAAAACTGCCCTAAGAATAAAGAAGCACCTCCGATCGGGAATCAAATGAGGATCACATGTTTCACGTGTTAACAACCCGGTCATTACTCGAGCGAATGTCCAAAGAGGCAAAAGGTGGAGCAATTGGGAAAAGCGAATGAGGCACAAAAAGCTCGCCCTGGATGAGTTTTCTATCTGTCAAAAGATGGCGAAGAGATCTACCCGACAAAAGAGAATGGTACGCCGAGTTAGCTGAATTAAATGTTGATAAATTTTGATGATCATAGCATATGCATTAGCAAAAGAGTGGGTTAGGAGAATTAGAAGTCAAATAAAATGGGTTATGAAGATACAATTGGAAATGGTATCACATGTTATAAATTTTAAGATGTGTGACCGCCGGGATAGAGTTACAATGGGATATTTTGGAAAATAAGAAACGTGTCTGGTAAGCATGGATTGTGTTAGGATGTGAGCTAAGAATAATGGCCAAGTATTAGGAATGAAACATCTAGGACATTTCCACTAAGAGTCATTAGTAATAGCAGTGATTCAATTTATCACAGGCAAAAGTTTTGAGAACAAAATTTATTAAGGGAGGGGAGAACGTAATACCCGGGAATCTCTTGAGATTATAAATGGAATTTTATGAAGGGCATAAATGGAATTTCTGAAAAAATGAGGCTATAGGTACACTAACACAGTCCTAAGCGACCGAATCGATCGAAGGGTACCCTAGATGATTAAGGAAAATGTAATGGTATTGACGAGTAATACGAGTTATGATTTTAGATAGCAAAATAAGTGGGATCGATAACAGTTTTCGGTACAACTGTCGACCGGGCGGAGAAAATCGAATCGACATAGAGAACATCCATAAATTCAACGAAGTGTCTTTAGGACTTTGATTTTATATATTAAACAACCCTCTAGCGATTTTGGGTTGAAATAAAGGGATTTAGGGTCAAAACGATCAATCAGGCCAAAGTGTAATTTCCTAATTTTACTTGAGAAAGGTTAAAAGGATAATTTTTTGAAAGTTTTAAGGGTGAAATGAAGAGTCCCAAACTTGTGGGGCTTAGTGGTATAGTTGGATAGTTCAGGGGTGCTTTGGAAAAAGGTCAAAATGACATTTGAAGAATCAATAGGGGCTGAAGTGTAAATAAGGAAAGTTTGGCAATGTGAACGCACCAAGGAAATCGGTCGCTGCCGTCCACCGCACGTGGCTACCTTTTATGGTGATGGGATGTCCGAGAGAGGGCTGGGGAAGGTGGTATACAGCGCAAGGAGGCTTGGGGGCCAAGCCATGGCCTTTGATTGGTTATAAGTTGGTAGCAAATTACTTATAAATAGCTAGGTTTTCAACCGAGATTGAGCAATCAAATTGCTCACGTTTGGGAGTGAATCGAAGGTAAAAGATAGAGGGCTTTTGTTCTTGAGGCATCAAGGATCAATTCTAGAGCATTTGGCATCGATTTGGAAGCTGTTTGAGCATTGTCGGAAAAAGCAAGGTAAACCACCAAGCCGCGTCTGCAACTGCCCGATTGGGGGCTTTTCCGGTGAGTTTTCAAGCAACCAATGGTGCCATCGAATGAAGCAGATTTACAAGGGGGTGGGATCAGTTCGACCATCGGAGTAGTCGCCGATGGCCGGACTTGGGGAAGATGATTGATGTTTGCCTGCACGCACCATCTTCCATGAGTAGACACACGCTTGATAAGTGAGGGCGCATGGGCTAGGGTTATTTTCAGTATTTCCCTTGTATAATTTTCTAAATTTATTTTAGGAATTTTCATGTGAAAAAATTTGAAAAAATGTTTGAGGAGATAATTATTTTTGAATTATCGAGGTGAAATTGGGAGAAAAATAGAGGAAATTATGGAAAAAATAGATTTTGATGCTCTTTAATTAAATATGATGTTTAGGGAGTATTGTGGCTTGAGGTTGAGTATAAGTTCGGGTGTTTGTGATTTGGCATGCAAATCGAGGTCGTACACGAGGATTGAGGCGATCTGGATTCGTTTGAGGTGAGTGTTATACTTGAAAATTTGGTTTTAAGTTGTAAGTAGTTTACGCAAAACTTGATTTACTATAGGTGTTTCTACCCTAAAAACTTGGTGTTTGTTCTATTTAAAGGTGTTGTGATTTCATACAAAATGATTTTGTTGCATGCAATGATAACCGGTGACGGTTGGTTTTATGAGGGAGGTTCGTCCGTAAACATTTTATACCGATGCATTACATTTTATAAAATATTGTTTATATGATGCATTGAATTGTGAAATGTGGCATTGTCATGCATTTTGTGATTGTTTATATGAAATATAAGCCTAAGATGTTGTTTGGATAGTGTGGCCATAATTCTCCAAGGGCGTGACGGAATAATAGGGGTATCTCGTTCTGGTGTGCATGTCGGGGTAGCCGCCTTGGTTTCCTTGTCGGGCCGTTTGGTTATAGCAGTTGCACTAGGATGACTAGGTGGTCCATATGGGATTTTGAGTTGAGATATGGAATGTTAGCCTAAAATGTTGTCTGAATAGTGTAACCGTAATTCTCGAGGGGCATGACAGAATAATAGGGTTATCTTGTGCTGGTGTACATGTCGGCACAGCCGCCTTGGTTTCCGTATTGGGTCGTTTGGTTAGGGAAGTTGCATTAGGATGAATGGGTGGTCTATATGGGATTTGAGTAGTGGTTCCTAGATGCTTAGTGTAACACCTTGCTTTTCCGAGCGTTAAATAACTTAGGAATTTCGGGAGTATTTTTTTTTTTTCAATATAAATCATTTCTTGACAATCTCGTTCTATCGTCCCAGCATACTAAATAAGAATCAATAAGTTAAGACATCTAATCATCATAAATACGAAAGCTTAAAATCGAAACCTGATATGGTATATAACTGAATTTACTTAATCATAACATAAGAGTCTGTACCATCACATCATCAAATACTTAAGTACATGGAGACTTATATGTACAATCTAACAATTTCTTAGAAATACATTAAATCGTAACAGTTATACATGATCTTCAATATAGCATAATCTTCTCAACATGACTAAAAACATATCCTGAATCCTCACGAATGAGCATATATCAGAACATCTTACTTAACCCATCAGCCATGTCATCAATCATCCCCTTGTCATAACTGCAAATCCTAACTGGATCGTTTGAATGTTCTAGAGGCATAACCCAATTACAAGATGAATCTTCTAGTGAGGGTTTAGAAACATGATACATGAATGCATGATGCAATAGTATAAACAATCATATGCCCTAGTGTAACTTTCCTGGCCTACCAGCTCAGCACGGAACCCAAGGCAGAATCCCGACCTATTTTTAGGATAATCCTAACATTGTTCCATCATTTGCCCTTAGAGAATTACAGCTACACTATCAGAGCGACATCCTAATCCCATGCAAGAGTATCAATATGCCAATAATATTGTGACATGCAAAAATCACAACTTTCCATGCAATATGACAAAATGATCATAACTTTAATAAATATCATGCATAATGAAACAAACATATTATATATAGGTTTTCGGGATAAAATCACTCACTTTAACACGAAGTTCAGAATACCTCGAAAAATGCGTATCGCCTCGATTTGCGTATTCGGCCTCAATTTTCATGCCAAAGTCCAAAAGTTGCACCAATCACTATTGCTCAGGCACAACAATCCTATAAATGACATTTAATCACCAAATATCTCAATATTCCAATTTCTTCTTATTTTCCTTCATTTTCTTCCATTTCTTTTATAAAAATCCCAATAAATACCCTCGAGACTATTTTCTGAAATCTATTTTCACAACAATTCATCATATTCATAGAAATTTAATAGAAAATTCCAAAACATACCTTAAAGTATCGTTTGCATACAAAACAATATTAGTCAGTGTGAAAATCGAGACATCGGGAAGTTTAACTTCAAAACTTTTTGCACAACCCTTAAGAAAACAAATTTCTAGAATTTTTGGGATTCTTTCCCAATTTTTCCGACCATCCCACGGCCATACGTGGCCACACACGCTAGGACGAGTGGAAACGCGTGAAGACTAGCGCGTGTGGCCCACGCGCCGGTCGTCTTCTCCGATGCTAGTTAACTAGCGATGCAGGCTGACTCCACCAGCTTCTTCCTCTCTTCCAGTCAATCCATTTGGAACATTCCTCGTCCTGAAAGAACAACCGGAAGGTCCTCAATCGGAGGCTTGAGGCCTCGGCTAGGGCATCCACCACCTATCTTCGGCAACCCTCAAACAACCCTCAAAGTTCAACGAAAATCCTTCAAAATCTCCAAATTTTCTCCTCAAGCTACGTGAGAAAAATCCCCTTATTCCCCTAGCCCAATTTGTTCGAAAACACGGCCAATTTGACGCAAAAATCTCTTCCAGAATCGATTATCAAGAACCCCTATTTATAGGAATTTTCGAGCCTTCAAAATGCCCGATATCGATCAACCCAAGTCCCCTAGAGCCTCTACCTTCCCCAAGTTGGTCCAAAAACCCATCGAAAGGCTCCCATCTCATTAACTCAATAGCTAAACTTTCAGCCACTTTTGGTCGAAAGTTGGCTCGATTCCGATGAGTTTTAGGCCATTTGTCGGCCAAGAAACTTGTCTTGGCCTTGCCTTGAGGCCCCCCAGCCACTTCCTCGAGTCTCCATGGTCGAATTCAGCGACGGGATGGGCTAGTCAACCATGGCTATTTTGGAGGTTTCGTAAAATTGTACTTTGGCCCCTTAAACTTTGGCTTTCTCACTTTGGCCCATTTTCACAAAGCCTCTCAACTTTTAATAATTGCATTTAAGACCCTCACGTCCTAAAACTTTCATTTGACCCTCGAAGATTCAGAAAAAAATCGTTTCGACCTCCCTCTAGAAGTTTCAAAAAACTACACTTAGACTCGAATCTTCGTTTTGCCCGTAAACCCTTTCGTTTCTTCCTAAAATCGCTGAAGGGTTGTTCCTTTTGAAAAATTGAAACCCCCTTAAGCTTCCGTTGACTTTTCGAAAGTCCCTTATAACAATTTGATTTTACAGCCCATATAGCAGCTACATTTTAGCTACACCAAAATTCGTTCCTGATTAGGTTTCTTTCAATGCCATAAATCATACCTCAAAATACTCATCAATGCCATATCATTTTTCTTTGGTATCTCAGCTCCAAGCCAATCCCTGTAGTCGATTCAGTCAATTTTTTGAGCTATTTAGCTACCAATATTCCCCGAAACACTTATCCTTAAATAATCTCAATTTCTTGGGTATTACACTTAAAGTGAGAACGTAATCTTCGACATAAATATGGTGAGCTGGGTTCCTGCATTGATGTGATCCTCTTGGGTCGGGAGTTGGTAACGATTGTTCCCGAGATTACACTTAGAGTGGGAACGTAATCTTTTATGTAAATGTGGTGAGCCGGGTTCTTGTGTTGATGTGACCCTCTTGGGTCAGGAGTTGGTAACGATTGTTCCCGAGATTTTGGGGAGATGCGTTGACTTGCCCCTCTTAAGCTAGAATGGCGTCGTGTCGTTGAGTCGGTATGGCGGCATGGCTTTTAGAGAGATTGCTCTTTTCCCATGGTAGGGTTAAGTGCTATGGGATTCTCTTGAGGTAGGGCTTACCGGGTTGTATTAGTTTATTTCATGTCTTGCATTCATTCATAAAAACATGTTTTGAACTCTCACTTAGATGATTCATCATCTAATATGGACTTTGTCCCTAGAGAAAGTGATCGCCAAGGAGTGACGGCGATTAGTGGATAGCTTATAGTATGTTGCTTTCAATTATGTTGTTTATTTTGAGGACGTCATGTAAGCGTTGGCTTAACTTTATGATATAAATAAAGTGGGTTCGGTTATGATTTATTGAGGTTTCAATCTAATTTCTGCATTTGAGGTGATTTACTTGTTTTAGTTTATTAATGTTTCTAAGGTTATATATTGAGAAGGTGTAACGGGATCTTCGGAGAACGATTTTTTTGTTGAGTTTTCATTGGAAAAAAAATATATCTCTGGAATCTTATGTTACCTAACACCCTAGGAAGGCGGGGTGTTATAATTGCCCATTTTAACATTCTTCTTGAGAGCTCCGATTTTCTAAGCACTTGTCTCAAAGGTTGGTTAGTGAGCACAATAATGGTATGAGCCTGAAACTAGAGTCAAAGTTTTCTCGCCGATATTATCAAGGCATAGGCCAACTTCTCCATGGGGGAATACCGAACCTCAGCCCCAGTCAACCGCTTACTGGCATAATAAATAGGTCTCTGTCTTTTGTCTTTTTCTCGAACCAACACCGAGCTTACTGTTTCCTCGGCCACCACCAGATAAAGATATAGCGGTTCCCCTTGCTGAGGTTTGGTGAGGACCGGGGGTGAACCCAGATGTTCCTTCAGTTTGCTGAAAGCTTCTTAACACTCATCGTTCCAGACAAAGTTCTTTGCCTTCGACAATGCTTTATAAAATGGAAGACCTTTCTCCGCTGACCGAGAGAGGAATCTCCCCAAGGCTGACATTCTTCTTGTTAGGCTTTGTACCTCCTTGACATTCCTCGGGGCTAGCATGTCAAGAATAGCTTTAACGTTTGTTGGGTTCACTTCAATCCCCCGGTGATGAACTATATAACCTAGGAATTTTCTTACAGAAACTCTAAAAACACATTTGATGGGATTAATCTTTACATGGAACTTACAGAGAGTTTGAAAGCATTCTTCCAGGTTGGCTAGATGATGTTTGACTAACATGTCATCTACGTATGCCTCCATATTTTGGCACAGCTGATGCTGAAAGAGCTTATTCACCAGGCGCTGGTAGGTTGCCCCAGCATTTTTCAACCCGAGCGACATTACAGTGTAATAATAAGTTGCTTTATAAGTGATGAACGCCATCTTCTCCTGGTCTTCAGGGTGCAAGAGAATTTGGTGGTATCCCTGAAAAGCATCTACTAAACTCATCAGTAAACATCCAATCGTACCATCAATTAGGGCATCTATCTAAGGAAAGGGGGTAACTATCCTTCGGGCATGCCTTATTAAGATTGGTGAAGTCAATGCAAAGCCTCCATTTGCTATCTCTTTTGGGTACCAATACCACATTTGTAACACCCCACTTTCTCAGGCGTGTTATAATTTAGGACAATTCTGGGATAATAAATTTTTTTCTTAAAAACTATTGCTAAACCATATCGTTCCTCATATCCATTTCAAAATTTTCATAGGTTTATCTCAAAAGAGAATCATTGTAAACATCAATTGCGGAAGCTAGAATCGAACCTAACATCTTAATATTAATCACAAATAAGGTTATACATCATCATTAACCATAAATGAGGTTATATATCATCATTCCTCAAAACGTTCAGAATTTAAAGTAGTAGAACTTAAATACATGGGCTACATAACATACATTCAATTCATCATGTACTTTGCTAAGTGTCATTTCATGCCTCATTAATCCTTGTTTTTGCTATAATCTCCATCTGGAACATTTGAATATTCCAAGGCAAAGCCCAAGTTAGATGATGAATCATCTAAGTAAGGGTACATCATTTAATGCACATGTGTGAATGCAATGCAAATAACATCATACTCTTACATTTGGGTCGACTACATCTTATTATTACCCGCCATTTTTATAGTCTCCCTGTTAGACCGAGGTGTATGGGTGCACCATTGGCAAAACAACAATGCCAGTCCCTAATCCCAAACCCATGCAAAGTATGACTGCGGATCTCATCGTTCTCATATGCATATTTTATCATCAAAAAATGTAAATTCACTCTACGTGATGCATAGCATACCAAGACATGACAACATGATAACAAAACGTTTTCATGAAATTGGGTTTTTGGGTTAAACCACTTACCTTCTCAAACTTATCGGGATACCTCGATATTCGCATCTTACCTCAAAATACGTGCATCATCTCAATTTACATGCCAACCCCAAAATTCGCACAAGTCACTTATTCGCGCCTTGCCTAATCATCATATTTATTTAAATAAATATTAAAACCTATTTTTTCATAATTTCTTACATTTTCTTTATTTTTCTCTCTATTTCTTTCTATTTTCCCTCAATAAATCCAAACTAACTATTTCACTATAAACATTCATAAAATTACATTCTTGAATTTCTTGAATTTTCTAGGAAATATTACTCACCTTGAAGGTTTATCTTTGGAAGTTATGATTTCGCAACAAACGGCCTAGGTTTCTGTAGAAAACACGAGTTTTAGTAAACCTAATCTCCAAAAATTTTACATAGCATTGAAGGGAACTAAATATGGGTTATAACTGAAAAAGTTCGATGAAAATGGGCCCCACACGGAAGGTAGCCCACGCATAGCCGTGACAACACTGTGTCACTTTCATATTTCAGGCATATCTCCCTCATTTTAACTTCGATTCAACTCTCGTTTAAACCTACAGGTCCCTTTCTTCCCCCTCTATAGGAATATTAAAAAAATTTTGACTTACCTTACCTTTTTCCTTATTTTTTGGGATAAATTCTAATAAAAACACAAAACTCCGATGAGACTCGTTCTCCTTTGCTTCTTCTCTGATTCCTTCCCTTTTTCTTGTAGAATTTTCTCCCCTCTCTCAAAACAAACTCTTCACCTTAGAATCCTTTAAGCCTCAAACTCCCTTGGAATGATTTGAGAACAACTCATGGTCCTTATTTATAGATTTCTTGGACCAATCACATGACGTCACTTGTCCCTTGATAAGTTTTGGACTCCAAAGACTCAAAACTAGAATTGAATGTTGCTTGAAATCCAAACCCATATTGAATTTAATTTTGAAATCCACCAATCACATAATGTCATTTGTCCCTTGATAAGATTTGTACTCCAAAAACTCAAAACTAGAATTGAATGTTGCTTGAAATCCAAAGCTAATACTCCTTCTTCCAAATGCCGTTTTGGCCCTTGTTTCAAGTCCTCAAGTTTTGATATTTTACCACATGAACTCCTAATTTAATTCTTATTTCATTTGGGTAATTCTTTAATTATAATTACACTCTCAAATATCAAAATAATTCTCATTGAGATACTTAAAATCCAAAATTAATAACTCAAAGCTTACTCTATAAGGACGATTTCATCTCCGTGCCCTCTCAAGACCTTTGTTTCATCTCAAAACCACCCTATAGTTGATCGTTATGAAAAATCGAAGCCTCCTCAAGGTTCTATCGATTTCCCGAAAGCCCTCTACGATGATTTGATTTTTTCAGCCTGAATCAAAGTTGTATTTTAGCTGTACTAAAAATTATCTCAATTCTGATTTTTTTTAATATCATAAATCCTATGTCGGAATGCTCATCGAGACCATATCTTTTTCTTAGACAATTACACTCCGTGGCATTCTCTGTAGTTGATTCGGCACTTATAACTGTAAGAAATTACACTTAAGCCCTTAATTTTTTGATAATTTCACCTATGGCCCAAGTTAAACTCACTCTTGAGACCTTTAGAAAATTTGGGATATTACAACATTGGCCAACCATTCGGGGTAATCTACCTCCTGAACGTATTGCGCCATCACCAGTTTCTCCACTTTTGCCTCAATCGCCTTAGCCTTTTCAGGAGTAAAACTTCGCTTCTTCTACTTGATAGGTCAGAAACCCAAGCGTATACCCAACTTGTGCATCATAACCTTCAGGTCCACTCCCGGCACGTCTTGAGCTATCCATGCAAAAATATCAGCATATCGTCGAAGGAGGGCTAAAATTTGACCCCTTATGCAGTCGTTCATCTCAGTGCTTATCTTTATACACTGGTCGGGATGGTCCTCCCTCAGAGGCACTTCGTCAAGCCAACCAACTGGCTCTTCCATCTTCAGGTCCTCCGGCCCCTCCAACAGAAAACTAATGGCTGGTGGAAGTTCCTTTGTTTTTTCTTCATCTTACTCCCTTTTATGATCATAAGTTTCTTCCTAAACTGGATTTTTTTTATTTTCCTTAGCGGAGTCTTGACCCCCCGAGCCATACCTATGGATGCCATGTAACATTCTCTAGCCAAATGCAAGTCTCCTCGCATTTTTCCTACCCCATTAGCCATGGGGAATTTTACCACCCTATGATAGGTGCTGGGAACAACCTGGAAAGCATTAAGGCCCAACCTTCCCAGAATCATATTATAAGCCGAAGGCATATTTGCAAACAAGATATCTAGCATGACCTGGGAGGTTCGGGAACCCCTTCCCAGGACTAGTGGGAGTTGTATCACTCCATCAGAATACACTACCTCGCCGTCAAATCCCACTAAGGGGACACGGGCCGGCCTTGCCTGCTCCATCTAGTATCCCATGCCTAAGAAGGCTCGTCTATACAAAATCTCAGAAGAATTGCCTGGATTTATCAAAACCCACGCTCCCACCATCCAAGCTTAGCTGTAATCACCAGCAAATCATTTCGGTTAGGATACCCTAAGAGGTCATTATCTAAAAAAGGGATTGTCTCCCTTCTCCTAGACCTCTTTACACCTGAAGTTCGGCTCTCTATTGAATGCTCCTCAATCTTCGCACTTGGAACTTCCCCTACTGTTAGAGTATGGAAAAGTGGGGGCTGTGGACAATCTTCTTTCGCTTCAGGCGATCTCTCCCTACAGGCTGAATTCTGAATGCAATCTTGACCATTTGCTCGGTCCCACCTAGGAGAAGGACTTCATGTACGCCGCTCTCGCTCCCTTTGGGGATCTGCCTCCCTGGCTACAAAACTCCTGAGGAGCCCCTGGTTAATGAGCTCTTGAATTTCTTCTTTTAATTGGTGACATTCCTCCGTATTGTGGCCATGATCCCGATGAAAATGACAGTATTTATTGTTGTTCCTCTTATTGGATGGTACCCTCATAGGCAACGATTTTTTCAGATAGTCCTTGTCCTCGATAGTAGCAAGGATCTCTACTTTAGGAGCATTTAAGGGGGTGAACCCACTCGGATCTCACCGAGGATAGGGCTTCTCTTTGCGATCCTCCATCCGGCCTTCACTCTTATGCTCTTTGGTATGCTTCTTTTTCTCATTCTTTTTAGTATACTTAGCCCTTTTCGCCTGCATGACCTCTTCTACGTTGATATACTTCGTCGCACGACCAAGAATATTTGTAAAAGTAAAAGAAGGTGTTTTGGCTAATGACTAAGCAAAAAGGGCCAGGCCTTAGGGCATTTTGAAATGCCACCATTGCGACACTCTGGTCGAAGTTCTCAATGCTTAAAGCTTCCATATTAAATCTTGAAACGAAATCCTTCAAGGACTCGCCCTGGTTCTGCTTTAGGCTGACGAGAGCCATGGTGGACCTTCGATGCCTCATATGAGGCGTAAAGTGGGCTAGAAAACTACTGAAGTTGTGCAAAGTTGGCTATTGAGTGATGGGCCATATTTGAATACCAGGTGCGCACATGCCCTTTCAGTGTAGCCAAGAAGACTTTACACCGCATTACATCAGACGTGTCTTGCACCATCATATGAGAGGTAAAGAGATCCAAGTGATCCATTGGATTAGTAGTGCCCGCATAAGGCTTGATAGCTAAAATGCGAAGACGCTTAGGCCACATTGCAGCCATAATCTCCGAACTAATTAGAGGCTGGTTCACAACCATGCCATGGGACTCTCTTTGCTTCGGCTTTAATGTCGCAATCTCCTTCTCCAACTGACGCAACCTCCTTTCTTGCTACGCTTTTACGACATATTAGAAGATTCATTGGCTTCACCGGGCTCATGCTTCTGTCCCCATCCTCGGGGCTCTGCATCTCGTTGGTAAGATCCTTCATTAGGAGGAGGCTCTTGTTCTCTACCTGGGTGAGAATAGTGGGCTTCTTGTTAGTTCTATTGGTCTAGGAAGCTAGTGAGCAACTCAATTAGATGCTGAACTTGATTCTCCAAAAGCGCAATACGATCTGGAGGTGGAGGGAGATTATCCAAGCTATGCTCCCTTTCATGTTGGCTTCTCGGGGGTTTGTTCTGGCTTAGTTCTGGGGTAGGGTTACTACCAACAGCCCAAGATTGGCATCTCTTAGTTTCCATCAAAACAAAGGGGACTCGAGTGTTAAGAAATTTGTACTTGGAAGACAGAAAGAAAAATGGCGGGCCCCATAGTGGGTGCCAAATGATGTTATAGAGCCGATCACCTTCTTCTGTCTCGATCCAAGCACCTACAAAATGGGTCGGGGACTTGCTCCCCCGTGATTACTCCGACGCTCAAGTCAGTTCACAAAGTTATGAAAATTGGAGAATTTAGTAGAAACGAAAGAAAAAAGATCCTCTACCTATCTTGGTCACTTGAATTTATAAGGTTATTCCCCCTTCTTGTTAAGATAAGACCTCTTTTGAATAAGAGATTGTTCCTCATACGTCAGAGGAGAACCGCCTTTTAAACTTTTGGGATAAGGATTGCGCCTCTTGCGGAGCCATGATCTTCGATGGAATGGATATAGTGATCGGTTTTCGAAAGGCTCAAGATAGTCGTTGCCTCCATGCACTTCGGAGTGATGATTGAGGCCGAGGATACCAGGAAGTCCTTATTGAGGAAAGGTTGGGTTTGCCACTTGTCCCTCCCGAATTTGGGCTAAATGGCAACCCTGGCTTGGTTCTCTGGCAGACACGTGTCCTTGCTGTTATTGGTTGATTTTCGAGGGTATTGGGGTAATTATGAGCTTGACGGCATTTTCCTCGTCAAAGCCCAATTAATACAACCTCTCATTCCCCTCCTTTCTAACTTTTAAATTCTAACACTTAATTGTATCGTATATAAAATTTATCTTCCAAAGTAATGAAGCTTTTGGGGTGGGTGGTTGCTGCAATTTTTTGGGGGCCTCCCTTAAGACGACCCTAATGATCTCTCAAATTTTGAAATGTGTACCTCTTTCTCTTCTTAGAATAAATTTTTCTTTTAGTAAACTTGATTTTTCACACATCAATAATTATGAATTTTTAAAAAAGAAGTGCCAAATATAAGAGAAGCAAATAAGTTTTTTAATTTCTATATTCAGGACTGATTAGCTATTAATATAAGTGACAATTAATGCTATTTATAATCAATTAAATATAAAAGTATAAGTTTAAAAAGGCTAACTAAGTGCACTATTTCTCTAACACCATAATTTTAATAATTAGAAGAGAAATTAATAGAAAATTGAATTAAAATATATAAAATAATATTCATCATTTTTTTAAAAATCTCTTTCACTAGAGAGGGAATAAATAGAAACAATGGATATTAATTTTTATTTATGTGATTTAATAAAATCTAAATGTATCTTTAATCTTAAAAAAATATGAATCATCATTTATTTAAAAAAATAAATGCAAGCACTTATCTTCCGCCATCTAATCCAAACCAAGTTGGCAAGGAGATGGAAACCGCGTTCTTCAACACCTGGGAATTGGACTCCTCCTTTCCTATAAATAGAGACAAATCATAATGATTTCCAAACGTCGGGATCGACGATTCGCTCTGCTCTTTCAGTCGCTTTCTTCAGCGCGATAGAATCTGTTTGATTTCTTATTTTGTCAATTACTGGTTGCTATAACGTGGAAGATGACTGGAGACTCTTCCGGCGCGGGAGATGACTTGATGGGGATGCTGAGTACTCTAGATCGTGTCGAGATTTTAGAGGTTTTGAGCGGGAGTGCAGGGTTCTGTCAACACTGCCAAGCACTCTTGCAGAGTAGCATTCACACTCTCATTCATGGTATGGGTCCCCCCTCATCTCTACACCTTTCTTGGTTTCAGCGAGTTCTGAATGATAGTTCTGAATTCTTGGATATAACCATGTTTATATCACCTATATATATATATATTAATATTCAAGTAGTTTTATAAGGGCTTCTTTCTTCTTTCTTTTTTCTTTTTCTCTTATTTTTTCTTTTCTTGGATTAGGTTGTGAATCTTATCATCGTGTTTCTATGTTATGTTGTTAGGAATTTATTTCATTTACTCAATTTGTAAGATTTATTTTTCATTTTCTATACCTTTAAGATTTTAAATTTATCGGTTATACTTTTCAAGGTTTTTAGTTACTCCCTATACCCATCAAGATTTTTTCATTTACCCCCTTTACCTTTCAAGATTTCCATACCTTTAAGTTTAATCGTTTTGTAAAATAAGAGGTACCTATATTTTATATTTGTTTTTATTTTTATTTTTAACCATTATATTTTGGTTGTGTGATAATATATATGAAGGCATATAATTACAATTACAATTATATATCCATCCCTGGTTTTACTTAATTATTTGGACATTATGAGAATACTATGTTTCTTTCCTACTTTTACGTTTGAATTCGTAATATGTTGAGGAATCTTAATGCTTATGGACTTTGTCCAAGCATTACATAACATAGGAGAGGAGGAAGAAAAAGAATGAACCTCCGTTGACTACTTCTCTCTCTGCTTTACAAAAATTTTAGAGCTTTCTTAGCATTGTTTTCCGAGAGATTCAAAGTTGCCTGTTTTTAAAGGCCTCTGATTTTAAATTTTGTGTATGTTGCAATATCAGGCACGAATTTGTTTTCACTTTTTTTTATCTTCTTTCTGCAGGAAAGTTCAGTAAACCATCTGTATCAAATGAAAACGGCAAATGTTCTGTAGAGGTGCTGTCAGAGAAATCTTCTAGGTTGAATTTATCAGATACAAGTCCAGAAGAATCTACAAAGACAACAACATGGCGCTCTGGCCAAACTCCAAAATCTGTTCACCCAGGGAGATGGACCAAAAACAACCCTGAATCGGTTTGCTCGGGAACTGGGCGAGGATCTGTTGATGAATTGTCCGAGGAGCAAAAAGAGCATGTTAGGTTAGCTCAAATTGGGAGGAGGAAAGATTTTGTTCATGTGGAGCGGGTTAATGGAAAGGCAACAAACGTGCTTCGAGGACTTGAGCTTCACACAGGAGTGTTCGATGCCAAGGAGCAAAAGAAGATTGTGGAGTGCGTCTACAGTATACAGCGCAAGGGTCAGACTGGTCAGCTTCGTGGTATGCATGCCAAAAGCCTTAGTTTCTGTACGTATCTGAGTTTTGCCGAATTGACAGCGAGGCTAAAGTACAAATGCAACATAATCTTATTTCAAATGTTTATATTATTCCATCACCTTATGATCTAGCACATGCAAAGTTAGTGAAAGAGAAACGGCAAAGGAAAGTGGGGAGCTTGTTTATTTAGAGACATATATGTCATGCATACTTGCTCAGCTAGCAGAAATTAAAGAGACCCATCCATTAAATACATTGCCTTCTCTAACAACTAGTTGAAATAAGCTTCTAAATAATGTGATCATTCAATCTTGAATGTTCCTTGGAAATGAAATAATTAAATAGATGAATCTTTTTCATAGGAGTTATCATTTTCGGTAATAGAATAGACATGCCAAGGGTCAATTAAGCTATAATAAAATTGAGTATTTAGAAAATGACATCATATATATTATTTGGGACAAGGTTAATTAGTACATTTACTCCCCTAATGCTGCTACTCGTCAATCTAATAACTGTCAGATGGACAACTACATCTTACTATACATATTACTCATGTTTCAGAACGTGAATTTGCGTTCCTTCTGTTTGATCATTTTCCCTTCTTAACATATTGCAGCGAAAACATATTCGGAACCACATAAGTGGATGCGAGGTAAAGGGCGCGTGACAATGCAATTTGGTTGCTGTTACAACTATGCACCGGTAATATTTTGGATCTTTATTACTTTCTCTTTTACTGTTTGCTGTTAAACAGTGATTATGTTTAGCTGATGTGTGCTTCATCTTTTTCACAGGACAAAAAAGGGAATCCCCCTGGTATAGTCAGAAACGAGGAAGTCGATCCTCTACCTCCCCTATTCAAGGAAATGATCAAGAGGCTGGTCAGGTGGCATGTTTTGCCTCCCAACTGTGTCCCAGATAGTTGTATAGTGAATATCTATGATGAAGGAGATTGCATTCCGCCTCATATTGACAACCACGACTTCCTTCGACCCTTTTGCACTGTCTCATTCTTGTCACAGTGCAATATCCTCTTTGGTGTAAATTTGAACATTGTTGGCCCGGGGGAGTTTGCTGGCCCGATATCTATACCTTTGCCACTCGGGTATGGCTTCTGATGCTCTAATCTTGGACTCGTGAATGCTAGTTTTTCTTGTCATGTTCATTGCTTACTTGGGCTTCCTTTGTTTTTTTTTAACGGCTGACATAAATTTTTCCTGTAAATTATTTCATTTCATTTCATTTCAGGTCGGTGATGGTTCTAAATGGGAATGCAGCTGACATAGCAAAACATTGTGTTCCGGGTGTCCCGGCTAAAAGGTATGGTATTTTCTTGCTCGTGACTAAAATTGAGTATATGCTGTTGCGTAGGACCTGTAAGAATGAAGATGATCCTTATATTTCTCAACTATAAATATTCTGTTTGGGGCAGGATCTCCATCACCTTCAGGAAAATGGATGAGAGCAAACGCCCGTACAGCTACTCACCAGATCCAGATCTCATGGGGATAAAGCCACCTGGAAATCATTCGTTAACCAAATTCAAGTTGCCCGTCCAGCAAGAGGAGTGGGAGAAGAAAACAACGATGATGGGTCGAAATGCCTCTATGATTGACACTGCTACTACTACTACTAACACTAATAGTTATAGTGATAGTGATTTCCCTCCACTTGGGATCACCTTCAATCCCGGGAATAGGCAGAGAGGCAAGAGGAAGTAGGAGTACTTTGAGACGAGGATGATGATGATGATGAGCTGCTTATGCTGCTTCTGCTGCTGAAGACTTTGGAGATCAGCTGTCTATTTAGGGATTCTCTAAATTTTAAGGGGGGTTGGGGGGTGAACATACAACCCCATGTAACAAAAAAAACTTTTTTGTTTGCTTCGTTTTAGTTTTCTGTTTATGAAGATGGCTACACCTACAGCTTTGGCTTTCAACCAAGCTGTTTGTTGAAAAGGTTAAAAAACAGGAATGGTGGATCTTTCTTTTAGGTTACCTAAACTTGTTGGCAAATGGCAATGGAATTATAATTGGACGGCAAAAGCCAAAAGGTTGCAGTGAATGAGCCAACTCATCCGCATTATGTGTGTGTTATGTGATGATCTAATTAAGTGGACGGCCTTTATTCCTCCCCATTTTGTTTGTTAATTATTTATTAATCACAAAGGCAAGGGAATCGCAAGTAAAGTCAGACAGACAGACAATGGTCATATTACAACTTTTCATTTTTCATATATATATATATATATATATATATAGGAATTAAATTAAGTCTCCTTACATGTCACTGAAATAGTGATTAATTTTAGAATAACCATGATAGATTAAGAGCTACGTTGTTAAAGTCGAAATTTTATATTGGAATCGAAGGAGAGTTCATAAGATGGAATGAATCGGTCGTAAGATTTTACAAATAATTAAAAATATTCTTTAAATTTTAATTTCAAATTAAGGAAACCAACAAACATTTAATTTTTTAAAGAAACTAACAATAATACACTTTCAAATTAAAGAATCCAATAATAATCAAATTAATGAAAACAGATGGAAAAAAAAATAGAAAAAGTTGTGGCGAATAAGAATGATCAAATTAGACAAAGAAATTGCTAAAGAAAAAACAAACGAATAAATTGCAAAGAATAAATAGGCAAACTTGTATACCCTTTTAAGTTAAATCGACAGTAGCATTGAGCAATCGAAGTTGTGAATTAATTTGTGTTGCAAAAAAATAGCGACACCGTGCAAGCGCGCATGGAAACATTGATTCACATTTGTGAATTAACAAGAGCTTAGCTGGCAATTTGTGTTTGTGGATCTACGATGACACCGAGCAATTAGACTTTTGAATCGATAGCAATACCGAACATCGAATAGCAGTGCAATAAGAGAGAATGACGAAAGATTGTAACGAAAGTGTTTGAGAAATATTAGGGTTCACAAGAGGCAGAGGATAGCCTTGGAATCAGAACTAATATTATATGGAGATTTGAGAATTTTTTTTTTTTTTATCTCTGATCTTTGTGTACTGAAAGTTGAAATTGAGAAAATTGTTATATAACTTAAAATTTTTACTGAGTTGAATCACAATTCTTTTAATTTTACTACTATTTTAAAATTATATGCACGTTAAGTCATTTGAAAGTTATTACCATGTAAAATCGTAAAATAATACTAATTGTATGGGAGTTTGACAACTAGTCAATAGCAGGAGGCCATGCCGCGGGAGCACCCTGAGCTGCTGCACTTGCATCACATGGCACATGAAGGTGGGTCCAGGTGGGCACCTAGTGACTCATACCATTGCTTATTGGGGCCATGGAGGAGAGAGAGGTTTATAAATATGGGAGTTAAAATATTAGTACAGAGGGGGATGTAACGATATTGGAGTTAAAACATCAAAACAAGTTAAACAATCCTCGAGGAAAGCTCTATATTTAAATCTAGCCGAGCAAATTGTGAAATATACAATGGCAAACAAAGCTAAATGAGAAGTGGATTCGAAACCTAATTAATACTCTAGAAAGTGAATAGTGATTAGAAATTTTGAAATTTGAAGCTTGGATTTCAAAACCAAGGATTCTAGAATCTTAATAGTGTTCAAAACATAGTTTGTAGGACTTCAAAAGCAAGACAAAGAGCACATGAGGGTAGGTTCTAAAACCTACTCCAAGTCGGCTCCGAAACTTACAATACAAACTTTTGAAAAATTGTTTTTGAATTCGTGAAAATGTTGAGAAATGATTTAAAGGTTTAAAAAGGATACTCCTAAAGATCAAAGAGTAATCAATCATGGTTCGCTTTGATGCTTTCGAGAATAAATTAATCACCCTTAAATAATTTAAAAAATTAATGAAGATAAGGTTTAGGGATGCCACCTACTAAAGGGTTAAGATGAATTAAAACGTAACAAAAAAATGGATAATGGGTTAAATAACCTTTAGTAGGATAAGAAGGAAATTAAATAAAATATTTATAACAACATTTTATTTTGTTTGTGTTAGAAAGATCACAGATGGCAATTAGTAGTGTGCCATAGATGTGGTTAGGTAAACCACTTTGTGATAGATTGGTCAAGAGTAAGATGAGAAAGGCACGTGGATTATGGGCATCATGAGCAGGGCCGGCTCAAGACCCAGTGAGGCCTTAGGCGATAATAAATTTTTTTTAAGGGAGGGTGGCATGGTGTATTTTTTTATGAGGGCCCTCATTTTTTTTTTTTTGGGAGGGGGGATATTTTTTGGGGGGTGCTTTGTTCTCTGCTATTGGGGGGGTGTTTATGGGGCCCCAAATTTTTTGGGGGCCCTAGGCATAGGCCTTAGTGGCCTATGCCTTGGGTCGGACCTAATCATGAGTAATTATGAGTAGGGAGATTGAGATTATTACAAATGCAATTGGCATGAGCATTAGGCTTGGGATTGTAAGAAGTGATAGGGGCAACAAGATAAACTAGAAGAAAACCATTGGTGTAAGGTTAGGCATGCAATTAGTTACTAGGAGGTTAAGGTAGCTGTAGCTTCGAATGTGATCAGAAGGATTTTTGAAATCTATGGACATGACACATGCACAATTGTAGATTTTAGAGCATATATCATTATCTTTCATAGCACCCTATTTGAATCGACATTTTCTCACATTACTTTTTTGTGTTCTCTTACATGGCACTTTCTCACATTCTACGCTCAAACTCCGGTATTCCACTCTTGTAATGGAGAGTGGCTCTTTGCTCCAGCACAAAGGGAATCTGACAGTGTTCTTATCTAGAAAGAAAGCAAGCTCATCCTGTTGAGAAGCCACTTTGAAGTAGTCAACCTTGAAGTTATTGTAAGAGCTGTCAAAAGTCTTTAGCAATGTCCTCCTTGGAAGCTCACTCAAAGAAACCTAGCTATACCCTTGCTGACTCCCTTCTCCCTTCGATTGGAAGAAAGAAAAAAAGATGCTCGTACTCGTTTTCCGACGTAAAAAGCTCAACAACACATCAAAGGCCTTCACGAAGGCCCAACTGTTTGGGTGCAGCTGGGTCGAGGCGATATTCAACATCACCAACACCAAGCATTGGAATTTGGTAAACAAGAGTTGAAGATGAAGACGAGTGAAAAATGTCTCGTACATAAAGATTAACCCCAAGTCTGCGACTGAGAACACTCGTTCCTCTTCCCCACAAGGTTAGCACTCAAACAGACCCTCGTCCCTAGCCGCTGACAAAGAGATTTGTGACCTCAACACAACGACATTGCCCGGGGAGTTGTATATCAAAGCAACCTTGGTTAAGTCCTCACTCACCTAGTTATAATCACCACTCGCACTAGAAAGTAGACTTGAAGGTGACCTAGCCATTGATGCAACACCAACACTATCCTCAGAGGAACCAAAGAAAACAAAACTATATATTATAAGTCGATACCGCGTGCCTACTTCAAACTACGTTTCAAATACCTTGATCTATATGTTGAATCACTCCCCTAAGCTGAACCAGCAAAGCTTGATGGCTAGCCTTATGCATAGGCACCAGATTCCTCGCCGAAAGCTCTCTCATGACAATCACGGAATCACTCATTTCCTTGGATTCACTTCTCAAACTCACCATAACACGATAAGCAGCAAAAAATAACAAAAGAGTGAGAAGGGGAAGAATCAAAAGAGTCAGGTTCCTAGAGTTACTTGTGGAGCAAACGAAATCTATAGAATAAGGTGAAAGGAGAACTTGGCCCAAGCCAGAAGCATACGAGCAATTAAAGACAGGAAGAATGTAGAAGCTCTTGGAGAACTAGGGCTTGGAAATCAAATGCAAACACAAAAGTAGGATAAAGAAGCGAGAAAATGGCCTACAAGTGTCCTTATATAGATATCGCTCGACGGTTGTGATTTAGACCCATCCCTAATGATGAATCAGCACTGCACGATGCATCCAACCAATAGAGATCAAGCGTCGTCAATCACTCGTAAAGATTACGCCACTTATCACATCGCCTAACATGCATTGAGCACCCTGAGTTGAAATGGCGGGACAACTGTTTGTCTGCCCACGACGTCCCGTCTTCTAGAACAGATGCCTCGAGTTTTGAGATCGTGTGCACTGCTTGTCAGTACCTAAAAATGACCCCTAGAGATGAAAAGCTCGACCATGTTAAGCTCGGCCCTAGCAAGCTCTACTTGAGGTCAAGGTAAACCAGAATGATTAGAGCACCTCGACTACGTCCCGAGCTCGAATGCTCGCCTTTGCAAACATCCGACTTGGGGAGTTGTGGATTGTACTAATTCCATTGGGTCTAGCCCAACAATAAGCCCGTTGCTTGGTACTAGGCCTAGTCTTGAGGACCCATCCCATTAACGTTCGCTCAATAGTATCTCCCATCTCCTCATCATTATGCTAAGATCCGTACGCCTTGAACATGCTTCAATTCCCCTGAGATCCTCGGCTCCTAATTCACTTGCAACAATTGATGACACACAAAGGGCTCTCTCATTCTCTCCTATATAAGCTAGCCAGCTATCGACCAAGGTATGTTCTTTTCGATCTAATAGAAACTCTATCACCTTAAGCTCTTACTTACTTGAGTGTTGGAGTGCTTGCAAGTGCCACCCTCTCGCCGTGCAGATTAATGTTGCCTCAAGACCTCCATTTGATCATCCCTTTTTGGGCCGAAAGGAACAGTGCCCATGTTTTAAAGATAGCAGGATTCAGATTTGATCCTCCATGCAACCCACATCTACAGATAGCTACAAGCATTTGCACAATAAAATTGCCGATTTTTTAAAATCTTATTCTCAATGGACAAAGAGAGTGGATAATGATTGGAAGCTAGGTTATAAATATATAGTAGATAGAGAGAGCAAAAGCAAAAGATGCCGCTATTTTATCTTATGCAATCAAACGCCTCCTCAGAAGTTCACAAGCAAAGAGGCGTTTCATGGTTTCTCTTTCAAAGGTTCAGTCTTCAACTCCCATTTTGTTTATGGCTAATTCTTACGGAAATCCTTCCAAACTAATTATAAAATTTTGTTCTTCTATTTTGCTCCTATCTGGGTTTCAGTTTTTGGTGGTTATTGTCTTGAGAAATCAGTCAAAGTCAGGAAGTGAAAAAATCATTCATGAAGTTCACTATTTAAGCTATGTTCCCTGATTCTTTGTTCCTTGATTGATCGACCCATCAATTTCTATTTACCATCATAAATTACAAACTGGGATTTTTCACATGCCTTATGTTACTCCTTGTAATGGTGTATTAGGGGCACGCTATGGTTTTATTGAGCTGTGATTTCAGGATAAATGGAGAAAAGTTCCTTCAAGCAAGAGCATGATCTTGGTATCTAGTTACATTTATTTCAATAGAGTAGTGCATTTGGGCCCTTATCTTGGTTTTTTTTTTTTTCTCCCACTTATTGTTGATCAAAATAGTTCTAAATCTTAATGTTCTCTCTGTTTAGGAAAATGCTCGTTGAGGCTTCCGAGATTAGGGAGAAATACCCAGATTTGGGTTCTATTGAGAAATAAACATTTTTGCAATAAAGAAATTGCGTGGAATGAGATTGACCTATATCATTTCTTATGCATTTCTTCTAACAATTTCTATGCCATTGTGTGACATTTTAGGGTGTCACTAGATATATTTTCTTGTCATGGATAATGTTAGTACTCCGTTTTTTAACTTGGGGTAATCTAATTTTGTGTTTATTGTTTAAGCATATATTAAAGTATGTATGCCATGGAATGAACTCTTCCAAAATTGTACAGTATCCATCTAAAATAGGATTCATGATATGTACTTAACATGACTAGTTCTAGTTGGATGTAGACTCAATAAATATAGTAATAGTTTTTGTGGATTATGACAAAACTCTAATTCTATGCATTAAAAACTCTATTCTAGTCCATGAACACCATTTATCTTTAATAAATAAAGCTATTTTAAAAATGATAACCTTGAGCTATATTCTTGTGTCCTTTGACATGTGAACTATAAGATCGTCCAACACTTACAAGACACATACCTGCATCTAACACGTGCACCCAGATGCAGTCAACGTAAATTAAATGTAATGACCCATTTATTTATGAATTAATGTAAAATTGTGTGTGAGGTATTGGGTGGAAGAAATTATCATTAATGTATTTTTGAACAAGGGAGTATTAGCAATTACTCAGAAATATTAGGGTTTAAGTGTAATTTCAAAAATTGGTGGTTGAATCACCTTAAGTATAAAATATGCACAATATTAATTTAGGGATGTGGTAGACTGGATGGCACACATGCGAGTGGACGCTAGGGGTGATCGCGGGTTCAAGGTTGTGTAGGTGCGTGGCTAGGAGGAAAAATCAGGCATCTTTCAGCAGGAAGGACACCCAAAATGACATTGTTTTGGAAGGCCAAGCCACGCGCACGCCATGCCACGTCACGCAAGGCTAGTTGCTTCCACTTGTTGAAATCGCCATGCCAAGTGTCCCAAGCCCTTTTTACCACCAAAAGCTAATAACCCCTTGCCCCCACATTGCTCCTATAGTGTTTTTTCTTTAAGTTGTAATAGCCTATATATATGTGATGGATATTTGGGTGAAATAGGAGGATTTAGGAAAGAAATTGGGAAAACTTTAGTGACGTGGGCATGCTTAATTTTGTTAAGAAGAGGGTCACTTGTGACATCGGCAACCCAGGTACATTACGAGAGTTAAAGGAAAATATCTAAGGCAAGCTCTCTACTCTCTTTGCAAGTTCCTACTTTTTAACTTTCTATCTTGCGAGTTCTTCTCCTAAGTTCTTTCACGTTCCCTCTATCTTGCAAGCTCTTTAACACTCCCTTACCCTTACTTCTTCGATGCCTTGGTTTCTTGAGTTTGGATTATGTAAACCCTTGATGGAAGAAGGATTGACTTGCATGTGGCCTATGTGGTTATTTTGGTAACTTTTTCATGGTTCTCATTATAGCTATTGAATATCAAATAGGGTTTTGTATCACCCTATCTTCCTTTGGGAATTAATGATGCTTTATTAAGAACATTCAAGGGTTTGATGTTGTCTTGCATGGGTTATTCTCTCTTGTGTATGTTGTCTCGGGAAATCGTATACCAGTTATATATGATAAATCATTATAATATGCATAGTTGTGATGATACATAGAGCATGTGTAACACCCTGCCTCTTTAGGGCATTAATTATGCTAGGAATTTTTTTCTCACATACGTTCACAATTCATATTAAAATCCTTAACATAGTCATTTAAGAATAACATTCCCAAAACAAAACTAAGGAATGATAAACTCATTCATAAGCGGAAACATAACCAGAATCTTGTGAAATCTCGTAAATCAGTACATAAGTAATTTCATACATATCGTTCATCCATCATATCATTATAGTAACCATTAATGAGAATAAACAAAAACTAACTGGATAACTGGTCCTAGCCTTGGCTTAGGACCCACCACAACTTCCACACGCTCATGCTTCAATCACCCCTTTACCCTTTTGCTCGCTCGTCTCACCTGGAACATGGAATATTCAAGGGACAAATGTCCAATATTAGAAAATGAATATTCGAAAAGAGGATTAAAGTAACATGAATGTATGATGTATGGATATGTATAAACAGATACCCTAGTGTAACTTCCTTGCCAATCCAACTCGGCACGGAACCCTAGGCAGTCATCTTGGCATGCATACAAGGCAACGGGATACTTCTATACATTGTTCCGACAATATCCTTGGAAAATTACGGCTACACTATTTGGGCAACGTCCCATCTCATTCATAAGTATCGATATACCAACAATATCATGCTATGTGAAAGATCACGACTATCGATGCAACAGTAAATGCACAGATATGACCAAATGTTCATAAATTACATATGATTTATCAATCTTCATGAATATCATGCATAATATAGGAAAACACATCACGTATAAGTTTTTGGGGCGACCTCCTATCCCATTTATATTTTTCTCTATTTTTTCCTATTTTTTTCTTAAAAATTTCAAAATAAATACCTTCTCAAACATTTTACCAAATTTTCAACACCATAATTCATAAAGTAATTTTTGAAAAATATTAAAATAAAAATTAGAAGATATCTATTGGTCACGAGCCTTGTGCGTGTACTGCGTGTGAAGACTGGCACATGCACCTCACGCATCGGTCATTTTCTCTAGTTTTAGCCACCGATGATCACTAGTTTTTTCTTCTACCTTGACCTACACCCCAATATAAATCACAATGGTGCCATTTTGGGCTTGAAACAACCACCGAAAGTGGCTCAACCAAACGTTTAAAGATCTGATTGAAGCTTTCACCTAGGTTTTCGGTAACCCTTCGAAACTATCTGAAACTCACACAAAAATACACCAAAAGCTCCAAAAAGAATCTACAAAATGCAAGAAACAAAAGCCCTTATCCTTAACCCTATTCTCACTTTAAAGCCTCAAATTTGAGCTCCAACTTGAAGAAAAACCCTCGGCCCTTAACCTCTATTTATACCCAAAATCGAGCTCTCAAACACCATTGGCCAACACATCCGAGGACTTTAATGCCCTGGCCTGCTTTAGATTGACCCAAAACGATCACCATTAGCCCTCAAACTGACCTTTCAGAGCTTTGATTTTTCAGTTAAGTCACGACCGAAATTTTAATCACATCGACCATCGACGTGGTCGATCCTTGGTCATGGACAGGTTCCAGTTAAGCTACCCCTAGCCCTAAACCCTCTGAGCCCACCTTGGGAGCCCCCAATGGCAGCAATTGGCGATGGGAGAGGTGCTGACGGCTGGCAGTGTTCACACTACTAGTTTTCCAAAAATTACACTTTCTCCCCCTCAACTTCCAAAATTGCATTTCGATCTTTTGAGCAACCCCTTGAGTTTTCAAAAATTCCATAATGAACCACTAACTTTCCTCTTTCACATTTTATCCCCCTAGTTTCGTTTTATCACACTTAGCCAAGTTTTAAAAAATTACACTTAGGCCTGAAAGTATGCTTTGATTGCGAAACCCTTTTGTTTCATTCTAAAACCACTTCAAGGTTGTTCTTTATGCAAAAATTGAATCCATTCAAGGTTTTTTTGACTTTTCAGAAGTCCCTTACGACAATTTAGTTTTTCAGTCTGAATCATAGTTGTACCAAAAATTGACTCTGATCTGATTTCTTTCAATGCTATAAATTATGTTTTGAGATGCTCATCAGTGACATGACTTTTCGTTAGACATCTAAGCTCCAAGGCATTCCCTACAATTGATTCGGTTACTCACAACTGTAAGAATTTACACTATAACCCCTAATCTTTTGATAATTTCACTTATGACCAAGATAAATTTCGTTTGAGTCCTTTTAGAAAATTTTGGATATTACATTCACCCATCCTTAAAGAAATTTTGTACTTGAAATTTGAATCTGTCCGATCCATTAGCTAAGGAAAACACTATTTTTGTATCACTTAATTCGATTATGCAAGAAACAACTATGACCACTGGTCTTTCTCCTCTAGTCGATGTATATGACTCTTAATTGTTAATAGTATCATCATCCGAATACATCAACCACCCTTCTTTGAACCTACCATACGTCCATGCAATGTATTTATTCCAGAATTTCCTATTGTAGCTCTTCACAGACTATCACATACATCTAGAATAGTCTATATCATTTCAAGAGTAAATACACTATTCACAATCATCTCTTTATTCGACAAAATTTTTGGTAACATTTATCAGAAAACCACAAAAAATTGCTATTCTATTTTTATTTGCTCGAACAATTGGGGGTATTTTTCCCTAATTGTATTGTCAAGCTCCCACGTAGCCTCTTCCTCGGTGTGATTTCTCCACTGAATCTTCACCAAAGGAATGATTTTATTCCTTAAACTTAGTTGCGATGATCCAAGATTCGCTCGATTGAGTGACTCTGAATAAGTCAAATTGTCTCTTAGTTTGATCATTTCTATCAGAATTTCTTGGGTTCGGTCTGGTAAATGCCTTCAAAGTTGAGACACATGGAAAACGTCATGGATGTTGGACAAGCTAAGAGGAAGTTCTAGACGGTAAGCCAATGGTCCAACTCGCCCTACAAATGGATAGGGTCCTACAAATCGAGGTCTTAACTTACCTCTCTTCTTTTCTCAAGTTGTCAAATGCTGAGGTGATACTTTTAAGTAAACATGATCTCCTACCTCAAATTTCAAATCTCTTATTCTCTTATATGTGTAAGACTTTTATCGACTTTGAGCAGTTCATATCCTTTCTTGAATCTGTCAGACCTTTTCTATAGTCTGTTGCACTAGTTTGGGCCATAATATTTGTCTTTCTCCTACCTCAGTGCAATAGATAGGCGACCGACATTTTCTCTCATATAGAGCCTCATAAGGTGATATTCCAATGCTTTTGTTGTAATTATTGTTATAAGCGAATTCCACCAATGGTAGGTGTAACATCCTGTATCCAGCGATAGGAAGAACCGGAACAACTTACCTAATGGGCCTACGCAAACTTCTTAGGGGGTCACCCATCCCTGAGCTTCCTCGACTCAATCACGCTTAACTCGGGAGTTTCTTACCTACATTCAACCCAAAAGGTATCCAGCTGGTGTTGTTTTCTTCCTTATTTATCCTCGATATATACTACCCTTCTTTGGCCTCTTGGGGTATTACATTCTCCCCCCCTTGAGCACATGAGGACGAGAAGGTGAGATGTGTCGTTTTCATGCTTCAGGATGAAGCGAACCATTGGTGGGGAACCACACAAAGAACCATGCAAGGAGAAGGTGCGTTAAATGTCAATTGGGCACATTTTACAGAATTATTTAGTGCAAAATATTTTCCATTATATAAAAGGCTAGAAAAGGGTCGAGAATTCATGAACCTGAGACAAGGCGAAGGCATGACCATAGCATAGTATGAAGACAAGTTCACCCAATTGATCAAATACATGTCCATCTACAACCTAGATGATAGAGCTAAGGCACAAAAATTCTTGGAAGGCCTAAGATTGGAGGTTCAACAAGCAATGAGTTCTTCAGGGACACATTCCTATGCTGACGTGGTTCAGCAAGCTTTAACGTAAATATTAGGATGACATCTCATGCACTTATTGTCCGAAATTCTCAAGATTCTAAATTTCTCAAATACTTGTAGGGCATTGGTTAATTCTTATTGGACCACAAATCAAACTATCTTCAAAATCCAAGTTTCTAAATTATCTCCCAATTCCTCGAATTGTTTGGTTTTCACAAAGGGATTCCAACAATCCTTATATAAAATATCCCCAAAGATCTTAGTGGGTTACCCAAATTTTTTGGCTAGGTCCAACTTACAAAAATACTTACTTATAGCCACCCTCACCCTACTTACTCGTCAAGTTCTGTTGACAGTCGCCTACATCTCCCAAAAGGGTCGTGCATCCTATCCTGTCATCAAAACCCCAAAGATTAGTATCACCAAATAAACATTACCTTCTAGGATCCCCAAAAGTAATCATACAATTCTTCTTGTCATTAAGATACTTTAAAAGTTAATAATATCAATTAGATGCCATAACCATCACATACCACCATTTTATCTCTACTAGTACATATGCATCTTACTACTTTGTTACCAGATGGAGCAGGAGGTTTTTCAGTCTATTGTGACGCCTCAAGGGTAGGCCTGAGATGTGTTCTGATGCAAAATGGAAGGGTGATTGCTTCTGGGTCTCGACAATTAAAAAATCATGAATTAAACTACCCCACTCATGATTTAGAACTGGCGGCAATAGTGTTTGCCCATGCGATCGTACAACTGGTCCCAGATCTTTTTCCCTTTGGAGGCTGCCATCCTAGAAGTCTGCCAAGAGTCGCTCCTTGTATAGGCCCTCTCGCCCCGGTGCCACTCCCTGCCCTCATTGTACTGCCTTATCCAAGAGTCAGCTCTGATACCACCTATAACATCCCGCATCGAGCGATAGGAAGAATCAAAACAACTTACCCTAATGGGCCTACACAAACTTCCTAGGGGGTCACCCATCCCTAAGCTTCCTCGGCTCAAGCACGCTTAACCCGAGAGTTCCTTGCCTACATTCAGCTCAAAAGGTATCCAGCTGGTGTTGTTTCCTTCCTTACTTATCCTCAATATATACTACTCTTCTCTAGGCTCTTGGAGTATTGTAGCAGGTGTTCTTCCCAGTTACCCTCAAAGTCTAGGGTATAGGACCTTAACATAACCTCAAGAGTCTATATGGTCCTTTCAGACTACCCATCGGTCTGTAGGTGATAAGCTGTACTAAGATTTAATTTCGTTCCCATACACTCATATAAGCTTCCCCAAAACCTCGTGGTAAACCTTGGGTCTCGATAAAAAACTATGCTTACCGATGCACCATAAAGTCTAATTATGATCTCCCGAATGTATTGTTCCACAAACTTTCGTACCAGCCTATCCATCCGCGTTGGCAAAAAGTGTGTTAACTTTGTTAGTTTGTCTACGATGACCCAGATTGCATTGTTGCCTCTATGACTTCTAGGAAACCCCATCATAAAATCCATCGTGACATGCTCTGACTTCCATTCAGGGATGTCTAAGGGTTTCTTTAGTCTTGTTGGTTTTTGGTGCTCAATTTTCACCCTTTGACATGTGTCACACTTATCTTCATCCCCGGCCACCAATAGACTTACGGAAGGTCTCTACACATATTTGTGGCTCCCAGGTATGCTTTATAACGAGCTTTGTGGGCCTTATCCAAAATTCTGTCTCAAGTTCTTGATGTGAACCCCACGAAGGAAGGTGAGACTCGACGCTCAATAATGGTTTCTCTGCCAAGGATCGTTCTAAAACAGATTTGTAATAAAAAAAACAAAGGACCTTGACCCGTTATCTATAAAGAGATAAGAACCAAAGGTATAAGAAGGATAGGGTTAACGCCACACTCAAGATAGAAGAGAAGAGTTGTCAGTGATAAGTCAAGGATGAATGCCACAGATGAAATCTTGATAAGTTCAAAAGTAGTTCGTTGAAGAACCAAAGAGAAAACTCTAACTATTAATATTGACCAAAAACTAAATTCCTCTCGGGTTACATTGGCTTATATAGCCGAACACAAATCCTAACCTGGAAGGAAATAAATCAAATCCTAGGCATAGTAGGAATTGATTACAAGAAGGAAATAATATAATCTAATAATAAAGAAACAAGAATTATCTAAAATAGAAAAGAGTTAAATCAATCCCCAAATCTTACAAATCTTGTCAATCAATCAACCAATCAATCAATCAACCCAAATCTTGCAATCTTGTCAATCAATCAACCAATCAATCAATCAATCAACCCCAAATCTTGTAATCTTGTAAATCTTCTCAATCAATCAATCATTCAATCAATCAACCCCAAATCTTGTAATCTTGAAAATCTTCTCAATCAATTAGTCATTCAATCAATCTTGCAATCTTGCAAATCTTGTTATTGGGCCTCCATGAATGCTCAACAGATCTTGTGAGGCTTTAGCAATCTAATTCACATTAGTTCTTCAGGTTTAGCACGTATATTCTTTCCTGAAATCTAAGTATACCATTATGTATCTCAAAATCGAATTTCTTGGGTTGGCCATGCTTATCTATCCAAGGATGTATTTGTTTATCATCCACATGTGCCTCTCGTATTTCCTTCACCAAATCCAATAGAACTACCATACCGACAATAAGGACGAATGATTCTTTCGGCATTACACTCACTGTCAGTTGGCTAAAAGCTTCCAACATATGCCACTCACGGGCCATTAACCCGGCCATAAAAATAGGCACATTCCTACTCAAGGCATCAACCACCACATTGGCACGCCCCGGGTGATAATGAATGGTGCAGTCATAGTTCTTAAGAAACTCCATCCACCGTCGATGCCTAAGGTTCAACTCCTTTTGCGAAAACACATACTTCAGACTCTTGTGGTCTATGAACACCTCAAAGGTTTCACCATACAAGTAGTGTCTCCATAGCTTTAGAGCATATATTATGATTGCCAATTCTAAATCATGCATCGGGTAATTTACCTCGTGCCTTTTCAATTGATGTGAGCCATATGTAATCAATTTACCATGTTGCATTAATACGCAACCCAGGCCTATCTTTGAGGCATCCGTATACACAACGAATCCTCCGGGCCCACCCGACGTAGCTAAGACTAGTGCCGAAGTGAGCCTAGCTTTAAGTTCTTGGAAACTTTTCTCACATCTGGTTATCTACTCATAGTTGACTTCTTTCTGTAAAAGTTTTGTTAGGGGTGTGGCTAACTTTGAAAATCCCTCCACGAACTTTTGATAGTAGCCTGCCAACCCTAGAAAACTTCGTATCTCAATCATATTGGTTGGCTACTTCCATCCTTGAATAGCTTCGACCTTGGCTGGATCCACCGCGATCTCTTTAGCTGATATCACATGTCCCAGAAATGCTACTTGGGACAACCAAAACTCATACTTAGAGAACTTGACGTACAACTGATGTTGTCTGAGGGTCTTCAATACTATTCTCAAGTGTTCCTTATGTACATTCTCATTTGGTGAGTATACTAGTATGTTGTCAATGAACATGATCAAAAACTTATCCACATAAGGTCTAAACACTCGATTCATGAGGTCCATAAATACAGCTAGTGCATTGGTAAGTTCGAATGGCATTACTATATACTCAAAATGCCCGTACTGAGATCAGAACGCTTTCTTTGGAACATCATCGGGCTTAATCTTCTCCTGGTAATATCCGGACCTTAAATTAATCTTTGAGAACACCTTCACTCCTTGTAACTAATGAAACAAGTCATCTATCATCGAGAGCAGATACTTATTCTTTAACGTAGCCTTGTTTAGTTGACAATAGTCAATGCACATTCTTATACTTCCATCCTTCTTCTTTACAAATAGTATTGGCGCGCCCCATGGTGATATGCTTGGCCTAATGAACCCCTTATTGGTCAGTTCTTACAGTAGACTCTTTAACTCTTTCATCTCCACCGGAGCCATTCGATACGGTGGGATTGTTATTGGTTAGGTTCCTGGCACTAGCTCAATTGAGAACTCAATCTCCCGAGGTGGAGTTAGTCCCGGTAATTCATCCAGAAACACGTCCTTGTATTCTTGTACCACTTGTACCTCGTTGAGCTTCGGTACCTCTTTCCTTTCCAACTAAGCATAGGCTATGTATCCATGAGCTCCTCGGCTCAACAACTTCACCACCTTCATAGACAAAATCATTTTTCTAACCTTGGGGTCACATTGCCACCGAAATTTGACCTACTTTCTTTCAAGTTTCCTTATGGTCATTATTTTTCTTCGACAATCTATATTAGCGTTATACTTGTACAAGAAGTCCATTCCTAAGATTATGTCAAAGTCATATACTTCCAGCAAAATTAAATCACCCTGAAATCGAACATTACTTTGACTAATTTATCATCCTCCTATCATTTCTGAAGACTTCATACTTTTACCCATAAATGCTGAAATTATCATCGAAAATCCGATAGGTTCGGTTTCTACTCCCAAACTCCCAGCTAATGCATGCAACATAAATGAATGCATTGACCTAGGGTCTATCAATGCATGCACATGGATTTCTAATATAAATAGCGTACCTTGAATGACTGTTGGATTTGTCCCCACATTGTCCTTTGTCAGGTTGAAGATGAGTCCTTGACGAGTCCCACGAGCTTCTCCCATCTTTTCATCTTGCCCGTCTGCCTACCCGACCTTTAGCCTCTTCGGACAGTTCCTCGTGAAGTGTCCTGACTGCTTGCACTGGAGGCACACAATCTTCCCCGAGCTTTGTACTAGAGGTGCTTCTTTTCCCTTGGAATAGTTTCTCTTTATGTGCCCTTCTTCTTTGCATGAATAACAACTAGATGTTCCAATGAAGCATTTCCTCCTCGGGTTGTTTTTCTTGCATTTGGGGCATCACTTGCTGTTCTAGGGATTTTTATTTCTCGATTTTTACAACGTGCTCCCTTTCATCTCCTCAGATCATATCAACTTCACTCGTAGGAGATTTATTTCTGTTGTTAAAGCTCTATTCAGAGCTTCCTCATAAGAGTCCACGGACCAGGTACTTAAGGCCTGTTGCAATTCCACTCATAGTCCGGACTGGAACTTCTATTCCTTTTGCCATTCATTTGCATCGTACATCGGCACGTACTTAATAAGTTGGGTGAATTTGGTATCGTATTGGGCCACTGGTATTTTCCTAGTTTGCTTGAGGTTCATAAACTCCCAACTCTTTTCTTGCCTACAAGTTAAAAGGAAGTATTTTATATTGAAGGCTTCTTTGAATGCCTCCCAGGCCATTATTGGAGCCTTACTAGATTCCGACCCTAACCTTAAGCGGGATCGCTGTAGAACTCGCTTCGTAGTCTGCCTCCATCTTTCGGCTTCCTCCTCTAGCATAAAGAAGGCGTAGTTCACCTTATCTAGGTCATTGTACTGTAAGTGCCAAAGCAATTTTTTCGTTTGCTCCAGACAGTACTCAGCCATGCTGGGGTCATCGTTGGGCCTTCCTTTGAACATAGACGACCACTGCCTCTAGTACTGCTCTAGGACATTGTCCGTACATCTAGTTGGTTCTTCCCTAGTTGCATAGGTCAGGAGATTCTCCATGACCTTCTCCATTTTGTCCAATCGCCCTTCTGGGACCATAGACTTCGTTTCTTGATCCCTACTCTTGATGCTACTACTACCGATATGCCTGTAGTGGCAAATCCCACTATCTTCAACATCCTCATTTCCTCGGTTAGGGGTGATGGGAGCCCTGTTCCTTTTTTTCCTAGTTGTCACAATCTAAAAGGAAAGAAAGGACAACATCTCATTCCATGAGAAATTTTTCCAAAAAGGGAATTTCATTTCATCATAACCCTAAATACAACATATGACATCGCTAAGGAAAAACAAGACACATAACTAACACATAATTGAGTGAAAAGAAAAGTTGTATACGACTTCTTCTAGGGACTAGTGGCCAACCTCCAGACCTAAGCATCATTTCCTATCGCATCATCTCCAAACTCTACCCCTGGTCCATTAAGGTCGTCATGCTCAAGTACCCCGTCCTCATCGTCTGAGATCAAGTCGATGACTTCCACGAAGTTGGCCTCATCTACCTCATCGGAGTCCCAATTCCCATCCGAGTTAGGGTTTGCTTCTTCTTCTATTATGACCTCCTCGTAAATATCAACGACATGGCCCTAGAACTACTGACAATAGAAATATAAAGACCCATAATTGCCTTGCTGATGAATCCATTCAGCTAAGGCCCTTCAATCTCCCTCAAGGTGGTTTATCAGGAATTCCACCTAAGCATGCATCAGACTAGGTCGCATGTGACTACTTGGAGATATGTCTTATAAGATGTCCTCAAGACCATTCAGTCGATCGAAGATGTCTTCCATTACTGGTTCACTTTCCTCTCATCGACTAGTCTAACGGTTCACCCAAAATTGCTTGAGATATCTCCTTCCATTCTGACATTCCAATAATTCTCAAGATCAATTTTTGTAACTAAAGTTTTTCTAAACCTAGGGTTCATAGATCCCTATCGATCTCTCCTAAGTCTCCAAGTAAAGTTCGCTCTGATACCAACTGTAACACCCTGCCTCTTCAGGGCATTAATTATGCTAGAAATTTTTTTTTCTCGCATAATTTCACAGTTCATACTAAAATCCTCAACATACTCATATAAGAATAACATTTCCAAAACAAAACTAAGGAACGATAAACTCATTCATAAGCAGAAGCATAATCAGAACCTCGTGAAATCTCATAAATCAATACATAAGTAATTTCATACATATCTTTCATCCATCATATCATTACAATAACCATTAATGAGAATAAACAAAACTAACTGGATAATTGGTCCTAGTCTTGGCTTAGGACCCACCACAACTTCCACCACGCTCATGCTTTAATCAACCCTTTGCCCTTCCACGTGGAATATTCTATGGACAAATGTCTAACATTAGAAAATGAATATTCTAAAAGAGGGTTAAAATAACATAAATGTATGATGCATGACCATGTATAAACAGATACTCTAGTGTAACTTCCCTGCCAATCCAACCCGACACGGAACCCTAGGTAGTCATCTCGGCATGCACACAAGGCAACAGGATACTCCTATACATTGTTCTTGCAACATCCTTGGGGAATTACGGCTACACTATCAGGATGACGTCCCATCTCATTCACAAGTATCAATATGCCAACAATATCATGCTATGTGAAAATCCATGACAATTGATGCAACAATACATGCACAGATATGACCAAATGTTCATAAATTACATATGATTTAGCAACTTTTATGAATATATCATGAATAATATAGACGAACACATCATGGATAAGTTTTCAGGGTAAAACCATTCACTTGGAACAAAAACTTGGATCGCCTCGAATTTCGTGCCTGACCTCCAAACATTGCACAATCTTTCAACTTTGAGCCTCAACGTACACTGACCATTATATTTATTCAATGAAATATCAACACCTATTTTCCCATAATTTCTTCATATTTTTCCCTATTTTCTTCCTGTGTTTTCCTTAAAAATTCTAAAATAAATACCTCCTCAAACATTTTACCAAATTTTTCAACACCATAATTCATAAAATAATTTTTTTAAAATATTAAAATAAAAATAAAAAAATACCTATTGGTCATGTGCCCTACCTACGCGTGTACTGCATGTGAAGACTGGCGCGTGCTTCTCACTCGCTGGTCGTCTTCTCTGGCTCCGGCCACCGACGATCACTGATTTTTACTTCTACCTTAACCTACACCCTAAGTGTATCACAATGGTGCCACTTTGGGCTTGAAACAACCATCGAAAGTGGCTCAACAGGACGTTTAAAGATTAGACCGAAGCTTTCGCCTAGGTTTCCAGCAAACCTTCAAAACTCTCTGAAACTCACACGAAAATACACCAAAAGTTCCAAAAAAAAACTCTCCAAAATGTAAGGAACAAAAGCCCCTTATACTTAACCTTTTATTCTCACTCTAAAATCTCAAATTTAAGCTCCAACTTAAAGAAAAACTCTCGTCCCTTGACCTCTATTTATACTAGAACTTGAGCCCTTAAACGTGCTTGGCCATCACATTTGAGGTCTTTAATGCCTTAGATTGCCTTAGATCGACCCAAAACAATCATCATTAGCCCTTAAGATGACCTTTCAAAGCTTCAATTTTTTGGCCAAGTCACAGTCGAAATTTTGATCACATTAGCTATTGACGTGGCCGATCCTTGGCTGTGGACAGGTCCCAATGAAGCTACCCCTAGCCCTGAACCCTTTGAGCCCAACTTGGGAGCCCACAATAGCCACAATCGGCGATGGGAGGAGTGGCCAGCGGCTAGCAATAACACTATCAGTTTTTCAAAAATTACACTTTCACCCCTTCAACTTCCAAAATTGCATTTTGGCCCTTCTGAGCAACCCCTTGAGTTTCCAAAAATTTCATAATGAACCATTGACTTTCCTTTTTCACATTTTATCCCCCAAGTTTCATTTATTACACTTAGCCAAGTTTTGAAAAATTACATTTAGGCCTAAAAGTATGCTTTGATTACGAAACCCTCTTGTTTCATCTTGAAACTACTTCAGGGTTGTTTTTTATGCAAAATTTGAATCAATTTAATGTTTTGTTGACTTTTAGGAAGTCCCTTATGATAATTCAATTTTTCAGACTGAATCATAGCTGTACCAAAAATTGACTCTGGTCCGATTTCTTTCAACGCTATAAATCATGCCTTGAGATGCTCATTAGTGACATGTTTTTTTTCGTAGACATCTAAGCTTCATGGCATTCCCTGTAGTTGATTTGGTTACTAACAACTGTGAGAATTTATGATATAACCCCTAATCTTCTAATAATTTCACTTATAGCCTAAGATAAATTTTGTTTGAGTCCTTTTAGAAAATTTTGGGTATTACAACATGTGCATGAAAAGGGTTTTAAAATGTTAAAGGTTTCATGATGTGCGCAACAAATGGGATTGGCAAGATATATCCGCAAATAAAGCTTTGGCTTAAAGAAGGACTTCAGTCCCATGGTTTTGGACTTCGGTCCCATGGTTATGGTGTTAAAAGATTGCATATGAGCATGAATGCATGCTTCATCTTGTTGTCATGTAGAGTGATGGAAAGAGGTGTTGTATGAGTGCCTTAAATGTTATTCATGATTCTTTTTGCTCCTCATTACCCATGATTCTCATGCTCACTTTCTTTCAGTTATACTTACTGACCCTTGTGGCTCATATTTGTTTGCATCATTCCAACTAAGGGTAAAACTAAAGAGGTGAGTGAGTTAAGTGAAGTTGGAGCTGTGGGATAGAAGTGTGTACAAAGTTGTCTCAACAAGAAGGTCCTTGGGGGTGTTTTGAGATGTGTAATACTATGTTACATTTTGTTTATGTTCTAGGTTGTACCCTTGATGGGATATGGTGGGTATGTTGACCCTAATGTGTATATGTCTATGAGTAATGACGTATGAGTATGGCTTCCGTTGTTAATAGCAAGGATTATGCATGATGCTTCTAATTGGGTTTTGTATATGTGTCATCCTTTCTAACGGTTCCTTCTTGGATTCCTTGAATGCGAGATTTTCGGTGATGGGGACGTTTTAATTTTTAGAGCTTGTCTAAAAGAGAAATTGAGAGAAATTTAGGGGCGTTACATTAAAGCTAGGGGAAAGCAAATAGAAGGAGAATCAATAAGCATATTGCCTCTTTTAAATTGTCTATTATCTTGTATTTGTTACATATCATCAAGGCAATGGTTCTTGAGTGCCTTATTCTTGTTCTGTCCTCTTGGCATCAATGAAACAAAAGTGTGGGATGTCGTCGAACTAAAAGTTATGATTTCTATCTTTAAATCCATTAAGCCCTAACACTTAACATAGTTCACTTTCTTGAAGATATTTGGATGTGTTTTCCAAATGGCCTAGTACCATTAAACATTGCATGCCATTAGGTTATCCAAAATAGATGTTGTCTTTATATACATAATAGAAACTATTGATGATTGTTGTTGTTGTTGTTTTTTTTGTTCTTAAACTCCTTAACTATGAAGAAGACCAACAATAAAATGCTAACTTCTGCTAATGACAATTTTCTACTATGGAGTTTATGCTCAGTTTCACTTTTGTGCTACTAAGTGGTTGAAGTTGTTTAACATAAATAAGAAACTTTGGCTACTCCTCTTAGCGTGGTGTATGTTTCTAAAGCTTTTGACCATAAAAACAAATCATTTTTTTTTTTTTATGTTTGATTCTGAGGTATAGACGATAAGTATACCATTTTCCTATTAGGAAACAATTACTTCCTAGTAGTTATTGCCGATCAATCTCCTCATAATGCGATAAGCAAACATGTCGTGCCTTTTAGTTGTGAGTGGTACTGTCAGATATGGTCATCATAGAGGATTTGGATTGGAGATTTTCTTAGTTGTGCCTTTTGATTGTTGAAAAGTGTTCAGTATTGAACGGTGACATTTTTTGTTATTTGGGTTGCACTAATGGGTGTTGCTTTCACATTAGACAATGTTTGTGAAATAAATGAATGACAAGATAAGAATAAAAGAGGAAAGAAAGTTGAGCAACAAAGAGTATTGGAGAGAACATGAGTGAAGTGAAGTAATTTTAGAAGCTGGCCGAGTAACACTATTTATAAAGTTTTGAGTGAGTTGCTTTACTAATTTTAATGCACAAAATCAGCCCAATTTGCAACATACAAATCTCCTTCAATAGGCAAGTTTTTGATGGAAGTAGAAAAAGAAATGGTCAACTTCACTCCTTTGAACATGTGTTGGATATATAATTAGAGGAGTTTGGCTATCTGAAATCTTCAAGTGAATAGTTTGCTTTGAATAAGCCAAAGCCATTGAGAATTTGAAGGCTGCACACGCATGAAGACTTTGAAAACTTAAAAGGATAAGTATACCGTATTTCATATATTACAATTTTATCTTCCATAACAATTCACTGTATAGTTCAAAAGATTTAAGGAAAAGAAATTATGAAATTATCAAGTGCTGTGGTATCATCATTGAGTTTAATGAATTGTATGTAGTGTTTTTTAAACTATGAACTAGACCTAGAATAAAGGAATTATAATTTACAAGATTGGTGGTGAAATTAAAATTTCTATGACCCACAGCCCATATGGTAAATTATGAACTTCCTTGTTCACATTACACCCTCCACAATTCTTTTATTGTTCAACATGGTGTTGCACTAATAAGCCATGCACAAGCTTGGTAATTTACGAATGCTCTAGAAATTTAATAACAAATTTCATAGGAGCAACCCTGCTCGATCGACACATTCATGTAGGTATTTATATCTTAAAACTCAAAAAAAAAAATAATTGAAAAAAAGATTAAGTTGTACCATGGTTATTTAATACATAGGTGCATCTAGCTTTTTGACCATACACAGTTCTTGAGCTTGTAACTGTTATTGTTTGTGTAATAGAAAAAGGATGCATGGGCTCTAAGCCTAAAGTTGTTGCTTGTCGTTTCGTGCCAAAGGCAAGTGCACCCCTCCTAACATCCTTGAGGATTTAGAATCAACACTAGAGAATGGTATTAAGCACTAAATTGATTGTATCATTGGAATATCATAGTTGTGTGATATATTTGCTCCTTATAACTTTTTACAAATAGGAATAAAGAATGGCATATGTTGTTTAATGGAAATTAGGCCCCAGTAGAATGACAAAAGAGAAAAATTAGATTCTTGTAGAGGACCAACCCGAAGGCTTAGTTGGATTGAGGTTAGTTCAGAAATAAGTAGATCGTGATGAAATTCTAATAATTATTTATCATCTTATTGCAAATCTAGTTAATTTTTGTCTGTTGCAATGAGAACGTGTTTTTTATTTTTCATGTACATAGGTGAGAACTTTCATTACTTTTGGCAAAAGCTAAGCTCTTTTAATTCTCATTACTTTTGCATTTTCATTGAACTCTATTGCCAACACCTTGAAGATAATGTTAATCGAGTATCGGAGTTTACATTGGAGAAAGGTGTTTGTGGGCTCTATGATGTTGTAATACTAAAAGAGCTAAGTGCATGGAGCTTGGTCTTTATTACAAGTTTTTATAAGGTGATACTACTTTGGTTTACTTGTGCTTTTGTTTGGGAAAAGGGTAAGATAAGGGAAAAAATGTTACATAATGGAACAGAACGAAAAAATAAGTGAAGTAATGTATTATATGGTGTTGTGTTGTGTCACTTCTCTTAAAACAAGACAAGCTAGTAGGTCATCAACCACTTCAAATGCATAGTTTACAGATTATGTCGTGCCACTTCTTCTAACCTTAATAAGGAAACATAGGTACCTCATCCCAACTAACTTGACAATAGGCCAGTTTGTGTACATGATTGGCAAACAGATCAAACTAAGTGCCAAGAAGGCTATTTTCATTTTCGTAGACAACATCCTTCACCCACAAGTAATCTTCAAAATTTGTTACCAATGTTCAATTATCCTATTTGCTTTCATGGTTTGATTGACTCATAATTTTTTTCTCCACTGCTTTGTCCGCTTACTGTAGGGGCAATCGTATTGGCCTTGTACGAGGAAAAGAATGATGGAGAAATATTTATTTCACACTTCATGTTTTTAGAGTTAAGTTTTAATATGTGATTTGTTGATGGATGAATAATAGAAAGTAGTAAAACAATCAAACACAAGCTCACAAGATTTTATAGAGATTCGGTTTTAAAAGTTTATGTCCTCTCTCTTCAAGTTAAAAACTTGAAAGTTTCACCAAAAGGAATGAGAATAACTCTAACCCTTGTAAAGAAGCTAGGACCTCATTATAAGTCACTCTCTTAATAAGATTACACTTGTAACAAATAGAAAACCCCCCTCATAAAATGAGATCACCTCACATGCAAGTGTGTTAAATATAAATAAATTTATAACCCTTTTAACTCTAGACAAAAAAGAAAGGTTGTACCCACCTCTCGGAACACCCACTAACACTGGTGATCCGAGCAAAGGTCACTAAAGATGAGCTAAACAAGTTTAACTTAACAACCACATGCAATCTCATATTTCTAACAGATCAGTAAAATCATATCATTTGCGTCATTACATAAGAATCAATTGTTATTTCTTTACATTTTATACAACACCACATTAAAGGGCCAAAATTAGATAAAATTACAAAAGACACCAGCACCATTTCTGCCCCCACCATTACATACTCCCCAGGATCTTTTAGCTTAAGGTGACTTTGTACAACTCTATTCCCATGCTAACTCTAGCTCACAAGCCTCTAAACTCGCCCTTTGCTTTAGCTTTATTCCTGCCTTTGCTTAAAATGACGTAAGAAGAACAATATGAGCCACAAGGCTCAGTAAGTATATATAACAAATAACACGAGCAATGAATGGAGTCAAGATCAATAGCAACAATACGATCAACCATCAACACCCATATGAAACCCTCACCCCCAAGAGGAATAATTCTGGTGTCATTATAAACAAAGGTTGTCTACCATTTTCCCACCATGACTAGAGCCTCACTAGCCCCGCATTAAACCATACCATATTTCAATGCACAATGAATAATGATATGCCATATGCTTATGTTATAAATATGGTGTATCGTTATCCACCCCCACGCCTAGTCCAAGCTAGGCAGCAATCATATAATACACATATGATGGACTCTTATCCACCCCCCACACCTAGACCACGTTAGGCGGCATTTATATCATATACATATGGTGGATCGTTATCCACCCCCCCACACCTAGACCAAGCTAGACGGTATTTATCTAATATAAATATTCTAATGTATGAAATATGCATTCTCATTTCCAACATAACATGCAAATTATGCATTCTCATGATATTGTTGACCATTATCTCATTCAAGGATATTCTTATTAGCTCATTTTCATCTAATATATTTTTCCTTAAGTGTTTATCTCACCCAAGTCCCCCATGCGTGTAATACCCCGTATTGGCATAAGATTGCCATGTAATTTCGAGGAGCTTCGGTTACCGAAAAAGTGGCTGGAAAGGCCAATAAGTAGCCGAATCGATTGTAGGGAATGTCCCGAGGCTGAGATTTTAAAGGAAAATGATATGTCATTGTTAAACATTCCGAGATAGGATTTTTAGTATCAAAAGAAATCGAATCGGAGTTAGTTTTGGATACAGCTTCGATTCGGGCTAAAAAACTTAATTGTCAGCAGGGAGCACCTCGGAACTTAGATGTTTAAAAGAAAGGATATATTATTGACGAGCGTCCCGAGAATGTCTGGTATAGGTTATAGTTGTTTTTAATAAAAAATATTATGTTTTATCATGTTAAAAAAAAAAACCAGAATTGCAACATGAGGCATGGCCACCACATCTGCCACCGTCACCGTCAAATCAACAACTAGGGCATGGCCGAGCGTGACATGGGTGTGGGGCTGGTCCGTAGCTCACATTACCCCTTGTGATTGGTTGAGAGAGGCTCGGATTTAACTATAAATAGTCGAGTTTTGGTCTAGGGTTTCTATCAAAATTCATAGGCTTAAATCGAGAGTTTGGGAAGGAATTGGAGTGTTTTGATAAGGGGCTTTTGTTCCCCAAGTTGTGAGAAGCAATTCTGGAGATTCTGAGCATTTTTGGAGTGGTACAAGGAGTGTTTTCGCTGTTATATAGTCAACCGCCTATATATATATATACATATTGAGTGAGGGTTTAAATCAGTTTGTAGTGTAATACCCCATATCTTCAAGAAGTTGCCATGTAATTTAGATGAGTTTAAAATATCGAAAAATGACTTGATAGTAAAAATAAATTACCGAATCGAGTAGAGGGAGTACCCCGGGGCTTAGAGAGGGCTACCAGTTGGTGTGGTCAGAGAAGGATTCCGGTCGTTGGTCGAGGAGGACCTCGCTGGAGACGAAGGTGCGCGTGGCCTTCACGCATGACTGCTATGCGCAGCCACTCACCTGGCACGTGGGGGCGTGTGCCAAAGAGGTATTTTCTGATTTTTTTGTTTCCAAAATTCTTGAAAAATTATTTTATGTATGATTATGTAAAAAGATTTGAGAAAATGGTTGTATAAATATTTATTTTGGATTATTAGTGAGAAAAAAATGGGAGAAAAATAGGGAAATGTGAGGAAATTAAGGAGAAAATTATATTTTGATGATTATTGGATAAATATGATGATTAGGTGCCTTGCGGCTTAAGGTGAAGTGACTGGTGTGAAGTTTGACGTTGGCACGCAAATCGAGGCATTTCACGCTTTTTGAGAAAATTTGAGTTGCGTCTAAAGGTAAGTGGTTCTACCAGAAAAACTTGTTTGAGGCATGTGAATGGTTTACTGTGAATTTTTCAATCCAACTCTTATGTATATTCTTGTTAGTTTTGATTACTTTTGATTTATTGTGGGTGGTACGACCTTATACTCGATTTTGTTGCATACAAATGGTTGACCCGTGATAGGATGATTTCATGAGGATGGTTCATCCAAAATGTTTTTGTATGTGCATTGAAATTCGTGCATTGAAATGTTGTTCGTAATTCATCGATATATGTTGTGATTTTGTCATTTGCATATATTTTGTGTTATCCATGTGGGATGTCGAGATGTCAACTTGTGCTACGGCACTTGAGTGATAGCACTAGGAAAACTTGCCAAGGATCAATGCCCACCTATGACAGGGACTGAGAGTGGACACCACCCTTGCTAGTCAAAAGTGGCAGGGCTGAGAGTGTACACCACCCCGGGTCGGCTCAAGTAGCAAGGTTGAGAGTGGACACCACCCTAGGTTCATTTGAGCGACAACATTGTTTCCAGGGTGAACGTAGATTCCCAGGGATAGTGTTGATCATCTGGTGGCCAGGGTTTGTGTTGATGAGACCCGAAAGGCCTTTGAGTGGAAACCTAATGATGACAGGGTGATTCCCGGGTTCATGCATTGATGTTGCCCCTCTTAATCTAGGGTTTGTGTTATGTTGGTGTGGTCTGGTTGCCTCTAGAGAGATTTGTTCTTTCCCCGTGGTATGGGTTAAGTGCTGTATGGGATTCTCTTGGGCTAGGGTGTGTCGAGATATGTCGGTTTTGTTCATGGTCTTGCATATATCATGAAAATATTTCTAAACTCTAACTTAGATAATTCAACATCTAATTTAGACTATGTCCGTGGAATATTCAAACGTTCCAGGTGAAAGTAGTGGCGCCAAGGGAAAAGATGTAGCTGCTATGTTTAGTTTTCGTAGGTCTTTGTCTACGATTACGATGTTTAGAGGTTATGTAGTATTTTCATATTTTCATGTGAAACATCAATTTGGTTATTTGATTGTAAAAGAAATTTGTCGGTTACATATCATTAAGGTTTCGATCTTGCTTATGTTGATGTGATTGATATTACCTGTCTTAGTCTATTAACTATTAAATTTGATATGTTGAGAAGGTACAATCGGGATTTTTAGGAAATGATTATGTTGAGGGTATGTATACTGAGAGACTTATGTTGTGTGTATGATGTTGAAAATATATATATATATATATATATTCCCGAAATCTCAAGTTAACGCATGCTTGGAAAAACCGGGGTGTTACATGTAAAGTGAACGATCAAAGGATCTAATAAGGAGCTATTGGTCGCGAGGCTATGGGCAACTAGTTTGAAAAGTTTCATGTCAATCGGAGTTCGAATAGGAGGCAAATTTGGTTCGCCAGAGTTCGGTGGCGGGCGGCTTGGGCGGACTGTTTTCGGCCAAATCAGAGAGCTTTCGATAGTGTTTTCCAACAAAGAAGGGTACCATTGGGATCGACTAAGGGAGAGGAGCAGCCCGGTGTCATCGGTTCAATTTTCCGGTGTGCCGGTGCCGGAGAAGATCACCGAAGGTAATTTTTGTATTTTTTTTAAATGCTGAAAATAAAGCAAATTTGAGAAAAATAGAATTCAAGGAAATAAAATTCTGGAACAATATCTAGAAATTCAGAAAAAATGAATAGTTCATTTTGATGAATTTTTATCTTGTAAATTTCTTGAGGAGATAATTATTTTGGATTTTTTAAAGGAAAGGTAAATGGAAAATAAATATAAAGGATTTTTAGAAAATTCTAAGAAAATCCTAGAAGGATAACGAATTTATTTTATGATTTTTTGTGAATTTCATGGAGAAAATTCGAAGAAAATCAAGGAGAAATAAATTTTCTCAAGGAAAAGTAATTATGGAAATTAGAGAAAATAGGAGAACAATCTTAAAACACTTTCAGAAAATTCCAGAGGCTTATAAATATTGTTTTATGAATTTTTGTGGAGATCAATTTGGAAAAATGCTTGAAGAGGTATTTATTTGGAATTATCGAGAGAAAAATAGGAAGAAATTAGATGAAAAATTATGAAAAAATTGAGAAAATAGATATTGATTTTCCTTTGAATGCATATGATGTCTAAGGTATCGTTGAGGCTCAAGGTTGAACTATAGTATGCTTGGCACGAGAATCGAGGTCAGGCACACATTTCGAAGAATCTTGAATTTAGCCCAAGGTGAGTTGTTCAATCTAATTCTTATGTATATTCTTGTTAGTTTTGATCACTTTATTGTGGGTGGTACGACCCTATACTCGATTTTGTTGCATACAAATGGTTGACCCGTGATGGGTTGATTTCATGAGGATGGTTCATCCAAAATGTTTTTCATGTGCATTGAAATGTTGTTATTTGTAATTCATTGATATATGTTGTGATTATGTCATTGGCATATATTTTGTGTTATTCATGTGGGATGTCGGGATGTCAACCTGTGTTACGGCACTTGAGTGATAGCACTAGGGAAACGTGTCAATGATCAATGCCCACCTATGATGGGGGCTGAGAATGGACACCACCCTTATGAGTGAAAAGTGGCGGGGCTGAGAGTGTACACCATCTCGGGTTTGCTCAAGTGGCAGGGCTGAGAGTGGACACCACCTCAGGTTCCTTTGAGCAACAACATTGTTTCCAAGGTGAACGTAGATTCCCAAGGATAGTGTTGATCATCTGGTGGCCAGGGTTTGTGTTGATGAGACCCGGAATGCCTTTGAGTGGAAACGTAATGATGACGGAGTGATTCCCGGGTTCATGCATTGATGTTGCCCCTCTTAAGGTAGGGTTGTGTTATGTCAATATGTTGGTGTGGTCTGATTGTCTCTAGAGAGATTTGCTCTTTCCCTGTGGTATGGGTTAAGCGTTGTATGGGATTCTCTCAGGTTGGGGTGTGTCAAGATATGTCGATTTTTTTCATGGTCTTGCATATATCATGAAAATGTTTTTGAACTCTCACATAGATGATTCAGCATCTAATTTGGACTATGTCCCTAGAATATTCAAACTTTCTAGGTGAAAGCAACGACGCAAAAGGAAAATGTGTGATCGAGATGCAGCCTTTATGTCTAGTTTTTGTAGGTCTTTGTCTATGACTACGATGTTCCAAGGTTATGTTATATTTTGATATTTTCATGTGAAACATTCATTTGGTTATTTGATTGTAAAAAGAATTTGTCGGTTATATATCATTGAGGTTTCGATCTTCCTTTCGCTGATGTGATTGATATTACTTGTCTTACTCTATTAATTATTAAATTTAATATGCTAAGAAGGTATAATCGGGATTGTCGGAAAATGATTATGATGAGGGTATGTATATCCAGAGATTTATGTTGTGTGTATGATGTTGAAAAAATATATATATATTCCTGAAATCTTAAGTTAATGCATGCCTAGGAAAAGTGGGGCGTTACAATGCGCAAAACACATTAACAGTTGTACAAGATTGGGCTAAGAATGATTAGATATATTTTGGAAACAAAAGGCTACCATACAAAGCTTGTCCAAATGATTTCAAATATGAACCAAAATGAATCCGATTGAGTCTAGTTTACAACGCAACAAACGGTTCGTGAATCCGATATTTCTATAAAAAGTTATGGTAAAAACAATGAACCTTGAGCAAGTTGCCAAGATTAAAAAAGATCGACAGATGGGAAGGAAACTATCAACCGACAGTGGCTTTTTCACTTGAATAGTCGATTGATTAAGGCAACTGTCGATGACAGATTATGGAAAACGGTCGACTGGCAGCACCGTTTAAGCCTCGAATAACCCACATAACACCAAAAATACATGCAAGCAACACCAAATTCTTGCATACCACTACACCCTAGCAACAAATACACCATTTCTTTCAAGAAATGAGGAGGAACAAGTGCCCGTTAAGATGATACACTCGGCTAAACAAAACAACGAGAAAAATGTCATGACACGTAATCAACTAAGTTTCTTAGAAACCCTTTTTCAAGGAAGAAGATGAAGGAATTTCTACACAAAAGATGGATGAATCAAGACTCACAACGGAGGGAGAAAACCAAATCTTACTGCAACAAGGCTTGAGGAGGAAGTTCACAATACCAAAGATACAAATACAATTGCACCAAAAGAAGAAGGATGAAGAAGGAACTTGCCTTTGAATTTCTTGATGGTTAAAATGAAGACCCAAGCTGCTAGAAGACGAAGATGATGATGATGAAGAAGAAGAAGAAGAAAAGGAGGAGAAGAGGAAATGAGAGAGAAGACAAGAGAAATAAAGGTTTTCCCCTATTTTATATATATATATATCATTTTTCTTTCCATTTCCATTTTCTCTTTCTTTCTCTTTTGCCAATTCCCAATTTACCCTCTTACCATTTCATTTATTCCCACTAACACATGACTGGCAATGTAAGACCTTGTTTCGACGTAAGGTTGTCACGTGATTTAAGCAAGGTTTGAATACCGAAAAATTTGTTTGATAGCAAAATAAGTGTCGAATTGACTGCAGGGAATGCCTCGAAATGTAATTGTCTAAGAAAAATGGTATAGTCTTGATGAGCGTTTTGTGATAGAATTTATGGTATTAAAAGAAATTGAAATTGAGATAGTTTTCGGTATAGCTAAAATACAATTGTGATTGAGGCTGAAATACCAAATTGTCATAGAAGACTTTCGTGAAGTCAACGAAACCCTTAGGGAGCCTTAGTTTTTCGTAAGAATCAACCTTGGGGTGGTTTTAGGATGAATCAATAACCCGGTAAGGACACTGGGGCAAAATCAATCTTATTGAGTAAATTCAAAGTTATTAATTGTGGATTTTAAGCATCGTAATGCAATTTTAATTGGACGTCAGAGGATGTGCTTGCTATTTGAGAAATTCCAAGTGAATTAAGGTAAAATTATGGGGACCAAATGTGTAATATACACATATTATATATATTTATGTGCATGCACATGATCGCGTGAGGGACAAGGGGGAAGCTCCAGGTTACTGTCTGCGCACATGAAGGAGGCAGAATTGTAGCATGTTGGTTTGGGGTTCTTCATTTGAGAGCATTGGGCAGAGGTTGTCCAGAAGGAAGAGTGGTGGCTAAGGAAGGATTCTCTATAAATAGATAAGGGAATCGAATGAGAGAAAGGGAGAGAGCTCGTGAGAGCTTGGGCCGACTTCGGCCATGCCAGTGAGATGAAATGGAAGCCGTGGTTGAGAGTAGCCAGAGAGATCAAGAGAAGAGAGAAAAGAGCTAGAGGAGCTAGTGGTCTCGATGGGCCACAACCAAGGGGCCTTGGAGACCAACGATGGTGGCAGGAAGCCATGGCAGCCAAGCAAAGCAGCAACTCGCAAGAGCTTCTAGCAACTCGCGGAGAAGCAGCACCCGCGGAGGTTGGCCGAGGCAGCAATCGCTCGATGGCTCGTAGTGGCGAGTGGTAGCAGCATGTGGCGAAGCTAGGTTGGGTGGAGTTGTAGGCGCAGGTCGCGGGTGAAGAAGCAGCAGAGGAAGAAAATGAAGTGAGGAAGAAAGAAAAAAAGAAAAGAGAAAAGGAAAAGACAAAGAAAAGAAAGGAAATGGGAAAAAGGAAAAAGAAAATAGAGGAAATGTGGGGAAAAATCTCGAAAAATAGAAAATGAAGATGTATTAATATTTCGAAGATTTTGGTAAAAAAAAATGGTTTGGGCACGTGTTTCAAGATGGTGCATGAAAATTAAGGCTACACACAAAAATCGAGATGATGCACAAAAATCAAGGTAACGCGCGAGAATCGAGGTGGTGCACAAGCATTGAGGTGGTGTCAGGAATCAAGGATTCACACGCATTTCGAGATTAGGGCACACATACAGAGGAAGCCTGAGAGGCTAAGTTAATGTAAGTAAAATTCTCTAAAAAATTTTAGTAAATTAGGAAAATTATTTTACAAATTGTTATAGAGAAATAATTGAGGAAAATATTTGAAGAATATTTAGTATGGATTTATTGAGGAAAAATAGAAAGAAATAGAGGAAAGTTATGAAGAAATTAGGAAAAATGAAATATTGATATTGTTGAATGAATATGATGGCCAAGGTATGTTGAGAATTCGAATTAAGTATGTTAAAAGGCTGGCACGAGAATTAAGATGTTATAAGATGCGAATGAGGTAAGTGGTATTTCCTAACTGAATTTAGTTTTATGAAAATGCTTGATTTGTGAGTGGTCCTACCTTTGTAAGTTGTTCGACCCAAAACTTGATTCGATGTAAATGGTTTTATCATGTTGTCATGTTTTCATGTGAATATGTCATGTAGATTGCATTTACATTAAATTGGTGATGAAATGTGCATACATTCACGATGATATTACTAATCATGCATCGCATAAGGGTTTAAGACAATGGACTGGTGAAAAAATAGGGAACAACAGTTGGGTGCGGTCAACTTAAACTGAAAACGAATAAAAACATTTTGCATTTTGCATACATGCACGAAAATTATTTTTATACTCTTACTTAGATAATTCATCATCTAACTTGGGTTTTGCCCCTGGAATATTTAAACGTTCCAGATGGAGATTGTCGCAGATACGAGAATGAATGAGGCATGAAATGGCATGTAAGCACCCCCACCCGGATATCCCAACCACCCGGATTACTTGAACGGGAGCGCCTACGAAAGGAGAAAAAATGAAACACAAGACAGGAACTACCCTGGCATACATACACAAAAATTAAAACAATGGAAGCTAAGTTATACACATGCATGTACTACGGATAGTTCGCTAGCCTAGCGGTCAGAGTCAACTAAGGCTAACGGAGGATTAATGGGGATTGACGGAATTGCCTGTACATCATACTGACTCTGCCACTAGATGTCGTCTCCCTTGCCTTTGACCCACGCTACCACTACCTAGAATAATGGAAAGCAAAATGAGTTGAGAGACTCAGTAAGCATAAAGAAAGGAAGGTTGTAGGCTGAACATATCCAGTGAACTCTCCCCAAAACACCAACCCCCAAGCACACACAAGCCATGAGATGCCCAACACAGTATAACAACGTAAATAAAAACATGTATCAGTCCTCGAGGCCCACACAAGACACACGGCACCCAAGTCTCATACCAACTTGTCGCTACCCTGAAAGGCAACATATATCTCCAACAAACCTATGCGCACTATCCTGTGTCAGTGCTCCCGCCACTCGAGTGCTCGCGTCGGCCCTCCTCACACCCGAGCTGTAGAATAACCGAGCCATAGGCTCCCTCGAATGGTCCTCTCGTCCGAAACCTGTGAACTGTCGATAACCTTGTAATGCACATGAAAATGCAATGGCGTAGTGAGCATCAATGTGATGCGTTGGCGCCCATACATCCAGGCATCAAGCCATGCTCCACCCACATAGTGAACCACACGCGATGCATATGCTTGTGCTAGATGCAATCTAACCATGCTAGAATATCCGTGTCCAAGCATACTCAATAAATGAATACCCCAACATGCATCCCATACCCATGTGCAGATCAAACCATGAACGGTAATACAACATGTCGAATCATGCAATAAATCACATAATGGTGAAGCTAGTCAGCAGTGTTTGGCACCAGTTAACAGTCAGTGACAAGGAGTGTCCGCTCGACGGTGCACTTCAGGGCCGTACAATAGTCTATTCCAACGTCACCAAACAGTCAACCCTTGCCCTACTGCTTGATAGCACTAGCCGATCCAGCCCCGAGAAATCTATAAATAAAGCCGTACCTCTAAGAATCTAGTCCCTAAGTTGGGTTCGGTATCATTTTGAAAGGAATGGGGGCCGTATGCAATACCCCGTAGGCACACAACATAGAAAACCCAAACGAGTCTCATAATTAATTTAAATTAATTCATGCTAATAAAATTCTCAATTCATATAATTAATACGCGAAATCGAAACGAATTAAAAAAAGCCGTGGGGTTCATAAAATGAAAAGAGCTCACAAAGGAATAAGGGAGCTTGCCTCTATTTAGCATATTTTAACGTTTTTACACCCACACACCACTATTTAAATACACGCTGCAAATTAACATAGTCTTCCAAAATTAATCAAATAGCACCCAAAATTAAATTCTAGTCGTATAAAATTATTAATACTCATTTCTTCACTCACTTGGCTAATTAAACTGAGATTAAACCAAATTTAATCTTCAATTTCTCCTCAAAAATTGCCTCTGTGTGCTGCCTCTTGTTCTCCCTATCTTCCCCTCAGTTGCTGTTCGATTCCCTGGCCAAACACACATTGAAGTCGGTGATTAAAAAGCAAAAGAAATGGGCCACCAGAAGCTATCGTGTGGCAGCCAGCTGGTGCCACCACCTAGCCCCAAAAATGACGTCGTTTTGGGGTTGGGTTCGTGAAAATCAGCAATTTTCCTCCCTAGCATGTGCTACTTCCAAGCCTTGAACCCGCACTCGCCACCCCTGCACACACACGGGCAACTAGCTGAACTAGCTACCTCCTTCAATATATTCTTTCACCCAATCAATTTTAATGTAATCCCAACATAGTTTCCAAAAATTACATGAAGGCCCCATTACTTCCGAAAATTATCAAATACACCCCACTTATTAATAATCTTATACCCCAAATTTTTCAATAATTACTTGTCCATCTCTTTAACACCAAATAAATTAATATTCCTCTTAAACCCACAAATATTTGATAATCACCTTATACGCAATAATTAATAATTATCAAGTGTTAGTAAATTATTCAATTCCAATATATCAAAAATTATTTCAAATGCAAAGTTTAATAACTAGTAACTACTCCCAAATTATCGAGATGTTACAGTCTCCCCCCCTTAATAAAATTTCGTTCTCAAAATTCTCGTTGGTTAGTTCAAGTCAATCAGGGAGACACACTTTTTTCAAAGAATTAGATTTATTAAACTCACATTTAACTCTATTTCAACAAAATGAATTTGTAATTCCCATGACAACATCCCACACTCTCCAAAACATTCCATATCATCAATTTCCATTATTCCCACAAGTTTGAGTCTACTACATATTCTATCTGACTTGATACACTAGCACATCTCTCCAATCCATCACCTCAATTGGACCACTTTATGACCACTAATACCTTAACCAGCTTAAAGAACATCATCAATCATATTACATACAACAACAAGGTTCTCCTATTACAATATCATACTCCAACCGTTCCCCAATGCTATCTCACGTTCTCATTGCACTTCCGTTTGGTACTATCTCGACCACATATCAACCTAAAGGTAAGCTCAAAATTTAGAGGTATTCAATCTTAAAGATAAACTGATTCGCAGCACAAAGCTCAACGTAAATGCAGCTAACTTCAAATACAACTGGTAGTGATAGGAGTGGAGCCATCCTCTTGCATGACGAGAAACTAATACTCGGTAACGTGACCGAGACCTGACACATACTTACGAAGCATAGGAACATGGAAACGATACTGCATACTCAATCAAGAATTCAAAACCAATATCCTTTAGTCTGAATTTTCCAACTGATTCTTGACCAAGTGGTTAAGCATTCTTCTGTCGATGTACCACTTGAATAGCACCCAGAAGGGTGTGGTTAAGCATTCTTCTGGCTAGCATAATAGGACATCTCATGTTTTTGTCGATGTACCACTTGACTAGCACCCAGAAGGGTCTCATCCCTTCAATCGGTCAACAACCAACCCTAGGGCGTATGGTCCGCAATTAGTATCGAGCGTAGTCATAGCAACCACTATCCTTACAACAGAATCTAAAGGGTCCTAGTTTCCGTTACGACATACTTAATGTTACACTAGGTTACCCCATTTTCCGTAACCCAACAGTTACTTAGACATACAACTAACTTCGGTCCTGTCCATACACCTAGGTATCTCCCGCAACAACAATGTTAGAGGAGTTTTCTTATTTCTAATTCACTTTATCACGGATGCTCCACGGCCCAAAACGTCTGTTACCACCTTTGCTTTACCCTATTTATTACAAAATCTCACAGCCTTAGTCTTTCGTCACGCCAACCCAGTGTCCCCTGTACTCCACTCCACTTGTAAGAACTAAACACCTATGCCCTATCTAGGTAGTGATGCCAAATCTCCAAGTAGCATAACCACTGTAAGCTCCAAGTCCACAATTCCGTAATAGTCCTTCAGTTAATTCCCATCACAGATCTCTCTTGGGGTCAAGCTTATCATAAATACATTTGGTTCAGTGCCCTATCTATTAAGCTCCATCTAGAACTTGAAACTTCGTATTAGTGTTCCAATTTATCCATCCAGATTCAATTAAACTTAGGGTTGCTGCCCTAAACCTCCATGGAATGCAAATCCCTTAAAACCTCAATTTGCCTTCACACCCTATCATATTACGTATCACTCATCTGAATATGTACAGACAGTTTAACTGTCAACTACACACAAGCTACCGCATTACCCAACCTTCAGTTTTCTGTCTCAGTACACCATGTACACATCTCGGTACCTACGTATCTACCATTTACCATCGGACTCCTATAGGCACATTCCTACCATGTGGGACCTTTCCATTCCACTCTTGGAAAAATCTAATCATAGACCTCTAACTCACATTCTACCACGACCTCACCTTTCATGAAATTGACGCAAGCCTTTTGTAGGGTGTTGGTAACGCCTGGCGAGACCAAGGGAGCTCCAAACCTCTATCTCTATCGCTGAACCCGATCAATCCATAAATACTGCGAAGGCGTCAGTCAGCCCAAATGGCATGGTCACAAACTTATAGCGGTCGTATGAGTACTACAAGCAATCGTTAGAAAACACCTCGGAGTTAGCCCAACAAATCATCTACTCGAGAGGAAGAACATTTATGCCTCAAGGCTACCAGGTTCAATTGCAGGGTCAATCCTTACTAAGGTAATCTCCCTGGTAAATCTTCAAGAAAGTCATGAGTATCCTTCACTCATTCACAACCGGGGGAGGAATCCAGTCATACACGCCCTTATCATGAACAACGTGGGCTCTAAATGTAGCTTTAAAAGTTCCCTTAATCACTTCCCTTAGACAAGGTGCGTGTTATCCCTAATTCGTATCACTAATAGACAATGGTTAGGGACCCAACAAATCCACCACAAGTTAGGTGTCCGGTCCACTCGGTCTTAGCGAAAACAATCCGCAACCAAATGTCCATTGCAGGCCAACCCTGTGACTTTTCAGGTTCATACTATTCATCACATCAGGTCACTAGGATACTCTTTACTAATAGCAATAACTACTTGATTCCTAAGGATCCCAAGGCTCATAAGTTTACTAAATACATCTCATTACATAATACCTTCAAACATTGTACATGATATTTCTCACACAATTCCCATCCTTACAAAACTCATAATTTACAACCATACATTTACATTACAACCCCTTAATAATCATACTAACTAGAACTCCCCTCATCACCCCTGGCAACCGAGGTAGCTTCATCTGCCAAGTAAGCTAAGTCCTCATTGCTAGCTAAGCTGGAGCTAGATTCAACAGGTCCATCTGGTGATTGTGACGGTTCCCTCACGTTGGCTTGGACTAACTGGGTGCCAGGTAGTGCTTCAATCTTGGGCACGTCCAGTACCAGCCCCTGGTAGGACTCTCAAATGGCAGCTTGTTGCCTCACAGCCCTAGCAAAAGTATCATAATAGGAACAAAGGTTCAAATCATTCATCATTACTTCAGTCAGTCGCCTCCACATGTCATTCATGTGCTCAAGGGCGAACAGGACTTATCTCTTTGACAATCCCCAAAAGGTCTGGATCGTCTCTTGAAATAACTCATCAAGCCAATATATATAACTCACTACGTATTCCTTTTCGTCTTGCCCGTCTCCCCATCCAAAAGAGAACTCTTGTTCCCACCGACACTATAAATGATCCACTACTGGGAGATCATTCGGATTGGGTAAGGGTACACCGGGATCTAGTCCTCCGAATTCCATTGGGAACACTCAAAATCTGCATACTGCACCAAATATCAAACAAATATATTAAAGTTAAACCAACCTCTTACCCAAACACCTAGGGGCAGGCACAAGTCCTAAATAAATCTCATTCATACCACCTCACAGTCCCATCCTAACGTGCACTTATCACCCATGCGCGAATATAAATTGGGATACAGTCTCTCACACAAATAAGCAAACTCAACTTAATGCAACCTGACCCTTTCGATTCACCTAGACCTTCCTAACTCTACCCGACAACCTTAGTGTACAGGAACTTATCCCGCAAAACTGACTCAAACTATGCTCTGATACAAAAAATGTAAGCACCCCCGCTCGGATATCCCAACCACCTGGACTACCTGAATGGGAGCGCCTATCGAAGGAGAAAGAATGAAACACAAGACATAAACTACCCTGGCATGCATACACAAAAATTAAAATAACAGAAGCTAAGCTATACACATGCATGCACTATGGGTACTCTGCTAGCACAACGGTCACATGTTAAATAAATGTATACAAACTCCTGTGTCGACATACATGAGATACGAGGAATGACCTTAAATAGTAAATAATAATAGGATAAATCCCTTTCGAACATCAGAGTCAACTAGGGCTAACGGCAGAATGATGAGCACTGATGGAACTGCCTATACACCATACCGACTCTGCCGCTAGATGTTGTCTCCCTTACTCTTGACCCACGCTGCCACTACCTGGAATGATGGAAAGCAAAGTGAGTCGAGAGACTCAACAAGCATAAAGAAAGGAAGGCTGTAGGCTGAACATATCTAGTAAACTCTCCCCAAAACACCAACCCCCAAGCACACACAAGCCATGAGATGCCCAACATAGTATAAAAGCGTAAATAAAAGCATGTATTAGTTCTTGGGGCCCACACACGACACCCAAGTCCCATACCAACTTGTCGCTGTCCTAAAAGGCAACATATAACTCCAACAAATCTATGCGCGCCGTCCCGAGTTGGTGCTCCCTTCACCTGAGTGCTCTTGTTGGTCCACCCGACACCTGAGCTATAGAATAATCGAGTCGTAGCCTCCCTCGAAATGGTCCTCCCATTTGAAACCTGTGAACTGTCAGTAACTTTGCAATGCACATAAAAATGCAATGGCATAGTGAGCATCAATGTGATACACTGGCACCCATACATCCAGGCATCAGGCCATGCTCCGCCCACAAAGTGAACCACACTCGATGCATATGCCCATGCCAGATGCAATCTAACCAGGCTAGAATGTTCGTGTCCAAGCATACTGTAATACCCGAAAATGATTTGAGGATATAATGGTATTTAATGAAGGGCATAAATGAAATTTTTGGAAAAATGAGGCTTTAGGGTACACTATTGCAATTTTAGGAGATCGAATTAGCTAGAGGGAGTACCCCAGACCCTAGATGATTAAGGAAAATGGTATATTAAGGATGAAAAATACAAGTCATGATTTTAGGAATAAAAGGAAATGGGATCGAGAACATTTTTCGATACAGTTGTCGACCAAGCTAAGAAAATTGAATCGATGTAGGAAACATCCGAAAATTCAATGAAGCATGCTAAGGACCAAGATTTTACATTTAGAACAACCCTTGAGCGATTTCAGGTTAAAACGAAAGAATTTAAGGTCCAAATAAGCAACCGGGCCTAAGTGTTGTTTTCTAATTTTGCCCGAAGGAGGTCAAAACGATAGATTTTTGGGAATTTCAAAGGTGAAAGTACAAAAATTTTGGGCCTTAGTGATGGTGTTGGAAAGATCATGAGTATCATGGAAGGGGCAAAATGAGATTGGAGGAAGTAGGGGGTAAAATCCAAAAAAAAACAAAAATTGCAATGTGAACGTGAAAGGAAAGACGGTTGCTGCACTGCCACCGCATGTGGCCATCGTTTCCGGAGATGGTATGGCCGAGGGTAGTTTGGGGGAGGTTGTATACGGCGGTATGAGGCTTGGGGACCAAGCCATGGCCGTTGATTGGCCGAATGATGGTCGGTTTTTGGGTATAAATAGTGGCCGAAAACTTTAAGATTTTGGCATCAAATTTGTCGAGTTTGAGAACGAATCGAAGGTAAGGGATAGAGGGCTTTTGCTCCTTGTTGTGTGCCAATCATTTCTAGAGCATTTGGGAAGCAAATGAGTACGTTTGGAGGCAATTCGAAGCTTGGCCGGAAGCAGGAGGCGGACAGCCTAGGGCTGCCTCTAAATCGACTTTTAGAGGCTTTTTCGGTGGTGTTTCGGCCTGAAATCGGTGGCATTGTGATTGACTTTGAGTGGGCTTCAAGGGGTACCCTTTTCGTGGCCATCGGAGCATTTGTCGGCAGCCGAAAAAATGAGGAAAACGGTGGCGCGTGGCTGCACGCACTAGCTTTCACACGCAGACATGCGCTGAGGACGTGAGGGCAGGTGGATAGGGGTTTTTCGGTAATTTTGATTCCAAAATTTTTATTTATTTATTTCAGAATTTATCATGTTGAAATATTTGAGAAAATGGTTGAGGAAATAATTATTTTTGAATTATTGAGGTGAAAATTGGGAGAAAATAAAGGAAATTATGGAAAAATTGAGAAAAATAGATTTTAATGCTTCCTTAATTAAATATGATGTTTAGGGAATATTGTGGCTCGAGGTTGAGAATTAAGCACAAGTATTTGTGATTTGACATGCAAATCAAAGTCGTGCACGAGGATTGAGGCGATTCGAATACGTCGAGATAAGTGTTCTACCTGAAAACTTGGTTTTAAGTTGTGAGTTGTTCGCTACCAAAACTTGATTTACTGTGGGTATCTTACCCTAAAACTTGGTGTTTGCTCTATAAAAACGTGTTGAGATTTCATCTAAAATGGTTTTGTTGCATGTAAACAGTAACCGGTAATGATTGGTTTTATGAAGGAGGTTCGTCCCTAAACGTTTTGTACTTATGCATTGCATTTTATTAAAGTGTTGTTTATATGATGTATTGAATTGTGAAATGTGACATTGTCTTGCGTTTTGTGTGTTCGTATGGAATGTCAGCCTAAGATATTGTCTAGATAGTGTAGCCATAATTCTCCAAGGGCGTGACGGAATAATAGGGGTATCTTATGCTGATGTGCATGTCGGGATAGCCACCTTGGTTGTCGTGACAGACCGTCTGGTCAAGGAAGTTGCACTAGGATGACTAGGTGGTTCGTACCGTGTTCTTCATGTGGGATGTCAGCCTAGGATGTTGTCTGGATAGTGTAGCCATAATTCTCCAAGGGCATGACAGAATAATAGGGATATCTTGTGCTAGTGAGTATGCTGGGATAGCCACCATAGTTTTCGTGCCAGACCGTTTGGTCAAGGAAGTTGCACTAGGATGACTAAGTGGTCCATGTGAAATTTTAGAGTTGGGATTGTATGGTGGTTCCTAGACGCTTAGAGTGGGAACGTAATCTCCGACGTAAATGTGGTGAGCCAAGTTCCTATGTTGATGTGACCTTCTTAGGCCGAGAGTTCGTAACGATTGTTCTCGAGATATTGGAAAGATGCGTTGACTTGCCCATTTTAAGCTAGAATTGCCTCGTGTCAATGTGTCGGTATGGTGGCATAGCTTTTAGAGAGATTGCTCTTTTCTCGTGGTAGGGTTAAGCACTTGGGATTCTCTTGGCCTAGGGCTTATCAAGTGTATTGGTTTATTTCATGTCTTGCATTCATTCATGAAAAATGTATTTTTGAACTCTCACTTAGATGATTCATCATCTAATATGGACTTTGTCCCTAGAATATTCAAACGTTCATGAAAGCAGCGGTGTGAAGAAAAAGGGAATTGCCGAGAACTGACGGCGAGTAATGGATAGTTTATATTATGTCGTATTCAGTTATGTATTTATTTTGATGACATCATGTAAACGTTGGTTCGGCTTTATATTATAAATAAAGTGGTTTTGATTGTGTCTATTGAGGTTTTGATCTAGCTTCCGCATTTAAGATGATGTACCTGTCTCAGTTTATTGATGGTTCATAGTTGATATACTGAGAAGGTGTAACGGGATCTTCGGGGATCAATTTTGTGTTGAGTTTTCGTTGATTGGAAAAAAAATATCCCTGGAATCTTACGTTACGTATTGCCCCAGGAAGACGGGGTGTTACACATACTCAATAAATGAATACCCCAACATGCATCTCGTACCCATGTGCAGATCAAACCATGAACGGTAATACAACATACCGAATCATGCAGTTTATCACATAATAGCAGAGGTAGTCAATAGTGTTTGGCACCGGTCAACGGTCACTGACTAGGAGTGTCCACCTGACGGTCCACTTCATGGTCATACAATAGTCTACTCCAACATCACTAAATAACCGACCCCTACCTCACTGCTCAATAGCGCTAGCCGACCCACACCTAAGAAATCCATAAATAAACCCGTACCTCTAAGAACCTAGTCCCCAAGTTGGGTTCGGCATCATTCCGAAAGAAATGGGGGCCATACACAATACCCCGTAGGCACACAACATATAAAACCCCAACGAGTCTCATATTTAATTTAAATTAATTCATGCTAATAAAATCCTCAATTCGTATAATTAATATGCAAAACCGAAACGAATTAAGAAAAGACGTGAGGTTCATAAAATGGAAAGAGCTCACAAAGGTAGAAAGGAGGTTGCCTCTATTTAGTAGATTTTAGTGTTTTTACACCCACACACCACTATTTTAATACATGCTGTAAATTAACATGATCTTCCAAAATTAACCAAATAGCACCCAAAATTAAATTTTAACCATATAGAATTATTAATACTCATTTCTTCACTCACCTGGTTAATTAAACTTAGATTAAACCAAGTTTAATCTTCAATTTCTCCTCAAAATGGCCTCTGCACGCTGCTTCTTCTTCTCCCTATCTTCCCCTCAATTGCTGCTCGATTCCCTGGCCAAACGCACATTGAAGTCGGTGATTAAAAAGCAAAAGAAATGGGCCACCAGAAGCTTTCGCGTGGCAGCCAGCTAGTGCCACTGCCTAGCCCCAAAACGACGTCGTTTTGGGGCTAGGTTTGCTGAAAATCAGCAATTTTGCTCCTCAGCATACACTAATTACAAGCCTCAAACCCGTGCTCGCTACCCCTGCACACGCGCGCACAACCAGCTGAACTAGCTGCCTCCTTCAATATATTTTTTCACCCAATTAATTTTAATGTAATCACAACACAGTTTTCAAAAATTACATAAAGACCCCATAACTTTCGAAAATTATCACGTTCACCCCATTTATTAATATATCTTATATCCCAAATTTTTCAACACTTGTCCATCTCTTTAACACCAAATAAATTAATATTCCTCTTAAACCCACAAATATATGATAATCACCTTATACGCAATAATTAATAATTATCAAGTGTTTACTAAATTATTCAATTCCAATAAATCAAAAAATGCTTCAAATGCAAAAGTTAATAACTAGTAACTACTCCCAAATTATTGGGATGTTACATGGTACTTAGCAAAATGCATGATGAATTGAATTATGAATGGAATGTATGTAATGTAGCCCATGCATTTCAATTCTGCTACTTTGAAATCTAAACGTTTTGAGGAACGATGATGTATAACCTTATAGTTAATAACGATGTATAACCCCATTTAGGGTTAATGTTAGTCGAGGATTTATGTTATATGTTAATGTTAGTTAAAATTTATGTTCCATTGATGAATAGCCTTGTATTAAGGATTAAGTTCAAGAAACGATGAAATAAAGAATTGATTTATGATTAAAGTAAGATGACAGGTTCAATTCTAACTTCTGCGTTTGATGTATATGATGATTCTCTTTCAAGATAAAATGATTGAAAATTCTGGGATGGATGCGAGGAATGATGTGATTTAGTATTAGTTTGAAAGAAAAAAATTTATTATCTCAGAATTATTCCAAGTCATGACGCGCCCAAAAAAGCAAGGTCTTAAGGCAATCCATTCCAATTCAAGACATCAATTTTGACTTTTCAACTCCCTTTTTCTTGATTTTTCTACTTCATTCCATTTGACTTTTCAAAATTTCATTACTTTTCAATTTTGTACAATCACACCTACACTTATACCTTCTCAACAATTTACTTTTACATAGTTTTGCTTAGAATTTCAACCTCTTACCATGGCTATTCCCATAAATTTTTCATCTTGACTTCTCACACACACAAAACCCCATCCATTTTAACCATTTCACGCTCATAAAATGATTTCAACATTTAGTTCAAATATTGCCAATTAGGACACACATAATATAAGGCCACATTACCTAGACCCATTTTATGGGCCGTTATGATAGCAACACAACTTCACACTTAAATGCTTTAAGAAGTCTTGAGACCTTTAACTTTGAATGCTCATAGAGAGCTAAATAAGTAGCTCTTTAATGCTGGTGGTTTAAGTGCCTAATAAACACATTATTTTAAAATTCCAGATCTTGGAAACAAACTTTCATTGATTAGTTTGAATTTTTGAAATCCTTCAAGGTGCTTTTCAATTTGGAAAAAAAAAAAAAAAAACTCTATTCCAACTTTGTAAGAAAAAGCTTAGGTTAAAAAATGGTTAGTTAAATAACATCAATCCATTCACAATTAATGACATACACAAGAGAAAAAGAACAATTTGGTGGTCATAGGGGCCACGTGTGAGTTGGTAGCCCACAATTAAAATTAATTTTTTATATTAATTTTTAATATAACAAATTAATAATTAATAATAAATTAGTCAAAAAAATTACAGCCCACTCCAAAATCTATGATATACAATTCTACATCTTAAAAAAAAATTTCAACCTTCTCTTACATAAATTTCTAAATTCGTCCTTGGCTGGTCGACTAAACCTTTTAAAAAAATAAATAAATAAGTGTACTTAAAACATTTTATAGGTAGAAAAGAATAAATGAGATTGAAATCATTAAGTACTTTTATAAATATGGAAAAGGTACAATTCTAGTGGATTTAAAAAAATAAGAAATTTTTGTTTGATCATGTCAATTTAATGGATCAAACAAAATAATTTATTTTTCATGAAAGATGACTTGAAAATTGAAAAAACTGAGAATTTTACTATCATAAAAAATTATTGAATTACACCCTAGTGGTTAACAAGTCTATTAACTTTGTATAATCTAATGGCACCTCACACTTAAGAAGGAGGTGAATTGGGTGTTTATAAATTTTAAAAATTTGTAGAGGATTTAAATTAGATAAATATGAAAATAGTGAAATATAAACAAGAAATAATTAATCAAAGTATATTAGAGATAGAAGGAATTTAGAGTGATTCAACTCAACTATACTTCATTACTCTAGCTTTCCATTGGAGATTTTAAAATTCACTATAACCTCATATTTTACCAAGTATGTATTCTAACAAAACTACTAGAAATTTACAACCTCTTACTTATACCCAAATAAGCCCTTTAGCACTATCACTAGGAAATATAACACAATATACAAATAGAATAATATAAGAGTTGACATTTTTAGCTACAAAGATTTCTCAAAAAATTACAACAAGATTTAAATAAGATGATACAAAAGATAAATAGTCTTGATTGAGAGAAATATTGAAAGTACAAGTACTAGTGAGAAAAATAAAATTTCTTGTAAGCTTTTATCACTTCATTCGCCTCTCTAGTGCATTCTTGGGTTAGTATTTATAGGCTTATCATGTTCTTTGATTTAATTAGTTGTTGTAGGAGCCATTGGAAATATTTAATGCCTATAAAAATTAGCTATTTAAAACTGTTGAAGAAGAAACGGTCAATAGTTTACCAAATCAGTTGAATGTTTTCTTTAAGAAATCTGAAGGACACTCATGGATTTGGGTAAACGGTCGACTGTTTTGACAACAGGTCGACAACATTTTTTGAACTTACATAAAAACAATCGAGACTTGAAATTTACCCTATTAACAGTTCAACAAAACTATCAATTGTTTTTGTTAAAAAGCCAAAAATGCTCAACAGTTTTAACAAATAAGTTAATAATTTTGCCTTGATTCTATAGCCCAAAATACAAAGGTACAAAACGATTGATAGTTTCACTAACATGGTCGACAATTTTGCATTTAAAAAGAGTGTTTATGATTTGAAAAATATTTTGACACTCAAAACACATTTGGTTTCATCCATCTATCTTTCAATAATATTTCTCATTTGATGATGATGATGATGATGATGTCCACATTTAAATATAATTGTTGCTGTTGAAATACAATAATAAATTTATTTGACTAGAAATATTATCGTCAAGTCACATGAGTGTGCAAGAAAGAAAATAGTTAGAGCCTCTAATGTTAAAATCGGGATTTTAAGTGGGATCGAAAAAGTGTCTATAAAATCGGATCGTAAAATCGTAAGATTTTAGAGATAATTAAAAATACCCTTCAATTTTTGTAAATATATGTTTATAATAACATAATTTTGTAGAAAATGAATTAATATCTTTTAATAACCTGATTATTCCTTATTATAATTCAAAAGATGATACTTCCAAAATATAGCTCAAAAACTAGTAAGTTGGTATAGGCAATTTAAAGACAAAATATAGGTAATTTAAAGGAAAAATATAACTTAAAATTCTTTAGAGGATTCTTTCAATGTCTTCCATGAGATTTATGTTGCATTTTTTTCTTGATTTAACATTGATTAAATGAAGTAAAATCCCGATTGGAGGTTTGGTGGTCCATTAATTAATTACTTGTTTGTCTTGTTTTACTTATGCAATCAATGTTAAATCAAGCAAAAATTATAATTTAAATCAAGTAAATTGGAACTTATGCAATTGATGTTAGATGTTATGTGACATTGGAACTTATGCAATCAATGTTAAATCAAGTCCCAATTTAGAGGCAAAATATAACAATTCATTGCATAAGTTCCAACGTTAGATGCTATGTGACATTGAGACGTTGGAAGAATCCTCTAAATTGCAACTTAAATCAATGAGGGTCTTTGAATCGTAAAATCGTTTAGGGATTTCTAAAGCGTAAAATCGTAAAATCGTATATATAAAATCGAGATTTTATAGGATTTTATCCCAAATTGGATTTTACATGGGATTTGAATTGTTTAGGAGTCTTCGAATCATAAAATCGTAAAATCGTACGCATAAAATCGAGATTTTAACAACAATGGTTAGAGGACACGAAAGGGTTCACGCGCAACCACTCTGATAGTTAAGTTAGACACTGCAAATGATGAATGTTGTATTAAAAACAGTATCACAGACATATCTTTTTTGGAATAAGTGTTTGCCTACTTATAGAGAGGAATAGAGTAATCCTAAATAGTCAAATATTAGAATTTTTATGAATAACGTCTATCTTGACATTTTCTAATTCTGTTAGGATTAGAATTCTTACAGATAACATTTATCTTGACTTTTTCTAATCGTGCTAGGGTTAGGATTCTTATAAATCACATCTATCTTAATCTTTCTTAATCTTGTTAAGATTAAGATTCATATAAATAACATTTATCCCCATATTTTGAATTTTTTTAGAATTAGAATTCTTTATGAATAATTGTTTATTCTTTTCATAGAATATTTGGAGGGATTTTTAAATGTCGGAGTTATTTAGTTTGTGCATTGTGTATGACCCCTCCATTTATAAGAAAATTTACACATTTTAGCCCAAATAGGGCTTTTGGGTTTTTTGGTCTTTTAATAGGCTTTTGCCTATAACATAACAATTGTTACCTACTCTTTCATTTAAATTTCTCGAATGGAAGAGTAGATTCATGGCCTATCCTTATTTTTCTTTCATTTTGATAGTTGGTATTGATCTTAGATTATTCTTATGTTCTTGTATTTTTTATTTTAAACACCTACGTGTGTTTGAGGCGAGTCATTCATCCATCGACACAAATGACCCCTAAACATCTTAATAGGTCTTTGCTATCCGCATGTGTTTAGGGTGAGTCCATCCGCCGACGCTAGTCTACTTTTTATGGCCTCCCAAATTTTGAATCTTGCTACATTGCCTACTTTTTACATTTTCATGCATTATCTTCTCTTTCAATTGATTTGATTTGGCTACTTGCGGCTTGAAATCGTATGAGAGCCATTGTGGTACTCATAGACTTTTTGGATATGTTTCGCTAACAGGTCCAATTGTTATTGTCGAGAGACAACAATAATTTTATTTGACTGAAAATGTTGTCGTTTAGTCACTTGAGCCTATAAGAAAGAAAATGGTTAGAGGACGCAAGAGGATCCTTGCGCAAACTCTCTGATACTTAAATCAGATACTAAAAATGATGAAAGCTGCATTGAAACTAATATTAGTGATGTACTTTTTCTATAATGAGTGCATGCCTATTTATAGAGGGGTATAGAGTAATCCTAAGCAGTCAAAGATTAAGATTCTCAAAGATAACTTCTATCTTGATCTTTCCTAATCTTGTTAAGATTAAGATTCTTACAAATAACGTCTATCTTAATATTTTTTAATCCTAACATTCTTGTAAATGACATTTATCCCCATATTCTAAAAATCTTTTTACAATTAAATTTTTTTATGAATAATTGTTTACCTTTTTCGTAGAATCTTTGCAGGAATTTTCAAATGTCAGAGTTATTTACTTAGCGCATTGTGTGGGACTCCCCCGTTACAAGGAAATTTACTCCTTTTAACCCAAAGAGTTATTTTGAACTTTTAAATTTTTTTGATCTTTTAATGAGTTTTTGTGTATGATACAACAAGAACATTAGACTTGACCTATTAGAACAACCACGGTAATTCTATTTGTATATTAATTTTAATATTTGTATATAAAATTATAGATACTTATTTAAAGAACTGGTAACACTTCTTCATTAATTTTTAAAGTGTTTGTGGTTTTTAAAAAATAAATAATAAACTTATGAAGAAGTGCTTTTAATATTTTAAAAATATTCTTATAATTTTATGAATATCAAAATTAAATATAAACCATTACTGTATAAATAACATTGCCAAATAAAAGAACAATGACTGCGTCACGGCGTGCAGAGGTTGACGTAGAAAGAAGGTGTTTGGTGGCTCCATTTTCCACTGGAGACCCGGTTAGAGGCACCATTTTCTCGGGGAGAAAACGTGGCGTTGAATGATGACAATTGAAAGGTGTAAGTTCAGTTGTTCGAGCGGATTTGCCGTCGGCGGCTGTTATAAATCAGGGGCAATGTTTTCAGATGAGTGGGTTCTGGTTTGCCGTCCTAGTTCGAGGATTCCGAGCAAAGTGGTGGTGCAGTGGCTAAATTAACTTTGTTATTTTCAAGAGAATTAACTGAACTTCTATAGGTGAATTAATCTATTTTGCCAACTGATGTATATAGAAGTTTATTGCGAGGGTCAAAAAGATCAAATTATGCTCACCTAAATTATAAATTTTTAAAATTTGTTATTGCTTACTACTCTCTCCTCTCTCTTTTTTTATAGCCGTCGATACGATACAATCACCCGCTATCATTGCCTCATTGTCTCACCTTACTGTCGTTGTCTCACCAACTGCTGTTGCATCCTTCCTTTACCAAGGATATAGTAGCGGTAGATGAGGTGATAGCAACGAGGTGGCAAGGTAAAGGCAGCGGCGGTCGACGGTTATATCGACGGCCATGAAACACTACAAGAGTTTTGACTTTTTTCGACGGTGAGAAAACGACCGAAAAAAGTTGAAAAATCGCCGGTAAAATTTTTACCGGCGGTTTTAATAACCGCTGGAAATATCTCCATCGGAAATTCTCGTCGGCGCTTAAAAATCGCTGGAAAATATCTTTTACCGGCGGTTTTATAAACCGCCGGTAAAAAATAATAATATCGGCGATTTTTCCAAATTGCCTGAAATTTCAAAACCGCTGGTAAAAGTAAACCATCGAAAAAAAAAATTTTAAAAACCTGTATATATTCAGTATAAAAAAAATATAAACCTATATTGTAACAAAAAAACCACGGCAAAACACATAGCAATTTGAACTCAGTAAAATGAAATGCAAAGCATACATAGCAAGCAGATAGTACTAAAACTAGAAACAGGCTGCCGATGCAATAAAATCAAAGCCAAAAGAATTAGGAACTACAGTGAAGTTCAATAGTGATGATAATAATTACCTCCATCCTCTGGGATGTCTGAAGTCCACAAGGTCAGGTTATTCCTAAGAAGTTGCATAATTAAAGTGCTGTCATTCAGAGTATCCAACTCTGAGATGGCCTCATCAAAAGCTTGCTTTGCAAGATGATAAGCCTTGACAGAAGCAGCTCCTACATCAAATAAGACATTGACCAATTTGTATAGATTTCAATTAAATAGAATGCACTGCTAACCTCTCAAGTTTCTGATAAATTCAGGGCCAAGCCCAACCGGATGGGATGTGTTGGAGGCAAATCAGCCTTTGCTGCAGCAGTAGCTGCCTGCAAGAACATTTAGTTAGAGAACATGAGAGAGAGAGAGAGAGAGAGCAGCATTTTTCATGCCATGTCATTCAACCACTTTTAGCATTTTATAAGTAAAAAAGAAAGAGCGGGGGGATTAGTTATGAATGAAATAATACCATGCGCACATACATTTCCAATTCAAACAGAGGAAAATGTATAAAATTAGGGGCACTCTGTGAAGAGCTAGAATCAGGTGATTTAATTTTATAAAACAGGATATAACAGTCCTAATCAGCAGAGCTTCTCACTTATCAAATCCAATCTAAACTAAGTTCATCTTTATTGTCATCATTCAGCATGAAAATAAGTGAACTTGGTCCCCAACATTATTTGAGGAATTATGGGCTCACAAAGTGGATGATTTTGCTCTTAATCACTATCTTGTTTACCAAAGTAACTAAAGTTAAAGATACAATTTTAGGCACTTGATACTCTTCCAAATTCCTTTTCCAACTTTTTTTTCTTTTCTTTAAGTTGGAGACATCTAGAACTGATGTCTTAAAAGACTGTTATCCTATATTTTGGCCCACAAGGTTAGAAATTGCCCTCGATGTCATGCACTGACTTAATTAGGGTTGGTGGTATGAGACCAAAACTTTTAAAATGGATGGCAATGCATAGCCAAGAAAAGTGATTAAATCACCTTTTTTTTTTTTGGGGGGGGGGGTGTTCATTTATGTGGAGTTAGAGAGGATAGGTTAATTATCTTTAAATATCATCTCTTAAGTAATGCTGAAAAGGTGAAGAATCCTCAACAGAAATTTACATCAACACTAGTAGTGGAGCTGAAGCAACCCAAAAACTTCATCTAAACAGAAAGCAAAACAGCCAGTCTGCTACATAGACACAATACCCACAATGCTTGATTTCATACTTATTAATGAAAAGTCCAAAAATAAATGACTACTCTTTAATGTCCTTTTGAGTAGGCTGAGCATGGCATTGAACTAGTTACATTCCCTTCAATCTAATGATTCATTAATACATACTTGTGTTTCAAGTGTTTCAGGGCACTTTTCATACTGAATGGTAAACAGGTGATAATGCCAATAATAACCATAACAACAATCATAAGTTCTTAACAAATAAGTATTAACAGAAGTAATACTACTTTAGGTCTAACCAAGACAACACAATTTCAACCACTTCAACATTTAATAAAGTCTAATAGTTTACCTAGTTCATAGAAAATCAATGGCAATGAATGTCCACAGAATCGAGAGAACATGTGCATAAAAAATTAGCACATGTTTGAGGAGAGATAAACATCTCAAATCAACCATAAGCTTACAATTTTCTTTAAACAAGATCAAAATAAAACAGTTTGCCGGCTGAGGCTCAAAATTACAGAACAAACATATCTTAGATAAGTTTGCACTCACGCACAATCATGAACATCTCAGATCGAGGAAAACTACTAAAGAGCACAACCTTTGAATGAATTTAGTGATAATCAATTCTAATATATCATCAATTCATTTACCCTTAATAGTTACTGTTTCATCATGTAACTATTGACAAGTCAAAGCCATCTGATTGTAATAAACGAAGAATAATCCAACCACTAATCAAATTTTCCTAATCAATCAATAGACTAATTAATCTGGTTTACCCACCAGTAATGACACCAAAAAAAAAAAAAATAGTAGTAGTTGTTACCATACCAAATGGAGCAGTAGGTAGCAGCGATCGAGTGAGACGAGAGCAAGGGCGGCGAGTGAGCAAGAGTGATCGAGAGGCAGTCAGGTAGCGAGGGCGAGCGCGACTGAGAGTGAGCAAGCGAGGGCGAGAGCGACTGAGAGTGAGCGAGCGAGCGAGGGCGAGCGAAATTCAGCGACGAGAGCGAGCGAGAGAGACACAGCGAGGCGCGAGTGAGGGCGAGAGCGACTAAGAGTGAGCGAGCGAGATTCAGCGAGGAGAGCGAGCGAGAGAGACACAGCGAGGCGCGAGCGAGAGGAATTTTGGGGGTTAGGGTTTGCAGAGGGAAATTTTGGAAGAGAAAGTGTAAGGGGAAAATTTGGGCGTGGGCGGGGGGATTTTGGGAATTTATATACAAGTCATATCCCCGACGGTTTTAAAACCGCCGGGGATAGGTTTATATCCCCAGCGGTTTCAAAACCGCCGGGGATGTGTCTAAATCATCAACGGTTTATCTAAACCGTCGAGATATCTATATTATATCCAGCGGTTTTCAAAATCGTCGGTTATTGTGTTAAATCCCCTGCAGTTTAGAAAACCATCGGGAAATGTAGTGTTTTCACGACGGTTTCTTAAACTGTCGGAAAAATTTCGCCGGCAATACTAGTTTTTCTTGTAGTGAAAGGGGAGAAAAGAGAGGGCAGCAAGTAATAACAGATTTTGCAAACTTATAACTTGGTCTAGGATATTTTGGTCTTTTTAACACCCATCGATAAGTCCATCTGTCAGGCAAAATAGTACTGTTCAATATATCTAAACGATTAATGTTAAGAGTCATAATGGGGTATTATTAATCATGTGTTACATTTTTATTAGAAAAAGTGTTAAAACAAATAATAACACATGATCTTTATGGCATCAATAATGACTTTTAACATTATTCTATTTAAATTGCTTCCAACAATATTTATAATTTGTTAATTTAAATTCAACAGTGTAAACGTATTAAATTAAATTAAGCTTTATATTTGATTCAAAGATCAAATTAACCGTCATACTCTTTAACGCATTCGACCGAAGCTTCTTGCTGTGTGATGGAGGGACAGGCAACGGGGCAATTATTATTAGAGGCCAATGGCTTACCAAGTGTCAGTGTCACCATCATCAATGGAGAAATTGCCTCCCCAACAAATCCAAACTACGAATTGTCCGTCCCTCAAAAGTCTAATAGAAACGTGGAGTGCATTCAGACTCCGTCCTTCCTTCCTTCCTTCCTTCCTTATGTTCCAGAACCTTAGAAATAATTTAATTTTATAATTTTTTAGTGTTAAAGTTCCAGAACGATCCTCAAGAGAAAATGTAGCTGTAAAATTCCAAAGTCACGTTTAGACTGCAGAATTTTTTATAAACGGGTTCGCAGAGGGCAGCCCTCGAACGGTCTATTTCTAGGCTTTCATTTGTCACGTTTGAATGGTCGTCTTTATGAGGTCTCTAATACTCGTATTCTCGATTATATAAAGAAAGATAAATCGTTTTAATTTATACTTTTAATTTTGTCCAGAGTGAGGGAGTGGCTAAATTAATTTTTTTTTTATTTTCAAAAGAATTAACTGAACTCTTATAGGTGATATATTTAAACGCGTCCAAGAATATTTGTAATTTGTTAGTTTAAATATAACAGTGTAAAGGTATTAAATTAAATTAAGCTTCATAATATTTGATTCAAAGATCAAATTAAGCGTCATGAACACATTCAACTGAAGCTTATTGCCGTGTGATGGAGAGACAGACAGGTAATGGGGCAATTAATATTATAGGCCAATGGCTTGCCAAGTGTCAGTGTCACCATCATAAATGGAGAAAAATTGCGCCCCCCCCAACAAATCCAAACTGCCAATTGTCCGTCCGTCAAAAGTCTTACAGAAACGTGGAGTGAGCACCAAGAAAACATTTATACTCCACCCACCCTTCCTTTCTTTCTTCCTTCCTTCCTTCCTTATGATCCGCAAAGAACATTTTAAAGTCTTAAAAGTTCCTCCTATGAAATAGTTTTAAAGTGTTAAGAAAATTACTTCCTCCTATGAAATAGTTTAATTTGATAATTTTAAAGTCTTAAAAGTTCCAGACCGGTTCTCAGAGAAAATGTAGCTGTAAAATTGTAAAGTCACGTTTGGACTGCCGATTTTTTTATGAAAACAAAAGCTATTTCTTATTGAATTCTCTTAGTTCATTTTTTTTCTTATTTTTAATAATAATAATTAAAAATAAAATTTTAACTTTTTAAAAAATCAAAAACACTTTAATAAACAGTTTTTTTTTATATTATTGTATCAAATACTTTACAAATTTCTCAAAAATACTTATATATTTAAACTTATACCCTACTTACATTTAAAATAAAAACTATTATATATCTATCCATCTTTGTGTACTATTAATTAATTATAAAAATAATTCTATCATCTCTCTAAATACAGTAAGAGCAATAGTTTAAAAGCATTAGATATACTTATTTGTCAGATAATATGTATTTATTATATATTATTTTTAATGAATATATTTATTTTAGTATAGACTAATAAAAAAATTTAAACTTAAAAATGAGAATGATTAGTTAACAAAATATATAGATATATATCATAAACATATATTATTTAAAAAATAAATATATTTAATATATTTTTAACCATTATAATAGTCAGCGTTGCCCTTGTGATCTTCAATAGAAATTCTTAATGAAATAAAAGTTCCATCTTTTGTTTCTCGGAAATTTTCAAATTGTTGACCGTTGAACCAACCGAAGCCAGTCTATCTTCTTCTTCGTCTTCCTTTCCGTTTCCACATGCATGCCTATGCCCTATATAACTGCAAATCCCATTCTCGCCCAAGTTAATTACAGATACAGAAATCTCAAAAAACCGATAACGCCATGAAGAAGACTGCTTCATCGTCGTCTTTGGGACCGGGAGGCCTGGACATAGCGCAGGCCTTCTTCAAGCCAATCAAGGACACGGCGCCTCCGTCGCTCACCAAGCGGCAGACCAAGATCTCCGTCGTCGGCGTCGGAAACGTCGGCATGGCCATTGCCCAGACCATCCTGACCCAGGGCCTGGCCGACGAGCTCGCCCTCGTCGACATTGACCCCAACAAGCTCCGTGGTGAGATGCTCGACCTGCAGCACGCCGCCGCTTTCCTTCCCCGCACCAGCATCCTGGCCTCCGCCGACTACTGCGTCACTGCAGACTCCGACCTCTGCATTGTCACCGCCGGCGCCCGGCAGAACCCCGGCGAGTCCAGGCTCAGCCTTCTGCAGAGGAACGTGGCTCTCTTCTCGAAGATTGTGCCGCCTCTGGCCCGGTACTCGCCAGAGACGATCTTGCTGATTGTTTCGAATCCGGTGGATGTGCTGACGTACGTGGCCTGGAAGCTTTCGGGGTTTCCTTCCAACCGGGTCATCGGCTCCGGCACAAATCTCGATTCCTCGAGGTTTCGCTTCCTCATTGCCGATCATCTTGATGTCAATGCTCAGGACGTACAGGTAATTAATTAATGAATCCCTCTGGGCCTCTACTTCACTAGTACTCTGTCACAACATGAAGAAAATATATATTCTAATCATGAACATTTTGTACACACACACACACACACACGGCTGGGGATTATGATGGGTTGTTGTTGGTAGTCTTACTCTTGCTAATTAAATTCACTTTTTATGGTTACGGCAGGCGTACATTGTCGGCGAGCACGGCGACAGCTCGGTGGCGCTGTGGTCCAGCATCAGCGTGGGCGGAGTGCCGGTTCTGAGCTTCTTAGAGAGGGAGCAGATCACCTACGAGAAGGCCACATTGGAGCAAATTCACAAACAGGTGATCGACGGTGCGTACGAAGTCATCAGCCTCAAGGGTTACACGTGCTGGGCAATTGGGTACTCAGTGGCCAGCCTCGCCCGAGCCATCCTCCGGGACCAACGCCGCATCCACCCCGTCTCCGTCCTTGCCAAAGGGCTTTACGGCATCGACGCCGGCGACGTCTTCCTCAGCTTGCCGGCGCAGCTCGGAAGGAGCGGCGTAATGGGCGTCACCAACGTTCATCTCACTGAAGAGGAGGCGACGCGGCTCAGGCACTCCGCCGCCACGCTCCACGAGTTGCAGAGCCAGTTGGGTGTTTGAAGGCCGATCACTATTGCAGGCATTTATTATGAATAATTTATTTAACTTAATCTGATCACTTGTTTGGAGAAGTTGGATAACAGCGATGTAATTGAGATTTTAAGCAGACTAGTTTGCAGCTCTTATATAAGGGAATAACTTAATTTATTTGCTGGTTTAAAGTTGATGTAAAATTAATAAATTTTTCCAGATTGTTTTTTTTTTTGTAAATTCATGGCATGCATGCTATGAGAGATAGAATCAAATTTTTATAATTATGAGGATATGCTTTGTGTTCTTTGTTTATTATCGTTACATCTCTTTTTATCAGTATTTTTTATGAGAATTTATGAAGTTGATTGGTTGAGGTAACCATGAAATTGTTTTCCATACCAAAAAAAAAAAAAAAATCAATTGTAATTGTACAATCCTAAGTTTTATACCAAAAATGTATTTAATATGAGTGAGTCTAAAAACATAATTTTTAAATAGAGAACTTCACCCTTTTATCTCTAGGTTTAGAGTAATTGTAAAAAAAAATATTCTTTTAAGTTTGAAAAAATACAAGAATACTCTTGAATTTTAATGTTATTTTATAATTTTTCTCCTACTGTTAATTAGTTAACCACCGTTAAAATTTATAAAGTGACTAAAATGTTAAATACATTATTCTCTTTTCTCATTTTCCTTTCTCTCTCTTCTCAAATTATTTATCTCTTCTATTTCTCTTTCAACCAATGACAAATGGTGAATATACAGTAACTATGGTTGTTCATCTTCTCTCCCTTTCTATCTCTCACTCTCAATCTATAACAGGAAAGGTTGGTCATGGCAACAATGGGGCATTTGCTCAAGGTGACAACGATGAAGGCTATTCATGATAGCCACGATGATGACAAGATGTATTTGTTATTCTTTTATTTTTGCCTTTTTATTTTTTTTTCTTCTTTATCTTTCTCTCTCTCTCTCTTCAAATCTAAGTCTAAGTTCGAAATGAAAAGTTTCACTCCCCCTTTCCCTTTGATTTCTTCTTCTTCTCTTTCTCTCTCTATGTATCTATCTTTTTTCTTTAAACCCAGATTTGGGATTATTCTGCATCTTGAACCTAGATTAGAATTCGAGATAAAGTGTTTTACTTACTCTTTATTTTTCTCCATTTCTCTCTCTCTCTCTCCTTTGATCACGCTGGCAATAAACCCAAATTTGGGTTCGTCATGTCACGAACCTATTGGGTACATCGAGAACACCGACACAAACATGGGTTTTGCACAATGGTTATTTTTTAATTATTTATTTTTTTAATATAAGTTGAGAAAAGAGAGAATGAAGGGTAAACTAATATTTTATCTCTATATTTAATAGCATAGTGTTCATTCTCAAACGTGAGAAACTTTCTTGAAATCTCTCTAGACCTCACAGGTGTTCTTTGTAATAAAGGCATGCGAGAAGTAAAAAAAAAGATGTTTTTTTCTTGTATAAGACAAATGTTTTTTCTAAATAAAAGCGTGATGTAAGTTGTTTTTTTTTTTTTTTGGTAGTGTTTGGCCAAAATAAAAAATAGTGTTTGGGCAAAATAAAAAAATAAAAATTATTTTTTGCTATGGAACTGAAGGTATTTGAAGCTTCTATTGTGAAAAAAGTAAAAACTGAAAATAAAAAAATTATTTTCAATCAAAATTATCCCATCAACATTTAAAATTACAAAAATCACATTTACTAAGCAGTATTAACTAAATATATATTCTATATATTAACTTTAATTCTAAATATATATATATATATATCTAAATAGGCATAACCCTGAAATGATTCTTCTTTAATTTGGACCATTTGGTCAAATGACAAACTACTTTTCTCAAAAGTAATTGTCCTGAAAGGGCTTTCTTAACATGAGTAATTTCCATAATAGCAAATTTCACAATAATGACAAATGAGCAAGAGGAAAAGTAAAAGGCACTTCAAAGAATACCCTTGCTTGGGTGTAACTTATTTTTATATAAAATTATATGTAATATTTTCATCTTAAAATATTTGATATTATTTTTTGTATATTGGTGTATATGTGGTTTTGGTCTCAAAAATAAAACTAATTTGTCAATTTTTTAAGTAAATCATTTTATATATTTTTATGTAAAAATATTTTTTTATGTTTTTACAATCCAAATACAAAAAATTAATTTAAATAGTTTATCAAAGCAATATTACTTTAAAATTAATCGAGCTGTATAATTTGAGCAAATTTGTTTCAATTTTTGAAAAGGTGTATCAACTAAATCAAAAATCAAACTATAAATCATGATTTGAATATTCAAAATATTATTTAGACATTTAATTTGACACTTATGATGATACTTTGCATTGATGTCGTTGTATTTAAAAGACAATTTTGATGTTTATGCAAGACAACCTCATGTAATGAGAACTATTAAAAACATTCAAATGTGAACTTAAGTAAGAGTGTAAATGCTACTCGAGTAATATAGGTTATTAGACTAATTGAATGAAAATATAAGAAAACTAGCTATGGACTTATATTACCCGACTATGATATGAAAATAATCAACTTCTTGTTAAAGAACAAAGAGTAGTCAAACTATAGTCAAGCAATGGATTATATTAGTCAGCTCCTAGCTACCATTTGCTCTCAAAGTATTACTTAACTACTATTGTAAGTAGTCGACTCCTTGTTAGGATACAAAAAACTCACTATTATGTACTCAACTAATATCAATTATTACTCGATTCCTAAGGTTGGATTGTTGATTAAACTAGCAAAGAATTACTCAACTAATTTACTATATTAGTCGATTTCTTGTACATCAACAGAGACATTCGAAATATATTTAACTAATTGTTAGTGATGTGTCATAATACTATATTTAGATAATGTTTAGCAGGCATATAAATACATTTAACGTGTCTTTGTATACCTTAATAAAGACAAGTTTTTATCATTCATTACTCTCCAATTTATTGTATGAATGAGCGCTTAGATTTATTGTTTGAAATTCTTATTCCTAAGGTATTAAGAATATGTGACAATGAAAGATTACGTAAGAGGGGGGTAAATTGGGTGTTTTGGAGACTTTTAGCAAATTTTGAAATACGATGTAATAAAATTATTTGAAAATAGCATTTTTCATAAACTAAAACCAGTTGTATCATGAAATTTTTTCACAAAGATAACATTGAAATATGTCAAACTTATTATATATAAATATATTCATATAAAATGAATGCATTTAAGGAAGAGCTTCAAGGAACCTTTTAGCATCAAGAAGGAACAAGTTGAAATACATGAAATTAAGTGTGTACATAGATAATTTGAAAGGCTTTTATATATGTAATGAAAACCAATGTTTGAAAGACTTTTGAGCATGCACTAGGAACCATTATAGAAATGATTAATGATGATTGAAATATCATGAAAATACATAGTATAGAACAAAAGAAATGTTTTATGAAAATTGAATGAAAGGATGAAGAGCACCATTTAAAGATAAATATAAGCAAAACAAATATAAAGATACAAAAGGATTTTGCTGACATTTATAAATTTTAATTTTCATGAATACTATATGAATTTGATAAGTATGTGTGCAAGTAGAAAAGAAGTTTTTTTATGTAGAAATGAAGATTGAAATTGAAAAGATTTTAAGATGATTCTAATCAAGAAAACATTTTAATGATAATTAAAAGATATTGTAATGAACTGAAAAATATGTATGGAAATAGTTGTATTCCAAATGAAGAATGATGTTAAAACAAAAACATAAGAAACAAACAACATGAACACAACAGATTTTGAGTGGTTCGACCAACTGCCTACTCCATTACCTTAGCTTCTCACTAAGGATTTTGAAACCATCCACTAATGGATTTAGTTTTTAGGGCTCAACTATAACCCATACATAGTTTTACAAGTTTAACTATAACCTCCACTTTTAACAGGGTAAGTAGGAATCTCAGCTTTTACATGAGCAGTTATAACCTTTACATGAGGCATTTTTATTCTAAGCTGAGCCACAACCACTACCTTTTAAAGGATTAAGCGTAACATATTACAAGAGTTTCACAAAGGAATTGTGAAAGAATTTTTCAAGAGAAAAATATAGAATTATATAATAATACCAAATATTCTCTTGAACAAAAGAGAGTTACAAGAATGAATGAGTGAAACACTCAACTCTCTTTTATAAAGTTTGGTTTAGAAAGATATATATAAAATCTCACCAGATAATTCTTTGAAGTCAAAGAGGATGGATCATGAAAAACACTTACTTCAAGCATTTGCTAAAGGCCCGAAAACGAATTAGGCTTGCGATGCTTAGGTTGGCTTTTTGTTGCTTGAACAACAGCCATATAATATGCATTAGTCGCAGCCATAGCATCAACATAGATCTCTTTGAAGCACTTGGCTTTTATAGAAGTTTGAGACTTTCATTTAGCATTGATACCTACACACACTCACAACTTCTTTGATTTGACTAACAATAGTTAAATTTGTTAGAAACCATATGCATATTATAAAGATAAGTATTTAGCACGCTATGCATAATCATATTTATTAATCTTATATAAGAGAACATAGTTAGACTTCGTAGAATAAAGAATTAAAGCTTTAACGACCAAAAATGTTCTCTTTTTATTCTCTGAGTAATGGCTATAATTTTCAAAATCGAGCACCAGTTATTCTACTAACTCATAGTCTTACTCAACTAATATAAAGGCATACTAGATTGGATATCATAAGTAATCTATTATATAGAAGCCTCACTCGAGTATGATCAAATCATTACTCAACTAACTCAAAAGCCACAGAGACTTTGCATTAAGCACTCAACTACCAGGCTAAGCTTACTCAACTAACTAAACCATTCACTCGAGTACCAACATTGGTTACTTGATTATATTTAAGGTAAGAGACTTAGCCAGATTCAATCCAATCTTTACTCGACTAAAACATATAGATACTCGATTATCAAAATACTTTACTTGATTGATGAGAAGTGTAATACTCGGGAAATTCTTAAGGTTATAAATGGCGTTTAATGAAGGGTATAAATGGAATTTTTGAAAGAATGAGACTATATGGTACACTAACACAGTTTTAAGGGATCGAATCAACTGAAGGGAGTACCCCAGTCCTTAGATAGTTAAGGAAAATGGAATAGTACTGATGAGTTATTCAAGACATGATTTTAGGTATCAAAAGATGTTGGATTGAGAATAGTTTTTAGTATAGCTGCAGAACAGACTGAGAAAATCGAATCAACATAGGAAACTTCTGAAAAGTTAATTGAATGTTTTGAGGACCTAGATTTTATATATGAAACAACCCGCAAGTGATTTCAGTTTGAAACGAAGGGAATTAGGGTCAAAACGATCAATCGGGCCAAAGTGTAATTTGCTAATTTTGCCCGAGAGAGGTCAAAAAAGTGATTTTTTGGAAACTTCGAAGATGAAATGAAGATTACAAAACTTGTGGGCCTTAGTGGTATTGTTGGAAAGATTAGGGGCCTCAAGAAAAGAGGTAAACTAAGGTTGGAAATTAGTTAAGGGGCTGAAGTGCAATAAATCAAACTCAGCTGTGAAACCTGGAAAATTGGCGCCGACTTTCTGGCCACCATTTTCAATGATGGGACGGCTTAGGAAGGGTTGGGGAAGGTCGTATACGGTGGGAGTTTGCTTGGAGGCCAAGCCTTGGCCATTGATTAGTCGAGATATTGCCGATTTTTTGCTATAAAATGAGCCGAGGGTTTCGACGTCTTTAGTAACAAATTGGCCGTATTTTGGAGTGTTTTTGAGGGATTTATTAAGGGGATTTTGATCCTTGCATCAAGGGGAAGGATTTTAGAGTTTTTGGGAGATTTTTCAACAAGTTTGGAGGTCGTTCAAAGCTTGGCCGAAGACGCAAGGCAGATAGCCTAGGGCCAACATGCAACTGCCTGTTTGGGGGCTTTTCTGGTGGCTTTTCGACCAGCAAGTGCTGTCGTTGTGATCGACTTGGTGAGGGCTTCAAGGAGGTATGCTTGGTTTGGCCATTAGAGGAGTCGCCGGTGGCCAGATCTAAGGAAGAAGAATGGCGTGTGGCCTACACGTGCCATCTTCCACGTGCAAGGCGCGTAAGACAATGGTAATTTTGTAATTTTATTTTATTATTTTTCTTAAATTATTATAGGAATTATTGTGTTGAAAAATTTGAAAAAAAGTTTGAGGAGATAATTATTTTTGAATTATCGAAGTGAAAACTACGAGAAAAATAAAGGAAATTATGGAAAATTGAGGAAAAATAAATTTTGATGCTCTTTTAAATAAATATGATGTTTAGGGAGTATTATGGCTCGAGGTTGTGTATAAGTACAGGTGTCTGAAGTGTGGCATGCAAATCAAAGCTACGCACAAGGATTGAGGCATTCTGAATACGTTCGAGGTGAGTGGTTCTATCCCAAAAGTTTGGTAAACTTATGAGTGTTCGCCCCAAAGCTTGATTTACTGTGGGTGCTTCTATCCTAAAACTAGGTATTTGTGCTACCTAAACGTGTTGTGATTTCTTGCAAAATGGTTTTTTTGCATGGGAGTAATAATTGGTGACTGTTAGTTTCATGAGGGAGGTTCGTCCCTAAATATTTTGTACATGTGCATTGTATTTTATAAAATGTTATTATACGATGCATTGAGTTGTGAGTTGTGGTATTGTCATGCGTTTTGTGTTGTTCATATAGAATGTTAGACTGGAATGTTGTCTGGATAATGTAGCCGTAATTTCCCAAAGGTATTGCTGGAATAATATATAGGGGTATCTTGTGCTAGTGTGCATGCCGAGATAGCCGCCTAGGTTTTCGTACCAGGCCATATCATTAGGGAAGTTGCACTAGAACAACTAGGTGGTCCATATGGGATTTGAGTTGGTACTGGGCAGTGGTTCCTGGATGCTTTTGAGTGGAAACGTAATCCCTGACGTAAATATGGTGAGCCGAGTTCCTGCGTTGATGTGACCCTCCTAGGCTAGGAGTGGTATTGATTGTTCCCGAGATATTGGGGAGATGCGTTGACCTTGCCCCTCTTAAGCTAGGACCGCGTTATGTCAGTGTGTCGGTGTGGTGGTATGGCCTTTAGAGAGATTGCTTTTTCCTCGTGGTAGGGTTAAGCACTGTGTGGGATTCTCTTAGGTTAGGGCATGCCGGGTTGTGTTGGTTTATTTCATGTCTTGTATTCATTTATGAAAACGTGTTTTTGAACTCTCTCTTAGATGATTCATCATCTAATTTGAACTATGTTCCTAGAATATTCAAACGTTTCAGGTGAAGGCAGCGGTGCGAAAGGAAAAGGGATTACCGAGAAGTGACAGCGATAAGTGGATAGTTTATAATATGTCGTTTTCAATTATGCTGTTTATTTTGATGACGTCATGTAAAACGTTGGTCGGCTTTATGATATAAATAAAGTGATTTCGACTATGTTCTATTGAGGTTTTGATCTAGTTTTAGCATTTGAGGTGATTTACTTGTCTTAGTTTATTAATGATTCTAAGTTGATATACTGAGAAGGTGTAACGGGATCTTCAGGGTACGATTTTTGTGTTGAGTTTCGGTTAGAAAAAAAATATATCTCCGAAATCTTACGTTACCTAACGCCCTGGGAGAGTGGGGTGTTACAAGAAGGCTATACTCGATTAAGGAGATGTTTGAAATTTTGATACCAAAAAGATACTCGATTGAAAATAACTCCTTACTCAACTAATTTTAGAAATACATAGAGCTTTTATAAAATAATCAAGTAGGAAACTTTGATAGTAGATTGAAAAAGATTTTGCTAAAACATATAATCGATTGTTTTGAAAGCCATATAGAGCATTGCTCGATTGAAAACATAAGCTTAGATTTTAATACTTGATGTTCTTAAAAAGCTTACTCGAGTGGTGAAAAAATAATACTCAATTATACAAAGTACCTTGATTATAGTTTTAAGAAACATACTTTTATAAGTACATACTTGAGTAGGTTTTTATGATAGTCAATTGACTTACATTAATACTCAATTTTTCTGAAAGCATTCTGAGCAATACTCAATTGAATCAAAAATCTATTTTTAGATTTTAAGATAAGTGTAGAAACTTTAAAAGATTATTTGAATACTTTGTCTTTAAAAACTTTATAAATATATATACTCAGTTGAACAAAAATCTTTTATACTTGATCGATTTTTCATGAAGATTTTCAGTATACTCAAAACATATTCGGTTATTTTGAAATATACATATATAAGCTTGAAGTTCTCTAATTTAAGAAAAATATTTTCATAAGCTTCATTGTGAGAGCCCCCAACCGGGTATTCCGTCAGCACAGGAGCCTGGAAAGAAGTCCCACAAGAGGATAATAAGAAAGCATAATACCACCATGGACAACTTAGCACAGCGGAAACACGATATATACATAACCAAAAAGACGTGGAGGTGTCAACATCACATCATAGCCTCTACAAAACACAAAGACATATACAACCACAACACTAAGAAGTAACATACACTTTCCAAGCACGCAAAAGTTGAAAGACTCCCTCAAGACTCGATAGATGCGACTACCCTATACATCGTACTACCTAACAACTTAGATACTGCCACCCTCGCCCCCAATCTTAGTCTTCTCTTTACTTGGAATGACGTAAAACAAGGGTAAATCACAAACCTCAGCAAGCATAAAGAACAAAAGGGTAACAGAGCTGAGGGAATAACCCAAACCACCAACACGACATGTGCACATCCATACCATGAACATCAAACCATGCAGTAAATGCATAAATAAACATGCACATAACGGTTCTTGGAGTCTACATAAGACACACTGGCACCCAAGTCCCTAAATCCAAACATGTCTACCGCTATGAACTAGCAAGCAAATCAACATGAGCCACTGCTCTAAAATCCGCACCATGTGCTCAAGTCCCAAAACCAACATACTGAGCCAAAGCTCCCACAATAATAAATTGAGCTAAATCTCCCATACCAACATACTGAGCCCAAAGCTTTCTCAATAATAAACCATGTTGAAGCTCCCTCGGGATTGTCCTCCCGTCACCCAAGCTCGTTGATGTACATCCCACGAATAAATCCACCACACGCATTAGTAATTATGTAATGCAACACATAGAAAATGCATGACATAGTAAGAATAAACATGATACAAAACCCCCATAAAACCAAACATCAAACCATGCTTCACCCACATAGTAATACACATGCGATGCAATGCTCATGCACAACCTTAATCATTCTAAGTTACCCATGCCCAGGCATCCATAGCATGTGGCCCTCCAATGATGCAAACCTGAACCCCAACATCACATTAACATCAATAAAGGCTATAAAATATAAATAAGGAAGGATCGATTGGTAGACTCCCGAGCATCAACCGATAATTTGTGCCTTAGGGGTAACCAATCGACAGCTTACTTGAGGTAGTTGACAATTTCCTCCCACAACACCAAATGGTCGACAACCATACCCAATCAGTCAATAGCCCCCACATTTAGCAATTTGAACAGCAACATAAAGGTCCCAAATCACTCAAACCAGCATGCATGAACCCAACTAGAGCCTACCCCAACATGGCTAGGCATCATTCCATGAAGAAACATAGGGAGAACTTGGCTCTATTCAAGCTTTTGGAAGAAATACAACAAGATTCCCCTTTAAAGAGATCACAACTCAAAAGAACCAAAGGAGACTAGAAAATAGAGAATTCAAACCATAGAGAAGGCAAGAAGGAAGAGGAACTTCTCTTAAGCAACTTGGGAGTGAAAAGAAGGGGCAAGAAATGCCCAGATGCAACCTTATTCTTCTTCATTTTCTTCTTTTCTTTCTCTCAATTCTCTCAGTTGGTTTCTTCTTCCTCTCTTTCTCTTCTCTTATCTCTATTTATATATCCCTTTAGATGTTGTAGGAATGCCCTTGCACGAGCCAAAATCTTCTAGAAGACACTCGTCGAGCTCCACCACCACTTAATCGACCTGAAAGTGGCCTGAGAAGCTAAACCTGGTAACAATTGGTCGACAGTCTCAAGTAATTTGTCGACAGTTTCATCAATTGGTTGACAGATTCAAAGCAATATGTCGACAGCTTCCTCAATCAACTAACAGATTTGAGGCAATCTATCGATAATGCTACCTACAACCACCTCCCCCTCTTACACCCTACAAACATACACCAAACATACTTAAATATCGTAAAACCCCATACCTCGATAATGGGTCGTTACATTCATACTACTTGGTCAACAAAACACCAATCATGCTTGGCTTATTTTAAAAGACATATATATATATAATCATAAAGATTTCTAGTTTAAAAAGATTGTTATAGAATGTTTTAGAAATCATCAATAAATCAAATTTATTAAAAATATATTTTTTAAAATTATTTTCTCCAAAAATCAAAATACCAATTTCTCAACAAACAAGATTATCTGGTAACGAGATTTCTTAAATGTTCATGATTTTTAGATTCTTCAAATGAGAACTTTAATTAATCAATTATGGATTGACACGTAGTTTACTACCTTAATTAGTATGAGATACTAATGGTTAAGGGTGGTGAGTCACATATTGCATAGCACATGATGCTATACTTGTAGTTTACTACCTTAATTAGTATGTGATGCTTGTGGTTGTTGGAGAATGATACACTGATGAGTAATCAGATAGCATGGTAGATAATAATCTTGTCATCAACTTGCGATTGTGCACCTAATCCTCTTAATTGAAGCTGTTAGTGATGTACCTTAATGCTAGATTTAGATGACGCCTAGCGGGCATGTAATAAACTACATTTAATGTATCTTTCTATATAGTTAATAAAAGACAAGCTTATCATCATTCATAAACTATCTAGTTTGTTATATGAATGAGTCCCTGGATTTTCTGTATTAAGAGTCTTATTTTTAATATGTTAAGAATATGTGACGGGATTATCTAGTAACGAGATTTCTTAAATATTCATGGTCCTTGGATTAATCGAATGGGGATTCTGATTAGTTGAGCATGAACTGGCACGATGTTTACTATCTTGATTAGTATGAGCTACTAATGGTTAAGGGTGGTGAGTCACATGCCATATGACATGGGGATGTCTCTAGTAAACTCATGGGTGATTGTTGGAGAACAACACACTAAATGTGATGTTGATGATTGATCGCATGGCATTGTGGATAATGATCATGTCATCTAGTTGCAATTGTGTATTAGTCCTTAGATTTGAACTGACACGATTGTCTTGTATATCAGTGTGCGGGATTTGCTAATGTGCCGAACCATCCAATTGTGAGGTGGAGATATTCATCTATGTGGTTCCGTATTATTGGTACATGGAGATAAGTGTTTAGGGATAATATATGTTACCCTTGTAGTCACTGATGAGGTGAACATCCTATGTGATCTACTATTAATGTGACAGAAAAGTCCTTGACCAAGGTAATATGATTAATTAGGAAAGTGTTTCTTGAGGTGTAATCTAGTCATTCTGATAAGATCGAACGCATAATTATTGAATTTGTGAGTTTATCACACCATGACTCTCACTTAGTCAAGACGTTAGGTGACAAAAGGATTATCGTACATGGTAATCGTCAACTATAATACGCTCACTTGAAGTTAAACTTTATTGCCTCTATATTGACCTGGACTACTACTAGGCACTTCCTATGACCTCTTAGATAGTCACCGAAATATGGGGAGATTCCTGTGATGGGTTAAGGTGTTTCGATCGATGCCAAACGAGTTTGGCATTATCAATTTGCTAGCGGGTAGTGAATTTAGACAGTCACACACGATATAGTTTTACACCTGGTATCGATACTATATACCTATTGTGTCTCGGACATCATTAATAGTTAATAATGGTTTTAGATATGTCATTAAGTGTTAATGATGATTGTTCGTTAATAGTTAATGAGCCGGTTACATCCGATTTTAACTACTTCATTTAGATAGTTGACTACCGTGGGAGTTAACTCCCAAAGACTACCAGTCAACCTGGTAGTTAACTCCCTATAATACCCCATGTTCGTATGAAGTTGCCACGTAATTTCGATAAGTTTAGGATACTGAAAAATTGGTTTGATAGCAGTTATACGTACCAAATCGATTGCATGGAATGCTTCAGAGAGAAATTATCTAAGGAAAATTATATGGTCTCGATGAGCGTATCGAGATAAGATTTATGATATCGAAAGAAATCAAATTCAGAACGATTTTCGGTACAATTAAAATGCAATTGCCATTTAGGCTGTAAAATCGAATCGTTGTATCGGACTCCCAAAAAATCAACAGAACCCTAGGGGGCTCCGGTTTTGCATAATGAGCAACCCTTCAGTGGTTTCAGGATGAAACGATAACCCGGTGAGGACACTAAGACAAAATCGTTTATATCGAGTAAAATTTAAGTTATTAATTATAGATTTTCGGTATTATAATGCAAATTAATTTAAGATTTAAGGGCATAGTTGCAATTAAGGAATTGCACAAATGTAATAGGGATGAAATTTAGGATTTAATGTGTAATTTTTCTTAAATTAAAGTGTAATATATAATTTATATACATATATATATATATGCATGTGCGGGTGTGTGCGTGGCCAGCTTCTGAGAAGCTTTAATGGCTATGATTTTGGGTTGCAAATTGGAAGATTATCACAGCAAGATTTGAGGAAGATAGTGGTAGCGGGATTTAAGGAGATTGGCAGCAAGATTTAAGAGGTTGAGCAATTAATGTGATGTATATATATATATATACGCCTGTGGAGAGCCGCAATGGCTGCTTATAAATTGGCAGTGATAGAGGGCGAGAGATGCAAGGGCTGGGCAATCCGAGAAGCAAGGGAGAGAGAGGAAGAGAGAGAGAGTGTGTGTGTGTGTGTGTGTGTGCTGGAGCAGAGAAGGCCAAGTGAGAGGCAGTAGCTTGCGATGGCCATGGCTGCAAGCTCGGGCAGAGGAGCGAGAGCCGCAGGCATGGAGCAGCTGGTCGTGCGATGGCCGAGGTAGCAAAGTGCAATGCAGAGGCGACCGAAGGCTCGAGAAATGGCCCGCAGCAGTGGAGCCGCGGCCATGGAAGCCATGGCTGCGAGCTCTAGCAAGTTGGAGCGTTGTAAGGGTGCTAGCCGCAGTGGAAGAGGGTGTGCGAGTGGCGACTGTGAAGTCCGGCGAGGCTGAGACGGCCGGCGGAAGGCCGGGTGGAGGTGGTGGAGGGCGAAGCGGCGATGGTCGCAGGCGCTGGTGCGCGGAGGAAGAAGAAGGGAGGAAGGAGAAGGGAAGAAAGAAAAAAAAAAGAAAAAGAAAAGAAAGAAAATAAAGAAAAGAAAAGAAAAGAAAGAAAAAGAAGAAAAATAGGAAAAATTCTCAGAAAAATCTCCAAAAATAGGGTTTGGATATTTACTAATATTTTGGAGATTTTTGGCATGAAAAATGGTTTAGCACGTGTTTCGAGGATATGACACGCATACCGAAGAAACCGAAGAGGCTAAGTCAAGGTAAGTAAAATTTCTTAAAAATTTCATAAATTCAAGAATATTATTTTATGAATTTTCGTAGTGAAATATTTGAGAAAATATTTTAGAAATATTTAGTTTGGATTTATTGAGGGAAAATAGAGAGAAAATTTAAGAAAATGTAAGAAATTATGGAAAAATAAGTTTTAATGTTTATTTAAATAATTATGGTGATTATGATGGTTTGAGGCTTAAGTTGAAGAGACTTATGAAAATTTTGAGGTTGGCACGCAAATCAAGGCAGGCACAAATATTGAGGTAGCTCGATAAGTTTGAGAAGGTAAGTGGTACTCCCCAATTAAAGTTAATTTTATGGAAAATACTTGGTTTGTAAGTGGTTTATGTTCCTCAAAAATGTTTTCATCATATTGACATGCCTTGATATGTATCCATCACGTAAAGTGCGTACATGACATGATTGTGAAATGCATGAATACACGTTGATATCATTGATTACTCGCATTTGAGGCCGTAGGGAGTACGAACTGGCACCGTTGCTTTACCAAAGGTGCACCCATATACCCCAGCTTCGAAAAAGGTGGTCGCAAAAATGGTAGGTAGCATGAGGGGTGCAATTGACACCTACGAGGAAAGACATTACATTCATACACGAAATATGTTTTCTGTACCCTTACTTAGATGATTCATCATCTAACTTGGGTTTTGTCCCTAGAATATTTAAACGTTCCAGATAGAGATTGTAGTAGATATGAGGATGAATGAGGCATGAAATGGCACTTAGCAGAGTGTATGATAAATGAAATGTATGTAACGTAGCCCCTGTATTTAAGTCTACTACTTTAGATTCTGAACGTTTTGAGGAATGTTGAAGATGTAAGAATTTATTTATGATTAATGTTAAGATATCAGGTTTTGATCTTTGCTTCCGCATTTGATATGTATAATGATTCTCTTTCGAGATAAACAAATGGGAATTCTGGGACGATTTCGAGGAATGATGTGGTGTAGCATTAATTTTTAAAAGAAAAAATTTATTGTCTCGGAATTATCCCAAATTATAACGCGCCCGGGAAAGTAGGGCATTACAGTTGGTATTAGAGCTTAAGATTATCGAAAGCCCTAAGTGATTCGGGTATAGTTGATATCAGAGCTAAACTCTATTTGGAGACTTAAGAGGATCCGATATTGATAGAACCAGTTAGTAGGAACCCCAAGTGGAGGCTTAGGGGAAAGAGATTAATGGTTCATAAGACGAAATCCCTATTTGGGATTCGAGGATTGCCGGTCGAAGGCTTAGAGGTTACTGGATTTAAGTGTTGTGTAGTGGAAGTGCATGTCTAGGAAAGTTCTGGCTAAAGAAAGACTTGGTATTTAAGTGTGTCCATTTGTGTCCCACCTCTCTTTCCTGGGAACTTACCTGATGTACTATTCATGTACAGACACTATTCTAGTATACGATTACTATTCTCGGTGAATAGTAAAAGCCTGATGGAAGCTAGTACAATGATCTAGCTATTGAAGTTAGAAACCAATGATATGATTCGGGTGTGAGGTTGACTCGGTAACCATGATTATGGACATTCAGAGACTGTTGATTTGAGGTCATTAGTTGAAATCCTTACAATGAAAGATAAGATAACTGATGGTTATTAAGGATGATCAAAATCAAGAATGATTAGTCTGATGTGACTTAGCTAAAAAGTTAGGATCGAATGATAAATATTTTTCAAGGATCATGAGATGTAAAGATCAGGGATCTAACAAATTAGGTCAAGCAAGAGGCCGAAGATGGCCAAATGTTGGCGTAAGAGTTGCACTGATTGATAAGACAATGGTGGTGTAACTAATGTGACTCGGAGAGACGGGATAAGGAACCCTGGCGGCGTGACGGCACTACCGGTTCGGTGTTTATAGTGATAGATCTCGATCTAGGGATCCACGTGTAGATGGTTGATGGATGGCTTGCGATAAGGTACGGGAAGCCCATCGATCGAAGCATCATAACAGACTGCCTGGGAGACGATTAGATGATGAAGATCTGAGACAGCCCAGTAGGGTTTGTACCTTGTATGGGTTTAAGCCTAATGGTCTAGGAACGAGGTGTACCACTAGTTGTGATTGATTGAGGCCAGAGAATCAACTCGAAATGAAATGGATTGAGTATGGACTGAGGAATTGTATCAGGGTTCGCGGTCATCTTGGGAGTAGATGACACGACAAACAGTTCGAGACTCGAGGAGTAGAATACCTCGGTATTTGGTAGGGCAATGGGATCATGAGATGGTAACCTCGGTTCAAAGTAGAGATCGGGTACCTAAAAGGCAAGAGTTGCTTGTAGGTCGTATTGACCCTAAGGAATGATGATGAGAAACCTAGTCAACAGAGATTGTGACTACGGTTCAGTGTGCCAAGTGGGTTTGAGGATTCGAAAGTCTGTAAGAGAAGACTCGTGAATAAGTTATGCCTTGTCCATCGGTATGGGGACTTAAATCGTTATTTGAGAGTCCTTGGAAGTTTGAGGTTCGATTATTTTTAGGAAATAATTGGAATCAGGTAACGTGATCTAAATAGAGATCTTCAAAGATGAATCGATTTGGGATTTTCGAGGAATTTCCCTAAGGATTGGAGTATCATGGGTGACGCAAGTACCTGCCTACTCTAATTTGACAGTATAATTATGGATTGTCGTCTACAAAGTTGTGAGAATTTTTGACGTGCTTGAGAGAGACAGGTAATGGCGAATGTGCCAAGATGTCAGGTCACAGTGATAGATCGAAATCTATTAGAGATCTAAGATTTTTGATTTTAAAGAATAAAAGTCCAGTTGGGCTAGACGATTAGTTTAAGATAGCCCTGGTGGGCAAATCGAGGATGTGTAACTGGACAATGATTAAAACGTTGTTAGTAAGTATAAAAAAAAAAAATGAGCCTGTGTATATGTGGTCCAAGTGCATGCGGTCTGTGAAAAGTAGTAAGCAAGAGAAATGCTAGGACGTATTCTAAAAAAAAAAAAAATTATTGGGAATATTTCTTAAATAATGAGTCTGAATTTACCAATAATGGCTTGAGATTATTGGATGCCGAGCTATGTGTGGATTAAGAGGCTAGAATAGTACGAATAAAGTTGATAGCACTATTGTCAAGATGATTAAACATTCGAGACAGGAAGCAAGTTTAAAGATTGCGAATTGACAAGTGAACTTGTGCTACGGTTGACTAGTAGTCAAAAGAGTCTATGATCAGATGTGAGGAAAGTAATCGGGTGATTTGGTTATGGTAAAGTATGATTATAGTCAATTGGCATGAGATGGTGCCTTAAGGATCGAGCAAGACTAGAGTTAGTTGATATCAGATGTTATTACTCGAGGATTAATTCAAGCAAATTTGAGGATCAAATGATTAATCTGATGATATAAAATGATATTTGAGGATCAATTCAATGAATTATTTAAGTTGTGAATAGGTATTAGTTTAACGACCAAGTAACAAAGGAGCAAGCGATGCAAGGATATTAGTATTGCTAGACTTGGAAGACAACGTTAGATTTCGGTCGATATTAAGGGTTAAGTTACGGAAAGAAGTTTTAAAGATAGATAGAATCTATTAATAAAGATTTCTTGAAGTTACATGACATGATTAGAAGATGATCGTGGTCAATTGGCAGAAACTTGAGATTATATTGGGTGATGAATGTCTACAAGAATGAGGAAACAACAGAAATCTCGAATAGATTAGCATAAAGATCAAGCAATGACTATGTTTGAGATGACTTAAGGTAAGGCATAACTAGTTTTGAGGATATGTGACGACGTATATTTATGATGTTTTTGGGATCCAAGGGTACATGAAATAGTTCGATGATATAAAAAATATTTCTTTGAGGATTGATTTGATAAAAGTCAAGATGTATCAAGACTAGGGGCTATTGTGCTAAGGTTGAAAGATTATCAAAGCATGATTGAATAGTCCAAGATAAATGATATCGTAGGAAATCGGAATTAGAGAAGTGTCGTGATTAAGGATATCGATTGGATAACTTAGTGAAAAACAAATTAAAAATTGATGATGTGGATATGAGAGTTGTAGGCTCACTATGATGATGTAAGTACCGACTTGGATAGGAGTTCGAGTTGAGACTTGTGGACTAAGGATGAAATTTTGAGATTTAGGACATGTGGCAAATTTCGAGGACGAAATTTTTGTAAGGAGGGAAGAATGTAATACCCCATGTTCGTATGAAGTTACCACGTAATTTCGATGAGTTTAGGATACCGAAAAATTGGTTTGATAAGAAGAAGGAGAAGTAAATTCATTTATAATTCCTTCCTTATCTGAAAAATCATTTATCAATACGTATTCGCCCTATCTAATCTAACTTTTTTAATTCTCCTATTTAGTTGATTTTCTACTTTTGCCTTATACAAAAGAAGCATGCTAAAACCTCATTTTTTTAATGAGAAAATACACCTTAATATATCTAGAGCAATCATCAATAAATGTTATATAATATCTCTTGCCACCTTTAGTTATAGTTTGTTTCAAGTCTCCTATGTCAGTATGTATCAAATTTAATAGTTTAGCTTTCTTTCAACTAAAATGCATGGTTTTCTAATTAGCTTAGCTTCAACACAAATGTCACATTTATTCATGCATGAGTCATTAATTCTAGAAATTAATCCTAATGTTTGCATTTTCTTAATATATGAATTGCTAACATGTCCTAGTCTACCATGCCATAAATTAACAGAGTCAAGCTTATAAGCAGAAGAAGTAGCATTCTCATTAATTATTTCAAAGGCATTGTAAGAAATAGTAGACACCTAAGAGAAGGTGAATTGGGTTTTCAAAAACTTCTTAGATTTAAAATCTTTTGAGCAAAACAAAATGTTTGGCCTTTTATAAAATTCAAATGATGAATATAAGAGATTTTATTGAAAGCTAAAACTTTTGATGCTTCAGAGAAAAATGATGCAAGAATAAATTGAAAAAAATGAGCTTTGCAAGATTAATTTATATTGTTGAAACTGTAAACTTTGGAAGCTGAAAATACAAAATAACTTGCTAAAAAGGAAAGAAGAAATACAAACAATGCAGCACACACAGATTTATAGTTGTTTGGTCAATCAGTTTAATCTACTCCCTTGGCTCCTCACCAAGAACTTTAACAAATCCACTATAACTTTTGCAAACTCAACTATAATCTCAACTTTTCATAGGTGCAGTTGTAACCTCTGCTTTTAACAGGCTAAATAGTAACAATTAACAATCGATTTTTCAAGATTCAATCAAATCCATTTTCTTTTAAAGGATCATGCGTAACCACTGCATTTTTAAAGGATCAGGCATAACCTTTTACCTCTTTATGGATCAAGTGTAATCACAACAAGATAAGAAAGAGTACAATTTGAAAAACACTTGAGAAGCTTTTTACAAGATTTGAGATGAAGAACAAAAGATGCTTCTCACAAGTAAAAAGAGATAAAAAGAATATATAGAATGTAAGCACTCTTTCTCTCTTTTTACGATTGAGGATAAAGGCTTCAAGAACTTTCTAGCTTACTTCTATGGTAGAAAGAATTCAAAAACAACGATTGTCATCTTCAGCTTCATCTCTTTTTATAGTTGTTGTTATAAGGATGAAAATCTGCAACAACTTATATTTTTCATAAAATAATCATTAGAATATTCAAATATCATGCTAAAAGATTTATGAAAAATTTAAAGCCTCTTTGAAGCCTTAACAATCCAATTTGTGCATTAAAAACACTTGCAACAACTAGTCTAACGACTCAAATTTTCAACTTCAGCACAAAAATAATGGAGGAACTTTGGCTCTTACTCGAGTAAGCCTTGATAGCACTCAAGTAAACTCATCAACTACTTGATTGAACTCAACAACTACTAGAGTACATATGCATTGCATGCAACCAACTGAGAGATACATAAAATACTCAATTATTACACATTAATAGTCAATTGAACATCAATATACACTCGATTGCTCACCAAAAATTCTCAATTAAAACCCCATAAACATTTTTTACTCAACTAATACATGATTATACTCAATTATGCACTACTCTTAGTCAATTATGAATATATAACACTCAACTACCACATAGATCACTTGATTGCTTTTGATATAGTTGAGACCTGCAATAAATACTCAATTAACAAGAGTTTTCAATCGAGTGAAATTCAAACATACTCAATACCTTACTCGATCATCATTCAAACAACATATATTATTTTGAATAACATCAAAACAACTTCTAGGATATCATAAACATTGAGCTTAAATATAAGACTCAATTTTCTCATTATCTAAATAATATAAACCTTAAGCTTAAACACATAGGAAATTTAAAATACAAGTGTTGTTTGTGAAAGTTGGATAAGACAAACTTTCCAATTATATTCACTTGGTTACATAGAGAGCCATAAAAGATAAATAAGATATTCTTCAAACACATGGCTTTGAGAATACTATATGATACTCAACTAAGGATTTTCTATTTTCTATATACAAGATGAGAATCATTTTACAATGACTCATTCATCAAAGCACAACATGTAACATAAAGATGTAGCATACATATGCACAATAATCTTTATGAAACATACTCTCATAGAAGATTCATAAGTCAAGTAATTTACATTTCTTTAATTGAAACATATAGAACATTCCAAAAATATTGAGTACACCACATGTTACTCAAAACACAACAAACATCACAAAGATGCCCTTACTTGATCATCATGATATCTCATTTATATTTATCAAGACAAGATTTGATAAGAATGATTGAAAACTCATGATGCTTTAGAGCTTATATCATAGATATAATTTTTTTGTTTTATGTTTTAAAACAAAAAAATTATATCTATGATATAAGCTCTAAACCATAATACACAAATCCTACTAATGCATATTTTGAGTAATTCTTGAAAGATAGAAACTTTAGAATTCTATTACTCAAATGCATTGAACCTATACAAGTGAAACACTAGAAAGTATTGCTTGAAAAATATACAACATTTAAATTCTTTCAAAATATTCAAATTATATCTAGATACTTTAAAGTAATACCATTTAATTGCATCTATATCCTTATTCAAGTGATTAACTAGCGCTCGATTTATTAGACTAAAAAAATGAACTTTCAATAGTTTAACCAAATGCTGCTTGAAGTCAACAATCCTATAAATATTTGAATCAAGGCAACTGTCATACAACTAGTTGATATCAACTATCACATAGGCAATGAAGGCTTTATGAAATAAAGCTTTAGAATCATAGCCTAAGCATATACTCAAGAGCAAAGATGACTGATACAAAAGCATCAACTAAAGCACACTACTTTTAGACTTGAGTAATGCTTTCACATATATAGAGTACTTAAGATATTTCCCAACCTTAACCTTACTCTAAGTGTCGTGAGGATATATGGCATTTATCTATGACGCTAATGCATTAGAATACCTAAGATATCCCTTGTGATCCTAGAGCAACCTATCGACATTTAAGCATATTGACAAACAATAAACAAAACAAGCTTGATCACTAATAAGCATATTAAGGTTTTTAACTAAACCTTATTAAGAAGGATAAAAGAACTTAATTTCTACAAATCAAAACCTCAAGTACCATTACTTGAATATATGATCATTTACCCAAAAATCTTGATGCTTAACACTTAAACATCATATATGAAATATAAAACACATTAATCTTGATGCTTCACAAACTGCTCATGCATTATCCTTCGGATGACCTCTAAGAGAGACATATATGAAGACACACCAATAAAACATATGGCTAAAATCATTTTAACACATATGAGAATGTATTGAAGCATGGACCTATCAAGATCCCTTGACCTTATATATTCTCAAGGCAACCTTAACATATATTCTATCAATATAATCTTAAAATATCCTTAATCAATATACAAAACATATTAATAAGCCTATGATAGCATAACATAAGAGCACATTAAAGTTTTGGCATAATGCAATCATCATCAAAATATATATAACAGAAAATGCAACGGGCATTAAGCACAAAAAGATCCTGATTACAATAGCCTTTGCGCATAAACATATTATTTTTTGTCATTACAATCTTGTCAGATTCAAATGACATTTTAACCCCAACCTTGCTTAAGAAAGATACAAAAATCAGGTTAGCTCTAATGTTTGGAACATGAAGTACATCAATCAGAGCTAGAGTTTTGCCAGATGTGAGTTTGAGAAGTATCTTCCCTTTTCCAATAATTGGTGTAGTTCTTGAATCACCAAGGTAGATTATTTCTTCTCTTTCTCCTACTTGAATGTAAGAGGAAAACACATTTTTATTTGCAACATATGTTCCTTGTAACCCTAGAGTCTACCACCCAATCTTTCACATTAGCCACAATGTTTGCTTGAGAAATGATCGCATCAATAATATCATCTGCTTTAAACAAATCTGTTTTTGGTTGGGTAGGTTTATCATTTCTCATTCTCTTTCTACACTGAGGAGCATGGTGTCCTAGTTTTCCACAAACAAAGCAAGAAACTTTCTTTTTCTTGAAAATGGGGTTAGTCACTTTAGGCTTATAATTAGTTATATTTTTGTATTCATGCCTTTTGATGGGATTTTGAGATTTACTTTGTATAAGTTAGCCTTGTACACCATCTCTTTTTCCTTTGTGGATTATAGCTCTTTGCGATTTATTTTCTCAATGATGATGTGTACGACTAGGTCTTTGAGTGACAGTAGTTTATGCTTGTGCTTGAGTTAGTTCTTGTAGTCGTTCCATGATTCTAGCAATGTTTCAATGAGTAAGCCAGTTACAAATTCTTCTTGCAACATGATGTTTTCAACTTTCAAGTCCTCTAAGAGCTTGTGGTACTTGTTGATTTGAACCTTGATTTATCATCCACCATTTCCTATCGGTAGAATTTTCCAATCACGAACTTTTGTTTGCACACATCTTTGACTGTATACTTACCATTCGTGTAATCCCAAATTTTCTTCACTTCCTTCTAGGGACAATAGACATCAAATAATTCATTAAACAATGTACTGATTATCATGTGTCTACATACCTCCAATTTAGTAGACATCAAATAATTCATTTGCATACGTCCAATTATCCACCAGCTTGGCATCAGCACTAGCTTCATTAGGCTTGGATTCACTAAGTGCATATGCCATACCATGTACATCAAGGATTGAATATACCTGCTTTTTCCATCTTTTGAAGTTGTTTCCATCGAACAACTTTGTAATACCCAAAAATCTTGTGATATTTAGGTGAATAAAGTGTTTTGGTGGAAATATGAAATTTCATAAAAGTTGATATCAGATGGTAATACCCTGAATTTGAATTAATAAGTGACTGAATCAACTGTAGGAAATGTCTTGGACCTTAGATATTTAAGAGAAAAGATATGAGATTGACAAGTGTCTCGAGACCAAATTTATGGCATTGAAAGAAATTGAAACAGAGACAATTTTTGGTATAACTATAATTTAGCCTGAAAAATCGAATGATCGTAAGAGGCTTTCAAAAAGTCAACAGAACTCTAAGGGGATTCAATTTTTACGTGAGGAACAACCCTAAAGTGGATTTGGATGGGAATTTTTAGAGGATAGGCCTAAGTGCGATTTTTTGGGACTAAGTGTAATTTATGAATCTTGGCCGAAAGTGGTAAAACTAAACTTGGGGGATAAAATGTGAAAGAGGAAATTCAAAAGTTCGTTGTGGAATTTTCAAAAACTCAAAAGGTTGCATGGAAAGGGCCAAATGGAATTTAGAAGTTTGAAGGGGGCAAAAGTGTAATTTCCAAAGACTTGCAGTGTGAACACTGCCAACCGCCAGCCGCCTCTGCCATCATCGATATTGGGCATAGGAAGAGCTGTTAGGAGGGACTCAAAGGCATCAGGGCTAGGCCTAGAGTCCTCAAGGCCTGCCCGCAGTGAAGAAACGACCACGTCGATGGCCAATTTGATCGAAATTGCGATCATGAGATGGCAAAAAATTCAGCCTCTATAATATGATCGTTTGAGGCTAATGATGGAGGATTTAGGTTGATCTAAGCAGGTTGAGGCATTTAAGACCTTGAATTTGATAGCAACGGACGCTTCGAGGCTAAAAAATGGGTATAAAAGGGGGTCAATGGCCGAGTTTTTTTTTTTTTTTTTATCAAATTCAAGCTCAAATTCGAAATTCGAAACTCAAAACTTTAGAGGGTGAATTGAGTGTTGAGAATAAAGGGATTTTGTTTCTCGTGTTTTGTAGAATTTTTCGGAGAGTTTGGTGAGCTTTTGTTTAGATTTGAGAAGGTTTCGAGAGATCGCCAGAAAAGTCAATGGAAGCCTCGGCCGAACCTTTAAACGGTCGATTGAGCCTTTTCTAGTGGTTATTTCATGCATTCAAAGGCACCCCTATGGTCGACTTAAGGAGTAGAAAGTGGTATGAGGGAAACCAACAATCGTTGGCGGCTAGAGTTGGAGAAGACAACCAGCGCATAAGGTGCACATGCTGGCCATTACGTGCAGGACGCATGTGAGGGCGCGTGAGGTACGGGTTTTATTCAAAATTAATTTTTTTATTTTTAAGAAATTATTTTATGAATTATGGTGGAAGAAAATTTGGGAAAATATTTGAGGAAGTATTTATTTTAGAATTATTGAGGGAAAAATAAGAAGAAAATGGAGAAAAATTATGAGAAAATTATGAAAAAATAGATATTGATACTTCTTTGAATAAATATGATGGTTAGGTTACGTTGATGCTCAAAATTGAGTAATAGTATGATTATTGAGGTTTGGCACAAAAAATTGAGGTTGGGCACGAGATTCGAGGTGTTTTAAGTTTTATTCAAGATGAGTGTTCCTACCTAAAACTTGATTTATTATGAGTGGTTCTACCGAAAAACTTAGTTTTTTGTGAGTGGGTCTCCTGAAAGCTTAATTTAGTTTCATATTAATGGTTTAACCTGTGAATGGTTGGTTTTCATATGGGTGGTTCAATCCCAAAACTGTTTTATTGAATTTTGTGCATTAAATTATGTGCATTGAAATGTTGATTTGTATGATGCATTGAATCATGGTATTTGTTGTGGCATTGGCATATTTATGTATTGTCCATGTGGAATGTGGAATGTCAACTTAGGGGTGTGACCCTTGAGATAGCACTCGGCATGCGTTCCAAGGATTAATGCACACTTGTGGTGAGGCTGATAGTGGACACCACCCCGGATGGTCTACAAGTGGCAAGGTTGAGAGTAGACAGCACCCTGGATCTGGCTCAAGTGGCAGGGCTGAGAGTGGACACCACCCCAGGTTCCTTTGAGCGATAGCATTGTTTTCTAGGAGAACGTTACATTCCCAAGGTTAGTGCCGATGTGATCCTCTTGTGGAGGGGTTGGGTTGTGATGTGTTATGCCAATGTATCAATGTGGTTATGTTGCCTTTAAAGAGATTGCCCTTTCCCCGTGATATAGGCTAAGTGCTGTAAGAGATTCTCTTGAGTTTAGACATGTCAGGATATGTCAATTTATTCATGGTCTTACATATATTCATGAAAATGTTTTTGAACCTTTACGTAGATGATTCAGTATCTAATTTAGACTTTATCCTTAGAATATTCAAACGTTCTAGGTGGAAGTAGCAGTGTTAAAGGAAAATAGGTTATTGAAGCATAACTACTATTTCTAGATGATTTATGACATATCTTGTGATTATATTTGAGATATTCAGCAGTTATTGCTGAGAGTATGTTAAGTGTATGTTGGAAAAAAATATTCCTAGAATCCCAAATTAATGCCACACTTAAGAAAATCAGGGTTTTACAAGCTTGATCTCAGACAAGTCAGGAAACGACTCTGTATATTGTAAAGGTGGTATGGAAGGAAGCATAGAAGAGGCAATAGATGATGATGATCCACTAGCATGGTTGATGACATGGTTGGTGGTAGTGACATAGTGGGTCACAATACCAGCAGAGGGAGATGTAGCACTAGCAGAGGTAGTAGCATGATTAGCTGCAATAGCAATAGTAGCATGTGCAGGATTAGTAGTTGCACGATAGATAGAGGCAATGGGGAAAGAGGCATCCTTTGATTATCCTTAAGATTGTTGGTAGAAAATGGACAGAGGTGGATAGTAAGTTATTAAAACTCGAGGCTTGATAATAAACGTCACTATCCTTAAGGATATTTTTCACCTCTCAATGAACGGTGCAACAGCTTTGGTGGATACCCCTCAGGATACAACAAGCTCTTCCAAACTCGTGTGCACTCACGGTATTTGGGAAGAAAATGAGAGCAAGATACAAGGTAACAATCCAACAACAGACTTACAATAGTAGCAAATGAATGAACAAGAAAAAGAGCACTAATAGAAATGAAAAACAACAAAGGAGCACACAAGAAGAAGAGCACCAATGGAAAGGAAAAGCAAGCTTTGGTTGTGGTTCACAAGTGTAGAAAGGGCTACCTTTTATAAGCATATGAAGGTGTATGTTGGAGGGATAATCTGCCAAAGAGGATAAGTGGAAGACCAATTCAAGGATAAGAAGAAAAGAAGTAAGCATGAGAGACTTGGTTAGCAAAGAGCTAGTATTTCTCCATTACTGAGGACCAATTCAAAAGTTTTTCTAGTAAGGCAAAAAAACAAAAAAGAAAAAACAAATGAACAAAAAGTTGTAATGTGCTTGGTTTGGCTCAATCTCATCCATGCAAATCCCAACTCTCCAACAACTCTCATAAACCTAAGTAGGGTACATGTATATATAAAGATGATGAAAACCTTCTATCCTACCAATGTGGGACAAAGGCATTCTGTGGACCATTTGAAATATCATTGTTTTACAACACTCCCAATATATATATCCAACACCAAACCAATATTTTTGTGTGTATTGATTTGAATGTACAATAGCTAATTTATACATAAGGAAAAGATAAAAAAATTAGCAACCTACTTATCTAATAGCATGGCTTAGAGAAAATAACCTAGGCAATAAAAAAAATATATACAGAAAGAATCATTCGGTAGTGTTGCAACACTCACCCTGTATTGTCATTTTTTATCCTTTTTCTAGTTATAACACAGATCATTTAACAACTCAAATTATCAAAAAAAGAGTGAGGCGTTTAGACTCATCAGTGCACAAGTGTAATCATAGTAGAAAATTAAATTTTTCCGGTAAGATCGGGTCGATTCATAGGGAGATTACTCATGAAAGGAGGTAATCACACCAATCCATTCAGCTTAAAGAACATGAAAATCAGTTAGACTGATAGATATTATCTGGTTTCTGGATATGGAGAAATCTTGGGTCAAGACAATTCAAGTGCTAAGCTCAACTGATTCCCATATAGCTTACTTAAGTATAACAGAATATTCAGATTGCTTGAGGTTTAGTCATTAAATGCACGATTGAGATGATGATAACTCTAGTTTAAGCAATCCCCATACATGGCATGGAGGATTCTATGTTAAGCAGCTATCATAAATCAGTGTGTAAATAATGTTTTGTAAAGATAATCGTTCTGGCTTGGGTATTAGGATGTTTCCAGGTTAAGTAACCTTCATACTTGGCATGAAGACTCTAAGTTAGGCATACGAACTAATCCAAGCCTAAAGTTTTAAATGAAGAATGACTCTCAAGCTCTCTTAGTTTCTACTATTGAACATTTGATGTTTTGCTACCTTGGGTAATCAGAGGCCTTGGACACTGTCTTTGCCTTGCCCCACGTTTAGAATTAGCTACTCATTTCCATGGAAAATCAAACAACTTGAATTTAACTCAGCAGATAAGTAATGAACAAAATAGAGACAAATAATAACAATAACTGGAAGATGAACTATTGTTGTATTGAGTACTTGAACAAAGCTACGACTAGTATTGAACTTACAATAAACTCAAAGAATAAAACTAAGAACAAGAACTGAAATGTTAAAAAGTACAGTCAAACATGCAGAATGTAAAGACTACACTACTGATTCCTATTTGATTCTAAACATGAAAAGAGATTTTTGTTCTTGTCCCTACTGCTGTGATTCTGAGGAGGATCGCTTCTTTTTAAACTTTCTGCCCATGGAGGAGGGGGACCACTTGGTATTTTGATGCCCAAAAACTTAGTTGTATTTACCTTAGAACCACCGCATTCATTTGCGTATGTCAGAGAGTCTGCGGGTTTTCATTCGAATGTTTGTCGACATATTCGAATGTCTTCTTTGATTTCTTTGAATTTATCACTATCATTCGAATGTCTCCTTCTTCATTCGAATTAATTTCAACTTACTGTGCATTTTTTTCCTTCTTTTCTTTGGTTATTCGAATACAACAGAGATCACATTTGAATGAATTTGAGATTTGTCAACTGGTTTCTTCTATGAATTCGAATGCAACAATGAACTCATCCGAATGAAATTGAGATTTTATACCTTGGTTCCTTCTTGTCATCTGAATGTAATAGCACTTTTATTCGAATGGATTTTCCATTTTCTTCAATGCATTCGAATTACTCAGCCTTCATTCGAATGATTCTTCAACATTTTCATACAATATGTTTACTCATTCGAATTACTCAACCTTCATTCGAATGATTCCTTCAATATCTTCCTTCATATTTTCATCCAAATGTTCTCATCGGATCTTCTCAATTCATTCGAATGTCTTCTTTAATATTTTCCTTCATTCGAATGAATTCTTCAACAACTTCATATGATAGCTTCCATCTGAATGCAATAGCCTTCTCTAACATTCACTCGAATGATCTAACTTTATCCGAATGAATTGACTGTCGTACTTAACATCCGAATTACTTCATTTCTTGGCTTCTTCTTCTTATCCTCATTTGAATCTATTTGATCATGTACTTGAGGGTTCATTTTATCCTTTGATTTTTTTTCTTCCTTTCGACCTGCAAACAAGTATTTTTGATGTTTTAACTCATTAAATGAATTAAGAGAAAAATAAAAATATAACAAATTTTTGGCATTTTTGAGCATCAATCAGGTAGGATCTTGATTCTCAACACTATCAAATTAGCCAATGTGTGAAAACCCATTAATCATAGCATTTCGCAGCACAACATCTTTGGCAGGCAATTCATCAAATGCTTGATGAGCAAGGCCGACTTAAGGCATAGGCCAGTAAGGTCTATGCCTAGGGGCCCCTAAAAGGGAGGGGCCCCCAGAAGCAAAAAGTTATAGAGCAGAGCGCGTTAACAATAAATGTGGGTGAGGTGAAGATGCAACAATAAATGTAATAAATGTGTGATGACATTTTGACTTTTGAGTGACATATGATATGAGTGAAAGAGAGAGAAAGAGTAAGAGAGATAGGTGTGGGTTGGGGTCATGCTCACGGCTGCTAGCTGACATAACTAGCTTTTCTAAGTTTATAGAATATATGTAGCTATCACTTATGAGATTGGGATTTGGGGGTAACGGCAAGAAATTAAACCGTTGAAATTGAAACAGACCTCGTAGAGTGAGACTGTGAGAGTATAAAAGGCTTCAATGAGCTTGCATTTAACCTCTCACCCACACCCCCGTCTCTTTCTCTCTGCATACAATTTCTCTAATTTTTCTAATTTACTACCACCTATTGAATACAGAATATTAACAATTAGCAACGTGGTAATTGATTTTACTTTTGTATTTCTCTTTCTGTTATTTTTATTTTAATATTATGATTTGTTTTTAATAGTGTATATTTTAATTTATTTTAATGTTATGATTAGTTTTTAATGGTGTATATTTTGATTATTTTTTTTGCAGGTAATAATATCAAGTTTTATTGCTATTTCATCATAGAGTACATTTAAAAGAGCATAGTCAGGTGCTACCATTCCTACTTTCTTGTATTTTTTAAAATTATTTTTATTTTAAAAAAAATATTAAAGGGTTTAAATTAATTATTGTTTGAATAAAAATATTTGGTAGAAAGTATGATTATGGATTTGAAAAACGTAAGAAAAAAAGAAAAGTAGAAAAATTAATTCAATCCCAAAAAGGTGCACTTGATAGATTTGTTATTAATACTAAACACCAAATGTTAGAAAAATCAAATGAAGATTTAAATGAAAAATTAGATGAAAATTGTGAGGAAATTTTTTAGGATAACATGCAGTTTAAATTCGCCAAAAAATAGGGAAGAATATGATGAAAATTTAGAAGAAGATGTTCTAATCGACAAGAATAAAAATGAAACAACTATTAAAAATATTTATGATCTAGCATAATGGAAAAATTTAGACCTCAAGATTAATTGATTTATTAGTTGAGAAAGGTCCAATTAGACATGTTTTGGATTTTCTAAGAGATAAAAATTCTAGACACTTTTCTACAATTCATTACATTCGAAATTTACTAAATAGAGAAAAACATGATAGAAAATGGTTAGTATATTCAAAAGAATTAGATAAAGTATTTTGTTATTGTTGCAAATTATTTAGTTTGAAATCAAATATAGGTCAATTAGCAAATGAAGGGTGTGGAGATTGGAAAAATCTTAGTACTAAACTTAAAAGTCACGAAACAAGTAATCAGCATGCTATAAATATAAACACTTGGGTTGATGGTGAAATGAGATTAATTAAAAATAAAACAATTGATCAACATTTACAAGAGAAAATAAATAAAGAGAAAGAGCATTGAAATAATATACTAATAAGAATTATTGCTATTGTAAAAAATTTTTCGAAAACTAATTTGGCATTTTGTGGTACAAATGAGAAGATTTATCAAAATAATAAGGGAAATTTTTTGAGTTTAACTGAAATGATCGCTAAATTTGATCCAATAATGCAAGAACACCTTAGACGCATACAAAAGGGAGAAATTCATAGTCATTACCTTGGTCATAATATATAAAATGAGTTGATAAATATTTTAGCATTAGAAATAAGAAATATTATTATTAAAAAAAATCAAAGAATCAAAATATTTTTCAATTATACTTGATTGTACCCTAGATACAAGTCATTAAGAACAAATGTCTTTTATATTAAGATGTGTAGATATTTCAACAAATCCAAAAAAAATATAAGAGTATTTTATAGATTTTTTAAAAGTGGATGATACATCTAATCAAGGTATTTTTAATGTATTCACAAATAAAATAAAAAATCTTGAACTTGATATAAATAATGTAAGATGACAAGGATATTATAATGGATTTAATATGAAAGATAAACAACAAGGTGTGCAAAAAAGATTATTAGAACACGAGCGCCTAATGTCTAGATGTTAGGCCATGCTCCGCCCACATAGTAAACCACACGCGATGCATATGCTCGTGCCAGATGCAATCTAACCATGGTAGAATATTCGTGTCTAAGGATACTCAATAAATGAATACCCCAACATACAACCCGTACCCATGTGCATATCAAACCATGAACGATAATACGACATAACAAATTATGCAGTAAATCATATAAGGGGCGAGCTAGTCAGCAGTGTCTGACACCAGTCAACGGTCAGTGACTAGGAATGTCCACCCGACAGTCCACTTCAGACCCGTACAATAGTCTACCCCAATGTCACCAAACAGCCGACCCCTACCCCATTGCTCGATAGCCTTAACTGACCCACAACCAAGAAATTCATAATCAATCTCGCACATCTAGGAACCTAGTCCCCAAGTAGGGTTCAACATCATTCTAAAAGGAATAGGGGTGGTACAAACCCCCGTAGGCACACAACAAATAAAATTCTAGAAGTCTCAGATTTAATTTAATTGATACCAAATGGATAATAACTCAATAAATAATACTAGAAGCCGAATTGGAGTAAGGGATGGTATACAATACGAGAAACCACAGAGTCTCTCACGAGAATTAAAGAACACGAGGAGAGGGTTAGGAACTTGTCTTTTAATAACAGATTTCCACATCTTTGCTCTGCTGTTGCACAAATTAACAATTTTTACTAATTATACTAAACTCTAATACAAAGTCTATACGCGAATCCCCAATAATCGGATTAAATTGGTCTAAAATCTAGGCTATTACGGGTATAAGAGGCCACTAAAAATTAGAAAGTGAAGAGGACTTGCCTTATTTCGCAGATTTTTGGCTTTAAATGTCCACACAGTGTAAAATAATAATAACACTAAAATAAGCCAAAATACAGCCTGAAAATAAAATTTAATCCGTAGAAAATGTTTAATACAAGCTGATTAACTTACCTCACCCTTCAGATCTTCAATTGCACAAAGTAAATCAATTTTCTTGAATTTTCTTTCTCTTTTCTCCCTTTTTCGCCACTGCTTCACGCTTGCTTCGACTCCAATTTTTTCTCTTTGTTTCTTTTTTAATTAAGCTTCAATTGAAGCCTTACATAGCAGCAAAAATCAGTAGAAAGCATGGCCCATTTGGCCTTAAAATTTGTGAAAAAATAGAAAGTAGGGGAACTGTAACATCCCAGAATTTTGAAGACAAATAGATTTTATTAATTCTGGTGTTTCAGGTAATTAATGAATGTTTGAGAATTTAGAAGAAAATAATAAGTTATTTTGCTTTTGAGAAATAAGTAATTAATTATCTTACTTTGGAATATTTATGAAATTATTAAATTTGGGTTATATAATTTTCTTACAGTTTTCAGTACCAAATCAACTGTAGGGAGTGTCCTAGAGTCTAGATGTCTAAGAAAAATGATATGGTATTGACGAACGTCCTGAGTAAGGATTTATGGCATTAAAAGCAATTAGAATCGAGATAGTTTTCGGTATAGTTATGATTTAGGCTTTAAAATTGAGTGATTGTAGGGGACTTCCAAGAAGTCCACGGAATCCTGAGGAAGTCCCGATTTTTCGTAACGATCAACCCTAGGTGGTTTCGGGATGACACAAGGGTCCCGCAAGGGCGCAGGGATAAAATTGACCTTATCGAGTAATTTAGAGTTATTAATTTTGAGTTTTAAGTATCACAATAATTATTAATTTGATGTTAAGGTATAGTAACAATTAAAGAAATATTTAAATGAGATTTTTAGTAAATAATTTTGATGTTAATATAGTATATAGATATAATATATTATATAATATATATATATATATATATATAGGTTTGAGGGGCAAGCAAACTATGGGGCAAATCCATGGTATTAAATTAGGAAATCAGTGGGCGTGAATTGTGGGTGAAAAGTGGAAGAAGAGTTAAATAAAATAATGTATATATGTGTGTGTAAGTATGTTTATATGCATTCTGTGGGCGTGTGCCTGTGGGCGTGGAGGTGGGATCACATAAAAGAATTATATAATAGATTGGTGCTCAAGCTTCACTGACTATATATAGGTGAGCATGGAACAGAGTAAAATGAGAGGAAGCAGAGGGAGATGCGGCCAGCAGCGAAGAGGAAAATGAGAGGAAGAAGAGGGAGATGCGGCCAACAGCGAAGGGAAAGAATTGAGAGAAAAGTGAAGGTATTTTTGAAGTTATTTAGTGTTTAGAATTTTAGGCAAGTAGGTAAAGTTATTAAGAGTATTGTATGTTGAAATTATAAATTGTTTCAGCTAAATCATGATTTTCACATGATCATATCTGATTATTATAGGCTATAATTTTATTATCTTCCTATGAAACATTTTACTTCGTAGCAGGAAGGCAAAGAGGACAAGAATCAATTATTTGAAGACAACCTTCTAACCCTCTCTTTATGTTCTTTAATTTTTGCACAAGTTTCCATTGTTTTTCATAATTTACTCATTCCCTTACCATGATTCGGTTCTATACATTAATTATGTAAATACGTGTGGTAACTATTTTATAATATGTGAGTTATTGTTGAAACTATATACGTGACTCCTAAAAATATTTATTTCTAACCGTCATGGGGTTTTGTATCGTCCCTACTTTCCTTGGGAATGATGCCGAACCTATTGGGGCTAGATTCTTAGAGAGTTGGGAAGACTCGATGTAATTGTGATAGTCAACTAACCAGCTTCCGTCTAATATGTAATATGCGGGATCAACCAATAATGTGAGTAACGAAGAGAGTTACCCGTAATTCCAAAAGTAAAGTGGTACAAATACTTACGCCATATAGGGGTTCATACCATGACCTCGGAATCATATGAGATATCCATATGTCGACCTGCAAATATTGAGGCTAATGCCTTATACCATGAAAAGGTTGGGAACGTACAGATATGAGTTTAATGACGTGATTTGTATAACATGGACCATGTGGGCTTTTGCCTACTCAAGTAAATATTCCCATAACAACTGTGTAAAGACCTTTGCACATACATCGTGGTATAAGTTGCATATGTCTATGCATGTCATTATGAAATTTATGATGAGTATTCGTCCCCGCGACCTCTGAGCAAGGGCACTACTATCGTTGTGTAGGTGACGTACGGGCAAGATAAGCGTGTGTTGTCATGCCAAAGAGGGTGATGTATAGTTAATGAGTATTAAGGGCTATAATATTAGATGTGCATGTGCATATGCAACATTATGATATACAACCTTGTATGGGCATATAATGTAAAGAATGTATGCAATAATTTATGACATGATGTGAGATCAAATAAGGGAAGTCTTGCTAATGCTAATCGCTAAGATTCCTTCCAAATACAAATTCCTATGATGCCCCATTTCTTTCAGATAAGCTTGCTGAGCCTTGTGGCTCACATTGTTTTTAACATCATTCCAAGTTAAGAAATGAAAAATTCGAGGTCAAGTTTAGTGGTATCAAATCCTTGCCGATAGTCATATGTACAGGGCTCTCCTGATCTAAAAGATCCTTGGAGGTAAGTGTGAACAAGGGCTCAGATAGGGTGTTTTGTTAGCTTTGTGTAGTTGATGCTATGGCATGTATGTAGGCCCCCCTGAAATGTGTATTTTTAATCAGTCTGCTTCCGCTGTTGTAAATAAAGAGTGAGATGAAAATTTTTGGTCGTTATCAGAGCATTGTGTTTAACTTTCGGTTGTTACAGGAGCAGCCGCGCGAACTCACTAGTGCGCGCCACATGGCTGCGCAAATGGGCCAGCACTGACGCCCCAAAACGGCGTCGTTTTGGGCCGCCTCTTGCTACCCAAAAATTATTTCTTCTTCCCCAGCCACGCACGCCTCCCTCAACTAGATCCCGTGACCGCTTCTCACCCCTCGCGCGTGCCAACCGCCTAATCTAGCCACTTTTTCTTTACATATATGCACACTTTATTAAACTTAAAATAAACCATAACCACTTCCGCAAATCACATTTAAACCCTCAACTTCCAAAAACTTCCACATATACCCTAATTTCCATTTCCACTTATTCCACTAACACCCCAAGTTTCTAGAAATTTCACTAAATTAATTTATTTTACTATTTTCATAAATACTCCTAAAAAGATTATTAATTGCCTTAATTTCTTTTTAATACAAACAATTTGATATTTTCTTTAAACCCATAAATAATCACCTTATACGCAGTAATTAATGATTATCACCTAATTAATTTCACCATTATTTCCATAAATATTTCCAAATAATCTCATTAATTACCTAAATTTCCTATTTCCACAAAACAACATAATTTATTATTTTTTCTTAAATCTCCAAATACCCAATAATAAGCTTAACACTGATATTTATAATTATTATTGATCTCCCAATTTTCGGGATGTTACAACAATAGATCACTTGAAAGATCTTATTGTTTTTTTTAAAAATTATAGAGAAACTGGCTTTAAATCTTCTATGATTTCTGCTAAAGAGATTGTAAAGTAAATGAATATAGAACCAAAGTTTTGTGAAAAACGTACAATAAGAAGAAAGAAACAATTTGACGAGAATGAAAATGAGGAGATGAAATTATCTAGTGATGAATCTTTCAGAATTAATTATTTTACATATTTAGTTGATCATGCAATTTCTTCTCTTCAAAATAGATTTGAACAATTTAAAATTTATGACGATAATTTTAGTTTTCTTTATAATGAAGAAAAGTTAAAAGTGTTTGATGATGATAATTTGAAGATAAATTATTTAAATTTTGAAAATTTTCTAGAACATGATATGCTATTTGATATTGATGATTTAGATTTATTTTCAAAATTAAAAATTTTAAAAGAAATTATAACTATAGAAATTAAAATATCACTTGTGATACTAATTTTATAAAAAGGTAAATTATTTTTCAAATATATGGATAGCTTATAGAATATTATTAACCATTCATGTTACTGTAGCTTTAGCAAAAAAAAGTTTTTCAAAACTAAAATTAATAAAATCTTATTTACGTTCAATTATGTTATAAGAAAAATTAAGTAATTTAGTTATATTATCAATTGAAAAAGATTTACTTTCTAAATTGGAATATAAAAATTTAATTAGTGATTTTGTATCTCAAAAAGTAAGAAAAATAAATTTTTAATAATTTTTATTATTTTTTAAAAAGCCACAAAATTAATTATCACCTAGGCCCCATATGCTTGAGCCGGCCCTCTAGATGAGCCCCGTCATGAAGCCAAATTTTAGATAAGAGTGGACCAAGGCACTCCCAACATATATATATCCAACGCCAAATCAAATTTAAACAACCCAAGAATCTTCATGGCCTCTAATACCACCTTAACATCCGAACAAGCCTTGATTACACTTGGAAAAGTAAACCTGTCCGCCCGCATACGCCAGTAAGATTCTATGGCGAGTTTTGGCATCTCATTGGCTATGAACATAGCTACGATGGCGTTGTAAGTAAACACCATTCTGGTAATCGGCAGAGAGGGTGTGGAAGACCCTTAAGGCTTTGGCAATGGCGTTACACTTGGAGTAATAAGCTGGTTCCGGAGAGTGAGGACCTAAGGAAGCCATCGATGAGCATGAAGTTCATGCGTGGATTTCTTTGCCTTTGGTGAGGTTCTTATATATTCTGGGCACATAGGTGATATATTAACTAAAACTATGTTATAAAGATTTTTTTTAAAATATAAAAGATAATCATATAATAGTGCTTACTAAATTTAAAAGTGTAAAAATAAAAAATATATCTCCAATTAAATTATACATTTAAATAAGACCTTTGCCTTTGATTAATATTAACACAATAATGTTTAACGAAGGTGACAACTTGACCCCAATTCCACCTTTATTTGTCTTCACACACAGTAGGGGATTTTGTTATAGTTTTTCCTTTCAGATCTGATTCAGGCTTTCAATCCTAATTCTCCTGCACCCATCCACCTTTTGCTTTCTCTCTCTCTCCATATCTCAATCTTTGAAACCCCACCCTCAACAATGCTCGATTTGTCAGCTTCCTGTGTAGGCTTTAGCAGTCCCTTTGTTGAGAGATAATTTGAAATAATCCATTAGTCAAACCGAGGTTATCGTCTAATCCAATTGCGAATATATATATATATATATAACCTTTTTAGCAATAAAATTTAAAGACAAATTCAATTCTGTCACTAATAGAGACAGATGTTGAGACAGAAATCCATAACAACTAAAATTAGCGATAGATTTATAGATGAAAATATTTCTTCTCTAATTTAAAAAAAAAAAAATCTGTTTAAAGTGTTTTTTCAATTTAGAGACAAACTTAAAGACAAACTCAGAGACGAGCTGATTTTGTTTCTAAATGTTGCACGCCTTCAAAGACTAAAAAGACTTCCATCTCTGACTTTGATCATTCAGGGACAAAATTAGAGACTGAATTGATTCCGTCTCTGAATTTAAAGATAAAAATATTTTATCTTTGACTGTTATTTTCTTGAAAAACGGATATTAGAGACGAAAAACTCTGTCTCTAATTTGAATAGAGATAAAAAAAAAAATATTATTAAAAAATGTGCCAGTTGTGGGGATTGAAATTCCCAATCAAGGAAACTAAAATATCATCTTTAAGCTTGGTTTTGGGCTCATTTATCTATGACATATAATATTAATTTATTTTAAATTTTAAATAATATAAAAATCCTCAATTGTAAAAAATACACATTATTTTTGAATAATCACCGACTTATTAGTGAGGAAGAGACAAGTCTCTTTATAAGCTTCAATGATTGTAAATTTTTAACCGAGTCTTTTTAAATTTTCTAAATTTAATAGAATAGCTTCAATGATTGTAAAAACTAAAGATTTGAGTCAAATAAACTATATTGAAATTCTGCTATGGGAAAGAGACAATTAATTTGTACAATTTAAAAGGGCCTGTAGAAATTAAAGATAACCAAAATTAAGAAACCATAAATTCAACACTTTTGTTAATAGGGAAATGCTTGCAACAAAATAACAGAATAAGTTTGTTTTCCCTTAAAATTATTAACCAATTGAAAATTTATCTAAAAGTCAAGTTATATTAAGATATAATATCCACTGAATTATATTTAACTAGCGAATTAATTAATCTTTAGTTGATTAGGGGGGCGTTCCACTAATGACTTGGTCTGTAACAAGTCTTAAATTTTTTATTAGAGTTTATGTATCTTAATTTTGTAATTGAACTAAGGTAGAAATTAAAATGTAATTACCCCTTAATTTAATAACGTAGCCATTTATTTAGGTTTCTTTTATTTTGTTTTTAAGATTTGGAAATGTTAGGGCGCGTGGTAGTAGACGACATTTAATATTAGAGTTACTGGGTTAGTGGACGGGTAAATCACACCAATTATCACTAAATTTTGATGTGTTTTTTATTTTAATCACTAAACTTTAATTCTTTGTAATCTGATCACAGAAGTTTAAAAAGTTTTACAATATGGTCACATATAAGATTTTTCAGTTGATGTGGCAAATAATAAAAATTATTGTGCAATGACAACCAATTAGAATGTGTCATTACACAATATTTTTATTATTTGTCATATCAGCATCACGTCACCCACTTTGGCTATAGAATGGCTGAAAAATCTTATATGTGACCACATTGTAAAATTTTTTAAACTTCTGTGATCACATTGAAAAGAATTAAAGTTTAATAATCAAAATAAAAAATACACTAAAATTTAGTTATATTTAGTGTGATTTACCCGTTGGTGGACTATTGGAAAGAATGGGTGCATCTGCTTGCTTTTTCGAACAGAGTTAAATCAAAGGTGCTAATTAAAACAAATAATAGAAGAAACGTGAATTATTCAAAAACTTCAATGTTGTATTGTAGTGTGCAATGAGAATTACTCAAAAACTTTAATGGTTTTCTTATCCTTTTATTTAATATTGATATACCCAAACAAACATCAGTAAATGAAGGAAATTTTTGCAAAATATAAAGTTGTGTGAGACTGAAAATTGGAAAGAACCGAGAGCCACTCGGTTCTTCCCAAGAACCGAGTGGCACTTGGTTCTTGTTTAAATAGTGGCCGCGCATTGCGACCATGGCAAAAATGACGACTTGAAGACATCAAAAATAGACCCGGAAAGATCAAACATCAACCAAAAATCATCGTCGTTTTCATCTTGGCCTCGGTTCTTTATAAAGAACCGAGTGCCACTCGGTTCTCCCTAAAAACCTGCCACTCGGTTCTTTTGAATCGAGTCCCGGCCATTTTCTTTCGAGCTTCAAGAAATATTCAACAGTTGTCATCCCGAGCAAGAAGTAGTCACCATAATCTTAATAGCCTCGGTTTCTCAGAAGAACCGAGTGCCTCTCAGTTCTCAATAAGAACTCAATAAGAACCGAGTGCCTCTCGGTTCTCAATAAAAATCGAGTGCCACTCGGTTCTCAATGATTGCCGAGGCCTGTTCGCATTGCTGAGGCCTGTTCAAATTGCAAACCCCGATGATTGCCACGTGTCTTCTCGAAAACCCGGGATGGAGACCATTTTGTCCCCTCCAAGCTCTCCTATAAATACAAAGCTTCAACGCTGAATGAGGTAAGTTCATTCTGAATACAAAAGCTCATTTTTCTCTCTAAAGAAGAAACTAATTTAAGCATCGGAGAGTTTGTGCGGGTCTCCCGCACCTCTCATGTTTGCTCGTTTTGTAGATCGAATCGGTTCCTCGGAGGCAGTCGGTTTAACCCGGAGGCTGTCGGTTTAACCTAGAGGCAATCAGTTTAACCCGGAGGCTGTTGGTTTAACCCAGAGGCTGTCGGTTTAACCTGGAGGCAGTCGGTTTTAACCTGGAAGCAGTCGGTTTAACCTGGAGGCAGTCTTTTCTTTCACTACTTAACTTCAGCGAAGAGGTAGATGGTTTTAACCTGGAGACAGTCAATTTTAACTCGAAGCTAGTCGTTTCTTTGGTGTTAGCATATACACATTTCTTTCAACAACACCTTCTTGACGTACTATTCATAGATGACGAATTATCATCACGAGATTCTTAAATCATTTCTCTGATTGTTCATGGACACCAAAGTTAATTCTATATTTCTCACATTATAAATTCATTGTTGTAAGTTGGTGACAACAATTGGCGCCGTCTGTGGGAAATCGCAACAAAAATTCATACTCAGGGACGTAACTGATGGCAAGCACCAGGGGTAATCAACGGACTTTCTCTCAGGGCGTGGAAACTCGACCCCATTCGCGAGGTTCACAAAATCCCAAGCGAATACCCCGGCCTCCACTTGGTTTCCAACAACAAGGGAGCCTCCAATTAACTCCCTTCTATCCGCAACTACAAGTGGAAATCCAATCACCTCCACCAGGTTCGCATCATCTAGTGAATCAACATGAAGTTCACCATCAGCCTGGACCGTCACATCAGGTTCTTCCCACTGTCCCCTTAGCAGACTATGAAGCATTACGACAACAACATATTGAAGGAATGCAAGCCCTACAGGACATGGCCGGAGTACTCCAAAGTTTGGCCCCCAGTACTGTGTTGCCAACCACTCTTAGAAGACTTATACCTGAAACAGCACCGCCAAGAGAAACTCAGCTTAACGATAAAGAAGCTGATTCTTACCAAGGAGTTGCATCTGACACTCACTCTCGGCCTTCACCCCGTCGAGGTAATTATACGAAGCAACCATTACGTGATCATAGAGCCACCACTCGTCAAAATCAAGGACAAAAGTCGAGATATCAAAAGGAGAAAAGGGACATGCGAAGCTTAAAAGGTGAAAGGCAACCAGAAGTTGTTGTAAGTACACCAACAGGTGGAAAACAAAGTCCCACCAGGAATTCAACACCAAGAAATAGATGGGGTGATGACAATACTGCAGTAAGTATGCAAAACGATGTGAGAAAAGTAATAGAAGAAGTATTGGAACAAAAGAAATTGGTCCCTGCCACTGAAGAGCACTCCATGAAAAAATCCCCATTCACTCGAAGCATATTGGAGAAGTCATTGCCGAAAAAACTCAAAATGCCACAAATTACCTCGTACACTGGAAAAGACGACCCAGATGATCACATTGAGAATTATGAATCGTTGATGATACTCCACGGCTGGGAAGACGAGATTATGTGTCGGGCATTTTCGCTAACCCTAACTGGGCATGCCCGAACATGGTTCAAAGGATTGCCTGAAGCATCAATTTCATCATTTGCACAACTGAGAAGGGAATTTGTAAAAGCTTTTATAATTAACAGTCGAAAGAAAAGAGATGTGACACATCTCCTCAGTATTCGGCAAGGGGCTAAATGAACCTTACGACAGTATGTCGATAGATTCCGGAGTGCCACTCTTGAAATTCGAAACTTACCACTTGAAATGGCCATATCTGCGATGATGCAAGGAGCGCTATTGATGTCTTTTCAGGAATCTTTGTCTTTGGATCCTCCAAGATCCCTGGCAGATTTATTTGCTAGGGAAAATAGGTACATACTCCATACCGAGGTTATGAGAACAGTGATAGGAGGAGAAGATAAGGAACGAAAAAGGAGGGATCGAGAAGGTGAAGACCATTTTGCTAGACAACCAGAAAAACAGGTAAGACCAGACGTCTCTGGACGCCGATTTAATCATTATGCTCGTCTTACCCAACCACGATCGGTAATATTGGCCGCCGTGGAAGGTTCAGGTCTAATTAAACTCCCAAAGAAAGTCAATCACCCCATGGGAAGAAATCAAGAAGAATACTGTAGATATCATGGAACTCGGGGACATTCCACTGACCAATATCGAGAACTTAAAAATCAAATCGAAGTGCTCATACGAGAAGGACATCTGCGAAAGTATATAAGGGCAGAAGAAAGAGCAAATAGGGAGCCTCTAGGAAGGGAAGAAAGACTGGAGAGACAAGAAAAACAAAATTTACGACAAAACCATGGGGGGAGGGACAATGGAGTAGTTGCCGCCTCAGATAACACACCCATGCACCAAGAAATACATGTTATATCTGGTGGCGAAACTTTGGCCGGTATGACTCCTGCCTCTCGAAAAGCTTATGCCCGCCAGGCTTACCAGGTAAATTCTATAATGGAGGTGAAAGATGATGAAGAGCCCATCGTTTTTACGCCGGCAGATAAGGGAGATGTAATCATTCCCCATGATAACCCTGTAGTAATTTCAGCCGTGGTAGCAAAACACCCAATCGAGAGAATTTTGGTTGATAGTGGCAGCTCAGTCAACCTCATTTATTGGAATTGCTTCGAACAGATGCACATTTCCCATGATCGCTTGAAATTAATCTCCTCACCTTTGTACAGTTTCACGGGAGAAGCTGTACAAGTCGCTGGAGCAGTACAATTGCCCATCACCTTGGGATCTGACCCACAAAGTGTGACCTAACAAGCAAATTTTATGGTAGTAAAAACTTCATCAGCCGCTTATAACATAATCTTGGGACGTCCTTTGCTCAACGACATGAGAGCGGTCGTTTCATCCTGCTACTTGTTAATAAAATTCCCGACACCTCAAGGAGTGGGACAAGTGCGTGGAGATCAAAGGAAAGCTCGAGCTTGCTATGTCTCTTTCACCAAGGGAAAAGGGAGGAACGAGACTTTATCAATCACTGAACAGGCAATATAAAATTCTCTCGCCAAGAAATCTATATACAAACCTCAACCAGTTGAGAAATTGGAGGCTATACGGCTAAGTGAAAGCGAGCCAGAAAAGGAAGCGTATGTCAGCTCACAATTACCCGAGAAGCTAAAAAATGATATAGTGGCATGTTTGAAAGAGAATATGGACATCTTTGCTTGGACACCAGCTGACATGCCCGGTATCAATCTGGAAATAATTTGTCATCACTTAAATGTGGATCCTCATTTCAGACCTATACGTCAGAAGAAACGTAATATCGCCCCGGACAGATTGACAGCTCTAGAAGAAGAGATTGATAAGTTATTGGAAGCTGGGTTCATCCGAGAAGTATTGTATCCAGACTGGTTGGTGAATGTGGTAATGGTCAAAAAGTTAAATGGAAAATGGCAGGTATGTGTGGATTTCACAAATCTCAATAAAGCCTGTCCAAAAGATTCATACCCCCTTCCGAGAATAAATCGGTTGGTAGATGACACATCTGGATACCAGCTATTGAGTTTTCTGGACGCATTCTCGGGATATCATCAAATAATGATGCATTCCCCAGACCAAGAAAAAACCTCATTCATTACAGAAAAAGGAACTTACTGCTATAAGGTCATGCCTTTTGGTCTTAAGAACGCTGGGGCTACCTATCAACGCATGGTAAACAAAGTTTTTAAACACCTGTTGGGCAGTACAATGGAGGCTTATGTGGACGATATGATTGTGAAAAGCCTAGAACAAGAATCACATGTGGAAAAGTTATCCCAAGTATTCAAAGTATTTCGACAATACAACATGCGATTGAATCCCTCGAAATGTGCCTTTGGGGTGCAGTCTGGCAAATTCTTGGGGTATATGATCACACAAAGAGGCATTGAAGCAAACCCCAAAAAAATTCAGGCGATACTAGATACGGAGCCCCCGACCTCAATTAAGGATGTTCAACGGTTGACAGGTCGGATGTCAGCTCTAGGGCGTTTCCTCTCTAAGTCAGCGGAAAAAGAACTTCCATTCCTTCAAACATTGAAAGCGGGAAAAAAGTTTGAGTGGACGGAACAATGTCAGAAGTCGTTTGATGCGTTAAAGGAGTACCTAAAGGAAGTTCCCCTATTGACACGCCCGGTAACTGGGGAGACATTATATGTGTACTTGGGCGTGAGTGAAAGAGCAATAAGTGTAGTATTGATTAAGAAAGAAGGACAACTGGACCGACCAATATACTACGTCAGCAAAGTTTTACAAGGACCGAAAACACGTTATCCTTTTGCTGAAAAGGTAGTCCTTGCCTTGGTAAATGCTGCTCGAAAGTTGAGGCCATACTTTCAGGCCCACCCCATCATTGTGTGGACAGACCAACCACTGCGAAGCATCTTGCAAAAGCCAGAGTGTTCTAGTCGACTCACCAAATGGTCGATCGAACTAAGTGAACATGATATACAATTCCAGCCAAGACAAGCCATAAGAGGACAAGCGTTAACAGATTTTATAGTTGAATGCACAACCACAGGCGAACTAGAAGTTGAGAGTCGGTCGGAATGGTTAATGTTTGTTGATGGGGCTTCCAGCTCTCAAGGGAGTGGGGCTGGGATAGTTCTCATTCCCCCTGAAGGAGACACTTTGGAATATTCACTACGGTTTGCATTCCCCAGTTCAAATAATGTGGCAGAATATGAAGCGTTAGTTGTAGGGATGAAATTGGCTCGAAAACTTGAGGTGACCGAACTGACAGCTCATAGTGATTCTCAATTAATCGTTCAACAATTCCATGGGCAATATGAGACTAAGGATTCGACCATGGCACAATATCTACAAAAAGTCAAGGCCTTAGCACAATTATTCCAAAACTTTCAGTTGGTACAGATCAATCGGTCTCTTAATAATCACGCAGATGCCTTGTCCAAGTTGGCATCAGCTAAGGAAACTCTCGGAAGAACTGTTTTTGTGGAAGTCCTTCATAAACCCAGTATAGAAGAAGACGAAGTGATATGCATTGATGTGGTCAACGATTGGCGAACACCTATTCGCAATTATTTACTCCAAGGAGAGTTCCCAAGTGATCCGGTTGAAGCAAGAAAAATCAAAACTCGGGGAGCACGCTTCACCATTATAGATGGGATGCTATACAAGCGGGCCTATACCATGCCGCTCCTAAAATGTTTAGGTCCCCAAGATGCAGAATTTACATTATCGGAGGTTCACGGTGGAGCTTGTGGCGAACATCTGGGAGCCAGGGCCTTAGCGACAAAGATCATGCGAGCGGGTTTTTTCTGGCCTACGCTTCGACATGATGCATTAAAGAAAGTTAAAGAATGTGACAAATGCCAATGCCATGCTCCAATACAGTCTGCTCCAATCTCAGAATTACAACCAATTTTTCAGCCAATATCGTTTGCTTAATGGGGTTTGGATATACTAGGCTCGTTTCCTCAAGCATCGGGTCAATGAAAGTTCCTCCTAATGGCAACAGATTACTTCACTAAATGGATTGAAGTTGAAGCGCTTGCTACCATCACTGCCAAGAAAGTCAAAAATATGATCTGGAGGGACGTTGTTTGTCAATTCGGAGTTCCACGAATAATTAATACTGATCATGGAAAACAATTTGACTATGATTCATTTCAGGGTTTTTGTGAAGGCTTAGGAATTCGTCTACGAATTGCCTCGGTAGCATATCCTCAAGCTAACGGTCAAGCTGAAGCCAGTAATCGCACTATTTTGCATGGTCTAAAAACTCGTCTCGAGGAGGCAAAGGGAGTGTGGGTTGATGAATTGCCTACCATCCTATGGGCTTATCGTACCACAAGTCGAGTATCAACAGGAGAAACACCGTTTAATCTGGTTTATGGAACAGAAACCCTAATTCCTGTGGAAGTAGCCATTGGATCTCCCAGATTAAACGCTTATGAGGGCAATCCAGATGCTAACAATTCTGCATTGCTAAAAGAAAATCTCGACTTAGTCGAAGAGCAAAGAGACAAGGCTGCCACCCGATTAGCCGCATATCACAAGAGAATTTCCAGCTACTATAACTCTCGAGTGAGAAGTCGACCTTTGAAAAATGACAACTTGGTACTTAGAAAGTAAGCTATTACTAATACGCTTCGAGAACAAGGAAAGTTGTGGGCCAATTGGGAAGGACCATACCGCATCCAAAAGTTGATTGGGCCTAACACATGCATTCTTCAAACACTTCAAGGGGAAAGTATGGGTAAAACTTGGAATCTAAACCATCTCAAGCTATACTACCCCTCTCAGATGTGAGGAATAAATACAGTAGTAACGATGTGATTTCTGTTGTAAACGTGTGGTGTGTTGAACTGATTCACAAGAAAATGTTTGTTTGCTTTTAATTTTCTCCGTCATACTGACACAAATTGTTTTCAGTTACACATTTATTGCATAAGATCAAGACTTGTTATCCCACTTTTGGCCCGGTAACGAGGAAGAAATCAAAACTCGTTGTCCTGCCCACGGCCCGACAATGGGAGCGAAAATCAAAACTCGTTATCCCGCCTTTGGCTCGATAACGAGGAAGGAGTCAAAACTCGTTGTCCTGCCTATGACCCGACAATGGGAGCGAAAATCAAGACTTGTTACCCCACTTTTGGCCTGGTAACAAGAAAGAAATCAAAACTCGTTGTCCTGCCCATGGCCCGACAATGGGAGTGAAAATCAAGACTTGTTACCCCGCTTTTGGCCCGGTAACAAGAAAGAAATCAAAACTCGTTGTCCTGCCCATGGCCCGACAATGGGAGTAAAAGTTAAGACTTGTTATCCCGTCTTTGGCCCGATAACAAGGAAAAATGTCAAAACCCCTGGTCACGCTTTTGGCCCGACAATAGAATCGAAAGTCAAGATTTGTTATCCTGCCTGAGACCTAACAATAGTCAATCAAATCATTATGTCCCGTCCCCAATGCAATAAAGGCGCATTACGACAAAGAAAGATGATTTCCATGCTCAACGATTGACCCAACCATGAGGTCAAGCGACCCCTTTTCGAATTATTACTAGCGATACAGCGATGAAAATATATTTCTCATTAAAAGAAAAGAAGGATGGAGTACACACAAAAAAAAAAAGGGCGAAAACTTGGCTTAATCATCAGCATCTGCGTCTGGGATTTCACCTTCCTCATCTTCCTCAGTTGTAATAGTAGGCAGGTTGGCCTCATCTCCTGAAACTCCCAAATCCTGCAGAGCCTCAATCATATTATCATCGCCAGGCCCAAAATCAAATGGTTCCCAGGGACCCGTTAAATTCTCCAAGTTATCCTTGAGTCGAGATTGCAGATAAGAATTAGGACTCAAGGGAAGTGGGTCGTATTTACGCCAGTCTGGAGCTTCAAAGTTTTCTGCCTCTCTAGTGAAAACCAGTTTCGAAAATGTCTCTCCTGGACGTTGAGATTCCAAATATGAGCGAGCTAGGTAGAATCCGTACCTAGTGAACCCAGTAGCATATTGACCTTTTCTATACTGACAATCCTTTGAAAGATGATAGGCCTTAATGGCTTCAGCGCAAACTGAGGCTTGTTGATCCTTAAGCTCCATATTTTCCTTTCTAACTGCTGCCAACTCCTCACGATCAAGTTTTAGTTCCGAGAGCCTAAGAGAATGCTCTTGGAGAAGCTGCTCGTGGACATTCTGTAATTCTAATTTTTCACGTTCTAATACGGCTTTTCCTTTTTGCAAATCTCAGACCTCTCCATGAAGGTTGGAAGTACCAGCTTGAGATTCAGTCAATCGCTTCTGTAACCCCTCTATGTCACTTTTGCAATGCCATATTTTTCCTTTCAGGATTTGGCGTTCGCCATCCCAATCAGCCTTTCTATCCCTCTATCTAGATAACTCACCCTCCATCCACTCGCAATGAGCTCGACCATGAGCATTTGAGGCCACGATCCCCTGAACAGCCTGAACAAGAAAAGAACACGGGTTAGAGATACGAAGGGAACAACCGAGTAAATTTTGAATAAAATTTACTTACATTTACAAGTTGAAGCTCGGGCTCATCCATCATGCGAGGAAAATTTGAACTGAAATGCTGATGTTCGTCCCGGGGAAGAATTGTAGAATAAATAAGGCGAGCTCCTACACCTGGATCCATGACAGAATCTAATTCCAAAACACCAGGGTTAATCTGGAAGTCTTGGGGGAAAACCTTTGCGCCGCTTGCAAGAATAAATGGACCACGTGAAGGTTCATCCATAGGAGGAAAAATGGGAGGGCGTGCCATGGAGCACTCCTCTCTTAATCTACGTCTGTCAGTACGATGAGGAATCGCTGGATTGCAACACTCCTCATCGATTCACTCCATATCATGGGAGAAACGAGATGAAGAACCTGGGACCCCCTGGAGCTAGGAGTGTGGGGAGGAAAATCTTGCACTGGCACTTCAACAGTAGGGAAAGGGATGTCTAGGTCCTTTTGAGCAGTCACAGCGTCCCTACGCCTTTGACGCTTACACGAAGAATCGCGGGCCCTTGATGAGGATGTACGCCCGACCCCTCGAGGACGAGGAGGACGAGACCCACTTTGGGAGCTAACGTCTTGAGTCTGGTGGATGTCCAAAGAAGGGTCCGGTTCTTGAGAAGGTCGGGAACTCGATGAAGAGACGATCCCACGAGGGGGGCGGGAGCTAGAAGATGGGTTAACTCCTCGAGAAGGTCGAGGGGATCCTCTGCCCCTTGCAATCAGATTGTCGTCCTCGTCTTGTCGATGACGAGCAAGTTCCCTAAGCATATCCATATCTGCGAAACAAACAGAACCAATTAAACACTTGAGGAATGTTTAAATGTAAGAAGACAGCATGAACATAGTAAAAAAGCTACCCTCAGGAGAATCCTCCTGGAGAGTGCTGAAAGTATGTGATGAATGCTCAAGGACATCTTCTTCATCCTCCTCCTCGGCCTCCAAGATATCTACATCATCTTGTTCTTCATGATGGAAGACAGGAGGAGGGGGATGATCCACGAGCACCGGAACCCCCCAACTTGCCTCTTGAATATTCTCAATTGAAAGAAGGCTTGACAATTCTACCGGGCCCTCTGTTATAAGGTCGTTTATTAACCTTCTATAAACTCGGCGAATGTCTTGGGCTGGAGGTAAATCCCTCTCACATGCATCCTCATGATTCCAGACTCATGGGGCATCCCAATTTGATGGTAAGATAACTACAAACCATCTCGACTCAAACTTGTTCACTTTGTTATGGAGATCTGTCAAGAGATCCAAGCCCCCCACTTTTTGAAAAGTGTAAAAACGCTTATTCCTGCTAATTCTCCTAAGTCGATAAAAACCACATAAAAGATGGAGCGAAGGAACTACGCCTCTTTTATGGCATAAGATAGAGAAACCGATCAATTGTGCCCAACCATTAGGGTGAATTTGAGCTGGGACAATTTGATAATGACGAAGCAGTCCCATGACAAACGTAGGTAGGGGAAATCGAAGACCAAAATCAAATGATGCATAATGGATTCCTAAACATCCTTCGTCCACTTGAGTGACATCAGGCTCGTCCATCCGAGGATATCTAACCATAAAATTGGTTTGCGCATCGATGGCTTCCCAAGTCTTTAAAATATCTCTCATACGAAGTTTGGAAGGGGTATTCTCTAGAATTAAGGCAGGAGCTTTACCTTTAAGAAGAATGAGCGGGAGCAGCAAAGTGAAACTGAAGGATAAGAAAATTCCTACAAAATAAATATTAAAGAAAATTAAAATGATGATGAAGAAGATACAAGTATTAAAAGTCATGAAGGAAAGTGCAAAAATGTTGCAAAAATATATATGCAAGATTGATATTTCCTTGAAGTCCGAGACCATGCCGAAATTATAAAAACCTCCAAAAGGTAGAAGAAGCGAGGATTAAAAACCAAATGGGCACTCGGTTCAACCGAGTGCCCACATCTCGACTGGGCACTCGGTTGAACCGAGTGGCACTCGGTTCAACCGAGTGCCCATATCTGAGCCTTAGCCACTCTTAGCCACTCGGTTGAAACCGAGTGGCGTGTAGAAATTAATAGGCACTCGATTGAACCGAGTGCCACTTGTTTAATTGTTGCCACTCGGTTTAACCTAGTGGCTATAAATAACCGACTGCCCCGAGAGAAAATGCAAGCCAAGTTAAGGAAAAACCTACCCTCTTGAAGATGAGTTAAAATGAACTCCCCAAAGCCCTATTTATAGGGTGCGAGAGAGTAGAAAAATGTGGAAAAGCGTGCACATATACAAAAAATTTCGATGCGATAGTTGAAAAATTGGGAATGATCGTAAGAGCTAAATAATGGATGTGCAATGAATTTGTAGAGCGTTTTACTCTTTTATCCAGAGCATCCGGATAAAAAAGTAGGGAGCAATTGATATACCCAAACAAACATCAGTAAATGAAGGAAATTTTTGCAAAATATAAAGTTGTGTGAGGCTAAAAATTGGAAAGAACTGAGAGCCACTCGGTTCTTCCCAAGAACCGAGTGGCACTCGGTTCTTGTTTAAATAGTGGCCGCGCATTGCGACCATGGCAAAAATGACGACTTGAAGACATCAAAAATAGACCCGGAAAGATCAAACATCAACCAAAAATCATCGTCGTCTTCATCTTGGCCTCGGTTCTTTATAAAGAACCGGGTACCACTCGGTTCTTCGCGAAGAACCGAGTGGCACCCGGTTCTCTCTAAAAATCGAGTGCCACTCGATTCTTTATAAAGAACCGAGTGCCACTCGGTTCTCTCTAAAAACTGAGTGCCACTCGATTCTTTATAAAGAACCGAGTGCCACTCGGTTCTCCCTAAAAACCTGCCACTTGGTTCTTTTGAATCGAGTCCCGGCCATTTTCTTTCGAGCTTCAAGAAATATTCAACAGTTGTCATCCCGAGCAAGAAGTAGTCACCATAATCTTAATAGCCTCGGTTTCTCAGAAGAACCGAGTGCCTCTCAGTTCTCAATAAGAACTCAATAAGAACCGAGTGCCTCTCGGTTCTCAATAAAAATCGAGTGCCACTCGGTTCTCAATGATTGCCGAGGCCTGTTCGCATTGCTGAGGCCTGTTCAAATTGCAAACCCCGATGATTGCCACGTGTCTTCTCGAAAACCCGGGATGGAGACCATTTTGTCCCCTCCAAGCTCTCCTATAAATACAAAGCTTCAACGCTGAATGAGGTAAGTTCATTCTGAATACAAAAGCTCATTTTTCTCTCTAAAGAAGAAACTAATTTAAGCATCGGAGAGTTTGTGCGGGTCTCCCGCACCTCTCATGTTTGCTCGTTTTGTAGATCGAATCGGTTCCTCGGAGGCAGTCGGTTTAACCCGGAGGCTGTCGGTTTAACCTAGAGGCAGTCGGTTTAACCCGGAGGCTGTTGGTTTAACCCGGAGACTGTCGGTTTAACCCGGAGACTGTCGGTTTAACCTGGAGGCAGTCGGTTTTAACCTGGAAGCAGTCGGTTTAATCCGGAGGCAGTCGTTTCTTTCACTACCTAACTTCAGCGAAGAGGCAGATGGTTTTAACCTGGAGACAGTCAATTTTAACCCAAAGCTAGTCGTTTCTTTGGTGTTAGCATATACACATTTCTTTCAACAACACCTTCTTGATGTACTATTCACAGATGACGAATTATCATCACGAGATTCTTAAATCATTTCTCTGATTGTTCATGGTCACCAAAGTTAATTCTATATTTCTCATATTATAAATTCATTGTTGTAAGTTGGTCACAACAAATATATAGTAAGAAAAATTATTGTAATTTCTAAAATATGAGTAATTCTTGTAATCATATCTAACCATAAAAGCAATTACAATAGTTTTTTTAAAACATTTTGAGTAATTCTTGTTGTACGTGGCCAGATATGAATTTAGAAGCGAAAAATTTGTGACTTTAAAATTTTTTTTCATTAAAAATGGAATCAAAGATAAAAAAAATTTGTGTCTGATTTGAATAAAGATAGATACTAGAGATAGAAAAATTCATTTCTAAATCCCTCTCTAACTTTGATATATATATATATATATATATGCGTGTCGGCACTCTTATTCCTCCACCTTTTTTGGTAAAGTAACCCACACTATACCCTACCACCTGACCAACTGACAAATCGACCCGATTGATCACCATTGTGCACTTCCCACTGTAGCTGCCGACCACAGTCCGCTGCCATTGTTTGCTGCTGAGCTGTCGCCATCTGCTGCCATTGTTGTAGTCGTCCGCCGCCACAGTCTTCAAAATCTGTACGTGACCACCCTTCCCGTGCTTTGTTGGTATTTTTAATACTTTACCCACACACTCTTTGTTACTATTTTCTGCTATAGGATCATTTGGGCTTCTATTAAGAACTACTGCATTTTTGGTAAACATCTTCTTTTAACATGGTGTAAGGCACCAATTATGAAATAGAACTACAAATGTAGCTTCTTTGATTGAATTGTAAGAATGCAATAATAAGAAAATTTTGGGGATTTTTAGGTTTTTTTTTATTAGTTCTGTGAAAGCATGGACAGTAATTCCATCTTTTGGGAATTTGCCAAGTAGCACAAATATTGGGGGTTTGATGACATAGTGGCAGGGTCGGTCCTAAGACTTTAGGGGTTGTAAACAAAATTTTTATTAGGGCCCTCTATGATTATATTTAAAAATAAAATTAATACGAATAAAAAAATTATTATATAAATTGCACAATATTTCACTTTAAATTTACTCTTTTAGCATTTTTAGATAAAAAGTTAACAATTAAACTATTACAATTAATTTGTTCTAACATATATTTTTTAATAGACACTATCATCAATCCATTAGTGTAGATTCAGTAATAATAGACGAATCACAAATATTGAAATATATATACAAAATTAATTGATAATTTAAGGGCTAATAAAAAAAATTAAAAGATATACCTGACAAGTCACATAACAAGATAATAAGGATGAAAATGGAATCGCTGAAAAGAAGACGTAGTTGTGAAATCCGTTGAATTGAGGACCTACTCCTATGCAGATTGATGGAAGATGCCAATGACGTGGATAGATAAAAAATTGAGAAGGAAAGGAACTGAGGAACACAATGGAGTGGTGGCCATTGCTAGGTGCATGGAAAGAGTTGTGATACAATCATAAAGGGGGAGATTGAGATTAATTAAAAATACATGGAATGGTTGTGAGATGATAGGTGCCACTGGCAAGCGCATGGGAATGAGATTGATTATTAATAAAAAAATATAAGAGATTGAGATTAATTAAAAATTGTAGTAATGTTCATGGGATTAATTATTGATAAAAGAAAGGTGAATGATTGAGATTAATTAAAAAATTACAATGGTTTGAAATGGACATGGGCCCTAACGTCTCTTCAATTTCTAAATTTACTATTTTTAATTAATTTTATTTTTTAATTAATTTAAAATCTAAAAATTGAAATGGGCATGGTCCCCTCGTGGCTTGAAATGGGCATGGGCTCTAGACAGCTATCTAGACAGCTTATGCCCAAGGCCGGCTCTGCATAATGGTGAATAAAACATAATTCATATGGTCATATTCCATCTTATAGTCGATATTGTAAAACTAACCTATGTAACATGTAAACACAACATTGAGTATATATAGCTTTTTAATATAGTTAAAATATGCAATGTATATTGTTAACCATTTTTGAAATAAAGGCCTGAAATGGAAAACCTTTTTACCTTTTTTAAAAAGGTTAAGTACATATGTTAGTGTTAGTGCCCTACTAGATTTAGATGACATCTAGTATGTATAAAAGAGACTAATAATGTATTCTTATAAATTAATAAAAGATCATATCTTCATTCATACTCTTCCTTTTAGTTGTGAATGAGTTCTTAGATATCTTGGTAAAAATTTTTTTCTTAAGTCGTTAAGAATTTATGACAAAAATCTTTAGTTCGGGATTTCTTAAAAAGATTCATAATCCTTAGATTTATCAAAACGACAATATGATTAATTGATTATGGACCAACACATGAGCTACTACCATTGATTAGAATGAGATGTTAATGATAGTAGACATGTGGGTAGGTGTTAGTTGAACATCTATTGAATGTGATGCTTATAATAGATGACATAACTGAGAGAATTAATTATTTTTTATTGTGTATTTGGTCCTTTAATTGGAGGAGACAAAGTTTTCTTATGCACTGGTGTCGGGGATTTGCCATTGAGGGAAACTATCCAGAATGAGAGGTAGGGATGCTCTCTATGTGGTCTCCGTGCAGTGATGTATGAAGGTAGATATTCACTGATGGGATCCATTATCCTTCAACATGGGGTGAATATCTTATGGGGTCATAGTTTGTTGTGGTTGGAAAACCCATACGCACAATTGGAAATGAGTTTTCGTTGTAAGAAAAAGTTCCGATGTGTCGTCTTGATCTCGCCATATTGGATTTGGTATAGTTACTGAGTCTTGTGAGTTTAATTTTTTCATAGCTCTCACTCAGTTGGGATGTTGGTTAATTGAAGGATTATAATGCACAAAAATTAAAAGCCTTAATAGGTTTACAAAAATATCAACTTCATTTCCATTAAGATCATTTTGAGTCCTAGTTAGAGGACACTCAAGATCTTTCAAAATGTTTTAAGGAGATAGAGAGATCCTCTTTGTAGATCAAAGCATTTGATCGACATTAAGGAGTTAAAGTGTCCTGATTACTATATGGTTGTGAACTTAGAAAGTCACACGCATACTTAGTAATGTGCTGAATTAGTTAACCATTGTTGTTGCTGTGTTTTTCATCATTAAGGAGTTAATGATGTTGGATATTGTTAAGAGTTAACAAAATGATCAACAAGATTGGGAGACCGTTAAGAGTTAACGAGGCATGTTCTTAAGAGTTAATGGGGTATTGGCTCTATTAAAAATTAATGGAAAGGCTATTAAGAGTTAATAGTGAGGTCTAGATGTAATAACCTAAAAGTAATAGTTGCAAGTGAAAGATTACTCAAGAGGGGGCGAATTGGGTGTTTTGAGACTTTAATAAATAATGAAAATATTTTGAGAAATGTTGTAGTAAAGTTATTTGAAAATAACATTTTTCTTAATTAACTACAAATAGATGCAGCAGTGGACAAGATAAACAAGTAATTATGCATTTTAAAGAAAAAATATAAGAAACCTTTTTTAATAAAAAGAAACATTTTAAATAAACACACACACATACACATATATATGTATGTAAGTATAAAAATATGAAAAGCTTTTATGTATGTAATGAAAACCGAAACATAAATACGTTGTTTGATATTATTGAGAAGATATTTTTATGAAAACCTATATTTAAATATGTTTCAATCATGAAGAACGTATGCCTTTAAGAAATATGTATCTAGGTAAAAATATTTAGATAAAGTTCTTTATGGGAGGAGAAACAAATAAAAGTTTTAAGATGATTCCAACCAAAAGACATTTGAATGACAACGAGAAAACAATGTAATGAGATGAACTTGTGCAAGAAAATATTTGTATAGCTATAACATCCCGCTCGAGCGATAGGAAGAACCGGAACAACTTACCCTGATGGGCCTACACGAACTTCCCAGGGGGTCACCCATCCCAGGATTACCCCAGGTCAAGCATGCTTAACCCTGGAGTTCTTTACCTGCATTCAGCCCAAAAGGTATCCAACTGGTGTTGTTTCCTTTCTTACACTATTCTCGATATATTCTAACTTCTCTGGGCTCTCGGGGTATTACATTCTCCCCCCCTTAAGCACATGACGTCCTCGTCATGCGACCTTACAACCGGTCCCAGATCTGCCCCCGTGCATGGCCGATGTGGGATTCGCCTAAGGTGCCTACACGCACCCCCCATAGGGGCCTCACACCCCCCTCAGGACTCAGCCTCCTTACTGAGGTTTGCCCCACCACCGCGCTCAGAGGCTCGGGGGTCGACTCTGATACCACCTGTAACATCCCGCTCGAGCGATAGGAAGAACCGGAACAACTTACCCTGATGGGCCTACACGAACTTCCCAGGGGGTCACCCATCCCTGGATTGTCCCAGGTCAAGCACGCTTAACCCTGGAGTTCTTTACCTGCATTCAGCCCAAAAGGTATCCAGTTGGTGTTGTTTCCTTTCTTACACTATCCTCGATATATTCTAACTTCTCTGGGCTCTCGGGGTATTACAATAGCAGTTCAAAATAATACTGTTAAGAATATAAAAAATGAGATAATACAATGAGGATTTTTGAATGAAAACATTTGTATGGTAGATTAAGAATAAAGTTGTTTTACCATAAACAACATTATGGACACAACTATTTTTGAGTGGTATGCCTAACATGCCTAATCTACTACCTTATTTCCTCACTAAGGATTTAAAAATCATATACTATGATATTTAGATTTTAGGGCTTAGGTGTAACCCATACATAGTTTTTATAGCTTCTACTATAACCTCCATTTTTACAGTCTAAGTAGGAACTCTAAATTTTATAAACTAAGTAGTAACCTCCACTTTTCATGAGCTTAATTAGAAGGAACCCCAACTTTTACAGACTTAGCAGTACCCTATTGCATGAGACTTTTTCACACTTGACTCAACCACAACCAAGACATTTTTTTTCAAAGGCACAACCATAACCTTTTACAAGTTTCACAGTACATGTGAAATGATCTCTCAAGAGGAAAATATAAGATATACAATGATACCAAGAATTCTTTTGAGCAAAAGGGAGTTACAAAAATGAATGAATTAAGGATTCAACTCTCTTATTCTAATATCTAGTTTAGAAGGATATACATGTAATATCACCAGATAATAGTTTTGAAGTGAAGAGGTTTAAAAATAAAGAACACTCACTTCAAGCATTTGCTATAGGCCTAAGAAGAATAAGGCATGCAATGATTAGGTTGGCTTTTTGTTGCTCAAACAATAGCCATAATTTCTTTAAGTCACAGCCATGGCATCAACCTTTGATTATTCTCTAAGCGACTACCTCATCTCTTACTGCTCTAGGCCTTTTATAGAAGCTTGAGATTTGGAATTTGGTATTGAAATCTGCACACACTCACAACTTCTTTGATTTGACCAATAATGGTCAAAATTGTTAAAAACCATATGCATATTAGAAAGATAAGCATTAAGCATCCATATTCATTTTTATCATTCTTATATAAGAGAACATAGATAGACTTCATAGAATAAAAAACTAAAGCTCTAACAGTTAAATCTGTTCTTTTTTTTTCTTTTTGAATAACGATTATAAAATTTGAAATTAGATGTCAGTTACTTGACTAACTCCTAGAGATACTCGACTAATATACGAGCATACGCAATTGGATATCTCGTGTAAATGATTATATAGAAACCTCACTTGAGTATGACCAAGTCATTACTCATAAGTCGCAGAGATTTTGCATTAAACACTCAACTAAAACAAGCATATACTTGAGTACAGATAACTTATACTTGATTAAAATTAAACACAAAGACTTAGCTGGATTCAATCCAATCTTTACTCGACTAAAATATAAATACTTGATTAAGAAGAATACATTAGTCGATTGGGAGAAAGATATACTCAACTAAGGAGATACTTGAAAATTCTAATACCAAAAAGATACTCAATTCAAAATTATTCTTGATTAATTTTTGAAATATAGAGAGCTTGCATAATATACACGAGTAAGAAATCTTAATAGTAGATTGAAAGAAGTTTTTGCTAGATATATAATCAACTTATTTGAAAAACACATAAAACATTACTCAACTAGAAATATGCTCAAATTTCAAAAGATACTCAATTATAGAGATACCATACTCAATTATAGCTTTAAGAAATAAGATTTTGTTTAACACATACTCAAGTAGGTTTTTGTGACACTTGATTAATTTGAAAAATACATTGAGCAATACTTGAATAAATCAAAACCTGTTTTTAGACTGAAGGCAAGTATGGCAGCTTTGAAAGAACGTTTGAATCTTTTGCCTTCAAAAGCTTCAAAAATACATATACTTAGCTTAATAAAAGGCTTTTATACTTACTCGATGTTTCATGAAGATTTTCAGAATACTTGAAACATGCTCGACTATTTTGAAATGTATATTTATATGAGCCCGAAGTTCTCCAATTGAAGAAAAAAATATTTTCATAAACTTCAAACACTTTGATCAATGCAAAATCATGCATTTCATCACGCACGACTTACAAAATACATTTTGTTTATTTTGAAAGATATAACTGTATATGAGCATGAAGTTTTCTAGTTTAAAATAATTTATAGAAAATGTTTTGAAAATCATCAATAAACAAAATTTACTAAAAATATATTTTTCAAAATTATTTTCTCCATAAATCAAATACAAATTTCTAAACAACAAGCATAAATAATCGGCAGTTGCCTATGGATGATCGACAATTTTGTTTAACAGAATGGTCGACCAGTTCACTTAAGTAGTTGACAGTTTTGAGAACAGGATTAATCTTGCGTGCTTTAGTCTTCTGTCACTTTTTAGCAATAGAGCATTAATTGCTTTATTACCTTTATGGTAATGCCTTTTGCAGGGCATTACTGAGAAACATTAATGAGGAGAGAGATAGAGAATAAAAAGAAAAGAAGAAAAAAGAAAGAATTAGGGATTGTTTCTCATGGGTTTTGAAGCTTCAGCCGATTTGTTGCCTTGCTCACTTCTTCTTTCTTTAGCTTTGGTCCACTTCTTCTTCTTGCTCTAAGACGCTGAACCTCCTCCCCTCTTACCCCCCTTTTGTTCTTGTGTTGATCCAAGGTTGTGAGACAATCGTTTGGCGTCCTAAAGAACCATTAACAACATTGGTTCACCTTCCTTGAGACAGTCCTAACACGAGTTCGACAAAGGGTGCCAATGTAGCTCAGATGTGGACGGACTATGTAATGCCCCGTCTTTCTCGAGTGCGTTATAACTTAGGACAATTTTAGGACAATAATTTTTTTTTCTTCCAAACAAATCCTAAATCACATCATTCCTCTTATCTGTCATAGAATTCCCAATCATTTTCTCGAAAGAGAATCATTATACACATCAAATGCAGGAGTAAGGATCGAACCTGATATCTTAACATAAATCGAAATTCAGTTCTTACATCAACGCTCCTAAACATAACTTAATACATAGCATAAGTTCTCAAATAACATTAACCCTAAATAGGGTTATACATCCTCATTCTTTCAAAACGTCTAAAATTCAAAGTAGCAGAACTTAAATACATGGGCTACATTACATACATTCAACTTGTCATTTAATTCATCATGCACTTTGCTAAGCGATATTTCATGCCTCATCCATCTTCGTTTCTGCTACCTTCTCCATCTGGAACGTTTGAATATTCCAGGGGCAAAACCCAAGTTAGATGATGAATCATCGAAGTAAGGGCACAAAAAGTTTTATCATACATGTATGTAATGTCTTACTTCTTCGTAAGGGTTAACTGCACCCTTCATGCTGCTCACCATTTTTGTGGCCACCTCTTTCAAAGCCGAGGTGTATGAAGGCACCATTGGTAAAGCAGCGGTGCCAGTTCATACTCCCAACGGATTCAATGCGTGTGATCAATGATATCAACGTGTACATATGCATTTCATAGTTATATCATGTATGGAGCCTACGTGATGGATACATATCAGGGTATGTCAATATGATGAAAACATTCTTGAGGATCGGGTTTTAAACATAATCACTTACGTAGTACCAAGTACCTACTTAAGGGGTATATCATTTATAACCGTACAAAACTTGTAGAAGTACACTTACCTTCTTAAGCTTATCGGGCTACTCGATATTCGTGTTTGTCTCAAAATTTGTGCATCGCCTTGATTTGCGTGCCTCAAAGCATCCTAATCACCGTATTTGATTCAATAAGTATTAAAACTTATTTTTCATAATTTATTACATTTTCTTTATTTTTCTCTCTATTTCTTTTTATTTTTCCTCAATAAATCTAAACTAAATATTTCACTATGACAATTCATAGAATAATATTTTTGAATTTCTGTAATTTTCTAAGAAATTTTACTTATCTTAACTTAGCCTCTCTAGCTTCCTCGGTATGAGTGTCATATCCTCAAAATGCGTGCTCAAACCATTTCTTTTTTGCCAAAATCTCAAAAATATTAATACATCTTCATTTCCCATTTTTCAGCATTTTTCTACTATTTTTCTCTATTTTTTTCCATTTTCTTTTCTTTTTCTTTTTTTCTTCTTCTTTCTTCTTCTTCCTCCTCCTCCTTCTTCTTCACAGCAATGCACCTATGCCTGTGCATGGCTACTAGTCACCGCCCTTGGCTCCGCTAGACGTCGCGGCCAGCCCTGCCATCGTCGGCTGACACCACTGATCCTCGCAACCACCGCTCGTACAACTTCCTCCACCACTACCAGCCTCTCTACGTATGCTACCCGCACATGGCTGCTGCTCTCCCGCCGCCACTTGACCTCGCTAGCCACTGCTTGGGCCTCCGCTCGTTGCCATCGGCCTTGCCGGTCACTACCATTGCGGCCACCAGCCTCTTTACGGCTACCACCCTAACTCTGCCCAGCTTACTACTCGTGCGGCCATGGCCGCCTACAACCTTGGGAGCTTGCGGCTATGGTTGCTTGCTGCTATTGTGGTGATTTGCTCCGGTTTCTTCCAATTATCCTTGGGGTGCCTCTGACCTCCAGCATCGCCTCTTAGCTTTCCCTTGATCTCCTTGCTGCTCTCGACCATATCTTTCATTTCTATCGCATTTTGCTTCCTCAAACTCTTCCTCTATTTATAGACTCCACCACGGTCTCTCACGCTCGCCTCGCCCATCACCTATTGTGTGGAAAGTCTTCCAAAACTTGCAGAGGTATGGCTTCAATCTTGCAGGGTGTGGCTTGAAGATGCAGAGCATGGGTTTGAAGTTACAGAGGAATGACTGTGAATGACCTTATATACATGCATACATATATATATAATTATATATTACACTAATTTATACGTTTAAACCTCACATTTCATCGTAAATTCATTAGGACAGTTCCTTAATTGCAATTACAGCATCAAATGTATAATTAATTTATATTATAATACCGAAAATCCAAAATTAATAACTCGAAGTTACTCGATAATGACAATTTCGCCCCAGTGTCCTTACCGGGCTATCGTTCCATCCCGAAACCCCTGAAGGGTTGCTCATTATGAAAAACCAGAGCTCCCTCAGGCTTTAACTGACTTCCAGGAAGTCCCCTACGATAATTCGATTTTGCAGCGTAATTGGTAGCTGCATTTTAGCTGTATTGAAAATTGTTCCCGATCTGATTTCTTTCGATACCATAAATCCTATCTCAGAACGCTCATCGAGACCATATCATTTTCCTTAGACAATTTCACTCCGAGACACTCCCTGCAATAAATTCAGTACTGATAACTACTATCAAGCCAATTTTCGGTATTCTAAACTTGCTTAAATTACGTGACAATCTCACGAAAATATGGGTTCTTACATTCTCCCCTCCTTACGAAAATTTTGTTCTCGAAATTTGTCATATGTTTTAAATCTAAAAAATTCCATCCTCGAAATTAGGACCTGACTGATCAAATAACTAGGGAAGAACATACCTCAATACCTTATTTCAAATAATCTTGTTGTAGCTCTTCACGGGAAATCACATATCCCAAGGAAAATTTATACCGACTATAAGTCTCTCTTAATCACAAGATCTTTGGCATCTGTCCGTCTCCTTGGTAGTTCACTAAGCAACTCAGACCCTAGGTCCCAAACCCATACCGCGACAGCCTACAAGCTTCTCTGGCATGTTAGCCACAAGCTTATTACTAGCCTTCTGCCTTTGTCGCTAGGCTCAAATCTGTTGTTAACAGGGCACACACCCATGGTGTTATTGTTATTTTAAAGCCTCATGTCCCGTCTCTGACAGTTGTAATTGACCTTACTCCCGTTACTTCTTATATTTTTCTCAATACCAGTCTAAATCTCCAAATCTTACTGATCCTCGATCCTCTTTTTGGAGTTACACTTACTCAGGTTACCAACCTTTGCTCAAACCAACCTCTATTCAAAACATTTGGCTCGTCTCCCGAAATCTATCAGGACATCTTATCTTTCAAAACTTTCGAATCCTCATGGTGCTTATGACAATTAATTTTTGATTTCATGTTCGTCTACATAGAGCCTCATGCTCTCATAATTTCTTTCACAGTTTGCTTATGACCTATCAAGCTAATCTCGGTCTCAACATCTATCGTGATGTTCCTTAAGAGATCCCAACATTATCCTTAATGTTCCTTATGCATCTCCTTATCCGAGGAGTACACCAATATCATCAATAGACGCAATTACCATGCGACTTCAATGCAGATGGTACTTTAGTCAAATCATCAAATCATGACTCCATTGCCGATTTATAGAATTCCTCATCCCTCGATCACACATTAATCATAAATATCCCAGCCTCTTGCCACTATTTTATAATTCATCAAATTCGAGATAAAAGATATCAATTCTTTAATTATCACCTCTTCCAAACCCTGATAATTTACGTCCCTAGCCACACATAGCTAAGCATCCAATATCCTCAAGCTATCATTGGCAATCATCATTAAGAACTAATATCGATAAATCTTCCAATAATATATCCTAGTATTTCCCATTTTTCTTTTGGCTTTTTACTGACCGCAAGTGTATGTACCACAGATCAACAGACTCCTTATAATCATAACTTGTTGACATCACTTTAATGATTATCCAGCTATACATCTCCCAATTTGCCTACCAGACTACCTAAATTAACCGTCTAGCTATACGAGAGTTTCATTCTCCAAAATTGAAATTCTCAGATTTTTAATCGATCTAGGTTTGCAGCTTTTCCTACTGCAACCCGTTATCATGGCACATCTATCATTATTTGATTCTCTCAATCAAGACAAAGATTTGCACAATCTTTAAGATGACAATCCATAACTATACTACTAGCTAGAGTAGGCAGGTACTTACGTCACCTATGATACTCCAATCCTCGTTGGATTTCTTCTTGCTGAAAACTCTAAAGTTTCCTCATAAATCCTTAGATCCCCAATCAATTCTTTCAAGAAATTACTCAAGAATCCCAAATCGATTTATCTCCAAAAATCTCAAATCAGATCACGATATCTGGTTCCAATCATCTTCTGTGGATTCAATTTCTTTGCAATCATTGCTCATCATTCATCATGGTGCTTTCAAGTTCTCCTCATCGGGTTAACCACTAACAACTTTACCTGATTCTGCAGGTCTATTTGGCACACTAAAACATAGTCACAACCTCTATTGACTAGGTCTCCTCATCATTCCTTTAGGGTCAATACGACCTATCAAACAACTTTTTCATTTTTCGGTACCTGAACTCTACCTTGAATCGAGAGTACCATCTCACAACTTATCTTTAGGGTTTTGGACTAGCCATGCTCTATTACCTAAAATCTCATTTACTGAGAATCCACTGACTCTTGTTTTTCATTCTTTAGATCCAGTTAACTATCGGCACACGACCATTAAATCAGTTCTTCCTAGGCACTACACTTACCATCAGCCAGCACATGAGCTATCATCATCACCCCTATCACATAGTAGGCTCACCCTTACACCATACATTAACCCTCATACGGGCACATCTCGAGTGAACACTGCACGTTCTCATTGTAGTCCTATAAGAACTATCATTCATTGTCACTATCCTGACTCTGACTCTTTTCACAAGAACATTTATTCTTGGCCCTCACCACGGCCGGCGATTTCATCACCTCATAGGTAGCGCCTAGACGGCTCACGAGCATACATCTACCATGTTCATTTCATACCTTAGGTAGCTTTTCTTTTGTGCCACCCATCTCTTTCTTTGAAGCAATTGCAAACATGACCATCTCATGATCTTATTGTCATACTAGACACTGAGGTATTCAACTCCTCGAGCCTCACATTGTTCGTCGTGTCACCTTTTTCCAAGATAACCGTGAACTCCGATGTAATTCTTTAAACAAGACACTCAGTCTATATTCGATCCATTTCATTTTGAGTTGATTCCCTAAGCTTTTGGCCTCTTTCAACCTCAACTAGTGGCACACCTCGCACCCTAGACCATTGGGACTTAGACCCATACAAGGTACAAACCCTACTGGGTTGTCCTAGATCTTCAGCATCTGATCGTCTCCCATATAGTTCGCTATGATGCTTTGATCGACGGGTCTCCCATCCTTACCACAAGCCATCCATCAGTCCTTTGCACGTGGGTCCCTAGATCCAGATCCGTCACACTGAACTAATAGTGTCGTTACGCTGTTAGGGTTCCTTATCCCGTCTCTGCGAGTCTCATCGGTTGTACCACCACCCACTTATCAATTGGCGCAACTCATACGCCATCATTTGACCATCTTCAGCCTCTTACTTAACCCTACCCGTTGGATCCCTAATCTTTATATCTCATTTCTAAGACATTAATGATCCTTGAAAATACTTATCATTTGATCTTAACTCATCAGCTAAACCATGTCACATTAGACTAATCATCCATGATTCGATCATTGTCGATAACCATAGTTATCCTATCTTTCATTGTAAAGATTTCAACTAATGACCTCAAATCGACAATCTCTAACTCTCTTGGATCCTAACTTTAATAGCTAGATCATTCTACTTGTACTAGCTTCCATTAGGCTTCCATTATTCATTGAGAATAGTAATCGTATACTGGAATAGTGTCTGTACGTGAATAATACACCAAGTAAGTTCCTAGGAAAGAGAGGTGGGTCACAAACGGACACACTTAAATACTAAGTCTTTCCTTAGTCAGAACTTTCTTAGACATGTGCTTCCACTACACAACACTTAAATCCAATAGCCTCTAAGCCTTCAACCGACAACCCCCAAATCTCCAAATAGGGATTTCGTCTTACGAATCATTAATTTCTTGCCCTTAAGCCTCTACTTGGGGTTCCTACTAATTGGTTCTATCAATATCGGATCCTCTTAAGTCTCTAAATTACTATTCCTTAATTTCCAAATAGGGTTTAAGTCTGATATCAACTACATCAGAGTCATTTAAGGCTTCCAATAAACTTAAACTCTGATACCAACTGTAACACCCCGTTTTTCTCAGGCGCGTTATCACTTAGGACAATTTTGGAACAATAAATTTTTTTCTTTCAAACTAATCCTAAATAACATCATTCCTCGTACATGTCCCAGAATTTCCAATCATTTTCTCGAAAAAGTATCATTATACACATCAAATGCGGAAACAAGGATCGAACCTGATATCTTAACATAAATTGAAATTCAGTTCTTACATCATCGCTCCTCAACATAACTTAATACATAGCATAAGTTCTCAACTAACATTAACCCTAAATAGGGTTATACATACTCATTCTTTCAAAACGTTTAGAATTCAAAGTAACAGAACTTAAATACATGAGCTACATTACATACATTCAACTCGTCATTCAATTCGTCATGCACTTTGCTAACTGTTATTTCATGCCTCATCCATCTTCGTTTTTGCTACCTTCTCGATCTGAAACGCTTGAATATTCCAAGGGCAAAACCCAAGTTAGATGATGAATCATCTAAGTAAGAGCACAAAATATTTTATCATGCATGTATGCAATGTCTTACTTCTTCGTAAATGTCAACTGCACCCTTTATGCTACTCACCATTTTTGCGGCCACCTCTTTTGAAGCCGGGGTATATGGGGGCACCCTTAGTAAAGCAGTGGTGCCAGTTCGTACTCCCAATGGATTCAATGCGCGTGATCAATGATATCAACGAGTACATATGCATTTCATAGTCATGTCATGTATGGAGTCTATGTGATGGACACATATCAGGGCATGTCAATATGATGAAGACATTCTCGAGGATCAGTTTTTAAACATAATCATTAACATAGTACCAAGTACCTACTTAAGGGTATATCATTTATAACCGTACAAAACTTGTAGAAGTACACTTACTTTCTTAACCTTATCGGGCTACCTCGATATTCACGCCTGTCTCAAAATTCGTGCATGCCTGGATTTGCATGCCAATCTCAAAATTCGCACAAGTGACTTCAACTTTAAGCCTCAAAGCATTCTAATCATTGTATTTGATTAAATAAGTATTAAAACTTATTTTTTCATAATTTTTTGTATTTTCTTTATTTTTCTCTCTATTTCTTCCTATTTTTCCTTAATAAATCCAAACTAAATATTTCTCAATTATTTTCTCAAATATTTCATTATGATAATTCATAGAATAATATTCCTAAATTTTTGAAATTTTTTAAGAAATTTTACTCACCTTACCTTAATTTAGCCTCTCTACCTTTCTCGGTATCCGTGTCATATCCTCGAAACGCGTGCTCGAATCATTTCTTTTTATCCAAAATCTCTGAAATATTAATACATCTTCATTTCCCATTTTTCAAGATTTTTCTAGCATTTTCTATTTTTTTCCATTTTCTTTTTCTTTTCTTTTCTTTTTCTTTTTTTTTTTTTTTTTTGTTTTTCTTTTTTTCTTCTTCTTCTTCCCCCTCCTTCTTCTTCTTCACAGCAACGCATCCGCACCTATGCATGGCTGCTAGCCACCGCCCTTGGCTCCACCGGACGCCGCGACCAGCCCCCGCCATCGTCTGGCGACACCACTGGATCCCGCAACCGTCGCCCACACAGCTTCCTCCACCACGGCCAGCCTCCTTGTGTATGCTGCTCGCGCATAGACGCTACTCTCCTGTCATCGTTTGACCTCACCAACCACTGCTTGGGCCTCCGCTTGTCTCCATCGGCCTAGTCGGCCACTGCCATGGCTGCCACCAACCTCCTTCTGGCTGCCCCAACTCCACCCAACTTCTTGTTCATGCGACCATGGTAGCCTGCAACCTTTGGAGCTTGCAGCTATGGCCGCTTGCTGCTGCTGTGGCGGTTTGCTCCGGTTGCTTCTAGTTATCCTTGTGGCGCCTCCAGCCTCTAGCATCGCCTCTTAGTTTTCCCTTGATCTCCTCGCTGCTCTCAACCATTCTTTCTCGATGCTCTTGGCCATAGCTTTCATTTCCATCGCAGTTTGCTTTCTCAAACTCTTCCTCTATTTATAGACTCCACCACGGCCTCTCACGCTTGTGTCGGCCATCACCCATTGTGTGCAAAGTCTTCCAAAACTTGCAGAGGCGTGGCTTCAATCTTGCAGGGTGTGGCTTGAAGATGCAGAGCATGGGTTTGAAGTTATAGAGGAATGCCTGTGAATGGCCTCATATACGTGCATACATATATATATATAATTATATATTCCACTAATTTATATATTTAAACCTCACATTTTATCCTAAATTCGTTACGACAATTCCTTAATTACAATTACAGCATCAAATATATAATTAATTTATATTATAATATCGAAAATCAAAAATTAATAACTCGAAGTTACTCAATAATGACAATTTCGCCCTAGTGTCCTCACTGGGCTACCGTTTCATCCCAAAAATATTGAAGGGTTGCTCATTACAAAAAATCAGAGCCCCTTCAGGCCTCCGCTGACTTCCTAGAAGTCCTCTACAATAATTCGGTTTTGCAACCTAATTGGCAGCTGCATTTTAGCTGTATCAAAAATCGTTCCCGATCCAATTTCTTTCGATACCATAAATCCTATCTTGGAACGTTCATCGAGACTATATCATTTTCCTTAGACAATTTCACTCTGAGACACTCCCTGTAGTCGATTCGATACTAATAATTGCTATCAAGCCAATTTTTCGGTATTCTAAACTTGCTTAAAGTACACGACAATCTCACAAAAATATGGGTTCTTACAGACTAGGTCCCCTACACTTGCAGCGGTGGTCTGGTCATCCAAGGTTGCAGGAATGGGATCAACTTATGGTAGCTTGGAGGAGCCGAGAAGCTTGGAGCTTTGGATGTATCGGACAAGCGGCTACACCTTTATCTAGGCATATGATACTTCTCCCTTATGGATGAATGCTTTTATATATGCATATGAATGTTTGACATGAAGTCTTGTAAGGGTTTGTTTTGCTTCCATTGCTATAAATAATGGATTATGCTTCATGAAATCTAGACTGTAAGTTGCTATCATGTTTAAGATGGCATGGTCAAGTTAGGAGAAGAAGATCTATGGGGAGTGTTTATGGAATTTGAGTTAAGAGAGAAATTTTTAGGGAATCCTTCAAATTCATATATCGAGATAGATGTTTTTTGAGTAAAAACATAATTTAATTGTGAATAAGAGATATGGATAAGATTTGTAGATTTATACTCATTATAGGTTCATAAAAAAAAATCTAATTATAATTGCCATTTATAAATAGGTCCCTTTTAACAATTAGTTATTGATTGAACACCCAAATAACTTGAGATCATATAATCAATTTATGGTGGTTGTGTGTTAATTTTTTGCTTAGAAGATGTGCCACAAACAGATAAGGTGTTGGGGACAACTGGACAAGCATTGAAGTAGCGAAAGTTGGGATGGTATTCTTAATAAGGAAGAAAGCAAGATATTTTTTGTTCAAAAATTTCGATCTATTTCTTGGATTTGAAAGGTGAGACTGGATCTTACTTCAAGCTGGTGTGTCTTAAATCTTTAATTTTACTGGTACTTTCCTTTTATTTTATTGTTCTTGGTAACTCTCAAGTTTTGTTAATTCTTTTTAATTTCCTTTTAGGATTTACTTTGGCGTATGCTGCCTTTGATCTTTCCTTGCATGCACTTGGGGGATTCGAGTGATCCACTACCAATTATTTGATAGAAAGCCATAGTGAAGACCTGCTTTCAATTTAATTTTTCAAATGCATTGATAGTAATTTTTTACTCAAATGAATGCTCAGAACTTCTATATTTTGCTACTTCAAAGAATGGCTCAGGGAAAACAAATAGAGTACGAGTTTGATGTTTGTTGTATGCAAGTTTTAGCAGTTAGTTGGTTAAGAGGTAATTTGATATAATCCATTAGTCAAATTGAAATTTATTATCTTGTCCAATTGTAAATTCTAAACATTACTACAAAAAAAGATGGCACTTTGCTATAGGTTTTTTTTGGTAGTTATCAAAATCATAGGCAGATCGGGGGGAAAGGGCTGACCCGGGCTTCAGCCCCTGTTGGCCTCAACCCCTGTGTATGTATATATATGCAGAATCAATGTTCAAATGGGTCATTACCCCTATTGTTCCATCCACAAACATCTAGTATATGACTCAATTGGCATAGTTGACACTAGTTCATAAGCCTCTTCAAGTCACCCTACCTTACCAAACATGTCTATCACATAGGTATAATGCTTAATGGCTGGAACCACCCCATATTGTGTCTACATTTGTGTAAGAAATGTTAGTGTTAATACCATAATACTAGATTTAGATGATATCTAGTATATGTAATGGGGACTAATGATGTAATCTTGTTAATTAATAAAAAGTCATATTTTCATTCATACTCTACTCTTTATTCTATGAATGAGTCTTTAGATTTCTTATTAAAGATCTTATTATTAAGTTGTTAAGAATATATGATAAAAATCTTTAGTTCACAATTTCTTAAAGATATTCCCAGTCCTCAGATTTATTAGAAGGTGAATATGATTTATCGATCATGGATTGACACATGGGCTACTACCATTAATTAACATGAGATGTTAATACTAATAGATGGTGAGTCACATGCCATATTGCAAGAGATGCAGTTAGTAGACATGTGGGTTGGTGTTTGTTGAACATCTACAGTATGTAATACCTATAATAGATCACATGACTAAGATGATTAATGATTTATTACTGATTTTCTATTATGTGTCTGGTCTTTTGACCGAAGGCGACAGAGTTATCTTGTATATTGGTGTTAAGGATTTTCCATTGAGTGGAACCATCCAGAGTGAGAGGTGGGGATGATCTCTGTGTGATTTCTATGCAATGGTGTATAAAGGTAGATACTCGCTAATGGCATTCATTATCCTCTGACATTGGGTAAACATCCTATGTGATCTCAGTTGGACATGGTATCCACAATCAAAAAAAAGTTTTTGATGTTGGAAGGAGTACTTCTAATGTGTTATCTCGATCACACCATATTGGATCTTGCATAGCTACTGAGTCATATGAGTTCAATCAGTCCATGACTTTCACTCAGTCGAGATATGAAAAATTATGAGTATCCTTTAGCTAGAACTCAAGACAATCCTAATAGCAATGAAATCTATACTTAGGATTTTTCAGAATACTTTGGAGAGATTGAGAGATTTTTTTAGTGGAATGAAACATTCGATCGACATCAAAGAGTTGACGTGTTCTAATTGTTATATAGTTGTGAACCTAAAAAGGTACATGCATAATGAGTAACGTGTTGGATTAGTGAACCTTTGCTATTAATGTGTTTTTCATCTTTAAGGAGTTAATGATGTTGGATGCTGTTAGGAGTTAACAAAAGGATCAACAAGTTTGAGAGATTGTTAGGAGTTAGCGAGCCATGCTATTAAGAGTTAATGGAGGCCTTGGTTACATTAAGAGTTAGTGGAAATGTTATTAAGAGTTAATAGCGAGACTTAGATGCAATGTATCAAAAGTAACAGTTGCAAGCATAAACTGTTGATAGTTGCCTGTGGACAGTCGACAGTTTCTTGTTTGACAAAAATGGTTGACAAATACCCACAAACAATTCATAGTTTTGAGAGCGGGATTAATTCCGCGTGCTTCTGTCTTCTGTCGTCTTTCAGTGACAGTGATGAGAATCATAGAAGGCCGACTAAAAATAATGCAATCGGATCAGTTAATCCACTCATCAAAATTGGATGAATAATGTGTTTTTCAAGTAGAAATGAGCCCTTGAGCCCACTAGTTTTGTGGCCAAATCTTGTCGTTTAGTGTGTCAAATTGACATTTTAATTATTCAGGTGAAAAATTTGTTATTTTTCTTAGATTTTCAGATTTTTGTTTCCTTTTTAGTTTAGAAGTCTAATTGTATGATTTTTAATATTTTTTTACTAGAATTTTTGTTTAGTAAGTTATTTTCTTATTTCGTATGTAATTTAGAATTTTTATTAGTTTCAAAATAGAATTAGAATTTAATTATTTTCTCCTATTTAAAGGCTTTTCCATTATAAACATTGGAAAAAGATTATGAATTGAATTTGAGATATTTCTTTTTTCTTTCTTGTTTTTCAATAAACAAAGTTTTGAACTTATTAAATGATTGATTTCTTTGTGGCGTTCAAAACCTGAACTTATCAAAGATTTGGACAGTTTTTGTGGCGCTCAACAACACAATTCTTAGTTCTTGTTTCCGTATATTAACATGTCTCGATGTTAACATAATCTAGATTCTTGGTTTGTAAATCAATGTGTTAGGGATTGACCTTATATCCGATTTTGACTTTTTTGGGATTCGTTTTAATCTTTTGTGGGTTTTTTTAGTTTCGTTGTATTGTGAATTCACATCAATTGGTATTAGAGCATTGAGTTCACATCAAATAGAGTATCAAATGCTCTGTTGCCCTTTAATTATACCTTTATTAGGCATGGATTTAATTATGGGAGGGAGAGAGAGAGAGAGAGAAATTGAAATAGAGAAGCTTGGCATGGCACGACATGCCCCTCTTTATTATTGGCTATGTATTAGAAATACATATCTGGTCTGGAGATTCAAATTATTGGGTGCTTTACAACCTAATTTGGCTAATTAATTAATAAAATGTCACGGGAGCAACAGTTGATCCCATCCCCTCTGCCAACCTTGCAATGTTGTCCTTTGTGTGCGTCCTCTACAAGTTGCACGAAAACGACCACCGTAATCGCTGGCTTGATGGCTGAGAAGACTTCTTGATATCTTCTTTCCGTGTATATGTTATCCTCCTTTTGTTTGTTACTCAATAAATAACAAAAAAGATTCGTTCTGATTTAATAGAGTGTTCACATTATTTGAAGGCTTACTTAAACATGAAATAAGATGCAATTAGTTTGAAAATTAAAATTCATAATATTAAAATTTATAACTGCTTTTGTAGCGTGAAATATGCCAATGTTACGGAATATTTATAGCTTTCTTGATTTTGAGCTTTCTGCTGAACGCATGCATTCGTACATTCTACATGGCGTTAGTGTAATTGTATCTTCTTGTCATGTGCGGGTGTCATGGCAGATGGCTACATTCTTATAAGGACCTTACTTCATTGTTTTAAAAGTTCACATTCAGCTTCACAGATATACGTGTAATGACAAAAATATCCTTCACCTTTGATTGCCTCTTCTCTGCTCTCTCTTTTCTCCTCTTTCCATGGCTACCGCTTGCCGCCTCGTCTCCTGCCGACAAGAAATGCGACGATGAGGAAGGCGGCGAGTGACAACCATGGAAAGGAGAAAAGAGAGAGCATAGAGGAGACAACCAAGGCAATGGGTGAGGGGTATTTTCGTAATTTGATTATCAAAATAGTGCATTCAGTCATCATCTCAGTCATGCAATCGGATAATATATAGTATTTTCTCTCTTATAATTCCAATACATCTGTACAACAATACAAGCATCCTATTTTCACACGACTCTAGTTTTCTTTTTACCTAAGTCTCAAATGCTTGTTTTTTATAACCTTTTTGTCGGGGTTAGATAAACTCTAATAAGGTCGGACACACTTAAGAAAGCTGGAAAGTTTTCGTGAATCTTTATAAACTCTTTTACCCATAAATCTAAAGACACTTATGGCGAGGGTCAACACCGCAACCTAAATAAAGGAGCAAAGAGGCTTGAGGACTTGAACATGAAATCTCTAATACAATAATATGACATTCAATCATCTAAATACCACCACTGGATTGTCGAGGCTTTTGCTTTTCGACTTGCTCTATTTGTTAAGTCATTATGTTTAGAAATATACTGAGTGTTTAATTATAAACCTAAAAAATAAAATTACATAAATATTACTTCAAACAACATAATTTAAAATTCAAATATTTAAAATTACTCAGGAAATAGGAAGAATAATTAATGTTATATTGAATTTGGTCGAGAGAAGTAGATGATCCTTGGGCATAGTTTCAGATCTCATGCCCCCCACATCCACGTGGCTGTCTAATTATTTTGTATATTATGATTCACGAGAATATATATTCTCCGAATAAAAAAAAAAAAAAACACATCATTGTTAGGATCCGTCTATAAAAGCCACCCCAGTTCTCCATTTGCATGCATCAGCCAGCCGAAGCCATATTCAACGGCAAGCCAGCCAGCCAGCCAGCCAGCCAGCCGCTCTCAAACAACTTCCGTCCCGCGGCTTCGAGATGGCTTCAAAGTCAGTGGCTTCCACCGCTCTCCTCCTCTCCCTCAACCTCCTCTTCTTCACTCTCGTCAGCTCCAGACACGTCCACTGTCCCCCGCCGCCGCCGCCAAAGGCTCCCCTCTGCCCACCTCCTCCTGCGACGGCCACTTGCCCCAGGGACACCCTCAAGCTGGGCGTCTGCGCTAACGTACTGAAGAGCCTCTTGAACATCGTCGTCGGCACGCCCCCGAAGATGCCATGCTGCAGCCTCATCGAGGGCCTGGTCGATCTGGAAGCCGCCGTCTGCCTCTGCACCGCCATCAAAGCCAACGTTCTGGGGATTAATCTCAACGTCCCGGTTTCGTTGAGCTTGCTGCTGAATTACTGCGGCAAGAAGGTCCCAACTGGCTTCCAATGCGCTTAATGGAGGATTTAATTCTGTCAATCTTCTATGTTGAACTCTTAAATTTTCGGTCGTCTTTACTTCATTTGTTGATCCCTGTGATTGAGGTGTTGTGGAAGGTACGAATAATGGATCCACTTCTGATGTGAACGTTTCAAGTTTGATGTTGTTTCTGAATGCATCGAGTGTTGATTTGATGACATGGGAGGATTCTCTTTATCGCCATGTTAATTTGTGGTTCTCTTATTTTCTTTGTCCCTTGCCTCCTAAATTAAATAATCAGAGTTACAAGATGTGCACTATTATTTTTATTTGACAAAAGTTTTGTCAAAAAAAAAAAAAAATTGACATATACTAAGGGACAAAAAATACGCTGGCATAAACTGGTTTTTCTAATAAAAAAAAAAAAAACTGGTTTTTCTAATGGTTGTTTTGTTCCGTTAGTATAAATCAAAGATATATCAATGAAAAAACACAATCTATTAGTAAAAGTAAGAATTTTCATTTGTAAAAGTATAGATTTAAGGTGTTGAGGAACCACATTTTACTAACAAAAAAGAACAAAATATTTCCATTAGTATAGATAAGAAATATACCAACAAAAAACACAATCTATTACTAAAAGTAAGTCTTTTAGTAACGAAACAGTTTTTTATTGGTAAAAATATAAGTTCAATGTTCATAAACATATTATACTAAATGGTTTATGTTTTTTCCTTGGTAAAATGTTGGGTTTCCCTTCTATGTAAATGATGGCCCAAGTTAGTTTGGGTGCTTGTATTTTTAGCATAAACTTTTTGGTGATTTACTTAACCTCTTTCGGCCCACTTACTACGGGGCTTATCTTTATCAAGCAGATGGTTTAGGGTTGGAGTGTAAAAAAAAACAAATTTATTTCACAAAAGGAGAAAACATAGAGAAGAAGCCAAATGCTACTATAGAATTTTGGTCCATCAAACGAACTTCAAGTAGGTTAATCCATGGTGCAATTGATCCAAAATTTGATGTGCGCATAAAGAACATATTGAAGTTTATTTTGAACAGTGAGATTGTGGATTAATTGGTTCACTGTAACTTCCAAATTTGTTGTGTGAACAGTGGTCATGAATTTGGTGAGATTTATTCACTTTTTCTAGTTTTGTGATATTGATTTCTTTATTGTTAGAATTGGAGTTATGTAATCTGTGCGAGTTTGAACAAGACTTTTTGTAACCTCTTTGATTGTTGTGGAGCTCTTGATAAACTCTTAGTTGTGTGGTTTTCCCTCTTTGATTTTAGAGAGGTTTCCTACGTAAAAATCTTGTTTTTGTTTGTGGTCATGCTTTGCTATTTTTGAATATTTTTTTAGTTGACTTAAAATTTTCTTCTCTTAGGTTCAATCAATTAGGGAAGTTGATTTCCCAATTAACAAGTGGTATTAGAGCCAATTTCATTGATCATTGTTGTATTGTTTTGGTTAAAAATGGTAGGAAATACAAGTAGAATGATTATTTTGAATTATACTAATTACATCATGGGTGGAAAGGAAAGGGGAAAGACCCTTCTTGCTCTCCTTTTGTTCTTCTGTCGATCCACGATTGTGAGACAACCGCCTGTTGTTCTAAAAAACTATAGGCAACCTTGGTTCACCTTTGTTGAGACAATCCTAGCATGAGCCCATTGATGGGTTTCGAATTAATTCAAGTGTGGACGGATTAGGTTCCCTTCACTTGTGAGGGTGGACTTGTTATCCAAGGTTGTAGGAACGGGAGCATCTCGTGGTAGCTTGGAGGAGCTGAGAGCTTGGAGCTTCGAGTGCATCGAACAACCAGCTACATCTTCATTCAGCTTGAGGTATATGATACTTCCCCCTTATGGATGAATGCTTTCATACATGCATACGGATGTTTGATACTAAGTCTTGCAAGAGTTTTGTTTTGCTTCCATTGCCATTTTGTTTTTCGTTTCGAAAACGTTTTAAAACTTATATACCATTTCCATATATCCACCAAGTGTTGGCATTTCTCATTTCCTCCATTTCACTTACATGCAATTATTTCTCAAATGAGATGAAACCGATGCTCGATGTGTTTGGATTTCTAATGAGACTTGGGTTCCTTAGCTTGTCTAATAACTCCATTGTTGTCGCAATATAAAGATATGAATGACTAAATTGATTGAACCACTTCCATTTAAGGAAAAATGTTTTTATCCAAACAACTTTTTTAGCAACATCATATGTCGCTACATACTCAGCTTCAGTAGTGGAATACGTAGTGATTTATTGTTTGGAACTCTTCCAACTTACTACTTCATTATTGCAAACAAAATTAAATCTCGATGTCAACTTTAGATCATCAAGATTTGACTGGAAGTCTAAGTTCGTGAATCCATTAATATGGAAATCAACATTTCCATACACCAATAACATATCTTTAGTCATTTTCAAATACTTCAAGATATGTTCAACTGCGATCTAGTAATGCTTACTAGGATCTGACTGATAGCAACACCACATATGCAGTACCACGCCTTGTACATTGTTGGTGTTAGTGCCCAAATAATGCTAGATTTAAATTACATAGGATGTATTCAAGTGGCCTTAAATGATATAATCTTGTTCATATATATTTATATATATAACATCATATCTTCATTCGTTCTCTCAGCCTTTATTAATGAATGAGTCACTAGATTTCCTAAACGAGATCTTATTCTTAAGTGTTAAGAATATATGATAAAAAAATTTACTTTAGGATTTCTTAAAAAAATTCTCAATCCTCAGATTTATCAAAAAAGGAATATGATTTATCGATCATGGACTAGCACATGGTCTGCTACCATTGGTTAGCATAAGATGCTAATGAGTATGGGTGGTAAATCACATGCCACATTTCATGAGATTCAAATAGTAGACATGTGGATAGGTGTTGGTTGAATATCTACTAAATCTGACGTTTGTGACATATCACATGGTTGAGAAGAATAATGATTTATTGTTGGTTCTCAAATGTATATCTTGTCTTTTAACTAGAAGTAATAAAGTTGTCTTGTGCACTGGTGTCTAGGATTAGGCATTGAGTGGAATCATCTAGTGTAAGAGGTGGGAATGCATTTTATGTGGACTCTAGGCAGTGTTGTCTAAAGGCAGGTGTTTGTTGATGGGACCAATTGTCCTCCATAAGATAGGGGTGAACATTCTATGTGGTTTAAGTTAGTTATAATTGGAAATCCCTTAACTAGGGTGAGCATAAATGGAGATCTGCAATAACTTATATTTTGATTTAAACAAATTTCCTATAATGTTTTTGAACCATTAGTCAAAATGGATCAAATTCTTTTCAAAATGGAGCAAAAATTTTTATATGCAAAAATTCCATCTATTGACTGGCTCTAGGAACTTGTTGACCGTTTTTGGCATTTTAATCCAAAGTGTTGACTAATTAGATGGAATCTGTTGACTAGTGTGACAATTCGATTCTGTCTGTCGATTGATCCTTTATAATATGTCAATCGATGCTTGCATCTGCCAATCTATTTTGGATCTTAACCTTTTAGTTGTCGACTGACATAATGTATATTATTGATAATTGATGTTTTGCCTTTGATATAATTTTATTGATAAAAATTAATTGTATTTTGATGATAAAATTATCTTGTTAATGATTTTTAACTAGGTGCTATAAATTATTTTTATATGATTTATTAAGCACCAAAATAAAAATTAATTTCATCATGCAATTCAATGTTAAAAATTTTGTGATAAAATTTCTTGATGATATTTGAAATATTATGTTATCATTTGATTAAAAATGTTATATCATAATTTTGAAGTGGAGCAAAAATTTCAAAAAAAAAAAAAACTTTTTTTACGATTGCTATAATGATCTTTAATTGTTACTACAGTGACTTTTGACCGTTACAATAGTGACTCTTGACAGTTGCTACAGTGAATTTTTGCTATAGTTTGGTTGGCCGATTTCTTCTCATTTGTCGACCGATAGAAGCCTTAAACTGAAATTGTCAATCATTTTCTCCAAAATGTCGACTAATTTTCAAAATTATACTAATATGTCTATTGATGTTCTTCATCTGTCGACCATTTCCTTTGTAGATAGCGTACAATGGCTAATTTTTCAAACTCCAACGACTATAAACGACTAGTTTCTTTTGAATATTTTGGGATGCTTATAAATACCATTCAAGGGAGCTCTTGAGAGGATTGATGAGTAAGAATAAAGTCATTTGAACTAAACATTTATATTTCTACTTCTTCATTATACTTGTGCTTTTATTTTTCTCTCAAAAAACATTGATTATCATTTGTATTATTTGTTCAAGCCTTTGCATGTATATTTGAGAGATTATCGTAATTGAAAGTTTCCATTCTCAAATCTTCTCTTGTATATCATTCTTATTTTGGCTAGTTCGTTGCTAGAGAACTTGCTTGTTTCAGCAAGAGATTATAATACCTAACTTGTTACTAAAAATTTTGTTTGTTTAAGTAAGTGGTTATAAATTCCTAATCTGTTGGTAGAAGGCCTATCTGGAGATACAAGAGAATTATAATGAATTAGTTAAAAAATTCATAGTGAGGAAGCAAATATATAGGCAAATATGAATATATCAAATATATATCCATCGGAGCATAAAATTTACCTCTAGCTATGGTTATCCAAGAGCAAACCTTTAGAAAACCATGATCACTTAATTTTCAGCCTCCTCATTATTGTGCCTTCTAATTTATATCTTATAAATGGATCTTCTAAAAATCTTGGAGTTGATTTTCACTCATCTATAAAAGAAGCTAGACAAAGGAGTAAGGACTTATTGTATTCGTCTTGTCCCTGGATACCGTGATTAACTCTTCCTGCAGAAATCTTGAGATAGAGCTGCGGGGGCCCTTAAGGTGAGGGATTTCACCTTTTAGAACCTAAGAACCTATTGTATTCCATAAATCCTGTACATTAATGAATTTCTTACATCGAGAAATTAGACACAATTAATAAATCTGATTTATGACTAACAATTCTCAAGAATAAATAATGAAATCGGCCCACCATGTTACTAAGTAACGAGAGTAATCCATCACATTCTATAACACCATTTGTTTGAGATTTTTTTTTTTTTTTTTGAGGTTCTTGATTGCAGGTTACACTTAGGGGTAGATCTATACGTGAGCTGTCCTAGGCTTCTCATAATTAAAATTAAATTTTTATATTAAAAAATTAATTTTTAATAATAAATTAGTCCAAAAAAAAATTATAGTCTACCCAAAATTTGTGATGTCACACTCAAGGGCGGATCTATACATGAGCTGCCCTAGGCTTCTCACAATTAAAATTAATTTTTTATATTAAAAAATTAACTTTTTAATGTAAAAAATAATTTTTACTAATAAATTAGCCTGAAAAAAAAAATTACAATCCACCCAAAAATTTGTGATGTACAATTTTACATCTCAAAAAAATACTTTAGATTCCTCTACATAAATTTTTAGATCTACCCCGGTTACACTCATGGTCATGGGACACTCCCCCCTCTCTCTCCCTTCCCAATTGCAGGCTATACTCATGGGGTTCCCTGACGACTCCTATTTAGTTTGGGAGCTTCTGCCATGGGAAACAAGTCGTTCGCCATGCATGGTCGACAATGATCGATGAAGACGTCGAGGAGTTGCTACTCCCCGGTCGGTAAATCTGTTGAAATCCGTTGTTTATTGACTTGATTAGTGGGCAAAATAACATGGCCAACAAATTAAGTTCAACTATACTCAATTCAAATTTACCATACCAAACAAGGATGGTATTACTTAAAGATTGATTATATATATACCCGATTTAAACATGAGTCGAGCTTATTTATTCCCATCACTAATTATTCCAGTCTAAATACCAAGCGCAAATATACAAAGCTAACAAGTGAAATAAAATGACGGATATATAGCATCTACAAACAAATATCCCTCTTTATAATTCTCTCAAATTTTGTTAAACAGCAGGTTAATTAGATTCAACTTCAGAATATACTTGTTGCAGTATTAGATTAGTATTAAATTTATGGAATATATACAGATCAGAAGCATGGAATGGAAGGCATGTGCTTTCTTGAGGTGTTAATGTTATATATATAGGGACATTCTATAATTAATCTCATATTTGTGAAGTTTCAGAACAATGCTTGCAGGCTAAATGACAATACAACCAACCTCGCCCACATCATATGATATGATTTATTGGTTTGAGAATCCATATTTTGAATAACTAAATAAATCCTAATAGTTTTTTTTTTTATATATTTTATTGAGAATATAGAAAGAATTTAAGTCAATAATTCTGTTTTGCATGAGAGAAATGACAGCTAATCTTGAGCACGCAGATCACTATTATAAATCTTGAGATCTCGTGTGCCCACGTGGCTGTCCCTGTTATTGTCGAATTATTAATTTTTATATTACGATGATTCACGAGAAATATCCACTAATATTAAGAGAATATTTTCCCCCCACAAGAAAAGGAAAACAAACCACGACTTCCGTCTATAAAAGCCACCCCAGTTCTCCATTTGCATGCATCAGCCAGCCGGAGCCATATTCAACGGCAAGCAAGCAAGCCAGCCAGCCGCTCTCAAACAACTTTCGGCGCGCGGCACTGAGATGGCTTCAAAGTCCGTGGCTTCCGCCGCTCTCCTCCTCTCCCTCAACCTCCTCTTCTTCACTCTCGTCAGCTCCAGACACGTCCACTGTCCCCCGCCGCCGCCTCCGCCAAAGGCTCCCCTCTGCCCACCTCCTCCTGCGACGGCCACATGCCCCAGGGACACCCTCAAGCTGGGCGTCTGCGCTAACGTACTGAAGAGACTCTTGAACATCGTCGTCGGCACGCCCCCGAAGATGCCATGCTGCAGCCTCATCGAGGGCCTGGTCGATCTGGAAGCCGCTGTCTGCCTCTGCACCGCCATCAAAGCCAACGTTCTGGGGATTAATCTCGACGTCCCTGTTTCGTTGAGCTTGCTGCTGAATTACTGTGGCAAGAAGGTCCCAACTGGCTTCCAATGCGCTTAATTTGTTAAGCTTAAGCACTCTCTTCGCTCTTCTTTTTCGAACTACTTTAATTTGAATTGTCTTTATTACTTCGCTGTCATTGTGGTGTTGTCGAATTTCGATTCACTTCTGATCTTGTATTTGAAATTTCAGTTGTTTTTCTGGTATCGAGTGTTGGTTTGATGAGATGGGAGGGATTGTCACCTTGTTTGTCGTCTCTTGCACTGAAACAATCAAGAGCTATATTTTGTATTTTTGTTTTTGAAGGGAATTAGATATGGAAAAACCTGAAGAACTTAAAAGCGGAATATCTTTTGAGACACGAATCTTTCACTTTTCGTTTCACCATCATTGGCTGTAATCACCACTGGAAAGCAACGATGTTCACCACCCAAATGCTGCCATTAGGACGCTACTGAGAATAAGAACTCCTCAAGCAAAAACCAAACTCACTTTTTTATGTATTCTTGTTGTCGTACCAGCTGTTAGGAAATATGAAACCAAATGGTGTACAAAATTGAAACTGGATTTACCTAGTTTCGCACAACGGAGTTGGGTTGGATTAGGTTGAATTACTGGTATGAAAAATGAAATCACAAAATAAAAATCACTTGTTTTACCACAGCCTAAAACCCTCTCACACAGATTACTTAATTTGAAAGTTTGTTCCTTCTACATAAATTGGAACACACAATCACTGCAATGTTTCTCAAATTTTCCAGCAACCTTTCAATAGATATTCAACAGCCATTCTATTGTATAAACCATCAATATATATACTAGCATACACGAGCATGTTTTTCTCTCATTTGCTCACTTCCTCCATACTTGGAGAAAGTGGGTTCTACTACCAATTACAATTGTTCTCTCTGCAACTACACACAACGGTTGTAAATCCAAATCTGGATAAGTTATATCCGGAGCCTATTATGGGTAGACTGACCCAAGTCATAACTCGAATTTACTACATCTCCCACTCGCAAATAATGGGCTTACATACTAATATACTCTTATCTCTCTGTAAGTTCCATAGAGACAGATAGGCCATCTGGCCATCATACTCTTTTCTTTAAAAGATCGTTATTATACAACTATTAGGTATATATAGTAGCTCCACTATTCAAGTAGAGTTTATATGCTATACCACATAACTATCAAGTCACATGTAATCATAATTAGATCTCAATTTGATTTATCACTTATTCAATAAACTCTGTATTCATAATTATAATTCAACTAATGATTATAATTGATCGATCTATGAATATATCCAAATGTGACACTCAAATAAATCTTTCCTTCTTCTTGAAATCTTTCCATCATAATTCAAACGATTTTCCAAATATACTCCATCCAACTGAATCATACATGGTCTTTGATAGCATTTCAAAATAGCTGCATTGAATCATAATTTCAAAAAATAGTTTAAAGTGAAAGGGTGTTTTACTAGATTTTTATGACCTCGAGGGTCTCACACAATTAAAAAAAGAGATCCATATCTTTTGTTAGCATGTTTGTTCGAACTTTGCACACATGGTATGAAACATGTGCTACGGTATTATTCTCTTTTTTCCATGGAGTGTATGTCTTTTATTATATAAATACGGTATAGGTGATAGTTTAGATACACTCAGTATCTGGATTGAATTCACAACTCTACTTTTCACATATTTGTTAATTATGAATCTTACTTAGCATTCTTGAAGTGATAAAATGAGAAATGGGATCTTCACATTTTGACTACCTTTTACACTACAAAGAAATCGGCATTTAGCGACGGCTTTTTTTGCATTTAGCAGTGGTTTTTAACCGCCACTAAGTTAGCCATCGTAGAGCGTTTAGCGACGATTTTCAGCAACCGCTGGAATAACCGCCGCTAATTATATTTTTTGCGACAATTTAAAAAATCGTCGCAAAATAATTGATTTAGCAGTTGTTTTGAAACCGCCGCTAAAATTAAAAATTTAATTTTTTTTAAAGTTTTTGCAGTGGTTTCAAAACAGCAGCGAAAATTAATAAAAATTTTTTTTTTATTAATTTTCGCGGTGGTTTTGAAACTGCCGCTAAAATTAAAAATAGTTTCAAAACCACCGTGAAAATTAACAAAAAAAATTAAATTTTTAATTTTAGCAGCGATTTCAAAACCGTCGTAAAAATTAAAATGCGTGCTCAAATTGCTTGATCTGCGAAGCCCCCTTGACATATATGCACATATATATATATATATATTATATACTAATCTAGCAACTAATTTTCATAATTATATTTTATATTTTTTAATATATATTAAAAACATTTATTAATTGATTATTTTTTAAAAGAATAATGGAATAAATTAAAAATAAATTAATTGATTAAAAATAAAAAGAAGATTTCATATATTTTTTAAAAATTATTATATAAAATTTTGTTAAATTTATTTTTATTTTTTTAAATTAAATTTTTAATGAATTTTGCTATTAATTTAAATTCAATTTTAAATTTATTTTTAAGATTTTATATATTTTTTTATTAATTTAATTTTTAATTATTTTCTTAAGCAACATTTAATTTTTTTAATGAATTATTTAATTTTTTGAATTTAGCTACGGTTTTTGAAAAACCACTGCTAAATTTAATTTTTTAATGAATTTTGTGGTGGTTTTTGAAAAGCACCGCAAATATTAATTTAATTTTCATTTTTATTATTTATTTTTTTAATTTAGTGGCGATTCTCGAAAACCGTTGCTAAATTTAATTTTTTAATGAATTTTGCGGCGATTTTCGAAAATCGTCGCAAAGATTATTTTAATTTTAATTTTGAATTATTTAATTTTTTGAATTTAGCGGTAGTTTCTCAAAAATCGCCACAAAATTGAATTTAATTTTTTAATTATTTAATTATTTTTAAAATTAGCGACGATTTTTTAGAAACTACCGAAAAGATTAAATGTTTTACTGAATTTTGCGGTGGTTTTATGAAACCGCCGTAAAATTTTAAAAAAACAACCGCAAAATACCATGTTTTGCGACGGTTTTTAAAACTGCTGAAAAAAATCAATTTTTTTATAGTGTTATAGCCTTATCTTGATAACTCGTCAAGGCAATTTTATTTTGACCTTGAGGTCTCATTAGCTTGCCTTTGTTATATTCTTAAAACTATTTTCATCTATGCAACACTCAGTCATAGATGTGGTTACTTGTGTGAGAAAGCCAACCATCTGTTGACATACTTTCAATTGTTATATTTAGCATTATGCACGAAGCATTATATACATGTATGCATGCATTAACTAATTTGTGTACTAAACACAATTGATATTAATAAAAAAATAACATGAATCATTTATTGATATAAATTAGGAAAATAATGTTACACGTCAATGTTCACAAAAGTACATTTAACATTTATGCATTCACAAGGATTTAACATGACTCTTGAATAAATCTCTTAAAATGGGTTTTGTTAATAGATCTATTATCATTTTGTGTGTAGAGATATACTTCAAGTACACCTCATTCTGTTCAACAATATATTTCATAAAATTATATCTTCTGTTAATGTTTTTGCTCGTCAAATGATATTTGGGATCCCTAGTGAATGCTATTGCAACTTGACTGTCACAAGCCCATATATTAATTAAGTAACAATTCACTAAGACCGAAGCCCTTATGAAAAACTTAATTAATAGACTTATTTATTGTAAGTTCTAAAATATTAACTATTAATATTTAAGAACTCTAGCTCCTCATTAGGATTTCCCAATCCTAATCGAGCTCGCCATTACCTTGTAATTGTAAACCCTTATTGCATGGGACTTATTAAGCTTCTACATATATTGGCCATGACTTTATCGAATAAAGCTATAGATCATGAGTGAAGTCTAACAACCCATTATGGCCCCTAATTGGTAAAATGATCAATTTATGATCATTGCCTTTCAATGATGGTCTTCTCATTAATTCAATCCCTTCATTGGTTTAAAATGTCTCAATTAAGCGAGGACATGGATTATGTGTCAATCCCCATTCAATGCCTGATTATTATATTTCTTTGGTTCTTAGAAAGTATAGCTTCATAGGATCTCTATCCTACTATAGCCATGACTTACAAACTATATTTCCCTAAAGGGGCTCATGAGACATATCTCCCCAAATTAGGGATCAATGAATCCTGTCTTGGCTTACACATAGCCTTCACATGCTTCATGGCATACCCAATAACTGCCATACTCACACCCCTTTATTGAGATGTTTCTTTAACAGTTTCAAAGCATACGAATCCACATGCAAGACATAGTGGTGACCTCAAGTCGAAGGATCACTTGCACAATCACCGCTAGAGGTTTCCTTAGACACTCTTGCAAGATCCATAAGGAATATTTTTGGTCGGGTCATAGTCCAGTGTACTTGTACTCACCAACAAGCACCCGTGTACTGCCTTAGGTATCCTATACCCGTAGTCTATAAGATCAACTACTACCTTTCCCAAAGGTAACATCATAGCACACACTGGTCTCTTTGTGTCATTAATGTCCCATCTCGATGACACTTTTGACTAGGGACAGGTTTAAGGTTATACTCTTGGGTGTATCAAAGACCTTACAATTGAAATCAGACCTCAATTCCTTTCTACACAGAGTAAACTTGGGGACTTTGTCTTTAGGCATATTGTATTTAAGTAATTGATGAATAAATAAATAAATACAAAAGATAAAGTCTGCAAATAAATAACATGAACATGAAACAACTAGATATATTACTCAACAAATATATCATATCTTAATGTATCAAGTATAACTTAACTCTTAAGTTATAAAGCATACACTAACACTCAGGCCTTGCAAACGGACATCATTAACTCCCTCATTGCTGACTAATTTCAATTAATTTTTTGTGTTTCTTTACCTAATTTAGTATATACAAACATATAACTAAAAAAACATTTATACAAAAATTACATATTGCCTTATACATACACACTAACTCCATTTTTGTGCATATGAATATATGTATTTTTTATGTGTATACGAATGTATCTAATGTATATATATATGTATGTATGTACGTATACTAATTTCAGTATATGCATCACTTGACAAACACATATACATTGATTTCTACTAAAAAATATTAGAGACAACTTTGATACCAATGTTAGGAAATATGAAACCAAATGGTGTACAAAATTAAAACTGGACTTGCCTGATTTTGCCTAACGGAATTAGGTAGGATTAGGTTGAGTTATTGGTACGAAAAATAAAATCAGAAAACAAAAATTGCTTGTCTTTTCACAACTTAAAGACTTACACACACAGATCACTTTGAGAGTTTATCCCTTCTACACAAGTCAAAACACATAAGCACTGCAATGTTTCTCAAATTTGTAGCAAATTTCCAACAGCCTTTCAATGGATTTTCAGTAGCCATTCTATTTTATATACCATCAATATATATACTTGCATGCACGAGTATGCTTTTCTCCCATCTTCCCACTTCCTCCATACTTTGAGGAAGGGGGTTTAACTACCAATTGCAGTTGTTCTCTTTGCAACTAGACACAGATATTGTAGATCTGAATTTGGATCTAGGTTCAAATTTTGATTTGGAGCTCATTAGGGGTAGACCAACCCGGGTACACAAGTTGGATTTACTATAGTAGCAATACAAGACCATTAACTCCCTTTAATAAGCAAGTTACTATAATTCTAAATTATATTAAAAGTCAATTTGACTTTTAAATTGAAACTAATATGCTTAGATGACAATTATCCACGTCTATGATTGATAATTCATATTGAACTTGTTGGTGTCGAAATACAATAATTAAACTTTGTTTGTTGTGAGAAAACTCAGTGAGCAGCTAGAAGAACCTGAGATGCCTCTTGGCCTTTCTGCCTTGACCATAGGATCCTAGAAGGAATGAATTCATCTGGTGTCAACCCTAATCTACTAGCTTGAAGAAACTTGATCCACTAGTTGAGAGGCCTATGGAGCCAAAAGAAATGGGGTAGTTAAAAGGTGGTGGGAGATCCATTATCTTGTGAGTAGGTTTGCAAGAAAGAAAGCAGTTAGGGGCATATAGGGATTTCTCCTACGTGGGCCCTCTAATGCTAAAATGAGATGAGGTCTCCATGCAGCAAGGAATGCAAAAGAATGTAGAAATGTCATGCGGGGAAAAGGTTTGATGAATGAGAAGGGTATTGCTCTAGGGTAGTTGCTTTGGCTCTGGCATACCTTGCTTGTCCCCAAAATTCAAGAGTTTGGGACTATTTATAGGCATCAAGGGGGACAAAGACATGAGACACGCATGTGTAGGGGTGCGATGCTCTTTCTTGAGAAAGAGCTATGCGTCTCCCCCCTCAGTGGTGTTATCTTAGGGTTAAGCTTGGAAGGCCCTTTGGGAGAACCCCCTCTCCCATGGAGAAGGACCCCTAAAAGGAAACAAGAAATTTGCATTGTCGTGGGATAATACGGGGTAATCTTGGTGTGGGACATATCTCCTTGGGTTCCTCCTGGGAGCATAGCTCAACCGGGAGAAACTTATGCAGGTCCGAGAAACTAGTCCTAGACAAATGATGGGCGATCAGGGGCTTTCTCAAGGGAGAGACTCTAACCCTGAGAAGGTCTTTCACTGAAGGGTCTATTTCCTTTGGGATTGCTAGTGCACTAGCTACTTCGGAAAGACTCTCCTAGTAGGTTATGCCATGACAATGACTCCCCAGTCTTGTTAGAGGAAAAAGTAGAAAAAAGCAAGGGGTCATTCCAGAGGAGTCAGGGCTTATTCCGAGCACACACATAATTAGGATGGAAGAAAGAAAATGGCACTATTTGAGAGAAAGAAGAGCTTTTTGGGAAGGGAGACTACGAAGAGCTCTTTGGGAAAAGGGCACAAAGGAGAATCAAAATAGGCGCATGCGCAATGATAATGTGTCGATTCAATTTTTGGTTGTGGAGGTCTATAAATACCTAGTGGTCCCTAAGGGTCCCCACTGTCTGTCTGCTTTGATAAAGATTTTTGTGCATAAGGCTCATTCGAAAGAACCTCATTTCTTGAAGAGAGCTTAAGTCTATTTCCTACAGTAGTGATTACATAGTACGATTCCCCTCAAAAGGAATTAATTCACCTTCTAGATAACACATTGTCTTGAGGAAAAAGATTGGACTAAAGAGCACTATGAAGGAGTAGATTACGCACTATGAAGGTTATTGAAGATGAAGGTTCTAGGAACCTCTTACAAAACAAAAGACCAAGGCAGGAAGTTGGCTCCTCGTACCATCTGACATCAATCCCTCTACCAATGATGCCATAGCCAACAAGGGAGGCTCGTGAGTCAGCAGGGGGAGAGCTTTCGGAATCTTCACAAGGCATCACTATCTTTGTAGAGCAGTTAGAGGCGGAGATAGAGGAAGTGTTATGACCATTGGATGTCAAAATCTCAAATAAGCGACGACTTCTTTGATTAATGAGGGGTCCTTTGTCGTAATTGGACCTGTGTGAAAGGAAGGTATTGTAGCTAGAGGATCCTTAACAACTACCAATTTAGCTGGAGTTTCCCTTTGTGCAGAGAGAGATGACTCTGGTTAATGGTCGCCATCTTTGTAGCGAGGACTTTCGCACTTGCCTTGGGGTAATGGATACGTATTCAGTGACTAACCCAAGGATCTAGGAAAGGCTAATTTAATCAACCATTCTCCCCCAAGATGAGACAAGGTTTTTCAAGTAAGCTCTCAAAGATATAGACTAGGCAGAACGCTTGCTTGTTGAGGTGAGAGCTTCGTGCTCTTTGATTTTCTTTAGGGGCTCATTCTTGGAGACTTATTTTGACACAATTATTGCATTCTTTGCAAGGGGAAGGCTATGGTGTGGCAAATGCGATGAATTTTTCTCACCTCGATAAATAGGCCTTTTCAATCAGGATGTAGGAATATGAGGTGGAATTCTTGCAGCCCGAGTGCATCGATTCTAGGCTCGCATTTGAGATTTAGGGAAGGAAAAAGAAAATTTTAGGGCTAAAGGTCCGAGAATGAGGACTTGAAAATAAAGCTCACATCCATGGAGGACAAGCTGAAGAGAATAAAAGGTGTCGAGGAGACATAACAAACAGTGACTAGAGAGACTCAAGAAATTTACATGACTCTCACTAAAGAGCATAGCCAGATTTCAGGGGAGCTAGAACATTCATGCATGAACAACATGTACCTGCAAACTTGACTTTAGGAAGCAAAATGCTTTTTTTAGGGGATGGACGTGACTGAAACCCGTGCTCAAGTCATCAAGGAGTATCAACTTTCTTGGAACTACCATAGAAGAAATGAGAGATATGCTCAAAGCTTTGAGAAATAGGGAATCTACAAAGCTCAGAGTGTATTGGAGATGTTTCATCCCAAGGAGGTGTTCCCTAAGTTGGTTTATTCAGAAGAGGTTGCGAGGATGGAGACCCTAGATTAGAGAGGGTATGATCTAGATCTACGTACCTCGAAACAAGTTTTGGAAACTGATGCTCAGGATGACTTGGAAAATTTGTTGGGGCCTTGGAGTCCACACTTGTCGGAGCTTGATCCTTCTTTGGAACTACTAGAGCCTTCTAGAGCAAAATAGTCCGAGGACTATTTCGAGATTCTAAAGGTGCCTGATGACTTTTTTGATGAGCTCTATCCCTTATAATAGGTACCCATTGCAGGTGGTTTTTAGAATTAGATAGAAAAGATTTTTTGTAAATTGTATTGAAACGAAGCCCAGTTAATGAATATAAGATTTTTTGGGCTTTAAGGAATTGCTTCCTAATGTGTGGTAAATGCATGCATGTATGCAAAATTCAAGTGACAAAATTAGGAATACCTAAGACTTGACTATTTGATTCTTCCAAATCCTGCAAAACCATAGAGGTTAGAAAGAATAGGAATTAAATAATTGAGTTTAAATGATGCCTTACCTCAAAGTAGGGCATGCTTTATGACAAAATGCATACGCTATCATTTCCTTACCATGACAACAAAAACAAACAAAAGTATCACGGTTCCCCTGCTGTGAGCTAGGGTATACAAATGGTTGCTTTGCAGAGAAGAGGGTTAGATGTCATAATGCAAGGGATAACATAAAGCATATACTATGTTTTTTGGGTATACCTTTGAGGATTTTGGATAACATAAAGTTCCCCTGCTGTGAGAACTTTGGGATTTTATTTTTTGTTATTTAGGTTGCCTTACATCCGCAATAGGATTTTGGGAGAAATTTTGTTTAAGGCAATTCAACATGAGGTGCCTACCTCCACAATCAGAGTGCCATAAGGAGATTTTTGTTTTCATAGTTACACTCGCTCTACATCTGCAAGGAGAATACCAAATATTTTGTTATGGTGATTCGACATATAATGCCTACTTTCACGATAAGACTCTGAGAGAGGGTTTCGTGAAGGTAATTTAACATGTAATGACTACTTTTGCAACAAGAATACCAAGATTTTGTTCAAGTGGTTTAGCATGTAATGCCTACTTTTGCAACCAAGTTTTGTTGAGGTAGTTCGGCTTCGCGCCTACTTCCACAACTAGAATACTGAGATTTTTTTTAAGTGGTTTGGCATGTGATGCCTATTTTTGCAATTTGGAAAATTTTGGGTGACACGGTTTGGATGAAGCCTACATTCACAAGGGATTTCTTTTGTGATGGGATTCATATCCTTGGATCTACTCTACGAATTTGTTATCGTGGTTCCAAAGAACCCTACATCCACGGTTGGAGGCACCTTTTGTGTAACATAGTTTAAACGAAGCCTACATCCATGGGGGGTAATTTAGCAACACAGTTTAGAAAAAACCAACCTACATCTACACTTTTGGTAGCACAATTCAGGGTTACCTACATTTGCGGGGAGGCTTATCTTGACATGGAGTGAGATTTTGGTATGCGATTCTACCCCCTTAGCCTAATTTGCAATAAGGTTTTGACATCTCAGTTTGGCCAAAACCATCCTATGTCCACACTGGGCACCAATAAAGTGGACGAAAGCCCCAAGTTCCATATTCTTATCAAGGTTAGAAGGTCTTTACAAGGTCAAAAAGTCTTGAGATTTTATTGTTGTAGTTTGGATTGCCCTATGTCTACAGATTTTGCATTTTGTTTGTCGAGGTTCAGCAGAAAGACAACCTATATGTACCTGAGACTTTGGTAATGAGGCTCAATGCTAGCCAACTTATGTCCGCTAAGAAAGATTTTGATTGGTGGTTCGACATTGCGCCTACATCCACAAAACGAGATTGTTTAGCGGTCTAGCTTGCAAGATTTTGATTAGTGGTTTGACATTGTGCCTATATCCTGATATTTTACTAATGTTGGTTTTGATGATGAAAAATAAATGATTTATATCTTAAGTCAAATATATGGTTTTCAGGTTTTCAAATAAAAATCAATTTCAAGTACCTTTGTGAAAATGAAAACCAAATGAATTACATGCATAGAGATTTGCAAAGACAAGTATTAAGATTTAAAAGAATCTCCTAAATAATTTTTACAAATTGGTTTTGAACCATTGGATAAATGAAGCAAAACATGGGTTACTTGGTTTTGACTCTTGTGTTTGTTTTTGGAGTCAAACTTGTTATTTGATGTGCTATTTGAAATGGTGAGACCATTCAAAGCTGCTCAAGAGCTGTGTGGTGAGAAACGATTGCAGCCTGGGAGGATAGCCTTTACATCGAATCAGAACCACCAGGAAGGTATACCTTCTAAACCCGCTATGGTTTGGTTTTGATTTATATTGCATATGGTTGCCAATACCGAGTCTTGCAAGGTGATATTGATTTTATTTCTACTGCTTATTATATTTGTTTTTGAAAAAGTTTTGAAAACTAGTAAAACGCTTACATGATAGACCAAGAGTTGGCATTTCCCTTCAGTGGTATCAAAGCCTCAGCTTTGTATTTAAGACCTAAGCTTGATGTTATTTTAATGTGTATGTGTTTTGAACAACCAATAGCTCTCTATTTTATAGGTTTATGCAGAAACGATCGACCATGTTCAACAATTGGTCAATTGTTCTCAGTTTTTGGCCTTGAGAGCGGTCGACCAGAGGTAGAATCAATCAACTCGAAGCAAAGAGCCAGTCAATGGCTTTGAGAAAGCATTCGACTGGTCCAAGCAACCTAGAAATTAATCAACCGGTGGCCTTGTTGCAGTCGATCATTTTTGGTTCAATGGGAGGTTGTCGGGTTGTTCTTCAGAATAGTCGACTAGCCCATCGGTCGACCATTTAAGGCATTGGTAAACTATTTTATATCCTTTTTCGATTGCTATTTCTGCGTAACAAGATTGCATTAGGGTAGAGCTGATTAATGTTCATGATATGTGATATAATGGTCCAAAAATGATGCATATCACATTAACATGAAAATTTTAATGCTCCATATTATTCAATGAGATTGAATGGATGGGTGATCATAGACTTTGTATAATGTGATTTTATAGGTGAATTGAAGAATGTTTCAAGTATTTGATGGTCTGTAATAACTATTTTTCATTCTGTTTGGGACTGTAATGAGACTTAAGTCTCCTTGTTATTTTCATTTTAGTAGAAAAATGTATAGTACATCATTCTATATAAAATGAAGATGAAGCCATCAAGAGTTGGTGATGCCAAGGCGTAAGAAGGCTGAGAGAGAGATTTGTGCTCATGAGGTTGGCATTGATTTTGTCCCTAATAATGTTGTTGGTTAAATCCAAAGGCTCAAATTTAATTAATAAGCATAAAGTCCATGATCATTCAATGTGTATGTATGAGTTTGTTATGTATGAGATACATGATGGAAAACTTAATGCATCTGCAAAGTGAAATCTCCAAAATAAATTTAGATTTATTTTAAATTCATGAGTTTGTTATGTATGAGATACGTAATGGAAAACTTAAATGCATGTGCAAAGTGAAACCTCTAAAATAATGACCAGAATCTTCCCAATATTGTGCAAATTAATATTAGATTAAAACGATAAATAATATTTATCTGACCCTTCATCGTCGTATGAGATCGTCAACTTGATTGGGTGCACTCTGGTTGCCCATAGATGGGAGGGTTCATTCCATGAGAAGGGATCGATGCCTATCTAAGCGTGTGATGTTGTCGGTGTCCCCACATGAATATGACCAAGAAACCATCATAGTGTTGCAGTCATAGACATTCAAGTGGATCATTGGTTGAGACGATGGGTCCAATCTAACCATGTCATTGTCCTAGAAACCACCACAGTGTTGCAGATTGATGGCATGGGGGTCGAAAGATTGAACCTCGCAAGAAATATGAAAGGCAAGAGTTGCCTACTCAAATATGTGGGTATTCTAAAAAACCACCATAGCATTGCGAGGTATTCATGTATGAGAGAATTCAAACTTGAACGGTACACCTAACCTTCTCTTTTCTTTCGAATTTCCTTTCCGTAACACATTTCCTTTCAGGATTCTAACTTGAGCGTCGGAGGGCCTTCACGGGTGGCCATCCCCTCCAAGCCTCTGACCCTCTTGTTGTTTTTTTAGCCTAACCGGAAGGGTCGTTTCGTCTTTGAGAGACCCAAAACCCTTGTAGACATGATTTTCTCCTTCTTGAAAAAACCAGGAATTCATCCCGAACACCTCCTTTCCGCCTCCTTCTCAAAAGACTTAAACAACTCTTTTGAGAATCCTTCACATACACCCTAACCCTCTTGTAACACCCATTCAGGAAGACTATTCCTCTTTTCCCAAAAGACCACATCTCGGGAAACCAAAGTCCTTTCAGGAATACTTAACTACTTCGGGAACCATTTCCCTCTGTAAAAACTCTCAAGGGGAAGCGTTATTCTCTCGGGAAGCAAAATTCTCTCAGGGAAGCCATTTTTCTCTCAGGGAAGCCCAATTCTTTAAGGGAAGCCATTTTTTTCAAGAACCTCTCTTTCTTTCCGAGAAGATCCTTTTGGGAAGAACCTTTTTGGATCCCGCGAATCTCACCATTGTTTGAGACCCGATCCTTCAGAGACCCAAATTTCAGACACACAAGCCTACCTTTGGGTCCTAGCATGTTAATTTCCCAACTTCACCAAGAAATTCTAATCATTGTACTTTTGGCAACAACAATGCCTAAACTACAAGGTGGGAAAATTTAACCCTATAAAAATATCACTACCATATTATTATTTGTTTTTTGCTTATTTTTGTTTAGGCAATTATAATAGGAAATTTGGAACACCTAGGATATAAGGAGAAAAACATGTGTGGCACGACTGCATATGATTAGAGGATCTCATTTCAAAGTACTGAGGTATATCAATTTTTACATGTGTATACATTTGTAATATTTTGTTATTCAAGGTATTTAAACTTTGAATATATGCAAGTCATATAATGCAACAAATAGATTTTCAAAGGAAAATGTTATTGGCAAGGGTAGATATGGAGTTGTTTATATGGACCATTTGATAAATGGGACTCCCATGGCTATTAAGTTGCTCCTTAACAATCTATAAGTTTCAAACATATTTTTTTTTCAATTACTAAACCCCCTATTGCTAGCTAGTTATGTGCTTATGTTGGTATGTTGTACTCTTGTTACTTATAGAGGACAAGCGGAGAAGGAGTTCAAGGTTGAAGTTGAGGCCATTGGTTATGTGTGGTATAAGAATTTAGGTAGACTCTTAGGTTACTGTATTGAAAGAACTCACAGGTATCATTTATTCATTTTTAAGTTCTCTCTATGTTTATGAGAAAGTTAACGATGCTTATACATGTACAAACAAGAAATAGAGTGTAAATATTTCTTCTGGAATATTAAAGAAATTAAGAATGCATCCAACTATGCATAGCAATATTTTACAAGGTAATTAGTCCTCTACCATTGTTGTACCATTATTTGTACAATAACAGGAGCCAGACTCTTAATGATATCTATATAAGATTGTTCTTGTTCTTTTCTCCTATTAGGTACACGTGAGTTTTAATTTGAATTACAAGAAATGGAGGTATACAAGAAATGACTTGTCCTTAGTTTCTTTTTCTCTTATGGCATTTTTAATCTGATTCTTTTGTGGTTGTTATGTATACATGTTTGTAATTCATCTCTTATATATATATATATATGTCGGGTAATGTGGTTGGTATAATCTATATACTACATCATGAAACCATGCCAATTAGACACTTATTCATGCTTTGTTTCCCCCTGAAAATTTTAGGAGTATGATTGTTGCCTAAGAGGTTTAAATAGTACATTAGCTATTTAGAGGTTTGGTTAGATAGGATATTAGAAGAGTACATTAGCTCTTCAAAGATTCAGTTAGAACGAACTAACCAATCGAATTGGTCGGTTCAGTTTAGTTATACAGATGTCGATTTCGATTTGGTTATTAGTATTTTTAACGAAAAATAGGTTAGCAGTTTGGTTTGGTTATCACATTTTAGAGTTTGATTATTTCAATTTTGGTTATATTGGGGTTGTTGGTCAGTTTGGTTCGGTTATTACATATGATTCGATTTGGTTCAGTTAGTGATGTTCGGGCAATTTGATTCGGTTATAATCGATTGCACACCCCTATTTCCTAGAGCCAAGCTTGTAAGTTGTCTCTTCTTTCCATTACACACTAGTTCTCATTTATTAGCGCAACATTGGAAGCTTGAAAAGCCGTGGCGATCTTTCGTTGCTCCTCCAGCATATGCTTTATTTATTCGACTTCATCTTTGAAGGAGTTTATCTCTCTCCTTATTCTGTCAACATCTCACTTAAGGTCTCGGTAACCTTCAAGGTCCCTAACGTGATGCTTGAGGTGACTCTTTTCTGTGTGAAGGTGTATACCCTCATCTATCTACTTTTGCCTATCTGTCTCGGCCTTGGCCAATTTGGCTCGTGTGCTCAAGGTAGCCACCACCTGGCGTTGTATCCCTTGCAGGAAAAATCAAGTCAAACCTTACCCACCACATCCAACAAAATGGTAATTATAAAAAGTGCGGTAGTGCCCATACCTCGACTAGGTATTGCCTTGCAAAATCCATAGCCTCTGACATGCACCATGTGAACTCTCATTCATTGCAAGGCAACATCATGGCATAAATCAACCTTGATCCCACATTGAGCTCTTTCACCTAAATTGTATCTAGGAGACCGGGCACACTCATAATTTGTGCCTTTCAGTCATCGATGTGCGAGATGGACCTCCTCTTCATGAATTAGCCCCAAAGTAGGGAACAAGGGTGGATGAACCTTAGACTTTATCTCTAGCTCCTAGCGGGGCAGTCGCTCCATTGGCTGAGGAAGTGGAAGTCGACACACAACTTGGTGATGGCTACAGTACCTTTCTAGCTAGGCTTCCTCTTATTATGCCTCGGCCTTCGCTTCTACTGTCACCTTAGCCCTGGTAGCCTCCAAGTTAACTTACGTCCTTGGGCTCAATGGAGAAGGTGGCCCCGATAGCTCTTACTCCTCGAAGTACCTGCCAGAAGCCTGTAGAGATGGTGGCACTGGTGAAAGATTGATAGCCTAGCCCTTTTGCTCCTCTATGCCAAGGAAATCTCTCATTCCTCTATTCCCTCGGAATCGAGGGCATGAGCCATATGTGGTTGTTGCTTTTCCCGTTTCGAGGCCTCCTAAGCCCGTTTCGCTGACTTCGCCATTCTTGCTAGTGCTAACCATTGAAACTACTCTATCTCTACAATTAAGAAAGTCGCATACCATTAGTATGTCTTAAGAGAAAAAAAGTAAGAGTAAAGAAGCAAAAGTAAAAGAAAAGGGGAACAATGTGTAATACCTAAGAAATTGGGATTATTTGAGAAAAAATGTTTTATTAAAAAAAATAAAATTTCGAGGAAGATTGGTATCTGAATAGCACAAAAAATTGACCAAATCGACTACAGAGAGTGCTCTGAAGCCGAGATGCCAAAGGAAAATGATGTGGCATTGTCGAGCATCTTGAGATATGATTTATGGTATCGAAAAAAATTAGATTGGAAACGATTTTCGGTACAGCTAAAATGCAGCTACCATTTAGGCTATAAAACTAAATTATCTCAGGAGACTTTCGAGAGGTCAATGGAACCCCAAGGAGGTTCATATTTAGTATGTAGAACAACTCTTCCATGCTTTTAGGAAGAACCAAAAGGGTTTACAGCCAAAATGAAGATTCAGACCTAAGTGCAATTTCTTAATTCTGCCAGAGGGAGGTCGAAATGACATTTTTTTGGAATCTTCGAGGATGCAATGGAAATTATAGAACTTGTAGGTCGCAATAACACTATTGGGAAGCTCAGGAGCTTCAAGGAAAGAACCAAAAGTGCAAAATGAAAAGAAGCTGGGGTCAAAGTGTAATTTTGCAAAATTGTACTAAGAGCAATCTGCCATGGCCGACCAAGCTTCCTCCACCACCTCCCATCACCGAATTTGGTGGTGAAAGACTTGTGGAAAGAAGTCTAGGATGCTCTTAGGTCAAGCCTAGGCCAGCAATCGACCTTGTCTTGGTCGAAAACGGCCAAACTTTTGACCGAAAGAAACTAAATTTTTACCCACTGTAAATCGATTTTGGAGGCAATTTTTGGTAGGTTTTGGACTCATTAAGGGAAAGAGGAGACATAAAAGACCTTGGGTTGCTTGAGATAAGTTGTTTTGGGGTTCGAATTTGGCTATGAAAAGAGGATATAGTGGCCAAGGGTTTTGCAAGATTTGAGCTTCAAATTGATCTCGTTTCTGAACAAATTGAGGCACCAGACCATAGGGCTTTTGTTTCTGATGAGGTGAGAATTATTTCTGAAAATTGGATGAATTTTGGAGTTCATTTGAGGGGTGATTAGAGTTTCGTCAGAAAAATTGAATCTCGCCGGAGCCAGACAGATTTTTGCCCGGATGGAGGTTTTTGGGGTGTTGTTTCAAGCTCAAATTTTCCAGAGTGATAGAATCAAGGTGGGCTATCTTTTGGTATAGTCAGTTTGATTTTTTGGTGTGCCGACACTGGAGAAGATGACCGGAGGTAATTTTTATTATTTTTAAATGCTAAAAATAAAGGAAAATAGAGTAAAAATAAAATAAGAAGGATAAAATTCTTAAAAAATATCCAAAAATATAGGAAAAATTAATAGTTTACTTTTATAAATTTTTATTTGGGAAATTTATGAGAAAATAATTATTTTAAATTTTTGAAAGAAAACTTAATTAGAAAAAAATAGGAAGAGATTTTGGAAACTTCTCATAAAATTTAAAGAAATTATAAAATTCTATTTTAGGAATTTTCATGGTAAAAAATTGAAGAAATTACTTGATTAGATATTTATTTTGAATTTTGGAATAATTTATGACTATAAAAAATAGAGAAAAAAATAAGAAAAAGTCTGAAAAATTTAGATTATTGATTTTTCCTTGGAAATGATTGGCCAGGAAGTGATTTGGCCAGGGATCCTAAAAATTTGATTTATTTTTTAGGTTAGCACGTTTTTTGAGGTATTTCAAACTTCTTGTTAAGGTGAGTGATTTTGTCCCGAGAACCTATAAATGACATGTTTGCTTCATTATGCATGATATTTATTGAAGTTATGATCATTTTGTCATATTGCATGGAAAGTCATTATTTTTACATGACACGATATTATTGGCGTATTGATACTCGTGTATGGGATTGAGATATCGCCCCGTTAGTGCAGGCGTAATTCTCCAAGGGTAAATGATGGAACAACGTTAGGATTATTCTAAAAGTAGGTCAAGATTCTGCCTAGGGTTTCATGCCGGCCTGGTGGGCCAGGGAAGTTACACTAGAGCATTTGATTGTTTATGCATCATGTATTCATGTATCATGTTTCTAAACCCTCACTAGAAGATTCATCTTCTAATTGAGTTATACCCCTAGAACATTCAAACATTCCAACTAGGATTTGCAACTATGGCAAGGGGATGATTGAGAAGTGACGGCACGAGATGACGTGGCCATTGGGTTCGACGAGTTGTTCTAGTATATGCACGTTCGTGAGGAATCAGGATATGTTTTTAGTCATGTTTAGAAGATTATATTACATTGAAGATTATGTGTAATTGTTACGATTTAATGTATTTCTTAGGAATCGTCAAATTGTATCTAAGGTGCTTAGTTGTTATCTCTTGATGATAAGTCTCCATGTATTTAAGTATTTGATGATACGATGGTATAGATTCTTATGTTATGATTATGTGAATTCAGATATGTACCATATCAGGTTTCGATTTTAAGCTTTCGCATTTATGATGATTACTTATCTTATCTTTTTTATTCTTATTTAGTATGCTTGAAAGGTAGAACGAGAATGTCGGGAAATGATTTATATTAAAAAAAATATTCTCGAAATTCCTAAGTTATTTAACACTCAAAAAAGCAGGGCATTATAGTTGGTATCAGAGCTTAATTGGAGTCAAAAACCCTACTTGATGGTTTAGGAGTTGTGGACTCAGAGCAAACGATTAAATGAAGACTTAAGGGTATTAGATACAGTTAGAGCCAATTAGTAGAAACCCTAAGTGAAGGCTTAGGAGAAAGGAGACTAATGGTTCGTATAACAAAATCCTTACTTAGAGATTTGGAGATTGCCAGTTGAAGTCCAAGAAGTTATGGATTTAAGTGTGGTGTAATGGAAGTACATGTCTAGGAAAGTTTTGATTAAGGAAAGACTTGGTATTTAAGTGTGTCCGTTTGTGACCCACCTCTCTTTCCTAGGAACTTACTTGGTGTACTATTCACATACAGACACTATTCCAGTATACAGTTACAATTCATAGTGAATAGTGAAAGCCTGAAGGAAGCTATTATAAGCAAAACAATTAGTCTACTGTGACATGGCCTAGCTAATGAGTTAGAATCGAATGATAAGTATTTTCGAGGATCAATTAAGGTATCGAAAACAAGATGTATAGATCAGGGATCCAACGGATTAGGTCAAACAAGAGGCCAAAGATGGCCAAGTAATGGTACGTGAGTTGCGTAAATTGATGAGATGATAGTGGTGAAATTGATGTGACTCGCAGAGACGGGGTAAGGAACCCTAGCAGGGTGATGGCACTACTGGTTTGATGTTCTTAATGACAGATCTGGATCTAACGACCCACATGCAAAGGGTTGAGGGATGGCTTACAGTAAGGTACGGGAGACCCATCGACCGAAGCATCATAGCAGACTGCCTGGGAGACGATCAGATGCTAAAGATCTGGGGTAACATAGTAGGGTTTGTACCTTGTATGGAGGTCCAAGTTCCAATGGTTTAGGATACAGAGCGTACCATTAGCTTGTTGATCAAGGCTGGGAGCCTAGGGAATCAACCCAACGTAAGATAGATCGTATTGAGGAGACACGATCTAAGGAAGAAGAAGCATGTAATGTCTTGAATACAGGTTGTGTGTCCTATTTAAAGAATTGTATCTAGGTTCGTGGTCATTTTGTGAAATGGGTAATGAGGCGAGCTTCATGAGGGTCGAAGGGAAGATTAACCTCGATGTCTAGTATGGCAATGTTAAGTGAGATCATGAGATGGTCGTGTTTGCAATTGTCTCAAAGGAAAAGTTGGGTGACACAAGGGAAAAGCTATCCAACGTGTAAAATAAACATGGTAGATTTGATTTAGACGCTACCTATCTGGTGACGTGATCACCGGTCGCGATGAGGGCCTAGAATAAATGTTCTTGCAAAAGGAGTTAGACTCGTGGCAGTGGTAATGAATGATAGTTCTTGGAGGATTACAACGAGATTGTGTAGTATCACCTGAGGCGTACCCGTGTAGGGGTCAACACGCTTGGTTTAGGAGTAAGCCTACTATGCGATCGGAGTGATGATGACAGCTTGGGTGCTGGCTGACGGTAAGTGTAGTACCTATGAGAAACTAATGCAATGGTTGTGTGCCGATAGTTAGCTAGATCCGAAGAACAAAATGAGAGAGTCGGTGGATTCTCGATAAATGAGATTTCAAGTAGTGGAACATAGCTAGTTAAAAACCTTAACACCGAGTTGTGAGAAGACAATCTCGGTTCAAGGTAGGGTTCGAGTATCGAAAATACAAAGAGTTGCTTAATGGGTCATAGCAACACAAAAAGGAATGATAAGGAAACTGAGTCAATAGAGGTTGTGACTATGTTTCAGTGTGCCAAATAGACCTATAGAATCAAGTAAAGTTTTCGGTGGTTGACCTGACAAAGAGAACTCAGAAGCACTATGATAAATGGTGGATTGCAAGCCATAATTGCAAGGAAATCGAGTTCATGGAAGATGATTGAAACTAGATATCGTAATCTGATTCGGTATTTTTGGAGATAAATCGGTTTGAGATTCTGGAGGAATTTTTTGGAAGAATTGATTGAGGATCTAGGGATTCATGATGAAATTTTAGAGTTTTTAGGAAGAAATCCAATGAAGATTGGAGTATTGTAGGTGACGTAAGTACCTACCTGCTCTAGCTAGTAGTATTGTTATAGGTTGTCATCTTGAAGATTGTGCAAATCTTTGTTGTGATTGAGAGAATCAAGATATAGAAGATGTGCCAGGATAACAGATTGCAGTAGGAAAAGCTACAGACCTAGATCAATTAGAAATCTGAGATTTTCGATTTTGGATAATGAAACTCTCGTTTGGCTAGACGGTTAGTCTAGGTAGCTTAGTAGGCAAATTGGGAGATGTATAGCTGGACAATTATTAAAATGATGTCAGTAAGTTATGAAAATAAGGAGCCTATTGATATAAGGTATAGGCACTTACAGTCAGTGAAAAGCCGTAAGAAAAATGAAAAATACCAAAATATATTCTCGAAAGATTTAACAAGATTATTTTTTAATGATGAAATTGCCAATGATAACTTGAGATTATTGGATACTTAGCTATATGTGACTTGATTGAGGATGTAAATTATTAGGTCATAATTAAGAACTGATATTTTTACCTTGATTTATTATTAAACAATTGAGGCTGATATATTTTATGAACAATATGCAATCGAAGGTAAGACAAGGGAATGAAATGTTAAAGTACTAAAAACATAATATTCATTCCATATGTTCAATACAGTTACAGGAGATCAAGTCATACAATTACTCAAAAGAAAAAGTCAAACCATGGAACTGATAATGATTGTCGATGCTCAGTAACACGATGGTTGCCAAACATGATGGGTTCCAACTCATCAATGTATTCTCGGAGTGGCATCTGGCTAATGCTAGTTTCGCCAAGGTATGGTAGAAGAGTAGCCTCTGGGAAACTAGGATGAGGGACGTCCTTTGGGATGATGGGAAGATCGGAGCTCCAGTTTGGGTTTTGATCAGGTTGTAGGAGAGACTAATCTGGGACAGGTTGGGGAGGAGCAGAATAGGTTGCAAAGAGTAAATCCTACAAATGAGCTCGATGAGCTTGTAAATCACTAACCTGTTATTGAAGGGCAAGAATATGGGATACATAGCCACAGACGGGATCTTGAAGCCGAGCTAAAGCTTTAATAGTAAGTGAAACGGCTGCCTCAGACCTATCCCTTACCGGAAGCCAGGTTAGAATAAAGGAGACATTGCTGGCACCAAAAACTCAGTGAATGGTAGAAAAATCAATGGCTCCTTCTTTGTGGCTGAAGTAAGGGGAAAAGAAGTACCATGGGGTACAGTGTGCATGCAAGATTATGCAGGCACCGCATCGAGGCTGGGGTCTTGGTATGATGCGCCTTGACATGTTGGATCTGGGTTCTAGCTTAGATACGAACAAATCAGGTATGAGTCAGATCAAATTGGATGGGTCAGATCGGATGCGGGTCAGACCTAATGGGTTGAATTAGGGATGGGTCAAACCTAAATCGGGCCGGACGGGCTAAACTGGTCGAATCGACCCAGATCTGGCAGCAACGGTAGAAGAAGCGATGGTCGTTGTGGCACTCGAAAAAAGCCAAGCAATGGTCGGTGGTTGAGCAAGGGAGTAAGCGGCGGCATGGCCAGATCTGGTTGGTAGAAGGTAGCAGCCGAAGGCGATTGCAGCTGATTGTAATTGCTAGGGACGTTGTGCGTGGAGGAGGTCAAGGTTGCGGAGGAGACGATCGGTGATCGAGGGGCCGAGGAAGTTGGCTGAAGACGAGCGCAGCGGCTGCGGCGAAGGCCGAGGGTGGCCAGGCTGTGCACGATTGGTAGGCGTTTGCGGAGGAGAAGACAAGAGGAAGAAAGAAGAAGAAGAAAGAAGAAGGAAGAATGAAGAAGAAAGAAGAAGAAGAAGAAGAAAAGAAAATGAAAAGAAAAAAATAATAATTTTTTTATTGAAAAACTTGTTTTATTATTCTGGAGATTTTGACAAGAAGAAAAAAATTATCTGGATACGCAAAAGTTGAGTTTTGGGCTTTTTGGATATTTATAGTCTCGACCCTATGTTTCGAAACATGGAGCAACGTAGGGTTCGAAATAAAATTCTATGGAAATCAAGTTTCAAAAAAAAATGTTGTGGTGTTTCGAAATAAGATGCTTGGCAAGCTGTTATCAAAGGATCGTGATGGGACACTTCAGAATAGTTATGTCCATAGACTCGTAAGAAGAGTTTAATGAGAATGATTTGCTAGATGCAATAAGAGCTTGTGCAATATGAATGAATAATTACGTGCGGATTACAAGGCCCAAAGAGGACTACTCGATGTATGACTTGGAGCTGGCAGCTGGGGTATGTGCTCTTGAAGTTATAGAGGCACTACTGGCACGGTGGGACATTTGATGTGCTCATAAACCAGAGGAGACTGAAGTATGTGTTCTCGCAGAAGGAGCTGAACATGAGGCAGTGATGATAGATGGAGTTCCTTGAGGGTTACGACTACACTATTTTGTATCACCCGGGGTATGGCAAAGAGGTGCCTGACGCTTCGAGTAGGAGTATGTCTACTATGACTGGGTGGATAGTTGTGAGTGGCAGTTGTTGGAGGCTTTTAGACTGTCGACTGTGAGTGTAGTGTCAAAGGGATCGTCTGTTTTTATCGCTAGCCTGACGGTTTGGCTAGATCTAGTGAATGAGATACAGAAGGTATGTGTGGTTGACAAATGTATTTGTCCATGGATTAATGATCATGGCCAGTCCAAGGGTTCTGGTTGCTGAGATGTGAGTTGCCATTCTCAAGTGTTAGGGGTAGGATGTGTGTGCCTAAAATTTTAGGGAATGTGTGGTTCCTTCTAAAGAACCGCAACAATAATTTTTGTGAATAAATGCGGCATGCTCATAAGTATGGGATGTGTAATGAATACAAACTCAGGGTGTTTGTTAAGGATCGAATCAATATGTGATCGAGGTGTTCAAGTAATAAGATTAGTTTTGTCTTAATTACTTGATCAGTCAGATGAAAATTTTGATGACGAAATTTCTTTAAGAATGGGTGAATATAATACCCAAGAAATTGAGATTATTTGAGAATAAGTGTTTTATTTAAAAAAATAAAATTTCGGGGAAGATTGATATCTGAATAGCATAAAAAATTGATCGAATCGACTATAGGGAGTGCCCTAAAGCCAAGATGCCAAAGGAAAATGATGTGCCATTGTCGAGCATCCCAAGATATGATTTATGGTATCGAAAGAAATTAGATCGGGAACAGTTTTTGGTACAGCTAAAATACAACTGCTATTTAGGCTGCAAAACTGAATTATCGCAGGAGATTTTTGAGAGGTCAATAGAACCCCAAGGAGATTCATATTTAGTATGTAGAACAACCCTTCCATGCTTTTAGAAAGAAACAAACGGGTTTACGACCAAAATGAAGATTTGGACCTGAGTGTAATTTCTTAATTTTGCCAGAGGGAGGTCGAAATGACGTTTTTCTGGAATCTTTTGGGATGCAATGGAAAGTATAGAACTTGTAGGTCGCAATAGCACTATTGGAAAGTTCAGAGGCTTCAAGAAAAGGACCAAAAGTGCAAAATGGAAAGAAGTTGGGGTCAAAGTGCAATTTCACAAAATTGCACCAAGAGCTATCTGTCATGTCCGACCAAACTTCCTCCACCACCTCCCATTACTGAATTCGGTGGTGAAAGACTCGGGAAAATTAGTCTAGGATGCTCTTGGGTTGAGCCTAGGCCAAGAATTGGCCTTGGATTGGTCGAAAATGGTCAAACTTTCGGTCGAAGGAAACTAAATTTTTACACACTGTAAATCAATTTTTGAGGCAATTTTCGGTGGGTTTTGGACTCACTAAGGGTAAAAGGAGACATCAGAGGCCTTGGGTTGCTCGAGATCTGTCGTTTTGTGGTTCGAATTTGGTTATAAATAGAGGATATAGTGGCCGAGGGTTTTGTAAGATTTGAGCTTCAAATCAATCTCGTTTTTGAACAAATTGAGACACCAAACCATAAGGCTTTTGTTTCCTATGAGGTGAGGATCATTTCTGAAAATTTAATGAATTTTGGAGTTCATTTGAGGGGTGATTGGAGCTTTACTAGAAAAATCAAATCTTGTCGGAGCCAGACTAATTTTTGTCCGGAGGGAGGTCTTCGAGGTGTTGTTTTCAGCTCAAATTTGGTTAAAGTAATCGAATCAAGGTGGACTATCTTTTGGTATAGTCAGTTTGATTTTCTGGTGTGCCAGCACTGGAGAAGATGATCAGAGGTATTTTTTATTTTTTAAAATATTAAAAATAAATGAAAATAGAGTAAAAATATAAATAAGAGGGATAAAATTCTGTAAAATATCCATAAATACAGGAAAAATTAATAGTTTGTTTTTATGAATTTTTATTTGAAAAATTTCCTGAAGAAATAATTATTGGCATATTGATACTCGTACATGGGATTGGAATGTCGCCTTGATATTGTAGCCGTAATTCTCCAAGGAAAAATGATGGAACAACGTTAGGATTATCCTGAAAGTAGGTCGGGATTCTACCTAGGGTTCCATGTCGGGCTGGTGGGCCAGGGAAGTTACACTATGGCATACGATTGTTTATGCATCCTGTATTTATGTATCATATTCTTAAACGCTCACTAAAAGATTCATCTTCTAATTAAGTTATGCCCCTAGAACATTCAAACGTTCCAGTTAAGATTTGCAACTATGGTAAAGGGATGATTAAGAAGTGACGACATGAGATGACGTGGCCGATGGGTTCGACGAGTTGTTCTGGTATATGCACCATCGTGAGAAATCAGAATATGTTTTTGTCATGTTTAGAAGATTATATTATATTGAAGATCATGTGTAATTATTACGATTTAATGTATTTCTGATGAATAGTCAAATTGTATCTAAGGTGCTCAGTTGTTATCTCTTGATGATAAGTCTCCATGTATTTAAGTATTTGATGATATGATGGTACAGATTCTTGTGTTATGATTAAGTGAATTTAGATATGTACCATATCAGGTTTCGATTTTAAGCTTCCGCATTTATGATGATTACCTGTCTTAGTTTATTGAGTCTTGTTTAGTATATTGGAAAGATAAAACAGGATTGTCGGGAAATGATTTATATTAAAAAAAATATATTCCCGAAATTCTTAAGTTAATTAACGCTCAGAAAAGCAGGGTGTTACATGGTGAGCACACTTAAGGTCTGTCTCCCTTTCATACCCTTCTTCCTCCTCCTTTCTTGCATCATCCTCATCCCCTATAACATCTACTCCCTCCTCGTCTCTTTCTTTATTGTCCTCTTAGAAAAATGATGACAAGGAAACAACCTCTCTGGGCTCAGGTGACTTCGAAAGGCTAGCACCCTCGTCCTCCTTGACCACCATCCACCTCGCTGCTATCAAGCACCCATCAACAATTAAGTTGGACAAGCCCACTGATCCTTTTGGGCCAGTTTATTAATCTCCTCTTAATGCTCCTACGTTGTTGATCTGGCATCTGGCCACTTACACACCGCCTTCCTTATTGCTTACGTACTCCAGAATTGTGATAACTTCCAAGTTAGGGGAGATCGAACCACCAGCCGCTTGGTCTCAAAACCATTTACCTTCTATGGTACGCCCCTAAATAGCTTAACCTTATTAATTGTATTTTGGAGGGCCACGAATTCCTTGTCCCGTTTCGTGGATTGAATGTAATAGAAGCAGTGAAATAGAGTAATTATAGGCTCTACCCCGCGTTTCTTGCGCAGGATAAAAAATCCAACCAATACAGCCTAACTATTAGGGTACAACTAGGCCGATATTAGTATCTCTTCCTCCAAAAATTGCATCCCAAAAGGGTGCAATGGAAGCTTAAGTCCATCTCTCACACTATCCACATGAATCACTATAGAGCCTTCCCCAATTGTGGTTGTATACTCCCTCTTATGAGGCTTCCTTGGCAACTATGTGTTGAATGCTCATGCAACACCCCTTACATGCTCACTCCTTAGCATCGAGTATTGTAGTCTAGGTGAAATAACAACCCCTGTAGGGGATCGGTCGAGAAGAAGACATGAGGTTTACCTTAGAAAGTGTTAGATTTGTTAAAAGGAAAAGTCTTAGGGAGTAAATTCTTATGGAGACTCAGAGTCTTCAGAGGAGTTGGAAGGCTTGAAAGTCTTCAAAAGGGTCGAAAGACTCTTCGGGTGCTCTGAATGACTCAAACTCTTTGGGAAAAAAATCAGGCAAAAGTATGGCTTGCAAGGGACTACTACCTATTTATAGCCAAATCTTCGAAAGTCGAACCTTTGCCAAGTCATTAGAAGACTTTCCCTCCGATGACTCAGTGTATCCTGCATCGATCCAAGCCAACCAGCATCCTAATCTTCGGGGCATCGGGCACCCTAGAGATATTTTATTCTTCCCTTTGAATTGAGGCCAAAGACAAGAGTGGGGAGCCATTGTTGAGGGGTGCCCTAGGAAAATCAGAGTAAAAACTCCAAAAATTATAGAAGTATCTCAAGAAGGCTGAAGACCCAGATGACCCCAAAGTGTCTTATGGGTAAGAGTCTTTTGAAGGCTCCAAAAGGTCTCTAAACCAGCTAAGCCCTTAAGCTCACATAAGCCTAGGACTCCGAAGAGTCTTTTGAGCTCAAGTAGCCTTATGACTTCGAGGAGTCTTCAGGAAAACCTATTCAGAGAATACCCTTCAGGGAATTCCAACCCTAAAAGTACCTTCAAGCCCTCCTGCCTCATCCGACACATTTTGTCCCGAAGAGTTGGGACGCACATCAGCATGCCATGTGTCATGTTCCCCCACCACCAATGCCTATTAAACCCCCCTTGCTACACAAAAAGGAAGAGGACCTAGATCTAGGACCCAAGAACTTTGACCCAAGTCATAGTTGAACCTGTCAGGAGACTACCTATCTAAAACCTCATAGCATACATACATACATACATTCTTCTATTCCATGTCATCATCTGACTTAAGCATTATAGGGCCTGTGTGGGGGAGCTTCTAGCGTTCTTTTTGACTATTCTTGTGTTGCAGACCCATTCGAAGCCTACCCATCTAGAGACTCTCCAAACCCATCAAAAGACCAGCTCGTCAAAGACTAGAGCCACCAAGGAGCAAGGCTCCTAAAGACTACTAGAAGCTATCTGGAGATGTAACAGCTTATTTTCCAGGCGTGTTATAACTTAGAAAATTTCGGACTATCTTTTTCAAGAAACAATCTCAACATGATACAAAACTCTCAAAATTTCCATCTACCCAGCTAGCATGAAAAATCATGCAACATATAAGCTAGGCTAGGTACTTAATCAACAGTGGAAGACGAGAGTCAAACCTTAACTTTAACATTAACCCAAGAATAAGGTTATACATCATCATTCTTCAAAACGTTTAGAATTCAAAGTAACAGAACTTTAAATACATAGGTTGCATAAACATATAGCCAACACAACATGCACTTGCTAAGTGCCATTACATGCTTCTTCTACATCTTCATTTGGAACGTTTGAATATTCCAAGGACAAAATCCAATTAGATGATGAATCATTTAAGTAAGGGAACAAACTTCATATTTCGTGCATGTATTCAAAATGTTCTCATTCATTTCGTTTGAGTTGACCGCACCCTATTGCTGCTCTCCATTTTTATGACCTCCTTACTAGGTCGAGGTGTATGGGGGACCCTTGGTAGAGTAGCGATGCCATTCCATACTCTCAAACCTATGCAATGCATGATCAATAATATCATTGTGTACATATGGGTATTTTATCATCAATACATGAAAATGCACTCTACATGATGTACATAACAAGGCATGTCAACATGATAAAACCATTTACATAAAAATCGGGTTTAAGGTTGAATCCCTTACCTTGAAGGTTTACTATTGGAAGTTATTGTTTCGTCGCAAGCAAGCCTAAGTTTCTACACAAAACACTAATTTCAGTAAGCCAAACCTCTAATAGTTTTACATAGGGTTGAAGGGAATTAAATGAGAGGCAGCCCTTTTCTAGCGCATGTACTGCATGCGTCGTCGACAATTTCTATACCCTTTTGTATTTCGGCCATAACTCCCTTATTTTTACTCCAATTTGACCTCCGTTTGAACCTACGGGTCCATCTCTTCCCCCTCTACAAGAAATTGAACTTACCTCACTGTTTCTTTGATTGTTTGGCATAAACTTTGACGATACTTTGAAAAGTCCAACGAGGCTCGTTCTCCCTTGATTTTGCTCTGACCTTCCTCCTTCCTTTTGCAGATTTTTCTCCTCTTTCTCAAGCATAAATCCCTCACCTCAATTCTCTCAAATTGATCTCCAATTTGATCCAAAGATGTTTTGAGTTTAAATCTACCCATACCCTATTTATAGACTTTCTGGGTCAATCACGCGTCGTCACTTCAGGAGGTCATGATGAGGCTTCAATCTTATCTCCAAGTAGCCAATGGTGGCTTGCCACATGTCCTAGACTTGATAAGGTTTGGACTCCAAAGTGATCCAAAACTATATTATAATAACTTTTGAAATTGGCAATCATAACTTTTACTCACTTTTCCCTATCCCTAACACCTATAACACCCCACCTCCCACCTACGAGTGCCACGAGTGAATAATCAACCAGATTGTTCACCCATCAACTAGATTTGGAAGGGTTGGACTATGTTTCAACAAGAAACGCCTTAGGTGGGCACTAGGCTTCCTCTTTTTGCTCTACTCGATGAGTAGATTCTAAGATTTCAAAAAACATGGCAGCAGAAGGAACCCGAAACCTCAAGTGAGCGCTATCCTTCCTTAGCTCAACTAACTTGAGGCAAGGATGACTATCCCAGGCTTGGGTGATATCTAGGTTGTGTTTCTTAAACCAGCTTTTACTCTTGAGCAAAATTTTATCTTTATTTTTCCAAAATCCCTTAGCTTGCACGTTTTTCGAGAAAAACCCATTTATTCATTTTATCTTCAGAAAATATCCAAGATCTCCCAGATTTCAAAAATACTGGGCTATTTTCCCACGCCTAAGGGAAATTTCTCACATATCTTTATTTTCCAAAAATTAGAAATATTTTTGCCAAAGTTGTCCAAAAATTCCTTTTATTTTAAAAATTTTTCCAAGGCAAAAAATCATCCAAAATGGCCCAAAAATAACTCAATATTTTCAAAAATTTAAGAGAAAATGGTTGGTGAGGCCTGTTGGCATGCTCAGGGCCCAAAGGTACGCTAGTAGCGTATGCTGGGAGCGGGTCGCGCCCGCCACGCGCTCGTGCACTTGTTGCACTCCTGGCCGCCAACTGTTGCCTTCCTTCATATTTTTTTTTTCTTCGAGCTCCTTAGCCCAGATTTTCTAGAATTAATGCACCATAAATATACATCAAAATTCTCCTTTTTTTCACAAAATAAAGCTTACACAACTCTCTTGATGTTTAAACAACATACATCAAATAAAAAAAAGAAAAAATACAAATCCATGCTAATGCTTCCAAAGCTTCAAGCTTCCAAAATCCCCATTCTCTTGGCACATGAGTGACCTACAAGGTGAGGTAAAAACCTCATGAGCTACAATGCTTAGTAAGAGTGCAGTGCAAATATAAATATGTCATAGGTTAAAAATGTAATGCCAAGTACATGCAAGTATAGCTAGGTCTCTTTACCCTCACAACCCCCTATTGGTTTGAGGCATCAACCTACATTTCCCCATTATGTCCCTTACTACCCACATGGTCATTGGTCTCATGTACATAATGGAGCATGTTATCTTGCAACACAATGAAATCTATCCTACAAACTTACAAAGCTTGCAGGGCCACCTCCTTTGGGGCCATCCCTTACCTTTTTGAGCTCCTTAGGCTTGAAGTGGTCCTTCTACCCTCCAATCCCCTTGCTTCCAACTTTCTTACTCAAAGGAAACCTTAAGAAAAACAAAGTGGCTAAGCCACCACTCAAAGAGAAACCAAAAGAAAGAGAAATTCACACAGCATAACATGGAAGAATTCTTACATTTTCTTCCCCCCTCTTTCTTCTTCTTCTCTTCTCTTCTCTTTTCTTTTTGTTGGAAGACTTTTCCAATTCCTCTCTTGAAATTTCCTTTTCATATCTTTCAATTCCAAGATCCAATCCTAGCCATTAAATCTACTTTTTGAGATTAAATCTCATCCACACAAACAAACACAATCCATGCCATTATGTAACATTTAATCTTCACCCTTGGATTCTTTTGCATTCTTCAAGACTCAATCTCCACCACATAGAGAAAGCCCAATCCATGTGCTTAAAGAAGATACAATCATAGCCTTTGATTTCTAAGGCAAGAACAATCCCCACCATCCATTCTTTTATTTAAACAAATTTCTTATTATTTTGGCAATCCATGCAAACTTTAAGAATTGATTTATGGCTGTTGGATCTTCTTTATCTTGCTATATCTTGGCCCTTGATTTCAATTCATGCAAGACTCAATCTTAGCCCTTGGATCATTCTCATCTTGCTTGATCCTAGCCCTTGATCTTGCTTTTTCTCCAAGATTAAATCTCAACCATCTAATCCATTTGTCCTTTAGCAAAAATAACCAATTTCTCAAGATTTAATTTAATGAGACAATTTTCACAACCATCACTTTGAAAGACAAATATCCATTTAAATTTGCCTTTACTTAATTCTCTCATTTTCAACCATTAATGCAAGACTAATTTTCATTTTCTTTAAAGATTTTCTTTAATTACCATAATCATTACTCCCATAAATGCTAGAATGACTATTTTTTTTTTTTATTTAAATAAATCCTTCCATTCTCTTGGACAAGAGTTTGGCAAATGTCACTCTTAAACACTAAGTTGGTCTCCAAGCTTCAATCTAAGCTATCCATGTGTCACTACCACACTTATTCATTATTTTAGGGAAAGATAAATTACTTTCTCACATAAATGAATTATAATTATTTTTTCCCTCTTCAATAATTTAATTCTCTAATGGAATTATACTCTAAATTACCAAAATGCCTTTAGCGAATTCTCAATCACATTTATCTCCACACAAATGCACAAATGTGAATGATTCACAACTATACTCAATTCCAAGAGAAATTATTTTCCAAGCCACCCAATTACCCTTTATTGGGTCTCACTATCCAAATCTACGAAAATGCCCATCTTCTAGAGCACCATTATTTCCATATATCCACTTCTTCCTCAAGGGCACTTTTGAAAGTTTCTAATATTCTTCCTTATTTTATAATACCAATAAAACAAAGTGTTACAATACCTCATCTCATTACTTCTTACCATATATTTTATGTTATCATTACTTTTACTAACTCATTTTTCCCCATTCCTAACACTTCACCTTATTATTTCTCATAATTAACCAAGGCCATACCCTTACAATTAACCTTAAGGCCACACCCTCATAATTAACCTCAATAATCCCATTTTAGACTTTGCACAATCCTCAAATATCAAATTAATAATCATCAAAATACTTAAAATCCAATATTGATAACTCCAAGTTACTTAATAAGTACGTTTTTGTCCCAGTGTCCTCACAATACCTTTGTTTTATCCCGATACCATTTCAGGATTGATCCTTACATAAAATCGGAGCTCTTTCAGGGTTCCATTGACTTTTCGAAAATCCCTTACAACCATTTGATTTTCTAGGTTATATTTTAATTGTACCGAAAACTGTCCCCGTTTTGATTGATTTCAACATCATAAATCTTGTCTTAAAACACTCGTCAATGATATACTCTTTTCTTTAGACATTTACATTTTGGGGTACTCTCTTCCATTGATTCGGCTGTTTAAAATTATTAAACTGTATTTTAGATCTATGAACTTAATTCTTCTAACATCACGAAATATAAGATATTACTTATTTTGATTTGTAATATTACAAGAGACCCTAGACATCCTCTTTGCTTTCTCGAACAACAAATCAAGCTATGCACCTGTTAAGCCCCCCTGCCATTGTAGACTTACTCTCACGCCTAGACTCTGCCAAGTTGTTTCCTAAGACATAAATTTAATTGTTGTATTCAGGCAACAACACTATCATTCGATTGAAATAAAATATATTTAATCTCTTAAAATGCGTCATACATATATGAATATTGCATATTTCAAATAACATTTTAAAAGATAGATAATCCAAAGCATTATTACTTGAAAGAGTTTGACAACTCTGTTGGAATGAAGGAATAAGTATCACTTACCTTAAGAAATCATTGCAATTTGATCAAATACTATTGAATTCAATAAACTCTAAATTTTTTCAAACACTTGAATGATTTTATTTATCAGACAATAAACATTCAACTTTATAAGTTCTTCAAGAATTTCTTCTTAAAATTCAGGACTTGCGAAATTTAGGAATTTGATATTAAATATCAAATAGGAAAGTACATATTAACAGATAAAGTATAAAAGAAGCTTAATTACAAATAAATAAAGTATATTAACATATGAGAATATTAAACTTTTGATGTAAAACAGCCATTACCAAAACATTCACAATAGAAGACTCAATATCTTATACGTCTACAAGGGTGTCGAGTAACTTTAGAGATGCCCCAAAAGGATCTCTCAGTTATGTCGAGAAAGGCTTGTAGACTACTAGAGAGGGAGGTCACTCAATTGGCTTTTGAGTCTTGTGCACGCGGCTCTATAATCGTATGTCCTGTGATTGGGCACAATTTGGGATGGTGAAATAGCCCGATGGCATGTGTGGCCGCCGCCCCGGGGGGGGGGGGGGGGGGGGGGGGGGGTTATAATCTGGTGACCCCATGCTCGCTCAGTCATAACGAAGTGACCCACAAATCACTTGATTATAACTGAATTTCCTTCAACTCTTCACTTTACGTTCATTCAGTCCATAATTGATTTCAAGACTTTAGACTCGATTAATTAGCTTCCACGACAAGGCTGAATTAATTAATTTCCAAGCCTCAAGACTCAATTGATTCCAAGATTTTAATCAAGTAATTCCACGCCTTCAGACCCACTCGTTCACTGCTTGCCCTTTGCATGCGACATAACCGACTGCCATGCCCACTCTTTCGGTTAATTTGTTGTCGGCCACCACCTTGTAGTTAATTAATTTCATCCAAGACCCACTTCGTTTTTGTGCCAATTGTTGGGTTGCCCTTTGCCCGAATTTCACTCACTCAGTCACTTGATTGCACTACATATTTACGAGTTAACCTGTTCATTCACAAAAATCACTGCTATTGCTTGCACGTGGTGTCTTCCATTGCCCATTTGCTTGATTATTGCACGTGCACCATCACTCACTCGGTTATAACCGAGTGATAACCGAGTGAGTAGCCTACTCCCTTGATTTATACTTGCACGTGAAGCCCACTTGATTTTTGCCTTGACCCTTTCGGTTTACTATGTCTCCAATTAATTTTTCAGCCCATCTTCAAACCTCGGCCCATCCTCTTAGGTTGTAGGCCCGTTTTATGAAATCCAAGCTGATTATTTGGCACAATAATTAGTATGCTCAAATCATACTAGTTCCTATTTCTTCTACAAAGCCTTAGTATCTGTCTCTTGAGAAAAATAATGAAATACACTATTATCAATCTATTGTCATATCAAACTGATAGTTTTTCTTTTCAGGCTTTCCCATTCCTTTTTTGACTTGCCTTGTGTCTTGGCAGAGTCACCCTCAATAAAGTCACAAATCTTTACTGACTAGAGTCACCTTCCATTCTTAGCTCCCATATTGAATAATTCTTCGATGATTTCAATTTAAACATAACATTTATCCTCCATTTAATCCACACAAAAATACCAACTTGTAGCTCTAATGACAGTTGTGAGGAAAGTAAGACTAGCCTCTTAAGCCACACACAACAAAATAGCACTTTCCCTAATTTTTTTTTTATGAAAATTAATTCCTTTTTGCTGAGGACCTTGGAGTTAAATTGGTGTCTTCATAATCATATTTCTGATCACTTGATTAAGGAATTAATTGTTATAGAATTGAAAAAGGTAAAAAACGAGAAAGAATGAAAGTGGAAGAAAATTTGTTGGTATATAGAATGCTATTTAAGTAAAAAGAGGTACACAACCATGGAGATAAATTTTCTTCATAGTTGTTCACCTCCTTATTTGATGGATAGATATTTCAGTCCAGCCACTAAAACATTAAAGTGTAAGGGAGACCATTAATAATTTTGTAGCAATAGGTTCGATGTTAGGGGAAGCCTTTATGCCTAGATCAATTAAACTTCCTGGTTGTATTGCTTATTTGCAACCTAAGATGCTTTGGACTGCTTAATAAGATTACATATAACTCTTTGATGTTTAAATCAATTAAAATAATGGAAAGGTGGCTAGTAATTAAGTGATTACAACAATGCTATTGTGTTACGGTATAGTGAATGGTAAGTCTTTTTTTTTTTTTTTTTTATTGAAGAAAATCTAAGTCTTATGCCTTTGTGAGAATTCCTTTCATGGGTGTCTTTGTCCTTGGCCATTAGTTCATTCGGTCACCAAGAAACAAGTTGATTCCCTTATAAATTCTTACCTTATAAGCTAGCCGTCCAAATGGCTAGCTAACGGGGTATTGTGGTGACATGGGGATACATTAATTTTAAATTTCTTATATTATATTTTAGGTGATTCTCCATCAATGATAATGGATAAGAACTTAACAATATTAATTAGTTTATTTGGCATCACGCATGCATCAAAATGGAAAATAAGTATGTCAATTGGCAGACAGTATTTTTTCTTTATTTTTTTTGTACAAAATCCTGTAAAATTATCATTGTTCTAATTCCAATAATAAGCAAGAAACTCAAAAAGGGAAAGGAAAAATATTCATCAATCATAACCTAAAAATACAGAGTAATGTTACCACCAAACAAACAAAAAGCTGTCGAACAAATAATTATGTGCATTCATGGCAGATTGCTTGCTTTCAGGGGTTAAGCATCTGCTGCTGCTGCTGCGTTCGCCAGTGGCCGGTGACTTGCTCGTTATGGTTGCCGCCGCTGTCCAGCGGCGATACCCCTTCCCCCTGCAGCCCCGTCCCCGCGTACTGCTGCACAACCAGCACCGACACGGTGGAAGCGAAATCCGACGACGCCAACAGGTCTCCGATCGCGCCCAGCTCCGGGCACTCGCTCCAGTCCGTTAGCCCCGCCGTGAGCGGCGATATCATGCCCTGTCCCCGCCCTACAATGAAAAGATCGTGCATCGTGTCTATGTGCCTTATCGCGCTCACCGTCTCCTCCCCGTTGTTTACTATCGTCTCCGTATAAGTCACTGATTCGTCGTTGGAAGTTTTCGCCCTGAACTCGTTGATGTAGTCCTCGTCGAGCTGCCTCTCCCGGCCGTCGTCCGTCACCACAGTCAGAATCCTCGGGTCGCCGTGTTCATGGTCGCGCTGTTCCATCGCCGATTCGACAACCTCGTCTCCGGGAAGGAAGCGCAAGACGTTGAGGTTGATTCCGGGATGCTCCGACATTCTCCAAGCGTATGACAAGGCTTCTCGATCGTCAGGTCCCCCGAAGAATAGAACGGCGACGTGGTGAGACACCTGGTTGGCGGCCAATCGGGTCGACCCGCTCAGCCCTCGGTCAACAAGAATGCCGACGGAGCACGGCGCGTTGGCGAGCACGTTCTGGTTGATGTGCCGGAAAGCCGGGTTGGTGGCTTCCATTCCGCCGTCGACCGTTTGCTGCTTGTGAAATGGAATGATGATGATGGCCACCTGTGTTTCAAGAAATTGAATACATAAATTTATACCTAACAAATAAAAAACGTATTTTATTAGTTAAAACAATAAATTTTACTCCAATTTTTAACTTTCAAGTCGAGATTTTTTAATTTTCAAAGAATAATAATAATATTTTATTTTTATTTAATTTAAATATGAATTTACCATTGGCCCCCCTCATATGTTGTTGTTAGAATAAGATGTAGCATTTTAGCCAAAAAAAAAAAAAAGATAAGAAAACTGATGTGTCAAACTGATGATATGTCGCCTAACTCATTACATAAATATGCCTACTATTGAAAAGAAAAGGGTTTAATTTGAAATTAAAAGCTTAGATAAAATTAAAATAATGATAACCAATTATGAGATTCTATTCAAATGGACTACCAAATTCGTTGGTCTAGGTTGCAAAATTGACAAAACACCCATGCATGAGCGATAATTGCTAAAACCAAAGCAAAGACATTAATGTGTAATTTTTGAGGCAGGTAGGTCCATGAATGCGCAATATCAATGTTGTTCAAAGAAAAAGAAAACGCTTTAGTAACTTGTAAGTAATCTGCAATCAAAATTAAACTGAAACCAATAACAACCTGCTTGTCCTCGGCGACGCTGCAGATGTCTTCGTGCATGCTGGAGTAAGGCGAGATGGCGGTAAGGGGCTGGACGGAGATGCAGTCGACGTGCTGCTCGAAGTTCTCGAAGGCGTTGATGATGTGGTCGGACTGGGCTTGGGTGCGGTTCAGGGCGGGGCGACCGGACTTGCGGGTGTTGTGGACAATGAGCATGGCGGAGGCGCGGCCAGTGAGCTCCACCAGGTGAAGGACGTAGATGGCAATGGGGGATTTCTTGGTGGGGTAAGTGGCCTCCAAGAGGTTGATGGTGGTCGGGACGTTGCGAGGCGTGTGTATGCAGACCAAGACTTGGAGTTCGGCATCGGGTTTTGACAGCTGCACTGACCGACGTTTGTATGGCACGAATCGTCTTGCCGGCTTGTAGATGATCGTCACGATCGGTGTGATGATTCCGGTCATCACCACGGCAACGACCACCATGATTGCGAATGACATGTCATCTAGCACCTACAATACAAATACAGGATAATTATTGCTTGGATAAGAAATGAGATTCGATGATAATTAAGTCTAAAATTTGGTGAATATTTTGACTTTTATGTTGCGTGTAGATTCAAACCAATTATGATCTACTATGTAAATTTAGATTTATAATTGATCTAATAGGTATGCTCCTTATTTAGTTGAAGTTGTCACTATTTATCAAAAAAAAAAAAGTAAAATTGAATCTAACCTAATTGGGTTTTGGTTCCAAAATGTATAATTATAATAATATCAAACTATTCTAAAATTCTAAAAGTAACATGCAAATAAAAAAATGTAGAGAAAACACAGATTTGCTTCTTTGTTGAGTTTTAGTAAATTGAAGCATCAGATTCACAAGGAGCTGCTACTTTAATATTCTATTTTAAACAACAGAGGTAGAAGACAGGGATTTTACTTTATCTATCGTATTTGTTTGTGTTGTTAATTATACTTTTAGTGATAGTTTATTAGGCACCATTGATTGTTGCCTCCAATAATTGTATTTAACTCTAATTATTGCTTATAAAAGATAAATATATTATAGTGTTTAGATTTAATGATTTAATTCAAATCCTACTCAATATTTATTAGACAAAGAATCAAACATATAACTTAATCAAATTAAAAGAAAATCCTAAATGGAATCTATTCAATCTGGCCCGTTGATTTAGTTTAATTCTCTGATCTACCAAGACTCATGGATATTCCTAATAGCAACTCGAAAGTATGGTATTAAAAATAAGACACTTATGCTTAGCATGACAGTCTTATGAATTGCATTTTTAACATAAGGAAACCAGAAAAAAAAATCATTATTTTGTTTTCACCAAAAATTATGAAATAAAAAAAAAATCCCTTCTAAATACAAATAAAAAAAATCAAACATAATATTCTTTTAAGAATTTAAATATTATTTAAAAATGGAAGCTTAGGTTGATTACCTTTTGTTCCTTGCCGACATTGAGCACAATCATCTCAACAAGGCCTTTGGTGTTCATTAATAGGCCGAGCGTAACGCCTTCATAAAAGGGCATTTGGTAATACAAAGCAACCATAAGAGTCCCGGCGATTTTCCCGACGCAGGCAAGAATAACGAGCAGGAACAAATACCCCCAAGTCATCGCGCCGGAAATGGCCAAAATATTGGTCTTCAGCCCGCTCATTGCGAAGAACAATGGCAACAAAAGACCCGAAACAAAGTCCTCCAGCTTCTCTATCAGCGTCACGCCCAGCGGCCCGTTCGGAATGATTAGGCCGAAGACGAAAGCCCCGAAAACAGAGTGTGTCCCAATGGCGTCAGTGACAAAGCCGGAGATCATTACTCCCGTGAGGATCAGGCAAATGTAGAACTCACTAATGGCTTCGCCTTCTGGCGTTCTCCTTATCATCCATCCGACGAGGGGTCGGACGACGAAGATGCAAAACGCGACGAAGGCGAAGCTGGAGAGGATAACCCAGAGAGAAGCCAATGTGGTGCTCTCGTTCTCAGCGAGTGCGATGGCTAAGGCCAGGAGGATCCAAGCGCATACATCATTGACGAGGGCGGAGGACATGGCCAACCGTCCAATCTCCGAGTTCAAGAGCTTGAGCTCCGCGAGGATGCGGGCCAACACGGGGAAGGCGGTGACGGAGAGTGCGACGCCGAGGAAGAGGATGAAGGTGCCTTGCTTCACATTGTGGTTCTTGTGATGCAGGAGGAAGGAGAAGGAGACACCGACGATGAAAGGGAGGATCATCCCGGCGATGGCAATGGAGAGGGCCTTCTTCCCGGCGCGGCGGATGACGGCCAAATCCATTTCGACACCAACGAGGAAGAGGAAGTAGAGCAGGCCCACGTTGGCCATTGTCTCCAGAACCATCACGCTTCTCAAAGGGAACAAGGTGTTGGCAAATTTTTGGCTTTGACCCAAAATGGAAGGACCTAATATTACTCCACCCTATCACCATTAAACACAAATTAAACTTATTGTTTTGGATCTCTCGTTTCTTTTAACAAAGTGTTGTGTGATGATCGAAAAAGTCACTTACGAGGATTTCAGAGATGACGCGGGGTTGGCGAAGGGGTTTCAAGATGACACCAAGAACACGGGTGGTGATAACGACCATGGTGAGTTGGAGGATGAAGAGCGGGAGGGAATAGTTGAGAGGATTGTCGCCTTGCCATATACCATTTGTTGTTATCATCGTTGGTGCATAACACACTATTGTGTTGGTCGTCTGGTTGGCTTCTGCTGCTGCTGCTTGATCAGCCATTTTCCCTGCAAATTAATCTTATCAACCACCACATTTTACTTTAATCCACCATCACTTGTGAAGGATTGAGAGAACAGGCGTATTTTCTTTTCATTCCTTGCTAGCAGAAATTGTAAATAAGAGAAGGGATAGATATTTGTGGATTAAAGTTAAAAGACATGAAAATGCTTTTCTTTGTGTTTTTAAACGTTTTAAGTGAAAATGCTTGTAATTTGTGGGTAAATTTAGAATGGATGAAGGGGAAGGAAAGGGAAGTTAGGATTGTTTTCTAGGTGGTTGGCCGACCCATTTGGGTGTTCTTGCAAGAGAGGGTGGGGGGTCTATTTTAAGAAACAAATAATTTAAAAAGGGGTCGTTTGGTTTCTTTCCTATTTTTAGTTTTCCGCTGGAAATAGGTATGGATTATTTTAGATTGATTCTAAGTTGATACGCATCTCCTGGGTGGTCCGTGAATGTCTTCTTACGTCAATTACAAGTCCCCAAGGAGAACTATATATGAGAATTGGTGCATTTGAATGAAAGCCTTATTTGAAGCATATGTATGATGTTTAACATATTAGTGGAGAATGGATTTTTAGAGCCCAATAAAGAAGTCTCTCACCTTGTTCCAACACTACAAGAATTTCGGGATTTAGCAATGAAATATTTTCGTCGCTAAATCTTTTGCGATGGAAAACGTCTGTCGCTAAAGTCTTTGTTACTAAATTTTTTTTGCGACGGATCCATTGCTAAATTAGTGACGTATTAGCAATGGAAATATTTCCGTCACTAAGAGTATTTTTAAAAACATTGCGACGGAATATTTCCGTCGCAATGTTTTCAAAAAAAAAAAATTAGAAAATAAGAATTTTTTATTAGTGACGGACTATTCGGTCGATATATTTTAAATATTTTATTTTTTAAAATAATAGATAAGGAATTTTTCGTCGCTATTATTTTAAAATTTTTTATTAGATTAATTTTAGCGATGAAATTTCTAATATTTTAAATTTTTTTATTAAATTAATTATAGTAACGAATTTTTTCGTCGCTATGAGTTTTAGAATTTTTTATTCAATTAATTATAGCGACGGAAAATTCCGTCGCTAGGAGTTTTAGAATTTTTTTTAAAATTAATTATAGCGACAGAATTTTTCGTCGCTATGAGTTTTAGAATTTTTTATTAAATTAATTATAGCGACGGAATTTTTCGTCGCTGAAGTAAATTAAAAAAATTTAAAAGATATATTAAAAATTTATTACTACGGAATAATTCGGTCGCAATCCATTAAATTTTTTTAAAAATTTTAGCGCCAAAATTTATTTTCGTCGCTAAAATTAATATATTTTTTAATTTAATTTTAATTTATTATTTAATTTTTAAATTTATTTATAATTAATTATTAAAAAAATTATATAAAAATTCTAAAATTTATGTTTATAATATAAAAATTAATATTCAAACAAGATACTAATAATTATCTATTACATGCTATTAATTGTCTGTTACATACTAATCGTTACATAAAAATAACTGCAAAAACTAATCATCTAAATCATCACCAGCATTAGATGAGTTAGGTTGACGAGTCGATTGTGGCTGAGAAGAAGAAGAAGAAGGAACTATATCGCGAGTAAATGCAATAAGTTGTTCAATCAAAAATCGCATCTCAAACATCTGTCATCGAACGTCGTTCAGCTCATGAGCCTGAGAATTTATCTACCCCACCTGCGAATTTATCTACTCCAACTACACTTTTAATTTCTCTATCATTTCTTGTATAACCGGGTTTTCATTAAGACCAGATGAGACAGAGAATGAGCTGTCAACGCCAAAAATTTTTGATTGGGATAAGGATCCCGTGCCGTAAATCCTCTTTTTCTTGTTTTTCCCCCCGATAGCCTGGATGAATATCTGATCGCAATCTGGCTACTGAGGCTCCTTAGACCCTTCATTTGGTTGAGTTGCCTGCTCTAGCAACTGTCCGTACATTTCCTACAACAGTTTAACGAAGAAAATAGAATAAATCAATTATGAATATTAAAGTTTACGTTAATTATAAAAATGATATTATTTACAATTAAAAAAAACTTACAATGACACTCGAAGAACGTCTGTCGACATACACCATTTGTCCTTCCTCAATTTTTTTAGAATGAGTTCGTTCAAACAGTTCAATCAGTGTAGGCTCTCTCCCAAACTTATGTGTCTAAAAAAAAAATGATATAAACTTAACCATTTTAACAATAAAATTTTTTAAATATTAACAAATTAAATAAATTAAATTTCTCAACATTCGTCTTTTATACTCTGCTGAAGGTATAGCACCCCCAGTATGGCGGGAAAGACCAACCCCAAGCCCACCTGTCTCACTCAAACAATTCAGCGATACTTGTGCAGACCATTTCTTGAAAGCTTCATCTTGTTCCCATTTTTGCATCCAGCTATCCCAAACATCATCTGACACAAATATCAATTTTCATTGGCATGCCACTTATATATGTTGTCGATATATCGCTTAACTGCTTTTTGTACCCATTCTCTTCTCACTAATGCATCAATTGCAGGATCCCACTAAAATATTTTCTGTAAAAAAAAAAAGATTAAATAATTTAAACATTTCTACATTAATAGTTAAAATATATATATATTATTAATTTGAATTTAATACCGCAAATTCATCCCAATACAAGCCCTTTGTCTTCGAAGGCATTTCTTTCCAAACATAACCTTCCTTATGAAGACGTTTCTTGAAGATCGTCGATATAATATGGGAGATATTCATTGTACGACAAAAGATGCTCCTGTATACAAATAATAATAATTAGTATAAAAACTAACACATGTCATAATGTAAAAAAAATAAAAAAAAATTAAAGTTACCCATCGCTATCTTGCTCTATAACATGCAGTGGTTTAGATGTAAAATGACTGGTAGTCGAGTGAGATAATGGATGTACTGGTGACTTTGCAGGAAGGGTTGGTGTAGAAGCAACTATAGGGGTAGCAATAAGAGATGCTGATGGGAGAGAGGCCGATGAAATATCCCCCGAAATATGTGGTGCTGTAGTAGATGAGGTGGAAACAGCAGTAGACCCAGAAGAGTTAAGTCTAGAACCACTGTGTCCTGCACGATATCGTCCTCTAACACCTATCATACGTATAATGAAATAAATCAATTAACAAAATCAATATCATTAATAATTAAACATAAGTATTTAAATCATAAAATTCACCTCTAATCACTATCATATAAGTCTACATCTGTGTCATTAGATTCTAGGTCGTCAATAGAATCTAATTGAAGAACTTGCTCATCCTCTTATTCAGAGTCATATTCAGAGTCTGATCGCAAGACTTGCTCATCATACGATTCAGACTTATCTTCAGAATCAGATCTCAAAACTTGTTCATCATTCAACTCTGGGGCTTCATCAAATTCTGATTCCATAAGTGGCTCATCATTTAAATCAGCGTGGTCACCATCATTCACTGTCTCAGGGATTTGGGCATCATCAACTGCGATATCGTGTAGTTCCACGTCATCCTCTTGGTAAGGCAGCGCTTCACGTGGAAAGGTTACCTCTTGATTATTAAAAGATTGTGGAACCTTTACTATAAACCTTGGTTTGATTTTTGTTATAACCAACCAATCGCTTTTGTTACGCCTCAAGCTTGGATATTCGCAAAAATATACTTGAATCGCTTGAGAAGCTAATACAAATTGCTCATTAGTATTCCATTTCTTCTTTTCATTAACCTCAACGATCTTGTATGCATGATGAATCTTCAACCCCTCGTTCAAAATTGGAATAAACCAATCGCCCTTGAACAATACAACTTTTTTGAATGATGATACTGAAGGATACTCGAGCTCGACAATCTCTGTTATCCGATCATAATAGTCCTTCTCGGGATCATTGTAGTTGGATCCTTTAACGCACATGCCACTATTCATACTGCCTTTATTCAAACCATGGCTAATCGTGTGAAATTTAAATCCATTAACAAAGCAGCCAGGGTACGTTGTAACAGTGTTAAAAGGCCCTTTTGTGAGATCCCTTATGTATGAATTGGTCACATTGTTCGTAGGATCACGAGCCTATTAAATAAGACAGATATATAAGAAATAATTATATAAGAAATTGAATGGAATTAATATTTTAATTAATCAACTCACATAGCTATTGAACTAGGAAGGAAATTCCTTATTTGTTAATTGTTCAATGATGTGGTCGCCAATGCCGGGATTACGTTGCCTTAGCTCAACATCATAAATTCTTGAAAAATTAATAAGAAAAATGAAAATAACTACATTAGATTATTCAATTTAAAGATAATTCAAAAATTAAATACAATTAATTAGCAAAATCTTACTGCAGATACGGTTCAACTTTTGGACAATTCATCAAAATATATCCGTGTGTAACATCATATTCTTCATCGAACAGCATTCATGACGTTTTACAACCAAATGGTCGACAAAGATGCTTGAAAATTGATAACTTCCCTTCCTAGTCATCCCTTTCATTTACAACATCATCATCGTTGCGCGACACTCGTGTATGCCTTGTAACAACATGGTCCTCAAAGTAATGAGAACACAACAATGACGCTTCTTCCACAACGTATGAATTAGAAATAGAGCCTTCCACTCGAGCTTTATTTCTAACTGTTTTCTTCAACTTTCCAAGGTATCTATATAAAATGTGTATAATAATTAGATACGTGAACTACAAAATGAATATGTTTCTTATAAAATAGAAAAAAAAAATTATCAATCTAACAAATAGTACCTTTCAAACGGATATATCCATCGATATTGAACTGTACTTGCTATCTTTGATTTATAAGCCAAATAGACTGAAAGATGCTCCATAGAATTAAAGAAGCTTGGAAGGAATATGAGCTCCAACTTACACGATATTTTACTCTTGAATAATAAAATAGTTTTGATAATGACTATATGAAAATCAATATATGTAAATCAATCTATGTGAATGAGAAAATCAATCTTTTAATCTCTTTGAAGCAAAGTTATGAAAATCTATGTAGGAGAAATGATTGAGGTTGGTTGAGTATGTTTTAAACTCAAAATAAATATATTTTTGATAATCTTGACTTGCTTTCAAAAGAATCAAAATGAGGATTTGTTGAATTTTCAATCTTTTCAAAAGGATAGTCGACTATGTTTTTCATTCTGTTTACTATGCCTGAAAATAGTCAACTATGTTATAAGGATAGTCGACTATGCATAAGGATAGTCGACTATGCTGATTTAATCTGTCGACTATTTAAGGCATCTGTTGACTATTTTTGGATCTGTCGACTATCATGTAAGGATAGTCGACTATGGCTTTTCATCTGTCGACTATTTTTGTTCATAAGTTTCAAAATTTTCTTCACATTTTTGCATCTGTCGACTATGGGTATGTGTCTGTCGACTATTGAAAATTTGTGTTATAAGATAGTCGACTATGTCTTCTTATCTGTCGACTATTTCTTGTTTTACTTGTAAAAATAGTCAACTATGTATTTTCTTCTATTGACTATTTCTTTTTTCAGAAAGCTATAACGGCTAGTTTTTCAAATTCCAACAGTCACAAACGGCTAGTTTCCTCTTCAATCTTTATGGATGCTTATATATACAACTCATGGATGATCAAGAAGAGGCTAATGGACGGGAATGAGATAATTTGAGCTTACTGTTACTCTCGTTTGTATTTATAATGATTGTGCTTCAATTTTTTCTCTCTTCAAGGCTTTGAATTTAACTTGTATTAATTCTTTCAAACCTTATTTTCATTGTGAGAGAACTTGTAACTAAGAGTGCCAACTCTTAGCATCTCGTTTACATTTGTATCACTCTTATTTTCCTAGCTTTGTGCTAGAGGACTTGCTCGTTGAAGCAAGGGGCTGTAATTCCTAGCTAGGTGCTAGAAGGCTTACTTGTATATGCAAGAGGTTGTAATTCCTAGTCTTGGACTAGAGGACCTACTTGGTTTAAGTAGGGGGTTTTAGTGAATTGTTTGTAAAATCCTTAGTGAGGAGCTAAGCTAGTGGATTAGGCTTGGGTTAAGCCGAACCACTATAAATCCTAGTGTTTCTTGTGCTTGTGCCCTCTGATCTATTTATCTTTCCAAGCATTTCATTTTTCCTCACTTGGTTCACATATTTATTTTTGTAAACTTACATTTGTCATTTTGTATGCTTCACGTTTTAAATCATTAAACCTCAACCTGTATTAAAAAGTTTTTCATGTTTTATCAATATTTTTAAAATATCCAATTCACCCCCTTCTTGGTGTGTGCCATAGCACCTCCCGTTCTAACAATTGGTATCAGAGCCTAACTCCTTATTTCAAGGTTTAACAACCTGAGGAGAGATCCATGGCTCTTAAGGAAGGTTATCCTACTAATGTGGCACCTTATTTTGATGGCTCTTATTATGATTTTTGGAGAAAAAGAATTTGTATTTTCATGACATCCATAGATTGTTATTTGTGGTATATTATGGAAAATGGTTTTGTTTTCAAACCAAAGATGGAATGGGATGATCGTGATAAAATGAATTTTTCTTTAAATATTAGAGCTATGCATATTTTACAGCATGCCCTAAGTGATGATATTTATGTTAAAGTTTCTAAATGCTCCAATGCTAAAGATATTCTAAACACTCTTGATTCATTATATCTTTCTAACAAATGTTATGAGCAAGTTGATGAAAATTCACAGGTTAAAAATTCATTGAATCATCAACAAATAGAGGAGAAAGGAAGTTCTTGTGCCTTTAGTGAAGAAAGCTCAAACATGTGTTTCATGGTAAATGAAGAAGAGGAGGTAACCTCTACTTCTACTCTTGTTATTAATATTGATCATGAGTATAGTTCTTCGTATGCTTATAATGATGACAGTGAGAATGATTTTTCAAATGAAGAGTTATTGAATGCTTTGAATGATTTATATGAAAATTTTGAAAAACTATGTTTGAAAAATAAAACTGTTCAAAAGAAATTAGATTTATTGTCAAAAGAATTGAAAGTTTTAAAATCTAAGAATGAATATTTGATTACTTTCAATAAAGAATTTTTAAAGGAAATAGTTTTGGAAGAGTTTGAATTGAAATCCTCGAACAGTGCATTAAATGAGAAATCCATTTTAAAAGAAGAGATTTCAAATTCTTGTGATCATAACAAAGGTGTTCAAAACTTTCATAGTCAAAAAGCTAATGTCAAAAGCTCACCTTGTCACACCTCTCATGATATTAAATGTTTTTATTGTTGCAAGAAATGCCACATTGCATTTTGTTGTCCTTTTAAAAAGAAATCATCTAGTGGTCCTAATTTAAAATGGATTCCTAAGGGAACTAAGGTGTCTAATATTTCTCATATTAAACCCCAAGGATCCAAGCAAGTTTTGATACCTAAAAACTCTCATTTTAAGAGGAATGTGCATAAGGATAAACAATCGTCATAAAAAGGAAACAAAAATCCTTTGCTTCACATCCTAGCTATTGGTGTTAATTTAGAAACAAGGGCTTTGAAAGAAATAGTCCACATAGGTTTAAACAAATTTGGGTTCCTAAGGAAGAGCCCTATGCTAACATTGGTGATCCTAAGATGGTTTGGGCACCAAAGGCTTATGGATAGGTATTTGTGCAGGTTGCTTGACATCCAAATGAACTTTAAAGAGAAAATTTTGTGGATGAGTCAAGCATGAAGAAAAAGGGGATGAAAAGAGATTCAACCCCAAAAGATGTATTGTCATCCAAGAGTAAGATTTTATTAAACAAAATCTTGGTGGTATGTTTCTATCTCTAACCTCCCTATGCTTATTAGTTTTTGGTAATAATGATTTATGAGTTTTCACTTTATGATATTGTTGAAAACTTGTACTTATTTCTAAAAATTAAGGGAGAAGTATAATGCTTTGATATATGCTTATGAGTAAAGGGAAAATAAAGTTTATTGATACATGCTAGAAATGCTTTCTTGATAGATGTTCCTAACTAGCATAAGTCAATTATGTGATAAGAGATATAAATATGCTTTAATGCTAATTCATGTGAAGTATCCTATCACAAAGCAAATGAAATGAAGATCATAGAAAATTGGATAAAAATTGTGCATAGACTTATTGTCATCTAGTATAAGAGAAATGCTTAGTATCATTCATCTCTCATCTATTTATCTATGGCATAATGAACTAAGTCATGCAAATATGAATATGCTTCTATAATCTATCCAAACATGATCTTGTTGAGAAATTGCCTAAAGCTTAAATATGAAAAATATTTGTGAGGCATGCATGAAAGGCTAACAAATAAGTATATCATTTAAGCCTTCAAATAAAATCTTAACCTCTAGGTCTCTAATCTCAATCTATTTAGATCTCTTTGGACCTATGAGAACCCAAAAGCCTAAAGTGAAAAACATTTTATCCGTGTCATTGTAGATGGCTATTCTAGGTAACTTGGGAAATATGTATTGTATCTAAAAGTGAAACATTTAGTTCATTTGAAATATTTTCAAAAAGATAAAAGTATATGTATTTCAAAAAATTAGAAGCAATCATGGGGAGAATTTTGAAATGAACAATCAAGCACTAGTGTGATGAAAATGGTACTAATCATAATTTTCTAGTGCTAGAATAAAATGAGGTACTTGAAAAAAAAAATAGATCTTTACAAGAAATGGCTAGAATTGTGCTATGTGACAAAATTCCTTTTTAGTCTAAGCCATTAACACCTCATGCTATATGTTAAATAGGATTTCTATAAAGCCTATCTTAAAGAAAACCCCTATGAGTTATATAGAGAAAGGAAACCAAATATTTCATATTTTCATGTTTTTTTTGGTAGTACATATTTTATGCTTAACAATAGTAAAGACACTCTAGACAAATTTGATGAGCAAGGAATTTTCTTAGGATATTCTACTCAAAATAAAGCATATAAAGTATTTAATAATATGACTCTGACGATAGAAGAATCTGTTCCAGTTATAGTTAATTATGTGAGTGTTGAATTTCCAAAACCTATGGAAGGTGGTGATGAAGAATTAGGATAAAAATCTGAAAAATTCTCATTAGATCAAAAGGAATCAAATCTATCAAAGAACAATATGCTAATATATCTTATGAAGAGAGAGATTCATCATTTCTAAAGAAAATATGTGCAAGATAATGAGATCATAGAAAATTTTTTAAAGAAATAAGGACTAGATCATTTATTTAGAATGAATGTCAATTTGTAACCTTTTTATCTCAAATAGAAACATCATAAACAAAAACTTCTATTTCAAAATCTTCTTATCTATATTTCGAAACTTGTCTCTCTACATTTCAAATCTAGGTTTTTTTTACTTGCAAAAAGGGATTGTCTTTACACGGTTGATACCTCATCGTGCCATTTCAAGGTCTAGAGGTTTAATAAAGTCATAGCCTTCACCGGTGACATCCTTTCATTTGAAAAAGATTTTTTGAAAAAGAGATTTTTATTTTTTCAAATTCAATCCTCTCTTATGGAAATTCTTTTTACCATTCTCACACCAAATGGGTGTTTAGGAACAAAATGGATGAAAGAGGAATAAAGCTAGATTAGTAGCTTAAGAGTATAGTCAAGTAAAAAGGGAAGATCATAATGAAACTTATGCTCCCATAGCAAGTCTAGAAGCCATAAGAAAGTTGTTGGCATTTGCATTCCATAATTCTTTAAGCTATATCAAAAGAAAGTTAAGAGTGCCTCTTTAAATGGTTATATAAATGAAGAAATGTATATGGAACAACCTTCCAATCTTAAGAATCCTCAATATGAGAATCATGTGCTCAAACTCTCCAAGGCACTATATTGTTGAAAACAAGCCCCTAAGTCATGATATGAAAGTCCTAGCAAGTTTATTCTAGAGGAAGAATCTAAAAGAGGTCAAATAGATATAACATTACTCTAAGCCTCATAGCAAGGACAGTTTTATGAATCTACAAATAATCTATATAGATAACATTTTATTCAAATCCTCAAATAAATCGCTATGGAATCAAATTGTCAATATAATGCCAAGGGAAATTTGAAATGAGCATAATGGGAAAGTTAAAAACTCTTCTAAGATTGCAATCTAGGCAAAAAGATAAAGAAATTTATATATCTCTTCAAAAATACATCTTCTTAAGAAATCTAATGTTCTTCAAAAGAAAATTAGTAGCCACTCAAAAGAGTAGTACATCAAGCCTAGTTAAAAATGAGAAAAGTCAAATGGTGGAAAATGAGCTATATAGAAATATGATTGGACCTTTGCTACATTTGATAGCTACTAGGACGAACATCATGTTTAGTGTTTGCTTATATGCTAGACTTTAATCCAATCCTAAGAAATCCCATCTTGGAGGCAAAATAACTAAAAAGAACACTAGTAATCCATGGCAAGTTATAAGAAATTTCTTAGTGTCTTTGTTTAGAAGGAAGTGAATTTTCATTCCATTCTCTTTCACTAAAAGTGATTAAATAGTTTCTTGAATCCTATGGATGGAACAAAAAGACTATGGCATAAATCCCCACAATATTCCAAATCAAATGTGCCAATACAAATGCTATAGTCCTAGCAAAAATTCAAGGAATCTTGCTCAAAAAGAAAATATCAATTGGTATCATGTCAAATTCTATTGGAAATCAAACTCTAGATAAATCCCTATCATTTCTTGAGTTCAAATGATTTTATCTGAAGAAGTTTAGATCCTTCACGTCTCTCAAATCTATCATTAGTTAAATCAAAGGGCTTCGCCGTCAATCTCTTAGATCTAAAAAATTGATAAATGATATATTCTTGATGGCATATAGTATTCATGTCTTGAATCATTTATAATACTATTTTTCTTGTATGAAATAGCTTGATTATCTTTGTGTGACAAATAAATACTTGAGTATGAAATCATGCTTTATTTGCTAAAGGATCATCTTGCTTCTTGAAGTTATCTATATGTAATGATCCTATGTGATTACAAGTATGGCTATAATCATAAAAAAAACCAATATATGTTCTTAAAGCCTATCTTTAATGTCTCTTGTATGAAATCTGCCATAACTTGTTTAGAGTTATACTTTTGGATGACCACTTATTCTTTGAACATATATGTATGAGTGCATGTGGTTCATTCCTCGAATTTATGATCATTGTCATATTTTACTCTTGTGAAAATCATTTGAATTGAGACAAATTGCTATTCTATTTTTTTATGAAAAATGTCTTTATATCTTAAAACCTCCCGTATAAGTTTAAGGGGGAGTCTTTTTCAAAGAGAGTCTTTCTATTTGCTTGAAATGATTTATTTCACTCCTATATTGATCATTTAATGTATATGCCTCTTATATAATGAATGGCTATGCATTTGATCAAGTGCTTTGATTGTTCAAATATGAGTGATTATTTTGAAAGATATAGATTGGCTTTAATATGATCATGAGTATGCAATATAGTATGATTTTTTTTTTCAATTTTGGCATCTCATGAATAAGGTTTCTGTATATAGCATGTTCTCAAAAATCATCTATGATGTTAATTATGCCATCTTAAGAGGGAGCTATCTCTAGTTTTTATAACATAAACATTGAAAAAGTCTTGTGATTTGTGAAATCGTTTGAAATGTTTTTATTTAAAAATGAAGTTTTTCAAACTATCATTGGGGGAGAGTTAAAAAAGGGGGAGAGAGATTATCTTTTGGTTTAAGAAGGAGTCTTTTTTTTATGCCCTCAGTGTGTTTCAAAAAGGGAGAGTCTTCATCTTTTTTATATTGACAAAAAAGGGGGAGATAAATTGAATGATTTGATTTTCATATTTGTTTTGTCATCATCAAAAAGGGGGGAGATTGATATTTTACTCTTGAATAATAAAATAGTTTTGACAATGACTATATGTAAATCAATCTATGTGAATGAGAAAATCAATCTTTTAATCTCTTTGAAGCAAACTTATGAAAATCTATGTAGGAGAAATGATTGAGGTCGGTTGAGTATGTTTTAAACTCAAAATAAATATATTTTTGATAATCTGGACTTGCTTTCAAAAGAATCAAAATGAGGATTTGTTGAATTTTCAATCCTTTCAAAAGGATAGTCGACTATGTTTTTCATTCTGTTGACTATGCCTGAAAATAGTCGACTATGTTATAATGATAGTCGACTATGCATAAGGATAGTCGACTATGCTGATTTAATCTATCGACTATCATGTAAGGATAGTCGACTATGGCTTTTCATCTGTCGACTATTTTTGTTCATAAGTTTCAAAATTTTCTTCACATTTTTGCATCTGTCGACTATGGGTTTGTGCCTGTCGACTATTGAAAATTTGTGTTATAAGATAGTCGATTATGTCTTCTTGTCTGTCGATTATTTCTTGTTTTACTTGTAAAAATAGTCAACTATGCATTTTCTTCTATCGACTATTTTTTTTTTGCAGAAAGCTATAACGGCTAGTTTTTCAAATTCCAATGGTCACAAACGGCTAGTTTCCTCTTCAATCTTTATGGATGCTTATATATACAACTCATGGATGATCAAGAAGAGGCTAATGGACGAGAATGAGATAATTTGAGCTTACTGTTACTCTCGTTTGTATTTATAGTGATTGTGCTTCAATTTTTTCTCTCTTCAAGGCTTTGAATTTAACTTGTATTAATTCTTTCAAGCCTTATTTTCATTGTGAGAGAACTTGTAACTAAAAGTGCCAACTCTTAGCATTTCGTTTACATTTGTATCACTCTTATTTTCCTAGCTTTGTGCTAGAGGACTTGCTCGTTGAAGCATGGGGCTGTAATTCCTAGCTAGGTGCTAGAGGGCTTACTTGTATATGCAAGAGGTTGTAATTCCTAGTCTTGGACTAGAGGACCTACTTGGTTTAAGTAGGGAGTTTTAGTTGGATTGTTTGCAAAATTCTTAGTGAGGAGCTAAGGTAGTGGATTAGGCTTGGGTTAAGCAGAACCACTATAAATCCTAGTGTTTCTTGTGCTTGTGCCCTCTGATCTATTTATCTTTCCAAGCATTTCACTTTTCCTCACTTGGTTCACATATTTATTTTTGTAAGCTTACATCTGTCATTTTGTATGCTTCACATTTTAAATCATTAAACCTCAACCTGTATTAAAAAGTTTTTCATGTTTTATCAAGATTTTTAAAATATCCAATTCACCCCCCCTCTTGGTGTGTGACATAGCACCTCCCGTTCTAACAACACAAACGGATGGGGATGTCGTTCTCTAATTTCATCATGTGCTCACTTTTAATAGCGGTCGATGCCAAATCTTTGAAGAAAAGAGTCAACTCAGTCAATGCCTCCCATACTTTTTGCCGCAGTAATTTTCAAAATGCTACGAGCACCAACCTTTGCATGAACACGTGACAGTCGTGGCTTTTCATCCCAAACAACTTAAGCTTCTTTGTGTCAACACATCTAGCCATGTTCGACACATACCCATCAGGAAATTTCAATTTTTTTACCCACGCACACAGGACGACTTTTTCTTTCTTGTTTAGAGTAAAAGTTGGTTGAGTAATGCGCGACAATATTGATTCAACTCTTCTCTTGACTTCACCGTGTCCTTAGTTTTACCCAGTACATTCATCACTGTATTGAACACATTTTCGAAGATGTTTTTCTCTATATGCATAACATCCAAGTTGTGTTGAATGAGTTGAGTTTTCCAATAAGCCAAATCCTAAAAAATGCTCTTACTGTTCCAACCACTACCATGACTGTTATTCGCATTAGTCTGTGCAGCATTGGGTTTTGTCGCCTTTACTAAACCCAACTCGTCCAAGGAAGCAAGTATCTCAGGTCCAGACAGTACAGGAGGTGTTGTTTTTTTTACCAAAGTATTCTTGCGAAATCCATATCTATTCCGTCGATACGGATGATCTCAACTCAAGAATTTTCGATGGTTATCAAACCATGAAATCTTTCGACTCTTTGACAAGTAAAATGCATCCAAGTGAATAGTGCAATAAGGATATGCCAACTTTCCTGCCGTGCTATACCCCGAGACCATCGAATATGCAGGAAAATCACTAATAGTCCACATCAAAGCTGATCGCAGTTGGAAATTTTGTTTTAATGAGATATCATATGCATGCACACCAACATCCCACAAATGTTTCAACTCTGTAATAAGGGGTTGTAAGAAAACATCAAGTTTTGCCTTAGGATTCTCTGGTTCTGGCGCTAGCACCGTTAAGAATATTGTTGTATCCTTCATACACATCCAGGGTAGTAAATTATACACCGTGACAATGACAGGCCAACAAGAATATTGCTTCCCAGATTGACCAAACGGCTGAAACCCATCAGTACAAAGACCAAGCCTGGCATTCCTTTTCTCGATAGTAAATTCCCTATGAGTCTCGTTAAAATGAATCCACGCAGGGGAATCTGACGGATGACGCATGACGCCATCTTCAACCACATGATCTACATGCCACCTCATTTCTGTTGTTGTTAAATTGGATTCATACAATCTCAGAAGCCAAGGAGTTAAAGGAAAATAATGCATCTTCTTATGAGGAACACAAGTTTTTTGTTGTTTGCTACTGTCAGCTTGATCAACTTGCTTGTACCGATTTTCATGACAAAACTTGCAGACTGCTAAATCACTATCATCACCCCAAAAAATCATAGAGTTGTTTCTACAACAATCAATTTTCTCAACAGGAAGGCCCAACCCTCGAATTAATTTTTTAGTGCTGTAAAAATTATCAATCATCGTATTAGGTTCAGGAAGAACCTCTTTAAGTAATTCACAAAGTTGATCAAATCCCCTCTCAGATAGATGGTGCTCTGACTTAAAGCTAAGCAATCTAGCAACAAGCGACAACTACGTATGCTTTTGACAACCAGGATATAACTCTTTTTTTGCAACACTAAGCATGTCATAGAATGCTTGAGCTTCCGGATTCGAAGGTTCCTCCTCTGTATTCGGATTGAAATCAGGCCCGGCAGCATCCATTACCATACTCTCAAATAAGTTGTTTGGTTCTGCTTCAAATGTTGATGCTGAGTACGGCATATCGACCGAATCTACTGTAGCGATAACTTTCCCATGAAGTGTCCACTCGTAATACCCCGGTACGAAACCTTTGGTGAGCAAGTGACTTGTCACGGTTTCCTGGTCACGAAAAGTCGTGTTCCTACACTTTCGTTGATTACAGGGACATTTAATCTTATTCTCATCCATCCACTCTGGTTGACTCTTAGCAAAATTAATAAACTTCTCAACACCCTTGATAAATTTCGTAGAAACATAACCATCCTCCTTATGCCTGATATACATCCATTGACTATCTGATATCTTTTTTTTTCCTGTGGTAATTAAATAACAAAAAATTACTAAATTATAATTACAATATATTTTTTATTTGAATTGTTTTAATATTCTTCCACTGAACCACTCCTTATAACTCCTCCTTAAAATTTGAAGGTTATGACCTATTCCATCCGGAAATGAGTCGTGATATGACCAATAACGGACGCATTTACTCATGGTACGAAATTTCGATAGCATCTCAGCACAGTTCTCTAGATGCACGATAAGGATTATGTGCTGATTCATACAAGTTAAACTCAATTTGAGTCAATTGCATGAATCAAAACATATTCCAATATGCAACCGGAGAACAGCGTGAAATGCTACTGAATTTTCGTACCATGCATGAGTAAATTAATGCGTATTCGCTGGGCACACAGCATGACACCAAATTTTCAGACTGTCCAACCAGACAATTCAATGATCTCCTCACTCCATCGAGGAAGTCACCGAACAGAAATCTAAGGCTAAGTTCCAACAAATTTAATTAAATAGCTAAAAAATATTTAATTAATTATATTTTTTATTTAATAAAATTTTTGGAAAAAATTCGACAAAGTCTCCCCTATAAATGGACTACACCCCATGTAAGAAAAAAAAACACAAAAATATAACACTTCAATATAGGCAACATCATCAATTCTCAACGCATCATACACTTCATAATCATCCTATAAAATAAATAAATTCGATATACAAGAACTAAACAAGCTCTAACTAAGTTCTGTGCTGAGTTACTCAACTCTTTTACAACCCTATATGCATGCTCCTAACTTGATCAAGTAGGCGAATCCAGGATGGTAAACAAATTTTTATATGCTTTCATGGAATATGTAACTTTTTAACTTTGGTTATCACAATATTTAAGTATCCATAGAAAGGATATAAAATGTTGGGAATTAATTTTGAAAGTATACCCCATGTTATTCCATACTCAAATTTCACATAGCATGAGCTATATTCTGTTTCCCTTCATTTTCTCGTTTTAGTACTATTCATTTGGATTGGTTGAGTGATGATGGTTGTGCATGGGCAACCTTGTACTTAGTGTCTTGTAATAAGTTAAGTTTTCAGCTTTTTAACAGAAACAAAAAATTGAAAATGAAAGTAAAAAATAGAGAAGTCTAGCAAACTACTCACTGCTCATAAGCAATTGAAGAAGGATCAATCATATTGCCCATTCTATTTCACTCAATTTCGATGAGAATTTGCAAGCACAAATACTCCAATCAACTGAAAATACCAAGTATTTCCTTTGTGGATGTACAACTTCAGGATCTAAAATCCACATTTACATGAGTAGGTGTGCACATGCTTTTCCATTCCATTATAACAATAAAGACTTCAATATCAGCAAAAGGTGGATATTTCAGATATCCTTTGATCCATTTTAACTAAAAGGAAATGGATCACAGTGCTAATACCATTGGAGGAAAAGATCAACTTCTGCCTATTCACTAAAAAGGGAAGACTCCAACTTAATACTAGTTTATTTTTATTTTAATATTATTGAATTTGAGCATGGATAAAATTGAGCAAGATGACTCCAACTTATGCTTTTCACAAGCTGAGAATGAATCCTTGACATTTAGGCGTGAAGTTTAAATGTCAACAATATAAATTCCAACAATATAAAGATGACTCCAATTTATGCTTTTCGAAAGAAACGAGCAACTTAGAATTGATTAATCAAAACAAGCGTGAAGCTCTTGAAATTTGCCAGCTATCTATAATAACATAACACAATTCAACTTGATAATGATGCAAAATTGTATTATTGAACATACAATTTTAAATTATGTTTCTTGTTTTATAAAAATAAAAATCATTCATATCCATAAAACTTTTAAATAGTAACTAAATAAATTTATCAACTTCTATGTATTTATAATTTGATTTTATTACACAGTAAAATATATATAGAGAAGTAATCTGTGTTATGCACGTAAAAATAAAAATAAAAATATTAATTATAGGTTCATTGAGAGTGATCGTTAACAATTATAGTTTAATGGATAGATAAGTAGGAGATTACCAATAACGTAGATCATTGCAAGGTGATATATATGTATATATATTAGGAAAATAGATTGTTATTATTATGCTTATTATTAAATTGTAGAATTAATGTGGATTTTCATTCAATTAATTTATATCAACCATAAGACGTACAAAATGGAAATAGCTTTCATGTTGATGATATTGTAATTTAAGATTGAGACATCACGAGAGGAAGAAATTAAAGTTTTGGATTTGTGTTTGAATCCTTTCCTTGCACTCAAAATAAATACAACTTGCTTCCTCAATTGGACTACTTTTTCTTGTTTGGTTTCTCAGAAACTTTGAACACCAACAATAGCAGAAAAGAAAACCATTCAAAACAGTGGAATATATATCAGTTAAATTGCTTATGTGCATGTGCATATTTTGTCTTGTCATGTTGTATTCTTTTGTTTTTATAAACAAGGTTAAGGAATGTAATTTGAGGCTAGTACAAAATATAATTTGGATCAAAACTAAAATGAAGTATAAACTTATAATACATATGTTATTTATATATAAAAATATAAGAATTTCTAATATCAATTCAGATTGCAGCTTAATCTGTAGTTGAATTATAGTTCAAATAGATCAAAACAATGTCGTTTTGATTACTAGTCTACTTCTCTTCTCTTCCCCCTTCCTTCTCCTTTCCTTTTCCATTTCCTCCACCTCTTCTCTGTCTACCATCCATCTCCTTTTCTCTTACATCGCGTTAATCACAACAAGCTTTTCTCAATAAAAAGGCATTTGTTAAACAAGATATAAGGTGAAAAATTCAAGATATGGGAAACATCCTGGATTTCTATCATTTATAACGTGTTTGTTAAACTTGTCTAACCATTCCTGAAAAACTCATCATGTGACTTCTTATCTTACCTTTTACAGATAAATTTATCTGCCCTCCTAGATAAATTTATCTGAAATTTTACAAATAAACATAAATTACACATATGCCCTTCTATAAAACCTCACCTGTGAAACATCACCTAGTCATCTTCTTTTCTTTTATTTTCATTGCTATTCACTATTCATTTTTCTTTCAATCTTCACGCTTCCATGGAAAGCTAGGAATTTGAGAGGGTTGTTGCCCCTCTCTATAAATGATGATCGTCTGCCTCGTCAGAATGGTAGTTGAATAGTCGATGATTTCTCAACAAATGAATCAACAGCCTTCTTCGCACATACATATATATGTATACACACACACACACATATATGAACTCTCTGTCTCAGATCCTGTTTGTGATATTTTACTCTTGTATTTAGTTTTGATGATGAAAAATAAAGAATTCATATTTTAAAGTCAAAGTATATGGTTTGAAAACAAAAATCAATTTCAAGGTATAATTTCCAAAAAATCATTTTAATCAAAACTCATGTTGAATCCCAAGCTTCAAGAAGTTTAGTCAAAGTATTTTCTATACATATATGTGTATGTTGTTCAAGATTTAAGAGATTGGAAAAATAAAGAATTATATTTCAAACATTGGCTTGAGAATTAAAGCAAGTATAAAAATCAAGTATTGTAATGACCTGTTAATTGCAATTTATTTTATTTTATTAAATTAGGGTGCTAAATTAAAGAAAATATTAAATAATTTTAATTTAGAGAATTTGAAAATTATTTTGAAGAATTGGGGTAAAAGTGTTATTATTAAGTTAGGGTGTGTGGTAATTTCTGAAAATTGTGGGGTCTAGGTGTAATTCTTAAAACTTGGTTGGGGGTTGTTTTAAAATTCACTTTGCACATATTTATGTTGCGAGGGCTTGTAGGAAAGATGGCACGTGCGTGGAGGTCACGACAGGTTGCGGCTTCGAGGCTGGAAATAGGCTTGTGGCTAATGTTGATTTTTAATCAGCAAACTTAGCCCCAAAATGACATCGTTTTGGGGCTAAGAGGTGGGCAGCCCTTAGCTACCACGCAACACGCGTTGGGCCACCCAATCCTTTGCTTTTTGACCTCCGATTTTGGGTGCATTCGGCCACAAATTTAATAGCAAGCAACAAGGAAATTAAGAGGAGAAGAAGGGTGCACATAAGCTATAAATTCATAGGAAAATTCAAGATTAAACTTGGTTTAATCCAAGCTTAAATAGCCAGGTAAGTAGGGAAAAATGTATTAATAATTCCTTATAGTTAGAATTTAATTTTGGGTACAATTTTGCTAATTTTGGGAGGTTATATTATTTTGTAGTGTGTATTAATATAGTGGTGTGTGGGCATAAAAACACCCTAACTCGCTAATTAAAGGCAAGCTCTTCACTTCCTTTACATGATTCCTTCATTTTATGAATTCCATTCCCTTTCTCAATTTGATTTGGTTTCGAGTATTAATTATATAAATTAAGGATATTATTAGTATAATTAATTTGAAATTAAATAAGAGACTTCCTGAGTTATTATTTGTTAAATGCTTATGGGGTACTATAACGCCCCTACTTTCTTAGGAATGATGCCGAACCAATCCTGGGACAAGGTTGTAATACCCCGAGAGCCCAGGGTCAGGTCCAAGAAGGGACTCTAGAAAAGTTAGTATATATATCGAGGATAGTGAAGATGGAAACAACACCAGTTGAATATCTTTTGGGTTGAATGTGGATAAAGAACTCTTGAGTTGAGCGTGCTTGACCTAGGGTAGCTCAAGGATGCATTATACAATTTATGTGCATTGATATTTATCATATGTGTGCGACCATACATTGGGTTAATAATCCCTCGATGTTAGAATAGTTAATGCTTGATGAGTATCGATGTTCCTTGATTCAACTACTATTTTGTTTCATGTTATTAGTTGCTAAGCCTTGTGGGTCTCCTTGTATTCTTCACCATTCCAGGTCCTAGCAGGGGAGTTCCAGAAATTGGGCCTAGTACTGTTGGCCAGTAGAGTGTGTACGGGGAGTTGTTTAAAAACAAAAGATTTCTTGGAGTTGTTTGTGTCTTGAGATTTTAGAGTATTTTATATTTTAAGTTAAGGGATTTCCTTAGTGTAATGCCCCACTTTTCAAATATACAATGAAGCTAAATACAAGCTAATATCTTGCACGGGCGTGATGAAAATCCTTACCAACAGAAACAAAGGATTGAACCTGAAAGCTAGTTAAAGCTAGATAATATGGATTTTCGTTATAAAATCTTTAATACAAGTACAATTGCGATACGTAACTTTCAAAAATCCAACAAATAAATTCTTACAACATCCATAGTACATAGTAATCATGACATACACCCTCAACAGCATAAAAAAATAAACCCAAACCCAAAGGTTACAATAGCTCTTCTTTATACAAGGATTCGTAGTACAGAAAATCAAATTAAGCTTCGACCACTTCCTTGCCTTTCGTCTTATTGTCTCCAACTTACCTGGCACATTTGATATACCTAGAATGTTAAATGTTCCAAGGGTATGAAACACTCAACTCAGATAGTTACATCTAAATGCAATGGTTTAAAAAAGAAGATACATGCGTGTGTATGCAATCATGTAAAAATATCGAGAAATCTCCCCCGTGTTGCCATCATCCCCACCAGCCATCATGTTCAACTTCCAGTCCCACCACACGGACATGTGATCGCTTCCCATAGCATGGACACGATCACACATGATGACCCACTAACTTACCACAACCACAAATACCGATATGAACCCAAAAATATAAAGAATATGCTCAGAATCAAAGGAAACATGAGATGTAAGCCACAAACCCCACACATATGAAACCAAGAATGATTAAGATAAAGAAAGAAGCATACAGGAACCACCCACCATGATTGTTTCCCTTTCGGGTGTACTGTTTATAATATCGGGGTTGGGTTTTCTTGCAAAAACATAAATTTCTGTAAACCAAATATCAAATATTTTTACATGGGGTTATATGGCATTAAAAAAGGGGTAAAACTGGGAAATTTTAGGTCTCTTGGAGTATTCATGTGCCCTCACATGCCGGGAGAATGGTCCCCACAGGTTGCCACGCGTAGCCCTTGTCGACGCATGCAACGCACACACCACCTTCTTCTTCAGCGACAACACGCGACCTCTCTAGTTTTTCGGCCATATCTCCCTGGTTTTAGCTTCAATTCGACCCTTGTTTTTTTCTATAGCTCCCTTTCTTCCTCTTCTATAGGAATATAGGATTAGGTTGGACTTACCTCTCTATTTTTTAGCAGTTTCAACCAAAATTCCAACAAGGCTTTGAAAACTCTATCGAGGCTCATTTCTCCTTCATTTCTTCAGCGATCTCTCTAATTTTTCTTACAGAACCTCCCCCTCTCTCTCAAGAATAGATTTCTCTCCTCAAAACCCTCTCAATCTCATCTCAATTCATGGATATACTTTCGGTGAACCTTGGTCCTATTTATAAATTTTTTGGCCCGTCACGGGTCGCCATATGTCATCCTTATCCCCTTAATATGATAACCTCCAATCGTCGGTTTAACCTGTTCATTTCTCTAATGACCCCATTACGGGTTTTTAAGAATTACACTTTGGCCTGAAGTTTCACATATTTTCCCTTTGACGCCTAAATCATTTAGGACTTTAGCTACCCATGTGGTTCTTTATTTTGACCCCAAATGTCTTAAGAAGAGGTTTCTTGCATCTTTTATCGACCCCTAAAGAGCTTCCCAATATTTTTAAGAAATTACATCTTTTTTTGAGCTTCTCTAAAATTGCATTTTTATCATTGAATTCTCGTGATTCCTTGGACATATCCTACTACCTCAAACATACGAGTTTTATAAAAATCTCGGGTATTACACTTATTTAGTAGTATCAATTAGACATATGTCCCTTGAGGACCTGTGATTATTGTTTTAGTTTATGTTGAACTCCCTCACGGTTCAAAATTTTGTTACAGTATGGTTTGAGATTTTTTCAATTATGATGTGAACAGTTTAGCAAATTTTTAATGACATGTGATTTTTAGATTTATCATGAGCATTTATTTGATCTCTTGTCTAGTAGCACCTCTTCCTCGGTTCCTCTAGGAAATGGGGTGCTACAGTAATGGTATCAAAGCAGTGTTTTTGAGGTGTCTCCCACACACACATAGGATGTTGGGTAGAGTTAGGACTTACGTCTATAAGTTAGGTAAATTGACCCAAGTAATAGTATTCTAACCCTAAGTGATGATGCAGGAGGATGAGTGGTAGAGATAAATGATCTCGGACTCACAGTCATGTTGCTTTTATTCCAGATGAAGTCCCAGTGTCCACGCTTGGTGCATCAAGGGAGTTTGGTAGTGATCTACAACAAGGGATGGCCAAGATATGGATTATGCTTATAAGTTTGATGAGGGTGGTAGATACCTTAGCTGCCAATCAGATGAGGCAAGGGTAAGGATCACAGGAAGGAGGAGGCAGATGAGGCAATCCGCCAACTACCCTAGCAACTCTAATCATGAAGGCTGATATCGAGAGTTAGTTATTAAAAGATTTCATGGCTTTTTGACCTCCAATATTCCATGGAGGCATAGATGCAACCACGATAGAAAATTAGATGATGTTAGTAGAGAAGTATCTCCTTTCTATTGGTTATACAGATGATCACCGAGTGCAACTTAGCATATTTTTGTTTAGAGGTGATGCAGAGAGATGGTGGGAGATTTCTCGCCAAAGGTTTGGAGATCGAGAACCCACATGGGCTGAGTTCCAGCAAGTATTCAACTAGACCTATTATCCAGCATGGGTTAAGGAGTAGAAGATCTATGAGTTCATTGAGTTGGTACAGGGTACCAAGAGAGTGGCCCAGTATGAGGTAGAGTTTACGGCCTTAGTTCGCTATGCCCAGAATTAGTATCCATCAAAGCTAAGAAGGCCTCCAAGTTTTAGAGGGGATTGCGTGCTAATATTCACCATGCTTTTGGAGAAACTCAAAGTGAGGATTATGCCACCGTAGTCTAGCAGGCCTATGCTATTGAGCAAGATCATAATGAGTAAAGGATGACATAGGCAGCCAAGAAAGGAACAAGTACATCTCAAGGTTCATCTGATAGTAAGAAGATGAAGTGAAAGGCCATACCAGGTTGCAAGGAGTTGAGTAACCCACAATATAGTTAGTGTGGGAAGAGACACGGGGATCATGTTTGTATGGGCAAGATGTATTTTATCTATGTGATTAAAAGGGCATAAGAAGAGAAATTGTTTAAGGAATCAAGCAACACCTCTAGCTCTAGAAGTGACTTGTTACAGATGTGGACAGAAAGGACACCGAGCTAACATGTGCACACATCCGCCCGAGAATAAAAGACAAAGGGTAAGTGGTTAGGGCTAATAGGCGAATCAGAGGCCACCAGCACTACCAGCAGCTCAGCACCTACCTGCAGCAGAGAGACCCCAGGTGCAGGGTAGGGTATATTCCCTCACCACAACTAAGGCAAAGTAAGGCGATGGTACTATCTAAGGTATTCTATCTTTATATGGTTATGATGTGTGTGCACTTTTTGGCACTGGTTCTACTCATTCTTTCATTGCATTACATGCTATACACTATGCTCCCCATTCCCAGATTTCTTTACCATATCATTTGATTGTGTGTACTCCGGGGGATAGAATTATGATGGGGAGAGAAATGTTTGAGAAATACGAGATAGAGATGCATGATAAGAAGCTATTGGGAGACTTGGTAATTCTTGATGTTAGAGATTTTGATTTGATCCTTGGCATGTATTGGTTGTCACGACATTATGCAAAAGTTGACTGTCGATGGAAGATCATCAATTTTGAACTACATCAACAGCCAGTCCTTAGATATAGAGGTGTCAAGCCTGTATCTACGATTCCCATGATCTCGATGATGAAAGTAGAGAAGTTGATGCGTGAAGGGTGTGAGGCTTATCTAGCCTTTGTGACCACTAACGAGAGAAGTAAGAAGGTGTTGTCTGAGGTGCCAGTAATACATGATTTCCTAGATGTCTTTCCTGATAGGCTACCAAGATTACCTCCTTAGAGAGGAGTAGAGTTTACTATTGAATTATTGCCTGATACATAGCCCGTCTCTAAGGCTCCATATCTAATGGCACCCAATGAGCTAAAGGAGTTAAAGGCTTAGTTACAAGAACTAATAGAGAAGTGTTTCATCTGACCCAGATCATCTCCATGGGGCACACCGGTATTGTTTGTGAGGAAGAAGGATGGATCTTTGAGATTGTGTATTGATTATCGCCAATTGAATGAAGTGACAGTGAAGAATAAGTACCCCTTACCTTGGATGGATGACTTGTTAGACCAGTTGTGATGAGCTAAAGTGTTTTCAAAGATAGACTTGAGATTGGGATACCATCAAGTGTGGGTCAAAGATGATGATATTTAGAAGGCAACTTTCAAGGCTCGTTATGGGCACTACTATAATACTCGAGAATGATTTGAGGTCATAAATAATATTTGATGAAGGGTACAAGTGGAATTTTCAGAAAAATGAGGCTATAGGGTACACTATCGTAGTTTTAGGCAACCGAATTAGACAAAGAGAATGCCTTGGACCCTAGATAGCCAAGGAAAATGGTATAGTATCGACGAGTAATACGAGTTATGATTTTAGGCATCAAAAGAAGTTGGATCGGGAACAATTTTCGGTACAGCTATCTACCAGGTTGAGAAAACCGAATGATCATAAGGGATGTAATACTTGAGATTTTTAGATTCAAATACTTGAGGAAATAGAATGTTTTAAGGGATTGTGGATGTTTGGAGATAAAAGTTTATTTCTAAGCCAGGGGTAAAATTGTAATTTTTGAAGTTCGGGTAAAAGTGTAATTTACTTAAAAATTAAGAGCATTGGCATAATTAGTCCATTTTTTAGGGACTAAAATGTAATTAAAAATTAGCCTGGGGACTATGTTGAAAAGGGTCTAAGTGCAATTATCCAAAAGTTTAGGCCAAAGTGTAATTCTTGAAACCTTTTTACTAGGGGCATTTGCGAGATTCAGAAAAAGCCTCATAAATGACTTTAGATATAAGGATGAACTCTCATGATAACGTTAGAGATAAGATGAAGCCTTATGATGACATTAGAGATAAGATAAAGCCACATGATGACGTTAGAGATAAGATGAAGGCTCATGGTGAGTTTAAGGATAAGATTTGATTGGATAAGATTTTGTTGGATATGATTTGATTTGGATAAAGATTTGATTTGAATAAGATTTGATTCGGATAACAATGATTGCATAAAATCTTAGAAGATTTGGAATGATTGAAGAATATCTTAGAAGATTTGGTAATGATTATATAAAATCTTAGAAGATTTAGAATGATTGCAGAATATCTTAGAAGATTTGGTAATAATTATATAATATCTTGGAAGATTTAGAATAATTGCAGAATATCTTGGAAGATTTACAATGATTACAGAAGATCTTTAGAAGATTTGGAATGATTGTAAAAGATTTTAGAAGATTTGAAATGATTGCAGAATATATGTTTCTTGGTAGCTAAGTTTTCCAAAACCTATAAATAGGGGTTCATGGCCAAAGGTTTCTCATTCGAAATTGTGAAAAGTTCATGCTAGACAAGAGTGCTTCAGGTTTAGTGGATAGAGGGCTTTTTAAGCATACGTGAGGCATCACAGGCGCAGAGCACTTGGGCAGAGCGTGAGGGCTTGTAATGTAATACCCGAGAGCCCAAAGAAGTTAGTATATATCGATGATAGTGTGAGAAAGGAAACAACACCAGCTGGATACCTTTTGGGTTGAATGTTGGCAAAGAACTCCCAAGTTAAGCGTGCTTAACCTGGGGTAATCCAGGGATGGATGATCCCCCTGGAAAGTTCGCGTAGGCCCATTAGGGTAAGTTGTTCCAGTCCTTCTTATCACTCGATCGGGTCGTTACAGGTGGTATCAGAGCCGACCCCCGAGCCTCTGAGCACGATGGTGGGGCAAACCTTAGCGAGGAGGCTGAGTCCCGAGAGGGGCATGTAAGCCCCTATGGGGGGTGCGTGTAGGCACCTTAGGCGAATCCCACATCGGCTATGCAAGGGGGGAGAGATCTGAGACCGGTTGTAAGGTTGCATGACGAGGACATCATGTGCTTAAGGGGGGAGAATGTAATACCCGAGAGCCCAGAGAAGTTAGTATATATCGATGATAGTATAAGGAAGGAAACAACACCAGCTGGATACCTTTTGGGCTGAATGTTGGCAAAGAACTCCCAAGTTAAGCGTGCTTAACCTGGGGTAATCTAGGGATGGGTGACCTCCCTAGGAAGTTTGTGTAGGCCCATCAGGGTAAGTTGTTCCGGTCCTTCCTATCACTCGATCAGGCCGTTACATGTAAGGAGGTGGTTTGATTAAAAGACTTGAGGAGTTGCATGAAAATCAAGGTTGGGCACAAGATTCAAGGTGTTTTGAGTTTCGTTCAAGGTGAGTGTTCTACCTGAAAACTTGGTTTTAAGTTGTGAGTGTTCATCTCCAAAACTTGATTTGTTGTTCTTGTTCTATCTGAACATGTGGTGATTTCATGCAAAATGATTTTGTGCATTGAAATGGTAACCGATGACGGTTGATTTTTATGAGGGAGGTTTGTCCCTAAATGTTTTGAACTTGTACATTGCATTTTATAAAATGTTGTTTATATGATGCATTGAATTGTGAAATGTGGCATTCTCTTGCGTTTTGTGCGTACATATGGAATGTTAGCCTAAGATGTTGTCTGGATAGTGTAGCCATAATTCTCTAAGGGCATGACGGAATAATAGGGGTATCTGATGCTAGGTGTGCATGTCAGGATAGCCGCTTTAGTTTCCGTGCCAGTCAATTTGGTTAGGGAAGTTGCACTAGGACGACTAGGTGGTCCATACTATGTTGTTCATGTGGGATGTTAGCCTAGAATGTTGTCTGGATAGTGTAGCCGTAATTCTCCAAGGGCGTGACGGAATAATAGGGGTATCTGATGCTGGTGAGCATGTCAGAATAATCGCCTTGTTTTTTGTGCCAGGCCGTTTGGCCAAGGAAGTTGCACTAGGATGACTAGGTGGTCCATGTGAAATTTTGGAGTTGGGATTGTATGGTGGTTCCTGGATGCTTAAGGTGGGAACATATTCTGGTGAGATGCGTTAGCAACCCCATTTAAGCTATAATCGCGTCGTGTCGTCGAGTCGGTATGGTGGCATAGCTTTCAGAGAGATTACTCTTTTCCCATGGTAAGGTTAAGCGTGTGGGATTCTCTTGGGCTAGGGCTTACCGGGTGTATTGGTTTATTTCATGTCTTACATTCATTCATGACGAATGTGTTTTGAACTCTCACTAAGATGATTCATCATCTAATTTGGACCATGTCCCTGGAATATTCAAACGTTCTAGGTGAACGCAGCGGTGCGAAAGGAAAGGGAATTGCCGAGGAGTGATGGCGTTTAGTTGATAGGTTGTAATATGTCGCTTTCAATAAATGTTGTTTATTTTGAGGACGTCTTATAAGTGTTGGTTTGACTTTATATTATAAATAAAGTGGTTTCGGTTATGACCTGTTAAGGTTTCGATCTAGCTTCCGCATTTGTGTTGGTGAACCTGTCTTAGTTTATTGATGGTTCATAGTTGATACGCTGAGAAGGTGTAACGGGATCTTCAGGAATAGTTTTTGTGATTGGTTTTATTTGGAAAAAAATTTATATTCCTGGAATCTTACATTACCTAACGCCCTCTTGGGAATTGGGGTGTTATAACTACGAGTTTGTGGTGATGTCATTTGGGCTGACAAATGCCCCAGCTATTTTCATGGATTTGATGAATTGAGTCTTGCGTGAGTATTTAGATTGTTTCATTATTGTCTTCATAGATGATATCCTAATTTACTCACCCAATGTGGAGGAACATACGAAGCATCTTACCCTAGTATTGCAGAGGCTCGGGGAAGCGCAGTTGTATTCAAGTTTAGTAAGTGTGAGTTCTGACTCACTCAAATTGGATTTTTGGGTCATGTGGTGTTTGGAGATGGCATTTCAGTGGATCTAGAGAAAACTAAGTAGTTATGGATTGTCCAAAACTAATGATAGTGATAGAGATACGTAGTTTTCTAGGACTTACGGGCTATTATAGGCGATTCATTGAGGGATTTGCTCATTTATCTTCCTCTATGACTAAGTTAATAGGAAAAATAGTGAAATTTGAATGGAGTGATACGTGTGAACATGTTTTCCACGAATAGAAGCAGAAGTTGACCACCGCACTAGTCTTAGCCATTCCAAGAAGTGGAGAGAAATTTTCATATACAGTGATGCCTCTCATTCAGGTTTGGGATGTGTATTGATGCAAGAGGGGTGAGTTAATGCTTATGCTTTAAGGCAATTGAAGAAACACGAGATGAATTACCTTACTCATGATTTGGAATTAGCAGCGGTAGTATTTTCATTAAAGATATGGCAACACTATCTATATGGAGAGAAAGCTCAGATTTATACAGATAATAAGAGTTTATACTACCTTCTATCCTAGAAAGAATTAAGCATAAGGCAAAGGAGTTGGATTGAGCTATTTAAAGACTTTGACTGTGAGATTCTATACCACCCCGAGAAGGCCAATGTGGTAGCCAATGCTTTGAGTAGGCGAGGAGTTTCTATGGGTGGAATGGAGGTTATTGGAGCAATTGAGTGCTTTATCTATTTCAGCCCCAGAGGATAGATCAGTAGTAAGCTGTGCTTATATGAGAGTATAAACCAAGTTATTTGATCATCTCAAAACCCAGCAATCAAAAGATGAGAAGTTAGCTCAGATTTTATCTGATACAGAGAAGTTCTCTCCTTTGGGATATACTCTATGGAGTTATGGTATACTCTTATTTCGAGGACGCATTTGTGTACCTGATAATGGAAATCTTAAGCAAGAGATTTTAAATGAAGAGCACAAGACCCATTATACTATTCATCTAGGTGTTGTAAAGATATACCAAGACCTTAAGCATCAGTATTGGTGGAGTGGTATGAAGAAGGACGTGGCTAAGTATGTTTCAGAATGTTTGGTATACCAGCAAGTTAAAGTGGAACATCAGAAACTCGCAGGGTTATTACATCCATTGTCGATTTCGGAGTGAAAATGGGACAATATTGCTATGGATTTTGTGATGGGATTGCCTTGGATGACAAGAGGCCATGATGCTATATGGGTGATTGTTGACTGTTTAACCAAATCTACCCATTTTTTACCTATTAAGAAGACTTATCAACTGAATAGATTAGCAAGAGTTTAGATTGAGGAGATCGTGAGATTGCACAGTGTTCCATCCAGTATTGTATCAGATCAAGATCCTCATTTTACTTCTCATTTTTGGGCACTTCACATGATGCATTAGGATCCCAACTAAGGTTTAGTACGACATTTCATCCATAGATAGATGGCCAGTCAGAGAAGACTATCATGACTCTGGAAGATATGTTGAGGGCTTGTGTTCTAAACTTCCAGGGTTGTTGGGATGAGCATTTACCTTTGGTAAAGTTTGCTTACAATAATAGTTTTCATTGGAGTATTAGGATGTCACTAGATGAGGCTTTATATGGCCATCCGTGTCGTTCGCCGATATGTTGGGAAGAAATTGGTGATAGAGCTTTATTAGGTCCTAAAATTGTTAAGCGGACAACGGAGAAGATACGAGTTATTAAAGCCAGAATGAAAACGACTGAAGACAGACAAAAGAGCTATGTAGACAAGCGACTACGGGACCTAGAATTTGAAGTAGGCGATCATGTGTGGTTGAGAGTCATGCCTACAAAAGGAGTGCGAAAATTTGGCGTGTCAGGAAAGCTTAGTCTCTGTTACATTGGTTCATTTGAGATATTAAAGCGAATAGGATCTTTCACTTACGAGTTAGCTTTGCCACCACAGTTATCCTATGTTCATAATGTGTTTCACGTGTCGATGTTGAGAAAGTATGTGCTCGATCCTCAGCATGTAATTGATTTTCAGACTCTTGAAATTGGGGAAGATGTATCTTATGAAGAAATGCCTATCAATATTTTAGAGCGAAAGGAAAAGATTTTGAGGAACCGATTAATTTCCCTTGTAAAGGTGCAATGGCAGCGGCATTCTTCAGATGAGGCGACTTGGAAGTTAGAAGAGGAGATGAGGTGTCTCTACCCCTCTTTATTCGAGTAACCAGGTACGAATTTGGGGACTAAATTCTTTTGATGAGGGGAGAAATTGTAATAACCCATTAGAGGGGTTACGTTTATTGAGAATTATTTAATTTCATTTTTTATTTTTGGGTTAAAAAAAAGATTTTGCCAAGTTGATATTTAAAGTAATAATTTAGAAAAAAATTTAAATGTGAGAATAACATTAAATGGCATTTAAATTATGTGGAAAATATATATAAGGGCAAAGAGGTTAATTCAAGAATTTAAATAATAATTTGAGAATGATAAGGGAAATTCAGGATAATTAAAAAAATGGGGGGATTTGAAGATAACTTGCGTAAGGATAAGGAGTTTGAAATTTTTAAACTTATAAAAGGAGTTATAGACGTCTAAGGCTTCTATAAGCGAGTTGTGTTGCAGTTGTCGAGTTCAGTCAAGGAATATCAGGCAAGTTTCTCTTCCTGTAATCCTTTTCTTTATAGGATTCATGTACGCAAGTTCCTCCCTTTCGTTGTTTTATGCAAGTTCTTCATTCTCAAGTTCCAATATAGTTCAATATATATATATATATATATATATAAATGCTTTCAGCAGGTTATCTCTCTCAATCCTTGATTTTGCAAGTTTTGTATCGTATCTTGTTCAGCGATTTTTTTCAGTATGATCTTTGTATCATTCCAAATATTGTTTCATATCAGTTGGGATTTGTTTTCCCAAGTTCTTTTGGAATAGCATAGCATTATATGGTTGTCTCCGAATGATTTTTCAAATGTTGATTCTAATATATGAATGAGATTCTTGCATATCTGAATGCAAATATGCATACATGTGTGTGATATCTGGATGCCATGTATAATATTTGAATACTATTCTAGTGACATCTGAATGACCCTTGTGACATCCAAATGCATCTCACATTCTTTAAGCCTCTTATCCGAATAGCCTATATGTCACATCCGAATGTGTTCTTGATAACATCCGGATGCCCTCTTCTCCCATCCGAATGCAAGTATGTATAAATGTGTGTGATATTCGAATGCTTTGTGATCACATCCAAATGCTTCACTATCATATCCGAATGCTCCATATGATATTCGAATGTGGTCCTAAGTTTATCCAAATGCAAGCTATTAATTGAACAAAAGGTTAAATATTCTCAAAAATTGGAATCTCATACCAGAATTTGATGGGTCTAACATGCCCATACCATAAGTCATAACTCATAAAATTTTTGTATTCTAATATGTGATGATGATTGTATGTTATGTATAGCATTGTTATGTGAGAGGTTATGGTTTTATGTGCATACATCCTTGAGTGAACATGGTGCACAAACTTATGTGGAGCACTTCATATTGTGTGCAAGCATATATATGTGCATTGCATTTCAGTATGCACGAGAGGCGGCTTAGTCTATGGGGATCTCGTGAGTTTCAGATTCAATTCAAGGGCGCAAGGCCCACAACTCAGTTTTAGTTTCACTCGTCTGGTGACAACCAGGGGGCTAGGGGCGCAAGGTCCACAATATGTGCTTACAGTTTTTATGGTTGCAGGATTCTTTTCTGGCAGATATGTATTTCAGATTATGTGGGCCTAAGGGTCGAAGTTTCTGACCTACATTATACAATTTATGTGCATTGATACTTATCATATGTGTGCGACCATATAGTGGGTTAATAATCCCTCGATGTGAGAACAGTTAATGCTTGATGAGTATCGGTGTTCCTTGATTCAACTATTGTTTTGTTTCATGTTATTACTTGCTGAGCCTTGTGGGTCTCCTAGTATTCTTCACCATTCCAAGTCCTAGAGGGGGAGTTCCAGAAGTTGGGCCTAGCAATGTTGAGTAGTAGAGTGTGTACGGGGACATGTTCAAAACAAAAGATTTCTAGGAGTTATTTGTGTCTTGAGATTTTAGAGTATTTTATATTTTTAGTTGAGGGATTTCCTTAGTCAGTAGTATCAGTTAGACGTATGTCCCTTGATGACCAGTAATTATTATTTTAGTTTATGTTGAACTCTCTCACAGTTTAGAATTTTGTTATAGTACGACTTGAGATGTTTTTCAATTATGATGTGAACAGTTTAACAAATTTTTGATACACCTGATTTTTAGATTATTGTGAGCATTTATTTTATCTCTTGTCCAGTAGCACCTCTTCCCCGGCTACTTTAGGAGAGAAGGTGCTACAAAACCAACCCAAAACACATACATATCAAAAGAACAACCGTATTGGACATGAAACGAGCTAAGGCTATGATACCACTATTGAGAAATACCAATATTAGGTGTACCAATGCAAGGGTTTAACTAGTTTTCAAAAACATTTTGTGAAAACACATAAGAAGGAAGCAGAAACATAAACCAAAATCACCTTACAAGACTCGTTTTGAATGTCCATATGCAAACTGAAACTAAACTAGGCCACAAGGGGTTTAGATATTATACCTTTCAACACTTGAAGGCTAATGTAGAGGTTAAACTCTACCCAATGGCAACAACTCTTACTCCAAAACAGCTCTCGAAACTTCTTCGGTTAGACCAAACCGTCCCTAGAAACTACAAGGGGCCTATGTAGTCCACACTTCAATGAGATGGTAAATCCCTCTACTTTCTCTTTATGTTAGACAGAGAGAGTAAGAGAGATTAAGGGAAAAAATGAATTTGGGTTACAAATCAAAATGGGCTTCTCAAACTTGATAGTCTCACTATTAAAAACAATGAACTACAATAGCTATGAGAGAAGAAAATGAGAAATGGGAGTTAGGGTTTCTTGATTGGGAGAAGAATAACAAGGATAGCCGAGAGAAAATCGCACACCCGCACCGACTTTTTTTGTTCTTCATCCTTATATATGATGAGATCAATGGAGCTATAAAAGATGTCAAAGATCCTCTAAGCCTACAAGGAGGTCCAATCACTAGAGCAAAGGCAAAGAAAATGAGAGACACTCAATAGGCTAATTGAAGACATTCGAGCCAAACAAGGCTTTACTGATGCATCTACCAATTGGAAGACAACAAATGGAAGTGAAGCCTATGTCGATTTAATCAGCAGGCTAGCCCATTAGAAGATGGCACGTGGCACCCAAGATTATGTCCATGTGTAGCTGGCCAACAAAATAGTTGTTTAATTTGTTAAATTATATTATGGAGAGAGAGGGGACCAGCCATTAAGGTAGTGGGGTGAGTGTGTGGCTGGTAGTTATTGAGCATTTGGGTTGTGGATAGTTATTGGATTAATGGGTAGTTATTTCAGGTTGGTAGTTATTTCATATTTGTTTTTCTATTTAAAGGGAATTGTAAATACTTCGAAAGGTTGGTTAATTTTCGTGATTATTGAAAGGAGAACTTTCTTACTTGGTTTTTCCAAGAACTCAAGACTTATCAAGATTGTTCCAATCTTATGGCATCCAATTTCCAAGGCTTATCACTCCCAATTTCTTCTTCTCTTATTCTGGAGTGTGGCGCCGATATCATTCTTTTTCTTATTTTATTTTGTTGCTTGAATCTGGTTTAGCTTTCTTGGGATGATGCTCAACTTGTTCGTGGGCTTTTAGATGTAACCAAAGGGATCTACATATGCTTGCATAAATATATCACATATATACATTCCCAAAATGGAAACCCTAGCTAATTTACATAAACAGACAAATCGACCATAAGAGAGAGAGAGAGAGAGGGGACCAAAGGGCGACAAGAAGGACACGCATTGTTGACCCTCTCATCCTCCCATTGTCCTTCCCCACCATGTGCCCCCAAATCCATTACAAATGCGACAAGCGATCGAGGGATTCACAACCTTCTGCAATAGGAATGGTTGACAGTTCTAAAAGAACTCTTTACCGGTTTGGTTAACAGAATCAGTCGACAATTCCAAATGAACTATCGACCGTACAGTTTGAATTGATCGATAGCCTTTAAAAGCTATTGACCATTTTTTCTTCTATTTGACCAAGTTTCCATAAATTACATCAAGGCCATCCATTAACACTTAATGACCCTTTAACCATCTCATGATGAAACTAAGACCCCCATTAACTCTTAATGGCATGTCCGTCAACTTTTAACGACTGCTCCTCATTAATTTGATCATTGAACCCAATCCATTAACTCTTAACGATAAATGTCATTAACCCTTAATGACGGTTTCAACCTTAATTAATTAGTCTACCATCACACCCAGATATGCATGTGACCTTTTAGGTTCACTACTAAATAGCAATCAAGAAACGTTAACCACCTTGATATTGACCAAACACCTTTGGTCTACAACAAGGATCTTTCCATCTCCTCGGAGTATCGCGAAAGACCCTGAGTGACAACTAGTATTATGTTAGGGCGATCCTACCAATAATGAAGTCTTACTTCAGAATAAAACCTACTTGGGATTTCAATTCCCGTGTACTATAATCCTTCCATCAACTATTATCCTAATCAAATGAGAGTCATGGACTAATCAAACTCACTAACTCGATGACTATGCCAAAATCAGTGTGGTGAGATTGAAATGACACATCAGAACTCTTTCCGACATTATAACACTTTCCAATCAAGTGCACCTTAGCTAAGGGTTTCTACAATCAAGACCACCACTAATCGCATAGGATGTTCACCTCACATTGGAGGTTGATGGATCCCATTAGTATTCACCTGCCTCTATATGCCACTATATAGGGACCACACTGTGCATCTCCTACTCGATAACTGGATGGTTCTTAGCAATGGTAAATCCCTAGCACCGACACACAAGATAACTATGTTGCCTCTAGTCAAAGGACCAGTAACACAATCGAAGCCTACGATAGATCATGGATCCTCTCAGCTATGTGATCTATCACATGTATCACATTCAGTAAGTGTTCCACTAACACACCTACCCACAAATATGCTATATCCATCTCATGGATTATGACATACGACTCACCATCCTTTATCATTAGCATCTCATACTAATCAAAGGTAGTATCCCATGTGCCAATCCGTACTCAACTAATCATAGTTCCCTTCTGATAAATCTAAGGACTAGGAATTATCATTAAAATATCCTTATTACAAAGGTCAATTGTCACATATTCTTAAGAATAAGACATTCAATAGAAAATCTAGGGACTCATTTATATATAATAATTGGAGAGCTATGAATGAAGGTATGATCTCAAAATATGAAAACACATTTTTTTATATATTGCAAGAATTACATCATTAGTCCCATAATAATAAATGTCAGATGCCATCTAAACCTAGCATTAGGGCACCAACACTAACAAATATGACCTTATTGTTAGTGTTAGTGCCCTAATGCTAAATTTAGATGGCATCTAGCAATTATAATTAAGGGACTAATGATGTAATTCTTACAAATATAATAAAATATATTTTTATATTTTAAGGTCGTATCTTCATTCATAACTCTATAATCAATTCTTATGAATGAGCCCGTAGATTTCCTGGTGAAAGTCCTATTGTTAAGTGTTAAGAATATGTGACAAAGACTTTTAAATTAAGAATTTCTTAATAGTATTCTCAATCCTCAGATTTCTCAGAAGTGGCCTATGATTAATCGATTACGCACTAGCACATGGGTTACTACATTTTATTAGTTTAAGATACTGATAATAAAGGATGGTGAGTTGCATGCCATGATCCATGAGATAGATATAGTAGACATGTGAGCAGATGTTAGTTGAACATCTACCGAATGTGACGCATGTGATGGATCACATGGCTAAGAGGATTTATGATCTATCATAGGTTTTGATTGTGTTACTTGTCCTTAGATCGAAGGAAACACAGATGTCTTGCATGTTGGTCCTAGGGATTTACTGTTGCTAAGAACCATCCGATTATCAAGTGGGAGATGCACAATGTGGTCCCTGTATAGTGGCATATGGAAGCAGGTGATTGCTAATGGGATCCATCAACCTCCAACGTGAGGTGAACATCCTGTGCGATTAGTGGTGGTCTTGATTGTAGAAATTCTTACCTAGGGTACACTTGATTGGAAAGTGTTCCAATGTCGGAAAGAGTTCCAATGTGTCGTCTCAATCTCACCACACTGATTTTGACATAGTCATCGAGTTGGTGAGTTTGATCAGTCCATGACTCTCACTTGATCAAGATGATAATTGATGGAAGTATTATAGTATGCAGGAATTGGAAGCCCAAATAGGTTCTTTTGAAGTAAGACTTCATTACTAGCTAATAGAATTGCACTGACATAATGCTAGTTGTCACTCAGGGTCTTTTGGGGTACATCAAGAAGATAGAAAGATCCTTGTTGTAAACCAAAATGTTTGGTCGGCATCAAAGGGGTTTGATTTTTCTTGATTGCTTATTAGTAGTGAACCTAGACGGTCACAAGCATATCTAGGTGTGGTGGTTAACTAAGTGATTAAAGATGAAATCATCATTAAGAGTTAATGATATCACCGTTAAAAGTTAATGGATTGGGTTCTAAAGGTTTAATTAATAGGAGCAATTGTCAAGAGTTGACATGCATGCCATTAAGAGGGCCTCAGTTTCATCATGAGATTATGAAAAGGTCATTAAGAGTTAATGGTAAGCTTAAATGTAATTTCGAAAAACTTAGAGAAAAAGGCTAAAAACGGTTGATAGGCCTTGGAAGCTGTCGATCAGATCAAAGGCTAGAACCGGTCGACAGGTTAAAAACTGGTCAACAGTCTCATGCCAAATGGTCAACAGCTTCTTAGAGCTGTTGATCGTTTCTATCATAAAGGGTCGCAATTGGGCATGATCTTTTATCGTTTCCACAACCAAATCCTACGATCCATGGTTGGGAATGATGGAGGAAGGATGACATGCATTTAGAGCGGTTATGCCTTGTCTCTCCCTTGTCCCCTCCTCTCTCTCCTCGTCATTTATCCTATTATGGGACGATTAAGGTTTTTGGGTCTACATATATTAAGGAATGAAAAAGAAAACGAGAAGATCTTTTGGTGGCTTTTGTTTGTGCAATTCTCTCTCGGCCTCAGCTCATTTTCTTTCTCATTTCTAAGCCCTTGAACCCCCTTTTCATTACTCCTTGTTCTTTCACTACTATTGTAGCAATTCCAACATAATAGTAAGACTATTATTGTTTTGGAATCCCTATTCCATTGAACCCAATTTCTGTTTAATCACCAACATAAAGCCTAGCTATAGCACATAGGCATTCTTGCTAGTCTCATCCACCATTAGGAGCATGGACTGACTGGGCCCCTCATGTTTTTGGGGGTTGGATTAGTCATATGAGGTGCTATTAGGTAGTTGCGTGGAGAGCAAATAGTGTTACCCAAGAGGATATCCAGCCTCTACTTCAAATCCAGACTAACAGTGAGGTACATTTCTGATCCCTCTATGGTTTGGTTTGCATATGGTCATTAGAAATCAAGTCTGATTCTTGATTCCTTTAGTTGTGCTTGTATATGTTTTCAAAAAAAGTTTTTGAAAACTGGAAAAACCCTTGCATGATACACCAAATATTGGCATTCCTCTTCACTTATATATATATATATATATGAACAAGTTTATATCATTAATGCCATGAACATACATCACATGCAGTGTAAATCTAGCATTTAGGACACTAACGCTAACAGTATACTTAATGAAGTATAAGTCTAAAACTTTTGAAATATTCAATGTGTTTTAAGGCTAAAGTAGAAAACAAGATAGGAAAGAGTATTAAGCTTCTTCAATTATATCGAGGTGATGAATACTTGAGTACTGAATTTAATGACTACCTCAGGGCTAATGGCATAATATCCTAGCTAACTCCTCCCTCTACACCACAACATATATAGTTTCACAAGAGAATGTGAATGAGGAATACAAGAGAAGGTATAAAATGAAAGAGTACAGACACTTCTCTTCGATTTACAAAGAGATAGGAGAATAGAAAAATATAAGCTTAATCTCTCTTCTCTTTTGATGGATTTAAAACAATGAAACACTCTTGAAGGCTTAAGATTCTCGAAATTTCTATTTGTTTTTCAAGTTCAAAGCTTCTTTTGCTTGTTCTTCTTTAGACTTTCAACTCCTTATATAGTGTTCTATTCTTTAATGCTTCTACTAAATTGCCTTGAACAAGGGAGTGTTCTTTGTGTCTTAATTGCTAATTTTTGTCTCTACATCTCAAAAATTAGTTAGAACATCAAATTTTATGTACAATTTATCTGAAAAGTTTCCATCAGCATCTAATGTTCTATAACAATTATAAATTTCAAAATCTATAAAACATTACTCGATTACAAATTATCATTTAATTGACTAAGTTGTATGTTTACTCAAGTATAGAAGTTTTGTACTCGACTATTTTTCTGACTTACTCAATTAGAAATTGTTTTCATTTGATTAAAATTTTGAGGCAAAAATTGTAAAGATTACTCGATTGAAAAGCCTCATTTAGTCGAGTATAATTAAAGTATCACTTGATTACAATGTTAAGTACTCGATTACATCAAAGTACATGATACTTAGTAGATTTCTGGAAGATATAGACTCAATTACAAATGATGTTTACTCGAGTACACTTTGGTCATTTCTTAATTATAAATTTTAAGTACTCGATTAATTTTGCTCAATTAGAAACTTGCATTGTCTACTCGAGTACAAATCATATTTAGATGGGTATAACTAAACTTTTCTAGAATACACTATAGCTTATTATCAATTATCTTGTAAACAACTTTAGCTTACTTGATTGCAAACAAGATTTACTCAATTAAGATGATATGAGATATTTGATTTGACTTTAAGGCTTATTTAATGAGATCATTACTCAAGAATATAATGTTTTTATTCAAATAAAAGATTTAATTCAAAAAGATACTCAATTACATAGAACTTTATACACAATTACAAGAACAAACTTTCTGACTTAATATGATTAACCGATACATTACTTAGTAACATGGATTTGTACTCGACTAAGAAGACTTATTTATTCGATTAATTATAGGCATTACTCAATTATTTCTACTAATATATATTATACTATTTTTGATCATCATCATTAACAAATATTATCATATTTCCTCATCAATTCAAAACTTAAGAAATTACTTAGCAAAGAGAAATTGAAAAAGATACAAGAAATGAGAAAATCTCTATTTTGTTGGTTCGTGTAAGCAAGCTCAAGAAGCTCTCTCACCCGAACAGTCTTTTTCCATTGTTTATCTTCTTCTTGCTCTGTTTTGCTATTTGCTTCCTTCTCTTCTTGCTCATTTTTTCCTTCCCCTTGATCTGATGATCATTAGATGATCAGAGTCTAAGGTTGATAAAATCGAGGTTTTAAGTGGGATCAAGGAATGATCTATAAAATCGAATCGTAAAATTGTAAGATTTTAAAGACAATTAAAAATAGCCTTTAATATATGTAAATATATGTTTATAATAACCTAATTTTATAAAAAATAATTATTATTTCTTAATAACATGATTATTATAATTTACAGCCGTATTCTTTATGAATAAAATACATGTATGTAGCTATTTCAAAATAATTTAATCTACTGATTTCAAAAATATTAAATAATATGAAATTTCTAAATATTAAGTCCATCATTTGTCATCATTCATCCATAATAAAAATTTTAAATATTAATTTATATATAATATAAATTTCAAATTTTACCGAGTTTATCACCGAGTTCATCGAGTATATAGTATTAAATCGCGAGTCAACTCCAATTCTATGAAAATTCAAGTTTATAAGCCAGTTGACTCGTTTAAAACTACATGACTCATAAACTCATAAACTCATTAAGTTGACTCGTGAGTTTGACAATAATGGAGACCATTGTTAAGAATCGAGAGCCAGCATGGTGTCACATTTGGCTTGGTTTTGACTAGCACAAGGAACTAATAAAGAGTTTTAGTGGCTTCTTAGGTGTGGATTGACTTCCCTTACGCTTGTAGGGGTGGCTTGGTTAGCCAAGGAATAGGTATGGGAATTGATTAAAAGTTGTTTGTGAAATTGTTCGTGGGAGCTTTACGGGAGTTCGAAGAGTTCGAGTTTAGAGGCGCATATAGAAGCAATTAGCTATCTTCTTCGTCCATAAGGTATCTGTTACCATTTATGGCCTTTTCATTTTGGATGTATATATGCATATGACTGCATATGACATTTCTGAAAAAATGGGTGTGAATGAAAAGAGAAAATAAAGGGAAAAGGTAATGTGGCAAGAAAGAGGAAGGGAAGTTTCACGTGGAAGAAAAAGGTGAGGCATCAGATGGCCATTTCAAGCTCAATCTCAACCAAATATCAGTATGTTGTTCTCCAATTTTAGTTATACTGTATATATGAATAGTGTTGATCATTGTATTCAACTTTTGTTGGCTAGTTTGGCAATACCAATTTAGTCAGATCTACCCACTGTTAAAGTTTAGTGCTGATTTGCTTTGGAATAAGTCTTCGTTGATCTGTTTCATTACTTGACTAAGTCTTCTAGTGCATTGAGTCTTGAGTTATCGTAGGAGGTCTGTTTCTAGTCATCAGTTGTTATTTGTTTATTTGAGTATTTTTAGTAGTTAGTGGTCTTCAAGTAGATAAACACGTTGGTGTTGGTTGAGATATTTTAGGATAATTTATTATTTATAGAGTTGGTAATCAATGTGTAATTTTCAGTTCTTCTTTCTGCTTTTCATCTGAGTAATAGAATTTATTCTACTCTTCTGTCCTTGGTTTGCTTACCTGTTTTTGTTCTCAGCTTCTGTTCTCAGTTTTTATTACATGGTATCAGAGAACAGGTTACTAGTAATTGAAGCTAGTTCAAGATGAATACTGGTAATGGTTCTTCTCAAGCTGTTGTTGACAAGCTAGTCGCTAACAATTACAGATATTGGAAGCTTTGTATGGAAGCTTACTTACAAGGACAGGATTTGTGGGAACTCATTGCTGGTGTTGAAACGGTAATTCCAGCAGACACTCCACAAAATGTAGAGTTACGACGAAGGTGGAAGATCAAATGTGGCAAAGCTCTGTTTGCTTTGCGAACATCAATCAGCAAGGATTACATTAAGCATGTTCGCGATGTGACATCCCCAAAGGAAGTGTGGGAAACACTTGAGAAGTTATTTACTCAGAAGAACATGATGCGATTGTAGTTTTTAGAGAATGAACTTGCTGGGATGAGTCAAGGTAATCTCTCAATTTCAGAATATTTTCTTAAAGTTAAAAGTCTATGTTCTAAAATTTCAGAATTAGATAAGGAGGAGTCCATTAGTGAAACACGTTTGCGTCGCTATCTTATTCGTGGTCTGCAAAAAGAATTTATGCTATTCATTTCTTCGGTGCAAGGGTGGGTAAATCAACCATCAATCATTGAACTAGAAAATTTACTCTCAAATCAGGAAGCAATGGTGAAACAAATGTTTAGCAAATCCTTTTCTCAAGTGGATGATGTTCTCTACAGCAAAGATCAGAGTAGAAATAGTGTTTCCTCCAAGAACACTTCAGGCAATAGTTCTAAAACTGATTGGGAGACAATAAGTAATCTCAGAACTTGTTATAGGTGTGGAAAGCTAGGGCACTTAAGGCGTGATTGTCGTGTGAAGATGACATGCTCTAGGTGTGGAAAATCAAGCCATATCAAGAAAATTTGCCAAGTAGAACTTGCTGAAGATAATGCAAATGTTGTCCATGGAACTGAAGCTCTTGATGATGAACCAGAATGGGAGCAGTGCTTTTCTATTGAAGTTATTGATAAACCACATAACATGGCCTCTGTTATGCACCAGACTAATGCAAAAACAAATGATAAGGAGCGGATCATTGACTTAGGTTGTTCACATCATGCTATAGGAGATGCTACTTTACTTTCAGATGTTCATTCACATGAGCAAAAGCGAGTTATTGTGACAACAGATAATACATTACAACCTGTAATGAAAGAAGGACATTTTAATGACACAACAGATAGCTCAAATGATGAAGGTGTTGCTCTCAAAGATATGTATTTTGTTCCAGGATTAAAAAAGAATCTCGGTTCAGTTTCTCAAATAACTGATTCTGGTAAGTATGTTATATTTGGTCTGAATGATGTGAAAATTCTTGATAATTTGAAACATGTTGTTGTTGATGTTCTTTTCACTAGAAGGAAGAAAAATTCTTTATATGTTCTATCTGCAAGCGAAGCGTACATTCGGAAAATAAGTCAGAATACTAGTTCATCTATTTGGCATTCTCGATTAGGCCATGTTGGTTATCAGTTGCTACAACAGATTTCCACAAAGAATCTATTTGATGGTGTTCTTATTTTTAAAGATTTAAATACAGATGTGGTCTGCCCTGGCTGTCAATATGGGAAATCTCATCGACTTCCTTTTCAAAGATCAACAAACCGTGCCTCAACTGTGCTTCAACTGGTTCATTCAGATTTGATGGGACCAGTAAAAATATCCAATTATAGTGGTTTTCAATATGTGATGATTTTTGTAGATCATTTCTTTCGCTTCACTTTGGTGTTTTTTCTAAAACACAAAAGTGAAACTCTTTCCACATTCATTCAATTCAAAATGCAAGTGGAAAAAGAATTTGGGCAGAATATAAAGTGTTTACTCACGGATAAAGGGGGAGAATTCATGTCTGAAGATTTCTTCTCATATTGTCAGCAACATGGGATTCAACGTCAATTGACATGTCCAAATACACCTCAACAAAATGGTGTGGCTGAACAAAAGTTAGCACATCTTACTGCAGTTTGCTTATCTTGGCTGCATGATAAAAATCTTCAGAGGGAACTATGGGCAGAAGCTATTCAATGTGCTTGTCATGTCATCAACAGGCTGCCTCCATGGCCAGGTAAAGAAGAATCTCCTTTTGAAGTTGTGTATAAGATTAAGCCAAATGTTAGTTTTTTCCGAGTTGTTGGATCACTTTGTTATGTTCATGTTCCTAAAAGTAGTCAAACCAAACTTGATCCAAAGGCTCGAAAGTGTGTGTTTATTGGCTATGACCCTCGTAGAAAAGGTTGGCGATGTATGAACCCTGAAACAAAGAAGTTTATTATATCTGGTGATGTGATTTTCGATGAAGTATGATCATATTATCCTACTGAAAGTATGAGGAGCAACACAGCCAATCTTGAGCCTTTTCCTATTGGCATTTCTAATGGAGAAAGGGGGAGCACCCGTTCAATATCTGAAGAAAATGCTCAGCAACTTGAAGAAAATGCTCAGCAAGATGCAACCATTCTTCAAAGGTCAATAAGGCAAAGTAGGCAGCCTGGGTATTTAAGTGAGTATGAAGTTCAGTCAAATTACTCCACTGTAACCTCTTGTTTCCTCAAGGGTTTGACATGTAATGATGAACCCAAGTGCTATAAAGAAGCTCAAGGTATAGCTAAATGGGAAGATGCTATGAAAGAAGAAATAGAGGCTTTGTAAAAAAATAACACATGGTAATTAGTATCAAAATCAAAAAATGTTGAGTTAGTCACATGTAAATGGGTTTACAAGATAAAGAAGAAGGCAGATGGGACAATCGACAAGTATAATGCCCGACTAGTTGCACGCAGATTCTCTCAACAGTATGGACTGGATTATGAGGAAACTTTTAGTCCAGTTGCTAAGATGATAACGGTTTGAACAATTGTTTCCTTAGCTGTGTGAAACAAATGGGATATATGGCAGCTTGATGTAAAGAATGCATTTCTTTATGGTGAGTTAGATCGTGAAATCTTTATGGAGCAACCTCAGGGATTTTTCTCACATGAGTTCCCTAACCATGTATGCCGACTCAAGAAGGCCTTGTATGGCCTTAAGCAAGCCCCACGTGCCTGGCATGGAAAAATTGCTCAATATCTTTCTTTTTGTGGCTTTAATTCTTCAACTTCAGATCCTAGTTTGTTTGTCAAGTTTGCTTACTCCATGTGCACAATACTTCTTCTTTATGTGGACGATATGATACTCACCGGTGACAACATTGCTGAAATTTCACATCTTCGAGATGAGTTGTTTATCAGATTTGAAATGAAGAATCTGGGAGAGGTTCACTCTTTTCTTGGCTTAGAATTTGTTAAAACAGATGGGTATTTTGTCTCTTAAGAAGCTTATGCCACAAGCCTATTAAATCATTTTGGTATGAGAGATTCAACATCAATGTCGACCCCCATGGAACAACAACTCAAGCTACAGAAAATTGAGGGAGAACCACTAGATGATGCCATAAAGTATCGTCAGCTTGTGGGTAGTTTGTTTTATCTATCACAAGACCTGGCATAGCATATTCTATAAGCATTATGTCTCAGGTTATGGATAATCCATGTATAATCCATGTGTTGGTCACTTGCTCACAGCGAAGCGAATCCTCTGTTATGTGAAAGGCACGCTGCAATTTGGTCTTTTTTATAAACAGCATCTATCCTTTTCTTTACATGGCTTTATAGATGCGGATTGGGTGAGAGATGTCATAGATCGACGTTTAATGACAGGATATTGCTTCAATACTTGTTCTGCTGCAGTTTCTTGGTGTAGTAAGAAGAAGCAAACAGTAGCTCTTTCAAGTATGGAAGCTGAATATGTGGTAGCCACTATGGCTACTCAAGAGTGTATTTGGCTTAAACGACTGCTTCAAGACATTGGAGTATCTTTGAACTATCAAATTCCTATTTGCTGTGATAATGAAAGTACAATCAAGTTAGCTGGAAACCTAGTGTTTCACGCCCGTACAAAGCACATAGAGATTCATCATCATTTTGTTCGTGAAAATGTGTTAAATCAAGAAATTGTTTTGCAAAAGATAGGAACCAATGATCAAGTCGCTGATGTATTCACCAAAGCTCTTCCACTGGTCAAGTTTGAAAAGTTACGTAGGGCTATTGGTGTTATTGATCGCCAGTCAGCACTAAGGGGGAGTGTTAAAGTTTAGTATTGATCTGTTTTGGAATAAGTCTACGCTGATCTGTTTCATTACTTGACTAAGTCTTCTAGTGGATTGAGTCTTGACTAAGTCTTCTAGTGTATTGATCGCCAGTCAGCACTAATTTTCATTTTACCTATTAATTGGTTATATTCATTTGTTTAATCCTTGGGTTGCCAGCCCACCAGGGATCTTCTTCCTGGAAAACCTCCGGTTAGTTGTCTTTTGGTTCATTTTCTTACTTGGCAGAAGAGAAAAAAATTGAAAAAAAAAAATGGATTACAATTATCAAAATTATTCCATTGTATTCAAACTACATAAAATTTAATATACTTCTTTTTCAAAATAATTTATTTATTTAAAGGAAGAATAATGCATACTAAAACGATTTATCATAATGGGCTTTCGCTAGATTCTGTTGTAATATAGATTGCTTAGTAGTTTTGCTGAAGGCTTTCGTGGATTGCTCGGGGCAGCTGTTGTGATGTTTTTAGTAATGTTCACATAAAAAAATAATTTTTAAAAAAAGTATCATTGGCCTGTTAATCAAAGACACACGTGTCGTCATTGTATGAGACATTTTTTTTTATTTTTATAAAAGGAAAAGTAGAATATTAACATATTCTAATTAATGTGAAGTTAAAATCAAATTCAACACTCACTCCACTTACGAACTTAGAGGCTCGATAGATTTAACCATCATAAAAAGTATTTTCTAGTCAGCATTACACTTCTGTACTACTAATAACATTGAATTATCTCCATATTTACCCCTTTAATTGACGATAGTGACAGCATACCATACAACACCTAAAAGTATACATTTGCAACACACAGATGACCAAGAGATCAATTTCATACATAAAAAGAATAACCAAATATTTAATAAATTTGGTAGCTTAGTCCCATGCATGTGTCGCAAATGTATGGTAGAGAAAAATATGATCAAACAGGCAGAATAATGTTCTTTGATTTATTTTAGGGAAGCTAACTACATGCGTAAAAACAACAATGATGAGAATGATCACTGGATATATTACACAAACAAACCAATCCAGCAGGCAACCAATGATCCCTAGAGATATTATACACAATGAAACTTACACATCACACAACTAAATTAAGAAACACTTAGATTATAAGAAGGTGATGCAACTATTTAGTTTAGGCACATACGAACCCAGTAGGAACATTCTTGGAGCAAACGTTAAGAAGCAAGCTCAGCGAGAGCGGAATGTCGAGCTCGATGCCCAAAACATTTGCTTTTATGGCAGTGCAAAGGCAGATGGCGGCTTCCAGATCGACGAGGCCTTCGATGAGGCCGCAGCATGGAGTTTTTGGGGGAGCGCCAATGGATACATTGAGCAATCCGCCGAGCAAGTCGCCGCACACGCCTAGTTTCAGGGCATTGCTGGGGCAGCTGGCCTTGGCTGCAGGGCTGGGACATGGCTTTGGCTTCGGCTTCGGCTTTGGGATAGGAGGGCAGGTTTCACATGCAGATACAGAAGTGAAGACAAGAAGGATGATCAAGAGACATAGAGAGAGTGATGAATTGCCCTTGGAACCCATCTCTCCAACCCCTAGTTTTGGTTTTGTTCTAAAGTAAACAAAGAACCTACGCTGGGTGCACTGGTTGTGGGAGAATTAGGGTCTTTGCGGCGATGGTGAGAGATGAAGAGAAAAGTTGCTCTTATTATAGAGGTGCAAGGAGGCTAGGGTTACTTCTTTTGATTGATTTATGCAGAGAATAACATGGAAAACATAATAATTTACTAATAGACATTAATTACGCGGAAACTTTACACAGAATAATATGAATTACTAGGAATTATATTTTAAGGGTATTTTTTAAATAAAAGGTGTAATGATATAAAAAAAAGAATGAAATGGCGGAGCTCATTAATAGTCACACATTGAGAAAAGCACTTGCTAAAATACTTCATATATATATAATGAGCCAAAAAAAAAAAAAAAAACTTCATATATAGTTCTAAAATGTTACTGTTATACTACTATTCCATTCCTTCACTGATATTTTCGCTTTCATTAATAGGATCATACAAAGTGATAGAAGAGTGTTGTAAATTGAAAACATCCCCCTGCTTCAACAACACAGATGCAGCCAAGCTTAGATATGACGATGAAGCAGACTTGGCCGAACTCATGGTTGCTTGTGAGGGGCACCAACCAAAATTCTCAGTATTATATACTTGCAATACAAGGATCTGTGAATCATTGTATCTTTTGCCATGCACTGTTGCACGTACCTTATGTCTTTTTGCCATAATGACCTGTGAATCATCATGTCTTCAATGATATAATTGAATTAAGTATCGTGCCTGCTGTGGTGGCATTTTGTTTCCTCATGTGTGAATAGCTGAATATTTCAAGATTGGAATTCGTCATAGTCACACCTCTACTTATAAAAACGCAATCATGCTCTAACTCTTCCCTTTTAGCCCATCTATTTGTCAAATTGCTTTGCCAAGAAGCTCTTTATCAATTCACAATTCTACCTTGAAGTAAACTTAAGAAATATTCTTTTTTAAAAAAAAAAATTGAAATAACCATGTCTCTCATTTACTTTAATCAAAGATATTAATTCTCGCATTTTAAAAATAGATTGTGTTACATATACCGACGGGCATTTTAAAAATAGATTGTGTTACATATACCGACGGGATGACAGACCCGATGACCGAATCAGACTTCATCCAATGATGAAGTTCAATTGGACTTCATAGATCGGATTTCATCATGAATTATCAAGACGTCGCGGACAGGAAAAGCCCGAGTTTCATGAATCCTGATCGGGCTTCATTCAGGATAAAGTCCGGGACTTCATCCGAAGGCTATAGCAGCAAATTGGATGAGGATATTTTTGTCATTTGGCGTCTTTGGCCATCCTCTCGATAACCCAATTATTTGTACAAGTACTATTTTTATTTAAAAATAGCAATTATATTCTATGTAGATTAAAAATCAAGTCAAATGACCAAAATATCCTTCATTCCTTATCTTCTCTCTCCACTTTTTCTGGAACAGGAAAAGAAAAGTAAAAAAAAAAAATACTGGTTCTTTTCCAACCAACTTCAATCTTCAGCGATAGTTGAATTCATCAGTTTAATGATGGGAACGCCAAAACTCCAGCAAAACCAAAAGTATGAGTTTGGGCAACATGGTTTAAGGGTTGATTTTGGAGACAAGACTTCCCCTTAACCAGATCATGGCAACTCGCATTATGGTGTTATGGCAGTGTGCAACAGCCGATTATTTTCCTACCAACTTCAATACCAATAGGCGACCCTACAACTCAAGCTTATTCTACGGGCCAAAGCAACAAAGCCAAAGGTGTGGTTCCCTCAACGAGAAGCTTAACGGGGCTTCTCCATCTTCCTATGGGCAATGACATAATGACTACAGAAGAATCCACAATGGATTTCTAGGAGAGAGATAAATATAAGAAAATAAAATATTAGGGCACGTTTTTTTTGTTATTTTTAAGTCATTTTTAGTTTTTAATTTTCTAAAACAATAAAAATATATTTATTTTGTCATTTTTAAAAATATATTTTTGAAAACAAAAAAAAAATTATAAAGAAAATCAAAACAATAATATATTATTTTGGTTGTTTTCTTCCAAAATAATCTCTATGTCTAAAATATAGAAAACACAATCTATTTTTCATATTTTGGCTTTAAAAAAGAAAAAAGAAAAAAAGAAAAGGAAAACAAGAAAAAAATTATTCTTAAATTTTAAAAATAAAATTATATATTTATTTAAAATTTAAAAAATATAGTATATCTATATTATAATTAAAAATATAGGATAACATATAGTATATTATTGAGTATATTACACGTATTATATATAATAATATTTAATATAAATTATGACTTAGATGTCAATAATTTATTAATCAAATTTATTATTTTATTTTAATAGTAAAATTTTATTAAAAAGAGTTAATTTTATTATTAATAATCAAATTTATTGAATAAAATATCATAAAATATTTTTTCTTAAAATTATAAAGTAAATGCGTTTTTTAATTTTCTATTTTAAGAAAAAAATTAAAATGATAAAAAGAACACATTTTTAGTTTTTTAAAAATAGACTATCAAAATAGAAAATTAAAAATAAATTTAAAATTCAAAATTAAAAATTGAAAATCAAATAGAACACACCCTAATTTTTTTTATAGTATTAATATATATATATAGAGAGAGAGAGAGAGAGCGAGAGAGAGAGACTACCCACCTCTTATATTTTTTATATTTTTATTTTTCTATGATTACAGTTGAGAGATAGTGAAGGGCTTTTGATGGGAATTTGTAAAAGATTAACAACAATTCTTATATGATAAGAGGGAAGTGTTGCATGGTAAATAAAGTTAAGGGTGTTCTTTTAAAAAGCACAAGGATTGTCGATGGTTTTCATCGAACCTTAGACATTTCATGTGGAATTTACTTTTATTAGAAAATATTTTTTACACCATATAAGGTGATAGCTTGCTAGTGAAGAGTTCAAAATACCTTGTGAGTTCAATACTATCGACCCAAACCCTTATCCCACTAATGAATAGGTGGCCTCACATTTGTTTAATTTATGAGTTTAAGCAAGAAATCAATGCAATTACTAATGAGATTCTTGTAAAGTATAAGGCTAGCCATTTTTTTTTTTCTTGCTAGGTAGGTGGGGAAGATCCTAAGATCATAAGATTATGGGTAATTCAGTGAATGGGTATATCAGTTACACATGGAGTGTACTCACATGGCTTCCTATGCAGAAATTTAGTCTAGGCATTTGACCCTCTATATTATTGCCAAGTAAAACTCCTTACCTAAAGCCTCTTTAGTAACATCATAGGCCTCCTATCCCATAAAACCCATGGTCCTTTTAACCGAGATAATGTTGGAGGTAGTGAATACGATGTCCCCAAGAATTGATCTTTCAACCTCAAAAATTTTACCATCCACCATTAATCACATGAAGGACTACCTTACCTTAGTGGTAAGTTGACTGAAATTCACTATAAGCAGAACATATTATATCTGTTGGCTTATGTGACAAACTTATAGGTTAACAACTTACATTTTTTTTTTCGCCACATAGGTCAACCACTTACATGTATTTTTAACTTAAAAAAAATATCTTCAGCAACCTAAGCCCGTTATTGCAATTTTGTTCTAATCATGAAAACCCTAACGTGAAGAGCTTGAGACATATCCGCAAAAGCTACATATAGTCTAATCATAACAATTAATTTGACATCTGGGCAAATTTCAAGATGCGTTTTGCGATGCAATCCAACATCCCTTTTAAATGATTGCAATAGTTGTCTAATTTAATAAAGGTTTCAAGTGTTATCCTCGTTAACATGGCTAGCTAAATACTATGCCAAGATGGCAATGATTAAACAACGCGATAAGCACATTGCACATTGACTGTCACCACAATCATTGACATGTTGCAATACTGTTGGTCCAACTCATTAATTTTAATTACGCTTAGATATACATATCCACCTAATATGGTGAAAAATAGGTAAATTGACATATAATCTTATTGTAGTTTTTATATAAAATAAGTGGGTAACTACTTTTTTTTTAACGTTAGGCAGTGGGTAATTACTCTTTTGTTTAAATATTTTAGGGGTTCAATTATTGTTTAAACACATGTTATTTAAATTTTAGGAAAAAATGTGTTCGAGTTTATAGTAATTGTGCATACAGTACTCACTCATTAGTTAACCACAACGAGTTTAATATTTGACATAGTATAATGAATATTTTTTTGAACTTTAATATCTCATTGCACTTTTTTCCTTACATTAGTCAACTGCAATCAAATATTTTGAACTAAAATATTTTCACAAATTAAAAACCCTTATTTTTTTTTCTTTTTTCTTTTCTATTTCCCCTTTACTCTGTCTCGTCTCCTTCTATGTCATTTTTGATCAACATCAATGATAGTCTCTTTCTTTTCTCTAATTTATGAATGAAGTGCCAGCGACAAGCTCTCTCTTGCTTTTGATTGAGCACTGTAAAGATCTGGAAAAAAAATGAAAATAATAATAATAATAATAATAATAATAATAATGGTATTAATAAATTAATTTTGAAAAATATATATATAAATAAATAAATAAAAATAATAGTAAATAAATAAAATAAAATAAAAATATATATAATAAAAGAGGGAGGCACGCGGGCAACCCCCCCAAAATCTCTCTCTCTCTCTCTCTATTTTTCTCTCTCGCTCCCTCTCAGATTTTTGTTGATTTCAAGCGATCGAGCCGTTTGATCTTCAATCCAACTTCGTTTTCACCGTTTAAGAGCCCCCGCTCATCAAGGAGGTAAGTGTTTCGCTTTGATTTTTGTTGGTTTGGCCGTTGTTTTTGCGAGATGTATGTATAGACGCGATGTGGGTTTTGGCCGATTGTTTAAGATCTGACTGTTGGATTTTGTTTGTTTTGGGATATGTTGGTCGGATTTCTTGAGGGTGTCGGATAGCGGTCTCCGATCGTTGGAAATCGCCAGCCACGTCGGCCGGCGGTGACTGGTAGTGAACTTCATTTTTGGCAGAAAACTAAACCCTAAATCTACGAAAATCTAGCCGTCCAATCTTTCTCATTTTTTGGTATGTTGGTCCCCTTGGTGCTGCGCACCTCGTGGTAGCCTCCAATCGTTGAAAAAATGTCCGGGGGTCAATGGTTGGCTATGACCAGAATCTGTCCTTGCGTTGGCCAGAAATTAATTTTTAGATTTATAAAGATCCAGTCATTCGATGGTTCTCATTTTGAGATATGCTGATATTTATGGTGAGGGCTTCGAATCGGTATGCTGGTCGTCCGTTTTTCGCTAGCTGGCGATGGTCACTAGTGGCGGCAGAATATCGAGAAGAAAGAAAAAGAAAGGAAAAAAAGAAAAAAAAGAAGAAAAAAAAAAGGAAAAAAAATAAGAGGGCTTTTGGGGTTGGGCAGGTTGGGTTAGGTTTTGGCCTAGGATGGTGGGGCCCGATTGGGTTATGGGATGACCCAATGTGTTGGGTATGGCTTGACCCAGTTGTGGCAGCCCTTGGCCAGTCCTACTTGACTTGTTCTTCCTTCTTGTCGCTTGTCCATGAATCTAGGATGACTTAGTTAGGTTGGTCCTACTCAAGATAGCGACGTCGGTCTAATTTGGGTTCTCCTTAGGTCTCTTGGAATTAGCGATTTGACTGGCGAGTCAATTTGTTGATTGGATTCTCAAGGACGAAGCCCTGTTAGATGACTCAAGGCCGAGCAAGACTGACCCCGAGTGTGTTCTAGGCACTAGTCTATGATGATAATTTGGGTTTATCCCGAATCCTGATTTCTGATGGATTCATTTTATTCTGAGGCTAGCACATTGCAATTTATTTTTTTTAAGCTATTTATTAAATTATTAATTAATTAATTATTATGTTTTTAAAATTTTTTCAATTGAGTTATAAATATAAATATATATGTATTTTTTTAAAAAAAAAGAGAAATTTAAGTAGAAATATATTATCTATATTAAAAGAAAACTAGTTTATGGATGAATATAGAAATATATATATATATATATTAAATTATTACAGCCTATAAGTAGGTGTATAGTTCCACTATACACTTACGCATAGCATGTAAGGCGAGGCATGATGACGTAATCGATGGCTAAACTCGATGAATTCCATGGCGCCAAATTCGAATATTGTGCGGGCCAAGGTATAAAATAACCGATTTAGGGTGTTAGGCAATGGTTAGGATTTTCGATAATTTTATTACATCGTTACTTTTATTACCCAAATGTGACCACCCCATTCTATTTATTATAGGCTTGGATTCCTAAGATTTTGCTCAATCTTCTCCCCAGACCCGAACTTGAGTCATCGTTTCCTAGGCGAGTAGACAGGATATGTTATATTTACATTATTTTATGCACGTATATATATTGTTCCATGCATAACCTGTATATGATTTTTATATGTGAATCACAGAAAGATACTTTTAAATGTTTCTAGATTGCATGAAATATTTTCATCATATTGGGAAAGATATAAGCAGAAAGATACCCTAATTGATTTCTTGTCTTAAGAATGTGAAATATTGAATGATATGGTGTATTTTAGGCACCACATGAAATGATAAATGGATTTGATTTATGCATCAAGTAGGATATCATTTACATTATTATTAAAGGACTATCTAGTAGATTCCCTAGTGACTCACAGAAGAAAAATATCATGGTACTGTGAGGCTTGGCATGCCAAGGCCATGAGAGACACAGATAGTATGTTTCAGCACTGCTATCACATGGGCTATAATAGTATTATAGTGTGATAATGATGTATGTGCCAGTATATGTACTTGTGTGCATGTATATATAGGCGTTAGGCCAGTTTCTACTAGTGTGTCCTCAGATTCAGTGCATGCATCGCATATCAAAGTATAGGGGACTTAGGTGGTTAGGTGAGTAACTTATGGGAGTTGTCTCTAAGCACCTATTTTTCTTACACTACTTTTTCCTTTGAACTTCAAATTATTTAAACTTATGATACATATTCTCGTTGTCGATATTATTGTAATATTATTGTATCCATGATGTTCATCATAACATTTTTATTGCATACTCTCCTAGTGGGCATGACATCCCTTATACTCACGAGTCCACAAGACTCACCCCTTTTTATTAAAATATTTTTAGGGGATTCTTCTTTTGAATATTGGTCCAGTAGATCTTCTGGTATGATGTCAGACCCCCTTTTGATTCCTAATGTGATATAGGATGCTCTGTGGAGACATACACATACTGTTGAGGTTGTTCTTTTGTCTTTTATTTTTATGGTACATAATTGTGCCAAAGGCCCAAGATATGGGACTATATATGTATTTTTTACAGTAGGATGATGGATATTCATATTTTTGTGTAGCTGTTGTATATGAGATATTGAAATATTTTGTAGGAAATTGAAAAGGTGTTTTACTCCATGTTTCTATATTTTGTCAATAGTATTAATGTTTTTAGCAAATCGAGATAGAAAAGAGGCTTACTAATCCACGGTGGGGTTGCTCAGCATAGGGATTAGTGTCGGTCATGACTTATTAGAATTCGGGTCATGACAAGCACCAACGATACTCTCTTTTCTCCCCTTCACCTTGCCCTATTTTTTTTCATCATTTATGAAAGCAACACATTGATAGACTACCTTTTCTTGATTTGGGACTATTGCAAATCTCAATGGGAGTGGATAAGGTTTAATCAATATTGATACAATCACTTCACCATGAGCTACCACCATCTCAAATAGTCTCTATGTGTGGTGCGTGCGCACTTTGGGTTCGATGATTTCTTCCTTCTTCTCTCTATTTTAGGTTTAAGGAACACAATTTCATTTGGGTTTTGCCAAACCTATATGGATTTACCTTCAACAATCTCGCTCTCTCTCTCTCTCTTTATCCCAAGCTTGATGATCTTGCCTTTCCCCCTTCTATGTTTTAGGGTCGCAAAACCTAGATTCATCTAGGTTCTACAATCTCTCCCTCTTTCTCTATAACGACCCGTTAATGGGTTTAGGTTGCTCAGGTGATATTAGTATGTGGGTTGGACTTTTTCCTTACTTGGAAAGTGATTTTTTTTTTTTTTACGGATACCATGTGGTCTTATAGGTGAAGATTAAGACAAATAAGAATTAAACTTATGTTGAATACTTGAGTCAAGGAGGAAGCAAGGAATGTTGAATATGAAAACTGGAAGAAAAGTTAAAATCTTGCTATTGGATGTGGGACCCCTAAATAAGCAAGGTATGTATTTTCAATATTGAATTTGTGAAACAATTATAAGTGGAATTATGGAATTATGGCCTTGGTATTATATGCGTATATATATATATATGAAATTAAAGAAATAAAGTAATTTATAAAATGGGAGAGTAAGTTAAAGGGAAGCAAAAGGAGGAATAGAAGAGCAAGGGGGAGTCGATTGAATTGAGAGAAAAGAAGGTTAGAGTTCTTCATCTTCATTTTCTTCTTCCTTGATTATCAAAGCTTCAAGAGAGTGGGTGTGCAAGTTGGGTGTTGTTTCATTATCCTCTTCTTCCTCCCTCGCTAGATTCTTCCTTGTTTTTGGTGGTGGTTGGTGGATTGTATCCTTGTGGTAGCTTCTTCAAGTGAACAACAAAGGGGGAGCATAGCAAGGTAAGTTCTAATCTCTCCTTGTGCTCTTTAGCTCTTGAATCAAGAATCTTTGTGATTTCTACACCCAAAAAAAAAGAACTTCCTACTTTGGAGAAGGGTTCTTAGAAAATAGTTATGTAGAAAGGAGTGTTGCTATGAAAATTTCTCTTTAACTCTTGAATCAAGAATCTTTGTGATTTCTACAATCCTTCTACTATGAAAATTAAGTTGCTTCATGAATGTCTCCTTTTTAATTCTATATCTAGAATAGATGTCTTTAGGGTATAAATATGCATGCATGGAGGCATGATAGTGAGCTAAAAATTGGGCCGTATGGAGTATGTAAATTTGGAAGCATTTTATAGGTGTGTTTCATAACGCTTGTTTTGGGTATGTTTTATGAATTTGGTTGTGGAAATGGATGCATAAGTGGACACCATGGCCATCGACATGTTACCGAGTGAGCCAAGAAATGAAATTATAAGAGTTAACCTCTATTTCTAACTGGGGCTACTATGGTATCGGCATGTGGCATCATAAGCATGTGCTAGTATGACAAGGGTGAGTGGGCTGGGGGCACTATTACGGTAAGGCTACTGTGGCATCGTAGGCATGTGCTAACCCCGTAGAGATGAGTTGAGCATATGAGCCGAAGCTAGATAGTCATGTCATTTAAGGATTCGTGCAGTTTCAAAGTTCATACGCTATGTTTGAAAGCTTATTTGATAGGAAAGTTTGCTTCATTAGGCATTATATCCATGATGTGATAGAACATGATATCGGGTTAGGGGTTGCATTGTTTCTTGTTAAGATCCTATCGTATACTGTCTCCCATTGCCTCATAAGTTTATTCTTTTGCTTCATTTCGCTGTATTATACTTGTTGGACCTTGTGGTTTATTCTTTCTCCTCTCACTATTCTGGGTAAAGGCAAAGCCAGATACGAGAATGGTCTTAGTGAGGCATGATCTTATTGGCTAGACATGTATAGAGCTCTCCTGAACTTGAGGTGTGGAATGTTGTTTTGCTGAAGTCATGTGTTAGCTAGATTTTTGTTATAAGGGCTTGATATATATCTATTGTGAAGCCTTATGAGATGTTTAGAATGAAGTTTATTTTTTCTTAAAAGAAGAAAATGGGTGTAACACTTATTACTTTCTGTTTGTGGAGTGGATGTTTTTAATTGAGCTTGTTTTGTTTCCATTTTGAGGGGACTTTCTCTCAGAACTCCTATGCTAACTAGATGTTCGGGAACAGGCCCTCGCATTCTTTGTTACTCTCTCTCTCTCTCTCTCTCTCTCTCTCTCTCTCTCATATGCTAACGAGATGTTCGGGAACGGGCCCTTGCATTCTTTGTTATTCTCTCTATCTCTCTCTCTCTTGTTGGTTAATCAACCTAAAGATCTAGCTTTCATCAAACCCAAATACATTTGGGCTCCATTATCTTTCCTCTTCTCTATCTACCTTTACGTTATGAGTTTATCTCTCTCTCATTCCTTTTATATCTCCTATCCACCCCATCTCTTTCTCTCTCTCTCTTTCTCTCTCTCTCTTTCTCCCCCTTTCTCTCTCTCATTTATTCCTATCTAAAACTCAACAACTCAACAATTGTTAGCGTTCAATGACAAAGCCCTAGCGATTCTATGGGGTTATGTAATGAAACCTCAATAGTCATTTCGAAGACCCTTAATGGTCCTTGGCTATGGCCATAACCAATTCTTTTTATGTTTACAACAATTGTAAAATTAAGAGCATTTTGTCATTTCATATTTCTCCTAACTTAACTGAATAGAGGGGTACTCATTGCTATTTTGGAAGCCTAAAGGTTGTCTTTGCAATTAAAGCAAATCTCAAGGGTGGTCTTTGTAAATTATACCAAATTTTACAAATTAATTTTTTAACATTTCATTTTTATTCAAAGCACAAGAATCCACATCAATAAAAAAGTATCCCAAGTTCACTAAATGTCATAATGGAAGTTCAATTCAAAATCCTACTACTACAGTAAGGAGTGTCATGCCCAAGATTTTATGGGAAATTCATTTTGATGCTCGAGTCAAGACAAAAAACAAGGTTTTAATGAAAAAGAAGATGGGAAAGGTATAGAAAGAAAAAAGGGGAAAGAAAATCGTGCACCAAATATAGTGGTCCTGATCATAGTCAAGATGATTGCCTAAAATAATGGCATTGGTCTAGTTTCTAGTAACGTGGCACCGAACTATTACATTGTAGGATGTTTACAAGGTTGGTTGACCACGACCTCATGTATATTTTTTGCCAATATGTTCTCTTTTGGGATTGATTGACTTCATCAAGCTTATATGATTTTCCCCGCCCAACGGCTTATCTAATACCACAACATGCGAGATTTCTTACTTTATTAGAAATCATTTCTTGGGATGACCATTCTTGTGAAGCCCCTGGTGCTTGTACTCTCAATTACGTTAGGGAATGTAAATCGCAGGTATGAGGTTTCGTCTTACTGCGCAGAACGAGTATCGAACTCACGACCCATCGAACTAATACTGGCATATCACTTACTCGACCTATGCCCCAGAGGCTATTAGAAATCATTTCTTGATTAGACGTCATATGTGAAGTCAAATAAATTCAACCATATATATCAAAAGTATAAGCTAGAAGTTGTGTGTTTTGTTTGCATTTTGGGTACATAAAAAATATCTACAAATGTTCATACAAAGAGACGTGAGAAATTTCCAACTCACAAATACGTATCATAAAATATTGATCACCACTTATAGGCCACCTTTAAAGATTGTGTGTTTATTTTTATAATGTGAAATATATTAATATAATATGATTTATCTCTTCAAAATCATACATTAAAAAGTAAAACAACCAGTAAAATTACTAAAAATTAAAATAAATATTATTTTCACATTATCGGAATGGTTTTTTTAGTAAAAACAAAAACCATTTTCTTTTTTACAAAACATGAATGCTAGACCCCACTTTATGGTGTCGCATATAGCTCAAGTTTGGAAAATTTGCAAAAAAATAGAATTTTCGGTACTAAACTTTTGAAAAATAGGACACTTTATAAATCTTTGCAAAAGTAAGATTTTTAATACGTATTTGATAAAAATACCTTGACTTTTTAGTTAACTTTCTCATTGCTCTTCTTTTTCAATGACGCTTCTTCTTCCTCGTTGATTAATTTGTTGAGAAAATTTTCAAAGTCTACCACACACAGCAGCTATACATCTTGCTTTCTCTACCTAAGCTGTTATTCTATTATATTTTATTTTTCATTCATTTTCAATGTCGCTTGTTCTTCCTTGCTGATTAATTTGCTGAAAAGATTTTCAAAGTCCACCACACACAACGGCTGTGCATCTTACTTTCTCTGCCTAAGTTGCTATTTTATTCTATTTTTTATTCTTTTTCAGTGGCGCTTCTTTTTTCTTGCCGATTAATTTGCTAAAAAGATTTTCAAGTCCACCACACACAGTGGCTGTGAGTCTTGCTTTTTTTGCCTAAGCTGCTAAATTATATTTTTTATTTCTTCACCTTCTGCAAGTTCTTCATCAAACAAGTACAAAGGTTGTTTAAAGATATCAGTTTTAGATATTTGTTCAAAGATATCGGTTATTGATAGATATCTGTTAAAAGATATCGGTTCAAAGATATCGACGCAAAGATATCGGTTTAAAGATATTGGTTCAAATATATTGATTATTGATAGATATTGGTTCAAAGATATATATTGGTTTAAATATATTGGTTGTTGATAGATATCAGTTCAAAAATATCGTTTCACAGATATCAGTTGATTAAATATATATCAATAATAACAAAAAATGTACAGAAATATGAAATGGTTTATGTTACAAAATAGATGAAACATACAAAGTAGCATTAATTTTCTGCAACTTGTTCTTCACTTTTATGGGACACTCTACTTTAAGTATTCTGTATGAACCAAAAATATTAACAAAAATGAGCATCCCTACTTGCGTAAAAATTCGCGTTTTGGACCAAAGATCTAGCAATGGAGGAATGTATTTGGGTCCCGTAGGTTTTCGTGTCTCTAGGAGAAGTCGACCCGATGACGTCTTCCATTATATGCGGTGATGAATGGTGGTGGTGTGAAGAAATAAGGATTAAAAATGAAAAAGAATGATGAATTGAACCGATATCTTTGTATCGAGATCTTTGAACCAATATCTTTTAACATATATCTATCAATAAGCGATATGTTTAAATCGATATTTTTTAATAGATATCTATCAATAATTGATATATTTGAACCGATATCTAAAACTGATATCTTTGAACAATCTTTGTGTTTGTTTGATGGAGAACTTACAAAAGATAAAGAAATAAAAAAAAATAGAATAGAATATCAGTTTAGGCGGAGAAAGTAAGACACACAGTCGCTATGTGTGGCGGACTTTAAAAATCTTTTCAGTAAATTAATCAGCGAGAAAGAAAAAACGTCATTGAAAAAGAATAAAAACAATAGAATAAAATAGCAGCTTAGATGAAGAAAACAAGACTCACAGTTGCTGTGTGGTAGACATTGAAAATCTTCTCAGTAAATTAATTAATGAGGAAGAAAAAGCACCACTGAAAAAGAAAAACAAGAAGAGAGCTAACTAAAAAATAAGTATTTTTTTGTCTAATACACATTCAAATATTTTAATTTTGCAAAGATTTATAAAATGTCTTATTTTTCGTAAGTTTAGGACCGAAAGTCCTATTTTTGCAAATTTCTCCTCAAGTTTTGCCAAATGGAGCCATTCAATGAACGCTGGATGAGACGTGAAAATGACCCTTTTCCTTCACACACACACCTCTCTCTCTCTCTCTCTCTCTCTCTCTCTCTCTCTCTCACGCGCGCGCGCACACAAAATTTAATATAAGATATTAAGTGTGCAAATGTGATATTAAATAAATCTAAAAATAAGAATAAAATTTATAATCTCTATCTACTAAAATATATTTATTATTCAATATTTATATATATCATAAAACATAATTTATTTATAATATCCCATTAATACAATAATATGATATCATATTTAAATTAAATATTTCCTGCTCTTAGCTAGGCTCTATATTATCATGAATCCAACCTTTTTGTTGTGGCATGTCTGGTGGACTACCACGGGCTCTTGGATATATGCTATAAAAGAATATACATTATTGATTCTTGATCCACTTCGATCCCTCTTCTCTTGATTATTTTATTAACACTTAATCACTTCGCATAAGCTATCCTTATTCCTTAAGAAAATATATATATATATATATATATTTATTTTGTTTTCACATTAGCATGACACCTAAGAGAATATATATTATTAAAATAATATAGCCTCGACCTTTTAGTTTTTCTATAAAAATAAATAAGTTAGCTTATATAAAGAATTTTTTAAAAGAATACGTTATAGAAATTGAACAAGAAAAATGGACTCCTCTGGGATTCAACGATTGAAGTGTTTGGGGCCACAGCCAATGAATAATTAATTATTCTTGGACCTTTGACCATTATGAGAGGCAAATAAAAAAACCGAATTATCCGTAAAGGATAATTATTTATTTATTTTGTTTTGTATAGCCGTCCATTGCTTTAATGTCTGATATGTCTATCACGGGACTGGTCTGCTGATGTTTTTCCAATAATGCAGGCTTATTTATGTAATGAATCATTTAGAGGTGTCACAGCTCCCATCGTTTATATCATGTTATTTAATGTGATTTGGAAACATGCCACGCCCAGTCATGTCGCCACTGATGTTGCCCCAACTATGATGGTCACATTTGATCATCTCACGAGTGTATGTTGCCCCAACTTTAATTTTATATAATATGAGTAATTATATGTGGATAATAATGAGTATAATTTTCAGGAGAAGTGTTAACGGGTCACTTGGTTTATATTTTATATGAATTTTAATTTAAAATAAATTGTGGTTAGATTTTAAATTTTTATATTTACAACTAACTCAATTACAACTTAGGTAACATTTGTTAACTAATGTTTAGATCGAAAAAGATAAGATATGAAAAATATTTCAGACAAATATACTTTTCATTATATTTGTTAAATTTATCTGAAAAAAAGTAATATGACTTCTTATTTTAATCTTTTCAAATAAATTTATCTCTCACTCATTCGAATAAATTATCTTGATATAATCTTATTTTATTCATTTTAACAAATATTATCTTAAAATGTAATTAACCTAACTCTATTAATTCAAATTTAATTGGATGGTGTCTTGGTTGAAAAATTTATACAATCGTATTAAAATTGTATAATCCAAAATACGTGGTATAACAAAATGTTAAAATCTACAAAATCTATTTTGAAAAATTGAAAAGACAAAAAGCAAGCTAAAGCAAAATAAAAAAAAAAAGTATAAAAGTGATAGGTGAATTTGGGTTTAGAATTTGTGAGCACAGAATTTAGAAATAAAAGAGAACAAAAGAGGGAAGGAGATAATTCTTATTAACCAATATAATCCATACAAATTCAAGAGGTCTCTTGTATAGATCTACACGACTCCACTAAGCTAGAAAATAGGAGATTTACTACCCACTAAAGCAACTAACATCTACTAAAACTAATGACTATACTAAGATACAAAGTAAGAAACCACTATAGAAACCAACTGATCTTATCTAAAAACAAAAAAGAAAAGAAAATAAACCAAATCTGTTGTTGATCCTCATCAACTCACGTAGCCTAATTCCTTTTCATGTCCTTGTTGGCATTTTTTCACGTATCAAAAAGCTTATTAACAAATAGTAAGAATTTAATATTATTTATATAAATTAGATTGAATCGTGTTTTTAATTAGTAGACTAAACTAGTTACTTCTCTCTCTAGTGAAGCCTTAGCTGCCATGGAGCTTCATTGTTTCGGCAACCACAAGTTCTCCCCAGCCCCCTCCTCCTCCTTTCTTCTTAGCTTAGCCTTCTTCCTTCTATTCCCTTCATTTTCACCTGCCCTACTAGTACTAGTTTTGATCTTTCTATCGAAGCTTAAGACACAAACCCTCCTCCCCTCTTGAATCGATTGTTCCCGCTCCTATTGTTACCCATCGCACTCTCCGACCTCCACCACCCACAAAACCTTGTGCGGAAGAGGATTTATGGGTGCCAGCCTAAATCTTTTTTTTTTTTTTTCTCTCTCTTTTTCTTCTTGTCAATTAAAGAGATAACAGAAACATAATTTAAATTTATTTTTTATTTTTATTTAATTAATGTTATATGTGTTAAAAGCTAGCCAAAGAAGTGTGTAAATAAAAAATAAATTATAAGAAATCTTCGTGCAAATGGTCCAAATTATAATAAGTTTAGGGGCAATTTATCCTAAAAATATATATATTACTAGAATTAAGCCAAGTTAAAATAGAAGAGGGAAAAAAAAAAGAAGAAAAAACTTAATCATATTGATTCCAATTAGTTATAACCAAATAGGCTATCGCATTTATAAATAGAATGGTTCCATAAGACCACTAATTTTTGACGTAGATTTTGCAACCGAAATATTTATATGGACAAATGCATATATAAACTTTAGTATGTTTACTTAATACATGTAAGAGTTTGTGGGCTTTTTTACATTCTCAATAAACTACGTACCCAAGCATTCTCGTTTTACAACACGTGTGATTACATATGGCAGAAATGGTTCCCATTAAAGCTGTCGGATAAAGTACATGTTTTGCAATTTTATTGTTCGCATGCTATACGATTGGTTTTGAATCATGATATACTAAATACCTAAGAAAAGAATGGTTTAAGTATAATAAGTATGGTAGAAATGGTTTCCACAAAAAGTCATTGGGACTGAGTGTTTGTCATCACGCCAAAAACTTAAATTTTTAGTAAAGGCATAACTCTTTATTTCTATTCATATTGTGGGTGCAACTTTTTCTCCAAATCCCACAAACAAAAAATCCCATGAAACAGTTGTTGAGGCATGGGCTATGGATCAACAATCTAGGCCAAAGTTACTCAATGGCCATGAAGATTCTTCAAGTCCACCCGGAGACACTTATCGAGACGCTTTCATCCTGATGATATCTCTAGGCCTTCCGACCTCATCATATGCATTGTCCTAGAGAGTCTGAATGATTCATACTTTCATCTATGGACCTCATCAAATTTCTATAAATATTTGTCTACTCTTGGGTAAATGGATTCTTCTTTCGAGACCATACTCAACCCACAGTCTTTCTCTCTCTCTACACACCCAAAGACTTAAGACTTAAGACTCTAAAGTCCTAACTAATAGATAACTCATAGGGAGCCTACTCTCCCAAAGACCCATACTTTATATATACATACTCTGCATACATTTGCATTATACTTCAAGATATTTGTCTAACTTAAGCATCAGATGGCTCATGTGGGGAAGATCCCTACATACCTTTTGACAACCTCTGTGACTACAGACCCTATCTAGGATAGTAATCCCTGAAAACTAGCTAAGGGTTTTCGCTGAAGACTTTTTGGGACCATCCTATCCTTGGTTCCTCAAAGACTCAACAGGGTCAACGGCCTTAGAGACCCATCTGGATCCCTGAAGCTTCAACCCTCTAAGGTAGCAGATCAAGCTTAAACCCAGTTGATCTCTCAAACAGTGTCCTAGACCTCACTGTCTTGTTAAGGAGCTCTGCTCTGATTGTTCTCAAGACAAATAAATTTAATTGTTGTAGTTTGACAATAACACTTAGAAACTTTTTAGCAAGTAAGGCAACATCCTCTAAATCAGTAGATTTAGATTTAGATTCATCAATTTTTGAAACTTTCAAGGCTATTCCTTTATTTTTATTAGATGGTATTTCCTCTTGCCTTCTCATACTCAATTCATGAGTCATTAAAGATCCTAACAATTCATCCAAAGATAGTTTTCTAATTCTTGTGCTTCTTGTATGGCAATGACTTTAGAATGCCATTCATGAGGTAGACATTATAAAATTTTCTCAACAATATTTTCATTTGAAATTGGTTTTCCTAAGTTCTTTAGGTTAAATACTATATTATTTAACCTAGTATACATATCATTTATAGTTTCACTAGGCTACATTAAAAATAATTCATAATCATGCTTAAGTATTCTAATTTCGGACCTTTTTACCTTTCTTCATGAGTTACCTCAAACTTGTCCCATATCTCTTTGGTTGTCTCGCAAGTTCAAATTCTATTATACTCTTTTGGACTTAGTGCACACTCCAACATGTTCTTGGCTGCTACCATTAAGCTTGATCATTCTCATGTCATGATCAAACTAATCTTCTTCTAGTTTTGGAATGATGGTGTTCCCCACTGCTACATTTGGCATGTTGAATCCACTACAAATGATTCTCTAAGCCTCACATCCCTTGAAAGAATGAATGTCTTATTCTCTTCTTCCAGTATGCATAGTTGCTGACGTCAAAGAATGGTGACTTGTTGCAAGATTGGCTCTCTTGGAATGAGCTTCTTGATGTGTTGTCCATATTGATCTTTTCTCTAGGCTTGTTAGATTTGTGAATGAGACATATTCTAATACCACTTGTAAAGTTTGTTAACTCAAGAAGGGAGTGAATTAAGCCTTTTTCACCCTTTAAAAAATAAAAAAATTAAATTAATAAGAAATTTAAAATTGTAGCACTTGAGATATATAGTGATTCGGCTTATGTCTAATCTACTACTTTGGTTCCTAACTAAAGATTTAGTTAAACCAATCTTACTTTGGTAGTTTTTAAAGCAAGCTTGGCTACAAACCTTTACATTATGGCTTTTCAATTAGCTTAGCCACAACCAATGCCTTTTACCAAGGTAAGGCTTAACCTTTACAAATTTTGCAAAGAAATGTGAAGAACAAAATTCAAGAGAAGGAGATAATATTACAGTTTACAAAAAGTCTTCTCTTGATGATACAAAGAGATAAGAAAATTTGAGAAAATAAGCACTATCTCTTTTGAATGGCTCAAGTAAAATGATCTCTAAAAGCTCTTGAGGTCTTGAGAGTAGAATGTTTGGAGTTCAGAATATTTTTTTTTTATCCAGCTTCAACCCCTTTTATACTCTTCTGGTATTGAATGTTGCAGTTGACATGTCCTTAAACAAATAGAATGTTCTTTTTGTTTTTGACTCACAATTGCCACTTTTGTTTCTACAAACCTCAAATAATCAGTTAAAAATTCATAAAATATGCACATGTTATTTGAAGATCATTTAATATACTGAAAAGTAAGGACAAATTATATTTAATGAGTTGTGACGGTTATATTTTTCAAAATTAGACAAGTGTTACTGGAGTACAAATTAATGTTTACTCAACTAAGTTTGATCTCTACTTCACTATAAAGATTTTGTAATCAATTACTTTTGATACTCACTCGAGTACAAATTTTCTTTTACTTCATTAAATTTTTATCACAGAAAAATTTAATATATACTCTATTACAAAAGAGTATCTACTCGAATACAAATGGATCTTTACTCAAATAAAAATTTAAATACTCGATTAAACTTAAATTCTAGATACTTGACTTAGTTTTGACTCATTTACTTGATTACAAAAACAATTTACTTGATTTCAATTTTATAAAGAACTCAAATATAAAAACCATCCAAAGACTTAACAGAAATTCCTAAAGATATTTACTTGATTACAAAAGGTGTTCACTCGAGTATAGATTGATCATTACTCGATTACAAAACTTGATTACTCGATTACATTTGACTCGATAGAAACTTGCATTATCTACTCGAATATAAACTTTTATTTAGTCGAGGATATTACATCTTTACTCGATTAAGCCTATATTTATAATCGATTACTCTTAGGTTTGACTAATGCTTACTCAATTACAAAAATCAAGCAATCAATTAACTTTAACTTGAAAATTTTACTTAGACTTTTTTGATTACTACTAAAAAACTCGTTTAATATGAACTTATTACTCAAATGAAAAGACCTATATCTTGACTTAATTTGAATGATTTACTTGATTAAAAACTTGACTAACTCAATTACTTTACATATCATTTTTAATTGTTTTGTTCATCATCTTTTAATCAAATTTACTAATTTTCTTATTAAATCAAAATGATAAATTTCTCAACAAGTTGGTTTTTGGCCTTGGACCCCATTTCCTTTCACCTGATGATTGGCTGCTATGAAGGTCTCAATTTTTTTTTTCTAGTGAGCATAGTCCAAATCTCATCATAGTCCATATCAAAGTCATCTATGTGTTTTTCTCATGGAGAGAGCTCAAGATATTCTACCAGACTTCCATAACAGAGAAGACTAAGTCTAGTGGCTTATTCTAATCCTAATAGATTTTGGATAGAATAGACTAAGTCTTCTTTATTTTTCTTTCTTTTTTTTTAATAATTTTGAAATAAAATGTATTTTAATTGTATTTAAAATTAGGATGATACTTTTCTTCTCGTCATTAATACTTTTAATGGCAGAAGCTTTAACAAATGACAATGACACAAATTTTTCCGTCATTAAAACTCTTTAACGACAAAAATTTAACTTTTAACGATATTTTTTTTCTTTCTTAAAATCTTTATTTTATAATACATCTTGCCCTTAAATTATTAAATTTCAAAAATCTAAAATTAGTCCAAATTTTTTTGTTTTCACAGTTGGAACACATCAAGGCCCTGTACATAATAAAAAGACACTTGCCTACCATGTCGGCGGGTCTCATTTCTCTACCTCCTGCCTAGTTGTCTCGAGTGGAGTGACAAAAGGTCTGAAAGGCCTGGCCTGCAAATTGTCTTCCCAGGAGAGCCTCCGCTCAATGGAAGGGTCATTTGGTCTGATTTGACAGCTCCACTAGAAGCTTCCTAATTATTCTCTAGGCACAAGCAGTTTGCTAATTATTTTGGAGGAGAGAAGTGCAATACCGTTAATAGACTCCAAAAGCTATACCTCTACTTGAGTAGAAAAGCCTTTTTCACTTGTTCTATTGAATTTTTGCCAAAATCTCATAACTAATTAGGCTGTGTTGTCTTATTTTTTAATTTTTAATTTTAAATTTTGAATTTATTTATAATTTTTTATTTTGATAGTCTATTTTTAAAAAATTAAAAACTCATTTTTTTGTCATTTTAAAAAACTATTTCTTAAAACAAAAAATTAAAAAAAGCATTCTCTTTAAAATTTTGAAAATAATTTTTTAATGATATTTTATTCAAAAAATTTGATTATTTAGTAAATTAGAAATATTTAATGTTAATATATTATTAAAAAATATATATATATATATTAAAATTAATAAATTTTGTAAGATTTTTTCCATTACAATAATAAAATATGAATGAATAAATAAATAAATGTGTTTTGAGTTTAGAGTTTATTTTGAATAAAAATACTCAAAATAATTTTTTATTGTTTTGAGTTTTCTTTATAATTTTTTTTATTTTCAAAAATACATGTTTAAAAATAACAAAAAGAACGCGTTTTCATTATTTAAAAAATTAAAAATTAAAAATAATTTAAAAATAGTAAAGAGAAAGCATCTTTATATTTTTAAGATATCTTTTGATTGGATGAAATAAGAATAGGGCAAAAACGACCATATTTGTAACTTTGGATTGAAATTGTCGTATTATATTTGGTTTGTCCAAATGGGATAAGGGAATTAGGAATAAGAATAAAAATGGAATGGAATAACTATTCTATTCTATTCCATTATCACATTATTTAATACAATCAACAAATAGAACCATATATATATATATATATATTTCATTCAATTTTTATGTTTAATATACAAAAACATCGATAAAATGGAATAGAAAAAGATACTTCTAAGATGGAAGACCTCCTTAGACTAAAAGATAATAAAATCTTATTTTAATTTTTTTTTGGTGTTGATAACATATTCTTTTCTAATTTGAAGACTTTATTTGATTTTAGCATATAAATTTCAGTTAAGTTTTTAGGTTAAAACTACATATAATTCATTTTTTTGAGTAAAGTTCATACAAAAATAGAATAAATTATATTTATTAGCTACATGGTGATGGTGGCGGTGGTAGTGGTGGACATTGGCGGTGGTGGCGGTTGACGATAATGGTGGCGGCGGCAATGGTGTATAGTGATGGTGGTATTAAGGTTATTTTGTAATTTTTATAAAATTTGAGCTTAAATAAGTTACTATAATAATTTATGAAAAAAGGAAATGGGGATTCCTCAATTCTTAGAATGAACGTCTTTTCTCACATATGACGAAATGGGGGCATTCCTTAAGGAATAAGAGATGCCATTATATAGTTGCAACTAAACGTGCATTAAGTTGATTCTTATTTTTATTCCCTCTATCCTAAACGTTCCATTTAATCAAATATGACCTAAAGAATCCTATTCCGTCATATTTGGAAATAGGTAATCTCTCTAGACATGATTGGAATCCTCGTTCTATTCTATCAAATATTTTTGCAATAACTGTTTTACCTTATATTTTTTAATTTCAAAATACCTTATATATGAAAAAAAAATAAAAATATTTCATTAACACCCAAAAAATATATATATATATTTTTAGCACTCAAATATATAAAAACAATATTTTATTGATGCCCAAAAATAATATTTTATTATCACCCAAAATATAAATACTATTTTATTAACACAAAAAACTTAAAAAAAATATTTTATTAATATCCAAAAATAAAAATACTATGCTATTGAGAACCAAAAATAAAAATAAAATATTATGAACACCCAATGAAAAAAAAATAATCATTAATATCTAAAAATTAGAATAATATTTTGTGGGAACCCAGAAACAATTTTAATAACATCTAAAAAATAAAAATATATATTTTATTGTTTTTCTGTTGGAAGACATTTTTCTTATATAATTATTTTTTTTATTCTATTCCATTCAAGTGCTGGCATATCAAACATAATAATGTAATAAAATAATCATTTCATTACTATTGTACTAATGGAATAAAATAGTCATTCAATTATATTCATATTCCCATTCTCAATTCCATTCTTACCTCCATTTCCCCCTTTTTTTTTAAAAAAAAAAATTCATCCCAGCAAATTCCCTTTGTTAGAACTCGTAACTGTTTTGATCCAATTAAATAGATTCAAGAAGAGGAGTTTGAGATTGGTATTTAACACTAATAAAAGATTAATACATAACAATACAAAAAAATTTAAATTTGTCTTAAGTAAGAGAGCTATTTTATCTCTTATTAACCAAATAGTAAGAATAGTTTATGAATATAATTTAATTGAGTTGAAGAAAAAACAATTATACTTAATCTCAATTGTAATCTCTTATTTCTACCAAAATATAATTTAGCTTGAAAATAAAAATAAAAATAAAAACTTATTCCGAAACTCAACTCTTTTGTACTCATCCTAAAAAAAATAGGAATGTGCATAATTTAGTTCCAACCATTAAACCAAACAAAAAAATTTAGTTAATTTGGTTTTGATTGGTTTATTTTCTTTTAAAGTTGTTTGGTTGGTAAATTTTAGAAAATAAGATTTACAATTAGGTTTTGGTTTCTATTAAGGAAATCAAAATTTTGCAAATTGAAATATTAACACAGATAATATTTATCTTCTATTATGTACCAAACAAATATTTAAGGTAATTACAAAATCACTGTTAGGTTGTGTAAATAATGGCTCCACACACCTAAGAGAATGGGTGAATTGGGTATTTAAATTTTTTTTGTTTAAGTTTGTAAAATTTTACTTATTGTTGAGGTTTTAGTGTAATAAGATGATGAGTATAGAGTGAAACTTAAAAAGATTAATGAAATAAATGGTAAATATGAAAACGATACAAGTGATTTACAGTTATTTGGCTCAAATGACTTAATCCAGTACTTTAACTCTTCATTAAGAATTTTTAACAATCACGAAAATCTCTTAATTGATCGCAAGTAGACCTTCTAGTACAACCATTAGGATTACAACCTCTTACTTAACAAAGTAGACCCTCTAACAATCTTGTTAAGCATTATACAATGAATTTTAAAGAAGAGAGATAAATCCCCCATTTGTAATGTCTCTCAAAAATTACACACAAAGGTTTAGACAAATAATACAAATAATATATAAAACCTTTTTGAGAAAAAAATTTAAAATCGTTAAAGCACTTGAATAGAATAGTAGGCTTTAACCTTATAATGGTTTCTCTATCCTCTCAAATGCACCATCTTACTGGTATTTATAAGTTTCTTTTGGCCTATGAATTTATTATCCATTGATGGAGCCATTGGTTGAATTTCATGATTTGCAAAACTAGTCGAAAAAGACATATGCAATCAAAATGGTCATCAGGCTCATTAAAATAGTTGACCGGTTAGTGTAAAACCTCAAGAAAAGATCGACATGAGAAAGAAAAAGAGTTGATAGGGACAAAAATACTCAATCAATTTTTATGCAGTAGTTGTTGATCAGAGCTAACTGAGAGCCTACATAAGACTGGTCGGCAAGCTTGGAAAGTCGATTAACACCTCAAGAGCAAATAGTCAATCAGTTTGCGAAAAACAATCAACAGTTTGGCCTTCAATTAAAATAAAACATGATATATATGTTCACATGTTATATGGCTAACTTTGATAGGAAGAATATAAAAGAGTCTTTTGAGAATAAAAACTTGTTTTCCATATGCTATCAAGGATATTGAAAACATATTTTAGCATTGGATAATTTTTAGTATGGTGCCTAAAATAATTAAGTTGCACCTATAGATAATCATTTTATAAAGGATGGAAGCATAATAACAAATGAAGTTTTTTATCATCAAAACAATATCAAAGAGAAAAATTAAACAACTGTAATACCCCATATTGCATAGTGTTAAGTAAGTTCAAGGAACTGAAAATTGGTTTGAAAATTTAGTTAAGTAAATTGCTGAATTGATGGAAGGGAGTACCCCAAAATGTAAATATCTAAGGAAAGAGATATGTCATTAGCGAGTGTCTTGAGATGAGATTTATGACACTGAAAGCAATTATAATAGAGATCATTTTCAGTACAGCTAATTTCAACTTGGAAAATCGAATGATCATAAAGGATGTAATATTCGAGATTTCTAAATTCAGATATTTGAGGAAATAGGATATTTCAAAGGATTGCGAAAGTCTTGAGATAAAAGAGAAGTTTCTGAGCCAGGGGCAAAATCATAATTATTGAAGTTCGGGTAAAAGTATAATTTACCTAAAATCTTGGGGTATTAGCATAATAAATCATTTATTCAGGGGTATAAATGTAATTAAAAAATAGTCCTGGGACCAAGTTGAAAGGGGTCTAAGTGCAATTACTCAAAAAGTTTGGGCCAAGGTGTAATTTTTGAAACCTTTTTCCTAGGGGGCATTTGGAAGATCCAGGATAAAGCCCCATGATAACTCTAGAGATAAGAATGAAGTCTTATAATAACTCTAGAAATAAGGATAAACTCTCATAATGACTTTAGAGATAAGGATAAATCTACATAATGACTTTAGAAATAAAAATAAAGCCTTATGATGATTTTAGAGATAAGGATGAAGCTGCATGATAACTTTAGAGATAAGGATGGACCTACATGATGACTTTAGAGATAAAAATAAAGTCTCATGATGATTTTAGAGATAAGGATGTACCTACATGATGACTTTAGAGATAAGAATATAACTTCATGATGATTAAAGATAAAAATGAAGCCTCATGATAACTTTAGAGATAAAGACAAAGTCTCATGATGACTTTAAGAATAAGATTTGGATAAGATTTAAGAAGATTTGAAATAATTATAGAAAATCTTAGAAGATTTAGAATGATTGTAAAGGATCTTAGAAGATTTGGAATGATTTGAGAAGATTTTGAAAGATTTGAAATGATTAAGGAATATTATAATATAATATGTCTTACTTGGTGGCCAAGTTTTAAGGCCTATAAATAAGATGCACCATTTGAAAAAGTTGGAGAAGGAAATGGAGAAATAAGAGATTGAATGTTGAATTCCTTGAATATATATGATGGTCAGTGCACGTTAAGACTTGGGTTTGAGAACCGTTAGAAGCCTAGCAAAAGAATCAAGGTTGGGCACGAGATTCGAGGTGTTTTGAGTTTCGTTCCAGGTGAGTAGTTCTATCCTAAAACTTGGTTTTGTTTCTACCTAAACTTGATTTGATTACATGTAAAAGGGGTTTTGTTGCATGTGAACGGTTTAATATGTGAAGGTTATTTTCATGTGAGAGGTTCGTCTCAAAATGTTTTATACATGTGCATTGAGTTTTGTGCGATAAACTGTGTACATTGAAATGTTGTTTTATATATGATGCATCGAATTGTGGTACGTGGTATTGGCATATTTGTGTGTTGTCCATGTGGGATGTGGGTTGTCAACCTGGTTTGTGGCACTTGGGTGATAGCACTTGGGAAGCGTGTCAAGGATTAATGCTATGTGACCTACTTAGAACGGGACTGAGACAGACTTCACCCTATGGTACTCAAATGGTAAGGCTGAGAGTGGACACCACCCCAGATGTTGGCTCAAGTAGCGGGGCTAAGAGTGGACACCACCCCAAGTTCCTTTGAAAAATATCATTATTGCCTAGGTATATGTTGATTCCGAGGCTAGTGTTGATCATCTTGTGGCCAAGGCTGTGTCGAGATCTGGAATGGTTTTGAGTGGGAGCGTAATACCTAACATGATATAGGGGTGATACCCGGGTTCATGCATTAAGGTTGTCTCTCTTAAGCAGGATTGTGTTATGTCAATATGTCGATGTGGTTGTGTTTCCTTTAGAGAGATTGCGTTTTCCCGATTAGGGTTAAGTGCTATGTGGGATTCTCTTGGGTTGGGATATGTTGGGTTATGTCGGTTTTGTTTCATGTCTTACATACATTCATGAAAAATGTGTTTTGAACTCTCACTTAGATTATTCAACATCTTATTTGGACTTTGTCTCTAGAATATTCAAACATTCCAGGTGAAGGCAATGGCGCTAAGGGGAAAGGAATTATTGAGGATTGACGGTGATTAGTAGATAGTTCGAAGCATGTCTTTCAATTATAATGTGTATTTAGATAATGTCATGTTAAACAATAAGTACGACTTTCCCTGTTATGAATAAGATGAGTTCGGTTATGTACCGTTTGAGGTTACGATCTAACTTCCACATTTATGATGATTAACCTGTCTTAGCTTATTGATTCTTACTTTGGTATGCTGAGAAGGTGTAACGGGATTGTCGGGGGACGATTTATGTTCAGTTTATGTCTGAAAAAAAATATATCCTCAAAATCTAATATTACCTAACACCTTGGGAAAAGTGGAGTATTACAACAAAAATCTCCCCTTTTTTGATATTGACAAAACTAAACAACACAACAATTTCTCCCCATTTTTATCATAATTCAAAAAGGATTTAAAAGAAATGGCACTCTAAAAAAATGAATACTGCCAAACTCCCCCTTAATATAAACGCCCTTTTAATATGACTTGTTCTTAAAAATACAAACAAGTAAACATTAGTGAACAAGGAAATGTAATTCATGATAAAACAAGACAACCAATCAAGATGATATTCGGAACAACAAGTGTTCAATACATAAGTCACAAGATCAATATATAAGAAACATAATCATCAAAAGGCAAAAACATACAATGGTACAAAATGTGTGAACATGTAATCCAGCAAATATCTAAGACTCGAGAGAGAATGGTTGTCATGAATTGCATTATCTGAGTTGACATCTTATCTTGCCAACTATGGATATCCCTGATCTCTCCTCGAAGACTGTTAACCTAGGACTTGAGGTTTGTCGTGCTATGTAGAAGGAGCTGAAGATCATCTTGATGTAATGAACAATCATCTAAGGGTTGAGATGATGGAACAAGCAGTAGGGATTGAAGCAACTTGGATAAAAAAGGAAAAGGAAGAGGCAGAGGTTAGTCTTCCTTATCCTCAAAACGTGAATTTTCTTCCTCTTCTTAGACTTAACCCATCTCCTTTCGTTGTTTTCTTTGTACCCCATATGGACGAAAAATGCTCGATTTAGGTACTGGGATGGATTTATAAACACTCGCTTAATATTTCCAAGATTGTGTACTTTAGTGTCTAGAATGGTATTCATGGCCATGCCATGTGGGAGGCACCAAGTTTTACTAGTGAATACGCCAATCATTTGGCTAAGAATGATAAAGCAGACATCGACATGCTAACGGGTAATGATGTTATACATAAGCCATAAGTCTTCCTTAGTGACTCGGGTAAAATTACCCTTCCTTGGAATGAGAATGTGGACACAAATTAAGTATAGAAGACAACACATGGATAATTATAATGCAGAGTCAATATAATGAGTGAGAGTTTCATCTTCAAACACAACTTGAGTGGCTTCTACAAAATTTAAAAAGCAAGATTGATATCCTAAACCACCCTCAGGGATGCCAAAGAGATTATGAATGAGGGAGGTATTGACTTCGAAAGATTTACCACAAACTTCGATTTTAAACCGAATTTCGAGGGATGCCCATGAAATACATTGGAGGTGTAACGCCCCACTTTTCCAAATATATAATGATGCTAAATACAAGCATTTTGAGTTATTTACCACACACGGACGTTATTGGAAATCCTTTATCAACAGAAGCAAGGATCGAACCTAAGGGCTTAAACAGTTAGGATTTCTGAGTCATAAAAGATGAATACATATACTTAGGTGACTTCCAAGTATCTTAGTAGTTGTTTGCAATAGATCACCTTCGGACTTAACCAAAATGTCACGAACACTTATATACCCATACACAAAGTAGAAGTAAAACAAAACCAAACACAACCTATATATTTCAAAGATGTACCCACCCAAGCAACAGTTATTCCCCAACTACAACACAATCTTCTCAAGATCAAAGAAATAAGTAAAACATACAACTCCCAACGGAGAAAACCCAAGTCTCTTAGGAATCCAAACTCTTATAGGGTTTAATAGTACATCACGTGAGGCATATGCTACAGCACTTAAAATAGACACAACATAAATTAAAGGACTAGAATTAAGTCTAGGCTACCTCCTTCCTAGGTCTTCTTCTTGTCTCCCCCGTACCTGGCATAGCTAACATACTTGGAATGTGGAATGTTCCAGGGGTATCAAACACTCAAGTTAGATTTTGACATTTAAGTGAGATGGTTCAAAAGCAATTATGCATGTAGATGTAAAATGCAACGTGAGTATGAAGTCTCCTCAAACACCTTAGCCAGCAAGGCACGTGATTGGGATCAGATGTCCTTAGCCCCACTGAGGGAACCAGACTCCTTAGCCCCACCAAGGGCACCAGATTCCTTCCCCAAATCACCACACCCACCTCATCAACCGTCCACAACACTGGTGATGCATGCAGGAACAAAGAAATATGCTTAATCAAAGAGAATCATGAAGTGCAAGCCACAAACATCACACAAATGAACCAACATATGACCAATATGGAGTTTATTGGATGCAAGAACCACTCACCTTGCTTGTTTATCTTTCAGAGTTACTATTCATAGGGTATTAGCCTTGGTTTTGCTGCAATTACAGAAGTTTCGTGTCATAAACTCAAAATATTTTTATACAAAGTTGTAGGGCATTAAAATAGGAGGAAAACTGGAAAATTTGGTGGGAAAAAGGGGCTTCCACACGCCCCAAGAAGAGGTGGCGCGTATTTGCACCTGCTGGTGGCAGATTCAACACCCTTTCGTATTTTTGTCATATCTCTCTCATTTTAACTCTGATTCCACTTTCGTTTGAAGGTATGGACTCCTATTTCAGTGCTCTATATGATTATGAAAAGAAATCAGACTTACCTCTCTGAATTGTTGACTATTACAGTAGTTCTTTAATGGTTGTCCACTTTCCATCAAACCTTTGCCTCTCCTTTGCTTTCTCCCTTGCTTTTCATCGACTTTCTCTCTTTCTTTTTACAAAACTTCCCCCTCACACTCAAGATCTTATCTCTCTCTAAAAGTGCTCTCAAAGTGGCATGGATTCAGCTCACAAAATTTTGAAATGGCTTGGGAACATAGATTTCAAGCTTATTTATAGAATTACCCGACAAATCATAACATGGCATGTGTCACCGTAATTATTTGGGACTCATCATTACTTCCATGTGTTCCCATCCAAATGGTGCCATATGTCCCAAACTTGGAGGTTAAGTAAAGATTTGGAGAATACTTGGGCTTGGACTTGAAAGCAATCCAAAACTACATTTGATTGAAGTTTAATTTTCAAGGATATTTTGAAGTTCATATCTTTTACACTAATTCCCAAGACTTTTGGTCAATTGTACTTTTACCAAAATTTGAATAATTATGACTTTGCCCCTAGCTTAGAAAATATTCTTTTGTCTTAGGCTTCAATAATCTCTTGAAATGACCTATTTCCTTAAGTATCAAAACCTTATAGTCTCAGGCATTACATCCTATTTGATTTTGAAAAAATCTCGGGTATTACAGGAGGCATTTGAGCAACAATTCTAATGACATCGAGATAAATATCCCTATGCAATGAGATAAAATCCATCCAACCAAAATTCCTAAAATTTTTAATGTATGGAAATCGAATGGATTCGAGAAAGGGGATATCAGGAAACCTAACGAGGAGGATATCATGTGACCCAAAAAGTGACAAGAACTACTCCATGTTTCGTGGGTTGTCCACAAGGAGTTGAATATCTGACGGTTCATGAGAACTAGGGTTTCTTGAAACCAATGGGTGCTTGGTTCGTGCCATTTGATGATTTGGAGGCTATATAATGGTGAATCGTTTGAAAATAGAAGAAATCGATCGAACGAGGTGTGGAAGCCAAAGAGAGAATCGACCGAGAGAGAAAAAGAGAAAGGATTTTCATGAATAAGCATTCAATCGGTTGCCCACCTCTACATATACTCGATAGATATAGTCAACAGTCTGACTTAAATGGTCAATCATTTTTACTTGTTAACAAATGAATATCAAGCACAGTCCATGTAGTTGATAGTTTCATTCAACCGGTTGACAGTTTCCACTTTAATTTTCAAAAAATTAAAACACTTTTGCAAACAATTTCAAAAAAAAAAAATTAAAAACATTTATCATTTTAATGAAACACATAGACAACACAATCCCACATATAAAATATCATATGGTTAACATATTACGATCCAATCATTCCTAGTTCACTTATAAAAAATTCAAATTTGTTTTTATCTAATGGTTTTGTGAAGATATCAATTATTTGGTGATTTTGTATCTATAAATTCAAGTTTTATATCACCTTTTTGGACATGGTCTCTAATAAAATGATGCTTAATTTCAATGTCCTTGGTCCTAGCATGGAAGACAGGATTTTTTGTTAGAGCAATGACACTTGTATTATCACATTTTATGGGTATGTTGTCAAGTTTGATGCCATAGTCTTTTATTTGATGTTTGATTTAAAAAATTTGAGTATAACAACTAGCGACAATCATATATTCGGCTTCAGTAGATAATAGTGCAATGGTGTTTTACTTTTTACTAAACCAAGATACTAAGTAATTTCCTAAGAATTGACATGAGCTAAAAGTGTTTTTTCTATCTATTTTTCATCCATCATAATCTGAATCTGTGTAAGCAATTAGATCTAAAATATTGGATTTTGCAAAACATAGCTCAAGATTGGATGAAGATTTCAAATATCTCAAAATTCTATTTACAGCTTTAAGATGAGATTATTTAGGATTGGACTAAAATCTAGCACAAAAGCAAACAGTAAACATGATATTTGGTCTACTTGTGGTTAAATAAGCAAAGATCAAATCATACTTCTATACAATTTAATATCCATAAATTTTCTTAATTCATCTTTGTCAAGATATGATTAACTACTCATTGGTGTAGCAATAGGCTTGCAATTTTGCATTTCAAATCTTTTTACAAGATCTTTGATATATTTTTGTTAACTTATGAATATGCCTTCATCTTTTTGTCCAATTTGTAATCCTAGGAAATAATTTAATTCTTCCATCATACTTATCTCAAATTCCCTTTGCATACGTTTTGCAAAGTTATTACATAAGGTTTCATTTGAGGCTCAAAAGATGATATCATTGACATAGATTTGAACTAATAAGATATCTTTATCCTGGGTTTTAATGAAAAGGGTTGTCTACTTTTCCTCTTTTAAAATTCTTTTCTAACAAAAATTTACTCAATCTTTCATACTAAGCTCTAGGATCTTGTTTTAGACCATCTAATGCTTTAGAGAGTTTAAAGACATAATCTGCATGGTGAGGATCTTCAAAATCGGGGGGTTGTTTGACATACATTTCTTCATTTATAAAATTATTTAAAAATGTACTTTTTACATCCATTTGTAATCCTTATAGCATGCAAAAGTTAAAAGGATCCTAATGGCTTCTAACCTAGCAATAGGGACATGTTTTATCATAGTTTATTCCTTCTTCTTGACTATACCCTTGAGCTGCTATCCTAGGTTTGTTTCTTACAACTACTCCACTTTCCTCCATTTTGTTTCTAAATACCCATTCTATTTCTATTGTTGGATGATTTTTAGGCATTGGAATTGGAACAAGCTACCACACTTCATTTCTTTCAAATTGATTCAGTTTGTTTTGCATGATGATGATCAAATGTTCATCTTCTAAGACCTCTTTTATGTTTTTGGGATAAAAATGCAATGAATCTATAGTCATTTTTTATTGAAAACCTAGTCCTAATTCCTTCAAAAGGATCTTCAATGATTTCATTATTTTCCACATATTTCTTGGGAATGAGGGTCCTTTTCCTCATGGTTTGTGTTTTCTTCATTAATAATATTTTCACTTAACGGATTTTCTTCCTTGTGCTCAAAAGAGAGCTTTTCAAGATTTTAATTTAATTCATAATTACATTCCTCATTTAGCTTTGGTAGATAATAGTTTAAATCATCAACCACACCTTGGATTGATTCTTTTACTACTAACGTTCTTCTGTTGAATACTTTATAAACCTTACTTTGTGAGGAATAATCTAGAAAGATGTCTTCATCACTCTTAACATCAAATTTTTCTAAGACATATTTTCCATTGTTTAAAATAAAACATTTGCTTCTAAAGATGTGGAAATAGGATATGTTTGGTCTTTTACCTTTGTATAACTCATAGAAGGTTTTTTTTTTTTTTAAATAAGTCTTTTGAAACCCTATTTAGAATATAACAAAATTTATTCATGACTTCTACCCAAAAATATTTAGAAAGATTTTTTTCAACAAGCATAATCCTAGCCATTTCTTATAATGATCTATTTTTCCTTTCAACAACCCCATTTTGTTGTAGTGTTCTAGCGCAGGAAAAATTATGTTCAAAACCATTTTCTTCACAAAAACATTTGAATTGTTCATTTTCAAATTCTCCTCCATGATCACTTCTAATTTTGGAAATAGTTAGACCTTTATCATTTTAAACTCTTTTGCAAAATTTTTTAAATAATTTAAATGTTTCACTCTTAGAAGCAAGGGATATTACCCAAGTAAACATAGTGTAATCATTTACCATAACAAATATTGTTTGCCACCTAGACTTTGAGTTCTCATAGGACCAAAAGTATCTAAATGAAGTAGTGCTAGTGGCTTAGTGGTTGAGACTTCATTTTTAGGTTTGAAAGGTTCACTAATTTGTTTTCCCTTCACATAAGCATCACACACATGATCTTTTTCAAATTTTATGTTTGACAATCCTTTAACAAGATCATTTTCAGAGAATTTTGAAAGGATGCTCATACTAGCATGTCCTAACCTATTATTGAAAGGGAACACCAACACTTGGTAGTTCATGCAAGGGTTTTACTAGTTTTTAAAACTTTTTCGAAAACTCATGATAAACGTAGCAGAAATAAAAACAAGATTACCTTGCAAGACCCAGTATCAACAACCATGTGCAACCAAAAATGAAACCATCCATAAGGCATTTAATAGTATACCTCACTGAATAGTTTCTTTATTGATGTAGTGGCTAAAATTCCACCAGGGGCAGCTTCCGTCCTCACCAAACAACTACTGAACAACATCTCTGAACAGTCTCACAATTCCGAACAAATTTCTGAATGACCAATCCAACCCCCAAAAAATGAGGCCCTATTCAGTCCATACTCTAAATAGGGGATGAAACCTACAAGATAGCCTATGTGCTAGTCGAGCCTCTTGTAGGTGACAAAGCTGTAATGGGTTTAGAAACAAGTGGTTCTAAATCCAAATAGTAATGAACCGAATTTAGTTATGCAATATTTTTACCATGCTTTGAGGTTGAGTTAATTAGCCTTGATGTGTAGTATGTTATTTTTGGTGGATGTTAATTAAGTGTTAGGCCTTTGTTTGATGTATTTGGATGTATAGGCTTGCTTTTGGTTGTGATATCCGAATATGGAGGTGGTGTATTCGAATGTGGGGGGGGGGGTGATATCTAAATATGGAGGTGGTGTATCCAAATATGTGTGTGATATATCCAAATATGAAGCTTGGGATACCCGAATAGGTTGGTCTTTGGAGTGATATATTTGAATATGGTGCATTAGACATTCGAATAGGTGGGTTTTTGGGTGAGATAGCAAAGAAAATGCCAAGACCAAAGCAAAAAAGTGTGCAAGAAGTCCAAACTCTTCCATACAACTAAAATCTAACAAACTCATCATTTCTTAGAAAACATGGAGTGAACCAAGTCTCCATTTGGGTATTTAAAATGATTTTTCAAGATTTCAAGAAAATCTATACGAGATAGAAACAAATGGTTAAAATCCTTTTTATCAACAAGATAAAAAATTCAAGAATCAAATGTCCAGAAATGGACAATCAAGGGATACCACGACAAGAGAAGAATCAAGCTATGAAGTTGCAAAAGAAAGGAAAAATATAAAAGCTTACACAAGAGTCAAAGAAGGAAAAGATCTTGCTATATAAAAGAAGAATAGGAACTTACCTTTTCATGAAACCAAATAAAGACTTGCTACTCAAATCTAGAAATCCAAACACTTCAAGCTCCAAGCCAAGAAGAAAATAGAAAAAAAAAATGAAGAAGAAGAAGAAGAGGTATCGAGAGCTAAGAGAAACAGAATGAAGAAAAAGAAGAAAGGTGAGGTATGGGGGGTGGAGTGGCTTGCACGCCAAGCCCACCTACCCCTCCCCCCCCCTCTATTTTTTTCATTTAATTTTGCCCACAATGATAAGAAATTACACACACACACGAGCGACCCACTTCTCTCATTTGCCTCACATTTTGACTTTTTCACACCCATTTCTTTTGACTTTTCAACCATCTTGCACTTTTGATTTTTCAACCCTTTGCACTCTTGATTTTTCAACCCTATCACCATGCATTTAACTCATTTAACTTTTTAACCCTCACTTTATTCTTGATTTAATAATCCTATACCTACAAATTTTTCTTTTCTACTTATTTCCTTTCGCATCGACTTTTCAACAATTATATTTCCATTGTCTTGACTTGCCAACTTTCAAATAATTTCAACCCCCTTTTCACTATTCTATACACATAAATTTCCTTTATTCTAGGCTTCTCAACCACACGTTAAATATGTCTAATATAAAACTCAAACAAAGCTAGGTATATCATACAATAATATAATTAAAGTAACCTAGACCCGTTAGCGGGTCGTTATAGGCCGCATTTAATGATCTGTAAAACTAGTCGTTAAAGACATCTACGACAAAAACGGTTTACAATCTCATAGAAGCGATCGACCACTTAGTGCAAAACTTGAAAAAACGATCAACATGGGGGAAGAAACAGTTGACATGAGGAAGAAAAATGGTCGACATGAACAAAAATGGTCAATTAGTTTTTATGTACTAGCTATTGATCAGAGTTGGCTGAGAGCCTAAATAAAATCGATTGACATTCTTGGAAAGCTTTTCAACACCTCAAGGGTATTCAATTGACTGGTTTGTGAAGAATGATTAACAATTCAACCTTATATTAAAAAAAAAAAAAAAAACACAGTTTAGTTGTTTAAGTGTTATATAGCCAACTTTGATAGAACAAATATAAAGATTGTTTTGACAATAAAAACTTCTTTTTCCAAATGCTATCAGGGATATTGAAAACATATTTTGGTATTAGATAATTTTTAGTATGGTGTTTAAAATAATTTAGTTGCACTTATAGAGAATTATTTTATAAAAGATGGATGCATAATAACAAATGAGGTTTTTCATCATAAAAAAAATATCAAAGAGCAAAAATAACAAACACCCCTTCAGATTTTGGCAAAATTGAATGAACCACTCCTAACATTTTAGAAATAACAATAATCTCCCCTACAATTAAACAAAAAGATTAAATGAATTTTTTTACCTTTTATTCTCTCTCATCTCTCTCTCTCTCTCTGTCTCTCTCTCTCTCTCTCTCTCTTCTCTCCTTTGATTTAAAAATGGTAAAAATAAAAATAAAAGAAACAACTAGTAGTCACCAGTGGCAACTTATATTGAACCCAATAACACAGAGCAAACTTAAAATTTCATCAAATTTCTAGGTTCTTAAAAGGTTGAGAGAGAGAGAGAGAGAGGGAGATAAAAAGAGAAAGAAGGAGTATTCCTAGTTGTATTTTCTTTATCCTTTCCAACAAGATTTGTGATTCGCTACAACATGTTCTTTATCCGTAGGACCATAAATATGGGTTCGATAGAAACCTAAGTTATATAGGTTCAATTTGATGGTTCGATAAGCCCCTCTCATCTAGGTTCGCAATTGCAAATGAAAGGGTTTAATTGAACCTGAGCAAGATAAAAAAAAAAAAAAGGGAAGAGGAAGAAAACAAAAAAGAATATACATTACCTATAAAGATCATCAATAATGATGATAGTGATTCAATCGCCAAAGAAAGGATTGGAGTAAAGAGAGAGAGAGAGTATAACAACCCGTTCCCACCTACGGGTGTCACCAGTGAATAATCGACTGGATTACTCACATGTCAAATCAACAACTGAAAGATTGGACTATATTTCAACAGGAAATGCCCTAAGTGGGCACTAGGCTTCATCTTTCCCTTCACTCCACTCGAAGAATCGGTCCCAAAACATAAAAAGAAGTACAATGGACAAGACCCGAAACTCGAGTGAGTTTCACCTTTTTTCAGCTCGCCACATAACAAGTCAAAGGTGACGCAGGCACAAAACAACACATTACAAATTTGCTAAGTACTGGGGATTTACGGGAAATTCATTTCGATCCTTACCTGATCCGAAACTTGGCTCTACCATGTAAAGTCGTATACAACAAGCAATCTCACAATCACCTATCCCACTATGATAATTACAACAACTAGATACATCTAGTGCCAACAACAATTACATTCAATCACATGAATACATATACGAATATATACCACATACAGACTCGGGCAACAATGCTAGTCACCACATCATCCTCCCAACATCATCCCTGTTTACATCTAGACATGCAACATCTACAACACGAGAAAAAATCTCATGAGTCATAAAGACTCAATAAGGGTGTAATGCATAAGTAAATGAAGTAAAAAAGAGTATGTAATGCAAAAATGCAATGCAAAATGGGTCGTCTTCCATGTCCTCATAACCTCCATAGGTTAAGGCATCAACAAATCCTTCCTACAACACTAGTCATTCATATGACCACAGGTGCACTAGAACTCATATCATGCAAGTGCTAACAACTACATGCAACTCATAAGAAAATATTTACAAATGAATGCAAGACCACCTGTAATACCCGGGAACGATTTGAGGTTATAAATAATATTTAATGAAGGGTATAAATGGAATTTATGGAAAAATAAGACTATAGGGTACACTAACATAGCTTTAGGTGATCAAATCAGTCAGAGGGAGTACCCCAGATCGTAGATAGCAAAGGAAAATGGTATAGTATCGACGAGTGATTTAAGTTATGATTTTTAGTGATGAAAGAAATTAGATCAGGAACAGTTTTCAGTACAACTGTTGACCGGACTGAGAAAATCGAATCGATGTAGGAGACGTCCAGACGGTCAACGGAGTGTGTCAAAGATTAATATTTTATTTATAGAACAACCCTTAAGTGATTTCGGGTTGAATCAAATGGATTTAAGGTCAAAACGATCAGCCGAGCCTAAGTATAATTTTTTAAATTTGCCCGAGGGAGGTCAAAACGGTAATTTTTTGGGAGTTTCAAGGATCAAATGAAGAGTGCTAATCTTGTGGGCCTTAGTGATAGTGTTGGAAAGATCAGGGGTATCATGGTAGGGGCTAAAATGGAAATAGAAGAAAGCAGGGGCTAAAGTGCAATTTAGGAAAAATTTAAAAGTGTGAACACAGCAATGGATTCCAGTCGCTGCACTGCCACAGCACGTTGCCGCCATTTCCAATGATGGGATGACCGAGGTTGTCTTGGGGGAGGTAGTATACAGCCGTAGGAGTCTTGGGGAGCAAGGATTGGCCGGCCGGTGATTGGCCGAATTTTAGCCGATTTTTGGGTATAAATAGTGGCTGAAACTTCAAGGTTTTTAGCATCAAATCAACCATGTTTTTGGATGATTTTTGGAGCTTTGATAGAGGACTTTTGGTCGCGAGGCATCAAGGATCACTTCGGGAGCATTTTGAGGCAATTTGGAGTAGGTTTGGTGGCCATTCGAAGCTTGGCCATGAGTGAGAGGCGGATCGCCTAGGGTTTCCTGTAAATCGACTTTTGGAGGCCTTATCGGTGTTATTTTGGCCTAACTTTGGTGCCATTAGGATCGATTCTTCAAGGGCTTTAAGGGGGTATCAGTTTTGGGGTCATCAGAGCAACCGCCGACGATTGGTTCGAAGAAGAAAACGATGGCGCGTGCAGCCACGCGCCAGCCTTTACTTGCACCCACGCACCAAACGCATGAAGGTGCGTGACAAGGAGCTTTTTGGTAATTTCAATTTTATTTAATTATTTTAGGATTTATTGTGTTGAAATATTTGAAAAAATAGTTGAGGAAATAATTATTTTGGAATTATCGAGGTGAAAAATGGAAGAAAATAGAGGAAATTATGAAAAAATTGAGGATAATGGATTTTAATCTTCCTTAATTAAATATAGTGTTTAGGAAGTGTTGTGGTTCGAGGTTGACTGTAAATTCAAGTGTTTGTGATTTGGCACGCATAACGAGGTTGTGCACGAGGATCGAAGCGATCCGAATTCGTAGAGGTGAGTGTTCTACCTGAAAACTTGGTTTTAAGTTGTGAGTAGTTTACCCCAAAATTTGGTATTTGTGTTACCTAAATGTGTTATGGTTTTATCAAAATGGTTTTGTGCATTGAAACGGTAACTCGTGACGGTTGGTTTTACGAGGGAGGTTCGTCCCTAAACGTTTTGAACTTATGCATTGCATTCTATAAATGTTGTTTATATGATGCATTGAATTGCGAAATGTGGTATTGTCTTGCATTTTATGTGTACGTATGGAATGTTAGCCTAAGATGTTGTCTGTATAGTGTAGTCGTAATTCTCCAAGGGCGTGACAGAATAATAGGGGTATCTGATGCTAGGTGTGCATGTCAGGATAGTCGCATTGGTTTCCGTGCCAGACCGTTTGGTTAGGAAAGTTGCACTAGGACAACTAGGTGGTCCATACTGTATTGTTCATGTGGGATGTCAACCTAAGATGTTGTCTGGATAGTGTAGCAGTAATTCTCCAAGGACATGACTGAATAATAGGGGTATTTGATGTTGGTGTGCATGTTAGGATAGCCGCCTTAGTTTTCATGCCAGGCCGTTTGGCCAGGGAAGTTGCACTAGGATGACTAGGTGGTCCATGTGAAATTTTGGAGTTGGGATTGTATGGTGGTTCCTGGATGCTTAAGGTGGGAACGTAATCTGGTGAGATGCGTTAGCAGCCCCATTTAAGCTAGAATCGCGTCGCATCATTGTGTCGTTGAGTCGGTGTGGTGGCATAACTTTTAGAGAGATTGCTCTTTTCTCGTGGTAGGGTTAAGCGCTAAAGATTCTCTTAGGCTAGGGCTTACCAGGTGTATTGGTTTATTTCATGTCTTGCATTATTCATGAAAAATATATTTTGAACTCTCACTTAGATGATTCATCATCTAATTTGGACTATGTCCCTGGAATATTCAAACATTCCAGGCGAAGGCAGCGGTGCGAAAGGAAAGAGAATTGCTAAGAAGTGACGGTGATTAGTTGATAGCTTGTAATATGTCACTTTCAATAATGCTGTTTATTTTGATGACATCTTGTAAGTGTTGGTTTGACTTTATATTATAAATAAAGTGGTTTCGGTTATGACCTGTTAAGGTTTCGATCTAGCTTCCGCATTTGTGTTGGTGAGTTTGTCTTAGTTTATTGATGGTTCATAGTTGATATACTGAGAAGGTGTACCGGGATCTTCAGGGAACGGTTTTTGTGATTGATTTTATTTAGAAAAAGATTTATATCTCCTGAATCTTACGTTACGTAATGCCCTTCTGGGAGAGCGGGGTGTTACACCACCACTTTTAGGCTCATCCCTTACCTAACTCGAAGCCTCTTCTGCTAAGAGCGAGAATGCCCGCCTGAACTCTGAGCTCCTGTAGGATCACCGCCTCCCCGATCAAACCTAGATGCCATCACACAAAAACCCCACAATATCAAAAATTAAACCAAACTAGGGCCTTCACTCGTTGTTAAACACTGCAAACATCACCAATTGACAATTTTCAATCAATCACAACCAAGGGTTTAAACCAACCAACACTTCACATTACATCATTCCACAACATCTCACATAAAATGAAGGATTCAAAAAGAAATAATTAATTACCTCGATCAACTTGGAGGAGAAATCTAGAAAACGCCCATATCGGCGTTGTCTCCTGAGTTGCCACCTTGCACTGAAATTTTCATTTTCGAACTTCTGACACACTCCTCGAGCCTCGAAATAATTTTCATAATTTTTTGAAATTTTCTCCTATTTTTCCCTTATTTTTCATATTTTCTTTATTTTTCTTTTCTTTTCTTTTCTTTTTTTTCTTCTTCCTCACTTATTCTCCAGCTTCTTCTTCTTCTGCCACTGCCACCTCTGCCCATGTTGCCATTGCCAACCGCTGCCAATCTCTTTGTCGCCGTTACCGGCCGCCGCCATCGACTCGAGCAGCCACTGCAGCCTAGACTCCTTGCACCCTACAACTGCTACAACCGCTACTGTCACTTTAACTTCGCTCCGGTAGCCACCGTAGGCTACCTCTACCTCAACCATTTCCACTTCTGGCACTCCTCGTCGCTGTTACCATGGCCGACGCAGCTGCAACAACGTCTGGCCACTAGTCGACCACCAGCGATCCAACTCTCTCTCTCTGTCTCTCTCGCGAACTCTCTCAGCCACACACACTCTCTCTCTACTTCTCTCTTCTCTCGGCTAAGCTTCGAATGAGAGGAAAATACCTCATTTTTTGCACTGTAGATAGCTTGGCCTCCAAGTTCACGCAGAACCATGTATATATATATAATTACATATTAATCCCCCATCAATCCTTATTTCCACTCAAGGAATTTATTAATGGCACTTGGGATTTCTATTATTGCACTTGGACCCTTCACGGCTTAAATTATTATCATTAAACCACACCAAATCTTGATTTCTTTGAAATTAATTACTGACATTTACTCGGGAATATCGATTTCATACTTGTCCCTGCATGAGACCTTTATTTCACCCGAAAATACTTCAGGGTTGCCCTATTCACAAAACCAGACCACCCTTAGGATCCCCTTGACTTCCAGGAAGTCCCACACTACCATTCAGTACAGGCACCCATTCGAGCTTATATAGAAATTATTCTAGAAATTATTCCCGATCGGACTGCTTCCAGCGTTATTAGCCTCGTCTCGAGACTCTCGCCAATCTCATGCCCTATTCCTTGGACTTTCGAGTCCTGGGGCATTCCTTACCATCGATTCGATAATTTTTTTAATTAATTTCTCAAAATCGACCTTGGGCTTCTCGGACTACCTGAGGTCCTTTCCAAATAACCGAAAATCATGTCCTTTCTATCATCATATAATATCGAGTATTACAAAGAGAGAGAGAGAGAGTACAAGGGTATTTTGACCATTCTTGAACATTTAACTAGAATTAATTGATGGGAATTGTAACATGCTATTAAATCTCAATGATATTCCTTATATTTTCTCAAACCTAAGGGGCATTTTTTTACAGTTTACCCATATATTAGTGAAAAAAATTTCACTTAATTTTTTTTATTTAAAAAAGATTTATATGGAGGTTTGATACAAAAGAATCGTACAAATATATGTGATAAAGTAGATTTTATAAAAGGGAATAAAACATTTTTTTTATTATACTTTCTTATACAAATTTAGAAAGAAGCTTGTATGCCTAAATTAAAGCACCAACAGAAGATAAAAAAATGAAAAAATAAATAAAAAAAACCTTGCCCACAATAGTTTGAACATTTATGAGTTTTTGAGCTGAAACTTTTTTTTTTTTTTTTGTAAAATATAAGATTTATGAGTACAATATAGTTTGTGTTTTTCCTAAATAAGTGCATAAGGCCAGAAGGCATCGACGTATCTCCTAGGGGTGTGCACTGAGAGAGACTCGGGCAAAAGAGCTTAGTAGAGCATTCACAGGACAAACCACCAACTACGTACATCAAGCAATAGAAAAGAACATGAAGAAATGTGCGGCTAATGAATACAAAATAGCAAAACGAGAAATCGCGAACGTATTCCAAGCAACATCCATCCAAATAGACTCAAAACATTGTGAACACACATCTAGTTAAGATTTAAATGTGGGTGAGGACAAAATTGAAGCAAATCTAAAAAAATTACAAGTAGAGTACATAGTTGAACAAAGGTTTACTATAAAAAAAAAATCGGGATTTAGCGATGAATTTTTAGCGACGGGCATGTCTTTTACTATTTTGCTACGGAATAGCGACAGATTAGAAGAAATTTTTTTTGCGAAATTAGCAACACAAATTAGCGATGGAAAATTACTCTGTTGCTAAACTAAACTAATTAAAAAAATTTAAAAACTAAAAGTTCTTTATTTTTTAGCCATGGAAATATTAATCTATCGCTAATTTAGCGACAGAAAATTGTTTCTGTTGCTGAATTTTCATAAGAAAAAAAATATAATTTTTTTTATTTAGTGACAAAATTGGTTTTCTGTCATTAATGTTAACGACAGAAAATAAATTTTGTCGTTAATTTTGGCAACAGAAATAATTTTTTGTCCTCAATTTAGCAACGGAAAACTAATTCCGTCGCTGAATTAAAATTTAAATTAATTGTTTTTGTTTATCAAAAATTAGCTAGGAAAATACTTTTTCATCGCTAAATTTAGTGACGGAAATATTAATTCATCACTAAAATTAAAAATAAAAAAAATTAATATTGTTTAAATAACAAAAAAAATTAACAAATGCAAATTTACTTTTCGCAATAGATTTGGAGAATCCGTCACTATTTTAACAACGGATTAAATAATCTGTCACAAATTTTAATTTTTCTTTTATTTGCTTTTATTTTTTAGTCAATTAATTTATAAGTATTTAAACTTGAGAGGAATATTTAAATTATATAAAAAATTAAATGTATTAATATATAAATATATTTTAAAAATTAAATATACATTTAAACATGTGACGAATACAAAAAAATTAATTTATAAAATTTAAAATTTTTAATTTAAATAAATATATTAATTTTAAAAATCATAATATTGTTAAATTCTAACTGTGTACAAAATGCAAAACAAACACTAAATTTGAAAAATAAATAAAAAATATAAAACTATAATATTGTTAAAGTTTTAATTATTCTAAATTTTAGAAATCTCAAAAATAAAATAATATCGTAAAATTGTATTAGACAGGAATCTAGGGGTTAACTTATTAGTCTTCTGCTCTCTATAAATAAGAAAACTTAATGTTAAGTTAATATATGTCACAATCTTAGTAAAATTATAATTTCATTTTGAACACAAGACTGATTTATGCATCAAAAGATTTGCAAGTGATCTCATTCACGCACTAAACTTATTTTTCTCTTTACAAGCCTCTCGGAGATGCCAAGGGATAACTCTCTTGCATCTTGATCGAGACATTCTCACATAAAAAAAAATATTATTATATCTTAACAATAATAGTGTAAATTCAATATATAATAATGGTTCATAAAATATAACTCGAACGTGCAATTTTTATTAGAAAGAAATTATTTTTAAAATAAATTCACAAAATGCGTCTTTATTTTTTATTGAAATTTATTCTCTTTTCAATGTTTAATTTTACTTTTGTTGTTTACAAGTTTTGTCTCATTAATTTTTTGTGAGACTCAAGATCTATCCTGGTAATCTATAAATATTTTGTGGTTTAATTTAATGTAAATATTATTTATAAAAAAAATAATCATTTGATATAACAAATTAATAATAAATAATCCAATATATCAAATTAATTTATTATAATTATTAGATTTATAATATAAGTATATTTTTAAATGAATATTAATTTGAAATGCAATGATTTAAATTATTTTATTATGACATTTTAAATGATTACAATAAATTATTATTTAAATTATTTAATCCATATCATAAATTTAAATTATATTATTTTTATCAATTAAATAATACTAATTATTATTTTAATAAAGTATATTATTTTATTAAATATTAATTATCATAATTTAAATTATTTTATTCATTATCATGATTTTAAATTATATTATTTTTATCAATTAAATAATAATTATTATTATTTTAATAATTTTAATATTAAATAAATTATAGAGGCAAGGAGATCCCTTCCCCCCATAAAACCCTTATCCCCCCCTCCCTCTTTCCCACTCCCCCAGAAACCCTTCTCCATCTCTGTGTTTCCTGCATCGCCCTTCTTCCTCAATCTTTGCCTCTCTCTGGTTCGATCTCTCGCCCTCGCCCTCGCCCTCACCCTCACATTCGATCTAGCCTCTCGCCCTCACCCTCACCTCTTGCTCTCGCTCGCTGTCTCCCCCCTCGCTCGCTACCTCACCCTCGCCCTCGCCCTTGTTAAGCTAAATTGCTCTAATCAACCTATTGTGTATTTTGATGTTTGACAAAACATAATTTTAGTAAAAGTATTTTTGGTATATTTAAAACCCCTAATGGATTTTTGATATGTCTTAAGTATTATAGTATTTTGTGTATCAAAATGAACCAAGAAATGTTATTTCTCTAAATCTGGAATATTAGCGCATTATAAGGGAACATATAAGAAAATATTTTTATTTTGGAAAACTATTTCCTGGTATTTCGATAGCTAACATTCATTGTTGTTAAAATGATTTTTAATGAATTTTTTAAGAATTAGAAAGTATGTATTTTGGGGGTGGTAAAATTACTCAATCCTGAACTTGTTCTAAAACCAAAATTCTACTTTCTTATTGTTTTGGATTTTGATTTTTTAGGTATTTTTATTGAATCCAAATGGAGGGTACTTTCTTATTTACATTTATGTATTAAAGTAAATGGAAAGTAAATATAAATTAAAGAAAATGAGGGCATTTACTCTGGCCTCAGAAGTCGACTCTTGGTTCAATGGAGTTGACTCTTGCAAAGCTAGAGTCAACCTAGCCAAGAGCATATTATACAGAGTCGACCTGGCAGTGTCGGTGTTTTTCGAAGAGTCGACTCTAATATTAAAGAAGTCGACTCTTGTATAACTCCCACTTAAAATGGGAGTCGACTCCTGTTTTAGATAAGTCGACTCCTCGGGTCCAACAGTCGAATTTTCTCTAACCGTTACAGATCCACTGAAAGTTTCATTATAAATATCAAGAGGAGAAATCTAGAGAGGGTTAATGCTCTACCATTTCCTATCTTCCTAAAGCACACCTAAGCTCTCAAGCAACTCAAGAATAGCAATCCAAGGCTTAAGCTTAAAGTTTAATCCATTGGAGTCCAAGGCAAAAGATAAGACATTCTCTCCATATGTGGTAACTTCTATTATTTTTATTTTGCCTTGTATATCATTGTGTTTATTTTCATATTAGTCTAAGGTTATTTGGACATATGATTTATTTGTATTAGATTGTGGTGTGGCATCCTAAAACCTATTGTAATTTAGGTGGTGTTGTTGTTATTGTTGTTGTATGGTTGTATTAAGAGAAAACTGTAATGCCCTAGCCTTTTCAAGGCGTTATATCATATGCTAGGATTTTTTTTTTTTTGCATGAATCGAACTAAAATCCTCAACACATTCGCATAATAATAGCAGTTCCCAAAATCAATACTAAGGAAATGAAAATCATAATTACCAATAGAATAAGATCGAAACCTAAAAAAACCATAGCACACATGGTTTCATACATATCATTTGCCCGTCACATCATTACAATAACCATTAAGACCCATATAACATAAATAAAAGAAACAAATGGAAACTTAGCCCTGCATAGGGCCCACAATAACCTCTATCACGATCATGCTTTAGCCACACCCTTGCCCTTCTAGTTGCTCGACTAGCCTGAAATGTGGAATATTCCAGGGACATACCTCAAACATAAGAAGATGAATCTTCTAAGTGAGGGTTAAAATGACAGTTATATGAATGCATGATGCAATAACGTGAATGAACACATGCCCTAGTGTAACTTCCCTAGCCCACTGGCCCGACATAGAACCCTAAGCAAAATCCCGACCTATTTTCAGGATAATCATAACGTTGTTCCATCATCTGCCCTAAAGAAATTACAGCTATACTATCAAGCCGACATCCCAATCCCATGCACGAGTATCAATATGCCAATAATATCGTGCGATGTAAAAATCATAATCCATTGATACAACAATACATGTATAAATATGACAGAATGCTCATATAATACATATAACTTAGCTATTATCATAGCTATCATGCTCAACATTGACAATACATAGCATGTATAGGCTTTTAGAGTAAAACCACTCACATTTAACTTAGGATTCAAACTTCCTTGAGAAGCGTGTATTATCTCGTTTTACGTGCTAAGCCTTGAAAGTTGTACAGTCACTTTAAGCCACAAAATGCCCTATTCATCGTATTCATTCAAATAAATATTAAACCCTATTTTTTCTCAATTTATTTTTATTTTTTCTCTAATTTCCACAATTCATTTTTCCTCAAAAATTACAAAATAAATATTTCCTTTAGTATTTCTAGAAATTTTTCCCACAATAATTCATAAAATAAAATCCTTGATTTTTTGAAAATTTTTGGAATTTTTTTCTGATTTTTCTTCTATTTTCTTTCTTTTTTTTTCCTTCTTTTTTCTTTTTTTTTCTATTTCTCTTACCTCTCACGCAAGGTCACGAGCTCGCAGCCACTCGCCTAGTGCATGTGCTCACGTACCACCTCTGGTTCATCTTCCCTGACGAATTGTTTGCCGTCACCACTTGGTTCCACCTCCAATGGTCGATCGAACTCCTCTCTTTTGAAGCCCTCATTGAGTCAATCCTGGGAGCACCCTCCGATGGCTGAACCACTTGCCAGAAAAGGCCTAATCGACCGAGTTTTAGACTGTCTCCACCACCCGCTCGATATTTCGACCAACGCTCAAAACCCCCTCAAATTGAAGCGAAACTTCCTCAAAGTCTCTAGAATCGATCCTTACCAACTCAAGAGCAAAAACCCTTTATCTTTAATGCTCGATTAGCCCTCTACCGTGCCCGATTTCGAGCTTCAACTTTGAGAAAAAATTGGCCACTTCAATTCCCCTTTTATATACCAAATCGATCCACAAAACGATGGATCTTGCTTCACCCAAGGCCACTAAGGCCTTCTTGAGCCTTAGATCAGTCCAAACCCACTAAAAAATGGCCCAAAAATCGATTTATAGTGGCCAACTTTCGATCGATTATTCGGCCATTTTGATCTATTTTGTCAGCCATGGATCGCTATAAGCTAAGCCTAAAGGTCCCCTAGCCCTTTTCGTCGAGTTTCCCATGGCCGAAAGCAGTGATGGAGTGGGTGGTTGAAAGCAGTGATGGAATGGGTGGCCAGAAGCTTGGTAAGCCATGGTCACCCAACCTTTTTCTAAAATTGCACTTTCACCCCCTTAACTTTTGAAATACATTTTTGGCCCTCTTCACATGACTCCTAAATTTTTCAAAACTTCTATTGTGACTCTCATGTTCTAAACTTCTCATTTGACACCTGAATTTTTGAAAATAATGTCGTTTCGACCTCCCTCGAAAATTTTCAAAAATTACACTTTGGCCCAAAATTATATTTTGATTTCAAAACCCCCTTATTTTATCCCGAAGTCACTCAAGGGTTGTTTAACAAGCTAAATTTAACTCTTTTAAGGGTTCCGTCAACTTTTTGAAAGTCCTTTACGTCAATTCGATTTTTCATCCTGATTCGAAGTTATACTGAAAACTGTATCTGATCCATTTTATTTCAATGCCATAAATCATATCTCAAGGTGTTCGTTAGAGATACACCTATCTCCTTAGGTATCTAAGCTCTCGGGTATTCCCTCTGACTGATTTGGTCATTTTCTCAGGTTATTCTGATACCTATTCCTTTGAAACTTCGTATTTCTTCCCATATTTTTATTTTTAAAATATCCCAAAAATTTTGGATATTATATTCTCTCCCCCTTAAGGAAATTTCATCCTCCAATTTTTTTTTTTTTTTGCTTTTACCCAACTAAATTACCAATATTTGGCGAACATCTTGCAATAACAATGATCTTACTACCTTAGCCATACATTTATCTCTAATATTCTTAGTAATTACTCAAATTCATACCATTATACGAGAAATGCCTACTAGGCATGCTGTATCCTTCCCAAAATTTCCTGTTGTAGCATTTACCAATGGTCACATACATCATAAATAAATACATTTTTTATAATCATCTCTTTTATTTCACAAAATTTCTGATGATACTTCTTAAGAAACTACATAGATTTGCTATTCTACTTCCATTTCCTCGAATAATTGAGAATATTTTTCCTAATCATATCCTCGATCTCCCATGTGGCTTCTTCCTTGATGTGATTCCTCCACTGAATCTTTACTAATGGAATGACTTTATTCCTTAAGATTTGGTCGCGACGATCCAAGATCCGTCCGGGCGAATATGTCAAATTGTCTCTTAGCTCGATTACTTCCACTTGGATTTCCTGAGTCGGGTCCAGTATATGCTTTCGAAGTTGAGACACATGGAAAACATCATGGATGTTGGACAGGATAGAATGAAGTTCTAAACGATAAGCCAATGGTCCAACTCGCCTTATTACCAGATAGTGTAACGCCCAGTTCTTCTAAAAGCGTCTCTTACCCCGACATATAATAATTGCAACATCTATTTCCTCATTTTACCTTATATTTTTTTTTCTCACTGGGGTAAACTATGTCCTATTGCGGAAACATGTTTAGATCTCAACCTAATTCATATTTAAAATTTCATAGTCATAACTTGAACAAAACATCAAATCGAATATCTGATCTATTACATAACCGAAACCTGAATAGGTTTTTCAACATAACTTAACATCATCCTTCAAAATAATACAAGCCAGACTAACATAGTCAACATTATATATAATGTAGCTGAACTTAAATGTAGCATGCTTATACATATAATCGATACATTTACGCACTTCCATAGGTGGCCATTACATGTCTTTATTTTCTTTGTTCCTGCCATGACCTCCATCTGGAACATTTGAATATTCTAGGAGCATTACCCGGGTTAGATGATGAATCATGTAAGTAAGGATACATTTATAAATTTACATGCGTGAGTGCAAAATGTAACAATGTCCTTTACCACTTGACTGTTTGAGTTGACAAGCCATTAACAACTTTCATATCGGCCTGAGCCAACGTAACAACTTTCATACCAGCCTGAGCCAACGTAACAACTTTCATATCAATTTGAACCGACGTTGCTTGTTCGTACTCTCAAACATATGCAATGCATGATAGATGATAACGTTTATGTACGTATGCATCTCAAAAAAACATGCCAATGCATCTATGTGAAAACACATCGAAACATAACATGTCAACATGCCAAAACATACTTTGAAGCATACATCATATCAAACATATAGGCATATTATTTCAAACATTAGGGCACGTTTTTAGAAAATAACTTTCATAAATAAATTAAATTTGAGAAAACTAGCTTACCTTTGAAATCTGTTTAAGCCTCGAGAAGCGTGCTTTTAACCTCAAGCGTGTGACTGCCTCTATTTAAGTGCAACGTCTCGATTTACGTGTCAACCTCAAAATTCGTAGAAGTCAGTTCAACTTAAATCTCAAAATAGGCTAATCATAATATTTATTTAAATAAGTATTAAAACCTATTTTTTTCATAATTTCTTACATTTCTTTTATTTTTCTCCCTATTTCTTCCTATTTTTCCTCAATAAATCTAAACTAAATATTTCTTAATTATTTTATCAAATATTTCACTATGACAATACATAAAATAAAATTTCTAAATTTTTGAAATTTTCTAGGAAATTTTACTTACCTTAACTTAGTCTCTCAAGATTCATCGGTATGTGTGCCTCGATCTCGAAACGCGTACCCAAACCATTTTTCTCACCAAGATCTCCGAAGTATTAATAAATATTCATTTCCTATTTTTCTAAAATTTTCTAGGATTTTTTTCTATTTTTTCGTTCATTTTCTTTCCTTTTTCCTTTTTCTTTCTTTTCTTTTCCTTTTCTTTCCTATTTTCTTTTTTTTTTCTCTTCTTTTTCTTTTATTTCCTTCTTCTTCTTCAACCTTTCTTCCTCTCTCCCCTACTCCTGCAACTCACGCACAGGGGCTGCGCACGACCACTCTGCTTGGCCTCCGTCGCTGCTAGCCGCCACCATGGCCAGTACCGCCGCCGCCTGCACGCACCCGACCACTCTTCTTTTGTCCGCATAAGACTTTTGTTGACTTTGAGCAATTTCGATTCTTTCTTGAATGTGTCGGATCTTTTCTGTTGTTTGTTGTACCAACTCAGGCCTTAATATTTTCCTTTCTCCTACTTCAGTCCAACAGATAGGTGAGCGACATTTCCTTTCGTATAGAACCTCGTATGGCGCCATTCCGATGCTACTGTAATAACTGTTATTGTAAGCAAATACTACCAATGATAGGTGTTCTTCCCAATTACCCTCGAAGTCTAAGGCACAGGATCTTAACATGTCCTTAACCGTCTGAATGGTTCTTTCAGACTATCCATCAATTTGCGAGTGATAAGCTATACTAAGGTTCAGTTGTGTTCCCATGCATTCTTGGAGGCTTCCCTAAAATCTTGAGGTAAATCTCAGGTCCTGATCCGAGACTATGCTCACTGGTGTGCCATGGAGTCTGATTATTTCTCCAATGTATTGCTCCACAAACTTTCGAACTGGTTTATCCATTCGTGTAGGAAAAAAGTGTGTTGACTTCGTCAGTCGATCTACAATGACCCAAATTGTATTGTTACCTTTTTTATTTTTGGGAAATCCATTGTGATATGTTCCCATTTTCACTCCAGGATGTCCAATGGCTTCATGAGTCCTGTTGGTCTTTGGTGCTTGACCTTTACTCTTTGACATGTGTCGCACTAAGCTACCTTTCTTGCCACACTTACCTTCATTCCTGGCTACTAGTAGACTTCTCGAAGGTCTCTATACATCTATGTGGCCCCCGGGTGTACTGTATATCGAGTTTTGTGGGCTTCATTTAAAATCCTTTGCCTCAAGCTCCTTTGGTTTGGCATGTATATCCTTCCTCAAAATCTGAGTATACCATCATGCATCTCAAATTCGTGCTTCTTGGGCTGGCCATACTCATCTACCCATAGAGGCATTCACTTATCATCCACGTACACCTCTCGTATTTCGTTCACCAAATCCAGCTGAACAACCATGCTAGCGATAAGGATGGATGATTCTTTCAACACTACACTCACCGTTAGTTGGTTAAAAGCCTCCATCATCTCCCACTCACGGGCCATCATCCCGGCCATAGAAATAGGCACGTTCCTACTTAAAGCGTTAACCACCACATTGGCACGCCCCAAGTGATATTGATGGTGCAGTTGTAGTCCTTGAGAAACTCCATCCACCGTCGTTGTCTAAGATTCAACTCCTTTTGCGAGAACACATATTTCAGGCTCTTGTGGTTTGTGAACACCTCAAAGGTTTCACCATACAGGTAATGCCTCTATTGCTTTAAAGCATATATCACGACGACCAACTTTAGATCATGAGTCGCATATTTTGTCTCGTACCTCTTTAACTGTCGCTACCGATACGTGATCACTCGACCATGTTGCATTAATACGCAACCCAAACCTATCTTTGAGGCATTTGTATACACAACATATCCACCTGACCCACTAGGCATTACCAGGACAAGTGCTGAGGGTAGCCTGTCTTTGAGCTCCTGGAAGCTTTCCTCGCACTTGGCAGTCCATTCGAACTTGACCTATTTCCGTATGAGCTTTGTCATAGACGCAGCTATCTTCGAAAACCTTTCTACAAATCTTCGATAATAGCTTGCCAATCCCAAAAAGGTTTGTACCTTAGTTACACATGTTGGTTGCTTCCATCCTTGAACAGCCTCAATCTTGGCTGGATCTACCGAGATTCCCTCGGTCAATATCACATGACCCAAGAACGCAACTTGAAACATCCAAAACTTGCATTTCGAGAACTTGGCATATAGTTGATGTTTCCTAAGATTTTCTAGCACTGTTCTCAAGTGCTCCTCATGCTCACTCTCATTGGAGGAATACACCAATATATCATCTATAAACATGATTACAAATTGATCTAAGTAGGGTTTGAACACTCTATTCATGAGGTCCATAAATGCTGCTAGAACGTTTGTTAGTCCAAATGGCATCACCAAATACTCAAAATGGTTGTACCTTGTTCGAAATGCCGCCTTTAAGACATCATTCAGCTTGATTCTCAACTGATAGTATCCGGATCTCAAATAAATTTTTAGAACACCTTTGCTCCCTTTAGCTGATCAAACAGCTCATCAATCCTTGGGAGTGGATACTTATTCTTGATTGTGGCCTTGTTTAATTGACGGTAGTCAATGCACATCCTCAGACTACTATCTTTCTTCTTTACAAACAATACTGGTGCGCCCCACTGTGATGTACTTGGTTGGATAAACCCCTTGTCAGTTAATTCTTGAAACTGACTCTTCAATTCTTTCATTTCTGTTGGAGCCATCCAATATGGTGGAATTGATATTGGTTGGGATCCTGGTACTAGCTTAATTGAGAACTCGATCTCCTAAGGCAAAGGTAATCTCAGTATGTCTTCTAGAAACACGTCCTCGTATTTTTGCACCACTTGCACCTTGTCGAGCTTTGGTAATTCTCCATTTTCTAATTGAGCATAGGCTATATACCCATGAGCTCCCTGGCTCATCAATTTTACTTTCTTCATAGCTGAAATCATTTTTCTAATCTTGGTGTCACCTTATCCCCGAAATTTGACCCACCCTTCCTCGGGTTTTCTTATGGTCATTATTTTTTTTTTGCAATCTATATTGGCATCAATCTTGGATAGGAAATCCATTCCTAGGATTATGTCGAAGTCATATACTTCTAATAAGATTCAATCAATCTGGAATTGAATATTACTCAGACTAATTTCACATCTTTCTATTATTTCTGAGGTCTTCATGTTTTTTCCCATAGGTGTTGATACAACCATCGGGCATCCCATAAGTTTGGTCTTTGCTTCCAAACTCTCAGCCAATGCATGTGACATAAATGAATGTATTGGTCCAGGATCTATCAATGCATGCATAGGGGTTTCCAATATATAGAGCATACCTTGAATGACTACGAGATCTGACCCCACATCTTCTTTTGTTAGGTTGTAGACACATCCTTGATGAATTCCACAAACTTCTCCCATTTTTTCAGTTGGCCTGTATGCTTGCTCGATTTTCATCCTTTTTGGGCAGTCCTTTGCGAAGTGTCCCGGTTGCTCGCACTAGAAACAGACGCCTTTCACCAGAGGCGCTTCCTTGCTCTTGGGATAGTTACTCTACATGTGCCCTATTTCTCCACACGAGTAACAACTAGATGTTCCTACCAATCATTTTCTCCCTAGATGATTTTTCTTGCATTTAGGACATCGCTTACTGCTCTGGAGGTTTTTATTTCAAGATTTGTGCTCAGTGCTCCCTTTCATCTATTCTGATCTTATCAGTCGTTCTCGCAGGAGATTCTTTTTTGTCATTAGAGCTTTGTTCAAGGCTTCCTCATAAGAGTCGACAAACCAAGTGCTTAAGGCTTGTTGTAGCTCTACTCGCAGTCCAGATAAGAATTTCTGCTCGTTTTACCATTCGTTGGCGTCACACATTGGCACGTACTTATGAGTTGGTTGAACTTGGTGTCGTATTGAGTCACCGACATTTTTCCAGTTTGCTTTAGGTTCATAAATTTCCAACTCTTTTCTTACCTCTAGCTTAGAAGGAAATGCTTGGCGTTAAAGGCTTTCTTGAACGCTTCCCAGACTGCTATCGAAGCCTCGTCGTCTTTCGATTCTTGCCTTGAATAGGTTTGCTACAGAGTTTGCTCCATTGTCTGGCACCATCTTCCGACTTCTTCTTCCAACATAAAGGTGGCACGGTTCATCTTATCTTGGTCGTTGTACTATAAGTGTCGGAGCAACTTCTTCGTTTGCTCCAACCAGTACTTATCTATGCTGGAATCGTCGTTGGTTTTCCTCTTAAATGTTGGTAGCTGCTGTCTTCGATATTATTCCAACACGTTGTCCCTGTGCCTAGCTGATTCTCCCCTAGTCACATAGGTCATAAGATTCTCCATGACTCTCTCCATGTGGTTTAATCATCCTTTGTGGACTGCAGATTCCATTTCTTGGTCTTTACTTTGGATGTCGCTGCTACCGACGTGGCTGTAGTGGCGAATCTCATTATCTTCGACACCCTTGTTCCTCTGATTGGGAGTAACAAAAGCCCAGTTCCTTTGTCACCTTGTGGTTGCCATCTGAAAGGAAATAAAAGATAACATCTTATTCTACGGGGAAATCTTTCCAAAAGCTTCGTTTCATTACTATGCTGAAGTACAAAATTGTTTAATAAAACATCACACTAGCACACTAAGTGAAAAGAAAAATTGCCAAGACTTCTTCTAGGGGTTGTTCGAATTCCAAACCCAAGCATCATTGTCCATTGCCTCGTCTCCAAACTCAACTTCTGGTCCATTAGGATCATCGAGTGTAATTGCATATTTTTCCTCGTCGTTCGAGCCAAAGAGGTCAGCATCCATTTCATTAGCCTCAACTGCCTCATCAGCGTCCCAATCTCCATCCGAGTCTTCTTCTTCTTCTATTATGGCTCCCTCGAACATATCAATGACCTGATCGTGGAATCGTTGATAAAAGAAATGTAGAGATGCGTAATCGCCTTGATGGCGAATCTCTTCAGCTACAGCTCTCCATTCTTCTTCCATATCATTTATCAGGAACTCTACTCGAGCGTGCATCAAGCTAGGTCTCACGAAGCTGCTCGGTGGCACGTCTCTCAAGATACCTTCTAGTATGTCTAAGCGGTTGAAGATGTCCCCCACTATTGGTTCACTATCCATCCATCGACTAGTCCAGTGAGTTGCCTAAAATTGCTTGAGATAATCTCCTGCCATTCTAGCATTTCAACAATTATTTAGATTTCTTAATCTAAGACCTTCTAAACCTCGAGTTCATAGATTCCCAATGATCTTTCCTAAGTTTTCTTATAAGTTCGCTCTGATACCAACTGTAATGGCCCCAACCTCTTCAGGGCGTTACATCATATGCTAGGATTTTTTTTTTGCATGAATCAAACAAAAATCCTCAACACATTTGCATAATAATAACAGTTCCCAAAATTAATACTAAGGGAATGAAATTCATAATTACCAACGAAATAAGATTAAAACCTAAAAAAACCATAGCACGCATGGTTTCATACATATCGTCTGCCTGTCACATTATTGCAATAACCATTAAGATCCACATAACCTAAATAAAAGAAACGAATGGAAACTTAGCCCTGCATAGGGCCCATAATAACCTCTATCACGATCATGCTTCATCCACACCCTTGCCCTTCCGACTGCTCGACTTGCTTGGAATGTGGAATATTTCAGGGACATATATCAAACATTAGAAGATGAATCTTCTAAGTGAGGGTTCAAATGATAGTTACATGAATGCATAATGTAATAATGTGAATGAACACATGCCCTAGTATAACTTCCCTAGCTCACTAGTCCAATACGGAACCTTAGACAGAATTCTAACCTATTTTCAGGATAATCCTAACGTTATTTCATCATCTGCCCTTAGGGAATTACAGCTACACTATTAAGGCGACATCTCAATCCCATGCACGAGTATCAATATACCAATAATATTGTGTCATGCAAAAATCATAATCCATCGATGCAACAATGCATGTATAAATATGACAGGATGGTCATATAATATATATATAACTTAGTCATTATCGTGGCTATCATGCTCAACATAGACAATACATAACATGTATAAGCTTTTGGAGTAAAACCACTCACCTTTAACTTAGGATTCAAACTTCCTTGAGAAGCGTGTATTGCCTCGTTTTGCATGCTAAGCCTTGAAAGTCGCACAGTCACTCAATTTGAGCCAAAAAACGCCCTATTCATCATATTCATTCAAATAAATATTAAACCCTATTTTTCCTCAATTTATTTTTATTTTTTCTCTAATTTCCACAATTCATTTTTCCTCAAAAATTGAAAAATAAATATTTCCTTCAGTATTTTCTAGAAAGTTTTTCCACAATAATTTATAAAATAAAATCCTTGATTTTTTGGAAATTTTTGGAATTTTTTTTTATTTTTCTTCTATTTTCTTTCTCTTTTTTTTCCTTATTTTTTATTTTTTCTTCTTTTTTTTTTATTTCTCTTACCTCTCATGCACGGTCACACGTCCATAGCCACTCGCCTGGCGTGTGTGCTCACGTGGTGCCTCTGGTTCGTCTTCCTTAACAAACTGCTCGTCGCCACCGCTAAGTTCCACCTCCGATGGTTGATCAAACTCCACCCTTTTGAAGCCCTCGTTGAGTTGATCCTAGGGGCACCCTCAGATGGCCGAATCACCCGACAGAAAATGCCTAATCGGACGAGTTTCAGACTACCTCCGCTACCCACTCAGTTTTTCAACCAACTCTCAAAACCCCCTCAAATCGATGCGAAACTTCACCAAAGTTTTCAAAATTGATCCTCACCAACTCAAGAGCAAAAACCCCTTATCCTTGATGTTTGATTTGTTCTCTAACGTGCCCGATTTCGAGCTTCAAGTTTGAGAAAAATTCAGCCACTTTGGTTCCCCTTTTATACACCAAATCAAGCCACAAAATGACGGATCTTACTTTGCCCAAGGCCACTGAGGTCTTCCCGTGCCTTAGATCCGTCCAAACCCACCGAAAAATGGCCGAAAATCGATTTACAGTAGCCAACTTTCAGTTGATTTATCGGCCATTTTGATCCCTTTTGTCGACCATGGATTGCTCTAGGCCAAGCCCATAGGTACCCTAGCCCTTTTCCTCGATTTTTCCATGGCCAAAAGCAGTGATGGAATGGGTGGCCAGAAGCTTGGTAGGCCATGGCTGCCCAACCTTTTTCTGAAATTGCACTTTCACCCCTTTAACTTTTGAAATACATTTTTGGCCCTCTTCACACGACCCCTAAATTTTCCAAAACTTCTGTTGTGACCCTCATGTTCTAAACTTCTCATTTGACCCCCGAAGTTTTGGAAATATTGTCGTTTCGACCTCCCTAAAAAATTTTCAAAAATTACATTTTGGCCCGAAATTATGTTTTGATTTCAAAACCCCCTTGTTTTATCCCTAAGTCACTCAAGGGTTGTTTAAAAATCCAAATTTAACTCTTTTAAGGGTTCCGTTGATTTTTCGAAAGTCCCTTACGTTAATTCGATTTTTCAGCTTGATTCGAAATTGTACTGAAAACTGTCTCTGATCCGTGTTATTTCAATACCATAAATCATATCTCAAGGTGTTCGTTAAGGATACACCTATCTCCTTAGGTATCTAAGCTCTTGGGTATTCCCTCTGACTAATTTGATCATTTTCTCAGGTTATTTTGATACCTATTCCTTTGAAACTTCGTATTGAAAACAAGACTTCATTGTGATATTTTTCTTTTCCTTGTTTATATATATATATATATATATTAATTGGTATGTGCAATAAGATTGCTTTTAGACATCCAAAAGAACCCGTCTAAGATTCATTAAAGACATATTTATTAATTTTTCTATCTTTTAAACTCATAAATTATATAACAAATGAGACCACTGCTCCTTTAGCAATAGCAATAGTATTCCACTTGTTCTTACCACTAAAAAAAAAAAAAAACTTTATTAATTTTCTTATCCTAGAACAAATGAGATCACTGATGAGCTAGTAATTATATTCCATTATATCCTTGTTCTAATTGTCATTCACAGGCGCATTGTATGCTTCTTGTTTATCAACGTTAGATAATTTGTACTCCATGAATGTTGCTGCTTTGCTAAAAGCATATAGCTGACAGCATGCTTTTCAATTAAGAAATAATATGGAGGATTATTGAAAATTTTTATATTTTATGCTTATATTTAATATTATGCAAGAAGATACTAAAAACAGATATGTGGGTGTTTGATATCTATCGTACTAATAACAAAATGAAAATATATATATATATCTAGTACGAATAATTATGATTATGGTAAAATGCATCTCAAATTAACAAAATATTATATTTATTTAAAATTTCAACTTTTTTTAATAATAAAAAAATACCCAGAATTTCAAAGTTTATCCCAACGCGTTCTTCGTGGGTGAACCAAAAAGAAATTAACGTTTCAGTAAAACACAATGGCATTGAAGCAATTTCTCTGAAGTGCAGGTGGGGCCCACAAAATTCCTTTCGGCCGCCGGTGGCACCTAAGTGCTAATAATTAGAACTTCTTTTTTTCTTTCAAATAATAAGCAATTTCATTGAGTTTTTCCCTACTTTGTTTTGAAAGTAGTTTTATTGTGCCTTGAGGTAAGAGTTTATTTGTCAAGGTAAATTATTAATATATATACACACACACAAATATATTAAACTGCAATTAAGTGTTTAAATTTAGATTAATTTCTTTAATTATTAAATTATATTTATTAAATTATTAGAGTTTTGATTTTACTCCCCTTGTTAGAGTTTTGACTTTGCTCAAATTTGATTTTTGTTTATCGAATTTATTCATTTTATAGGATGATTATGAAGTATATGATGTGTTGAGAATTGATGATGTTACATATAATAAAGTGTTATATTTTTGTGTTTTTTTTTTCTTACATGGGGTGTAGTCTAGCTATAAGGGAGACTCTGTCGAATTTTCTTCAAAATTATATTAAATAAAAAATATAATTAATTAAATAATTTTTAGCTATTTAATTAAATTTGCTGGAAGTTAGCCTTAGATTCCCGTTCAGTGACTTCCTCGATGGAGCAAGGAGATCATTGAATTGTCCAATTTGACAGTCTGAAAATTTGATGTCGTGTTGTGTGCCCACGAATATGCATTAATTTATTCATGCATGGTACGAAAATTCAATAGCATATCACGTTATTCTCCGGTTGCATATAGGAATATGTTTTTATTCATGCAATTGACTCAAATTGAGTCTAACTCATATAAATCGGCACATAATCCTTATGGTGCATCTAGAAATTGTGCTGAGATGCTGCTGAAATTTTGTACTATGAGTAAATGCGTTCGCTAGTGGTCATATATCACGACTCATTTCTAGATGGGATAGGTCTTAACCTTCAAATTTTAAGGAGTTACAAGGAGTGGTTCAATGGAAGAATATTAAAACAACTCAAATAAAAAAAATATTGTAATTATAATTTAGTAATTTTTTGTTATTTAATTACCACAGAAAAAAATGAGATCAGATCGTCAGTGGATGTATATCAGGCATAAAGGAGGTTGGTTATATTTCTATGGAATTTATCAAGGGTGTTGAGGAGTTTGTTAACTTTGCTAAGAGTCAACCAGAGTGGATGGACAAGAATAAGATTAAATGTCCCTGTAATCAACGAAAGTGTAGGAACACGACTTTTCATGACTAGGAAACTATGACAAGTCACTTGCTCACCAAAGATTTCGTACCGATGTATTACGAGTGGACATTTCATGGGGAAGTTGTCGCTACGGTAGATTCGATCGATATATCGTACTTAGCATCAACGCTTGAAGCAGAGGCAAGCAACTTATCTAAGACTATGGTAATGGATGCTACAATAGAACCGTATCTGCAATAAGATTTTGCTAATTAATTATTGTTAATTTCTGAATTATCTTTAAATTGAATAGTCTAATGTAGTTATTTTCATTTTTCTTATTAATTTGTCAAGAATTTATGATGTTGAGCTAAGGTAACATAATCCCGGTATTGGCGACCACATCATTGAACACTTAACAAATAACAAATTCCCTTCTTGGTTCAATAGCTATGTGAGTTGATTAACTGAAATATTAATTCTACCCAATTTTTTATATAATTATTTCTTATATATCTATCTTATTTAATAGGCTTGCAATCCTACGAATAATGTGATCAATTCATACATAAGGGATCTCGCAAAAGGGTCTTTTAACATCGTTACAACGTACCATGGCTGCTTTCTTAATGGATTTAAATTTCACACAATTAGCCACAGTTCGAATAAAGACACTATGAACAGTGGCATGTGCGTTAAAGGATCCAATTACGATGATCCCCAAAAGGACTATTATTTTCAGATAACAGAGATTGTCGAGCTCGAGTATCCTTTAGTGTCGTCATTCAAGAAAGTTGTATTGTTCAAGGGCAATTGGTTTATTCCACCTTTGAACGAGGGGGTGAGGATTCATCATGCATACAAGATCATCGAGATCAATGAAAAGAAGAAATGTAATACGAACGAGCAATTTGTATTAGCTTCTCAAGTGATTCAAGTATATTTTTTTGAATATCCAAGACTGAGGATCAACAAAAGTGATTGATTGGTTGTAACCAAAGTCAAACTAAGGTTTATAATAAAGGTTCCACAATCTTTTAATAATTAAGAGACGACCCTTCCACGTGAAGCGTTGTCTTACCAAGAGAATAACATGGAACTACACGATATCACGGTTGATGATGCCCAAATCCCTGAGACAGTGAATGATAGTGAGGACACTAATTTAAATGATGAGCCAGTTATGGAATCAAAATTTGACGAAGCCCTAGAGTTGAATGATGAGCAAGTTTTGAGATCTGATTCTGAAGATAAGTCTGAATCGTATGATAAGCAAGTCCTGCGATCAGAGTCTGAATATGACTCTGAATCAGAGGATGAGCAAGTTCTTCAATTAGATTCTGGTGTTGACTTAGAATCTAATGACACAGATGTAAACTTATATGATAGGGATTAGAGGTAAATTCTATGATTTAAATACTTATGTTTAATTATTAATAATATTGAATTTGCTAATTGATTTATTTCATTATAGGTATGACAGGAGTTAGAGGACGTTATCGTGCAAGACGCAGTGGTTCTAGACCTAGCTTTTCTGGGTCCACTTCTGCTTCGACCTCATCTATTGCAGCACTGCATATTTCGGGGGACGTTCCACTGGCCTCCCCTCCACCAGCATCTCATGTTGCTGCCCCTGCAGTTGGTTCTGAATCGACCTTTATTGTAGAGTCACTGATGTATCCATCATCTCACTTAGGTGCCAGCCCTTCTAAGTCCGAATCACCGCATGTTATAGAGCAAGATAGTGATGGGTAACTTTGATTTTTTTTTTTTTTTAACATTATGACATGTGTTAGTTTTTATACTAATTATTATTATTTGTATATAGAAGCATTTTTTGTCGTACAGTGAACATCCGCCATATTATATCGACGATATTCAAGAAACGTCTTCATAAGGAGGGTCACATTTGGAAAGAAGTCCATTTGGAAACGAAGGGCTTATACTGGAATGAATTTGCAGTATTAAATTTAAATTAATAATTTTTTTTTATTAATTATCAATGTAGAAATGTTTCAGCTATTTAATCTTATTTTTGTTTATAGAAAATTTTTTAGTGGGATCCTACAATTGATGCATCAACAAAGAGAGTGTGGGCACAAAAGGTAGCTAAGCGATACATTGACAACATTCATAGGTGGCATGTTAATAGAAAACTGACTTTTGTGCGAGATGATGCATGGGATCGTTGGATGCAAAAGTGGGAACAAGATGAAGCTTTTAAGAAACGGTCTGCACAAGAGTTGCTGAATCAATTGAGTGAGGCGGCTGGCCCTAGCACTGGTCCTTCTTGCCACACTAGGGGCTCCATATCCTCAGCGGAGTATAAGACACAAATGGTAAAAAAATTAATTTATTAATATTTGTAAAATTTTATTATTAAAATTTTATATATTATGTTCTTTAGAAATGGGAGTTTAGGAGGGAGCCCACGCTGATTGAAATTTTTGAACAAACACATTAAAAAAAAATTGAAGAATGAGAGATAACGTATGTCGATAGACGTTCTGCAAGCGTTGTTGTAAGTTTTTTTTTTTTATTATTGTAAATAATGTCAATTTTATAATTAACATAAATTTTAATATTCGTAATTAACTTATTCTATTTTTTTGTTAAACTGTCGTAGGAAACGTACACATAGTTGCTAGAGCAGGCAACTCAATTAGATGAGGGATCCGATTAGTCAGTTAAACCAGATTACGACCAGATATTCATCTAGGTTGTCGCTTGGAAAAACAAGAAGAATAGAATTTATGGCACAAGATGCTTATCCCAATCGAAGTTTTTCGACATCAGTAGTTCATCTACTATCTCATTTGGCCAGGAAAATGCCACCATGCAAGAAATGAACGAGAAGATAAACTCGCAGACTCAGGAGTTGAACAACTTTCGATAACAGATGGTTGAGATGCGAGTTTTGGTTGAATGACTTACTACATCTACTTGTGATATGTTTTCTTCTTCTTCTTCTTCTTCTTCTCATCCACAGTCGACTCACCAGCCTAACTCAGACGATTATATTTTGTAGTTATTTTAATGTAAATGTTAATATGATATTAATATTCTGTTATCTAAACGATTATGCTTCGTAGTTATTTAGATATAACAATCAGGATGATATTTTAATTTTTGTGAATATTTTGTTTAACTATTAAATTTAATTATAATTTCTATAACAATTTTTGTTTTAATTTATATTAGAATTAAAATTATTTTAGATTATTTAGATTAATTTAATAATTGAATAAAAATAATAATTTATTTATTTTTTAGCGACAGATTTTTTCATATCTAAAAAATAAAATATATAAATAAAAAAATTAAATTTTAATTTTAGTGACAAAAAATTCTGTCGCTAAAAATAGAGACGGAAAATAGAGATGGAAAATTCTGTTTCTAAAATTAAAATTTAATTTTTTATTTATATATTTTATTTTTTGGCCATGAAAAAATTCGTCACTAAAAAAAAATTAAAATTTAATTTTAGCGATGAAAAATTCTATCGCTAAAATTAAATTTTAATTTTTTTAATTTATATATTTAATTTTTTTTGCAACGAAAAATTCGTCGCTAATCTGTCACTGTTAAATTTGGTCGCCATAGCAGATGACCGAATTAGAGATAGAATTGCGACGAAAATTTTCGTCGCTAAATTTGAAAAAAATACAAAATTTTCTGTCGTTAAAATAGAGACGGATTTGTTGCTACTAAAATTTAACGACGAGCACTTCAGAGACGGATTTTTGGGTTTCAGCGATAGAAATATTTCATTACTAAAACCCAAAATTCTTGTAGTGTTCATGGGCCTTCTGTCAACAAATGTGAAGAGAATGAGCCAAGGTCCTAGAGCCTTGTCCTCAAGTCCCATGGACAAGTCAAGGACGAAAGCCCCATCAGGTTCTCAAAATCAAGATGCAATTATAGAAAATCTAAACAGCAGCTTGAATTGTCTTAAGAATGAGGGATGCTTCAAAATGTTGAGGAAGAATCCTAAAAGAATCCTTGGAAACAATGAAATCAGGGCAACAAAGCACTAATGAATATTAGGGGCTCCTAGAATCAACCGTCATGGCCAAGAGAGGAACGAAGGTAAACACTAACTTACTTAGTGAGATATAGATGAGAGTGAGGAGGGAATAAACACTAGATTAGGGTTTAGGGTTACATAGCAAGATTGGAGACAAGAAATGGGAGAAACACAATTAGGTTTGAAGCGAATGAAATCGATGAAGGGAGAGTTAGGAAAAAAACAAGAAGAAAAATGGTGAAAATGAGAGAAAAGATTGAAGGAAAAACAAAAATCTAAGGTTTTCCAAATAGAGCTTACTTAGGAGTAATAAGAGGAATACACATAACTATTATGTGTGAGTCAAATATAAATTAAGTATGAAATACTTTAAACATTGTTGAATAAATTTTGTAATTTTTTCACATGCGATGAAATATTTAGAAATTTGAATTTGGATATTGCCAGGTATATTGTTATTGCATTTGTGGTTATAAGATTTTTCAATTTTAGGTTTGATATATTTTTTCTTAGATTGCAATGTAAAAAATTTTACACGTCTAAACAGCAGCGAACCAAACTATCATTTAAATCAAACCAAATTGTAATGTTATTTTATTTAATTACTAAAAGATAAATGGGTTTAAATTATATATATACAAACAGTAGCTCTATAATATATATAGATATAGAATTTCCCAATTATAAACTTCAAACCGCCAAAGGAATCCACACCCTAAATAATAAAAAATTATTTTAGAGTTTAAACTAAAGGCACGTCGCAGGATGATATGATTGGGGAGTTGTTTGGAAACGAGGATAACAGGTGTCACTTCTTAGAATGAATAATCGGAGGTTGGTTCACCGCAAACTGCCTACCTTTTCTTCTATAAAACCCGCACCGCCATTACCTTCCCTTCCATCTACCACAGATTAGCCTTTCTCTCTCTATTTCTCTCAATATTTTCTTTAAGTTTAATTAATTTATTGGTCACAAGTCAACTGCAAATTATTAAAGAAGAAGAACTAATGGAGCTCCCCGAAACACGTGATCAGGCGGCGGCCGGCGATACCATGGCCGATGCCTGGGACTACAAAGGCCGCCCCGCCCGGCGATCCTCCTCCGGCGGCTGGATCAGCGCCGCCATGATTCTAGGTTCATTTTCGCCGTGCATTCTTCCTTCTTGCTTCCTCTAGTACTCAAAATCTAAAGTTTGAGCTTCAGTTTCCTGAGTCTCACAAGTTTTTGACTTGGTTTTGAAGGTAGTTACCGAAGAAGAAAAAAAAAAGAAGCTTTAATTTGGTGCTCTACTAACTTCTACTTTCAGGGGTTGAGGCAACTGAAAGGCTAACCACTCTTGGTATCGCCGTCAACTTGGTGACCTACTTGACCGGAACCATGCATTTGGGCAATGCTACCTCCGCCAACACCGTCACCAACTTTCTTGGTACCTCCTTCATGCTCTGCCTCCTTGGCGGCTTCGTCGCCGACACTTTTCTCGGCAGGTCAATCTATGCTTCCACTTAAGTTTTTTTTTTTTTTTCACTGACTCAATTTCAGATTGATAGTTTTTTAAGAAAAGTTTAGGACACATAAATCATGAATTTGAATTGAATGGTTTTTAAAGGTATCTAACCATCGCCATCTTCGCCACCGTTCAAGCAACTGTAAGTAGAGTCAATTAACAGATTCAAAATCAGCTCATTGGTCTGATTAATTCTGGATTTCTCATATTAGTTTTTGGTTGATTTGGTGATGTAGGGAGTGACGATCTTGACCATCTCAACTGCAATCCCCAGCCTCCGGCCACCGAAATGCGCCGCAATCGGCGAGGCCTGTCTCCCGGCGACCGGCACGCAGCTGACGGTGCTTTACCTAGCGTTGTACCTCACCGCACTGGGCACCGGCGGCCTGAAGTCGAGCGTTTGCGGCTTCGGCTCCGACCAGTTTGATGAATCGGACACAAAGGAGAGAACCCAAATGGCGGTCTTCTTCAACTGGTTCTTCTTCTTCATTAATATTGGCTCACTTGCAGCGGTGACCGTTCTGGTTTACATTCAAGACAACTTGGGCCGGCGATGGGGATATGGAATATGCGCGTGTGCCATTGTTGCTGCCTTGGCCGTCTGCCTTGCCGGCAGCCGGCGGTACCGGTTCAGGAAACTCGTCGGCAGCCCCTTAGCCCAGATCGCCGCCGTGTTTGTCGCCGCCTGGCGGAGGAGGCATTTGCCGCTGCCGTCCGACTCTTCTCTCCTCTTCAACGTTTACGATAGTCCGGCCGAAGATCACAAGAAGAGGAAGCAAAAATTGCCTCACTCCAAACAATTCCGGTGAGTTCTCTATTTTGAGTACTCACAACCCAATCATTAATCAGTAACCTAGTTATGTTTACCAAAATGTTTTTTATATTTTCAATATAGATTCATATAAAAAATAACTAAATATATATTCACTTCTTGATAGAATCATTTAAGGAATTAAGGAATGACAACATAAAGTTTTAATATTTTTTGCTTTTTTCTACATGAAAACAACTGTAAGATGATGTCTACATCTAGTGAAAAAGTTGAAACCCATTATGGAATTTAATCTGCTCATCATCTTTTAGGACTCTTTAACACTATCTTTATGTCGTGATATAAATCAGATTTTTTTTCATGAAAGTATGCTTTAAAACTTTAAATTCTAACCGCTTAATTGGTAGGATTAGATTAGAATCATATATATATATATATTTATAGATACATATATATCTATATATATATATATTCAAATCAGATTAGGGAAATTATTGATAAATCATTGGGTTGAATATAGGCCAGCCAAGTATGAATGATTTGATCTAATCTTGGTAGCCAGATGCTGGCCCTGTAATGGACAGCATGGCCAGTCATGATCGGCCTGTTGCCTGCCTACCTGGCTCCAATAATTACACTCTCAAGACAAATGGAACTGGCGGGTTTTCATTCACTAGACACAATTAATCAGCATCCCATCACGTCTCTTGTTTTTATGGAAATTAAAATTACCTCTCTTAATTTATTAAAAGGGCATAAAAATCCAGTAGTATATATGATTTCCAAAGCCAAAGGTGCGAGCATCGTTTTAATTACTGGGAGGGAACAAGATATGAAAGCCTTCAAATCAGTAATAAAGCATCATGTGCATATGCTCTCTCTCTCTCTCTCTATATATATATATATATAATCATATAAGAGGAGGCAGGAATCAAAGATCACGAGCGAGCCATATTTGAAATATCCATCCAGTCTAATATTGATCGATCTCTGTGCGCGTATGTGTGTATGTACTCTCACTTGCCACCTTCCCCATGTACAAACTCCAATCTTATTACAAAGAATCCTTCCTTTATCTGCCCTCCCCCCTACTATAAAAAATATCTTTCCTATTTGGGTCGTAGTATACATTGAATTCACCTGGCTTTTGTGTTCAAACTCCCCATGTGTCTTAATTATCTCTTTTAAATTTGATATGGTCTCGAATTTTATTATTATCATTTGAAGAATAAAAAAGTTAAACGTTATTGTCATAAGGGATGGAGTCACTGTAGGCCTAGTGAGGACCTCACTCCGTCACTCATTAAAGTTTATACTGATCTAAAATTTTTAATAGATCTCACATATATTGGGTTGGGTTTTTACCTAAGTTTAACTATTTTAATTATAAAAAAAATAATTAAAAAATTAAAATTATAAATATGATAATCTAATTTCAAATCCTTATAAAGAACTATTGTAAGGTATTGAATAAATTATATTAACTTTCACTATATTTATATTATTATCACATTGTTTCTTATTTTTTTATTTAATAAGTTTTGTCCTGCCTGAAAAATTTTCTTGAGTCCGCTCTTGATTGTCATTATAGTTTAATAGAGGTACATGGTCCTTGAGTCCAATTCTATCATTTTTAGACACCCCGTAATTTCACACTTTAATAGTGGTCTGTTTAAATTCAAAGTCAGGGATCTATATATCTTTATTTTTATGAATGTCATAGTTTGATTTTTTTTTTTTTACAGGTTCTTGGACAAAGCAGCCATCAAGGACCCTGAAGAACTGTCCAGTGGCATGAATGGGGGGAACAAATGGTACATATCGACTTTAACAGATGTAGAGGAGGTTAAGTTAGTGATAAGAATGCTACCCATTTGGGCCACCACCATTATGTTCTGGACAATATACGCCCAAATGACCACATTCTCAGTCTCACAAGCTACCACCATGGACCGCCGGATCGGCAAATCGTTCCAAATTCCGGCTGCCTCGCTGACCGCCTTCTTCATCGGCAGCATCCTCCTGACCGTCCCGGTCTACGATCGGATCATCGCCCCGGTGGCCGGGAAACTATTCAAGAACCCACAAGGGCTCACCCCACTGCAGCGCATCGGGGTCGGCTTAGTCATATCAATTCTAGCCATGTTGGCGGCTGCCCTGACCGAAATCAAGCGACTCCATGTGGCACTATCGCACGGCTTGGCCAACGACCCAACCGCCGTCGTACCGCTTAGTGTGTTCTGGTTGGTCCCACAATTCTTCTTTGTGGGGTGCGGCGAGGCCTTCACTTACACGGGGCAATTGGCCTTCTTCCTAAGGGAGTGCCCTAAAGGGATGAAGACAATGAGCACAGGGCTGTTCTTGAGCACACTCTCACTGGGCTTTTTCCTTAGCTCGGTGTTGGTTTCTATAGTGCACAAGGTGACCGGCAACCGGAAGCCCTGGTTGGCCGATAATCTCAACAAAGGCAAGCTCTATGATTTCTACTGGCTACTGGCGGTTCTCGGTGTTTTGAACTTCGCATTGTATCTGGTTGGAGCTTCTTGGTATGTGTACAAGGAGAATAGGCTGGCCGAAGAGGGAATAGAATTGGAGGAAGCGGAGGAGCCGAGTGCCCATGCTTAGTTGGGCTTGTACATTTTTGTTTTTGTCCTTTCCCCACTACTTCTTCCAATCCTTTTTTAAAATGCTCTTGCATGATCTTCATAAGAAAATATCACTGAAGTCATTTGGCAATAGCATTTTTATAATTATGATGGATTATGGTGAATTTTTCTTCTCAATTTATAGAAAGGGTAATGACTTTACATAAGGTTGTGGGTGATGTTATATTGTCTGCCGATAGAGTTTATATACATTCAAAATATCAATCATACATTTACAAGCAATTAGTGACATTTCTTTACAAAATTATCGATAAAATTTTAAAAATTATAAACACTAATCCTCAATAAAAGTGTTTACATGTTTTGAAAATTAATTGATAATTTTATAAAGAAATCTTTATAATTTCTTAAGTATACAAAAAAAAAAAAGTACAAATTAATTATAAGCATAAATAGTATTACCGCTAGCTATTATTTGCCACTAACCTTACATTGTGCCGGAAAAATATTAAATAAAAAGAAAAAAAATTATAACTATTTGATGGTAAGAGGTTAAATAATGATCTCTTTTATAATTAAGATTCAAACTTTATTTAAGATGAATTCGCACATAATTCTTTATTTATTTATCTAATATGCTTGTAATTTGTGAACTATATATATATATATATATATATTGTCGTTTTTCGGGTCCTAAAGCTCATAGGAACTCATCCTTGGCTAACAAGTAACGACATTTTTTGACTTCTAAAACACAAGTGAAAGCCAGAGATCGCAGGATTGAATTGAAGTCATAAAATATGGTTTTGTCTATTTCATTAAGAATTATTAATAAGGAGGTGACAAATTGAAGAGTGGGAAACAATGGCAAAAGTTTAAGGACTTGTCATTTTACTTAGATTCTGTGCCCCCTCTGGAGGCATGACCCGGTTCAGAATTTGAATAAAATCATCCATAAAATTGTATTTATTTGGTAACTATAAAGGAAAATCGAAGAAATAAAGGAAATGCAATTGACATGCATTTATGAATAGAATAAGATCTAACCAAAAAACTCTTAACATAATGCCTCAACCTTATCCCGTGTACATTCTTGACATAAATAGCAAGTTCAATATAGCTAAATAAATAAAAAAAATTAAATTAAAGAAACATACTCACGGATCTTAGGAGTTTGAGATTCTGGGTGGGTTTGATTCCTATTTTAGGTAATATTTTGATTTTCGATCTACAAGTTTAATTAGGAGTAATAACACTACTAATAAAATCTTAATAAGATCATGTGACTAAGTAGGTCAGTCATAAGATAAAAAAAAAAAATTGTCTCTTAGTATTTTTGGTTCTTTAATAGCTTATCTGAATTCAACTTCCTTACGAATTTTTTTTTTTTTTAAAAGGGTGTTCCATAATATATTTTAAATGTGAATGTCAAAATATTTTGATTGGTGCCATGTTATATTAGTAGTGTTTACAAGAAGGGCATTAGTTTTGCTAGGAAATGATGTTCTCATCCCTCATTAATTTGTCTGTATAGGTTTGAAATTCTGTATAATGTTGCAATCACATGTAATTAGAGGGCTCGTGGTGTCCATCAATCATGCAAGCCCATTCATTTAACATACATGTATGCTCAATTATTCATATTTATTTTCATCAAAAGGTTTTGGGTTTGGTAAAGGAAAATAATAACACGTGTTTCCATCATGAGTTATGCTATTCGGCCAGCCTCAATGCCACCCTCATTGCCACCTCATGAGATTTCGCTATATATTTCGATATATCGCGAACAAAACAGCATCCCTCTCCCATGCGAAATTCAAATTTCTGAAACTTCTCTCTCTCTCTCTCTCTCTCTCTCTCTCTCCCTCCCTCTCCCTTCTTCCCTCTCCCTTCCCCTTCATTTTTCCCCTTCCGGCCATGAATGCGGAGTTCATCCCTCTCCCTTTTTCCCCTTCCTGTCGTGCCTTCTTCCCCTTCCGGCCGTGAATGCGGAGTTCGTTTGGCTCGTTCCAACTCTCTCGATTGCAGCCACGTACTCCTTCCAGCCGTGAACGTACTCATCTCTATCTCTTTCTCTCTCTCTCTCTCTCGTGCGACCAAGCCTCCTCCATTGCAGCAGGTTCGACATCTCTCTCAAGAGCTCTGTAAATCGCTGATTTGGGGTATTCCAACCGTCTGATATTCGATCCGAGCTTATTTTCACCGTGAAAGTGGTCTCGATCTACAAGGAGGTAAGTCTTTTAGTTTTATCAGTTATGATTTTTAGCAAACACTGATGATACATATGTATATATGCGTGATTTGGGTTTTACCGAAAGTTTAAACTGTGATTTATGGAGTTTCGGCCATTGGATGTTGCTGGTTTTTGGGTATGTGGGTCGATGGGGATAAGGGTGTCGGGTGGTTGCGTCGGATTGCCGGAAACCACCGGCCACGGTGGCCGGTGGCGACTGGCAGTCCATTTAAAAGAAGTTGAAGAAATAAATTATGCTTGAAGAAGTTAAATCATGTTGTGTTTTTGTTGGAAATGATGATTAATTGTTGCTTCTGTTTTAGTGTTGTAACCCCTACGGTTACATTTCTGTATCTCATATATATGTAAACCAGAACAGGTATTCACGAAAAAGTGTATGATAGAATAAGCTTTAGAGGAGATTTGGAGGTGATAGAATCAGCCTTTCCACACAATCTATCATCACACAATTTGAAAAATGTAAAAGAATTTCAAATCAGGTATAAGATAAAGCAGACCCTAAAATGTAGCGTTCTGTTTTTTGATGGGTTTTTAATTCTCTCAAATGCTGTTGAATTTGCTGCAGGCAATGCCTCATTCTCAAAACCGAACTGTTGTTGTCGAGAATCCTACGTAGGTTGATGAAAGTGGCAAATTGGTAAGTTTTCTTGCAACCATCCCCATCCCTCCTTACATCTGGCCCTTCTCCTCCACTCCGGCAGTTCCTTTTTCTGCAGAATTCAACGGCCGTCGGCTGATATAATTATGAAATTTGTAGGTGAGCAATGTTGTTGTTGGAGTGACTACAGAGAAGAAGTGATCCGACTAAGTTCACATTTGCCTTGTGAAATACCAATCTGTAGATATTAGTTCAAGATTATTGTGTCATTCAGGAGTGAAGATGGATATGGAGATTCATTGTGCATATAAGAGTGAAATTGGCATTACAACTTTGCAGATGTGTGAGGGTCTTAAAGAAATCGAACTGATTGATTTGTATTGAGAGGACAAGAATGGGAAATGGATGACATTTGTGGCATTTGTGTGATGTTATATCGGATAATTGTTTGCAGTCTATGTGTTTCTAGTTGTGCTCGTGAAGTCTTTGGCAATTAGATGATTTTGGAGATGACATTTGTTTCTGGACTTGAATGCATTAGATTTGCTGGATATGATACAAGGAGCTAGAGGTCTTTAAACTTGATTCATGAGATCTTGTAAACAAAAAAATAAATGAATATTTACCAAAACACAAAAGTATAAAAAAAATAAAGCGTTGCAAAACCTTAGAAGTGATAAGGGGGGCATTAGGGGTTGAAAACTTTCATGCGATGAACCCACATCACTGGCTATTTTGTATGTTTAGGTGGTGAGTTTATGTGAAGTAATGATTGTAAATTCTCATTTTGTAGGAATGAAGACTCGATTGTGCACGAAAATTTATTGCAACTTGACCTTCGAGTCATGATTCTTTTTCATGAATGGAGCATTGTCTAAATTTAAACGTGTTATGTCTTTGTTGGATGCTATGCTGGGTATCAAAGATTGTCAAACACAATGTTGCACATCAGCGGGGACTCACTCCCAAGCACGTGGTGACGCCATTTAACAATAAAATACACTGATCACAAGTCATTTTTACAACAATGGATCACAAGTCATTTTTACAATCATTGACAAATTCAATATTAAAACAACAACAACAGACAAGTATAAAATTGAGTAATAAAATAAAAGTCCAAAATAATAAAATATATTGATCAAAAACAATATCTAATGCTGTTACATCTTCAACACGTCTGAGAACTCCAAAATCTGGGCTGCGACTTGATGGAATTGTTATGTGATCAATCGTGTGGCGATGCAAATCGGTCACCTGCCAATTAACAAAGCAACTGAGGTGAATTGTTATGTTTGAGCAAGTGGGCCAAGGCCGCTTTTATCAAACACAAGATAAATTTATTTGAGCCACCTTCTTATCGGAGTTCTTATAAGTAGATTTGAACCTTTTTTTAAATCTATCAATTTCGGATCAAAGTCTATAATAGTTTAGTTTTATACTTACCCAATCTTACCATCATCGCCTTGGACTTGAGGAACCAACCACCAGATGCTCATCGGAACAGTTTGTCTGGGCAATTGGAAGCTTGTTTCCAAACATATGTGCGGTCAACATGCAACCAGATTCTGACTAATTTTTGCAAGGATCTCACAGGCATACAGCAAATTCAGGTTTGTTCAATATTATGACTATCAGTAAATATTCTAGAAAATCAATTTTTTTTTTTTTTTAGTTACACATTGATCTAATTTTTCATGTCTATTTGATGTACAAGGTGACAATATGCCTATCACATGGTACTCATGGTACTTAAACAAACTATTAAACCACATAAACTGACTCGACATAAGTTGTGGAATGCATATTGGATCGTGTATACTACATTTTAGGGTCTGCTTTATCTTATACCTGATTTGAAATTCTTTTACATTTTTCAAATTGTGTGATGATAGATTGTGTGGAAAGGCTGATTCTATCACCTCCAAATCTCCTCCAAAGCTTATTCTATCATACACTTTTTCGTGAATACCTGTTCTGGTTTACATATATATGAGATACAGAAATGTAACCGCAGGGGTTACAACACTAAAACAGAAGTAGCAATTAATCATCATTTCCAACAAAAACACAACATGATTTAACTTCCTCAAGCATAATTTATTTCTTCAACTTCTTTTAAATGTATGTGCTCAACACGCACATACCCAAAAACCAGTTAGCCAAACCCAACACTTGCGTAAATGGACTGCCAGTCGCCACCGGCCACCGTGGCCGGTGGTTTCTGACGATCTGACGCAGTTTCTGACGATCTGACGCAACCACCAGACACCCTTATCCCCATCGACCCACATACCTAAAAACCAGCCACATCCAACGGCCGAAACTCCATAAATCACAGTTTAAACTTTCGGTAAAACCCAAATCGCACGTATATACATATATATCATCGATGTATGCTAAAAATCATGACTGATAAAACTAAATGACTTACCTTCTTGTAGATCGGGCCACTTTCACGATAAAAATACGCTCGGATCGAAGATCGGACGGTTGGATCTTTGTAAATCAGTGTTTCACAGAGTTCTTGAGACAGCGGTGGATAATGCTTGCGCCGGACCGACCCAAGGGCTACTGGAAGGGAGCCAGACCGACGGCCAGAAAGGAGAGGAAGGGAGAGACTCGACGGCCAAAAGGGAGAGAGAGAGTAAAGGTTGCATGAGAGAGCAAACTTAGCGAGAGAGAGAAGAGAGTGAGAGATTGAGACCTCTGGTGGGGTGTGATAGAGAGAGGAAGCACTAGCTAAGGTTAATTTTGTAAATCTGCACTATGGGTAGATTGGTAATTTGTTGAAGGATGGCAGTGAGGGTGGCACTGAGGCTGGCCGAATAGCATAACTCTTCCATCATATAGAGAACGACTAGTCATTTATCCATTCGTATTCAATCATTATAACGTGCCAAAATGTTGACAATAGTTTCACTTAGAAACTTTTTCTTCTTGTCTTCTTGGAGTTAGAAAAATTTAATTGATGAGTAATAGGCAAAAACTTAATAAAAAACTCAAAAAGTTAAAATTAGGTTTTCTTTGTTATTTTTAGCCTATTTTTAGTTTTCAATTTTTTGAAATAATAAAAATGCGTTTACTTTGTCATTTTCAAAAATATATTTTTGAAAATAAGAAAACAAAATTTGTAAAGCAAACCCAAAACAACATACTTGTTTTTAGTCAAAATAATCTCTAAGTCCAAAATATAGAAAACACAATCCATTTTCTATGTTTTGGCTCTAAAAAAGAAAAGAGGAAAAAAAGAAAAGAAAATATTCTTTAATTTCAAAAATAAAATTATATATTTATTTAAAATATAAAAAATATAGTATATTTATATTACAATTAAAAATATAGGATAACATATAGTATATTATTAAGTATATTACACATATTATATATAATAATATTTAATATAAATTATCATTAAGATGTCAGTAATTTATTATTTTATTTTATTTTAATAGTAAAATTTTATTAAAAATAGTTAATTTTATCATTTAATAATCAAATTCATTGAATAAAATATCATAAAATAATTTTCTCAAAATTCTAAAGTAAATGTGTTTTCTAATTTTCTGTTTTAAGAAATAATTTTTTAAAATGACAAAAAAAAAAACATGTTTTTAGTTTTCTGAAAAGAGATTATCAAAACAGAAAACTGAAATAAATTTAAAACTCAAAAGTGAAAATTAAAAACGCAAAGAGAACGCAGCCTAAAAGTTTAAAATAAGTTTTAGGTTTTGTTGTTATCAAAATGTAATAATAAATTTGTAAGGTGGGAGAAGTAATCTTAAAATTCCGGTGCGAGGATTATCGGGAGACCTTGAGGCAGATGATCAGGAGACCAAATGATCAGGTGGCCTAGAAAAATGATAGCTTACTAATAAACAGTTGCTTGCTGATAGATAGAAGACCTCTGATAACTGAGAGGTCTTAAATGATCGAGAGGTCCAGGATGACCGAGAAGCTTGTCAAAAGTGATATTACTATTCTTGTGCGAGGATGATCGAGACCTTGAGGCAAATGATCAGGAGACCAGATGATCAGGTGGCCCAGAAAAATGATAACTTGCTAATGAACGGTTGCTTGTTGATGGACAGAAGACCTCTGATGACTGAGAGGCCTTAAAGAGGTCCTGGATGACTGAGAAGCTTGTCAAAACAAGCAAATGGTGAAAGGCGTAGGTGGTTATTCCTGTGCAAACCCTCCGATGTTTAAATTATTCGAGTGCTTGAGCACAAAAATAAAATTCGAGTATCAGAGTGAGCATACCTGAGAAATGAGGCAAGCCTCTTATTTATAGAGGAATGAGAGGAGGACACCTGATAGTCATCCCAAGTTTCATGGGTGGGATATTTTGGGTATATTCTCGACGTATTCTTAGCATGTTCCTCGAAATCTTGGAATATTGTTGGCATATTCAATTCAAGGAACACCTCCAGAGGGTCTGTTGGCTACGAGGGAGACGCCAGGGGTAGAGAGTATTTGTGACCAAGTGGTCACCACTCGATCCCTCTTTGATAGATATTCTTGCTTGTCATCTCTTGTGTTGTGTTTTGGGTGTTCTCAACCCATATTATGTGGATCTGACCCATGTTTAGATTTTATGATATTTGTTGGGCATATCAATTTCTCCCTACTCTTTTGATCGGGTGACCCAGGTAGAAGAGTATTTTTTCCTACAAATTTTGTGAGTACCTTTCGCTCAATTTTCCCATTGTTCTTAGCATTTTTATGACTCTATCGGTATCGCATTTTTGGATTTTCTATTATCATGCACGAACTGTCGTGCTTTTCAGTTCCCTTGGATCACTATAAATAAAGGTCCTTAGAGCTTATTTTCTTCACTTCTTCATTTCAAGCTTTCTTTCAAGAGGTGATTTTTGATGTTTCCTCAGCATCTCTCAGTTTTTCGCCACCACTCAGTTATCCTTAGCCACTCGGTCATGCCCAAGTGCCCACACAATTGTGGTTTTGCTCATCGTCACTTGATGCATTGGATGTTTGCACTTAATCGAATTGCGCCTTCTTCATGCATTTTGCCTTTCATGACCAAATGGTGACCACTCAGTTATTGTTTGGTCTTCAACTTGGATTAACTTGCTTTAATTCTTTGCTCTATTTTTTCATCCTTTTACTATATTTTGCAATCTTTGAATTTTTGCATCGATCACATTTCTCTTTATAGTTTTCATTATTGTTTGTCGTGCTAATCTCTTCTTTCTCTTTTGTGGATTTTTATAGGAATCTTTGAGCACACTATTCATAAACGTTTTGTTGCTTCTTGCTCATCTTAGTTATTTGAAGGTAATTTCCTTGTAACCTTATAATGTCACGAAGAAAGAATGTTAGGCCCCCCAACCTCGCTTAAATTCTTGACAACACCAGCTCCAAACTTTGGGTGAGGGATTATACTAGGCTTGGACAGCGATTGCTTCTAAATCGGATTTCATTGTCAGATATCCTAGGGTGGATGAAATAGATCCCTCACAGATGGATGAACGATGTCTGTGTTGAGAAATTTGTACTTTTGATTTATGGAGAAAATAATTTTTAAAAATTATATTTTTAATGAATTTAGTTTAGTAATGATTTCCAAAACATTTTGTAAATTCTTTTAAATTGGAGAACTTCATGCTTATACATATATCTCTTTTAAAATAGTTGAGTATGGTTTTGCATTAGTCGAGTATACTGAAAATATCTTTGAAAAATCAGCTAAGTATGAAAAAGTCACTTGATAAAATCAATCGATTAATCCTTTGAGTTAATCGAGTATTGCTCAGTATGCTTTCAAAAATAATCGAGTATTGAAGTGTTTTAGTTGACTATCATAAGTTCCTACTCGAGTATGTTATGCAAAAACTTTGTTATCTTAAAGCTTAATCAAGTACGGTGTTTATGAAACTGACTAAGAATCCTTCACACTTGAGTAAGTTTTTAGAATAATCGAGTATTTATAGCTATCAAATCTTAGCATATTTTCAATTGAGTAAAGCTTATTTTCAATCGACTAATGTTTTTTGTCAATCGAGTAAATATATGAGTTAGTCGAGTAAAGAAAGGTTCATCTTTGGCTAAATCTCTGATCTTAAAGTTAATTGAGTATCAAATGTTTGTACTCGAGTAAATGATTACAATAGTTGAGTAAGCGTAGCCCAATAATCGAGTGAATAATGCATAGTCTCTATAGCTTATAAGTTAGTCAAGTAATGATTTGATCATTCATGAATAAGCCTTATAAATAATCGATTGCTTGAAATGTCCAATCGAGTGAGTGTTATATTAGTTGAGTAATATTATAAGTTAGTCAAGTAACTATTATCAATCTTTAAAAAATATAGTCATTAGACGCATTAAATTAGAGGTATCAAAAGGGTCGGGCTGCCCGTGGGCCGCCCGGCCCGTTACTGTTCAAACGGGCCTGGCCAAGCCCGGCCCTCATAGAAAGGCCGGGTTGGGCCAAAGAAATTGGGCCCATGGCCTGGCTCAGCCCGGCCCGTTTAAGGGCCCGGCCTGTGGCCCGTTGGGCCTTTATGGGCCAGGCCCATGAGGCCCTTATGGGCCAGTCAATTAGGCCCTTACTCATTTTTTTTTAATTATGTCATTCCTTAGTAATTATTGATATTGGATATTAAAAAATTTACAGTTCCCAATATATATAAATAATAACTATCAATTTAATTAAAATTTCTAAGTTAAATTTTTTATATATTTAAATTATAAATAAACATTACATTATTTTTCATATCAATTCACAAGAAAATTTATAAGGCATATAGAATTTTGAAATATAAAATGATGAAATAATATTTAAAACTTAAGAATTAAGATATAAAATATTTTAAAAAGAAAAAAAAATTATTTTTATATATGTATTATTTTGATATTTATATATGTATATATTATAGGCATTATTTTTAAAAAGATATTTTTTTAAAAAAAAAGAAAAAAAGGGTCGGGCCCACCGAGCCTGACCCGCTTGGCCCTGTGGGCTAAGGGCCCTACCCGGCCCTCTAGCCCACGGGCTGGCCCAACCCAGCCAGGGGGGCCGTGGGCCGGGCTGAGCCCTATCCACAACAAAAGGGCCCGGGCCCAACCCAGCCCTTTTAGTAAAAAGGCCGGCTCAACCCTTTTAAAAAGCCCGTGGGCCGACTTGGGCTGATCCGGGCCTGGCCGGGCCGACCCTTTTGACACCTCTACATTAAATGCTTGCTAGTTTTAACTTTTTAAATCGTTTAATGATTTAAGACAATATGAATGTTCTTGAATGAATTAATAAATACTGTTTAATGTTTATAGAGACAAAACGTGGTAGTTGTGCAACAAATGGAACATTCCAATTTGAATTCTGCCATGTTAACTAATATTCAATGTAGGAAATCTATAAATAGGAGATAAAGCTGCTTGAAGAAGGTTACAACAAGCTATTCACAAGTTCAATACAAATCTTCTAGAGCTTCGAGAAATCTTCCTTCATTTTTATTCCTGCTTCTCATAAGCGTATTATTCAAATCCTTTTGTGAGAATCTTTTAGAGAGTGTACTTCATTCTATATCGTGTAACTCCCTCTATTAATAGAAAATCTTTTCTGCTCATTGTTTCATTCATATCTTTCTCTTAAGGAATCATTCACATCTTGTTTGAAACTCTTGTAAAGGTTATGCCTGATCCTATAAAAGGTAGTAGCTGTGGCTTAGCTTATTTGTGAAAAGCTTCTTGTAAAGGTTACGTGTGATCTTGTAAAAGGTAGTGGTTGTGGCTGAGCCTAGATGTAAAACCAATAGTATAGGTTTATAGTAGAGCCTATAAAAACTACAAGGTAATATAATGAAAGGGAACACTAACTCTTGGTGTATCAATGTAAGGGTTTTATCGATTTTCAAAACTTTTTCGAAAATCCATATAAATGCAACGAAAATAAAAGCGAGAATCACTTTGCAAGACTTGGTATCAAACAATCATATGCATTACAAATAAACCACGCTATAGGAAGGGTAAGAAGGTATACCTTACAACAGTTTCAAATATAATGAAGAGGCTAGAGTCTTCTCATTGACAGCAACACTTTCACACCAGCAGCTCCTGAATAGCTCCACTAAGCAGTCACCTACTACTTCGAACAACAAATTGGATGACCATTCCGTCCCCCAAAAGTACAAGGGAGCTAGTTAGTTCATGCTCCAAGTAGAGGGTTAAATCAACAAGAATGCCTATGTGCTAACCAGGCTTCTTGTTCGAGATTCAAGCTGGAAATGGGTTCAAAGAAAAATACTAAATCCAATAGACAATCTATTTGGATGGGATTGCTACTCTAGCAATAAAGAAATGAGTGGAGCAAGAAGGAGAGCCATAGGAACAGTTGTAGGCTCTAGAAAAAGGAAAAAAAGAAGCACTGGTCAAGAGAATGGCCAGGCATCAAATGCAACTGCAACCATCATCTTTTTTTCTTCTTCCACTTCTTTTCTATGGCATCAAATGAAGCCATAGAAACCCTAATAAGCTCAATAATCAGTCAATAGCCAAGGAAAGAGAGAGGGGGGACAAGTGGAAGACAAGCCCATATCATAAAGAACATATTCCATCCCCTTAATCATTCTCTCCACAGGCCTTCTTTTCATCCGTAGCAGAAACGACAAAATGGATTGTGAGATTCATAACCCTGGGCATCAAAAACAGTCGACCGTTTAGCACAAATCGGTCGATAGCTTTTAAGGAACTGTCGATCGATTTTGTTAAGATTCTGCAAAATTTCATCTAGGTCCGCCATTAACTCTTAACAACCCTTAAATCATTTCATGATGAAATTAAGGCCCTTATTAACTCTTAACAACATGCTTGTCAACTCTTGACAATTGCTCTTGTTAGTCCCAAATGATGGTGGATATATCATAAAAGGGGGGTGAATTGGGATTAGGGTAAATTCTTTGATAGATTAAAGACTAATTGCTTACAGAACACTATGTTTCGAAATATGAAGGAGTATGTTTCGAAATCAACGTTTCTATTAAGTAGGTTTCGAAACCTACTAAATATGTTTTGAAACCTTCCTTTTTGTTTTACTTATTTCAAAACTTTTAGCTTTTGAAAACGGTTCTTTTGAAAGCTTGAACAGAGAAAATAGGCAAGTAAAATAATAAAGCGAGTGCACACGAGATTTATAGTGGTTCGGCACCCCGTCTAGTCCACCACCTTTAAGCTTAGCCACTTGAAGGATTTTCAACCAGAATCACTTTCACTAGTGAACAACCACAAAAAGGGTTTTACCACGGTTCACCTTAAAACCTTATACATGATGAGTTTTATGGCTCAACTCGAACCTTGACACACTAAGTTTTGAGGCTCAACTCAAACCTTACATTACAATGAGTTTTAAGGCTAAAATCAAACCTTACAAACATTAACAAGATAAATAAACCTTATCTTTTACAGCCCAATAAATTGAATGCAATAAAATGCCTTACCAAATGGCTGTACAAACCTCTTAGTTTGAGGTGAGGAGAGCTAGAAGAATGAGACTTCAGATTCAACTTGCTTCTCCTTTTTCACACCACAATGCACATCAAGAATTGTATGTATGGATCTACTTTGAGAGCTTGTTAAAATGATTTCATTCACTTGTGCTTGTGTATGTATCTTGTGTCTCTTGTATGTGTGTTCTCGTGTATGTGCTCATAAGTTCTTGTTCTTGTTTTCAAAGACCTGCTATATAAATCACGAGATAGAGATTTGGCTGATTATAACCATTAGAGACAAGATTTTAAAACAAGGTTTCGAAACACAGCTTATTAGTTTCAAAACAACACAAGAATACACTGAGGTTTCGAAACATACTCCTCATGTTTCGAAACATCCAGTTTTCCAACTAGACTTGCACTTAGAGACAGAAATGAGTGGGGGACATACTCAAAAGGAATTTTATGGGCACTATGAGTATTTTAAAAGCACTAGCACTTAAATTTGAATTTGTATTCTCTGATGATGGAGAATAAAATAAAAAATAATTTGAGAAGCTTTTTAGATAGAGACAAAAGTGCATCACACATGCATCTCGATTTTGAATGCTCTACTGACAGAATGTTAGAGGTTTCGAAATATACTATGTAGGTTTCAAAACAAATGCTTAAATCTCAAATAGGTTTCGAAAGATGGCATGCAAACTTATCAAACATTGAAACCTTATAAAAAATCATTTCGAAACAAGTATAGAAACATGGCTTAACAATGTTTCGAAACATAGATACTAGGTTTCGAAACATGATGGAAACATAGATACCAGGTTTCGAAACATGATGCATGAACTTTAGATTTTTCAAACATTTGAACATTCGCGCCAAACACTATTCATGCATGTTTCAAAATATGAAAAACTTATTTCGAAATATGAGATTTACATAAAGGATTTTTCATTCTAAGATAGGTTTTTCATCAAACACATTTTCTCATATATCAAAAAATATGATACAGCTCTTGTTGGTTTAATCATTGAACCAATCTGTTAACTCTTAATGGTGATATCATTCACTCTTAATGTTGATTATATTTTTCATCACTTAGTCAACCACTATACCCGTAAAATTTTAGGAAGAAATTTTCAAGCAAAATCATAAAGATAAGCATATAATTCAAAGTCATCAAAATTATTACAATCATGGAGGATTGAGGGGAATAGAGATATACCACCACACCAAGGTTGAATTTTAAAGACTTCTTACTCTTGGTTGGCAAACAATGATACTGTATTTGCGGGGTGATTTTCTTCTTTACTTCCTTCTTTCCTTCATGCTTGATTCATCATTTAATTATTTAACTTTGTAGCTTTATTTGGATGTCAAGCATATCTACAAAAATAAACTATCCACAAGATTTTGGTGCCCAAACCACTTCGGGTCCACTAGTGTTAGTATTTAGAGTTCCCTTTGAAACCCATATTTGTTTGAATCTCGCGGGATGGTTTACTATAAAGCATTTATTTATAGAATGCCCATATTTTCCACAATAAAGACAAATAATATTAGAATGTGAGGAAAAATCTTGTTTCCTTTTTATCACAAAATTATTTTTCCCTTTTCTTCTTTTATGAAATTCTTTTCATTTATCAAGGGCATTTTTCAAATTTTCCATTTCTTTGTTAATATTTTCAAGAGATATTTTTAAACTTTGGTTTTTCTTTTAAAGTTCATCATTTTGAGCTTTCAAATTTTTCTTCTCATTTTTCAAGGAGTTTGCTTCATTTTCAAGAGATAAAATTTTCTTTTTCAACATTGTATTTTCAAACTCAATTTCCTAAAATCATGTGCTAATTCATCGAAAGCATCTTGTAGTTCTTCAAAAGAGAAATTATCATCTAAACTTGTTGTACCCACAAGATTGGAAATAAAAGTAATAGCTTCGTATAGCGAATAAGGCACTTTCGGAAGGCCTTTCAAAAAGGAATTGGTTATTTCCGAAAGAAAGCATGCCAACAGCATGTGTCCTCTAGATCCTTTGACCCATGTATCTGCGATGATTCTCAAGATTCGAGCCTTATAAGAAGCCAAGCTACAATACTCAGAAAAAAGACTTTTGGATAATCATCAGTAAGCCTAACTTTTCTTTCAGAAGTTATAGAATTGAAATGTTATGGTACACACCAAGAGGGGGGGTGAATTGGTATATTTAAAAATTTCTTTTGAGAGACAAAGATGTCGTTTGTTAAGACCATGGATTCGTTAAATCTCAAGACCTTGAAATGGCACGATGAGGTATCAACCATGTAAAGACAATCTCGTTTTGTGAAAACTAAATATGAAATCTTATGAATGAATGAATTAAACAGGGATAAAAATGCTAACAGGAACAAATAAAAATAGGAAGCACAGGAGACAAAGATTTATAGTGGTTCAACTTTTCAAGCCTAGTCCACTACCTTAGCTACCCACTAAGGATTTTGAAGTGACTTCATTATGAACCCCCTACTCAACACGAGTAGGTCCTCTAGTCCTTGACTAGGAAATGTACAAACCTCCCAATCTAATGAGCCATCTAGCTTACGCTAGGATTAATACAGCAAATGTGAGAATGAGAGTTTAAGAGTACAACTCTTAGTTATAGGCTCTCTCTAACAAAAGTAAGAGGCTTAAGATGAATACAACAGTGTAAATACAAAGCCTCGAAAAGAAAATTACAGAGAGAGTAAAAATTTAAAGCTCAGAGAAATTTGAATGCTCGGTAGTTGAGGATATTCAATGTGTTCAGCAACCCTCCATCAATTCTCCCAACCCATATTTATAGTTAACGGTAGATAAATACAAAAATTCGACCGTTGTGGTTGGGCGAGAATTAAGTGGGCCAAAAATTAGCCGTTATAAATTTCTGAGAAACAAACTGTCAACAGACAAAATAGGTTAGTCAACTATATTTTTAAATGAAACTAAGGCATAGTCGACAGATGTTCAACCAAATCTTCTGATAGTTGACAAACACAATCACAAAGTTAACACATCCAAAAATACAAAGAAAATTTATAATATCATACACATACATGGTCGACAGAGCATGCCCAATAGTCAACAGAACACAATATAGTCGACAGATCATGTACACATAGTCGACTATCCATTTAGAAAATCTGAACACTTAACATTTTCTAACTTTGTTTCTTTTAAAAGTAAGTTGAGATTATCAAAATGATATTAATTTTGAATCTTAACACTCAACCTTACTTCCTATAGCGTTCAAGAGAGATTGATTTTCATAACTTTGCTTCAAACTCATTCATATGGATTTAAAGATTGATTTTCATATAGTTATTATCAAAACTATTTTATTTTCCAAGAGTAAAATATCAAGAAGCCTTAACTTTCTTTCCATTAATACATTTCTTCTAGTAATTGACTTATGCATCGAAGGGTCTTGGCAGGTGGAGATCCCGCGTGAGCCTTCTGACCTTTTGTTAGTTGTTCACAGTTCTCTTTGAAGACACTCCATCCTTCCCGAGAAGATCATAGTCTTCTCTAAAGCTACATGATCACCCTTTCGAAGGAATTCCCTATCCTTTTCAAAGGCCGCCTTTGTCCTTTTCGAGAAAGGTTCTAGACTCTCTCCAAAAGCCTTTTTCCATCCTTTCCGAGAAAGGTTCCAGACTCTCTCCGAAAGCCTTCTCCATCCTTTTCGAGAGAGGTTCTAGAATCTCTTCAAAGGCCTTCCTCGTCCTTTCTGAGAGGTCCCTGACACAAGACCCATCCTTTCTGGAAACCCCTTATTCCTTTCGAAAAGGCCTCTTCTCTCAGAAAGACTTATCCATTTCCGAAAAACCTCTTCTTTCGAAAAGCCTTACATCTTTCTGAAAGACTTTCTTCGGGAAGCCCCAGATCTTTTCAAGAAGACATCAGCCTTCAAGAATACCACTCTTTAGGAAAAAAGCCCACAAAAGAACCAATTTCTTTCAAAAAGACCCTATTCTTTAGTGACCTATAGCTAGGCGACTCCTCACAGTACCGAAATCTTCCATTGCAGTCTTTCCCACTCCACAAAATTCTAATTGTTGTATTTTTGGCAACAACAATTTAGCACATTCTATGGGAAACTGACAAGAAGCCAAGATGATGAGAGCCACAAGGTCAACTGGCTTGGTCAACCCACCTACCCAAGCATAGAGAAACACGCGTTCTAGAATGGGAGCCACTGGAGAACCCAACCTAGTACCTGTTGGAAATGTATGCCCTAAAGACACGTTTTATTTAATTTATGCTAATAATGTTTCTTTTAGTCAGTTTATGGCACATATATTATTTGCATTTAATTGTTGGAAAAGTGTCCATGCTATTAAGTAAGTGATTCATGTGATGGGTCGTTCTTCACAGTTAGGCATGAATCATGGGTACTTAATAAGCAAGAAAAATATTACTCTTGATCTTTTGATAGAACTGGGCATTCTATCATGATAAGGTCATTGTGCAATAGATCCTAATGGAGGATGGCTTGCCTTAGCCAGTAAACAGTCCGTTTACTCTAATTGTACAAGCGCATTTGGAATGCGTATAGTGGACCTGTGATAGAAGCTAATGACAAAGTACTAATTATCATGGAGCTAGTCTACCACTGCTACTACGTGGACGAGTACTCTAATACTTGAGTATTAGTTGGTGGTCTAGTGAACCTAGAGCTATATTCTTAGATTCACTGTAAGTGAGGTCTATCAAAGATCAATAACCTTGTGAGTTGGGAGTGTGGTTTCTAATTAGCTAAGACAGACTAATACAAGATAGTTTCTGTGATTCACCCCCTTGTGATTGTCCAAGGATAATCAAATAATCTAGGGCCCTGGGAACGTGACTTAAGAGTGTGTGCTTCTGGGTAGCTCCCAGTGATAAGCAAGTACATTCGAGTAGTCACAGATTATTGGACTAGTGATCTAAGGATGGTAGAAATTATTTAGAGAGGTGTTAGTACATTATTCCTTTCTAAATGATGGGTGTTACGCAGAGGGGTATTTTCGTCATTACACTAGTAGGTCAAAGACATTGCACATGCAAAATTATTCGTGGGGTCAGTGTTACCATATGGTGATAGTTGGAACACTTAGAATGATAAAATATAGCTACTGGGTAGTAAGGATATTTTGGTCATTTTAGTAGCCATGAATAATTTGTCTTTTGGTCCCCGGGGTAGCTCGATATAACTCATGTATTATTTAATACATTTGGCTTGTTTGGTGAATTACATTGAGAGAATTATTTTATTCAGAATGGTCCATAATTAATTGGGCTAGAATAAAATAATAGTTCATTGGTTTTTAATTAATTAATTGGGCTAACCCAATTAAAAAATTAATTAATTGGACTTGGCCCACTAGGGTTTGGCCCACTAGGGTTTTAACCCTAGGGTTCTCCCTATATATATTCTCTCTTTGTTTGTTTTTCACCTAAGTTGTTTTTTTCTCTTCTTCACCAAGAGAGGCCACGAGTTTAGAGTCATACCTTGGAAGATCAAGAGAGTGTTCAAGATCTGATGAGAAGGAGCCGAAGGATTGTAGGACAGCCGTCGTTTCCACCACGCGAAGAAGCTGCCGCCTCTCCTCCTCCTGTCGCTCCATTCTGTCCGATAATCCGAAGGAAAAGTAAGTTTCTTAGATTCTAATCGACACGAGGAAATTTTTTAATTTTCGCTTCCGTTGCATGCTATGTTTCCTCGTGGATGGTCCTTCAGTACCACCATCACTATAGACTCTTCTGGACCACAACCAAGAGCAGGAAGTTTACTCAGGACACATGCCCCAGCTAGGGAGCAATCAAATTGCAAGACTAGAGGATAACCCAATTATCGAGACCGAGGGTAGAAGACACTCAGAACAAGGGGAAGTGCATGTTACTGATTTTGGGATATGCGCAGCAAGGCAAGGGCAGCATGCCCCACCCTCCAAGAGTTAGACTCCCTGGGGAAATCATCAATTCCTCAAAGATATCTAGCTATAACGGTAGGGGGAGCCCCTGGTCCATCCAGGATTGCACCTCCCATGGTGACACTTACTTATTACGAGCGACTCCAGAAGAATTATAAAGAATTGAAGCATAAGAACACAGAGCTCCAGAAAAACAATGAGGAGAACGAAAGGAGAATATAGGGGATTATGACCCTATTACAAGAGATGATGTATGATGTTCATATTCCACATATGGGATTTATCGACACTATGGAAGGATAACAGGGACTCCAAGACCATTCCCCAAGAATAGCTCAGCTTGGGATAAGAATCGAAACCCCGAGACCAAACGACCATGCCCCGAGACTGATTGACCTGCCATAGGGATGTGGTAGGCGAGTTGGGAAAGCCCCTATGTATGAAGAAACAGCTGAGGGTAACCCCTCAAGGGCTCTTTATGTTGCTCATCATCACAGAGAAGAAGTAGGGCAAGGATCGCTTAACGCGGCTAGTGTTAAACGACTTATAAAAGAGGTGTTGGAGTAGAAGTAGGTGATGATGATACTAGAAGAAGCTCCCGCCAAGGGATTTCCCTTATCTGATGAACTCTTGCGATAGCCAGTGCAACCAGGATTATTCAAGCTACCATAATTGTCCATATATTTTGGGAAGGAAAACCTCGAGAGGCATCTTCAACATTTCGTGACATAGTCATGCTACATGAATGGAATAAAGTCACCAAGTGCCAAGCTTTCCCTCTCTCCCTAGCAGGGCATATACGGTCATTCGACAAAAGAATTCTTAGAAGCATTCTCGGCCTACATACCAAAAAGAAAGAGTGCCATGTATCTAATGAGCTTGCAGTAGAAGCCCATTAAATCTTTGAAACAATATATTAAGTGATTCATAGCTATGAATTAAGAAGTAATGGATCTCCCAATCGGATTGGCGGTGTTAGCTCTGTTAATGTTTGTGCCTTAATGCTAGATTTAGATGGCATCTAACATTTATATTTATGGGACTAATGATGTAATTCTTACAATATGTAATAAAATATATTTTCATATTTAAGATCATATCTTAATTCATAACTCTCCAATCGTTACATATGAATGAGTACTTAGATTTCTTGTTGAATGTTTTATTCTTAAGTGTTAAGAATGTTTGACAATTGACTTTTGTAGTAAGGATATCTTAATACTTATTCACAGTCCTTAGACTTCTTAGATGAGTACTATGATTAGTCGAGTATGGACTAGCACATGGGATACTGCCTTTGATTAGTATAAAATGCTAATGATAAAGGATGGTGAGTTTTATGCCATAATCCATGAGATGAATATAGTATACATGTGGGTAAGTGTTAGTAGAACATTTACTGAATGTGATGCATGTGATAGATCACATAGTTCAGATGATCTATGGTCTAACACAAGCTTTGATTGTGCTACTCCTTTGACCAGAGGCAACACAGTTGTTTTGTATGTCAGTGTCAGGTATTTGTCATTGCTAAGAACCATCCAGTTATCAGGTGGGAGATGCACTGTGTGGTTCTTGTGTAATGGCATATGGAGGCAGGTGATTGCTAATGGGATCCATCGACCTCCAGTGTGAGGTGAACATCCTATGCAATTAGCAGTGGTTTTGATTGTAGAAACCCTTGGCTAGGGTACACTTGATTGGAAAGTGTTCCAATTTCGGAAAGAGTTTCGATGTGTCGTCTCAATCTCACCACACTGATTTTTGCATAGTCATCGAGTTAGTGAGTTTGATTAGTCCATGACTCTCACTCGATCGGGATGATAACTAATAGAAGGATTATAGTACACGAGAATCGAACACCCAAATAGGTTCTATTCTGAAATAAGACTTCATTACTGGTAGGATTTGTAAGAACCCATATTTTCGTGAGGTTGCCACGTAATTTAAGCAAATTTAGAATACCAAAAAATTGGCTTGATAATAGTTATAAATATCGAATCGACTATAGGGAATGCCTCGGAGTGAAATTGTCTAAGGAAAATAATATGGTCTCAATGAGCGTTTGAAGATAAGATTTATAGTATCGAAAGAAATAGGATCGGGAACGATTTTTGGTACAGCTAAAATGCAGCTGCCATTTAGGCTGCAAAATCAAATTATTGTAAGGGATTTTCAAGAAGTCAACGAAAGCTTGAGGGGGCTTTAATTTTTCATAATGAGCAACCCTTCAGTGGTTTGGAGATGAAACGATAGCCCGGTGAGGACACTAGGGCAAAATCGTCATTATCAAGTAACTTTAAAGTTATTAATTTTGCATTTTCAGTATTGTAATGCAAATTAATTTGAGGTTTAAGGGCATAGATACAATAAAGGAATTACCCAAGTGATATTATGATAAAATTAGGGTTTAATGTGTAATTTTTCTTAATTTAAAGTGTAATATATAATTATATATATATATGTATGCGTGGTTGTGTGCGTGTGGTGGCCAAGCTTTTGTAAAGCTTGGTGGCTAAGTTGCAGAGAGGTATGGGCAAAGTAGTGAGGAGTGGTGGCCAAGGCAATGTGAGGCGGTGGAACCTCTATAAATAGGAGTAGAAATTGAAAACGAAAGAAGAAAAATGAAAAACGAAAGAATGAAGGGTGGTCGAGACCAAGCTGGGCGCAGCCATGGAAGAGGGAAGAACCGATGCCCAAGCAATGGCCAAGAAAAGGCAGAGCTCATGGTGGCTGGTGGCAATCAAGGTGGTGGCCGAGATGGCAGTCGGAGCTGGCCGCAGCAAGCAGACAGCATCCATGGCCGCAAGCTGCGGTCATGGCAGGAGGCGCGGAAGGTAAGCAGCAAGCTCGAGCAGCTTGCAGCAACCTAGGCGATGGCCTAACAGCGATGCGGCGGGTCTGAGGTAGCTCGTTGGAGGCCCGGGAGGCGGTCGAACGGAGCTAGCGCAGCCATGGAAGCCATGGCCACAACCGGTTGCAGCGAGGCAACAACCAGCCACGGTCGTAGTGGCCGCGAGCAACTTCCAATGAGGCTGGAGGCTTGTGCTCGGCCAGTAAGGGCGGTGGCGGGCTGAAACTGGTTAGCGCGTAGGTGGAAGAAGAAGAAGAAGAAGAAGAAGAAGAAATAAGAAGATAAAAAGAAAAAGAAAAGAAAAAGGAAAAAAAAAGAAAAAGAAATAGAAGAAAAATGAGAAAAAAAATTGAGAAAATGCTAAAAAAATTCCTAAAAATAAGTACATATTTTTTAATATTTCAGAGATTTTGGGTGAGAAAATAGTTCGGGCATGCGTTTCGAGGATATGACACGCATACCGAGAAAGCCTGAAAGGCTAAGTTAAGGTAAGTAAAATTCTTCAAAAAATTTTAAAAATTCAAGAATATTATTTTATGAATTTTCGTAGTGAAATATTTGAGAAAATATTTAATTTGGATTTATTGAGAAAAAATAGGAAGAAATAGATAGAAAAATAAAGAAAATACAAGAAATTATGAAAAAATAGGTTTTAATACTTTTTTAATCAAATATGGTGATTAGGATGTTTTGAGGCTTAAGTTGAAATGACTTGTGTGAATTTTGAGGTTGGCACGCAAATCAAGATGATCCATGAATTTTGAGACAAGACACAAATATCGAGGTAGCTCAATAAGATTGAGAAGGTAAGTGGTACTTTCCAACTGGATTTAGTTTTATGAAAAATATTTGCTTTGTAAGTGGTTCGACCCTAAACCTGATTTATGTTAATGATTTTATCTTGTTGTCATGCATTGATGTGAATATATCGTGTAGATTGCATTTACATGTATCGATGATGAAATGTGCATATGTTCACAATGATATTTTTTATCATGCATCACATAAGGGTTTCGGATTATGGACTAGCACCGTTGTTCTACCAAAGGTGCACTCATACACCTCGACTTGGTAAGGAAGCTGTAAAAATGAGGAGCAGCAATTGGGTGTGGTTGACTCAAACCGAAATGATATGGAAATGATATTTTGCATTTTGCATTCATGCACGAAATATGTTTATTGTTCCCTTACTTAGATGATTCATTATCTAACCTGGGCTTTACCCCTGGAATATTCAAACGTTCTAGATGGAAATTGTAGTAGATATGAGGATGAATAAGGCATGAAATGGCACTTAGGAAAGTGCATGATGAATTAAATGATGAATGAAATGTATGTAATATAGCCCATGTATTTAAGTTCTGCTACTTTGAATTCTGGACGTTTTGAAAGAATGATGATGTATAACCCTATTTTGGGTTAATGTTAGTCTAGAACTTATGTTATGTTTTAAGTCATTGATGAATAGCCTTGTAATGGGAAATTAAATTTGAGAAACGATGATGTAAGAACTGAATTTCGATTAATGTTAAAGATGTTAGGTTCGATCCTTATTTTCGCATTTGATGTGTATAATGATTCTTTTTCGAGAAAATGTATAGAAATTTTGGGATAGATATGAGGAATAATATAATTTAGCTTTAAGTTTGAAAGAAAAAAATCTATTATCCCAGAATTGTCCTAAATTATAACACGCCCGAGAAATCGGAGTGTTATAGGATTGCCCTGATATAATGCTAGTTGTCACTCAAGGTTTTTCGGGGTACATCGAGAAGATGAAAAGATCCTCGTTACAGACTAAAATGTTTGGTTAATGTCAAAGAGTTTGTGTGTCTTGATTGCTACTTAGTAGTGAACCTAGAAGGTCACACGCATATCCAGGTATGATACTTGACTAAGTGATTAAGGCTAAAATAGACATTAAGAGTCAATAACGTTACCGTTTGGAGTTAATGGATCAGGTTAAATGATTAATTAATAAGGAGCAATCTTCAAGAGTTGACATGCATGCCATTAAGAGTTAACGGGGGCCTTAGTGTCATTATAAGATAATGAAAGTGCTATGTACTAAGAGTTAATGGCGGGCCTAGATGCAATTTGTGAAAGTTTTAGATAAAGGGCCAAAATGGTCAACAGCCTTGGGAACCGGTTGACCATTTTCAAGAGAAATGAAAGACATCCCTTGGTGAGCGATCGATCGCTTCTGTCACAAAGGGTCGCATTTCGACGATTCGTTTGTCATTTGTGCAAAGAATCTTGGGGCATATGGCACAGGAGGATGATAGGAGGACTAAAAAGGAGTCGGTGTGTGTCCTTCTTATCATCCGTTGATCCTCTCTCTCTCTCTTAATCAGTTTTGTCCGATTGGGTGGGTTTTAGGCATTTAGGGTTTATGTATTTGATATATTAGCCAAAAACAAGAAGCAACTGTTGCATTGGTTTTTCTTTCCCAAACCTTAGCCCGAATCCTTATCATCCTAGAGATCAAAAACCCTCTCTGATTATCCTTCTTTCATAGCTCCTTATCCCTTCATTGGTATAGTAGCAACCTAAGCAAAATAGTGAGACTATTTTGTGCTTGGGTTTATTCATTTTGAACCCATTTCATCTACAGCCCTAATCTCCCTTAGTTTCTCTGTCTAGCATAAAGAGAGAGTGTTGGGATTCACCATCTCACTAGAGCATGGACTGACTAGGCCTCCTGTGCTTTCGAGAGTCGGTTCGGTCTAACTAAAATTTGTTCAGGAGCTGTTTGGAGCAAGGAGTTGCTGCCACTGGAAGGATTTCAACCTCTACATCGGCCTTCAATTGTTGAAAGGTATACCTACTAAACCCCCTATGGCATGGTTTAGTTTTGGATAGCATATGGACATCAAAACGATTCTTGTAAGGGCATTTTTTGTTTATGTTTCTACTTCCATTTTATTGGTTTTTCAAAAAAAGTTTTGAAAATCCGATTAAACCCTTGCATCGATACTCCAATGGTTGGCGTTTCTCATCAAGATCTACTCGACAGAACTAAATTTACCCCACTCAAAAAATCTCTGGCCTTTTCCAAGCCAGATTTTATGATAGAGTTGTTTTCCCAAGCAGAACAGTTTATCGTCCAAATGGAAATCTTGGACACCTAGGAAGCTAAAAGAAGAGGTAGGCCAAGCGAGGCTGGATCGAATAGAGTAGTAAAGATACAGCGAAGAGAAGAACCCCCTAAAGATTCAATTTCAAAGCTTTACCCCTTTTACTGAACCAAGGGAAGCTATCTTCTCCTCCATCACACACACTGGACTCATCACCTTCCCCTCCTCCCTGCATGGGGTCTTTTTGCAAATTTCATGAATCCCCGGGACATAACACAGAGCAATGTCGAGAGCTTCGTGACCAAATTGAAAAGCTAATCACATAGGGCAAGCTTAACCAGTTCATACTGGAGAAGCCCCAAAATTAGCAGAGCGAGAGGAAGGAGCCTAGAAGTGACTACCCAAGAAGACCTCCTTACCTTAGAAACAACACCCCAGGAAGAAGAGACAACTAAGGGGGAAGGAGAAAGAAGCGCCTGAAAGGATCAGACAACCTAGAACACAGAAAGAGACAATGACCAACCTACTATGGAGAGAATACACGTGATCTACGAAGGGGAGAATTTGGTAGGTGATTCTTCTTCTGTTAAGAAAGCCCATGTAGGCCAGGCACCACACTTGGATTCGGTGGCAAAAGTTCAAGAGAACGAGGATCCCATCATTTTCACATGAGAAGATCAAGGAAATGTGTTATTCCCACACAATGATCATTTGGTCATGTCTATAGTTATTGCCAAGCACCCTATCGAGAGAATACTGGTAGATAATGGAAGTTCTGTCAACATTTTGTACTGGAATTGTTTCGAGAAGATGCATATTGCCCACAACCGAATGAAGACGATCACCTCCCCTCTATATAGTTTTGTCGGAGAAGCAGTACCTATGGTTGGATCTATTTAACTACCCATTACATTAGGAGACTACCCCCAAGTGATCACCAAGCAAGCCGAATTCATGGTGGTTAAGACTTTCTCCCCAACCTACAACGTGTTTCGAGGTGTTCCCTCATTAATGCCATGAGGGCGATCATTTCTCCAGGATACTTACTTATGAAGTTCCCCACACCCCAGGGGGTAAGCTAAGTGAGAGACAACTAGAAACAAGGTATTTTATGTAAGCTCTACCAAAGGTGCCAAGGAAAAAGAAAAGTTAATGATGGGGGAGACACTAATGATCACTGAACAAACTCTCAAACCTGTTAAGCCCCAACTAATGGAAGCACTCCAAGTGATTCCCCTAGTGCTTGGCAATGATAAAAGGCGGATATATGTGGGCAGTCAGTTGGAAGGCCCAGAAAGAGAAGGGATCATTGGGTACTTAAAGTCCTATGCTGATATATTCGCCTGGAGTCCTACTGATATGTTTGGGATAGACCCATGCATCATAGCACACCATTTGAATGCATGACCAAGAGCATGCCCTATTAAATAGAAGACAAGGCACATAGCACTGGAACGACTTGAGTACTTAGAGGAAGAAGTTGATAAGTTGCTAGAGGCAAGACTTATCAAGGAAGTGCTATGTAATATGTCAAATTTTCTAAACGACTCAAGAGTAATTTTAACTTGGGCCATAAGTAAAATTATCAAAAGATTTGGAACTTAAGTATAATTTCTTACAATTATCAGTATCGAATCAACTACAAGGAATACCCCAGAGTGTAATTGTCTAAGAAAAATGATATGGTCTCGATGAGAGTTTCGAGGTAGGTGTTGGTCCCTTAAGGTATGGCCACTCAAGAGTGGGGGTGAATTAAGTGTTTAAAATTTTTCTCCCTTTTAATAAATATTATTGATTAATTATTTTCTCTTAGAATATATATAAATTGTTTTCTTTTAATTAAATTCTTGTTATTTAATTTTAAAAAAATTAAGATTTTATAACTATGTATATGTAAGTTTGAGATTAATAAATTGCAGCCACAAGATATAATAAGAATAAATAAATGAGGCACAAGACAATTTATAGTGGTTCGGTGTCTTCACACACACCTACTCTACTCTCCCAATGTCTCAATCACCCATAGGGTTCCATTAATCTCATCTAAGTTTTCACACTAGCTCACCTTAGAAACTAGATACACTCTTAGATTACAATGGGTTCTAGGAAAACCACCAACACCAAGGTTTTCTCCCTAGCTTACCTTGGAAACTAGATTCATCTAGATTTTAACGGTTCTAAGAAACCTATACAATCCACAATAGTAATTTAAATGTTACAAATAATTTATCCACACTTGGACACAAATAAACAATTAAGAACAAATTATACAAGGCAATAATAGTTAAATAAATAAATAAATTTGTAACCTCAAATGGAAAAGTTCAGATTTGTCATAGAAGACTTGAAAAATTTTTCTCCTCTTACCTTGTGGCTCTTCGGTAGATGTGTAATAATATTTTGAGAGCCTCGGATTGCTTGGATGCTTTGTTTGAGAGCATTTGAGACCTTTCGGATGCTTTAGATATGCAATGGGAGTATTTGGATGCTCAAAAAATGAGTTTGGGGGGTATTTGTAAGCATTTTAGCCACTAAAGAAAAGGTTAATATGAAGTTTGAAATTCAAAAAATGTTTAAGTTTTCTCAAACAATAAGAAAACATGTCTCACATTTAATTCAAAATAAATTTACTTTTTGTAAAATAAGAGAAAACATGTCTAAAAACAACTCTCCTTTAATTCAAAATTTGAAAATTCAAATATAAGCTTTTGAGACATAAATGATTAAAATAATAAAACATGTTTAAAAGCAATTCTCTTTTAATTTAAAATAAATTTACTTTTTTCATAAATAAGAGAAAACATTTATATCATAAAAATATTTTTGTTAATTGTCAAAACTTAATTAATATGAGCAAGTTGGCTCAACAGTAGGATTTATGGTATTAAAAAAAATCAGAATCGAGAGAGTTTTCGGTACAACTTCGATTTAGGTTGAAAAACTAAATTATCGTAAGGGACTCCCAGGAATTTAATGGAACCCTAAGGGGGCTCTAGTTTTTTTGTAAGGATCAACCCTAGAGTAGTTTCGAGGTGAAACAAATGTCTGATGAGGGCGTAAGGACAAAATCCTCCTTATTGAGTAAGCCATGAATTATTAATTTTTGATTTTTGGTATTGTAATGCAAATTAATTTGACGTTTGAGGATGTAAATGTAATTAGAAAATTGCTTAACTAAAATAGAAATGAATTTTGGGATTTAAATGTGCAATTTTTCTATTATTATAGTATAATATATACTTATATATATATATAAATTCACGTGTGTCGGTGCACGCGAGTGGGAGGCCAACACATTTCATGCCTCTGCAAAATCTTTTTGGCCGAGATTTATGCAAGTTGGAAAGATTTGGCAGCAAGATTTGAGGAAAGAAATCTGGTAGGTGAGGTAAGAGATTTGAGGTGAAATGTGATGTCTAATAATATATATGTTAGCTCTATATAATGGCAAGTATATCCCAAGAGAGGGGGTGAATTGGGATTTGAGTAAATTTTACAATAACTTGAAAACTTTGTCTTACAGGATACTATGTTTCGAAACTTGAGTAAGTATGTTTCGAAATAAACCTTTCTGTTAAGTATGTTTTGAAATATAGATGACTATGTTTCGAAATTACACTTACTGGCAGGTATGTTTCGAAATAATGATCACTGATTTGCAACTAATAAAACTTCTTTAGATTTTCAAAAAATGATTCTTTTAAACGACTTGAACAAGAATAACAAGTAGAAATGAGAAATAAAGTACACTCAAAATTTATAGTGGTTCGGCACTTGCCTACTCCATTACCTTCAAGCTTTCCTACTTGAAGGATTTTCAACCACAATCACTTTTTACTTAGTGATCAACACACTAGGGGTTTTATCATGGTTCACCCTAAAACCTTACACGATGAGTTTTTATGGCTTAACTCAAACCTTTACCTCAATGAGCTTTTTCGGGATAAACTCAAATCTTACAACTTGTGAGTTTTAGGTTCAACTCAAACCTTACAACAAGATAATTAACACTTATCTTATACAACCCAACAATTTTAATGTAATTAAAAACACCTTACCAAATAGTTATAGCAAACCTATTGGTATAAAGTGAGGAGAGCTTTGAAGAATTGAGAGCTTTGAATTTTGCTTGCTTCTTCTGTTTGTACCACAGTGCACACCAAGGAATGTTTAGAAGAACCTCCTTTGAGAGTTTGATAGAAGGGTTTTGTTCACTTAAGCTTGTGGTAGTTGTATAAATTGTGTATGCTTTTTTGGAGAGTCTTCTTGTCTTCAAAGATCTGATATATATATTAAATAGGTACACTTTTGGCTAATTATAACCATTAGAGACAAGACAAAAAAGTAGATTTCGAAACATACATAATAGGTTTTGAAACATCACAATTTTACACATAGGTTTCGAAACATACTCCCCATGTTTCAAAACATACAGCCTTTCCATCTGTACTTGCACTTGGAGACAACACTGAGTGGAGGACATCACTTTAGAAAACAAAATGATTTCATTTTATTCTCCACTAAAACATATCTGAAATTTGAACATCAGGGTATGGGCATAATTTCAAACATAGATTATTAAAATAGCTTTTCAAATAAAGTGCAAAGATATGACAGACTTTTCGAAATGCTTCTGACAAAGACAGATGTTTCGAAATATGAAAAGTAGGTTTCGAAACATACTTCAGAAACATGTTTAAAAAACATGTTGAGCAAGAATTCACTGCTGACAAAAGTTTCAAAATATGCTAAATAGGTTTCGAAACATACTTTGAAAAACTTCTTTCAAGACATGCAATTCAAAACAAACACTTGAATGCTCTGCAGACAGAGACATAGATTTCGAAATATACTATCATAGGTTTTGAAATATACGTTTCTGGAAAAGATGTTTCGAAACATGATTATGGAGGTTTCGAAACATAGCCCAAAACCTTATTTGAAAACACATACATAACCGAGATGTTTCGAAATATGATATGCAGATTTGGCAAACAATAAGACCTAGACCAAGACCATTTCGAAACATATATAAAAACATATAAGAATAGTGTTTCGAAACATAGATACTTGGTTTCGAAACAACTTTTATGCATTTGGAATCTTTCAAACATTTAAGCTAACGCGCCTAAAAACTACTTATGCATTGTTTCGAAATATGAAAGCTTATTTTGAAACATGATTTTCTCAAGAGGGAATTTGCATCAAAAACTTTTTTTCTCATATACCAAAAAATATAATACAACAATATACATATATACATATAACATGGTGGCCTAGTTGTTGTAATGGAGTGGCAGCCAAGGCGAAGATCTCTATAAATTGGGATGGGTTTTGGGGAAATGAAAAGGGAGATCGAGAGAGAGAGAGAGCTGGAGTCGGCCGATTAGTGGTCGGAGGCGGCTGTAGCAGCGGCAGCTTGAAGCAATGAAGCAATGGTCGTTTTTAGAGGCCAAAGTCAGCCATAGCAGACGTAAGAAGCTGTTGTGTGTGAACAGCAGTGATGGCAAAGGCGTGCAGTGGAACGGTCGATGGTTGGAATGACAACTACAGTGGAGGTGACCGGCGACAACCATGGGCAAGCGGGTGCAAGCTGCTATGTGTGGCCATGGAGGATGAAGAAGAAGAAGGCAGTGAGCAGAGGAGGGGTCGTGGCCTTGTGTAGCCAGTAGGTAGTAGCAGTCGGCGGAGGCCCAGGCGACGGCCTGAGTTTGGTGCGCGCAGGCACTATGGGCAGGAGGCAGAGAAGAAAAAGAGGGGAAGAAGAAAGAAGAAGAAGAAGAAGAAAAGAAAAGGAGAAAAAGAAAAGAAAAAAAAGAAAAAGGAAATGAAAAAAATAGGAAAAATATGTTAAAAAATCCTGAGAAATCCAGAATATTCTAGGAATTAATTTGGAGCTTGAGGAGCATAACTGAGGTCAAGAAATTATTTGGGCAGCTTTCGAGGTCATAGCACGCATATCGAGAAAGTCTAAGAGGCTAAGTTAAGGTGAGTAAAATTTCTTAAAAATTTTCAAAAAATCAGGAAAGTTATTTTATGAATTGTTATTGATAAATATTTGAGAAATGTTTAATTTGGATTTGTAGAGGAAAAATAGGAAGAAATAGGGGAAAATTATGAGCAAATTAAGAAAAAATAAAATATTGATATTCTTGAATAAACATGATGGTCAGGGTATGTTGAGGTTCCAAATGGAGTACGTTAGAAGTCTGGCACGAGAATCAAGATGTTATGAGATACGTTCAAGGTAAGTGGTTCCACCCTAAACCCGATTTTATGTAAATGATTTCATCATGTTGTCATGTCTTAATGTGAATATGTCATATAGATTGCATTTACATGCTATAATGAAATGTGCATATGTACACGCTGATATTATTGACCATGCATTCGCATAAGGGTTTGAGAGTACTGGCTGAGACCGCTGCTCTTCCAAGGGTGCACCCATACACCTTGACATGTTGCAAGAAGTTGTAAAAATAGGGAGTAGTATTAAGGTACGGTCGACTCAAATCTAAATGAAATGGAAAATGACATTTTGCATCCATACATGAAATATGTTTATTGTTCTCTTACTTAGATGATTCATCATCTAACCTAGGCTTTGCCCCTAGAATATTCAAATGTTCCAAATGTAGTTATAGCAGAAGCAGTTACGGAAGAAGCATATGACAGCACTTACCAAGTGCACGATGATCTATGATTAAGATATTAAAATTGATGTATTTAAATTTTTGCTACTTAACATTCTGAACATTGTGAAAGACATTGATGTATTATCTGAACTATGGTAATTGTAATATTAGGTTCGATTCTTAGCTTCCGCATTTGATGTTTATGATGATTATCTTTCGAGATAGATGGAAATTTTGGGATGGACATGAGCAATTATATGATTTAGTCGTAGTTTTAAATAGAAACAAATTATTAACCCAGAATTGTCTGAAGTTACAACACGCCCCAGAAAGTGGGGTGTTACATGCTATACTCGGACTGGCTGGACAATGTTGTTATGGTGAAGAAAGCTAATGGAAAATGGCGAGTGTGCATTGATTTCACAGACCTAAATAAGGGTTGCCCCAAAGATTCCTATTCGCTTCCAAAGATAGATTGCCTAGTCGATTAAACATCGGGGTATGCCATGTTAAGCTTCTTGGACACGTTTTTGGGCTATCATCAAATCAGCATGTATCCACCCAATGCTAAAAAGCTTGTATCACAGAGAATGGAATGTATTGTACAAGGTGATACCGTTTGGACTGAAAAATGTAGGGGCCACTTATCAGCGGATGGTTAACAACGTGTTCAAAGAATTATTGGGAGACATGATGGAGGTGTATGTGGATGACATGATCGTGAAAAGCAAGCCTGGGGAACGACATGCTAAAAAGTTAGCGAAGGTTTTTGAGGTGTTTAGAGAAAACAAGATGTGCATGAACCCTAGTAAGTGTACATTCGGGGTGAAGTAGGGTAAATTTTAGGTTGCATGATCACCAATCGAGGAATAGAGGCTAACCTAGAGAAGGTGCAAGTAATGGTTGATATGTAGTCCCCCACGTCCGTGAAAGAAGTCTAGAGATTGACAGGTCATTTGGAACCATTATGGCAATTTCTGTCCAAGTTTGCTGAGCGCAGCCTCTATTTCATCAAGGCCCTCAAGGGAGGGGAAAATTTCTAATGAATCGACAAATGAGAAAAAGCTTTCTAGGAATTAAAAACTTATTTGAAGAAGATACCCCTACTGACCAGACCAGAAACTGGAGAAAATTTATGCCTTTACCTGGGAGTTAGCACCACGCTGTAAATGCAATCCTGGTTAGATGAACAAAGCAATTTGAAAAGCCGATCTATTATGTAAGTAAGGTTTTGCAAGAAGCGGAGTCCCAATATCCCTATTCCAAGAAAGTAGCCCTAGCATTGGTCACAACAACGAGGAAGTTCAGACCTTATTTTCAGGCCCATGTTGTGATATTCTTAAGAGACCAACCACTAAGACAAATCTTACAGAGGCCCGAATGCTCAAGGAGGTTGACCAAATGGGCCATTGAACTTAGTGAATACGACATCAACTTCTGGTAAAGGAAGGCAATAAAGGTACAAAACTTGTTGATTTCATAGTGGAGTGCACGCACACAGCTCAGGAAGATACCTCCATCAACGAATGGTTGTTAGTGGACGAAGCATCGAATGCCCGAGGCAATGGGGTTGGAGTGGTACTGATCTCGTCAGAGAAGGAAATTCTAGAATACTCACTGCATTTCACTTTATCGAGCTCCAACAACACAGTAGAGTATGAAGCTTTGCTCACTAGGATGAGGCTGGCCAAAAAGTTAGAAGTCACCCGAATAATAGCCCATAATGATTCCCAGTTGGTCGTTTAGCAGTACCAGAGAGCTTATGAAGTGAGAGATCCGGTATTGATATGCTACCTCCAAAAAGTACGAGACATCGCACACTCATTTGAGGATTTTGAGTTAGTTCAGATAAACTGGTCTCTCAACCAGCATGCAGATGCTCTATCAAAGTTGGCCTCAGGAAGGGACATGCCGGGAAGGTTAATCCACATGGAAGTGCTGCAACAACCCAATGTGAGTGAGAAAGAAACAAATGATGTAGTACACTATATCACAACTCTTGAGGATTGGAGGACCCCGATATTGAAATACCTACTCAATCAGGAGCTCCCAGAAAGTCCCTTAGCAGCAAAATTACTTAAGAGTAGCACTACTCAGTTCAAAATGATCGATCAAGGATTGTATAAAAAGGGATACTTTGCATCGCTGCTCAAATGTCTGGGACTGGAGGAAGCACACCAAGCTTTAGAGGAAGTACATAAAGTAGATTGTAGGGAACACTTTAGTGAGAGAGCACTAGCAGGAAAAATCTTGTATGCTGGCTTTTTTTAGCCCACACTGAGGCAAGATGCGACCAGAAAAGTCCGAACATGTGATAAGTGTCAAAAACATGTTCCCCTGATGGCGAGGCCTCCTGCCCCTATCCAACCGATATTTCAACCGCTATAGTTCACTCAATAGGGGCTAGACATACTGGGACAATTCTTGGTGGCATCGACACAAAGGAAATTTTTGTTGGTAGCCACAGATTACTTTACAAAGTGGGTAGAAACTGAACTATTGGAAACCATAACCAAGAAGAAAATGGAAGGGATGGTATGGAAGGACATAATTTTCCATTTCGGTGTGCCCTGCATACTCAACACGGATCATGGAACACAGTTCGACTCAAATACCTTCAAAGATTTTTGTCAAAGATGGGGGATCAGTTTCAAAATTTCTTTCGTGGCGTACTCACTAGCAAACAGAAAAGCCAAGGCGAGCAATAAGACCATATCACATTGGCTAAAGACCCAATTGGAAAAAGAAAAGGATAAGTAGGCCGATGAACTCCCCATCATTTTGTGGGTGTATCTCACAACTAGTCATGTACCTATTGGGGAAACGTCTTTCACCTTAGTGTATGGGATGGATGCTTTTATTCCTGTGGAAGTGGACCTTAGCTCACCCTGAGTCATGGCCTTCAGGGAGAGAAGAATCCAGATCGTCTAAGGGAGAACTTAGATTTACTTGATGAGTTAAGAGATAAAGTAACTATTCAATTAGCAGCATATTAGAGGAGGGTCTCCAGCTAGTATAATGAAAGGGTTCACCCCCGAACATTCAAAGAAGGCGATTTGGTGCTCAGGAAGGCTGCTATCATGAATGCACTCAAAAAAGAGGAAAGCTCAGGCTGAACTAGGAAAGATCTTATAGAATCCTGAAGATGTTGGGGCCTAACACATGCATATTGCAAACACTGCAAGGTGAAACACTGGGCAAGATATGGAACACCATGCATCTCAAGAGATACTTCATAGCTTTTCCATTCGCAGACGTTGCCAGAGGAGATGATGAACAAGATGTGGGATGTCACGCACCACACGGAGTGCTTCCTGACACTATCGTGGGTCAAGATTCTTTTTAAATTTCTATATGTATTGTAACTTCCCCAGATGAATAAAAGAATACACCCCATGTATTCCCGTGGATGTAGGCGATACTATAAACCAAACCACGTAAAAATGCCTTGAATATTGCGTGCATATATGTCTGTCATGGAATGCAATGTAGGTGCAATGATCAGCATACAACACCGAAGGGTAACAAAGCTACTTGGTACAGCAACGATAGACCTGTGAAGGTAATGATAAGCCCACATCCAAAAAGGTCCATCCCAACAAATTGTAATCTAGCATAATGGCCCCGAACCTTCCTAAATTGCTAAAAACGTTTTGATGCCATGCCTGTAAGCCAACCTGGATTCCTCGCTTGAGTTTGGTGCTAAGCCTGTGGACTAACCTTCACTCCTTGGTTGATTTAACGCTAAGCCTCCTAAAAAACTTGGAACTACCGTTAGAAACTCAGTAACGGATCTCGGGCCCAACCTAGATTTCCTGTGTCGGACAAACCCAAAAGGAGCGATGCGGGAGAGAAGACCACAACTTCGCTTTCCCAAATGGGACCACCCAGCTACGATCTAGCACTATAGCCCCTAACCTTCCTGAATTCCCAGACACGTTTCGATGCCATTCTTGCAGGCTAACCTAGATCCCTCGCTTGAGTCCAGTGCTAAGCCTGTGGGCTAACCTTGACTCCTCAGTTGATTTGGCGCAAGCCTCCTGTCAAACTTGGAAAGTCCGATGGAAATTCAGCAACAAACCTCGAGCCCAACCTAGATCCCCTCTGGTAGACAAGTCTGGGAAGGTGAGCCAAGAAATGAGAAGCCCACATAGGGTTGAACGGTTGACCGGGATACCAGGAGGTGATCCAACGCAATGCCCCTAGACTAACCTAGATTTGCCAATGTGGTTCGATATTGTTCGCAAGACCAACCTAGATCCTTTATTGCAGCCTAGCGTCAAGACGACGAGCTTTTCCTAGACTCCCTGCGAGGATTCGATGCTAAAATTCCAGACAAACATGAACACATGGTTGTAATCTAGCACCAAGCATTCGGATAAACCTGGATACACGGTGACCATCTAGCTCAAAGCTAACTTAGCATGAGTATGACAACTAAGAAGAGCTTGGCTCAGTCAACCCTGTACTTGCCTTCGCTTCCCCTAGTTGGGACTTCATGCCAAGGTACCCGACCCCGGTGGTTTGTGTAGGAAGGTTGAAGTTACGAAATAAGGCAAATGCGGATTCCTTGGTTAAAACCCGATGGTCTAAAAATGTAGCCCAGGTTCTCTGCAAGGATTCGATGCACCACCTCCCATTGAGTTTGGGCCTTAGGACTAAAATTAAAATCTGGTACCTAGCACAAGTACGGAATGCTGGGGGCATTATATGCGCAAGCTATAAACACCGATCAAAGGGGTCAAGATTAGGTACGGAATCCTTTATCAAGAGCAATCCACACATAACACCAAAAATGAAGGTAGGGATGCTGGACAGTTCACTACCTCAAGGTCACACAACATTCAATTCGTAAATAAAGGAAATGAATGCAACAGACAAAACTAACAAACAAATAAAGAGCAAAGAGGATAGCAAAAATAACAATCTTTCATTACTACGCACAAAAGAAAATGATATAATGAGCATCGAGAAAAGTATATTTAAAAACCCATATGTCAAAAAGGGAACAGTTTGAGAAATAATAAATAAGAATTATCGTTATTTATAGCCCGAACTTGAAAGTAATACAAAGGAGGGGATTTATGCTAATCCTAGGCTGGTAGATGAGTTAGAGGTCCTGATCCTTCTTGGGGTGAACCTTGAGAAGCGTCAACGGCAAGGTCTATCTATAGACCATGCTTGATCATTTGGATAGTGTTTGTTATCTCCGCTGTCGTTTTGCCATCTTCAATGTTAGGGACGTAAGGACTCCATGGACCTAACAAGTTGCTCAAATCATCTTCTAAAACTTGTCTCATGCACTTGTCAAGCCCAGGGTCATTAGGTTCATACTTGCACCAGTTCGGAGGAGTGATAGAGGACATGGCGTCGGCAAATATCATCTCCGACAAAGACTCCCCTGGACGCCTAGATTCCAGAAAGCTATGGCTAAGGTAGAATCCAAACTTAGAAAAGCAGCTAGAATACTCATCCTTGCGGCAATAATAGTCATTGGATAGGCAGTACTACTTCACTACATTCATGGTAGCCTCCTTGATCTCCTGCTGTCTACCTTCCCACAACCTTTTAACCTTCAACTACGCATGTGCCGCCGCCTAGAACGCCTCAACCACTCGCTCCTCGACACTTGAAAGCTCCTTCTTCAGGTGAAGGACTTATTCTTGAGCTTCCAACAAGAAGGTCACCTTTTCCTAGTAGGCCCTATCCTGGATCTCCAGCTCCTCTTTCCACTTCTTGACATCCATCTTGATAGCTTGACGGTTGGTGGAGAGATTCTGGAGTTGGACGAAAGGTCTGAGATTTGTGAGTGGAGGCCTATCTTATTCGATTCCAAGGGATGGATCTTCATGTTTAGAACCTGTTGCTCCTCCTTCTAATAGTAAGACTTCTGCATCCACTCATAGATCTATGCCTTTTAACGAGCAAGGCGTGTCCGATTCATCCCATTAGTTACCACCGCACCCTAAGCACCCTATGAAGAAAGGAAACAAAAGAATTAGCGGATAGGACCCTTAGAGAAAGTAGGAAAAAGAGAGCTTACATTTGAGAGATGACGTTCAAACTCATCCATGTCTTGTGGAGAATTCTGGAAATACCAATTTTCATCATGCGGGAGAATGGTGGAGTAAAGAAGATGAGCGCCAATATCAGGCATGTCTGTAAAGTTTGTATCCAAGACTTTGGCCTGCACTTCAAAGCTTTCTCCACATACCCAAAGGTTACCATCCAGCTGGATCTCCCCCTAATGAAGAGGAGGCAAAGAAGGTAGAATAGGAGCCAACCCTCTAGCGGATACCCTCTTCTCTACGTGAAAAATGCGACGATCAACCCACTAAGGGTTAATAACTGCCCAACAGAATCGCCCCCGACCACATCAATGGCTACCTGATCTAAGAATCAAGTAACTTTCGCCTCTAGGCGCCCCAGAAACTCACACCTACTCCAAGTCCTGTTGCTACATGAGTAGCTTGAGCAAGTTCCTCATCACTATGCCTTGCAATCCCCAGGTCTTCCCCGCTCAGAGCCACCGACGTGTCCCTCTTAGTAGAAAAATGAGGGACTAGATTGGGCTCCTCTACAAGCTTTGGATCAAATGAAGGGCCTACGGGAAGATAAGGAAGAGTGAGATCAATGACAAGCTAGAATGTGGCAGGATCCACTTCAGCCTCATGACAACAACTTCTCTTGTGGTGGTGTAAAGAAGTCATTATCTCATTTATCCCCTTCCCCTTCTCGAAGACCTAAGCTTCTGGGAGAGGAAAGGAGCCTTGGCGGGGTAGAAGAAGGGTGAATCTCAGCCTGGGCTCCCATCCTAGCAACCCTTCACTGGGAAGATCTCATCATACGCTGCATCTCTTCAAGAGAAAGGCACAAACAAGATTAGGTTTCGACTCAAAGGGAAACGTGGAAAGAAAAGGAAAAATTCTTATAGGCAAAGTCAGGAGGGAAGAAAGCAACACGAAAGAAAACATGAGCGATCAGGAGGTCCACACCCTCAGGAGAAGGTTGCTCATGTTGAGGGATGTCCCCTCTGGCTATAATCGTAATTGTTGGGTCAGTGGGAGACTGTGAAGATGGCTTTCTTGGCACTTTACTTCGTGATGGTTGGCCAACCTGACCCATCCGGCCCTTATTAGCCTATCCACGATAAGGAGGTCAAGAAGATATTTTGGACCACCCCAAATGAGGATGTGACGACTATCGGCATACCGCTCCCTAAGCTCAACAACCGGCTTACTTAGTCTTGGCTTTGCTACCCAATTAGGGTTGGTACGCCATGAATGGGAATTCCACACGCCATTCAGTGGTTTGACCAAGAACCACCGAGAGTCAAAAAAATCCTTCCTAAGAGGAGAATCAATGAAGAGACGGTCCTCCCACCGATTTTGATGGAGGGTATACATGTGGTAACGTTCTTTCACCAAGCGTAAGGGAAAAAAGAAAAAGAGGAAGTCTACGAAGGGGGTTACATCAATTTCACGACATAGCACAAAGAAGCTAACTAGCTGGGCTTAGCCGTTAAGATGTAGATGGCTCGGGGCTAGCCCGTTACAACGAAGAAATTTAAGACCAAAGTCGTGGAAAGCAAGATGGAAACCTAAATGAAAACTAGCCTCGTGGATGCTCATCCACCCTTCCTAAATGTCAACCACACAGTTTTCCTTAGGAAGAGGAAGCCTAGTGCGGTAATCATGGGGAATCCTAAAGTTTTGGTGGAGAAGGGCAACATCGCCCTTGATCATACAAGAACATTTATCCTTCAGGAAAGAATGAGTGACCCCTTCGAAATCGGTCTCATGATGATAAATCTTCCCACTCGCCATAGTGGTAAAGGAGAAATGAAGAAGATAAAAGAAAGAGAAAGGATTAGGCTGGACAAGTTCTTAGAGAAAGAGAAAATAGACGCATAGCTTAGAAAGAAATTTTATTTTTGAAAAGACTATCTTTCAAAAAGAAATTTTCTTCTGGAAGCAAAGGTCTCTCAGAAAGAAACTCCCCACAGAGAGACGTAGTCTCTTAGAAATAAAGTTCTTTCGGAAGGATTCCTACATGAGTGACAGGAGCTCGAAAAGAATGCTTATGTCGTAAGGGGTAGGTCATTTTCTTTTGGAAAAAGCAATGTTGATACAGAGATGAAGATCTCGAGAAGAATTCCTTTTAGAAGGGACTAATGAAGGAAGAAAAACATTTCTTTTAGAAAAGCTTTCCCTAAGACTGTAAAAAATTCTTTAGGAAAGAAATTACCTACTGTAAGAGATCATTTCAGAAAGGAATTATTGATGGTGAATATTCTTTTAGAAAGAGAGGAACAGAGAAATTCTTTTGAAAAGAACAAAGAAAACAAAAACTCTCTCTTAAAATAAGACAAGCGTAAAGTGATTATCGTAATAAATGGCTCAATTTATAGTGGACCTTCGGAAGGTGAAACGTTTCAGCAAGTGATTAACATTTTGATGGAAACTTGTCTTTCTAAATCTTGGTCGTGGAAAAGTAAAATTACTTTTTATTTTTGACTTAAAAGTACAAAAACAAAGAGTGCATGGGGGGAGGGGCAATTGTTGTACCCCCAAGATTGAAAAGAAAAGTAATAGCCTCATATAGCGAATGAGGCACTTTCACAATGCTCTTTTCGAAAGGAATTGGTTCTTTTCGAAAGAACTCCTTTTGAAAAGGATGCCTTTCTTTCCAAAAGAAAGCATGCCAATTAGCACATGTCCTCCAAATCCATTGACATGTGTATCTACGATGATTCTTGAGATTCGAACCCTATAAAAGCCAAGCTACAGTACTAAAAAAAAAACACTTTTGGATAATCATCAGTAAACCTAACTTTTCTTTTAGAAGCCTTAACTTTCTTTTCATAATACATTTCTTCCAGTAATTGACTTAACCATTGGAAGGTCTTCGTGGGTGGAGATCCCCTGCAAGCCTTTTGACCTTTTGTTGATTGTTCATAGTTCTCTTCGAAGATGTTAGCACTTATCCTTGTAAAAGCTAAGAAAAAATTATAGCTGAGCCTAGCAAAAACTACTATAATAGAGGATAGTGATCACCTCTTTAAATAGGCACTCAATAGTGGATTTTTAAAAATTCTTAGTGGTTAGTCAAGATAATGGAGTAGGCCAGCTTATACCGAATCACTCTAAATTGTGTGCATTGTCTCTTTGTATTTATTTTACAATTGATTTTCATATTTTGAGGACTTTTAGTTTATATTTTTTACATTGATTTCAAAAGTCATGAAAGATCTCAAAACAATTTTTGTACAAAATCCATATTAAACTAAAAAAAAAAATTTAACACCCAATTCATCCCATCTTGGGTATATACTCCTATATTTCTCGACATTGCATGTCCTCACCTGCTTCAAACAAGATAACTTTGAAATAATGTTTTGAAACATATAATATAAAATTAATTCATGTTATTTTTTTCTGTCAAAATGGCTAATTTTATTCTCAATTGTTGTCAAAACTCATAAATAGCAAGTTTTAAAGGTTTTTTACCAAGACAATGAAATTTCAATCTAAAGGCATTCTATCATAGCACTCAAACAAGGCATATAAGCTCTTAATTGTTAAAGCTTCCCAAGAAAGGTCAATCATTATTTATTTCGTTCAACTATGAAAGTAAGATCTATCCTTGAGCTTGTCTTATATATGTTTATTCATAAAAGGTTTGTACTTTAAAATAATGTATCAATTTGATTTATTGAATTTCAAAAGAAAAAAATATTTGTAATTAAGCCCAGGTTTGAAAGACTACCTAATTTGTAAAAAAGTTATAGGATGAACATGAGAAAATCTCGATTGTGTTTTTTATAGTGAAAAATACCTCCAAAAATAGAAGTTTGGAAGGAGTGGAGTAAGCTGGAGCCAAATCACTATAAAATTTATGAGTGCGCTTTACCTATTCAATTGCTTTATCAAGATATACATATGACACATATTGCTAAATAATTCTATAAAAATAATATACCAAATCTCAACACTATCAATGATATGTTGTGTATACTACTAAGGGTTCAAAAATTTTGAATTCAACTACTCAGTGTTAAAACTATGCTCTATAAGTTCAAGTTTTGGCTCTTAGAATTCGATAATCTTTATTTTAAACTTGTTTTTGCATTGCACAAAGTCGAAAACTTGGTTTCAATACCTTTTTTTCTATATTTTAAAAACAATAGAGTTGAAGCTCTGAAATTTAGCATACAAGTTTTGAAATTTACTTGAAGAAGTTTTCAAACATACTTCAAAAGTTTTGAAACATTGTTTATAAATTTCAAAAAATTGTTCAGATTTTGAGATATATTGAAAAAGAGAACAAATTTTTATTTCTCAATTCAAACCCCCTCCCCAAAAATAAAATAAAATAAAAACTTAAATAGGCCCAAAACCTAAACAAGCCTAAATTAGAAGTTTTATTTTTACCTTATACATAGGTATAATTCTTGTAGTTGTAACATTTTCAAATAGTGAAAAAACACCTATTACAACCATGGACATAGGCACTCTTTGTTAAACCATGTGTTTGTAATATTCCTGACTTTGAAAATAATTAATTTATGAGTTTTAAGGTGATTTATGTGAGATTTTGAGAAAATAGGTAATTAGGATAATTAATTATCTTATTTGAGAATATTTATGAAAATAATAAAAGAATAAAATAAATTGATTAGGTGGATTTTTGAAAATATTTGGGGCATAAATGAAATAAAGAGAAATAAGGTGTTCGGTATATGCATTAATTTTTTAAAGTTATGGAGTTAAAGTAAAAATCTCAAAAATAAGCTGAGAATTGGTTTAAATTTAATGGAAGGAGATATATAAATGAGGGAGCAGGTGGCTTGGACGGTCACGCATGCGCGTGTGCAGGTTGGGTTGGGGGGGGGTGGGACCAAACCTTAGCAAGCGTAGAAGAAAGGATGGATTTTTTCTCCCAGCCCAGGCGCCGTTTCAGGGCGCCATCTGGTGCCCGTGCACGCGGCCATGCCACGCCACGCCACGCTGCTGGGGCTTTTCCCCAGCCACCTGGGGCAGCCTTGGCCCCCAAGCTGCCTCCTCCCCATTTGACCGATCCTCTCCCTTAGCTCATTTTGCCACTGTTAAGGCCATTTGGCCATGAAGAATTAAATTATGCAGAGATCCTATCAATTAGACGCGTAAGAGAAAAATATGTAAGGGATATATATATTTATTTAAGATTAATTTAATGTATCTTGGTGTATTAATTTATGATAATTTATGTTAAAAGAATATTCAAAAATGATAATTGGTGATTCCGATATTACGGAGAAATATTGTCAGAAAAGTTATAAAGGCAAAAGGTCGATACGCTTAACGAGAATAAGCGGTTAATCCTGAATTGGTAAACGTTTAATATGTTTTATGTGTAAATTACTTTTATTATGGCTTTCATAAGATATTGAGAAAATATCTAGGCATGGGACAGTGGATTGTTGGCCGTGAGAGTCCTAGGACGAGGTCATAGAAGAAACCATCGGGGGCCACCTAGAGCCTGAGATAGGTGCGGTGGACGGGCTTGCATGAACGTTGTAGTTCATTTTTGTAACGACCCATTTATTTGTGAATTAATGTAAATTTGGGTGTGAGAAATTAATTGGAGAAAAATTAAAATTATCAAATGAGTTTTGGAAACTATTCAAAATTATTTGAGGTCATAATGGAATATTTGAGGAAATGGGTAATTAATTATTTTATTTGAGAATATTTTAAAAATTGAAGATAATATCTCTTTTTCATTTTTTTGATGCAATTGGCTTTGGAAATTGAAGGAATATGAATGATGACCCTTAAAAATTGAACCCTTAGAAATTGAAAGAATATGAATGATGACCCTTGAAAATTGAAGAAATAAGCATGATAATGTTTCTCCAAACTTCGCAAAGAATAAACTAGGTAAAGGATAATGAATTGAGTATAAAATTAAGTATAAGTAGAGAACATGGATGTAAAAGAATTGAGGGAGAAAGTGAAAGAGAAGCAGAGGAATTGGCCATGAGCTTAAGGAGGAATTTTGGCAGTAAGTGAGAGTGTGATAAAGACGAGAATCGGTAATTTAAAGGCAAGTTCTCTTCCTAATTTTTGCAAGTTCTTCTTCCTCTTTGTTCCATTTAAGAAGCAAGATCTCAGTTTTCTTATTAATATGCAAGCTCCAAGTTCTTATTCCTATTTTGGCAAGTTCAATTCCTTTTTATGCAAGTTCTTTACCTATCTTACAAGTTCAGTCCCTCTTTCCTCAAGTTATGTTTAAATTACAAGTTCTATACTCTCATTCTTGTTATTTTTAAACTTCTATTTTAGCAAGTCTTTTTGCAAGTTACTCTTATTTTCTAGTAAATTATTTTATGGTTCTCATTTATACCTATTGAATCTCAAATAGGGTTTTGTATCACCTTATCTTTTCTTGGGAATGATGCTTTATTGTGGACATGTAAGGGTTTCATGTGTGTCTTGCATGAATGTTGCCCTATTGTGCATTTTGTTTTGTTAATTTCAAGTCAGTTATATATATGAGTAGTGATTGCAAATATGCATGTTATAAGGATGCATAAAACGCATGCATGAAAGTGGTTTTTAAAAATGGATAAAGGCCTCATGATGCGCGCAGTGGACGAGTCCGCAGGATATATCTACAGAAAAAGTGTTGAGCTCAAAGTATGGACTTTGGTCCTACGTTTATGATATGGAGTTCGGTCCCAAGGTTTCGGACTTCGGTCCCATAATTATGGTTTTAAAAAGATTGCATATGAGTATGGATGCATGTTTTATCATATTATCATGTGAAAGTACCTTAAATGGCATTCATGACTCTTTTGTTTCACGATACCCATGACTCTTATGCTCGCTTTCTTCCAGTTATACTTGCTGGGCCTTGTGGCTCATGTTTGCTTGCATCATTCTAGGTAAGGGTAAGGTTAAAGTAGAGAGCGAGCTAGGTGAATTAGGATCCATGGGGTAGCAGTGTATACAGAACAATCTCAATCAAAGGTCATTGGAGAGTGTTTTGTGGTATGTAATATCAAGTTATGCTTGTTTTATGTTGTACCCCTGAGGGAATATGATGGGTTTAGGGACCCTAATGTGGTGTGTAATATTGAGTTATCCTTGTTTATATGAGTATGTGGACACTATTGTGTTTGTCTATGAGTAAGAATGTATGAGTGTGGCTTCAATTGTCAATATCAAAGAGGATGTGTAATGTTTTTAATGGATTTTACCATTTATCTCATCTTGTTGTGGGTCCCTAGTTAGGAGCGCCCACAATTTTTATCTATGATGTCATGCTCATTAATTTATTACATTGCATATTGTCTTTACTGAGTCCCCGAACTCACCCCTTTACCCCCACTAACCCAACAAATGAATCAAGGTCTAAGAAAGAGAAAGAAGTGTTGATGGAAGAATCGTCGTTTAACAGCGATTGTGGGCAGTGAGAATGTGGGTCATGTTTTGTGTTGTTTAAGTCATTTATATATGCTTTTTGGAGACGACTACGATTTACATAAAGTTTGATTAAGATCAAATTAAGGTTCTCGCTATGAGTAACTCAAAGATTGTGTTTGAACCGATTGGTTGTGGTCGGGATATAAAACATGTTTAAATATGCTTGAGTGTTGGAGTATTTTATTGAGCATATTGGTATTTATTTTTATTTATAAAAATTATATTTATATTTTAAATACCTAATCGAACACAAGATTCGAGTAAATTTTCATTGTCTATGTATCTCAAACCTAAGTTCTCGACAAGTCAAAGGCAGCAAAGCTTGAACCTCACCCAAGACGTTATATTATTTTAATAATTTATATTGGCAAGGCATAATCATCATTCGAGATAAATTGGGATCGCAACCATGAGTTACGGTGACACTCGCTAATAGGGGCTAGGACGTCACAATGTTCAACCATATACGTGTTGATTTTGTTTCAAATTTTCTTTATAACTTGATTTGTTCCCTAACATTCTCCCATTATGCTAATCTTAGCATACTCTTTTTCTTTCATTTCTTTATTTTTTTTCTACCAAAGATTGCAACGAGGGTATCTTAAATATCTCTCTTTAAACTTCTTAACCAATTTTGACATGCTCTTTTTCTCTCAGTTGTTCCCAACGATTTAGCCACGGGCTAGTCAATTGTGATCGTAATCACTGGCTAGTAATTTTTGGTTTTTTTCATTTTTATGTAAAAATAGTGAAGAGAGTGTATTTTAAAATTTTAAAGAAAAATAATAGTTTATTAACAACATGGGATTACGCGTTGTGTAATTTATAAAGTCAGAAAAAGTCAAATGATACTTTTAAAAACACAAAAATTATCGATCAATGCCTTTTAACCAAAAATTCTTATATTCTCATTTATTCACCAAACCGTAAAGCCGGTGATTGTGGTGACACAAATTACCAAAGCTAAATTAAATCAAAATTGAAAACATATAAAAAATCACATGTAAAGAGTAAAATTCTAGAAAACTTTTATGCTCATATGGATTTTTGTAGTTTAAAAAGTTGTATGAATTTTTGATATATTCTTTATTTACTTGCTATATTATATTTGTTATATCTTCATTAAAAATTTGAGATAAAATTGAATAACATTATGCAACAAGTGTAGCTACATGTATAAATAAGGATAAAAACACATCCACACCATATTCAATCTATTGTCATCCATACTCAATATATATAGTTCCTTGTTTGTTAATTCTACACAGGTCCACCACTAGATTGGACTTAATCATGGCAATGGCCTAATCAACTCAAGCAAATTGTTAAAATACTTGAAAATACCTTAAAAACAAGCTTTCCATATCCAGTTGTCTTGAATCTTGATGAAGCCCAATTGCCCAAAAGAAAGCAACAGTAATTATATTTGATTAAATAAAAGATTCTTCAATATATGCTCAAAAGAGCTGTTTTACCTACGCCAGCATTAGCATTATGGGATCCTCTCCTGGTTTGTGCAGAGTTCATTTTCTTTTTCTAACAACGAAATTACAAACAGTGATCTAAATAAATGGGCAATGGACAAATAGAGGGTGGGTGGGCGCGTGGGGCAAACAATAAAAAAAAATTACACAAACTACACATGAGCAGAAAAATGATTGCCACAAGGAAATCTGATTTGGTGATTCATCATATTCAGGCTGCTTTAGGATTTTGTTCCCTTTGTTTAAATGTCCTTTCGGATTGACTTTTTTGTCAACCTCAGGGGAAGAATTCAGAACCACCTACATATGTTCCCAAGTTGGTCGCTCGGAAGGTCTTCTGTCCATCATTCTATCCTCCTCTCTGCATCCATTCGTTAGCAGGGTTGAAAGCAATCAGAAGCCCATTGGTGCTGTAAAATCAAGCTCAGTGTACCCAAGAAAATATATCTCTATCCCGAAAATATGTGATACCCAAGAAAAATGGAGCTGCTATTAGAGTAAGCCATATTCAAGCTGACAAAGGGACAAGACAGTTCTACTAGAGCTTGTCTTGCTATGTACCTTTATTGAATTAAGGATTCTTCAAAGGAATTAACAAGCTCTTCGTTAAATTCTCCAAATATATCAGGACATCTGTCCCATTTTCCCCATTCCCGTGCTTCCCAGTAACCACCCCCGTAGCGAAAAGGTCCATCTTCACCTTCTCTTTGGAACCATCTGGGCTTCCACCCACTTTCTTGTAACTTCCGTGACTGAAAACGAGGGGAAAAAATTAGGAAAAGTAACCAATAAAAAGAATAGCATAAAGTTGTTAACAGCTTGAGACATTTATTTGGCTAGTTCTTTGCTTAGGTACACTGATGTGTCCAATCATTCGATCTTTAGATGTAATAATCCAGTACAATAGGGCATTGATTTACTGCTAAGGTTGTTGCAACTTTCTATTATCATTTCTTCACTTGCAAGTGATTGAATTTAATTTACAATATCTACTCCCTTACCATGAAATGAAATGAATGTGAAATCTATCATATCCATAGAGCCTTTATGTGGAAGGGAGACCAAAGACTAAACCAGGAAGAATAAAAATTGGCCAAACCATTGCAACATTGCCACAACTAATAGGCAATTGAAAGGCTACAAAAGAATGGGAGATGAAAGCAGTTGAAATAATCCTCTGCATTTGAAAGCAGCTAAATCTGAAACACATGTTTAAGATGCAGTCTTTGTATTATATTTCTAGTAAAGCAAGTTCCAATGCTACATTGCCATTCCAGTCTGGCTACGTTTTGTAGCTTTTAATCATTTACAGCATTAGATTTCAACATGCTTTCAAATTTTAAATATCCTGAAGCAAACATCTCAACCTCCAAGTCATAATGGGACTCTACTTCACCATTATCCATCGATGTGTGACACGTCACCTTACATACCACAATAAGTACTTTTAAGAAAAAATAAAAAATTTCCCAAAAAAATTATTCCTCCCCAACACAAGCAGTCATGCATTTATGTTTAAAATTCAATTTCTGAACTTAGATTTACCCTCAACTGGTTTCAAGGATCATTCAAACAGTCAAACCGTTGAACATGCTCAAACCATCTTGCTCCATTTTGTTCCATGACCCAAAGAAGCACACACTTCTTAGAAAGTGTTTTGAAATACCATGTCACAAGTTGACACGTCTTAGCCACTTCAAAAGTGTGTTGGACACTTGGCCAAATATGCAAGCACACATTTCTACAATAAGGCTTGTATCTATCACATGAACTGTATTAATCAAGTTGCAAGTTCTAAAAAGAAAAAAAAGGGGAGAGAAAGAGAGGAGGGAAAAAAAAAAGAAGCTGGAAACCAATAAAAAAAAATAGTGTCCCAGCAAACAAGACTCCCCACTTTTTGAGTGTCAAGAAAGGGACATTACTGCATGCACCCTTGTAAAGTTGTTTCCACAACTCAAACCTATGACCTACCAATAATAAAGGAGCAACAATACAGTTGCTATCAAGACCCGCCTCAAATGGTCATAAAAAAAAAAAAAAAAGAAAACTTGCCCTCTAATTTTTAGTCTACTGTGAGGTTGACTGCTAGAGTCAATATTCAACCTCGGTCTTCAATTGTCCATTGTACGGTCAACAGTCTCAATCAACTATGGGTTCAAGACTTAAGCCTACCATGTATAGTCCTCAAATGTTAACTTTCTATAGTGCTTTTCAACTGCCAAAACCAATATTCAGCTTTCCTCATTCTCAATCGGTTCTACAACCTTTATTGTTCAGTTGACCAGGTGGATTAAGTCAACAAATAAACTAAGGTATAGCTACAACTCACAATTATTTTTTTTATTATTTTTTAGGGTAAATTACCAATAATGTTGAATTTTTGGCTTTGTTTCAATTTTATAACTAACTTTCAATTTTATTTTTCAATAGTTTACCGAACTATGTGTTTAGTTTTAATTTTATAACTTTCATTTTTTTCAATAGCATACAAACTTCATGTTTAGTTTAAATTTTACAATATTGTAACCATATTTTATGTATATATATATGCATATATATACATATATAAGCCAAACAAATATATTAATCCCACAATGTTTAACAATACAACCAAAGAAAAGTTACAGTATTATAAAATTGAAACTAAACACAAAGTTTGATATATTATCTAAAAAAGTGAAAGTTCATTATAAAAAAGAAACTAAACAGGGAGTTCAGTGTACTATTGAAAAATTTGAAAGTTTTGTTATAAAATTGAAACAAAGCTAAAAGTTCAGCCCTTTTCGATAATTTTACCTTTCTTAATAAATAAAGCAGATGATGTTCATTTTAATCTAAAATTCACAGGTGACTTGTAAATGATGTTCAAGCTCAAACATATGAAGAACATAAACTCATATGTATAAGATCAAACACCATGTCAAGCTTAAGGGTCAATGATTCCTATTCCTTTCTCTTGAGTAGAGGCGAAAATTATAGGTCACTTAAATGGTCATGCAAGTAGAGAATGGAATGGGTACTCTTGAGACTTGGATTGTTAACCACCATCTAATCTAAAAGCTTAAGTTGTTAGATAAGAGAATGAAATTTATCTTTTATACTACCATTTCATGCTCAACAAGTACAAAGATTGCACATGGAGCATTTGGAGAAAGTAATAATGAGAGTGGTTCAATTTTGGATTTTGCCATGGTATATGACCTTATCATAACCAATATTTTGAAAAGCGCTAAGCGCCCTTAAGCACAGAAAGCCTACAGACCTTAAGCACAAAGCGCAAAGCGAAGCACATGCTTAAGCAAAGTGAAGTGCATATAAATAAGATAAAAGTATAAAATTTTATGAGCATTAAAAATATAAACTATTAGAATGAGGCTACAAATTTAACAAAAGATGAGATACTATTTTTAATTTATATTTTATACTAGTTTACAAGTTCATGCAACCATAGCAAAAACACATAGGGAACATATAAAAGGATACAATCTAGTTCCTTCTTGCACGATCAAATCATACCTTCTCCTCAAATCATAATGGATGTTGGATGATTGGAAGAAGAGCATTTTAGTGTTTATTACAAGAATAAAGAAGATGTTCAAAGTGAAGAATTTGGAGAATAAGGAATTTCTCTACATTCCTTTGACAGAGAAGTACAATTATATAGAAGTAGGAACTTTTAAATACAGCTTAGGAAACTACTACATACAGCTTAGGAAACTATACAACTTAGGAGACTGCCAAAAAATAATCATTGATTCCATAGGATCGGAAAATCAAGGTTCCTGAATTAGGAAAATTAGGAAATGGATCAAAAAAACCAGGATTCTACACTCTCCCTCAAGTTGGGTTATGTATGTCAAGCATACCCAACTTGGACTTCAAAATTTTGGAATGTATTTCGTGGGAAAGTCTTTGTTAGGATGTCGACAATTTGAAAAATAGTTGGGAGTATAGATCAATTTGACAATCCCTCCTTCCACCTTTTCTTTTATTAAGTATTCGATCCAATTCTATACGCTTGGTTCGGTCATGATGAATTGGATTCTTAGCAATGCTTATAGTGGCCTTGTTGTCACAGAGCAGTCTCATAGAAGTGCTAGATTGAACCTTCAATTCCCTAAGTAACCTCATAAGCCACATATCTTCTCAAATTCCATGGGACAAAGCACGAAACTCTATTTCAGCACTGCTTCTAGCGACCACTGTTTGTTTTTTACTCCTACATGTAACGAAATTTCCCCAAACATAGGAACAATACCCTATGGTTGATCGTCGATCTGTTATAGACCCAACCCAATATGCATCAATGTACACTTCAACATCTCTATTTGTAGTTTTCTTGAAGTAAATGCCCTCTCCTAGGTTCTTTTTTAGATACTGGAGGATGCGATGGACAACTTTAAGGTGAAGTTTTGTAGGATTATTCATATTTCTGCTTACCATACCTACTGCAGATCCGATATCAAGTCGGGTGTGGGAAAGGTAGATGGTTTCCCCATAAGCTATCGGTATCTTCCTTTGTCAGTGAGTGAGTCTCATTCGATTTCACCTAATTTGTTTGTTGAGTCCATTAGAGTACCTACTGGTTTGCACCCAATCATTCCCGTCTCTTTTAATAAGTTTGGGATATACTTTCGTTGAGAAATAGAAATTCCCTTTCTTGAGTGAGCTACTTCCATCCCAAGGAAGTAGTTGAGGAATCCCAAGTCCTTTACTTCAAACTCATTTGCTAGGAGCTTCTTTGCATTACTAATTTCTTCATTATAATCTCCTATGATGATGATATCATCCACACACACAATGATGATAGTCCTTTTCCCCTCTTTCAAGAATTTCACAAATAAGGTATGATCAAATTCACATTGCAGAAATTCGTACCTTTTTAAAACTTTGATGAGACGATCGAACCATGCTCTAGGAGATTATTTGAGTCCACATAAAGATTTTTTAAGCGTGCAAACTTTCCCACTACTGCCTTGATTTTCAAATCTTGGAGGGATTTTCATATAAAAATTCGCTTCCAAGTCACCATTCAAGAAAGCATTCTTGATGTCGAGTTGGTGAAGAGGCCAGTCCAAGTTTGCTGCCAAAGTCAATAGGACTCATACTGAATTTAGTTTGGCTACAGGTGCAAATGTCTCCTCATAGCCTATGCCATAGGATTGGGTGAATCATTTCGCAACCAGACAGGCTTTGAACATGTTTAAGCTTCCATCTACATTGTAATTTACCATAAAAATCCACTTGCACCCACCCGGATGTTTTCCTTTTGGAAGATTAGTGATTACCCAAGTTCCATTCTTTTCAAGTGTTGTAATTTCATCTAACACTGTTAACTTCCACTTAGGTTCCTTGAGGGCTTCGTGAATATTTTTTAGAATATGCACATTGTTCAAGTTGAGTAGCAAATGCACGAAAGTTTGGTGACAACTTTACATAGGAGACAAATTTAGCAGTTGGATATCAGGTATTGGACCTTATTCCTTTGCTTAAGGCAATAGGAATGTCTAGATCAGCAAGAGGCTCATACATTTTGGCTTCAGGTTCAAGTTCACAAGTTTCAAGTCCAAGATGGGTCTTACCTGTGTCAATTTTGTGTTCCTCAGGATTTGGATCCAATTCTCGGCCATTGTTTGGAGGTGTGCAGTCCTCTACTTCCTTTTGAGTTTTCTAGTGCCTCAAGGACACAAGTAACTCCTTCGGATTAGCTGGTTGATTTTGAGAGACTGTAGTAGTTGATTGAAGGACCAAAAAATGATATTCTTCGTGAGTATGATTCTCCCCATTTTTGGTGTAAAAGGGTTGGTTTTCGGAAAAAAATGACATCCATGGAGTTGTAAAATTTCTTGGTAGCTGGTGAATAGCACTTATATCCCTTTTGATTTGGTGAGTAGCCAAAGAAAACACATTTAAGAGATTTGGGATCAAGCTTGTTTGGGTGTGACTGATTGATGTGAGTAAATGTAGTACAACCAAAGACTTTCAGGAGAATGGAGGAGAATATTCTGGTTAGTGGGTAAATTTCATGAAAGGTCTGATATGGAGTCTTAAAATTTAAAATTCGAGAAGGCGTTCTGTTTACAAGATAGGTGGCAGTAAGGGAAGCTTGACTCCAAAAATGTTTAGGGACATTGGATGCCAACATAAAAGATCAAGTAATTTCCAAGAGGTGTCTGTTTTTCCTTTCGACAACTCCATTTTATTATGGAGTGTCAACACAAGAAGTTTGGTGGATAATACCATGTTTGGATAAATAGGCACCGAGGGTAGAATGAAAATATTCTCCACCATTATTAGTTTTGAAGACTTGGATTTTTGCTTGAAATTGAGTAATAATCATGTTGTCAAAAAATTCAAAGATTTTCCCAACTTTTGATTTTTCTTTCATTAGGAACACCCACGAGAATCTAGTATGGTCATCAATGAATGTGACAAATTATTTAGAACCAGTGATATTGTGAATTCTAGAGGGTCCCCAAATATCACTGTGTATCATGGAAAAAGGGTGAGAAGACTTGTAAGGAAGGCTAGAATATGAGGCACAAGTGTGGTTGGAAAGTTGACAAATCTCACATTGAAAGGTTTATGCTTTCTCATTGAATAAAGAGGGAAACAATTTTTTGAGACACAAAAAGTTTGGATGTCCTAATTGATAGTGCCACAACATAATTGGACTTTCGATATTAATGCTAGAGTTCAGGGCCATACATGGTCTTTTTGATGGTTGGGGCTTGTTGGCATCTTTGACTAGAAGGAGGTAGAGTCATGCACACAGCCTAGCACAGCCAATCATCTTTTCCGAGCCCAATTCCTAAAATTCACATAGGTTGGAAGAGCATTTAGTGATGCAGCTTCTCTCTTTTTTAAATTTGCTCACCAAAAGTAGGTTACAATTGAGGTTAGGGACATAAGGAACATATTCAAGGTTAATGTTTTTAAAAATTATAACAAAACTTGTGCCCTTTACTTGAGAAAGAGATCCATCAACTATACGAACAGTATAGTTATCATGACAAGAGTTATAATTGCTAAACAAAGACATCTCTTGTCATATGGTCTATTGCCCCAGAGTCAACTATCCAAGCTTTTGGATTTTCTCGTTGGACACTTAGTGCTTGCAAGGAGTTACCTTTTAAGCCGAGTGAATCAGTTCCCATGGGGGCAGAAGTGCTCTAGAGGGTTTGTTGTAGCATCTTTTGGAGGACTTCAAGTTGTGGGTTTGTTGTAGCATCTTTTGGAGGACTTCAAGTTGTTCTTTGTTGAATGGGTTAGTCTCTTAAGTATTTTGTGGCTCAGTCGTGTTTCCACAACCCTCTCTTTCTCAAGCTAGCTTCCAATTTTCTGGTTCACCATGTATCTTCTAGCTTGTCCTTTGTGTGCCCGATTTTCCGACAGTGATTGCATACAAGTTTATTCCTTTGTTGCTTGTCACGATTAGATTGAACTCCTTGAACTGCCAGTGCAGAGTTTTTAGCAGGAGAGAAAGAATGTTGTGTTCCTACCATTACTTTCTTTTGGCTTTCTTCCTAGTGAACTTCTGAGAAGGCTTCCCGAACGTTGGGAAGGGGCTTGATACTTAGGATTCTTCCTCTCACATCATCTATAGATCCTTGTTGAAACTGAGAAGGAACTATACACCTAGTCTTTTTCAACAATTTTCTTGTATTGTTGACCATCTTTCGAGAACTTCCAAACCTTCTCTTCAAGGATACCCAACTACTACCATTGTCGAGTTAGGGCATTGAAGCAGTCTGTCACGGACAGCTCTTTTTGCCGTAGCTCATGCAGCACGCATTTTATTCCAAAGATCTCCAAGGTGTTTGTCAACATTGGAATAAGTCTCCTTAACTACATCCTATATTTTCTTTGTCGTTTTATAATACATAGATTCTCACTTGTTTCATTTGTCATGGAATTTATCAGCCATGATATGACCATGCTATTTTCTACCTTCCAGATCTTGAAGGTAGGATCAGTTTCTTGAGGTTGTACAGCAAGTCCGGTGAGGTAACCCTCCTTGCCTCTCCCACAGACAAACAACATGACAGATTGCGACCATTGAATGAGGTTCTGGCCATTCAACTTGTGTCCAGTAATCTGAAGAATAAGGCCTTCAAGAAGACTAGAAATTGGAGTTGCTACTCCTCCAGATCCAGATGATACTATAGGGACTGAGTTCTCACCTCCACTAGCCATGGTGACTTATTCGGACAGGATCAATGGTTCAAATTAAACTGCTCTGATACCATGAAGAATTTAGAGAATAAGGAATTCTTCTACATTCCTTTGATCGAGAAGTACAATTATATAGAAGTAGGAACTTCCAAATATAGCTTAGGAAACCATACAACTTAGGAAACTGCTAAATACAACTTAGGAGACTGCCAAAAAGAATCATTAATTCCATAGGATAAGAAAATCAGGATTCCTAAATTAGGAAACAAATTAGAAAGCCGGGATTCTACACAAAGTTGTAGAAATTATAGAGGAATCAAGGTAATGAGCCACACTAAAACCTTCTAAGATTGTGATTGAGCAAAGATTAAGAAGAAAAACCAACTAAGTTCCCATGACTCATAGATCAAAAATGGAATATATACACATGTTGAAGCGCCCAATGGAAAGGTATATAGATTTAGAATCTTATGACAAAGTTCCTAGAAAATCTTATGGAGGATTTTACAAAAGAAACAAGTTCAAATCGCTTGAATACAAGTTATTAAAGACATGTATCACAAGGCAAAAACATGTGTCAAAACATATAGAGGAGATAATAAGGCTTTTCCCATTTCATCAAGACCCTACATTAAGCCATTGCCTCTCTACCCTAGTAATGGATGAACTCATTAAACATACCCCAGTAGAGGTACCTTAGTGTATGATATCTATAGACGATATTGTGCTAGTGAATAAGACAAAAGAATGTGCGAGTGCAAAACTCAAGATATAGAGAAACACTCTAGAATCTAGGAGTTTTAAGCTAAGCATATTGAAAACCAAACATATGACATGAAAGTTTAGTAAAAATATGAGCGTGGATGATGTTATGGTAAAATTTGAAAATCAAATTATATTAAGAAATATCAGCTCAGACATCTTAGATCAATCATCCAAGATGATGAGGAGATTAATGAGAATATAACCCATAAAATTAAAGCAAGATGATTAAAACAAAAAAGTATATCCTGATTTTTATGTGATTGTGATATTTTGTTAAGCTAAAATTCTTTTTTAAAACAATTATAGGACTAGCTTTGTTGTAAGGCACCAAATATTAAGCAATAAAGCACCACCACATGCAAAATATGAGCATAACATAAGTAAGGATGTTAAGATGGATGTGTGCTCATATAAGAAAAGATAAAATTAGATATAAGATTATTTATAATAAGATTGAAGTGGTTTCCATTTAAGATAATGCATAAGCATGATTCAGATGATTTGGTCATGCAAGAAGGAACAATAGAAGCTCTTGTGAGGAGAATGGCTGGAATGGAACTAAGTATTTAGCAAAAGAGGTAGAGGAAGACTATGAAAAACTTGTTGGGGACTATTAAATATGATATGCATTATGAAAACCTTACAGAATATAAGGCTATAGATAGAAATGAATGGTGAGCTAGAATTCATGTCACCAAATCCACGTAGTGGGAAAAAAGCTTGATATCTTCTTCTTGTCTAAAGTGCAAAGTTTTCCATGTCACAGATCATAATAACTACAATACTCGTTTTCCAAGATAAATAGCTAGCATACCATTCAACCTAAAGGCTAATCTATCAAAAAAAATTTGTCCATCTTAGAAAACAAATAAATCAGATTCTGCTAGAAAGTTTCAATTTTCAGAACTTCCCTCCCCTCAGTTAATTTGGTAACTGATATTCTCTTTTAATTTTTAAAGATAAGTAAGGTAACTTTAGAAAGATAGAAAATCCTATATTTTACCTCAAAATATTACAGGAAAAGACCCAAAAAAATAGGCCCAAAGGGTAATTATGGTAGGTGTCAACATATTTCCCTCTATAGTTGAAAACATAAATAAAATTATTTTAAACCTCTTTTTTTAACCAGCTCATAATGTGAGGTTTGATGTCTTCATCTGTGATTTCTCCTAACAAATTTTGTTCCATTTCTAGCACAATGATTTTGCTCTTAAGAGGTCCAACCTCATACATTTTCCAAAAGTGCTGGAAGCTCTCCTCAACTCAATAGAGAGCTCAAGTCCAAGGCACTTTTTCTTCATGGCTCAACCATACCTGAGGGTTGTCTTCAAGTGGGAATGAAAGGTCTCTTACCTGTTGATTGCAGTGCCAGTCTCATTTCAATTTCTAACAATTTAGACTTGTATAACCTGATCATTGATAAAGTCCCACTTTTTAAGGATCAGTACATCACATATTTGTAGGATTCTTAGCAAATGCCTTTCTTTTATTCTTATCCAGGCTTATCTGCCCCTACCTAAAATTGGTCTATTTATTTGAGCTGGACTTTTATGGAATCCAAGAGAATGAGTTTTCTATGGAAATATGTTTATAATATCTTTTGTCCCGTAACACAACACTGGACAAGAGAATGGTCAACAAATGAAGAAGTCATAAATATGTAGATACTGAAGAAATACTTAAAAGGTGCTAGACATACCATCCTCTGCCGCCTCTCCAACCTTAGCTTCTCTGCATTTGCCTTCTCATATTCACCATTCTCTAGATGCCGTTGATCTGGTCTAAGTCTTGAATCTGTTGGTGGTAGCTTCTCCTTAATCCGTAATCAAAATATCCAGGATCAGAAAGCTATAAAGGAGTATTAGAATGCATGAGCAAAATCAAATTGCTTATGACATTTTGATCTACTAAATCATATGCTTATCAAAAAAATGTCTCTCTACCTGTAATCCTGGCGTTAATTCATTTAGTGTAATTGCAAACGGTGTCATGTTATACCGTGTGACATTTGGAGGTGGCTTACACCTTTTCCACAGCAAAGATGCATTTGAAATCTCCTTGGGTTTGCCAGCCCCGTCTCCATTCATATAATACATGCTGTCATCCCACTTCCCAAATAATGTGGCTACCTTTTTGCCCGTCACATCTTCAACACATCCATGAACCTGTCAGCAACAATAGTATATTGAATGGACCAAAATAATGTTTCCAAAGACAAAAAGAAAATATAATAAAATTAAAAAATAGATAAGAGTCATGCAGAAATTAAAACATGCAAACATAGGTAGGTTTCAATAGTGGGACTGACCTACCAAGTAAGCAGCACTTAGTCATGTAAGAAGGTTCTAAAGTTTCCAAGTAATAAACTTACAAGCATCTTAATTAAAAAGGGTAAACACTCCCAATTCACCTGGTGCGGATTACGGTCAAGAATAGACTGCTCTTTGAACTTGAGTTTGCATGAATATTGGTGGTTCCCACGAATATGCATTAGACCATGGTGATCAAGGTACACCTTACCAAGAATAAGGTTACAAATGGAGGTTGTGACCTACAAACAGTGAGAAGAAGTTTTAGCAAAGCTGTAGTATTTGTTGAATAATGACTTATGATGCTACTGAAATAGTCAAATAAGTTAGGATTTAATACTTATATGGAATTGAAATTGTCAAAGTTCTATTAGGCTTGATTTAGTCTTCAGCTATTTTTTAGGAAGTTTTCTGTTATGTAACATGCAGCAGATTTGGCTGCACTTTTTATGCTTTTTCTGTTTTAAATAAGTTGTATAAATAAGTGCCTTGATTATCAATAAAAGACAGCTTTAGAAATCCATAATAATACCAACAGTATTAAAGGTAAAATGAAAAGGAAGCAGTAAGATTAAGAAAATCCAGCACATTATGATGCACAAGAACAACTGTGTCACAATCCACACCTTGCTCCATTGAAAAATCTCGCCATCGTCAAACTTTAGGGTTATAGTTCCAACAGGATCAAGCTGAATTGACGTCCCCCAAAATTTGGTTCTAAGGTTACTATCACCCCAGAATTTCCACCCTTTTCCTTCACAATGGCAGGCAATGAGTGTTGGGTGGTGACTAACCTGTTACAACAAATAACATAGATATTACAATAATCAAGTATAGAAATCCAATTTGTGCCACCAAAGGAACTGAGACAATCAAAACTTGCTGCAAAAACATAAATATAATGTCAAAACAAATCCAATCCTTCAGCAGTGATCACTTTAAATTTAAATATCAACTCCTGCCCTCTTATCATACATTTCAAGCAGGTCAAAGATACCAACAGTGATGATGTCATATTTTCTCATTAAAGATTCACATCAATAGCAATGGTCTATGGCCTTTAGTTAGTTACCAGGCCATCGACGTTTTCTACTATTGAAAAGGAGGGAAAGAGCATGTGGAAGCATGACTTAGAAATTCCACAAAACCCAATTACTCTCTTTGTTTCACTTAACATCTACTCCCTTTTGATTTCACTTTACACTTCAGTGGGGATACCTTTTAGTTTAGGTCACTTCAGCACGAAACCCACCCTGTCAGTTTTCATTTGAAATTCCAAATCCATTGTTTAGTTATGCATTGCCAGAAGCATTTCGATTTGAGTCCAAATCCACCCTAGATTTGGACTCAAGAAATAAAAAGATTTGAAATTATACCTACACGTGTCATTTCAAGTGACAAACTTAAAGTGCAAGTATTTCAAATAACATCATTTGAAATCCCTCCATCCAAATGCAACCTATCTTCATTCTAAAATTCAGTATATAGTTCAATATGATGATAGGTTGTGCCTATTTTTATTTTGTTTTTATTATTCTTTTCAATGGTCTCCCAAAAGATCTAAATTAAGACTTTTCCTCTTTCTCCCAAAAAACAGCAAAAAAGTATATGTTGTCAGCCTTTTATCATTTAAAAATTTGTGCCACAGTTTACCAATGCAAGACTGCAGAATCTCTATGGAAATTTTTCATCCCCAGTATATGTGCCAAAAGAATATCACTCATCTTAATGAAATTAGAAGAAACTGCCAAATTTAAATTCACCATCTCCAGTTCACCTTTTGCTAGACACTGACCTTCTCTGAGAAGAAGCGAATTCCTTTCTCGGGATAGTCAGCTTCATATGTTTCCCCTAACAAAGGATTAAAGGGTTTACAATGCCGACCTTCAGATGAAGCATATCCAGAAACGGCAAAAGCAGCAACATTTAGAACTCTCAGGAGACTGTTGCCCTAGAAGCATAAGACAAAGACAGGCAAAATGTTAACCATCAACACGTATGAGAAACCTTTTTTAAGATTGAATAAATATTTGAACCAAATTGATGCCAACAAATGAGTCATAAAAAGGCCAGATCTGCAGGTCTTGCCAAGAATAGTCTTATCAAAAAAAAAAAAAGAACAGTAAAGAAAACTTGTTTCTAAAAAGAAGCCTGTGAGATATATTGCCAGTATCAATCTGTACAATATATTGCACAGTCATGCCTCAAAATATTTAGAAGTCCTAGAATTTTCAATGTTACAGAGAAGAGAAACAAGATATAGATAAAATGAACAGAACAAAATAACCTAAGTAGAATAGCCTTAGGTATGAATAGAGATGGAATAATTCAAGCTCGTCGTTTGTATTGAATGAATGGCATATATATACAAGCGTAATGCTATGGTTTCTACTTGTAATCCTACAAGATATAGGATACAATTCTAATTTAAATAGGTTACAGATAGATTCTTCTTTTATGTTGTGTTTCCATATTGTACTTGTTGGTTTCACCATGTCAACTAAGTTATGGAACACAACTATATCAATTATCTTCATTCACCACCATCTCATGAAATTCCTCCATGTGAAGATGGTGTTCAAACTTCATTCCATCATTACTCCGCCAGGGGATATTATCCACTGCCGGTCCCAAGCCCGGATAAAGGAGGAGGGTTGCGTTAGGTAGCCGACAGCCAGCGTAAAACCTAGTCGGATCCAAATATGAATTCTAGACAAACTATCTGTTGGGATGTAACCCACATAGAAGTCTAGAATTCATGTAGCCAACCCCACATAGTGGGATAACGGCTGGATATGTTGTTGTTGTTGTACAGATAGATTCTTCTTTATCTCAACAATATCTTCTCTTCTTCCTCATCTCATTTAGATTTATTCGGTTGCTTATCCTCCTTTTATTCAAACACTAATACATCCTTATCTGAATTCCTTTAACTGGATTCTCCAACAACTCCCCCCCCCCCAACACACTAATACATCCTTCTCTGAATTCTTTTAACTGGATTCTCCAACAACCCCCCCCCCCCAAACAAAAACTGGTGAATAGATGTCTCTCATTCTCAACTTACTAATAAGTGATTCAAATCCAAATCTTGACATAACCTTTGTAAATATATCCACCTCTTAACTTACTGTAGGAAGATAGGTTAGTTTTATTCCTCCTTGCTCAATTTCCCATTGAATAAAACTTCTATCAATTCTGACATGCTTCATCCTGTCATGCTGGATGGGATTATTAACAATGCTTATAGCTTACTTGTTGTCCCTATGAAGTCCTGTTGGTGAAGTTAGGAGCATTTGTAGGTCTTCCATCAATCGTGTCAGCCAAATTAACTCACACATGTCTTGAGCAATTGCCCTAAACTCTGCCTCTGCACTACTCCTTGCTACAACTGATTGTTTCTTACTCCTCCAAATGACTAAGTTTTCCCAAAGTTTAGTACAAAAACCAAATGTTGATCAGTTGTCCACCACGAATCCTGCCCGGTCAGCATTAGCAAATCCTTCAGCCCCTCTAGTATCACTCTTTTGAAACAATAATCCCTTTCCTGATGTCCCCTTTAGGTATCTCAAAATATGATAAACTGCATTCATATGTTGTTAAGTAGGTGAGTGCATAAATTAGCTCACAATATTCACACCAAAGGCAATATTTGAGCAAGTTAGAGATAGATAAATTACCTTCCTAACTAACCTTTGATACCTTCCTTTATCAACAAGAGGACCATCTATATTTCCAATTTCTCTCAAGGGGTGTATAGGTTGGTTTGCTTCCCAGCATCCCAGTATCTCTTAGGAGATCAAGAGTATACTTTCTTTGAGAAATTAAAATTCCTTGTTTGCTCCTGGCTACTTCCATTCCAAGGAAGTACTTCATGGTTCCCAAGTCTTTAACCTCAAATTCATCTCTTAATCTATGTTTTAGTGCAATAATTTCCTAAATAACATTACCAGTGATGATAATATCATCTACATACATAATCAAAATAGCTCTTTTTCCACTTACTGCATGTTTAGTAAACAATGCATGATCTACTTCCCCTTACTTGTACCCAAATTTGATAAGAGTAGAACTAAATGTCTTAAACCATATGCTCTTGGGGATTGTTTTAATCCATAAAGCAATCGGTACAGTTTACACATACCTTGCCCACTTTCTCTCCTTTCTCAAATCTGAGTGTAATCTTCATATAGACTTCTTCCTCCAACTCTCCATTTAAAAGCATTTTTTATGTCTAGCTGAAATGATTCCCAATCAAGATTAACAACAAGAGATAGCAACACCCTTATTGAATTTAGTTTTGCCATAGAAGCAAAAGTCTCATCATAATCTATCCCATAGGTTTGGGAGAACCCTTGAGCCACCAGGCTTCCTTTATACTTGTCTATGCTCCCATCTGACCTATATTTGACAAAAAAAATACCCATTTGCATCCAGCAATCTTCTTATCCTTGGGAGTTTCAACAATATCCCATGTATGATTGCAAATAAGCCTTCATTTCCTCCATAACAGCTTCCTTCTACTTTTGATCTTTTAAAGCCTCTTGAATGTTTTGTGGGACAACCACTTCATCAATTGTTGGGGTAAAAACCCTAAATTGGGGAGACAATCTAGAGTATGTTAAGTAATTAGAGATGGGATACTTAAGATCTTCCTCCCCTTCGAATAGCAATAGGAATATCCAGATCACAGTTAGCCTCAATGTTTTCCTCACTTGTTGGACCACCCTCCGGTTCCAATAATTAACTGAGTTGAGGAGCAGGACTTTTTGGTCTCCTAGAGTAGAACTTTGTAGGTTTATCTGAGTGTACTTCTCCTCCTGGACTAGTAACCACAGGCTCAGCTGGTTGAGTGAGGTGATGGTCTAAAGGAAGATCAAGTGAGAAGGTGGAATCAGGGCTAACTAATTTAAGTTGTTCAGTTGTAGATGGTTGAAGGGAATCAACTGCAACAACTTGTGTTAGGTCAGCACCTGAAGAGGGTGAAGGAAAAGAAGGGAGAGACATAGGCATAGACACAGTGGGGATCCCAATGACGTGTTTCCCTTTGAATTGAGGATTGAATTGAGGCACTTGGGTAATAGAATTCGTGTTCAACAAATGTTACATTACAAGAGATAAAAACTTTTGTGATAGAGGACAATTGCATTTGTATCCCTTTTGAGTGGGAGAGTAGCCAAGAAAAACACATTTCACGACTTTTAGTTCCAGTTTATGATGGTTAGGTCCGACATGATGAACATACACAATGTAGCCAAATACTTTTGGGGGGAGAGAACTTTGGATTCAAACATGGGGAAAAATGCTTAGCAGGTTGTGTAAGGGAGTCTAATAGTTAAGAACTTTAGAAGGTAGCTAGTTTATCAAATAAGAAGCTATTAGAATAACTTCTCCCCAATACCTATTAGGAATGGCACTAGTAAACATTAAGGAACAAGCAACTTCAAGTAAATGAAGATTTTTTCTCTCAGCCACCCCATTTTGTTGAGGAGTATATGGGCAGGTGCTTTGATGAAAAATCCCACATGTAGTAAGGTATTGGGTAAAAGGATAGAAAAAATACTCACGACCATTGTCAATCTTAAGGATGCAAATAGAGAACTGAAATACATTAAGAATTAGTTTGTGAAAGATTTGAAACATAGCACACACCTCAGATTTTTCTTTCAAGAGATATACCCAACAAACCCTAGTATGGTCATCAATAAAAGTGACAAACCATCGAGTACCAAACAAGCTTGAAATTCTTATTGGTCCCCAAATATCACTGTGAATCAAGTAAAAGGGTTTAAATTGTGTGTGAGGATGAGTTAAATAAGTGTTGTGTGTTTGTTTGGCAAGAATACAATGTTCACACTAAAGCACTAATTTTTCTTTATTGATAAATAAACTTGGATACAAACGTCTTAGGTATGAAAAATATGGATGACCAAGGCGTTTGTGCCATAACAAAATTTCAGAATTAGAACTAACAGTAAAAGAAAGCATATTGTCATGACCCTAGGATTTAGCTAGGGTCTTAGAAGGAAATGGAAGGAATTTGGGGAAGAACAGAGAAGAAATGAAAGGGGAGATTGAACAGAATTAGGGAGAAAGTTAAGAGAAATGAGAGGGAGAAAGGAGAGAAATTGTAGAGAGAATCAGATATTCATTTAATCAATTCAAGCATATCCTCTCCTCTTACAATGGGGCATTTATATAGGCATAGTAGCTAGTTAACTAATTTCTAACAACATCCTAACAGCACCCATATGCTTCTAACTTGTAAAAATATCCTAACAACCCATTACAATCCTATTACAATAATGCCCTTCTATTATTCCTTGGGTCATGACAATTCCCCCCTCCTTGAAAGAGTTCTTGTCCCCAAGAACTTGCAGCAAGTAGGCATTGCTTCATCCAATTCCAACTCTCTCTAGCTTGGCTGTTCTTTCTTTTATCATTCCCTTTCTAGGTCACTTCTTCTTTGTTCTTGGATACTCCTCAACTGAAACAAAAATGATAATCAGTGCAATCAAAGCTGCATCTTCCTCCAAGGAGCAGCATACCATTTCCCGTGGGTTGGTGATAGCAACCAAATTAAGATAGCTTCTACCCATAGATTGAGGATCCAATATGATGCCAAATCCAGTCAATATATCCTCATCTAGTGCCTTCATTGAATTTGGCTGCTTCTGGTCACATGCAACAGCTGAAACTTGCAGTCCTTCAGCCTTCAATTGACATTGCTCCTCAACCTCAAAATTTATAGCAATATTGTGGCACATTTTGGGATCAGTTCTACACACCTTCACAACATTGGAAGATATTTCAGCTACAAGTTGGCCATCTTCATGGCAGTTCTCATCATCAATCTGATTTGTAGACTGATTCTCAACACAATTTTTAGCTTCTTTTTCGTGCAAAATTTGGCCTAAACTGATGTCTTTATAACCTCTCTTTGCTTCTTCAGAATCATTAGTTACCCTTGGCAAGTTTTCTTTAGTTCTAGCCAATGGTTCTTTAGTCCCAACATGATTTATCGCTTGTTTAATAACTGCATTTTCATCCACCTGAGGAGACAAACTTCCAACATTAAGCTTGGTAGCTTGCAAATCTCCATTATCAACTGATCCCAGCTTCCTGTCTAGTTTAAAATCACCTGGCAGCTCATCATTTCAGTTGGATGGGGCAGAATTTTCACTACAGTGTTCACCACGCTCCTGGTTCCACCTTTCCTTCATTTCTGATTCACGCTCCAACTCTTCCATAAAATGATCAATGCTCCTTGCTTCCTTGTTTGCTCTTTCTTTCAACTTCTCCTCCTCTTCCATCCTCTGTTCTTCAAACACAAATTCGTGGAATCGAGCACTATCAGCAACTTGCTTGACAGTCTTGGGCTGAATCACCTTCACTAATCGACATTCTGGTTTTAAGCCAATTAAGAAGCTTAAAACGAAATAATCCTCTATCAAATAGGGGTTATAATTGTGCATCAAGGCCTTCAGCTCTTCAAACCTAATTTCCTACTCCCTTACTGACCCATCTTGCTTGATTTTATAGAATTCTTCCACCACATTAGACAAGCATCGATCTCCAAACATCTCCCCTTACAGCCTTTGGGTAGTTGCCTCTTTAGGTCTTCTCACTTCTTTTTCATATTCATTCCAATTAGATGAAGGAGGTGGTGATGAGAAAGAGGAAGCATACCTCCCAGTATTCTCTAGGATGTTTGGAGTTAGTTTCTTCATGGATGATTGACTTTGGCGGGTGAACATGTCCATGAGACCCTGTAGTTGATCCCTCATTTCATCTAGAAACCCATTCACCCTTCTCTCAAAGCGCCCCAACCTTCTCTCCAAGTTTCCAAAAGGAGCATCCAATGTCATGACTGTTAAGTGGAGTTGCTGATTTTTTTTTTTGCAGTTGTTTTCCTCGTTTAGTAGCCTTCAATTTGAATTGGAAACCACAAACCAAGACTAATTGTTCAGCTACAATAATCCAACTCTAGACCTTCAAATCAGAACTGAGAAATCATTTATCAACACCCAAATCCCTTTGCTAAAATTAATTTCAGCAGCCTAAAAATCGAATTGGAATCGTATTTCTGCTTCATTCTCAATTGCATATGCCTCTTTGCCTTCTGAACTTTATCGTTCCTTCCACTGGATCACCACCGTAAGCCACCGCTAGAGATTAATTCCGCCAGAAATGTTCCAGCCTCAATCGCCTATTTTCCCAGCCAACCCAGCCAAAATTACTTTACTCAACTTCTCCACTTGCAGCTGATTCTTAATCGACAGCCTTCCTTGCTCATCGAAGGCACTGTCGAAACAAATTAGCCTAGTTGCCCCTACAAAAATTAATGGCGATTCTTCTCAACCCAATCACCGTCCAAGGTTCCTAACCCAATTGCGATTGCCTCTGATTCCAGAATCACCAGAACTCACTGTTAGTTCAATAGCTACACCCACTCCCGAGTCTAAATCGCAACACCTGCTATATCAGGACACCCCTGAGTCCAACCCACTGCATCGCAACACTCCCACATCAAATCGCGACCTCCTGGCCGTTCGCATCACCCTCTGGTCACCCACTCCAGTCGTCCGACCAACCCGCGCCACTACTGTCGCTCCCTAAGCTTGCCTGGATGGCCAATGTCAACTCCATTACCGTCCTTCAAAGTCAACTTTGAAGTGAGTCTCATCCTCGCCTTAAGCAACCTGACTCGCCTCCGAAACTACTACTTGACTTCGCCAAAGGATGCGCAAACGACAGGCCACGAGCTTCCGAGAACGCATCTGACGGACTCCCTCTTCAATCGCGAGCGTTGTCCGTTCGCAACGCTTCGCCTCACCCAGAATCGCTTCTTACCGTGTGGGTTGGTCTTGCTTGCTCGTCTGGAAGTTCCAATCAACTGGAATCAAATCCACATGCCGCTGAAATCCGCCTTACCACAATCACCAAGGAAAACCGCTCACCATAGTAGTCGCCTTCAATTGGAATCAAATCCACAGCCAAGGATTGACTGCTCTGATACCATTTGTCATGACCCTAGGATTTAGCTAGGGTCTTAGAAGGAAATGGAAGGAATTTGGGGAAGAACAAAGAAGAAATGAAAGGGGAGATTGAACAGAATTAGGGAGAAAGTTAAGAAAAATGAGAGGGAGAATGGAGAGAAATTGTAGAGAGAATAAGATATTCATTTAATCAATTCAAGCATATCCTCTCCTCTTACAATGGGGCATTTATATAGGCATAGTAGTTAGTTAACTAATTTCTAACAACATCCTAACAGCACCCATGTGCTTCTAACAACTTGTAAAAATATCCTAACAACCCATTACAATCCTATTACAATAATACCCTTCTATTATTCCTTGGGTCATGACACATATGTGGTAACTAATCTATAAGAGAAGCCTTGTTTTTTGAAACCCAATCGAGTTTATCCTTTTCCTCAGCATTGCCAATCATCTTCCCCGAAAACTGATCCTGAGAGATACAATGAGAGAGAAAAAATATTACAATGCAATCCATGTCCTTAGTTAATTTGCTAACTGACAGCAAATTACACTTCAAATTTGGCACATATAGGATAGATTTAAGTTGCAAACCAGACACATAAACATCCCCTTTCCCCCTAACTGAAGCCAAAGTACCGTCTACCATTAGAACTTTCAATTCCTTATCACTAAGCTCAAGTTGATTGTATGTGGTTGTAGACCCAGTCATATGATCAGATGCATCTGTGTCTACAACCTAGCAACTTCCCTTTAGTTTTCTAGACCACAAAGAGTATGTTAGATAACCTTTTTGGGCCACTAATGCTGTGGGATTGGTGGTTGAGGTATCTGACTCTTTTGCAAGGTGAGAATTGCTCAAAAGCTACTGCAAAATACCCACTTGTTCAATAGTTAGGTTCAGATTTATACCTTTTTTAGTGGTAGGGGCAATTGTTGAGATGTAAGCTAGCCTTTCTTTCTCCTTTGTATTCTTTGGCTTCCAATTTGCTGGCTTCCCATGTAACTTATAGCAAGAATCTTTAGTGTGGTAGGGCTTATTATAGTGCTCACACCACTATTTTTCTCTAGGAGACTCTTCTCGCTTGGTTGTAGCAAGGCAAGAACTTGCACTTGGTTCAATTGTTCACTAAAGCAACACACGCTTCATGCTTTCCTCCCTTCTAACTTCAGCAAACACTTCCTGGAGGGATGGAAGTGGTTTAGTGCCAAGTAACCCGCCCCGGACCTCATCTAGATCAGCATTAAGGCCTTGGAGGAAGCCAAATATCCTTTCTTTTTCCAGCATCTTGCTATACTTTTGGTTGTCTGTGGAACACGCCCAACTTGGATCATAGAAAAGATCCATCTCCTACCATAATTCCATCAAGATATTGTAGTATTCAGTAACACTAAGATTACCTTATTTAGTAGTTCTAAAGGCTAATCTAATCTCAAAACACTAGGCTATGTTTTCAAGATCAGAATAGATCTCTTGGATAGCATCCCACACTTCCTTAGCAATCTTGTAGAGGAGATATGTTTAACCAATCTTTGGCTCCATTTAGTTTATAAGGCAGGCCATGATTATTGAATTCTCTACCTCCCATCTTTGATAGTCAGTTGTATCCTTTGGTGGAGTTGAAACAACTCCTGATGGGTAGCCAAACTTACCCTTGCCTTTAATTACCAACATAGCAGATTGAAACCATTCCCGAAAATTTTTTCCATTCAATCTGTGTTGTGTAATCTGCAAGGTGTGGCTATCAGTTGATAGAAGAACAACCAAAATTGTTGCAGCCGGAATTGCTACAGGTTGAGTGCTTGGAATGATGGAGGACTCTGCAGTTGTATGAAGTGCATTCTCAGGGTTGGAGGAGGCCATAATATCTTGATTCTCAGCTAGGAAGAACCAGGCTCTGATACCATGAACAGAACCAAATAACCCAAGTAGAATAGCCTTAGGTATGAATAGAGATGGAATCAATCAAACTCATCGTCTGTATTAAACGGATGGCATATACATACAAGCGTAATGCTACAGCTTCTACTCCTAATCCTACAAGATATAGGATACAATTCTAATTTAAATAGGTTACAGAGAGATTCTTCTTTATCTTAACAATATCTTCTCTTCTTCCTTATCTCCATTAGATTTATTAGGCAGCTTATCCTCCTTTTATTCAAACACCAATACATCCTTATCTGAATTCTTTTAACCGGATTCTCCAACATAAAATATTCAAATGGAAAACATGGCAAACCCAAAATCAATGTAAACCAATCAGTTGCATGCCTAAATACGTAATTATAATGGAGTTTGTTCAATATTAACTCCACATCCGGTCAAATATTGAAACGGAACAATCAACCAGTGAAATCATAGACTCTGAAAAAAAAACTGTCAAGAAAGTTAGTTTACAAATTCATAGCAGGATTCAAATAGAATGGCTCATAGAGCTGAGTATTATGGCAATCTTAAGAAATTTGTTTTGGAACAGCAAGAAGTATCTCACTTATTAACTTGCAAGGACTACCAGAGAAAACCACTATTGTCACAGGCAATAAATCATCAATTTCTATGCACACAAATCCATCTCATGCTAATCTACTATAGTAAATTTCTTGACCTTAGCTGCCCAGAGAACCTGGTTTCAGAAGACTGTGAGGGAAACCGTGGAGCATGACCCACAATGGCAACAATTAAGCATCTTTGAAAACCTTTAAGAGGGTTGAGGAAACTATATCTAGCACTCCTCAGGCTGAGAAGCAGATTCTTCATTGACAACTTACAGAGTTCAAAGATGAAACCAGGATATGCAGATAAAGAAAAAGATAATCAACATAGCTGTATCAGAAATAAAAGAGGACTCCCAAGGCTTAAAGATAACCATTAATTGGTGCTAAGGATGGAAGACCAACAGAAAGAGAGCTTCAACACCTAGGCTAACCGACAATGTGTGATGATGACTCGCACAAAAAACATGTGATAATGAACCCCTTACTGTACACACAGAATGAAAGCCTTAGTTATCAATATGAAGTTAACAAATATGCCAAACTAACCCACAGATAAGCTGCAGCACAAGAAAATGTAGTGAAATGAACAATGGTCATAAATTTATACTAGCACCTAATTGCTGCAAAAGAAAATGAGAGGTAATGAATATAAATCATACCGCTTTTCCATGTTCATAAGCACGATCCAACAGATCAGAATATTCCAAGTCCTCAAAACACTTCTGTAAAGATGATATTGGCTCATTAAAGTACACAGGAAGACAAATTCGAGTTAGATCTTTTCCCACATTGTCTTTAATCATAGACCAAAGGCTGACTCCTTTCTCCTTTTCAACTGGATCTGGAAGCTTCTTTCGCCTTTCAATTTGTAGATATGTACAGGTTCCAGTTTCCTCCTTAGCACTCAAGGTCTTATCAGTAATTCTCTTTTCTGGCCCCATGCGCTTAGAGATGCAATCTACAACTTCATTTGCAGACTCACAACAAAGATTAGGACCAGAAAAGTACTCTTCTGTGTCAAAGTATGGGGCTTCCTCTGCATCTGAGACTTCCTCAAACTCTTGTTTCTCAATATCATCAGATGATTCAGTCGTGCTGCATTCTAAAGCCCAAAGATAACTTATCAAGAAAGTTAGAGAGATGCTAAATGAAAAAACTCAAGACACATTAAGTCATTGTGGACAGATCAGTTATTGACACAATTACACGGTACTACTGCAAATTATTGGGTCAGAAACTTATTTCGTGGTATATTTTATCCAATTTTTCTTGTTAACTTCCTTAAATTATATAACTTCAGTTTAAACTGAAAAAACTTTCTTGCAGTACTCCAGTTTAAATACACATTGCAGATCTAGCTTCATTGCTTATCTAGCTTCAGGAGTCTTAACTTGAAATAAACTTATGCAAGTGACAGCGTCCCAATCCTACACATTTCAGATCTGCTCCGAGGATATATAAAGCAGCTGGCGCATTTCTATCCAAGTGCACTTCACATGGACCAAAACTTGCACAAAATTGTCTTGGATGAAAAAGAAGGGGTAGGGGAGGCAGGGAAAAGGAGTAAGGAAACTAAACGCTGACAGTCCAATTCAGATAAGAATCAGAATCAATTTATTGATTGCAATATCAAAAACTTAAATTATTAATTTGACTTTTTCCATTACCTACGCTTGAAAGTAAAAGGAATGTAAGTAGAAAATTTGGAACCATAATTGGTTCCTCAATTAAAAATCAAGTTTAGTTTGTGTGTGTGTGTGTATCTTTAAAAAGATTATAATGGGCCAGACATGGTATATGATGATTACTGCTCATAATATGGCTGCTTCCCAATTGAAAGCAATTCATATTTACATGTTTAACCCAAATACAACTTCCATAATTAGTGGATGGTTAGAGAGTAACAAAATAAGATGTCATGGTTTTTCCTTTTTGACAAGTTAAATGATACAGAGTTTAAACACCAACACGGTTTATGATATAGTGTAATGTAATTGATCTATAGAGAATTCTAAGAAAGGAGTAGTAAGGGACTCTTCAATAAAAAAAACTACTAAAATAGTATCAGCCCGTCTACGTTTGTTGTAAAAATAACTTTCTCGCACAAAAGTTTTTTTATGTGAATATTATAAGACTATCCCATCAATAAGCAAAGGAATGTCAAAGTGAAAATGTTAAATATATGATCCAACAAATTGAACAGTGTGCGAAAAATTGTTTTTAACAGAGAATAAAATCAAGCAGATGTAGATAATATTTATCAAGAGTACCGCTATATTTTCCACGCCCTACACTTGAAATTTCATGCCTTGTCAATTGGTATTCACTATCATGAATTCCAGAGCCTTCAGCTTCAATATTAGCTGCCTGGATAATGAAAAAGAAAATTGACAAAATTTAATCATAAAGTAACTTTAAGTAGACATATCAAATAAATCACATAACAGGAAAATTGAAATAGTTGTCAGATGGAACAGACAGGAAAAAGCGAGCAAATATGACCTTCTGCCCCAGTAAATATTAGTTTATCTTTTGATCCGCACCTATGGCTTATATTATCTAAGAGCCAAATAGGGGCACATTATATTAGAGCCAAATATGTTCCCAGAGTGAAACTCATACAATTTATAACTTGATATCCGTTAACATCAAAGACACGTCTTTTTCATTTCTTCTTTTCAGCATGCATGGAGGATTCGTTAAGCTACAGGCTTTGCAATGAGGAGGATTCTCTTTTTTGTGGCTTATAATAAAGCAGAAGTTGAACATATTTTACGTTAATGCAACTCGAGGCTTATTTGATATGTAGCCGTAGCACTCCACACGCATCGAGTAATGCACAGTCAACATCATCAGGTCGATGAAATTTGGTCATAAAATGCAAAGATAACATAATTTACACCGACTGCTGGGATATTAGAGAATTTTAGGCATTTATTTACCAGAATTTACGATAAGTAGTTAACAATTTATTTGTTTAGTTTCCGAATAAATTTTAGCTATGTATAGCACCGACAATTTAGTAATCATATTGCCTCCAGCCACAATTGGAAAACAAATCGACTACGAAGTTCTGTACTTTCGTGGTAAATGGGAGAAAAGTTACCTCCAGCTGCCTCACTGTGTCCAGCAAATTCGAACGCTCTTCACAAAGAACTTTAAATTGTTTCTGTACTTCCGAAAATTCTGAAAGAATGATCTGCTCGCAGTCCTTAACAAGTACCTCGCTGATGCCCTCTTCAAGCAAGCGTTTTTTAATCCTCTCAGTTGGTAGGGAAATATCATTTGGTACGAGGGAGAGACTATTTACTCGTCTAAGGGCAAAAAGGCTTCTAGATGAAACTAATGCTTCTATCCAAGCCACCCGATCGTTCTTCGAACTGGTCCTCAGATGAAGGGTCTTAGTCGCAGTAAATATGTAAAACCGCCTCTCATCCGACTTGCTCTCTCTGAAGGAAGAGACCTGCCAAGAAACCCAAAAGATCTCATTATCTAGCGCCAGATCTTTTCCCTTCGCAAGCATAACATTGCCGAACTCGCACTCATTCTGGAAATCTTAATTTTATAAAAGACCCGGAAGATGTGACTTTCATCTGCTATCAGCAGACCCAGATTAAAAGAAAAAATATTCGATTTCAAGTCGGTCGCAGGCAAACAACCTAATTGAGCTGAAATGTTATATCCATTTACGACCAGAGACACATGCAAAATCTGGATTTGGGAAGGCGATAAGCGTGACGTGACAAGAGTGTTAACCTCTAAGAAACCCCAGGCAGATAAGAAATACTAGTAGACAGGCTGCAAGTAACCCGAATTTTACAGAAATCGCATTTGTGGTCTTAATAGGAAGCCGGAAAAGCTCAGAAAATATCGCCCGGTTCCCAAACACCAACGACTTTCAACGCAATCCTATCCAACGATGAGTCCCAAGATACAATAAAAGTAAAAAACGGAGAGATCGATTCATATATTAGGAGGCGGCTAAGTCTACCTATCGATAAAAACAGCGTAGAACTCTCTTTATTCTTTCTTTCTTTATTTTAAGGGAAAAGGTTCAAATGGTGGTTGTCATTTACTAGCAAATATTATTTTGTTTTTGTAAGAACAAAACGAAAACGAAGACTGAGGTTGCCCAGTGATGGAGCCAAACGCAAGATCGGAAAGTGGACTGTGGAGGTGACGGGTGGGGATGTGAGTGAGAGGAGGCCAACAGGAATGCATATCGCGAAGAAGGAAGATCCGAATACCTGAGGCACAAAATCACAAATCTAATCTCAACCTTGATGTGACCGCAGCTTACAACCTAGGCCTACTACGTAGGCCATCGTGGCCCTTATTCACCTGTTGATGTGACCCACTAAAGATTAACAACCAGTTAAAACTGTGTAAAAAAAAATGAAAATTACCAACAAAGACGAGAGAAAGATAAATAATTTTCCTGAAATTGGAGAGAGAGAGAGATAGTGTGCATCAGAAATAATGGATCTCATCTCGCTGGAGAAACCTCCGGTTAGTGGATCATCGCTCAGATTTCGAAGCAATTTGGTGGAAAGAAAGTTCCACCAAATTTCAATTCAGAAAGTGAAAAGACTGGAAGTGGTAGCAAATCGGAGTAACTATTTTGAACAATGCATTTCCGATAGTGGAAAGTATTGTGAAATAGCCGCAGAAACAAACAAAGGTTGAAAGAGAGTTCCGATTGCAAAACTAGTAATGATTATGAGGAAGACTCGCTTCTTACAATTTTACACTCACCGCGTCCCCCCCCCCCCCCCTTTCTCCCGGGGGCACTCTCTCTCTCTCTCTCTCTCTCTCTCGCACGGTGTAAAACTAAATACGCTCTAACCTTGAGATGAACAATGCCAACAGTCCTGTGGTTCTTGCGTCTTCCCCCGGAACTGTCGAGCCGCGACAGCCGGCCGGAGGATGCGTCGCCAATGAGCCGGACATCGTCACCGGAGGGCAAGATAGCCAGAGTGTCGGGCATAACAATCTTGGAGTAAGAGAGCACGCCGTTTCGCAGAAGAAACCACCTGGATCTCCATCCCTTGCCGTAATTGGTCCACTTGAAGAGAACTCCGGCGAAGCTGTCCTCGGATCCCGCCAGGCGCCACGCATTGCCCTCAGATCCGCCGGAACCGAGAGCCGCCTGGACTCCGGAGCCGCTCCTGGACATCGCCACCACCGGCGACCTATCCCCCATCCCCGGACTCTCCAACGAGATGCAACACAGCGGATGCATTTCCTTCACACGCATTCTCACATCCACACAGCAATTAAACCGATCAAATCGCCATCCTAAATTCCTGCAACCACACACACACCAGACGCACACAGCACACACACAAACTTTCAAAACAAGAATCACATTCATACATCAATGCTGCAATCGCAATGTTAAATATACATGAGGGGGCATTTAGGGTTAGTTTTTGAGGGGGGAAGGAATGAGGAAGAGAGCGACCTGTGAAAGCTCTGAAACTGAGAGAGAGAGAGAGAGAGAGAGAGAGATGAACGGTATTTAGTAAAATAAAGAAAGAAAGAAACTCTCTCTCTCTCTCTCTCTCTTACCCTCGCTTTGCTCTGCAATGCCGAGTGTCGACACTTCTGGATGGATTATAGAAACTATAGTAAAAGGGCTATATATGGTATATGGATATATATGTAAACAGAGACACACACGCATACACTGACATTTGAGACTGAGTGATACATACGGCATTAACGTTGTGGCAGAGTGGTAATTAAGAAGAGCTCCTCCATCTGACCGGACTTTGGTAGACGAAGAAGGACGACTTCCATTTTCTCTCTCTACCCACCCACGCAGCCACTGTAGAGAAAAGAAAGAGAAAAAAGAGAGTAAAAGAGTCGGGTACGTACGAGAGTGAAAAATAAAATGAAAATACATCTAACTCACGTGACGTGAGTTTTAGCCGAGTAAGAAGAGAATACTGTATCTTCCATCCTTCCTTCCTGGGTTTATTTAAAATCTTACATTGTTTCTCATTGAATTTTTACAATTTATTTATGTATTATTATTATTATATCATTAATTAATTAGATTAAAAACAATCTTAATTCTTTTATTTGATTGGTTTGGGGGGTAAAGGAAGGAGGAGTGCAGTTGTGGCTGTGGCTGTGGTTGGGGTTGGGCGGTGAGTCGGGTGGGAAACAACAGATAAATAAGCAATCATCATTCATTTTTCAACCACCCTACCCTCCTCCCTCACGCCTTCCTTTGCTTCTCAACTCTTCACTATGAAATGTGGTGATTGGATAACCAGAGAGAGGACTCTCACTCTCACTCTCACTCTCACTCTCTAACTCAAAACCTCAATGTGCTCAATCTCATAAATCTCAGCAAAATTTCTCTCCCTTTAAAATAATCAATTATAAAAGAATATTTATAAAGATGAGATATGATGGAAATCCTAAAGGCAGCTTGGCAAAAGTTATCAAAAATCCTATCTTAACCTTTTAAAAGGTGAATCAAATATAAATTTAAATAGAATTCTAGTCAACGTTAACAATTTCCCACCTTGACTTGAGTTTTCTAATAAATCAATCAAGTCCAAGTAATAATTGAAGGTGTATAAAGTAAGAGACTTGGTCAATATATTAGCTAGATTGTCTTTTTGTACTAATTTTTTTCATAATAATGTTACCTTACACAATAATATCTCAAATAAAGTGACATTTGATTTTAATGATGTGTTTTTTTTTTCATGATACATTTGATCTGTAATCAAATATTTAACACTTTGATTGTCACGGATTTTGATGTATGAAAACGGTTTGAAAAAGTTATTTTGACATTTTCTAGACATTTTTTGTTTCAAAAATATTGAAAATATCTAAAAATATTTTCAAGCTATTATGTAATTTTAGAAACGTTTCGAGGGTGTTTTATAATAAACCCAAACAACTAGAAATGTGTTCTCGATTGGATGTTGCTAGCAAATATATAATCAAGTCAATTGATTTCACATGTCTTCTTCTTTTCATTCCTCACGCCCTAGCCTTAATTTCTAAGTCCGAAACATCTCTCGACTCAATCCTCTCATCTTTGACTATGATTGACCATCCTATTATCATCGTTCCCTTACCAGGTAGCTGCTGAGTGCTTGGTGCTCAATGTTTGATGTCGTCGTCAATTCAGTTGTTCAGTGCTTAGTGTTATTGCTCACAAGATCTCTATTTTCAACTCCGATTGATCAATTCCTCCTTACGCACCAATTGCTCAATGTTCGGTGTTTGTGTTGCCATTGATTCAGTTGCTCGGTGTGATTGCTCACAAAGTTGCCATTCCCAACTCCGATTACTCAATTCCTTCTCATCATCAATTGCTTGGTGTTCAGTGCTCAGGCCGTCGTCAATTCAAATTAACTATTTTTAGATTGAATAAATATTTTTTATATTAAAAATTATATTTACAAAAAAAAACCCCCTATATTTTTTTTATTTACACTTTTAGTTCACGTTTTCGTTTCCTACATTTTTGAAAAAATATCATTTCTCTATCTCTTTTTCATATCAAAAACATTTTCTATTTTCGTTTCTGTGCAACCTAGATCATAAAAGGTGGTAATGACCTAACTATCCAAATTGAGCTCCATGTATAAACCTCTCAACCAAATTGCTTCACTAAGTGCTTGTGTAATCATCATATATTTTGCCTCTATAATAAAAAAAAGCAACTGTAGGTTGCAAGGTAGGCTTTCAACTGACAGTACTAACACCAATGGTAAACACATACCTTGAAAGAGATCTTTTTTTGTCAAGATCTCCATCGAAGTTTGAATCCACATAACCTAAAGTGTCTCACCATTTCTTCCAAATTCCAACATTGCATCTGAAGTACCTCACAAGTATCTCAAGATCCACTTCACTGCATCCTAATCAGTTTTTCCTATATTTGATAAATACCTACTAACAACACTTACTGCATGAGAAATATTTGGATGGGTACAAATCATAGCATACATGATACTATCATTACACTGGAATAAGCAATTTTTGACCAAGACGTGTTTTTTGTTTTTATTGATTTATGGTGATAACAAAGAAAAAAGCCTAAAATGAGAAGCGAAGGGCGTGCCCTCGAGTTTGGCAGTTTCCATGCCAAAACACTCCAAAACCTTCTCAATATACTTTCTTGACTCAACCAAAGTTTTCTTTTTCTTTTTTTGCCTCTATGAATTGCCATACCAAAGATTTCCTAGCTATTCCCAAATTCTTTATCTCAAACTAATAATTCAATTGTGCCTTAAACATATTAACGTCAGACACATCTTTAATAAGCATGCCATCAACATATAATATCGAGTAAATAAAAGTTTCATCTGTAAGCTTTCTAAGATAGATACAATTATCATACTAGCTCTTAGAATACCTATGATTGATCATAGAAGGGTAAAATATATACCAACATTTAGGAGAGTGTTTTAATCTATAGAGAGACTTCTTCAACAAACAAACATGGTCTTTTTTTTTTCCCTTCAATGATGGAATGCTCGAATTGGTGCATATAGATTTGCTCCCTCAGGATTACCATCCAAAACTGCAGTCTTGACATCAAGTTGCTCCAACTCAAGATCATGCATAACAATTAATACAAACAGGAGATGTATAGAATAGCGTTTAACAACAAAAGAGAATGACTCATTAAAGTCAACATCTTCTACCTAACTGTAGCCTGTAGCTACTAACCATGTCTTGTACCTTACATCTTCAACTCCTAGGATTCCTTCCCTTTTCTTGAATATCCATTTATTTCCAATAATCTTCTTACCCATAGGCAACTTCACCAAAACCCCCAAGTGTCATTCTTGTGAAGCAACTTTATCTCCTCATGCATAATCACTACCACTTGACAAAATAATCACATGAGACAACCTTCAAATACAACAAGGGATCACTACCACTATTTATCTCATATCCAACTATCTATGAAAAAGAAATCATATCTGCACAAGATGCATGCCTTAAAGGTGGCTTAGTTATTCTACTTTACTAGCCTTTTGTAATTAAATATGACTCATTTAGAATCATTTATATCAATTGGATTGTTTAGAGATGAACTTGACTAAAAAAAATTATCTAATGGCATGGAACTTGAACTCTCAAATTGTTGAATTTCAAAAATACTTTCTAGTCTATCTACATCAATAGGACTAGAAACATCTTTTAGTTGAAGCATGTCAGATTCATCAAAGATTACATCTCTACTAATGCACGACAATCTATATCTCATTACCCTTTCAACATAACATAAAAATATGCACTTTATAGATCTAGGATCTAGCTTGTCATCTCTAACATGTGCATATCCAACACAACCAAGTATTCTCAAATTAGAATAGTTATTCAACTTACCTAATCATACTTCAACTGATATCTTAAATCTAATGGGTGTCAATTGAGAGTAGTTAACTAAATAGTAAGTTGACTAAACCTCTTTATCTAAGTTGGCATTGGATAACATGCATTGTGCCCTCTTTTTAAGTCTATTGGTCATTCTTTCTATCACTCCATTTTGCTAAGTTGAACCTAGAACTATGCAATGCCTGACAATTCCCTATTACTTGAACAATTTATTAAACTCACCTCCACAAAACTTTAAGTCATTGTTTGTCCTCAAGCATATAGCATATTTTCCAATTTGCTTCTCAACCATAGTCTTTCATTGTTTGAAATTAATGAAGACCTCATTCTTTCGATTTAGGAAGTAGACCCAAACCTTCTTCAAAAAGTTATCAATAAAAGTCGGGAGATATCCGACACCTTCCTTGGAAGGAACTTGAGATGAACCCCAAAGGTCTAAATAGATATAGTCTGGAATAGCTTCAATCTATTGACTAGTGATTTGAAAACTAACTCTCTTCTATTTGCCATATATATAGTTCTCACAAGATAACAAATGTCTTGTATTTTTCACTCGTGTGCCCTAACCTCCAGTGCCACAACTTAGTGATGTTTGAATCCATTAATCGAGATGATGTTGCACTGACTGTGCTTGAAATAGTAGAATCTTGTAAGACATATAAATTGTATACATTTTTACCTTTCATGACAGCCAAGGCATCCTTATTGACTGTAAGGGCTCCACTTTTAAATGAGTATAGATAATCATTCGTATCTAATGCACCCAATGAGATGAGATTTTTCTTTGAGTTTGGAACATGCTTGACCAATTGTCAATGTTCTCACAATGCCATTAAACATCCGAACTTGTATCCTTTCCATATCGACGATTTTGCAAGATACATCATTGCCCATCAAAACAACTCTACTATCAACTAGATCATAAGTGGAAAACTAGTCCTTATTGGGACACATATGGAATGAACAATTTGATCCTTAATCCAACTTTATGAACAACATCCTGTATTGTACAAATCTATAACTATAAGAACATCATCTAAAATCTCTTTTACTACAATACCAGCTTTAACAATAAGATCATTCACTAAATTTTTATCTACTTCTTATTCTTTAATGTTCCATTTCTTCTTATAGTAATTGTATGTCAAATTTTGATGTTTGGACTTTAACCTACTTTTCTGTCAGTTACTATTTGAGCCTTTCTCTATGCTTCTCCATTCAACAACTAAACCTTGAAACTAATTTACATTGTTAGTGCTAGTCAACTCTTTATTAACCAAATCTTTTAAAAAAAATAGTCTTAACATCTGCAAGTGTTATAGGACATCCTTGAAATTTTGATAAGAGGAAATGAGCATAACAATACCATGGTTTTATCTTCATCATCTAAATCAATATAGTATTCTCAAGATTCATCATCAAAATATTAAAATCATTAATATAATTCTTAAGAGACATACATTCTACCATCCAAAAAGTGTATAAACAAACTTTAACACCTAGTTTGTTGCTCAAGGTCTTTGTCTTGTATACTTCTTCCAATTTTTCCCAAAATCTAGAGTCGTCTTTATACAATCTTAGAGAAATGATTTATCAAAAATTGTCTTTATACAATTTATCGGGCTCCCAGAGGCCCGATAAATTCTCCAAATTGTCCACCAGGGAACAACTAAGGTACGTGTTGGGACTCATGGCATCGGACTTATATTTGCACTAGTGTAGGGAACTTGCGCCACTGGTGGCCTCAAAAGAAAAAATCAAATCATTAAAGTGCTTACCAGGCCTCTTGGACTTAAGGAAGGAACGTGCCAAATAAAAGCCAAGCTTTATAAAGCCATCGATATACTCATAATTCCTTTTAAAGCAATCTTGAGAAAGGCGAGCGATACTCCCAAACTGCCTCAACACCGATCTAATCATGACCATATGTGAGCTGGTGACCACAACTCTTTAGCTTTCTCATGGTCTCCTCCCATGATCGACTTTGGTCAACCTCCAAACGAATGGAGGAACAAGCCTAGCTCAACTGCTCGACCTCATGCTCTAAGGTCCTAACTTGGTCAGTGTACATAGCCTCACTCTAGGCAAGCTGTACCTAGAGATCTTGATAAGAACGGCACAAGGAATTGCACTGCTTGACAACCTCACCGATAGATTGGTTTGCACTCTTGAACCAAACATCCTACCTAGCTTACTCTCAACGCCAACAAGCCATCCACTTTTCAACTAAACGATGATAGGCACGAGTACACAAGTAGGTGACCACCACACGCTGCACCCCCTTAAAAAAGGAAAAGAGGAACGGGAAGTGAAAAAAATAATGCAAGTAGTAAAGCAAAGAGAGAGAAAGTAAAGGAACTTACAAAGATGAGCTCGTGCTCTGGGTTGTCCAAGTAGTTAGGGAAGCTCTCGCTAAACATATCCCTTTCATCACAAGGGAGAACAATGGAATAGAAAAGGCCGGAACCTATCTCGGGCTCCCTCACATGTTTGGAATCAATCACACTCGGATTGACCTGGAAATGCTTACCTTTAAGAAAGCAGTCATCCTCTAATCGCATAGGTGGTTGCGACAGCAGAGCTTTTAGCGCTACCAATCATCCTCAAACTAGTACAATCAGTCCATTATCCTAGCACTGTCAATCATCCTTCTCAATTTTCGATCCTAAAAAATGTAGTGAGAATCATAAAAGATGACACAATAGATTGTAGAAGATGATCCACTTGCTCTTTACTGAAACAATTTGTTGTGGCTTCATTTGCTAATAGGGATTCACGATAGGCCCTGTCACATAGCTTTTTGTTCTTCCCAGTCCCCGGTTTTCCATGCAATTTCTAGCAAGTTTCACAAGTATGGCATGATTTGTTACAAAAGTCACACCATACCTGAGGTCTATCACCATCTCGGTGTTGATTTAGGGTGGTTTTTTTTACTAACATTTGCCTCAGATCCAATAAATGTTGAATGATCCACTATGTCACCTACACTTGTTTTCTTACCCAACATAACATATTGACGACTTTCTTCCCTACGAACTTTTGCAAATACCTCATTGATATTAGGAAAAGGTGATCTCCCAATAATTATTCCCCTAACTTATCAAACTTAGCATTTAATCTAGCAAGGAATTTGAAAATACAATTAGCATCAACCATCATTCTATAATAGTTGCAGTCCTCAATCAACTTCTATTCATAATCATTAAAAGGATTAAGATCTTGCCACAATCTTTTCAAAGAATGAATATACTTAGTGACACTATCCTCACCTTGAGTAATCTCAATAAGTTTTAGAGTGAGTTCATATACTTGGGATTGATTGCCAAGATCAGAGTACATCTAGGTAACACTATCCTAGAGTTCCATAGAGTTAACCAGTCAAGTCGTAATCATAGAATTTCTAGCATCCCAAGTTGTATACATGTTGTTCTTTGGGTCTGATTCCTTAATGTCTCTTGTCAGGTAACTGATTTTTCCTTACCCTCTGATATACATCCTAATGAACTGGGACCAATGTAAGAAGTTATATCCATTAAGCATAATGGTTGTGATCTGCATGAAATGGGCTTTAAAAATACGTCCAGTTAGTGCAGGTAGAGTTTCGATGATCTTGTTGGGGCAGGTAGTAGAATTGAGGCAAATTTTTTACACGATTTTGGAGGATAAAAACTAAAGAATGGACCATAAAGTGGAGAAGAGAATGAGAGAAATGACGACTAGGGTTCTAAAGAGGTTAAACGGAACCTAGCTCTGATACCATATGGGAATTTTCTGATTCTTTCTTTCTCAGTGTCAAAATAACTTTACAATGGGATTTTAAGATTAATCTCGAAACCTCTATAAGAAAATTAACTACAAAGTCAACAAGTATATAAGGAAACTATGCAAAAAAAAAAAAAAAGAAGAAACACTACAAGAAAAATCAGTTTTAGTGATGGAAAAATCCGTCACTAAAAACATAAAATCCGTCACTAAATTTTTCTGTGACGGGTTTAGTGACGGGATAAAATCCGTCACTAAAGGAGGCGTGACAGAATTTTAGTGACGCGGGGAGTGCTACCCGTCGCAGATCTGTGACGGGATAGCAATTCCGTCACAGATTTGTGACGGGACACCCGTCACAGATCTGTGACGGGGCAGTAGTACCCGTCACAGATCTGTGACGCGGCAGTTCTACCCGTCACAGATCTATGACGGGGGAAGTGCTGCCCGTCACAGATCTGTGACGGGCGCTACCTGTCACAAACATTCTTAAAATTAAAAAAATAATTAAAATGAACAATCTGTGACGGGTAGTACCCCCATCACAGATCTGCAATAGGAGTACCCGTCACAAATATTCTTAAATATAAAAAAATAATATTAAATAAATAATTTTATTTAAAAATAATAAAATTAATATGATCAATCTGCGACCGGACAGCCCGTCGCAGATATTTTTTAAATAAAAAAAATAATTTTGAAAAAAAAATTAAATTAATATTAATATTTTAAATCAATAATATATTTTTATGAAATTAATACATTTTTAATTTCAAAAAATATATTTTTAATTTTTAAATTTATAAAATTAAATTTTATATTTATTAAAATTAATATTTTCTTTTATAAGAATAAAAAAATTTAAAATAACAAGAATTTTTTTAAAAATTTAAATAAAATATTAAAAATAACATTAAATAAAATTAATATTACCCACATTCACATTAAAAATAAAACAAATTTAACATTAATTTTTTAAATAGAATTATCTAATTTATTTCATATGTTAGTTTTAAAATTTTTAATTAAAATTTTATTTATTATTTATTATTTTTTATATTTTAAATAGAATTCTTTTATATTTTTAATAGAATTTTTTTAATTTTTTAATGTGTACACTTAAATATTTTCTTATGACAATAAGAAAATATTAAGTTTATTTTTAGTATATAAACTTAAAATATTTTATTAAGTTTATTTTTAGTATATAAACTTAAAATATTAAGAAAATATTTTTAGTATATAAACTTAATATTTTTAGAAAATATTAAGTTTCTTAAAATATATGCTTTCTTAAATAGTAAATTTATTTTTAGTATATAATTTTTTACGTATTTTATTTAAAATTATAGTATTTTTCATTAAAAATATATCTAAACTTAAAAATAAAAAAAAAATATTATTTACACATGCACGAGTTTCCTAGTCCAATTATTACATATCAAAATAACTAAATAATTAATTAGTTGTAGTTTAATTATTTAATTAAGCATTACAAATAATAAAAACAATTAAACTAAAACTAAACTAATTAATATAAAAATAAACTGCTAAACTAACACAAAAATAAAATAACTACAACTAAACTAACACAAATAAATTATAATTAAACTAACAGAATATAATTAAAACTAAAACAAAATAAAAAACATAAAATACTTAGCTTGAGAGCACCGTAGATAACTGAAGAAGAAGAAGAACCAAGAAGACTGTGAAGAACCAAGGAGACAAAGAGATTGTGAAGAAGAAGAAGAAGAAGAACCAAGGAAACTGTGAAGAAGAAGAAAAATCGAGACAGTGAGAGAAAGGGAGGGGGGGCCGTTCAAAGGTGTGGAGAAAGAGTGGGAGGGAAAGGGGGCGAGGGTTATTTTAAAGGAACGACTGCGACAGGACATGTCAGTCCCGTCGCAGTTCTGCGACGGGGCGTCAATCCCCGTCACAGAACTGTGACGGGACTGACATGTCCTGTCGCAGAACTGTGACGGGGCGTCAGTCCCCGTCACAGAACTGTGACGAGGCGTCGGTCCCGTCGCAGAACTACGACAAGACTGACATGTCCCGTCGCAATTCTGTGACGGGGATTCAGCCCCCGTCGCAGAACTGTGACGGGACTGACATGACCCATCGCAATTCTATGACGGGGCATCAATCCCATTTACAGAACTGTGACGGGGGGTTAGTCCCCGTCATAGAATTGTGACGAGACTGACATGTCCCGTCGCAATTTTGCGACGGGGCGTCAGTCCCGTTGCAGAACTACGACGGGAAACCTCGCTCCCGTCGCTAATTTGCGAGGGGAGATTATTTTTCTTCACTATTTTTTGACGGGATACACTATCCTGTCACAGATTTGAGACGGAAATAGATATCCCGTCATAATTTTGTGACGGTAATTTCACAAAATTGATGAGGTGCATCACTAAACCTGTCACAAATTAGTGACGAGAGCATCCCCATCACAAAACCCGTCACTAAAATTGATTTTTCTTGTAGTAAAACTAACAGAAAAAGAAACGTTATTTGTACAATGAATGTTTCTGCAACAAGAAATTGGAATCAAAGAGGTGCTATAGAATTTTTTATATTCAAGCAACCTAATCGAGAAAATTTGCCAGCTATTGAAATGAGTTGGCAGATTATTCAAGTGGGTTGTAATTTCTTTACTGTCAAATCTTCAATTTTTCTTTATTTTAACATCCCCAAGCTCAAGCTTTGGTTTTTAAGTGGAAACTGCCTCAATCCTGTATTTATACATGTCAATCTAATAGATGAATGGTCTTGGATGTTTGTTGCTAACTTGGCTAAGCCTATTATAAGTGGGCCTTTTGGTTTACTTGGGTTCGTCCTTTTGGTGTTTTAGGTATGTTCTAATAGGTTTGTATTTTTAGGGTTGTCCTTTGGTTTTTCGTCTCGTGTGGCCTTTCCCTATCTATTACAAGTCTTTTGTTTCTTAGTTTCCTTTTCCTATTAGGAACCATTTCTTACTTTGTGTTGGTTTTGCTTAGGGCATGCCCCAACATAGTCATTGAGTTGTGTTCTATGGCCTCTATGTACATATTTTTTCTTCAATTTATCATCTTACTTATTGAAAAAACAATTCAAAATGACTGTTCACCTTGCAATTTTCTCTTATCTATCTTATTCTTTTCCTTCTTCTATATTTTCTTCTATTTCATTCACTTCATACGTCTCTCATTTTTCTCTCTTTTTTCCTTTCCCTCTCTTCTCATCTTTTTCTTTACACTCACCTGAGTTCAAGAAAAATTTAAGAAAAAGAAAAATATCAGTGATGGTGGTTGTTGCATAGCTAGGTGAACCCCAACAATTTTGTTAAGGCTCATCTTTCTCAACATACTGTTGGGGTTTAGCAATAAACCGAATCCTAACAATTTTTGCTTAGATGCATCTTTGCCAACAAAATCATTGGAGTTTTTCCTTTTGGTTCATCTAGGTTCACCATGAACCCATAGTTAACCTAAAGAGTGAGATGAGAGATGGAGGCATTCGTTGATGAACCTAGTAATGATGGTTTCTCTTAATTGTATTCTCTAAAACTTATCCTTTTTGGGTTTTTAGAAACCTAACAATGGTTGGAAACACACCTATATAGTGGCTAGGTGGGTTTGGTAAAGAGAGAAAGGGAGATAAAGGGGAGTCATCGTTGGCACTAATAATATTGTTGTACATAAAGACACAAGGGAAAAATAGATAGATGAGACAAGGCATGTGAAAACGAGACGAGGGGGAGAAAGGGAAAGGGCATGTTAGGTATTTGAAAAAAAACTAATGGTGATTTATTAGTGATTGGGATTAAATTGTTCTACTTTTTCAACCTTAAAAAAAATCATTGTAATTTCTCAAAATATAGAAAGTGTTCCTTGAATTTCAGCTAACACATATGTTAGGGTGTCTGTATAATTTATTTTTTAATCACCTTAAAGAAAGTAGTGCCTCTTCCCTAAGTTCATTTACAAATTGCAAATGAAGAAATTAAACCAAAATAAAAATAGTAAAGATTATTCCTCAAGTAACACTTTATATAGAATATGAAAGCTTATTGGTTTGGGCTTACATTTTAAAAATAATTATTATCAATTATTGTACATTCAAGATCTTATATACTAGTTTATTTTTAGGCTAGATGGAAAGAATTTCACATAGAATATGAGTAAAAGAGATTGGTGACTTATGAGTAATGGATCACTTTCCTTTCCTATGGAAACTCTTTTTAACACAAAATCGATAAGATCACATTTAGCTTGCGCTTCCCTTCTGATTTTGTCTACATCGAACAAACGTTATATGGCCCGACATGAACAACATAACAATTTCATATAATTTTATCTTAACTTTATAAACGAACTAATTTTGTTATTCGATTGTGACCACTTTCTTATTTATAAAGAAATAACCTTAACATTGTTATCTAAGTTCACTTTGGATTAATATATTTAAATAACGTAATTTATTTATGAAAAAAATTTGCATAAAAATATGCAATACATCATATTTACCGTACTGTTGTAAAAGGAAAATTAAAAATGATAAAATGATAATAACACCCCCAAAAAAAAGTGTTTACAAATAGTATGTTATGCAAACATGAAGGGTGTTTGTGTAATACATCTTTCGTATTATATATTATACTTCTTTATTGTATAATATTTCATTTGTATTGTACAAAATACCCATGTTCTTGGTATAATAAAATTTTCAAAATTTTTTACATTTTTTTATTTCAGTTATAGAAATAATAAAAGAGAGAGAGAGAGAGAGAGAGAGAGATGACACGTGTCAATCAAGCTAAAAATTAAAAAAATAAAAATAAATTAAGCCAATTAAGTTGACCCCACGTGTGGCACCATAATCCATTACCCGGGCTGCCCGGATCCGCTATTTCTCTTCTTCCCCCACCTGCCCTCCCTCTGTGCTGCGTCTGCGTCCATTCCACACCCTTCCCTCCATTCGTTAGTTCCTCCCTCGGGACGTGAAAATCTCTTCTGATCTACAAATGTTTATAAACATCCTTGTGGTTGAATTCTCTTATCATTTTTAAAAAAGTAAGTCGTTAAGGCTATTTTAAATATATTTTCAAATTACAAAGCGTTACCCTATAAATGACTTAAACTATATAATTAGGATTAAGGTGTAATTTATTTTTTTAAAATTATTATCCATAGAATTAAAACGTGATAATTGAAATAAAAATAAAAGCACATTGGGGTGCTTTGTGTGATTGTAATATTTTGTTAAAGATCGTTAATAGATTAGTTTTATTAGATGTGTAGAATATTAGATAATAAAACATTAAGCTAACGTTTGATAAAACGAGTAAGGTAAGTTTGTATTAAGATAGGTTTGAAATGTTTTTCAGACTGTTATATAGTTAGTTGAAGGTCCCGTGTTCGAACCTTAGCCCTAGGTTCCGTGATTTAACCCTCCTACAGAAATCTTGGGGTTGAGCTGCGGGACCCCTGGGGTGAGGGACTTCATCTTTTACTCTCAAAGATAAGCATAAGAAGTATTTCAAAATTTTTATCAAATTATTTGTTAAATTTTTTGAAATATATTGAGAGACATATGTGTTATTTTTTTCTTATCTGTAAAATTTAAGATAAATTTATCCAAAGAGAATGAAGAGATAAATTTATCTGAACAATTTAAAATAAGAAATCACATTATTTCTTTTTTAATAGTTACCAAATAAATATAATAAATAAATATTTTTATTTAAAATATTTTTTATATCTCATTTTTTAAATTTATATTTTAATTAATAAAGACTGTCTAAATGAGAACATATCTTATATATATGAATGTAAACAAAATGAGAATTAATGATATGAGTACATAAGAAAAGATAAAAATTAAAAATATATTGAAGTGATTCTACTAAACATAATTGTAGCACACTCGAGCAGTGTTTGAAAATCCCACCGGTTTCATTCCAATCTCTCTTACTTTTGTCTGTTTTTACTGTTTCTTAAATTAATATTTCAAAATATTTAAATCTCTCTTAATTTTGTATACTTTTTGTTTTTATATAATAGTAATACTTAAAACTACTAAAAAAGAAAAAAAAAACATTTCTTTGTTTCCTGACATATAGATATTTCAAAATCAATTTTCTATATACAACTTTGATATTAGCTAAGATTAAATAAGTAGGAAAATAATACTTTATACTAAAAAGGTCACTAAAATAATATAATAAAGGTAGTTTTTAATCTTAGGTAATATCAAAATATGAGAGGCTAAGGTTTTAGCGAGGCCCACTTAAGGTATAGATCACTAAAACTTATGCCTAAAGTCTTCAAAAAAAAGAGAGCTCCCAAATTTTTTTTAGCTAACTTCAAGTTCAAGTGGCCGTTGGCAACTGACCACCCAGGAAGAGGTGACGAAAGGAAGGAGATGGCGACGGTCACAGGTTGGTTCACTGTTCGTGCAGATGCAAATGAAGGCCGGAGAAAGCGAGATGGGGTTACCTTACTTGCCTCTCGACTGTGCCACTGCACGTTGTCGACCACCAGTCTCTCACTTGCGTCCAACCGCCAAATTGCCATGCCATCTCCTTTCCTTTTGCCACCAACGAGGGCCCCTTTTGCCACCAACGAGGGCCTATCTCCCCTAAATTAGTTTTTGCTTAAGACTCCTTATACCCTTGAGCCAGCCCTAAATTTTAGGATTTAGCCTATATACCATTATCTTATAAAATTGAGTGTTTTAAAATGAATTTGATTTTAAGACTTCAAAACAGTTCAACGTTAGAACCACATTTTCAAGGGGTCTAAAGTCAAGAGATGTGGATTTATGATGTGAAAGGCTGTTTGGGAGGCAAGAAAATGTGACCAAGAAGTATGAGGAAGGGGGTATGTGGGTGAAGGAAAATAAATCTAAAGGATGGGGTAGATGCCATATTGGGGAAGCAATCAAATCAAATCAAATAATAGAAACACTCAACCCTAGACATAATGGTGTCAACCCTTTGTGAGACCAAAACTCAGTGTGTTATCTCCTACCCATGTGTCTCAAATAAGGAGTTTTTTTCAAAATCTTAAACCTAGTCTCACTCACAAGTCTCTTCCTCCCATTGTGTTTAAAAGATCAAAGAACATGTAGGTGCCACATTGGAGGAAAACTAACCCACATACATCATCCCATACCCCATCCCATTCATACTCCAAACATGAACATCTATCCCTCTCTTCTTTCATCCTTTTACTTGCTTGGATTTAATATACATTTGGGTCATACTTCACACTCAAACTACTCATAAGATGGTTTGAAGTTTTAGATCTAGAACTAACTCAATTATAATAAAGCAAATTTTAGCTACTTCCAAACAACTAAGTTCAATGGGGTCTTGATTTTAAATTTTTTTAATATATATCCCCTGTAGTACATTAGAATATCTCTTTTATATAACTAACGTTTTCAATTAACAAAATTATTTGACACAATATATAAAATCTCAAGATATTAAGATGTTAATATAAATTTTAAAAAGAAAACGAGTAATCACATCAATAAAATAAATCGACCAATTTGATCGAATATAAAATCAAAAAAGAAAGATAATTTAAAAAAAAATAATTTACATTAGTCGGGTTGAGTCTAACTCAATACCCACATAATATTAATTCAGTAAAAAAAAAAAAAAATAGAACCATAATCAAATTAAATTGAAAAGAAAACAATCCCAATCAAACCAACTGAATGACGTCAAATCCGTGAACGACATAGGACCATAAAATATTGACGGCAATTGATCATAAATAAGGTAGTTTTCAATGGACTTTAGATGTTTAAGTCAGTTTCATTGAGGTGGAGGTGGAAGCCCCAGTTGCAGTGATTGAGAGGGGCATAATGTTTGTTTTATGGAACCTAAAAGATATTTAACAGTGAAGGCCTCTGTGTTGGTGTTAGGGCCCATTGATTTGTGCGTGGATGGGATCCACGTGCTGTGGCCCATGTGTGGTGGTGGTGGTGGTGGTGGGAGAGAAGGGCGCCTTCAGACAAGGCAAAGGCAAAGTAAGAAAACCAAACCCTAATTCCTAAACTGTTTGGACTGATACATATTTTTCAAGATTGAAACAGGGAAAGGCATCCAACGACAGTGCCTCCTCTTCCCTTCAGTCTTCACATTTCATAATTAATAATTCATTACAATCAACACTCACCGCACACACATACATACGTACATATGCTTCTTCCTTTAGCATATGGTTTCCTGCAATGAGGGAATTATTGTAATTACATGTTTTTGTTTTTTGGTTCTAAGGTATAAATATATAAAATAATCTAACTCTTTAACAGTCAGATAGTTGAAAGGAAAAACACCCATCAAAGCAAGCAGTGATTATAAATTAAATCGCAATCAATTGTCATATGATTTTGGTGTTATTTTAATATTACTTCTTTTAATAATAACATATTTTATAAAATAAAATAAATATATATAAAAACAAGGTGGCATTATTATTAGAAATATTTGAATTTGGGGTGGGTCAAATGACTCAAACTAAACCAAATTAAGATTAATATGGTGAAGGGCAAACAACTACATAGTTCATTGTATTTTGATTTAATTATGATAATTTTAATAATATTTATATATTAATATTAATATGATATTGGTTTGATATTAAATATTATATTAAAATTTTGGTAGGATAGTAGGCCGCCTGACTGACTGTACAATTAAGGGGCTTAGGCTTAGTTGTAGCACACTTTTTCAAAAGTAGGCCAAAAATAATTTATCATTTTCATGTATTGCATAATGGGAGCTACCACTTAAGTAGGATACCATTTCCCTCACCTCACCTCATGGGTCATGCTTTGGAATACAGCAGCAGCTTTTGTTGCATGCTTACTGCTTACTAGGTGGCAAAGAGGGGTGTGGGTGGGTGGAGAGCATCATTTCAACCTCATTTTCTTATTTATTTATTTATTTTTTAAATTTAAATTTATAAAAAAACAATTCATTTACAAGAGTGAGAATAAGAGTGCAACTGGGAACAATTAAAATTTATATGTTATTAAGTTTGTGTACAAAGCAGACAAGCTTTGAGATGGGGGGTGGGGGGGACAATTTAACTGCAGGGCCATGTGGGTTGTGGTTGCATTTGCATTTCACATTACAACTGGCTTCAATCTTCCTTCCTTCCTTCCATCCTCACATGTATTAATATTATTATTATATTGTTTTACTGCACTTTTAAACAGGAGGAGGATTGGATTGGATTGGACAGTTTTAAAAGCCTCTTTCTTCTTGGAGATTTTTGTATCAAAATTTATTCATAAATAAAAAAGCTATCATCAAATTAGCTAACAAATTTAGAAAATGCCAGTTATTATTATTTGGATTATAGAATGAAACCAAAAAGAAACAGAGTTGGTGTTGAGTTCACATGAAGCAACACTACTACCCTTTAATCAGGAATGAAGGAAGCAACCAAGCAACCAACCCAAGAAGACTAGATTCAGAGGACCCCTAAATGTCTACCTTCAGCAGCTCATGAATGAGCCAGCTACCGATCTAATCGCCCTTTTAGGACAATGTCAACATATATATATATATATATATATATGAGATACATCGGTTGTGCGTTTGGAGAAATAATTGTCTAACTTTGCAAAATAACATATCTACCCTTGTGTTGATAATGATTGTCATTATTAACAAAAGGGCGAATCTGTCATTTCACTCCATATTTTCGGACAAATTATCATTATTCTTCCTGTTAAACTCAACAACGAGACTATTTGGGAGGTTTTTTTTTTTTTTTTTCAATAAAAAAAACAGTGTTGGCTTCAATGGAGAATAGAGAGATGAATCGATAAAAATTAAATTCAGCAAACTTGGAGTTGGGAAACAACTCAGCCAAGCGCTGGAACCATGACCAAATGCCCCCACCAGCCTTCCCCTTTCATGTCTTCAGTGCATGGAACATTGCTTCCATGTCTATGCCCTCCCCCACTGTCATTTCATCACATTTATTTATTTAATTTATGTACTTACATCTTATATTATGGGGGATTTTATATTATATATATATATATATATTATATTACACCCAACATATCATATCAAATTTCAAATGTGCTCCTCCTTCCCCCCAGCATTACATGTGCCTGCCCATAACCATTTCGAAATTTCAAGGGCTACAGCTATGCCTCTCTCTCTCAAGGGCTACAGCTAAGCCTCTCTCTCTCTCTCTCTCTTAAACTTCTGTTTTGAAAATTTAGTACTACAAATGTGTAGCGGGTTTCTTTTAACACTGCTGGCTCATAGTACGAAGCAAAAAGCCAATTATCAAAAGGTAGAAAAGCCAAAGAGGAAAGAGCTTCGCCCAAATTAAGTACTTCGCTTTGTGTTCTAATTCTCATATAGTAGATAATTTAACACAATTTTCTGACCCTCGCACAGTGACAAGCCTCGTGTATGAGATACCGTTTTTCCATAGTCAAAATGTTGAACCTTCTAACTCCCTACAGTCTTTGGGTTCTTAATTTTCTCAATTTCTTCGCATAATCATCTTGTTTCCTTCTAAATCACACCATTTTTGGACTCAAACCGAAGTCTACAACATTTTTGGAGGGTCCTGTCTATCATGGAATGGGGCAACTTCAAGTGGGACTTCTATAGATTCTATCTTCATATATTTTATTCAAATCTGTTAATAAGAAAGCACAATGAAGAGCAAGAAAAAAAATAAATAAAGAAACACAGATACTGTCATGTCCTTAAATTAACTGTAATGTGGCCCACAGGACACATCCATATCCATATATATGGTTTCACATGCATGTCCAATTATATTTGCGGAAGAAAACAATGAAGTATCCCCAATTATTATGTGTACATATTATGTATCACGTGAAAGCAGCATGCTGATTTCCTACTAGCACAATGTGTATAATCCATGTCTTGTGTCCTGAGGGGCATTCAGAAGGATGTGGAATTATAATGGTGTTCATTACCTTGATTTTCTGGGCTATCAATTTTGTCATTACTTTATTGCAATCTGGATGGATAAAATACTGCATGTTAGTTTAAATAATAATCATTTAACATCAAAGTCACAGTCAAGGTGGTTTGGTTCAGCGGACAGCATTTGAATTACACCACAAGATTTTACTGGTTCCTAAAAGGGCTTGACTAGTTGGCTTGCTCCTCCCATCTTTTTCTGCCATCAACTCAATTGTCCACGGTAGAAATTAAATTAGAAATTTACATGACAGAGCCAGGCTAAAGAAAGAGCTAAATTAGTATTTATTATGATATTTTTTGCCTCTCTCTCTCTCTATTTATATGTGTGTGTATATATGTTATATGTTAAAAATTACAAGAAGAAAAAAAAAGAAAAGAAAAAAAGTGAGGCAGACAAAAGAAGAGGAAGAAGCAACAAAATTAGGATTGACAGAAGAAAAGGAAGAGCAGAACCTGGGCCAGCTTTTTACATGAGTAATAACTGGTGGGGTGGGGGTAAGAAAGCAGCAGAGCCTTCGGCTTCTGGTGGGGTGCGTGATCTGTCTTCATCCATCTGTTCAGTTTAATTTCCTCTCCCTTTCAGTGATGTCAGTATTTGTATTTCTTTGTCTATTTCTTTATTTGCCCACTGCACAGCATCAATCTCTTTGGCCATGTTGAATGCGGCAGTGGTGAACTAAAACACATTGGTAAAGTAGTAGACAAAAAATTTCATGCCCCTGATCCCAGTAAAAGTTTTTGGTCCAGTGGTCCTCTGCTCTGCTGCCTCCTAAAAAAAAGTACCCAATTCAAGGCAGAAAAGCAATAAGCATAATTCCAAGAGCCCAGTTCAGCTTCAATCTCGGCATCACCATTCATTCATCACTTGGCCACAAATTTTGGTGGCTCTTGAGAGATTGATGCTGCATTCAATTCACCATTATCCGACTCCGACTCAGACTCAGGCTCAGTCTCAGTCTCAGGCTATTTTGCTTGTATCTTTGTCCTAGTACTAGTAGGGTCGTAATCATAAGGTTTGACCAAGACTAACTATGATGCTCAGCCCCTCTTCTAGGTTGGTCCAAATTCAGACACCATTTGTACAACAGTGTCAGCAGATTATCTTCTTACGTCCATTATAATCTTGGGTCCCTAGTAGCCTCATGATTCTTCCATGGCTTCTTTCTTTCTCTCTCTCTCTCTCTCTCTCTCTCTCTCTCAACTTTATGGTATAATAAATGATGAAAGGCTGGACAAGACGACGGTAAATTCAGCCAATAAACTCACAACAGCCGGACTGTGACCATTATATTAGCCAAATAAAAAAGAATTCAAAATTACTCATGATTATAGAAATATCGTTGCATTCATCTGCCATGCATATTTGGAGGAGGACCATTTTGCTTTCATACAAACATGGGCAGTCAAATTTCATAAACATGCTTGTGTCCAAACAGAAATATTGGTCACAGGATACGAGATTAAATGATTGAATTATAATAAATTAAAATTTATATTAATAAGTCATGAATTTAATTTCTTATTTTATATAATAAAACAAAATTTCTACTTATAATTTATTTTATTTGTCGAAATTAAAAATATAAATAACAAAAAATCGTGCAAAAGCGATAATCTCAAAAAATTTGAATAATTGGTTACAGAAAATAACACAGGCAATAACAAAATCCAAACAAAAAGCAGTGGCTGACAACAACTTAAATATAGGGCCTATAACTTAGGTCTCAATTAGTTCTGCGCCAGCGACTTATAAAGACCCAGATTTTGAAGCATAAAATCACTGTCCTTTTTTGCGACAGTGGCACAAGAAACCGACCCAAAGTATGGTAAGAAATGGTAACCTTCGAATTCAGAGTGGAAAAGAACTGAAGTATCTTTTCTCACCAATGCAATCTCCTAATCATGGGGCGTCCCACCACTAGACAAACTTCACCCTTCATTTCCGCATCAGAAGAATAACTGGGGGTCATTCATAGAGACAAAACACAAACAGGATAAAGCAATACCAGAGATTCAATGCCAAACACACCAAAACCCATCGACTAGCAGTGCTCAGCCAATAAAGAGGACCCTTCTTAGGTCCAGCGAAGACACCAACTCTATGGCAGTAAAAATTGTACTGTAAGTATATAGAGGATTCAGAGGATGCGCACAAGTATCATTCTTTAGCAACAAATACCAGAAACGGACTTAACAACCACGATAATCATACCATCAATTCATACAAACTCAATCTATCAAAAATGCATGCCAGCCTAGGTTAAGTATCTAGCTTCCTTTGATCCAACAATCAGAACCAGGCACCTTAGCCTAGAATTGAGGTCCTTTCAGTCACCTTAGCCTAGAATTGAGGTCCTTTCAGTCACCTAAAGGCCACCGGGTACCCACCTAATGTCAGCTCAGTTCAGGTAAAGAAGCATTAAACACCTTCTTTTCTCAGTGTGGAAAATATTTCATAATCACAATCATAATGGACATGAGTGGTTGACAAAATAACAATCATTGTCAGACCCAACCACGAGGAATCATTTTCATTTTGTCAAATTGAGCAAACAATATATCATTCAATCACTCAAAAACATCACCTCATCAGAAAAGCTTATGGCTGATTTATTAATGCATGTGGTTTGCATATGATGAGAATTGGCGCTTTATGTTTTTTCAGATTTCATGTTCATTTACTAATATTTTCAGCAAGGCACTAGGATTGCGTCTTTAGACAAATAACAACGAAAACCTTAATGGGTCATGAAGATCAAAACGAACTTCAAATGGATGAGAAAGCTATTCACCTCATTGTGAAATTAAGATTAAAAAAAAAGTGGGGTTGCTTTCTCCCTGTAAAATTGACAAATAGATGCAGACTCTTGAGGGCATGTTCAATATCATTATTCTAAATTATTTCAGTTTCTCAAAAGAAGCAATTAACATCATAAAGGCAGACGATATAAGTGTTCAATGACACTATTTCCCCCAAATATTTCAAAAATTCTCCCTAAGAAAGGATATCTTATAAGGTTCCACATTAGTTTATATGTTTTTCAATGAATAATTGGGCCCATCTAAAAGTCAAATTAATATGATAGTCCTATTGCATTAAGCTCAAGAGAAAGTAAAATATGAAATGCAACAAATTGACCCTAAGATTCTTAAATATTGTCGGTCGTTTTGCATTAATGGACAGGCTAGTAAAAAAGGCTCAGAAGTCAGATAATTGATATAGAACAATGCCATATTGATTTAGTCATCGAAACAGCAGTGCCCCAAGCATATATTTGCAACTAGATATACTCTTTAACTCTCACATCATATAGACTTGTGCTTCTGAACATATTTCTCTACTTGTATCTGTAATTAGATGCCACTGAAAATTCCCAAGTGCTCCTGAAGAAAATTCATTTTTCAAATATACCCCGAGAGTGACCTATGAAATAGAAAAAAAATTATGCCCCAAGAATACCTATTTCATCAGATAAATGTTATGATGAAACTATGGTCGATACAGTACCAAATCAACCAGCAAATGAGCAGCTGATTGAGGTGTAAATCCCAAGCCCTCAAGGACCCTAGCAAATGAAAATGAGGTTGTCTCCCAGGCAAAAACATACTTCCTCAAGCAGAGAGAAAGGAGAAGAGACATATAGGTCTTATAAGATAATATGAAATTAGTAGAAGATGATAATTTCAACGCTTATGTTTGAAAATCCCAGGCCACTCTTGATGGAAGAAGGAAGCCCAGGAGGAATTAGCCAATGTTACTACAGTGCAAGGGAATCAAGTTGAACATAAGAAACTACAAGCTGTTAGGGAATCAATTTGGAAATTATTCTGTATTTATAACTGGCCAACTGAAGGAAACACCTTCATTATGACTGCAGTCCAAATCTGTAAAGTACCTGCTATCTGAAGCAATTTTAAAAGTTCATCTTCCATGCTGCCACACACGCATCAGTTATGGATAAAATGACAGGGAACACCTTTTCACCTTGGTTATATCATTCAGAGAGATTGGTGAAAGGCCAGTCATTGCATCTTGGCAGAACCATGGTTTATCACTACTATGCATGAGTGATAGAACAATATATCTTTTCCCTTCACCGTTGAATGGTACATGTGCAGCCTCTATATACATGAACTTAAGACTACCAAGAAAGGAAATAATATATCCTACATATATTCTATATATCTCAAGATAACTGGTTACTACATTATAGAGATATTGTATACAAATTAGATCTTAACACTCTCCCTCAAGCTGAAGCACAAGTATTGACCAAGCCTAACTTGGTGCATATGTAGCTCACACAAGGACTTCTGAGAGACTTATTGTATAGATCAGTTAACTGGTCATGAGAATCCACAAATGCTGTGACAATATCTCTAGAAAACAACTTTCTCTGATAAAGTGACAGTCAATTTTAATGTGCTTGGTTCTTTCATGGAACATGGGGTTAGAGGTGTTAGTCTCCTAGGGTTGAGCTAGGGTTTATAAAGGAATTACGAGGGAAGAGAACAGATTGGGGGGAGAAAACAGAACGAAACGAGAGAAAATAGAGGTAGTGAGGGAGAATAGAAGAGATCGAGAGAGAGAGAATTCTAGAGAGAAATGACCGAATTCAGATTATCAATTCCACAACATGACAATTCTCTAACTACTATAGCCTATTAATAGGCTGTCTGGGCTTCTAGTTATGAGAACAATTGAAAGGCACAAACAGGTAAAGCAGCAAGTACAACCACTAACTAATATGTGCAACATACTATGTCTAATATACCCTTGGGGTTGTGACAATTTCCCCCTCCTTGAGAGGCTTCTTGACCCCAAGAAACTTCAGCACTTGGCCACTGTTCCTCATCCAGTCCCTGCTTGCTCTTCTTCTCTTCCTTCCTCTAGTCCTTGAATATATAATAGCTGTTTTTTGCACTAGTGGCCTGGGCTAAATTTTGCTCCACAGCAGTAGCACAGCCCTAACTGTCTCTTTTGTTCCACCGAGAGAGATTTGGCTGAATTAGGGTTAGTATAAACCAGAGGCTGCAGGTTTCCTTGGTGCATTCCCAAGGTTGTAGCCCAAGGACCTTCCAACTGTGGACTCTTTGCAGGATGAATTTCAGTTAGGAGCTGGTGCTTTCTAAAAATTTCTTCCAATGCTAATTCTTGTAGCCTAGCTTTCTCAGCAGCTTGCTTGACCGTAGCAGGCTGCATCATCTTCACTATTGCCTCAGCTCCTCTTTGAGGCCACTGATAAAGCTAGATACATAGAAGGCCTCATTCAAAGTTGGATGATAAATGATCATCGACGACTTTAATTCTTCAAATTTGACCAACAGTCCATGACAGAGCCTTCTTGTTGCAACTTGTTGAAATCCTCGACCACATCTGTCATCAATCTCTCGCCAAATCTGTCGCAAAAATCATCCACAAATTCTTGCCAATTAAAATTATTTCTCAGCCTACTCCATCCTTGGAACCAGGCATCAGCCATATCATTAAGTTATGTTGCTGCCAAATTTACCTTTTGATTCTCAGCCACCAAGTAATAATTGAAAAACCTCTCATACTGCCTGATCCACCACTGAGGTTTATCACCTTCAAAGACTGGAATCTCTAACCACGGCATGGGAGTGTGATGGTGACCTGGATTAGAGTATCTACCTTGAATTTCCAGCTCAGCTACAGTACGCATTCCTGTAGAACAGGAGCATGTGGCAGAATTCCTTCCCGTGGGACAGGAGTATGAGGCAGAATTCCAGCTTCTGCCAGAACCGGAGTTGCCTCTGTTCTTGCAGGAAAATCCTTCGGTAACCTGTTCGGAAGCAATGCAGAGAACATCCTCATCATTCCATCCATTCTCTGGTTGACGTTAGCCACAATTTCATCCAGCCTCTGGTTGACGTTAGTGTGTTGTTCTGTAATTCTTCTGTCCAAAGCTTGTATAGCATTTCTAGTTGCAGCATTCTCCTCTCTGCTGAGACTCACGTCTTCCTGAGTCTGTTTTAGACCTAGCTCCAGAACATCTAGCCTTGCCTCCAACTGCCCCATTCTTGTACCCTCTGCCATTTCACTTCCTTAAAAGAATCATTTCTGATCTACTTACTTGGACCGATTGTGATCAGCAATCTCATGTGATCGCCCATATCGGAATCAACCTCCTGAATCAATTGATTTGATCTGCTTCCAAATTCTAATCGAACTTGGATCTATTTTTCAGTAAGCCTAATCTGCCTCTTTCAATTGCTTCCAGGAATTGCTTAGATCTAACCTCAGCAATCCAGGATCTGCCTCAGACATAGTTGGAGTTTAGAATTCAGCAGCCTGTGAATCGCCTCCGGTTCAGCTTCCTGAATCACCTCCTGTGACGTGATCAGTTCCGTTCCTGCCAAGAATCGCTTGCTCCGCGTTGCCTTCAAAGAATCAGCTACTCTATTCGGTTACAATGTCCTCAAGTCGGATCTGATTTACTGAATCTGCTTTGCCTAGGACCGCTTATGATGAGCAATTCACTCATATTCGCTCATGTTCGGCAATAGCGCAGGAAATTGCTTCCCGCAGGCACCTTCCTGATTTGCTTCAGTAACCGAGGGCCGCCTGAATTCACAGCCGAGGAATGATCGGCTCTGATACCAAATGTTAGGCTCCTAGGGTTGAGCTAGGGCTTAGAAAGGAATTACAAGGGAAGAGAACAGATTGGAGGGAGAAAACAGAACAGAACAAGAGAAAACAGAGGTATTGAGGGAAAATAGAAGAGATCGAAAGAGAGAGAATTCTAGAGAGAAATGATCGAATTCAGATTATCAATTCCACAACATGATAATCTTCTAACTACTTTAGCCTATTTATAGGCTGTCTAGGCTTCCAGTTATGAGAACTGAAAGGTACAAACAGGTAAAGCTGAAAGTACAACCACTAACTAATACATGCAACATACTATGCCTAATATACTCTTGGGGTTGTGACAAGAGGTAATATGCATTGCAGCCTGATTGTCACACATTAACTGCATAAACTTGATTTGAATTACTCCCAACTCCCCAACTAGTTGTTTAACCATATCAACTCACACATTGCTAGGGCTATAGCTCTATATTCAGCCTCTACGCTACATCTGATGACAATGTTTTGTTTCTTGCTTTTCTAAGAGACTAGGTTGCCACCAACAAATACACAATATTTAGATGTGGATTGCCTGTCACTAGGAGAGCCTGTTGTGATGTTCCCAGGGTTTTCCAATGATGTAGAATGGAATTATGGAAGAATTTGGGAGTGAGAGAACAGAAAGGAAGGGAGAAATAGAAGAAAGAGGGGAAATTCGTAAGAATGGGGGGAGAATTAGAAGAATTAAGAGAGGGAAACAAAATTCAAATTCATTTATAAGCTACCAATCTCTATTTCTACAGCCTATTTATAGGCTGTTACATCTCTTCAGTTAGTAACTAATTGTAGGTACAACACCATAACAACCTAAAGTACAACAAGGACAAATACATGTAACAGAAAAATTACTACTATGCCCTTGGGGTCGTGACAATCCCCTCTCCTTGAAAGGTTTCTTATTCCCAAGAAACTTATTACAACCAATCCATTGTTTCTTCATCCAATACCCATCTTCACCATCTAGTTTCTTCTTCGCCTTTTCTTGTTCTCAGCTCTTATTTTCCTTTTCTTTCCCTTTTCTTTTTTCTCAACAATAACAGTACCATGACTTGTTGCAACACCAAGTCCAGCTATCCACCTCTTCCCTATTGCCATTGAAAATGGTCCCAATTGATTTGTCATTCCTACAACCATATCATTTCCAATCATAGAAAGGAATTTAAATTTCTCTGCAGACCAAAATCTGATTTGACGCTGTAGCTCTCCAACTGAAATAAGAATTAAAAAAACAGCAAGAGTATCATTCCCCTCAACAAAGATTTCTTCTACCATCTTCCTTTCATCTTGTTTTGCTTTTTTCTTCTGCATCCTCCTCTGCTCCAAATCAAGAATATATTGCTGGAAGGTTTCAATGTGATCAATTTCTTCCAAGCGTGAGCATCCTCCATCAATCTCTAACCAACCTTGAACTATACTCCATTGGTCATCCACTTTGATTAAAGCATCGATTCCCTCACCATTGTCTGATTTTTTAGTTGGCGTTACCTGATCTAATGTAGGTAATTCAACAACTTCTTCTAGTCCTGGTGATTAAGGGTCTATGCCTTCACGAAAAATAGATTTACAATCTTCAAACTCCAAGGTTGGTGTAGTCGTATCCTCTCTCCTCTTCACAACCTCTTCTCCTTCCTTATCTTCTGTAGAGCCCTCCTCAAGTGGAGAAACTTTTACTATTTGATTGTTGGTGTACACCAAGGCTCACTTTCAACAGATTTTTCCTCTAGTGGAACCTCAATAGCTTCTTCAGCCTCATACTTCTCATAAGCTGCATGAACACTATCTTCATCGCAATCTTTCTCTTCCAATGCTACATCATCAACTTCCTGCAAATATAAACTGTGATCCCCATAGATATCCTTGCTCGATCTCTCTTCCTTGGTGGAGTCTTTAGTTACAATTGGCCGGTCCAACTCCAATTTTTCCTCAAATTCCTACTTGACATGATTTGCAGCCTTAGAAGCTCCTTCAATTTGTTGGCTATTAGCTGCTCTTAGTAGATCCGTTAGACTGCAACCCATGCTTTCTAAAAATGGCTTCCAAGGCGAGTTCCTGCAACCTTGCTTTCTCGACTGCCTATTTCACGGTTGCAGGCATCATCATCTTAACCATTAACCTTAGTTTGTCTCTTAGACCACTAATAAAACTTGATACAAAATAGTGCTCCGTCAGAGTTGGTTGCGTGCTCCACATTAGGGACCTTAGCTCCTCAAATCTAACCTGATAATCTGCTACCGATCTACCTTAATTTGTTGAACTCATCAGTCACATTAATCATGTTCTTCTCTCCAAATTGTTCATATAAATTTCTAGCAAAATCAGTCCGCCCGGCCTCCCTTTCCCTAGGCATTGGGGTATGATGGGGAGTGTGGGAAGATGATCCTCTTACCTAAATTTTCGGTTCCAAGGCCGGTAATTCCTTTACCTCTTGCAAGCCATAGGTCATAAGGAGGATGCCATGGTTTGAGCAAAATTGGATCAGCTACTTACTGGGAAGGAAAATCCGGTGATTATCGGAATTGAGGTAACAAAGACAACATGTTGAACATGCTGTGGATTTGCTAGCCATGTTGCTCCATCGTCTCCCAATGCCTCTCCAAGTCTCTCTGCACTCCTTGAGAGGTAGCTAGATCCTCCTGCATGTTTTCTTTGTTGGCTGCACTATCCTCCCAACTGTGGGTCATCGCCTCACACGTTTGTGTCATCCTTGAACTCCCACGCCTCCATCCTTGATTCGAGCTGTTTCCTCCTGATCCCCTTGGCCATCCTTCAGTTCTTGATTTTGAATGCGTCTTACTTCTTTAGATAATTCCCAATTTGGACCTAGCAGTGTGTAATGAACGGCTAGAGCTGCTCCTTGGCCCAATCACCAATTATGATCAGAATTGTTGTAGATCAACAATCACCCAACCTCTATAACAACTTCCAAAGACCACAAACTTCTTCCTAAAAATCAATTCTCTTATCACCACTTCTTGCTCGCCTTCCAAAATTCGAGTCTGAATCAACGTTGGAGATTACCAAACCGAGAGTCATCCATCGAAAATTAATAACCGAGGATCGTAGGCCTGTTCCGCTTCAGTAATTGCCTTCCTGAATCGTCCCTGGCTCGCTTCTAAAACTACTTCCATTGCGTCACTCCTCTTCCTAAACTTGATCAAGTTTGTCCGGTCTTCAAGTTCGCCTACTATCAACTTCCAAATTCACCAAAACCTCTGCTTTAGTTACAATGAAGGACCACCCACTCCTTGAGTTCACCTGGATGACCAGGATCGGATCTGCTCGCAATTGCTGCGGATTCAACGATCCCCTCCCAGCTGACTTCCTTCTCACAATCACTGTCCAATGGTGGGAGGACCACCGGCTCTGATGTTGCTCCTTTAAAATCAGATCGATGCAACTCCTAGTAACCACCTGACATGCCACCGAGACCAATTGTCAGGTCCTGATTCTTCTTTCTTGGGCTCTGTTGCAATTAATAGATGTCACTAGAATCCTTGAATTCGCCGACTTTGTTGAATTTGCTAGAATTACAAGAATCATTGCCTAATCGACGTAGTCACCTGCTGTGGTTCGACAATACACAATTCCGAGCTGCAACCTAAGTCATGATGTAGTAGTCGAGAATCGACAGCTACGAATCGGCCTTCTAAAATTTTGCTTCGCCTGCTGTTTCCGAATCTCGATCAACTCCAAATTTGCCTCCAATAATCACCTAATCCAGCTGCTCAGAATTCACTTAAATCCAATTCGCCATCCTCAAAATCAAAATTTAGTAGTCTTGAGTTCGCCTTAATCAACTACACATGACCGCCTATGTCCACAGTCACTGATGATCATTATGCTTAAGAATTTGCTTCCAACACTCACCTTCTCGACTCGCCTCAGTCGCAAGTTAGCAGTTGAGGACCATTGGCTTTGAATTCGCCTTGGTCAACTGCTAAAACTTCTAGATCATAGCCGAGAATCGTCAGCTCCGATACCAAATGTAACGTTCCTAGGGTTTTCACAAGGATGTAGAATGGAATTATGGAAGAGTTTGGGAGTTAGAGAATAGAAACGAAGGGAGAAACAAAAGAAATAGGGGAAATTCGGAAGAATGGCAAGAGAATTAGAAGAATTAAGAGAGGGAAACAAAATTTAAATTCATTCATAAGCTACCTTCTCTACTTTTACAGCCTATTTATAGGTTGTTACATCCCTTTAGTTAGTAACTAATTGTAGGTATAACACCATAACAACCTAAGGTACAACAAAGACAAATACATGTAACAAAAAAATTACTCATATGCCCTTGGGGTCGTGACACTTGCCCAATCAAGCGTTGGTGTATCCCACAATATGACTATGATCATGATCCTTGTATAATATACCATGATCAAGGGCACCTTTAATATATCAAAGGATACGGATCACTGTGTCCAAGTTGCTGACATGAGGTGAATCCAAAAATTAACTTACTACACTTACAACAAATTAAATATCAAGACGATTGATTGTAAGGTAGTTAAGTTTGCCAACTAATCGATGATAGTGCCTAGGGTCAAAAATAGACTTCCCCTGTCCTGGTAACAACTTGATATTTGGATCCATAGGAGTATCTAATGGCTTGCATCCAAGCATCCTTGTTTCTTCAAGCATATCCAATGCATATTTTCTCTGAGAGACATAGGTACCAATCTTTGGTCGTGCCACTTCAATACCCAAAAAATATTTCAGGTGATCCAAATCCTTGGATGGGAAGTGTTGTTGGAGTGCATTTCCAGCTCAATAATGCTCACATCATCATCCCCAATAATAACAATGTCATCCACATACACCATTAGAAGAATGTGATGACCAGATTTAGAGCAATAAAAAACTGAATGATCAACTCCACTCTAACTTAACCCAAACTTCATGAAAAATGAACCAAACCTTTCAAACCAAGCTTGAGGAGATTGTTTAAGGCCATAAAGGGATTTTCGTAAACGACATGCCTGTCTAGACTCCCCTTGAGCAACGAAACCAAGTGATTGCTCCATATAAACCTCCTTTTGTAAGTCATCATGAAGAAAGACATTATTGATATTGAGTTGACGGAGAGGCTAGTTGTACATAGCAGCCAAAGACAGGAGACCGTAAATATGAGATTTTGGTCACAAGAGAAAAGGTGTCCCCTTGGTCAAGGCCAAAAATATAAGTGTAGCCTTTAGCAACAAGTTGGGTCTTGAGCCGATCAACACGGCCATTGGGTCCAACCTTGATAGTATAAATCTAGTGACAACCAACAATGAACTTACTCAGAGGGTGAGGTACTAAGCCCTAAGTCCCATTAGAATGTAAATAGATATTTATTCAACCATTGCATTGTGCCACCCCAGATGAGAAAGAGCCTCTGCAACATTGTCAGGAATAGAAACTAAAGATAAAGAAGGAACAAAGATATGATAGCCAAGGGACAATAAATGATAACTAACAAAGTTCAAGATGGGATGCTGGGTAGTATGGCAATGAGTACCTTTGTGAAGGGCAATGGACAAGTCAAGATCAAGAGAGGAATTAGAGGAGGGCAGACTAATCGGCACAGAGGGTGAAGGCAATGGTCCATTAAGATTAGTTGTGGTATCCATGGATGCATCTATTACTGGCTTTGCTAGTGGGTTCACAAGTCGAGGATGACACTATTAGTTGTTGAGGTGTTTGGGAACCAAATTACATATGTCATTAGCTTACCACCCGGAGATAGATGACCAAATAAAGAGTCAACCAGTGCCTCAAAACCTATTTAAGATGCCTCCGTTTTCTACAACCCAAGGGATGGCATAATATACCACACGTTTTGCAGTCCGGCGCCCACGATGACAGGTTGTGCACTAGCCACGACTAGTCCCAAACGAACACTACAATGTTGGCGTCACTAGCTATGGTGAAGGTTGTGCGGGTGATCGAAGAAGTGCAGTGATAGCAGTGGTGAATTGGGATAAGGATGGCAGAAGGTACTAGAATGAAGCAAATGGAAGTGAGAATGGAAGCCATAGAGTTTGGGATGTCCCAAACTCAAGAGACGATAGTACAAACTCGAGAAGATGTGGCAGTTATAAAGGAAGCAATGTAGGGGGATTCAGAAAAGAACCGAGAGATCTTAGAGCAATATAAGGAATCCATGGAGCAACACAAGCAAAGACTGAATAGCATACATAGCATGTTGTCCTCATTACCCCAGTTCCCACTATCGCCGGATTTCCCTCCATGGCAGAATCCCAATCCAATTCTGCCACCACAAGGCATACCAAGAACTCGAGGAGATTTTAAGGCAGAGGAGTTTCCAAGGCAAAATTCCGAACCAATTTTGCCACCACAAGGCAGTATGCCAAGAACTCGGGGAGATCTCGAGGCAAAGGAGTTTTCGATGGAACAAGAAGTGCTGGTTAGAAATTCTCATCCCTTCCCTAATAACCGCCCTCCGATGCCAAGGTTGGAAATTCCCATGTTTGATGGGATGAAGCCAAGGTGGTGGATTAGAAGGTGCGAACGATTTCTCCAGTTCTATAAGGTGGCAAAGGAACAAAAAGTTAACTTGGTTGCAGCCTACTTAAACGATATGGCCGATTCTTGGTTTCAAGGGTGGATCCAAGATGAAGGAAATGGTGGGAATTGGGTAGAGTTCGTAAAGGGGTTGTGTAAACGATTTGGAGAAAGGAGCATGATAGATGTGATTGAGGAATTCAACAAACTTAAACAAGAAGGGAAAGTGGTATCAGAGCCGACCCCATGCCTTCCAGTTGCAATTGTGCGGCGACAGAGGTGACTCCAGCATTACAGTGTTCATCTAGGACTAGTCGTGTCTAGTGCACAACCTGTCGTCGTGGGCGCTAGACTGCGGAGTGTCATGGTATGTTATGGTCCACTGCAAGGTATGGGACTTGTCCCACATCGAAAGTTTAGGCTCTTGGTGTGGGGTTTATAACCTTTTGGGCACCCTCCCTTTTACAGCTAGCTTTTGAGGGTGAGTTTTACCCGAAGGTTGTAGCATTGGCTCAGTGGTGGTACACAACTCTTGCCACCACAGTTCCATCAAGATGACCCCATTTGAAGTCCTCTACAGGTATAAACCACCCTTACCGCCATCCATCCTAGAACCTACTACAGTGGCCACGGTGGACTCCTATCTTCAACTGAGGCAGACAATATTGAAGTTTCTTCAAAGGGAATTGGCTAATGCTAAAAATAGGGCCAAACATTTTGCAAATCGGAGGAGGAGTGATAGAGAATTTACAGTAGGAGACAATGTTTATTTGAAATAAAGGCATGCCCATCTAAAGGCCCTGGCACAAGGTAAGTCACTAAACTAAGCTCCAAGTACTATGGCCCCTACCCTATTGTGGCAAGGGTGGGGAAGGTTGCCTACAAGCTACAATTACTCGAGGACTCTCAGATACACCCAGTGTTTCATGTGTCCCTACTTAAACGATCAACCAAAAAGAGCCTAGTGAGTACAACCTTACCCATCCTACCCACTAAAGCCCATGCGGAGTCAGAACCCTTGACCATCTTAGATAAAAGGTTGTCTATCGGCAAGGAGCCCCATTGATACAAGTTCTGGTGTATTAATCCAACCTACATCCAGAAAACAACACGTGGGAATATTTTCCAGACCTCCTCTCACAATTTCCAAAGGTGGCGGGGCTACTCTAAATTTCTTGAGGCCAAGAAATGTCCTAAGGGGGAGGGAATTGTCATGATCATGGACTTGTGAGTTGTAATTGGCGGGAAATTTAGTTAGGCAGTTGTAGCCTATTTCAAATACATCTTCTGTTTGAATTTTGGGTAGCCAATTGGTGCCTTTTTCCCGAGCCTGGATCAATATAATTAGTAACTGATCCTGCTCCATTAGACATCCATAAATATATTGATCACATTTCTCTTGCCTCTCTCTCTCTCTCCATACTTCCCTCATTTCCTTGTTTCTCCCTCCTTCCTCAATTCTCCCTGCTACAAAGGAGAATTCCCTAGTGTCAGATCCAACTCTAACAGGCCTTTCATCTTTTGATGGACAGATAGGCATTGAAGAGATAACTGATTGGATGAATGAAGTTGAACAGTTCTTTTAATATATTAACATTGAGGAAGCAAATTAAAAAAAGAAAAAAAAGAAAAGAAAAGAAAAGAAGAGAGGTGATAAAATTGGCCGCCTACAAACTCAAAGATAGTGCTTCTAGTTGATGTAGGTAGTTAGGGCTCTCATGTGGAAGGTAAAACAAGAATAAGATGTGAACATCACACTAAGTAGTGACAAAGGCCCAATTCATGCCCTGGCACTGAGAATATGACTAGATAGAATCAAAGATGCAAATTGGATATTAAATCCGCAACAATTTCTTTAAATTTCAAAAATTCTCAGCCTATAATGACTAGTCAAAGGAAAATCAGTCAGTCACTATGGAAGTGGAAGCCCAGTTGTCAGCCTGCAAGACAGAAAGCAAGTCGGCAGTAAGTTCATGAATGGGTTGTGAAACCAATATAAAAGACTAGTAACTCTAGAAGCAGTTTGTGCCAGGCAAAATCTAGTATAACTGGCCACAAAATTTGAGCTGTAGTTGAGTCAATGAGATTAGTCAAGATATTGTTCTAAGTGCTATCCCCAAAGGCAAGCTGTCAATCTGCAATGCCATGAAGAGGATGCTGGTGGTAACTGCCTCAAAGCTAAATATTATGAGGAAAATGATCCTACAAGGTGGACCCATGGATGAATGGGTGTTTCTAGTTATCTAATGACCAATGTACACGCCATGGATGAATGGCTCTTGTGGACCCATGGATGAATAGCTTTGGAAGGACAGTCTCTAGACTTGTTGGCGGACCAAGTCGCAGCAAAAAGGCCAAGGACTTCATGTATTTTGGAGCTCCAAAGGGTGTTGGCAGCAACCTTAGAAAATCTGCCCTTCAACGTTTCAATTTTCATGATTGGGCCATATCTCTTATTCTTGTCCTCAATGTCAAGTTAATTTTACTGGAAGCTGAAGCTGAGCATGAAGAAGACATTACAGAATCAGTTTATTATGAATATGTTGAAGATGAGGGGGAAGAAATTGACTTATTACTTGTCCAAGGCAAAAGTCTTGCTGTACGGTGGATTTTATCTACTCCTAAGGTGGGTAGCACAAGAAGATTGGAGAAGACAGCAGATTTTGCATGAAGGTAACTTGTGGAGGAAAGGTTATTGATGTCATTAATGATAATAGTAGTACAGAGAACATTATATCAAAGCAGTGGAAAAGTAAAAACTTGCCATGGAAAAACATCCCCAACCTTACAAAATCTCATGGATATGGAAGGATAATGAGATACGTGTCACTTTGAGATGTTTGGTTCAATTTAACATGGGTGATGTCTACAAGGATGAGCCTATGAAAAATGAACCTGTGAAAGCTACTAAAGGGGACAAGGGTAGTTATTTTTTTCAAGCCTTACTTTGAGAAGATGACTAAGGAGTTAGGAGTTCTTCATGTGTTAGTTAATAGAATTGTAAAAAATGAGACAGTAGGAGAAGTTTGATATCCACCACAAGTTAAGACATTGCTTGATAAGTTTGTGGGTATTGCAACCGAATAATCATCTAAATGGTTACCACCAGTGAGAGACATTCAACATGCAATTGATCTAATATTAGGGGCTGCATTACCTAACCAGGCCAATATTGCATGCCACCAGAGCACAGGGCTCAAATACACTATCGAGTGGAAGACCTAATTGTTGAAAAGAAGAATTATAATCCAATCTTATTCATTCTCAAAGGAGAACACAGCATAAATACATGCCTATCAATTCGCATAGGCAGTTTCCTAAATCTAATTAGGCAGCTTCCTAATAGGAGAGTTTCCTAAACTAACTTAGGAAATATGTACAGAAAAGGAAAAATTTTACAACTGCAAAATATAATGAAATACAAACAAATCAAATCAGAAACACGATACAAATGATAATAGGAAAGAATGATAATGGAAAAGAATCCACAATAGGAAGGAATCTACTCGTTGATTCCTAACACTCCCCCTCAAAATGGTGAATGTACATCATGCATTCTAATCTTGCTCAATATCTTGTGAAAAACTTGACCCGTTAAGCCTTTAGTTAAAACATCCGCCAGCTACCCTCCGGTAAGAACAAAGGGAGTACAGATCAGTCCACTCTCAAGTTTCTCCTTGATGAAATGCCTATCAACCTCAACATGCTTTGTCCTATCATGTTGAATTGGGTTATGTGCTATACTTATGGCAAACTTGTTGTCACAATAAAGTCTCATAGGGGCTGATCACTGAATTTTCAAGTCCGTTAGAATAATTTTCAGCCAAAGTAATTCACAATTACCTAGGGCCATAGATCTGAAGTCAGTTTCAGCACTAGACCTTGCACCACACTTTGTTTTTTGCTCTTCCAAGTAACAAGATTTCCACCTAAGAAAGTGCAATAGCCTGAGGTGGATCTTCTATCCATAAGGGACCTGGCATAATTAGTATCTATGAATGTTTCTAAAGAAAAGCCTCCGCCCCTTTTAAACAGAACACCATTACTTGGAGAACCCTTAAGAAAGTGGAGAATCCTGTGCACAGCCTTTAGGTGGCTTTATCTAGGATCATGAATGAATTGGCTAGCCACACTCACTGGATAGGCTATGTCTGGTCGAGTATAAGACAAATAAATGAGTCACCCTAACAACTGTTGATATGAACCCTTATCCACTGCCCTTGCATTAGAATCAGCCCCAATTTTGTGGTTTGGTTCAATAGGTGTCTCCACTGCCCTACTGCCAAGCATGCTCATTTCAGTTAAAAGATCCAACACATATTTATGTTGAGAGATAAATATTCCTTCCTTAGACCGAGCTACTTCAATATCCAAAAAGTATTTCAACTTCCCTAACTCTTTGTGATAAAATATATTCTCTATTCTCCTTATTTATCTTGTACTTTATCTTTATCTTATTTCTTTCTTGATTAGGTTTATTAGTATTTTTCTTTGTTGTAATCTAGTCCTATAAAATAGGAATGTAATCTCTAAAATCTAGGAGAATTCTTTGGAGAATTCTTAGGAAACTCTTGTATAAATATTTTTCATTCGTATCAATAAAATATACGGGAATACCATTTCCCTTCCTCCTTTTCTATATGGTATCAAAGCCTCGTTAATAGCCTGATACAGTAAACCCTAGTGCCTTCGTTGCACAGCCATTTCGTTCTTCCAAAGTGCCTTTATTGCACTGTTCAAGTCGGAACTCCTCTGTCTGGCCATCATCTTGCACCACCACCACCACCACCACCATTAGGTTCGCCATCTCCAGATCGACCAACCCCAGAAAAATCACTGGCAACCAGAACCCCACACGTTGCCACTCGTCGACTGACACGCCGCCGTTCAAGCTCCTTCGACTCCACGTGTTGGCGCGTGAAAGAGCGTTTGCAACCCTTTCGCCTCTGGCTGCTCCAGATCTGATCTCCAGCGTCTCTCTAGCCCATCCATGGTGTCAAAATCTTCCGTTGCTGAGCGCTACTTCCTTCCGTTGTTGTCTCAAACTGCCGATACTATTGCTGTCTTCTTTTTGCCGATACTGTTGCTGAGTCTTCACCATGACAGACACTTTTGAGACAAAGAACGGTGCTTCATCTGACATGCCAATGGGGAGTTTGTCTAACCTTCCAGGGTTACATCAGTCTTATAGGCTTGATAGAAGGAACTACTTACAATGGGTGCAGCTTGTCTAGACTTTCTTGAAAGGAAAAGGAAAGATGGCCCATCTGACCGAGCCTAGTCCAGATACTAAAGACCCTAATTTTGCTGCATGGGAAGTAGAGGATTCCTTGATAATGTCTTGGCTGTGGGGCTCAATGCACCCTGAGGTAAGTAAAAATTGCATGTTCTTGTCTACGGCTAAGGAGATTTGGGATACTGCAAAGTGTACTTATTCTAAAGTGCAAGATGCCTCGGTTATTTTTGATATCAAGGTGAAAAGAAGTGGTACTAAACAGGGTTCTCTAACTGTCACCGAGAATTATAATAAAATGAATGGATATTGGCTTGAGTTGGATCATTATCAAGATATCAAGATGAAATGTAGTGAAGATGCAGCCACCATAACTGCAATATTTGAAAGAGATAGGGTAGTTGAATTTCTAGCAGGCTTAATGCTGATTTTGATCAAGTAAGGGTGTAGGTCCTAGGGAAAGACAAAATTCCTTCTTTAAATGAAGTCTTTGCTATTGTTCGTAGTGAGGAGTATAGGAGAATAGCTATGCTAAATGAGACTTTGCTTGAGGGATCTGCAATGGCAACTAACAAGAAAGATGCTTCTCGATTTAGGTCACAAGAAGGTGGGAATGTTTTTAATCCTAAAGCTCAAAATAAAGATGGTTTATGGTGTTCTTTTTGTAAGAAACCTAGGCATACCAAGGAGACGTGTTTTAGACTCCATGGGAAAGAAGCGGTACTGAATAAGGTAGGAGGAATGAAGAATCTTCAGAATTTTCAACCTCGACAGCAAGTTCAAGCCTATCAAGCTGCCAAAGAGGAAGAGACTGCACTGGAGAAGACAGATTCAGTTACAATTGATTCATCTATCATGACCGAACAGCTTAATGCTGAAGAAATCAACAAGCTTAAAAGCTTCCTAAAGACTATTCAAGGTGGTTCTTGTTCCATGACCCAAACAGGTATTTGCTTGAATTCTGAATCTAGTATTGCCTCACATACTATTAGGAATAATCTATGGATTCTGGATTCGGGGGCTACTGATCATATGGCCTTTGATATAAATGTCTTCGATTCCTATACCCCACTAAGTAGCTCCAAAAAGATAACGGTGGCCAATGGTAATACAATTCCTATAGCTGGACATGGTAATGTAAATCTTAATTTCTCATTTCCTATGCAACATGTTCTTCATGTCCCAAATTTTTCTAGCAACTTGATTTCTGTTCATAAGCTAAACAAGGATTTAAATTGTTGTGTTGTCTTTTCCCAAACAAATGTGAATTTCAGGCTCTAGACACAGGGAAGAAGATTGGAGTTGGTGAGGAATGGAATTGGCTGTATTTTCTGAAGACATGCAGTGCTGATCTTAAGGGGGAGAAACCTTCAGCTACTCTTCTCAGCTAGCTTCAGCTTCTTTGATTCCTATTCAACCAGCTGTTTCAATTCATGATTTTTGGTTTCAACATTGTCGTTTAGGGCACCTTGCCATTAGTACTATGCAGTCTATGTTTCCAACTATGCTTAGAAATTTGGACATTTCTAATCTTCATTATGATGTGCGTGAACTTTCTAAACATCATAGAGTTTCATATCCTGTGAGTAACAATTTATCTTCTCTTCCATTTACTTTGATTCATTCGGATGTGTGGGGACCATCTAAAATTCCTAATTGTTCTGGGGCTAGGTGGTTTATTACCTTTATTGATGATTGTACAAGAACAACTTGGGTTTATCTCTTAAAGAATAAGGCTTCTATTAGTTCTATCTTGCCTATTTTCTATAAAATGATATCTACTCAATTTGGGTCTCAAATTAAAAAATTCCGAATTGATAATGCAAGAGACTACTTCAATCATCACTTGCATAACTTCTTCCAGCAAGAAGGTATAATTCATGAGTCTTCATGTGTTGATACTCCTCAACAGAATGGTGTAGCAGAAAGAAAAATGAGACATTTGCTCAATGTTACTAGAGCTCTCTCACTACATCATTCTGTCCCTAAGTCTTTCTGGGGGGAGGCAGTTTTGAGTACTGCCTACCTAATTAACCGAGTTCATTCTACTCTTCTAAAACACCAAAGCCCAATTCAATGCTTGTCCACCTAATTTCCAGCAGTGTTTTCTCATACTCCTCTTCCTTTGAGAGTCTTTGGTTGTGTTGTTTTTGTCCATGTATCCAAACATCATAGGGATAAATTGGACCCTCGAGCCCTCAAATGTGTGTTTCTTGGTTATTCGCCCACTCAAAAAGGGTATAAGTGTTATCACCCTGTTACTAGAAAATTTTATGTGACCAAAGATGTTACATTTGTTGAAAATTACTCATTCTTTGGTCCTCCTAGTGCTGATATTCAAGATACACATATATCTTAGGCTGATATAAATAATGATCTTCCTATTTTGGAAACCTCTCATGATTTGCAAATTCATGCTCCATCTAACTCTTCCTTAGATGAACAAAACCAGCCGGAACCTCAAGAAGAACAGCGGCTATCCACTCCAATTCGATTCAAAGGATCTCCCTATGTATTTAAGAAGAGAACACAGCAACAACAATCCATTCCAGAACCTCTTCCAGCACCAGTTTCCTCTCCTAATCTAGGTAACGAAACCTCACGTTGTTGTCCCTCTGATTCTCAGCCCAATTCTGCCACATCTAATTCACTACCTGTATCAATTACTAATGACCTTGATCTACCAATTGCCCTTCGCAAAGGGAGCAGAAGCTGCACCCAACACCCTTTGGCCAATTATATATCCTATCACCGCTTATCTCCAAATCATAAGGCTTTTCTGACTTCCTTAGACACAATTCCTATTCCTAAGACAGTTAATGAGGCTTTCCAAGATCAGAATTGGGTTCAAGCAATGCAGGAGGAGATGAGGGCCTTAGAAAAAAATCAGACATGGGACATTGTCCCTAAGCCAAAGAGAGTCAAGCCCGTAGGCTGCCGGTGGGTTTTTAACCTCAAATATAATGTAGATGGGTCCCTAGAAAAGTATAAGGCAAGGCTAGTTGCTAAGGGATACACACAAACTTATGGTATTGATTACCTAGAAACTTTTGCTCCGGTAGCCACAATGTCAACTATGCGTATCCTATTAGCCCTAACAGCGCACTATGGCTGGAAGTTGCACCAATTTGATGTAAAGAATGCCTTCTTGCATGGAGATTTAGAGGAAGAGGTGTTCATGGAACCTCTTCCCGGCTTTGATAAAGGGTTACTCGGACAAGTATGCAAATTAAGAAAAGCTCTTTATCGTCTCAAACAATCTCCTCGGGCCTGGTTTGATCGTTTTTCTAAAGCCATGAGGCATATGGGTTATTCTCAAAGTAAGGGTGATCATACTCTTTTTTTTAAGCATTCCTGTGGGGGAAGGGTAACAACTCTTTTCGTTTATGTGGATGATATCATTGTCGTTGGAAATAACTGTGAGGAGCAAGTACAACTTAAGGATAATCTGTCCAAGACTTTTGAAATTAAAGATCTTGGCATTTTGAAGTATTTTTTGGGTATAGAGGTAGCTTATTCTAAAGCAGGTATCTTCTTATCCCAAAGAAAATATATTCTTGATCTATTGCATGAGACAAGTTTGCTAGGTGGCAAAGGTGCAAGTACTCCGGTGGAATTTAATGTTAAACTATGTGATCAAGGTCAACCGATGGATAAAGGGAGGTATCTACGATTGGTCGGTAGACTAATCTACTTATCTCACACTAGACTAGATATTGCCTTCGCAGTGAGTTTGGTTAGTCAGTTCATGCATTGTCCTACAGAAGATCATATGCAAGCTGTACGACGAATTATGTGCTATTTAAAGACAACTCCAGGTAAAGGAATCTTATTTAAAGTTGGGATAGATCTGGATATCACAAGATACACTGATGTCGACTATGGAGGGTCTTTGGTTGATAAATGTTCTACCACAGGTTATTGTGTCTTCTTAGGTGGAAATTTGGTTTCTTGGAGGAGTAAAAAGAAAGGGGTAGTAGCGCGATCAGGTGCGGAAGCCGAATTTCGGGCACTAGCAATGGGCCTAGGTGAGTTGCTGTGGTTCCAAATTATTTTGGAAGATTTGAGGATTTTCAACCATGGGCCAATCAAATTGTGTTGTGATAATAAGTCAGCTATAAGTATAGCACATAATCTTGTGCAACATGATCGCACCAAACATGTGGAGATAGATAAACATTTTATTAAGGAAAAATTGGAAGCCGGATTGATTTGCATTCCGTATGTGTCTTCGGAAGAACATCTGGCTGATTGTTTAACCAAAGGGCTGCCTCCTAACCGGTTTGAAGACTTGGTGTGCAAGCTAGGGATGGTTGATATTTATTCCCCAGCTTGAGGAGGAGTGATAAAATATACTCTATTCTCCTTATTTATCTTGTATTTTATCTATCTTGTACTTTATCTTTATCTTATTTCTTTCTTGATTAGGTTTATTAATATTTTTCTTTGTTGTAATCTAGTCCTATAAAATAGGAATGTAATCTCTAAAATCTAGGAGAATTCTTTGGAGAATTCTTAGGAAACTCTTGTATAAATATTTTTCATTCGTATCAATAAAATATACAGGAATACCGTTTCCCTTCCTCATTTTCTACACCTTGATCTCAAACTCTCTTTCCAAACATCCCTTTAATTGTTCCATTCCTTTTTTGTCATCACCAGTAACTATAATGTCATCAATATACACTAATAGTGTTGTTTTCCTCCCTGAAACTGAATGATGAACAAACAAAGTATGGTCACCTTGACTTTCCTTGTAACCTAATCCAAACATAACCTTGGTAAACCTACCAAACCAGGCTCTAGGGGATTGTTTCAGCCCATAGAGAACCTTTTTCAGTCTGCATACAACATTCCCCTCTTTTTGTTTGCAACCCAAATCCAAGGGAAACTTCCATATAAATCTCTTTTTCTAATTCCCCATGTAAAAAGGCATTTTTTACACTAAATTGATGTAATGGCCAGCCATATGTAACTGCCAATGACAGCAACACTTTAACAGTGTTCATTTTTGTTACTGGGGCAAAAATTTTCAGGTAGTCTACCCCATAGGTTTGGGTATACCCCTTACCCAGTCTAGCCTTATACCTCTCTAGTGTCCCATCAAACTTGTATTTCACCATAAACACCCCATTACACCCTACAGGCTACTTCCCCTTTGGCAACTTAACCAACTCCCAAGTTTGGTTCTTCTCAATGGCTGCCATCTCAACCATCATGGCATCCTTCAAACTTTCATTACTCAATGCTTCAGACAAGGTCTTTGGTATAGGAATGGTATGAAGGTTGGTTAAGAAGGTTTTATGGGCAGGAGATAAGTGAGAGTAGGTCATGAACAGATGGATAGGGTGTTTTGTGCAGGTCTGAGTCCTCTTCTTGAGGGCAATGGGAATGTCCAAATCATTAAGTTCAGGTTTAGCTTGAGTATAGGTAACTAAGTCAACTTCGGATGTAGCTAGGTTAGGGGACAACATAGGCTAAATAGGAGATGAAGCAAGCTTAGAATTGAGATTACAGGAGTCTAGACTTGATTCAGATGGTTCGACCTGCATAGGGTTAGGAACTGGGGCCCTTTTTCTTGAATACACCTTTAGTGGGCTAGAAGAAGGCTGGAGTGTTTCCTTATGTATCACATTTAGAGAATCCTTTGAGATACCCTTTGGATGACATGAAAAATCATTAGAGAAAGGTGAAGGAAGAATAGGGAGGAACAATTCCCTATTCCGTTCTGCCAAGAATTCAGTCTCCCCCACAGGATAAGTATTACTAAAATATGGACTTTCCTCCACAAAACTAACATCAGCTGAGACAAAAAAACGTTTGGATGGAGGATGAAAACATTTATATCCCTTTTGAGTGGAGGAATGCCCAACAAATATGCACTTAAGGGCTCTAGGATCTAGTTTACTTCTATTAGGTGAGTGATTATGAACAAAAACTACACAACCAAACACTTTAGGACAAATTCCATTAGAGGGCATGAAGTCTGAAAAAGTTTTAAAAAGAAACTGAATTAGACTGTTGAAATTAAGACTTCCAGAGGGCAGTCTATTAATGAGATAAGTTGTTGTCAAGGTTGCTTCTCCCTAATAATGTCTAAGAACATTATTGTGAAATAGCAAGACCCTTGTAAGAAATTGGATAAAGTTTGATTATATCCTTTTGTTGAAAGAAATTGGATAAAGTTTGATTGAAAAATCCTTAGCATTATCTGTCATGGCCCTCTTGATTTCAGCCCCAAACTGAGTCTTAATCATGTTACAAAAATTGAGAAAGATGGTGCACACTTCTGATTTAGTCTTTAAAAGATAAAGCCAAACCACACATGTATAGTCATCAACAAACAAAACAAACCACCTAGCTCCTGATAAATTTGGAACTAGAGAGGGACCCCATATGTCATTATTAATTAAGTCAAAAGGATGAGAACTTCCATTATTATTGAGAGGGAATGAAACCCTTCTATGTTTAGTAAGCTCACATACATCAGATTGAAAGTTCCTAGCATCCAATCCCTTGAACAAAGAGGGAAACATAAACTGAAGAACTTTAAAAGATGGATGCCCTAAACAAAAATGGCGAAGCCAAAGTTCATCCTTATTAGGTTTAACTAAAAGTGATACATGGAAACATTGCCCCTTTTTAATCTGACCACTAAGATCTTCAAGATGATAGAGACCATTCTTTACCCTAGTACACCCAATCATCTTCCTCGAGTCCTTTTCCTAAAATTCACAAAAGGAAGGATAGAAGATGGCATGATAGTTAGTTAGCATCATGGGTTAATTTTTGAATAGAAACTAGATTAGTGCAGATCTTAGGGACATGTAGGACATCTCTTAGGGTTAGGTTGCTCTTAATGAGAATATTCCCTTGGCCAGCCATAGTTGTTAAGGATCCATCGGCCAACACAATTTTCTGGTATTAGGGCATGGTTTGTAGGACAAAAATTTGGTAGAGGAAGGGGTCACATGATCTATAGCCCTGGAGTCAAGGATCCAAGTATGTTCAAGGGCTAAGTCTGAAGCATGTAAATTAAACGATGTGGAAGTAATACCTGTGAAGGCTAAGTTAGAAGAACTTGTGCTTGCATCTGGCCCTTTTTAAAGAGTTCCCAGCAAACTCCATAGCTTCTCTATTTCCTCCCTGTTTAGTTCCATTGAATCAGCCTAATTTGCAGCTTCAGCATCTGCACTCAGTTGGTTGTTGGCTACATAGGTTTGCCCCTTTGATTGTCCTCCTTTAGTTGGCATACCATGAACCTTCCAGCATTTATCAATTGTATGTCTAGGCTTCTTGCAATAGATACACCGTAGATTGTCTTTGTTTGTGGTTTTAGCTAGGTCTAAAGTCTTTTTCTCCACCTTAGCCAATCTCTCCTGACCAAGGCCTTTCAAAGTCAATAAAGCTAAACTCTCCATAGGATTTACCTCAAGCATTACTCCCCTTCTACCTTTCTCAACCCTCACTATTGAAATTGCCTCATTTAACTAAGGTAACTCAGATTTGCCAAGGATTTAGACCCTCACTGCATCGTACTCTACATTAAGGCTTGCAAGCAAGCCATAGGTTCTCTCCTTTTCCACAAACTTCTTTTGAATGGCAACATCCTCCTTTCTCAACCCTCATTATTGAAATTGCCTCATTTAACTAAGGCAACTCAGATTTGCCAAGGATTTAGACCCTCACTGCATCATACTCTACATTAAGGCCTGCAAGCAAGCCATAGGTTCTCTCCTTTTCCACAAACTTCTTTTTAATGGCAGCATCCTCACTACACTTCATTTGCATATACTGATAGTAATTCAATTCTTGCCACAAGGTTTGCAGTAAATTTGCATACTCGATTATAGACCGAGTCCCTTATTTAGTGGCTACTACCTTAGTCTTAATTTTATAAATTTGAGCAGCATCATTTACCTTAAAATAGGTGATCTTCACAGCTTCTCAAATCCCCTTCGTCGTGGAAAGAAACATCACTGTGTCACTGATTTATGGAATCATTGAGTTCTAGAGTCAGGACATTACCAATGAGTCCTCCTCATCCCAAGAGGCATATGCCGGATCACTCTCCTTAGGCTCGGTTCCAAGCAAGTGACTTAACTTTCCCTTGCCTTTAAGGAACGTCCTAATTAGTTGGGACCACTTGAGGTAATTTTTACCATTCAATCAGTATGTTGCTTGGATATTTTGCAACTCTCCACCAGTGACCACACCACTATTGGAACTGCTCGAGAAAGGAATCTCATTGGTACTACCAGATTCTATGGTTTCGGTCATGGCTTTAGTTTATGAAAGAAGATTGGATCAAAGAAGGTGTTAACCGAGATCTCACCCTTAAAGGATCACACAAACTCTCAAACTAAATCTCTTCTTGATACACATGAACCAGCAACCAGAAACCAAAATCAAGAACCAATCAAGAACACACAAAACACACAAGAGTTTACCCTGGTTCGGCCTTAAGAAAGGCCTGCATCCATCTTGGCTTTTGCCTCCACTATCTTGAAAGTTTGTATAAGACAAAGCACTCAAAAACACAACCCACACCTAGCCTATAAACCTGAAAGCTATATTGAGTTGATACAAGAAGATATTCCCTCTTCCTATGTGCTTAATCTCCACCCAAGACAGATTGCTAACTCACAAAGAAAAGCATTACCCAAAGTCTTCCCCACAGCCCCTATTTATAAGCAAATGGGCGGGAGACTTCAGCCTGACCGAACTGCCCAAATGGCAGTTACAACAACCTCGGTCAGCCCTAGAAAATTAATAAAAACCTTCTAGGAACAAAATACAGCAAACATATTACATAAACATGCTACTTATATTACAAGCTATAATCTAGAACAAATGCTTTAACAAATTCTCCACCCATTTGACTTGATTAGGCTTCTCCCAATTCCTTCCAACTTCAGTTTCCTGCTTGCCCCAGCTGAATAATTTTCAAACAATGATGAAGCTTGGCTGCTGGAACTGGTTTTGTGAACATATCTGCTGCATTGTTTTCACCTGCCACTTTGGATAAGAAAACACATTTATTTTCAATCATTTCTCTTATAAAGTGAAATCTAACATCCATGTGTTTTGTCCTTTCATGGTGTGCCTGATTTTTAGATAAATGTATGGCACTTTGACTATCACATAACAAAGTTGCTTTCACATCTAATCCTAAGAGTTCACTGACTAACCTCTTAAGCCATATATCTTCTTTAAAAGCTTCCGAAAGAGCTATATATTCAGCCTCGGTTGTAGACAAAGCTACTACATGTTGGAGACTTGATTTCCAACTAATTGTAGAGTTCCATAATCTAAATATCCAGCCTGATGTGGACCTCCTTTTGTCTATATCAGCTGCATAATCTGCATCTGAATAACCTAGGATACTAGGTTGGCTTCCTATCTTAGCACCGCCATATGATAGAACATAGTTTTGGGTTCCTGCTAGATATTTGAGCATCCATTTCATTGCATTCCAGTGAATTTTGCCTGGATTTGCCATAAACCGGCTCACAACACTCATAGGATGGGCTAAATCTGGCCGAGTACATACCATACTATACATTAGGCTTCCGACCGCACTAGAGTATGGGATATGACTCATTTCCTTTCTATCTTCATCACTGTTAGGGGATTGATCTAAAGACAGCTTAAAATGGGGTGCAAAAGGCACACCTATAGCCTTTGCATTTACCATTTTAAACTTGGATAAAATCTTGGCTAAATAAGACTTTTGAGATAGGTGTATCTTCCTATGTTGGGTGTCCCTAGAGATTTCTATTCCTAGAATCTTTTTAGCTTCACCTAACTCTTTCATTTCAAATTCAGCTTTTAATCTTTGCTTTAGGAGCTGGATTTCTTGATGGGATTGACTTGCAATAAGCATGTCATCCACATATAAGAGTAAATATACTGAAATGTTAGGGGAAACATGCTTATAATACACACAACTATCATAGGAGCTTCTCAAATACCCTTCGCTAATCATGACCGTATCAAATTTGCGGTACCATTGCCTTGGGGACTGCTTAAGTCCATATAAAGACTTCTTAAGCAAACATACCTTCTCCACCTCTCCTTTAGCTTCAAAACCCTTTGGTTGATCCATTAGAATCTTCTCTTCTAAGTCCCCATGAAGGAAAGCAGTTGTAACATCCATTTGCTCTAGTTTTAGGTTTAAGTGGGCTGTTATGGCTAAAAGAACCCTTATAGATGTATGCCTCACAACAGGAGAGAAAACTTCATTAAAATCAATGCCTTGAACTTGGGTAAACCCCCTAGCAACCAGCCTAGCTTTATACCTAGGCTTAGGGTTAATTCCTACCCCTTCCTTGATTTTAAACAGCCATTTGCAGCCTACTATGCGCTGCCCTTTTGGTTTTTCAACCAATTCCCAAGTCTGATTCTTATTTAAAGATTCTATTTCAGACTTCATGGCTTCTTGCCATTTTCCAGCATCCTTAGAAGACATTGCCTCTTCATAAGTGAGAGGTTCTTCTCCCCCTATTTCAGTTGCACTGGTAAAAGCATAAACTACCAGATCAGAATAACCGAATCTCTTGGGAGGTTTTCGGACCCTAGGTTGCCTATCTCTAGCAACACTATATCTGTCCAAATTTGGTTTATCACCTAAGCTGGAATCTGCATCACTGTCTTCTTCATCTTTATCATGATGTGAAGGTTCTAAGGCCTGGTCAATCGCTTGATTATTATCAAAATTATTCTCCTAAAACTCATATGCAGTTTCAGAGGGTTCTGAAGAATCTTTAGCGCTAACACCTGGAATTTCAACCTGGACAGCTTCTATACCCTTTTCTAGACTATGCTGGTTTTTAAGGTTGCTAAACTTCATGGTAGAAGACTCATCAAATGTCACATCCCTTGTGATTATAATCCTAGGGCCATCTGATTCCAGGTTCCAGAGCCTATAACCCTTAACCCCTGAGGGATAGCCTAAAAATAGGCATTTTTTGGCTCTAGGCTCTAGCTTTCCTTGTTTTATATGGGCGTATGCTAAACATCCAAAGACTTTAAGGTGAGATAAGCTAGGTTTGTGACCTGTCCACCTTTCATATGGTGTTTGGAAATTAATGGCTGCCGAGGGTGATCTATTAATGATATGGGCTGTTGTAGACACAGCCTCACCCCAAAATGTTTTTGGCAAGCTTGCATGAAAAAGCATACATCTTACTCTATCTAGCAAGGTGCGGTTCATCCTCTCAGCCAATCCGTTTTGCTTAGGGTTTCCGGGGGCTGTCAAGTGTCTAACTATGCCTCCTTCTTTGCACATTTGATCAAAGTCCCTATTGCAAAACTCTAGCCCATTATCGGTCCTAATAACTTTTACTTTTCTGCCCACTTGATTTTCTACCATTTTCCTCCATGTTTTAAAGGATTCAAAGGTATTATCTTTAGACTTTAGGACATATACCCAAAGCATTCTTGAAAAATTGTCTATAATGGATAAGAAGTATTGGGAGCCCTCATGAGTCATGGTTTGAGCTGGGCCCCATGGGTCTGAATAAATGTAATCTAGGGGTGCCTTTGATGAGTGGATTACTGTTTTGCTGAATTTAATCTTTGTTGCCTTCCCATAAATGCAGGATTCACATTTGCCTAGGTTTAGGGACTGACCTATCTCTAAAATACCTTGTTTGGCAAGTTCTTTGAGCCCTTGCTCACTGATATGTGACATCCTTAGATGCCACAACTTTGCCTTATCATGGGAATTACAACTTACACTGGCTGCTTCACCACTTAGAGTGGTTGCTTGAAGAAAATAAATTTCATTTCTTAAAACAGCCTTCATGCATACTAGGGAGCCTTTATGAATTTTAATTTCTCCACCCTCACCCTTGTATTTATATCCACATCTATCCAATTCCCCAAGAGAAACCAAGTTTCTCTTAAGGTCCGGAACATACCTTACTGCAGTGAGGGTTCTGTGAGTCCCATCATGCATTTTTAATTTTACATCTCCTACTCCTTTGACCTTACATTCAAAATCATTCCCTAACAAAACCTTTCCCCCATTAATTTCCTTGAAATTTTGAATCCATTGCTTTCTAGGAGTCATGTGGAAAGAGCAGCCTGAGTCTAAGACCCAATCTTGGCTGTCATAGTTGTCACTAACAGTTAGTGCATCAGTACTATCATAACCGGTATCACAAACATTCACCCCACCATCTGATTTTTCCTTTTCGGCATAATCCTTCTTCCTTTTAGGACAATGCCTCTTAATGTGACCCTCTTGTTGACAATAATAACACTTAATCGGCCCTTTTCCATTCCTAGATTTAGATCTGGATTTTCCTTTGATTTTATGGTCTTTCTTAGGATTTCTAGACCTTGCAGTTAGAGCATCTGCTGGAGATGATTTACTATCCATCCTTATCCTCAAATCTTTAGAATTTAAAGCCCCTATAACATCCTCTAAAGCTGGTTTATCCCTACCATGCTGAAGAATATCTACAAAATTCTCATAAGACTTAGATAAAGAATATAGGAGAACTAAGGCTTTGTCTTCTTCTTCATACTTAACATCTATGTTTTCTAGGTCTAAACATAGCTTGTTAAAGTCATCTAAATGATCCTAAAGTTTCTGGTTTTCATGCATTTTAAAATTGAAAAACCTGGCTTTGAGAAATAACCGGCTGGAAAAAGTCTTCTTGAAGTATAGGTCCTCCAATTTCTTCCACACTTCAGTCGCAGACTTCAGCCTAGATACCTCCCTGAGCACTTTATCTCCAAGGCTCAGAATAAGGAGGCTATAGGCCTTCTCCTTGATCTGCACCCGCGCCTCACTTTGTTCAGCGGTTAGGGTTTGAAGTTCTTTCCCGGTTGATTCACCCTTTTTTGCTTCTTCTTGTTCCAGCGCATCTTCCAGTCCGAGACTGCAAAGAAGTGCCTCCATCTTGATCTTCCACAGGCCTAAGTCATTGTTCCCATCGAACTTGTCAATATCTGACCAAGAAGCAATCGGCGCCATTTCTTGATTTTCCTAAGGTTGCCTTCTGCGACTTGAGATTCTAGAGGAGTTGACCCAATCTAGAGGTGACTAGCTCTGATACCAAATTGTTAATCGAGATCTCACCCTTAAAGGATCACACAAACTCTCAAACTAAATCTCTCCTTGATACACATGAACCAGCAACCAGAAACCAAAATCAAGAACCAATCAAGAACGCACAAAACACACAAGAGTTTACCCTGGTTCGGCCTTAAGAAAGGCCTACATCCAGCTTGGCTTTCGCCTCCACTATCTTGAAAGTTTGTACAAGATTATAAAGCACTCAAAAACACAACCCACACCTAGCCCATAAACCTGAAAGCTATATTGAGTTGATACAAGAAGATATTCCCTCTTCCTATGTGCTTAATTTCCACCCAAGACAGATTGCTAACTCACAAAGAAAAGCATTACCCAAAGTCTTCCCCACAGCCCCTATTTATAAGCAAATAGGCGGGAGACTTCAACCTGACCGAACTGCCCAAATGGCAGTTACAACAACCTCGGTCAACCCTAGAAAATTAATAAAAACCTTCTAGGAACAAAATACAGCAAACATATTACATAAACATGCTACTTATATTACAAGCTCTAATCTAGAACAAATGCTTCAACAGAAGGTTTCGGTTTCAAACAACCGAGGAAAACCTTAAATCAAAGAAGGTTATGGTTTTAAACAATTGAGAAAAACCTTTGGATCGGGTATAGAACATAGGGTTCTGATACCATGTTGAAAAGAAGAATTATAATCCAATCTTATTCATTCTCAAAGTAGAACACAGCATATATACACGCCTATCAATTCGTATAGGCAGTTTCCTAAATCTAATTAGGCAGCTTCCTAATGAGAGAGTTTCCTAAACTTAGGAAATATGTACAGAAAAGGAAAAATCTTACAACTATAAAATACAATGAAATACAAACAAATCAAATCCGAAACATGATACAAATAATAATAGGAAAGAATCCACAATAGGAAGGAATCTACTCGTTGATTCCCAACACTAATTACTAGAGTGTTGGTGCAAGAGAATAAAAGTCCTTTTGTTGTGACTGAATTACTTGCTTCAACAAAATCACAATTAAGTACAACTTCCCAATTTCAAGAACAGAGAATATGTATGGACAACTGAGTAATCAATAAAATCACAATTAAGTACAACTTCCCAATTTCAAGGCTAGATGAAAGGCTGGAGCAGCTTCTTGGGTCAGTGGTGTTCCCTAAGATTGACTTGAGAAGCGATTATCATCAAATCTGGCTCATGAATGGGGATGAATGACAACTTCTAAAAATCTAGATGGCTTACTAGAATGACTTGTAATGCCTTTTGGCCTTTCCAATGCCTAAGCACTTTCGTGCACATGATGACCTGGGTATTAAGAACTTTTCCTAGGTTCCTTTGTCATTGCTTATTTTGATGATGTATTAATTTATAGTCGTAATGAGGAATGAGCATCTATATCATGTTAGAAAAGTCATGTAGGTTCTTAAACATGAGAAGCTCTTTTTTTTTTTTTTTTTTGCACGACCATGTGGTGTTATTGGGTTTTATTGCTTTAGCTGAAGCTTTAATCTGGATCCCAACAAAGTTAAGGCCATTCCTAAGTGGCCTACACCTCAGTCCATTGGAGATGTCCGTAGTTTTCATGGTTCAGCTTCTTTTACTAGAGGTTTATTCTCAGCTTCAGTTCTATCATGAGTCCTATCACGAATGCTTGAAAGGGGAGACATTTACACAAACAAAGAAGGTAGAAGAGGCTTTCAAACATATCAAGACAGTCATGACTCAAGCACCTATTCTAATGCTGCCAGATTTTGAAAAGCTCTTTGTGGTGGAGTGTGATGCACAACATGTGGGGATAGGAGTTGTCAAGCCAATAGGGAAGACTTGTTGCTTTTTTAGTGGTGGAGTATGATGCACAACGTGTGGGGATAGGAGTTGTCCTTAAGCCAAGAGGGAAGACTACTTGTTTTTTAGTGAAAAATTGTCTGATGCAAAGTGTCGATATTTGGCCTATGACTTGGAATTCTATACTTTGGTCTGCACCTTTCATCATTGGTAACATTGTTATATTGAGATTTTGTGATGTATTCAGATCATGAGGCTCTTCAATATTTGAATTCACAAAAGAAACTTAATACAAAACATGCAAGGTGGAGTGCTTTTCTGTAACAATTCTCTTTCACTTTGAAGCATAAGCTGGGGAGTCTTAATAGAGTGGCCAATGCACTTAGTAGAGGAGGTTTCTTGTTGGCCACTTTACATGCACAAGTCATTGACTTTGAGGAGCTGAAATCAATGCGAAGAAGATCCTTATTTCAGCTAAGTGATAAGAAATTTGCGTGGGCCAACCACGTAGTCATTTAATCCTTTTGTTATGCATGATGGGTATTTATTTTGAGGTAACCAATTATGTATTCCAGAAAGTTCTTTTCATGAGAAAATTTCAGGAACTTAATGGAGGTGGTTTGAAAAGACATTTTGGGTGAGAGGCTTTGGTAATCCTGAGTGAACATCATTACCGGCCAAAAATGACTGGGATGTTGAACAAGGGTGAGAAATCAATGTTTGGCACCTTTCTCCTTCATAAAGCACCGTAAGGATGAACTCCTACGCAATCACGTGGACATGGACACTTGGATATGCTACTAGGTAGGCCATGGTCATATGACATAAACAAAATACACAAAGACAAAGACAATTGATATAAATTTTATAAGGACGGTGAAAATTACTCTTACCCTTATGAAATGACACTAAGCTGTAATAGTACTACAAAAAAACATGAACTCTATGGTACTTGACATCATCCTAGGGACCCACAGGACATGATAGTATTTGGCACTTCCTAGAAAATAAATATTACGAGGACGGTGATCCGACAAGGTGGACCCATGGACGAGAAGGGGTGTCTCTAATTATCCAATCGCAAATGTACATGCCTTGAATTGAGGATTATCTTTACGACTCACTATACTGTCAAGTAGAGAGTTTGTGTAATCATTAACGACAAGAGTAGCAGGAATATTGTGTATGCAACATTGGAAAACAAGTTAGAACCATCAAGACAGAAGTACCATTCTCCCATTAGCTAGATCTAGGATGTTGGGGTAACAAGGGTGATAAAGCAATGCATAGCACGTTGTCAAATCCTTGATCTGACAGGGGGAATTTGATAGCCCCCAGTCCATTGGACCTACCAAAGGTGGCCCAAAGGGCAGGGGCTAAGAGGTAAAATAGGTGGAGGATAGGATGGGAAATAGCTGGTTTGTTGTAACAAACCAGCATGTGTTGCCAGAGACAGTTATGCTGAGTAGGATGAGGTTTAAATAAGAGAAAGAGTGAGAGAGAGAGGGTGGAATTTTTGTAGAAGGTTGTTGGAGAGTTTGGGCCTCTCGAATGCCCTATTGTTCTTATTCTTGTTGCTGCAAATTATTGAAAACCATTGACATTTGATTGCTATGAATTTGCTACCTGGTATCCTATCAATTTGGTATCAGAGCAGTTGCCGATCACCATGGTAAACTTGAGCGAGAGAGCGGGGGACCTGGAGGAGAAGGTCGATACGATGAGGGGAGAGATTCAAGCCATCAACAGGAACGTAGCGGAGATGCTCGAATAGTTCACCATCATGCGAACAAGATGGGATGAATAGGAACGGGAGAGGAAGACGAAGACCCATGGGGGCGAATGGCCGACGGAGTTTACCCAAGATTCTGAAGTAACCCCTGGAGTCGGCATGAACCGAAGAATGAAGGGGGGCACGAGCGCCGGATGGCGGCAAGACGAGAGAGGTCAGCGGCTGGAGATGCCGGCCTTCGAGGGAGACAATCCGGATGACTGGATATTCCGGGCGAAGAGATACTTCTCGATCAACCAGTTGTCCGATGATGAGAAGATCGAGTCCGCTGCGTTGTGCTTCGAGGCAGGGGCCCTCGCGTGGTTCCAGTGGGAGTCTAAGCGCAGGGGAATCCACAGCTGGGAGGGGCTCAAGCAAGGCATTCTCAACCGATTCCGGCTAACCCAAGAGGGGTCTCTAAAGGAGAGGTTCTTGGCTCTCCGACAAGAAGGGACTGTCAAGGATTACAGGCTAATGTTCGAGACTTTGGCCGTGCCAGTGTCGGAAGTATCTAAGGCGTTCCTGGAAAGCCATTTCATTAATGGCCTTAAGCCGGAAATACGGGCTGAGATCAGGGTCCTGCAACCGAGGGGGTTGGATCGGATCATGTTGACGAATGCAACCATGCTCAGCGGCAGTAAGACGTTCAGGCCAGCAAGGAGTAGTTTCTCTACCCACTCTACCACCAACGTTTTTCAACCCCCTCTCATACAATTAAAAATCCCAACTCCTCAATTGAGAGCTGTTAGCCAGGCGAGCAACAAGCTGCCAGTGGCTGGGAGTAGCAATAATGTTCCTTTTAAACGACTCAGCGAGGCTGAGTGGAAATCTAAAAGAGAGAAAGGTCTATGTTTCCGATGTGATGAGAAATACTCTATTGGCCACTGGTGTAAGAACCATGAGCTACAAGTTATGATGATTTATGATGAAGAGATGGAAGAGGAAGTAATCGAGGCTAAAACAGGGGAAGGAAGGGAAGAAGAAGCGGGGCAAGGTAGCGAGGTCATTGAACTCTCAATGAATTCAGTCGTAGGATTGACAACACCACAAACCATGAAGCTGCAAGGGGAAATTGAAGGGCAGCCAGTGGTAGTACTCATTGATGGAGGGGCGACATATAATTTTATAGCGGCCGAGTTGGTGCAGCGGTTGGGGCTGCCAAGAACAAAAACGGCCGGGTATGGAGTGATTATGGGGACAGGAATGGCAGTGCAAGGGGCTAGCATTTGCAAGGGGGTGAAATTGCACCTACAAAACCTACAAATCATGGAGGATGTTTTGCCTTTAGAGCTGGGTAGCTCGAATGTTATCTTAGGAATGAAGTGGTTAGCCGCAGTAGGGAAAATGAATGTGGATTGGAAAACTTTAACAATGAAGTTTCGAGTGGGGGGTATGGCAGTAACACTGCAGGGCGACCCAAGTTTAAGTAAAACCATGGTGTCTTTGAAGGCCATGCTGAAAGCTCTTAAGGGAAGAGGGGAGGGGATGTTGCTGGAGTTGGGAGCCATTACAGCAAAATTTGAAGGAAAGTAGTGGGTAATCCCAAGGTTGCTGCAAGGAGTGCTGGAAGAGTTTGAAGGGGTATTTTCTAATCCTGAGGGGCTACCATCATGCAAAAAAAGAGACCATGCTATTAACTTGATGCCAGGAACAGCCCCTGTACATGTGAGACCTTGCCATTATCCTTACATGAAAAAAAATGAGATTGAAAAACTAGTGGGCGAGATGTTGGGAGCTGGGATTGTGCAGCCAAGTTGCAGTCCATTTTCTAGCCCGGTGCTGTTGGTTAAGAAGAAAGATAGAGGGTGGCAGTTTTGTGTCGACTACAGGGCTTTGAACAAGGTAACCTTCCCCGACAAATTTCCTATACCTGTGATTGAGGAGTTGCTAGATGAGTTACACGGGGCTATGGTTTTCTCCAAGCTAGATCTAAAATCTGGCTACCACCAGATTAGGGTCAAGGCTGAAGATGTTCCCAAAACGGCTTTCCGGACACATGAGGGCCACTACGAGTTCCTAGTTATGCCGTTCGGTTTGACAAACGCACCCGCAACCTTTCAATCACTAATGCCTGATATCTTCAGGCAGTATTTAAGGCGTTTTGTATTGGTTTTTTTTTATGATATATTGGTGTATAGTAAGAGTTTAGAGCAACACACGAAGCACTTATGTTGTGTTTTAAAAGTGTTGGCAGAAAATTAGCTACTTGCTAACAGGAAAAAGTGCTTATTCGGGCAGCCGGAGGTTGAATACTTAGGCCACATCATTTCTCAACAAGGTGTATCAGCTGATCACGCTAAGGTGCAAGCGATGGTAGATTGGCCTACTCCTACAACCATGAAGGAATTGAGAGGATTCTTGGGACTCACAGGATATTATCGGCGCTTCGTGAAAGACTATGGCAAGATGGCAAGGCTCTTAACTGAACGGTTGAGGAAGAATAATTTCTATTGGGATGAGGCAGCCAAGCAAGCTTTTCGACAGCTTAAGGCGAAGATGGTTTCCTTGCCCGTGCTCGCTTTGCCGGATTTTGATAAACCTTTTGTGGTAGAGGCGGATGTTTCGAGGGAGGGCATGGGGGCTGTTTTAATGCAGAATCACCGACCCATTGCCTATTTCAGTCAAGCTTTCAATCAATTAGGGAGAACCAAATCAGTTTATGAGCGGGAATTGATGGCCATAGTCTTTGAAGTGCAAAAATGGAGACATTATCTTTTAGGGAGGAAATTTGAGGTTTGGACTGACCAAAAGAGCCTCAAATACTTGATGGATCAGCAGTTGGTAAGCCCTGAATATCAGAGATGGATGGTGAAACTAATGGGATTTCAATTTGAGATTCATTATAGGTCGGGATTGGAGAATAAGGCCGCTGATGGGTTATCACGCATCAACCATCCAGCAGCCTTCATGGCTTTGACAGTACCACAAGTAATTCAACTGGATCAATTGGCCCATAAAGTAGAAACAGATGTCAGGGTGCAGCAAATTATCAAGGATCTACACACTAATCCTGCTTCTCAACCCAATTTTCAGTGGGTGGGCAGCCAATTGCTATACAAAGGGAGGTTGTACATACCGAAAGGGTCATCTCTCATTCCATTGATTTTACACGAGGGACATGATGGCAGTCTTGGGGGGCATTCAGGGTTCTTGAAGACTTACAAGCGAGTGGCGGCTAGTGTTTATTAGCAAGGGATGAAGCAGGCCATTCACAACTATGTGAGTAATTGTGCTGTTTGCCAACAGAACAAATTTTCAGCTTTAACACCTGGGGGATTACTGCAGCCTCTCCCCATCTCTAAGCAAGTTTGGGAAGATATAGCTATGGATTTTATTGAGGGGTTACCTAGGTCGGGCAAAATGGATTCAATATTGGTTGTAGTAGACCGACTAAGTAAATATGGGCACTTTATCGGGCTGAAACATCCGTTTACTGCAGGGGAAGTGGCTGGAAATTTTGTTAAGGAGATAGTAAGGTTACATGGTCTCCCAAGGTCCATTGTATCGGATAGGGACAAAATTTTCATGAGCCGCTTTTGGGAGGAATTGTTCCGCCTCCAAGGTACTAAACTAAATCGAAGCACTGTCTATCACCCACAAACTGATGGGCAAACAGAGGTACTGAATCGGACCTTGGAAACATATTTGCGTTGTTTTGCTTCCTCTCAACCGAAATCATGGTCCATGTGGCTGCCTTGGGCTGAACTATGGTACAACACATCCTACCATACAGCTGCAAGGAAGACCCCTTTTCAGGTGGTGTATGGCAGAGAACCTCCAGCCTTGGTGAGGTTTGAAAGAGGTACCACGCCGGTGTCAATGGTGGAGCGACAATTAGTTGAACGGGATAAGATTTTGGATGACTTGAAGACTCAATTGCTGAGGGCTCAATCAGTAATGAAAAGTGGTGCTGACAGGAAGAGACGAGAGGTAAACTTCAAAGTGGGGGACTTGGTTTATTTGAAATTGCGGCCATATCGTAGAAAATCGCTGGCTGGTCGCTCCAACGAGAAATTGGCACCTAGATTTTATGGTCCATTTGAAGTGGAAAAGGAGGTAGACTGGTTGCTTACAAATTAACACTGCCCTCCCATTGCAACATCCACCCCGTCTTCCACGTGTCCCAATTACGTGAGGCAAGAGGGGCGTTGAGGGCTAGTGTGCAAGTTCCCAGCTAGCTGAGTGCAGATTTGGAGCTATTGGTGGAGCCAGAGGCAGTTCTGGGGGTTCGATCGGGAACGGGAAGTAATTGACAAGGCAGGGAGGTTTTAATTCAATGGAAGGGGCTGCCCCCTTTAGAAGCAACATGGGAACCAGTTAACCTCCTTCAGCAACAATTTCCAGATTTCCACCTTGAGGACAAGGTGAAAGTGAGAGGGGGGGATAATGATAGGCCCCCGGTTCATTGGACCTACCAAAGGCGGCCCAAAGGGCAGGGGCTAGAAGGTAAAATAGGTGGAAGATAGGAGGGGAAATAGCTGGTTTGTTGTAACAAACCAGCATGTGCTGCCAGAGGCAGTTATGCTGAGTAGGATGAGGTTTAAATAAGAGAAAGAGTGAGAGAGAGAGGGTGGAATTTTTGTAGAAGGTTGTTGGAGAGTTTGGGCCTCTCGAATGCCCTATTGTTCTTATTCTTGTTGCTGCAAATTATTGAAAACCATTGACATTTGATTGCTGTGAATTTGCTACCTAGTATCCTATCAGAATTCTCTCTAATCCGAGAGGGAATTTGCGAGAATAAGGGAGGAAATGTAGAATACGGAGAGAGAAATAGAAAGAGAGAAGGAACAAGAAGTTTTGGAGGGAGAATTCAGACTTCAATTATCAAATCATGCCTTCACAATGAGTTGGGCCGATCTCTTATACGGCCTCAACTTGGGATTGGCGCCAGAACGGTTGCCAAGTCCCCTCTAGAACTAGTTAAGTTGCCTAACGGTCTACTTACAACTTGCACTGCTTGGAACCTTCTACCAACAAGCTAATTCCCTCCAAAAATTACAATAATAGCTATGAATAGCAACAAAGTAAAAGATAGCAACAAAATAAAAGGTCACAGCCTCGATACATGACAACTACCCCCTCCATTAATCATTTCTTGTCCTCAAGAAATGTGCAGTAAGCTGGCCGAATTGGGGAATTGCGTCAGCATATTAGGTAAGTACTCCCAAGTGTTTGAATGTCGTGAAGACCACTTGACCAGTACTTGGATAATTGGTGCCCCTTTTCTGTAGATGATTCTCTTGTCTAGAATGGTAATAGGAACGCTTGGTCATATTTCCTCGTTGGTACTATAGGGAAGTGTGGCCGACTCTCCGCAAGTCCACTCTTTCTTGAGCAAGGATATGTGGAAAACAGGATGTAATTGGGAACCATCTGGTAACTGCAATTGGTAGGCCATTGGCCCTACTTTTGCCAGCACTAGGTAAGGCCCAAAAAATCTAGGGCTGAGTTTAGAAACCGGTTGCCTGGTAAGATATTTGAGTTGTTGGGGATTTAGCTTAAGATATACTTCCTCTCCTTTTGAGAAGGCTCTTACTTCTTCTCTGGTCAGCCATTTGTTTCATTCTATTCTGAGCCTTTGTTAGTTCAGCCTTCAAGAGTCTCACGACCTCCTGCCTCTGTTGCATGCATGCTCCAACTTCCACCACTGTCTGTGGTTCCCTTATCGCTAGTAGCAGTGCTGGTTTGTATCCATATAAAGCCTCGAATGGACTCATATTTATGGAACTATGGTGGCATAAGTTATACCACCATTGAGCTACCGATAGCCATTTGTGCCACCCTCTTGGCTACATAAAACATAGACACCTCAAGTAGGATTCTAGACACTAATTCACCCTTTCCGATTGCCCATTAGTTTGTGGGTGGTAAGCAGTAGACATATGTAGTTTAGTGCCTAGGGATTTAAGTAGCTCTCTCTAAAATGCACTGGTAAAGACTTTGTCCCTGTCTGATACTATGGATTGAGGCACTCCATGCATCTTTACAACGTTGTCCAAGAAGACCCTTGCCACCTTCTGAGCAGTGAAGGGATGGGAGAGGCCTATGAAATGGCTAAATTTAGTAAACCGGTCCACGATCACGAGAATGCAGTCCTTTCCTTCCGACCTAGGTAGTCTTTCAACAAAATCCATAGTTATATTGGTCTAAGCCCCTTCTGGTACTGACAGTGGTTGTAGTAGGCCTAGTTAAGCTATGGTCTCATGTTTACACCTCTTGCACACATCACAATTCATCACTAAATCAATCGCAAACTTCTTGAGTTGTGGCCAATAGAAAGTTTGTCTTACTCTCCTGTAGGTGTTTTGGATCCCGAAATAACTGCCCAGTGGTGAGCTGTGAAGTGATTGGAGTATCTAGTTCCTTAAAGTCATGTTTTCTGCAACCACCAATCTTCCCTTGTATCTAATTAGCCTATTAGATAGAGCATAACCAGGCCTACAATCTCCATTCACACTCAATTGTTCTAACAATTCCTTGGCCCATGTCCCTTGTTGGTAACTCTCAGTGACCTCCTGGACCCAATGTGATACTACTGAGGTAATGGGAACCAATGTTCCCCCTTCATGGCAGCGAGATAACGCATTCGCAGCCACATTTTATTTTCCCCTTCTATACTGTATGATATAATCCAACCCCATCAATCTCGCCATACCCTTCTTTTGGAGATGAGAGTGAAGTTTCTGTTGTGAGAGGAACTTAAGGCTCTCATGGTCAGTCTTAATAATGAACCGCCCTCCTTCTAAATAATGTCTCCACTTCTCCACTACCATTAAAATTGTTAGGAGCTCCTTGTCATATATATTGAGCCCTTGGTGTCTGGGGCTCAAAGCTTGGATGAGAAAAGCCAAGGGTCTACCCTCCTAAGAGAGTACTACCCCTATGCCCACCCCACTGGTATCAGTCTCCAAAGTAAAGGGCTTGTTAAAATTTGGTAGCCTGAGTACTAGAACTTTACTCATAGCCCTCTTGAGTTGTTCAAATGCTTCCTCTGCCCTCCAGTCCCAGTTAAACCCCTTCTTCCTCAGCTGATTAGTGAGTGGTTTACTGATCAACCCATTGTCTTTCACGAATTTACGGTAGTATCCAGTCAGTCCTAGAAACCCTCTCAAGGCTCGGATGTTAGTGGGCTTAGGCCAGACAGTAATGGCCTCAATCTTCTTAGGATCAGTTCCCACACCTGCTACTGATATATCATGCCCCAACTACTCAATTTGAGCTTGTGCAAAAGCACACTTAGATCTTTTGAGATACAACCGGTTGAATCGCAAAACCTGAAAAGTAGTCCTAAGGTGTTCTAGGTGTTGGTCAAAAGAAGAGTTGTACATCAAGATGTTATCAAAGAATACTAAGATAAATTTTCTGAGATATGATTCAAAGATTCGGTTCATTAATGCTTGGAAAGTGGCAAGAGCATTTGTAAGGCCAAATGGCATCCGTGAATTCATAGTGCCCATGATGAGTTCGGAAAGTAGTTTTTGGGATATCAAATGGGTTCATTCTTATTTGGTGGTAACCTGAGCGTAGGTCGAGCTTAGAGAAAATTGTGGCGTGTTTGAGCTTATCAAGTAGGTCTTCAATGATGGGTATTGGAAATTTATCTCTGATGGTGATGGCATTTAATTGCCGATAATCGACACAAAAACGCCATGTTCCACCCTTCTTACGGACTAAAAGGACAAGGGAGGCAAAAGGGCTACAGCTTGGTCTGTTAATTGATTGGGAAAGCATGTCTCTCACCAACTTTTCAATTTCTGTTTTCAGTTTGGGAGGGTATCGATAAGATCTTATGTTGACAGGTTCAACATTTGGCTTTAGGGGAATGGAATGGTCTAGGGGTTGCTTAAGGGGAACAGACTTAGGTTCTACAAACAGGTCATGATATTCAACCAATAATAAATCGAGTAAGGTCAAATCAGATACCTGTCATACCTCTTGTGGTTGATTTTGGCCATTTCTTGAGTGATCTCCCTTTGTCTCCTCTCTGCCTTCCCCTTCTTCCTTGGCCTCAATCGAGAACAAGTGGGCCACTTGGGATATTCTCTTCCATAGAAGCTTGTAACGACCCATTAGAGGGTTTAGATTTTATTTAGATTTTATTTAGAAATTATTGAATTTCTTAATTAGTTTTTGTTGAAGGATTTTTGCCAAATTAATTTTAATGTGGCAATTTAGCATATTTTTAATGGAGAAAATAGCTTTTAAATAGTATTTAATTCTTTATTTATTATGGAAATTAAATGCCAGGACATAATGGTCATTTGAGGAGTTGTTATTAGAATTTAATTAATTAATAAGAGTTATTATGAGAATGGGAATCCAACCGTGAGAGGGCTTCGAGTTTAAAGCCTCCTAGCCTCAATAGGAGAAGGTTTTAAGGGTCTCCAAGTTCAGGTGGGAGATTGAGAGATAGCTTCTAGGGTTTCTCATGCCATTATATGTAGATCATAAGTTTTATGTTATTTTCACACCTCTTAGAAGAAGATAAGAGAGCAAGAGCCAACAGTGGGTTCAAGTCTTTGCTTAGGAGGTTTTCATTGTAGTCATTAGATTGATCAGAGCGATTAAGGCAAGTTCTTCTCCTTGTAAACTTTTCTTACGGGAGCATGTGTAGCAATCAACTCAATTTTGTAGGATTTACATTGAGTTCCAGATTAGTTTTCCAGCCATATAAAGAGTGTTATATATATATATACATGATTGACAGTAAGTGGAATCAAGTTGTGTGATATTTTTATCATTGATTCTTCAAGTTATCCTTGTAAAGCTTTCTTTTAGGATCCGATTAAGCCCTTGATGTCAGTTTTCTTGGTAATCCATTGTTACTTTTCAGATTCATTTGGTTACAGTCAATTGTATAATTATACATACGTATATGTTAGCGTAACAGTGTGCATGATCAGATTCATTCGTTGGATTTCTATCTGTGATTCTTCAAGCTTTAATCCGTTGTTGATTCATATGATTGATTCTTATCAATTGTGACTTGGTTTCCCAAGATTTCTTTTAAAATGGTGTAGTAATGTTGAGTTTTAATTCAAGATATGATCTCTATTATTATAAGCTTCATTTTGTATAAGTTTCCAGTCATTCGAATGAGCCTCTTTGTCATTCGAATGAGTCCAGTAGTATCCGAATGAATTCCCAGTGTTATCGTAAGTTTTTCCCTTATAATGTCTCAGTCATTCGAATGAATCCTTTGTCATTTGAATGAGTCATGTGTTATCGTATCATTCGTATGTGTTTTTTGAAGTTTTGAGTCTATCATTCGAATGATTTTCCTTGTCATTCGAACGAGTCTTTGAAGATTTGAGTAAGCTATTGCTTCGTATAATCTAGCATTCGAATGAGCCTTCTTGTCATTCAAGTGACCCGTGTGTATCCTATTCATTCATTCGAATGGGGGTACTGTTGCATTCGAATGAGTGGCATTCTGCCCGTTCAAAAGTTGGAAAATTGCAAAATTCATTCGAATGAATTTGTGAGTCATTCGAATGAGTCCTTGATAGATCCAAATAGTCCTTGTTATATATCATCTATCATTCGAATGAGTCTCTGTCATTCGAATGAGCCTCTGTCATTCGAATGAGTCTTCTGCCATTCGAATGACCTTGTTGTAGTCCATTTTTTTCATTCGAATGAGCTACTGTTTCATTCAAATTGCTCCTTGTACTTCCTCAATCACCCGAATAGTATCATATAGCATCCGAATGACTTCCAATAAATTCTTGATACAAGTCTCAAATTTAATATAAATATTTAATTATTTAAATATTGAATTTTATGCCAAGATATGATAAAATCCAATATGCCATGCCTATACTCAGAAATTTCAGAATCTTTGTATCTCAATATAGCTGGTAAAAATCATATACCATGATTGGCAGTTAATTATGACATGACCAGCATTATTTTGTGAGATTATGTGCATACATTTTGGTATGAGCATTGAGCATGACTTTATATAGAGCACTACATATCGTATGCCAGCATTTATGTGAGCATTGCATTGCATTATGCGCGCTAGGCGGATTGTCCGCGGGGATCCCATCAGTTTCAGTTTCAGCTCAGTTTATGAGTTGCTCGCCTGGTGGCAACCAGGGGGCTAGGGGCTTTGCTCACAGTATGTGCTTACAGTTTTTATGTATGCAGGTTTCAGTTCAGACAGGTATGTATTATCAGATTATGTGGGCCTATGAGCCAAAGTTGCATACCTGCATTTAATTTACAGTTTATGTGCATTACATTTTTATTAATGCAAACAGATAGTGATTATACAGTACAAGTTCAATGAGTTATTTATCAATATCGATATTCTTCGATTCAGCTTCAATTATTCTTTCCAGCTTATTACTTGCTGAGCTTTGTAGCTCACCTTGTACTCTTCACCCCTCCAGGTTCTAGCGGGAGAGTACTAGATGTGGGGCCTAGCAGCAGTAGTCTATATTGTGTGTACGTAAAGCCAATCAAGATAAAAGATGTCTGGGAGTCTGTTGAGTTTTATAGTGTTTTGTCAATTTAGATTTATTTTATATTTCAGTTGAGGGATTGTCCCTTAGACAGAGTTTGTACTTTTCAGTCTGTATTGACTTAGAGTTTTTACTCCAATTGATTGAGATGTTCAGTTATGGTATCAGATTTCAGTTTATCAGTTATTTTTATTTTATTTTCCCCAGTAGCACCTCTTCTCGAGCAGTTCTAGGAGAGGGGGAGTTACAAAGCTGATGCAGCTTTTCTCCTTTTATCATTCTGCAAGATCCCATCTCCATATTGCCTTGGAGGATCACCCTTCTTCCCTTCTTTTCTAAGGAAACTTCCATCTTATTAAAATTGAAATTGACTGGACTCATCCCCTTCATCCAATCCACACCCAAAACTATGTGACAACCCCCCAACTTTAGCAATCTCAGATCAGCTTCAACCGCCTCACCCTGCATTAGCCAACAATATCCCAAACAAGATGATGTGTTCAACACCCTATTTCCGTTGGCTACCATAACAGAGAGTGGTTAGGTACTGGCCACAAGGCATTTCATCTTCCTTACAGTACCCTCATCAATAAAACTGTGGGTGCTCCCACTGTCAATCAACACCATAAGGGTGCCTTCGTGTACCTTGCCCTCAACTTTAATTATTTTGCTATTAGCAGTCCCCTTTATAGCGTGTAACGAGATTGCCCCATTATCCTCTTCGCTTGCTTCTTCTATCATCATGAGGCCCTCCTCATGCTCCTCCTCTTCTCCTTCTAGCAATAATAATTGTTTCCTGCATTGATGCCCCCACGAAGTATTTATCTCCACACTTGAAGCATAGCCTCGCTTGCCTCCGCTGTTCAATAAGTTTGTCCCTAGATTGTAAGTTTGCCCCTGGGGGTGGTAATGCCTAAAATCAGCCCCCTGTTCCTCTCTTCGGGGGTTCTCACCCTATGAACTTACCCCCGTACTGTATGGTACTTGGTATCCCTCCTCTATTCTGCCCTCTTTGTTTCCTCATCAGGGCCTCAAACGTTAACTCCTATAAGGAGGCTCTCTCCGCGGCCTCTTGTACCGTCTTGGGTTTCAGTACCTTCATCGCCAATCTTAATTCATCAATCAATCCTCCCACAAAACTAGATACAAAATACTCCTCGGTGAGGTATGGGTTTTTGCTCAGTATTAAGGACTTCAACTCTTCAAATTTCATTTGATATTCCATCACTATCCCTTCTTGCCTTGGGCAATTAAACTCTTCCACTACGTCCATCGTGCCTCTTTCTCCAAACCTCTCACAAAGTCCTTTAAAAAATTCTTCCCAACTATAGGACTCCCTCACCTTGGACCACCCCTAGAACCAAATGTCCCCGGAGTCATTGAGGTAGGCAAAGGCTCGGGCCACTCTTTGGTTCTCGGCCACTTGATGGATCATGAACATCTTCTCATATCTCCTGATCCACCATCAGGGCTTTTGTCCTTCAAACACCGGCAATTCCAATCTCGGCACTGGAAATCCGATGTGGTTTGAATGAGTAGTGCCTTCACGTCTACTCTTCCACACATTTTTTTCCTCTACTGATAGATCCATTTCAACCTCCGATGGCCCTACATTCCGATTACTAGTGCCAATTCTCGATAGAATTAGTTCAATACGTTCCTTAAGGGGAAAATCAGGTGAAATCCTTACTTGATGTTGATCGGAGAACATGATCATGAATTGCTGCAGTTGATTGCGCAACACATTGCCTTGCTCGCGCATCCTTCGCATCTCTTCCCGAATTTAGTCTCGCATGTCGTCCTTGATCTTCTCTGCAATCATCTCCAATTTACGATCCACCGTTGAACCAATCTTATCCTCCATCGTCTCCACCCGAGCTTGGACTTCTGCCATTGAAGCTGTCACCTGTTGAATCTGTAACTCCATTTGTCTCATCCTTGTGCCGTCAGCCATCGTCTCCTTGATTGAGAATGTCGGCCAAGACAGTGCTTTGATACCAAGATGTCAAATCCTTGATCTGGCAGAGGGAATTCTCTCTGATTCAAGAGGGAATTCGCAAGAATAAGGGAGGAAATGTAGAATACGGAGAGAAAAATAGAAAGAGAGAGAAGGAACGAGAAGTTTTGGAGGGAGAATTCAAACTTCAATTATCAAATCATGCCTTCACAATGAGTTGGGCCGATCTCTTATACGGCCTCAACTTGGGATTGGCGCCAAAACAGTTGCCAAGTCCCTTCTAGAACCAATCAAGCTGCCTAACGGTCTACTTACAACTTGCATTGCTTGAAACCTTCTACCAGCAGGCTAATTCCCTCCAAAAATTACAATAGTAGCTATGAATAGCAACAAAGTAAAAGATAGCAACAAAATAAAAGGTCACAGCCTCGGTACATGACACACGTTCTCCATTACTAAGCACTGTAAGGATGAATTGCTACTATGTAACAAGGTGGGCACAAACACTTACACCCTGCTACTAGGTAGACCATGAGAATATGACATGAACATAATACATAGAGACAGATGACATGAACAAATTTTATATGGACAATGTGAAGACTGTTCTTACCCTTATGAAAAGAGACCATGCTACAATAGTACTAGGCAAGAACATTACCCCCTTGATAGTATCTCTCATCAGCCTAGAGACCCAAGAAAAACAATAGTTTTTAGCACCTATAACCATGCCTATACTTAACTCTAGGACAAGTAATAGAAAAGGCTGATGTAAGCTCCAAGATGATCAGTCTTGGGGACAGCATTCTCAAGGCACAACTCAAAATCATGCCTAGAAGGTAAAATGGTTATTTGACAAACACACTCATGTCATGTGACCGCAAGTTATAAGGGTAAGGGGGCAAGATAGTATGTTGCATAATAGTAGGGCTCTACTGTAATAACTAAAAGGCAGGCAATTATGTTAATTTTGAATATTGGCGCCAATCTACAGCGAAGGATCAGTATATAATCCTGATCTTGCTCAAAGAGAAGGCATCGATGAATACAAGTTGAATTCTCTTTCTCGCCTCACTTTCCTATTCTCTCCCGATTCTTCTCTCATTCTTTACCTTATCTCCCTCAACTCTCTCCCTAAACCTCCCTAATTCTCCTCAGTTCCAAAGGAGAATTTCCCTTGTCAGGATCGGAGCCTGACAACTCATTACAAGCTAGAATTTGGTAGGTTAATCTAAGATGACCTAACAAATGATACTGTCAAATTAGGAAATTTTTAATTTTTAGTAATTCTTTTTTTAAGAATTTTCTTACCCTATAAAACCTCCTATTATATATATATTTATCTTCTATTGAGTTCTAGAATGTAGATTTAATCTTAACTCAAAACTTCTATTTTTTGAAATTTTGTATTTTCTTGATTTTCTATTTTAATAGGGTCAAACCTTGTAATTTTATATTGCATTGTTTTAGCTTATTGTCTCTTAAGATCCTAGCATGTTGCATCCATAGTTGTCAAAGGCACTAGGCACACCAAGTTGTAAAGACTAAAGAGTGCTTGGAAGGCGCAGGTGTGCATCTCATTGATGCAAGGCAACATTTATTAAAAATTGTATTGGTTCTTGAAGCTGAAGAAGGTGCCACTGCATATTAAGTAATAGCATGGATCAAAGTCCTAATGAGCAAACCATTTCACCAGCATAGCTCCAAGAGTTTAAGAAGTCCCAGCAGATATTTAACTCTAGGAGATATTTAAAAACAGTCTCCAACCTGTTCTCTTTACAGTCATTGAAATTCCCATAAAATAATAAGCTGAACATTAAACCTAAGCTGTAGTGAACAAGCCTTTATTTGCTTGAAAATTGAATAGTTAATATGGAAGACATATTATGGGAGTACAACTAGTTTGTTCATGGTGCCTAACATAGCTTTTCAGTGCCAACGGTAGGCACTAGTAAAGCCCTTTGTCTGATCAACATATTCCAAAATAGCATACAACCACCAGGAAAAGAGAACTTCTAAGAATAGTGTTTGCAATCAATTGACAGAAAGAGAATTCAAATATACAGGTCCTCCAATCAACTAATGCACCTCGGACGTCAAATATTTCCCACAAGGTAGCTTTAGTCAGAAGAACTAGCTACGCGTAATTTGATAATTGGAAAACTGGAATGATGCCAACCTTTATACAAAAACAAAACCAGACTGCTTAGTCATAAATTTTGTCACCCACAATTCAATGGGAGAACATCTTGGCCAACAGTGCGGTGAAATATTTTTCCTGATACAGTGTCTGCTGTGAGTACCACATGAAAATTAAAACAATAACATAATTTCTGAAATACAACTAAAAATTTTCAGCTTAAAAAATTAGACACCAGAAATGAATGATTGAGAAAATGAAAAACAATCAGAGCTTCAAGAACACCCAAACAGGCACCGGCGATAATATCACATATGAAATGCCGACCAAGCAAAACCCTAGAAATCGACGTAGCAGCCGCCCACGAAGAGACGACCAAAATAATTAAGTTAACTGCCTTACCGTCATCACAATCAACTAAACTGAACAATGTATCAACAAGTTCAACTCCGGCGGACCTCAATTGAGCCACGGCTTCACGAATCACTGCCGAGGAGAGGCAGAAAAAGGCAGCGATAAAGCAAACCCTAGACGAGTGGCCGCTGGGGAAGGACCAGTTGTCGACCGCGAAGGTCAAGAACATGCCCTGGTTGTAGAGGGGGCGAGGGCGGCGGACGAGGTGCTTGATGAGGCCGACGAGGAGGAGGTCAATGAGGCCGCCGAGGAGCAGATCGACGAGGAGGGGCCGGAGGAGAGGAGAAGAGGCGGCGGCGGAGGTAGACAGAAGGATGGAGGCGGCGAGTGGGAAGAAGAGGCGGCCGTCGCCGGAGATTTCAAGCGTTTTGAGGAAAGAGCGGGGGAAGAAGGGCTGCGCCGCGGAGTGGAGGTGACGAGAGACGGCGGTGTCGACGTCGATCAGACGGTTGAGGATTGACGAAGATGGCGGTGGTGGTTTCGATTCCATCTTTGATTGAGGTCGTTAGTCGTTGGTGCTGCGCTAGGGATCACTTTGAAATTTGGAAAAATAGGACTCTCAGGACTATACTTCAGAAAAATAGGACACTCTGAAAATCTTTCCAAAATCAAGACTTTTGAAAATTAATTGAACAAAAAAGTTCCCGCTTTAGATCACCTATAGGATTATGTCGGTCCTGATCCTGTCTTCTTCTCTTCTCCTTCTTCTTTCATGAACATTCTCACTTACTTGTCGTCAATTTGCTACTTTTTCATCAATCATTTTCTCCAAATCCATTGTTGTTTTTCCCTAAGAGTTATTACTTTCGTACATCAATCGTCTTCTCTCTATCTAGGTATTTCTTTATTTTCCTATCTTTAAAGAAATTTGATCAACGATTCTGGAGAGTTTGAGTGAGTTCGAGATAGTTTATCCTCGTTTCTACTTTTTTTTGAATGAAAAAGTAATAGATTTGTAAATGAATTCAAATCTAGTTCTTCATTCAAAAACTCAATTGATTTAGTGAAAAGTATGCATTTCACTAGTTTGGACATATGTTAGTTGATATATCAGCAATTTACGTTTTGACATATTTCAACCGATATAGTTCAAACACAAAAATATCATGAAAAATGATTATATCAGTTTTTATATCGATCATGTAAGGATATATGTCAACCGATATATAGGTTTTGAAAGGATGTGTATGTACCGATCTCATTTCTCAACTGATATATTAGTAACTTGTTATCGGTTGAAATCTTATGTAAATCGATACATATTAATCGATATGCCTTTAGATAACCGACATAACTTCAAAAACTGATATATTTTTATACTTACAGAACCGATATGTTTTTATTTAATTTAGAAATCATTTCAATTTATATTATAGGAATGGTAGCTTCGAGACCTATCTTTGTACTTGTGATTTATGGAGGTCAGTGGCAATATAATGTTGATGCGAAAAAATATAAATACGTGACTTATAAATGTGGGTCGGTAATATGTGTGGAGCTAGATTGCACATTTGACCAACTGGTAAGTTCCTTATACAATAAGTTCAATGTTAGTTCAGCTAAGAAGTCAATTGTGTTGAAATACAAGTTTAAGCAGTCGGATCTATCCACACTTCCATGGGAGATTTATGATGATACACATGTTGAGTGTTTTCTAATCGAATGCTCTTAGATAGAGTTCAGAAGTGCATTGTGTGTTGATTTTTTGGACAAATTACAACCTAATTATGGTGTCAAGGAAGAGATTACAAAGAATAAAGTTTGCAGGGATTCTCCGGTGATACACTTGGATAGCGATAGTCCAATATCATCGAAAGACGAGGTTAATCGATGTTGTGGATGGAAATGGTTATGAAGATGTTAATTGGGATAATGCTGGACATGGGGTTGAAGATGTATTCAATGTTGATGATGCTGAAAATTTGGACAATATCAATGTAGAGGTTGGTGATCGTGCTGACCAACCTAGTTTGCTCTCATCTTCGAGATTATCAAGGGTTAGTTCGGGAACATCGTTGGCAGTGTCAAAAGTTGAGTTAAACCAAATTTTTGCGTCAAAATCAAAATAACATGAATGGATGAGTTTGTTAGCTTTGAAGAAGAATTATGAATACAAAGTGATTAAGTCAATTAAGAAGGTATTGTAAATAGCTATTGAGGGTAGCCACACTTGACACTTCTTTTGGTTGGACAGTCAAGAAATATGTAAATATTGGAGTCCATCTTCAATAATGCATCGCGATCAATGTCAGGCGAAGAACAGAGTAATTGGTTCTTATATAAAAAACAATTTCAATGATGTTAAGCGCATTTATAATTCTAAGAACATTGTCAAGGATTTTCGCAAGGACTTTGGGATTAACATAAGTTATGATAAGGCATGGTGATTGCAGGAAAAGGCTTTGGACATGATCAAAGGGGGTGAGGAGGAATCATTCCACTTGCTTCCATCTTATCTGTACATGTTGAAGTTGAATAACGCTGGGACTATTATAGAATTCAAGAGTGACAGTGGCAACTGATTCAAGTACCTTTTTATGGCCATTGGTGCATCCTTGCTGAATTTCGTAGCAAGATGCGACCTGTTATTGCAATCGATGCTTGTTTCCTTAAGGATAAGTATCTTGGTAGTTTGTTTGTTGCCACATGTAAATACGGTAACAATAATGTTTATCCTATAGTGTGGGGAGTTGGAGATTCCAAGAATGATACCTCATGGGAATGGTTCTTCAATAAATTGTGCTTTACAATTGGTGATGAAATACCTGATTTGGTATTTGTGTCTGACCAGAATTTCATGAATACTTTAATGAGCTCGAGCAATATGCTCCAACTGTCGGTGCCTATCTTAGAGAAGCTAGCTTTAGTCATTGGGCACGTACATATTTAGATGGAAAGAGGTTTGATATAATGACAACAAACATTACAGAATGTCTCAATACAACTCTAACGTATGCGCATAAATTGCTGATTCAATGTTTGATGGAGTATATCAAGAATATGTTACAACAATGGTTTTATGAGAGAGGAGATGATACTAGTAAAATAGATGGATATATAACAGCTTGGGCTGAGGGAGAAATAGCCAAAAGATTGGCATTATCCCAATATTGGTGTCCATAACAGATTGATATGTATAGATTCAATGTTCAGGATGGTCACTTTGGTGGCATTGTCAACTTGAATACGAAAACTTGCACATGTCGAGTGTTTGATTTCAACAAATTGTCATGTGGTCATGTCTTAGTTGTTGCACATTCACACAATATTGACCCATACACTTTGTGTTTCTCATACTACCAAATAGAAGCTTTGATGTGTGCTTATGCCGATCCGATAAGTCTATGGGTAGCCAAGTCGACTAGACTGTGCCAGAGGAAATTATGTCTATTAAATTGCTACTGTCGGCAAATAAATGCAAATGTGGAAGGCATAAGATTTATTAATTTCCTTCAACTGATAAAAAGAAAAAGAGGGTAAAATGCAGTCATTGTGGTCAAATTGGTCACAATCGCCAAACTTGCTCAAATCCAATAACTTTAGATGAAAAAAAAAGACAAACCTGCAAGAGTGGTTAGTCGTATTATCTTAGTTTTAGTTCCATTTGAATTAACTTACATTGTTGTAATAAACGTTTTACATTATTATATTAAACATTTAAAAGTCTCAATCTTTTAATATTGTTATAACAACAATGTAACAGGTATCATTATAGTATTTAAGAAAACAAATTTCTTGGGGAATCAATATCGGTGCATACATATTGGTTAAATAAACGATGTATGTTAACCGATGAAAATTGAGCAAGAGGACATCGGTTAGAGAGCATTTGTTTATAACAGATTAAATAGAACCGATGTTATTGTGGAAATTTTAACATTTACGTAATACATTGCAAAACGATGATAGCACATGCAAAGGATACCGGTCAAAACGGATGGGTTGATAACCGATACAAAGAACCGATCAGTTGGTATTTGTGTTTAACAAGCGGTAATATCTCTAAACTTAATATCGATTCTGTTGTAGCAGTTATCAACTGATACATTTTGACCGGTATCATTTGTATGTGATAACATCAGTTTACATACATTGTTTATATACTCGATATCTACGTACAAATTGCAATGTAAACAAAACCTGAATATTTTGATATTAATATCGGTTCTATTGAATTGGTTATAAACCAATATGTTGGGCCGATTTCCTTTTAATCAATTTTCATTCGTTTACATACTTCGTTTATATAACTGATACATATGAACTAATATTGATTCCCTAAAAATTCCTAACCGATGTATGTAAACTGATTATAATAGATGTAATAGACATCGGTGAATGACTATCGGTTCTCAGCTAATGCATCATAACTGATGTGTATTGTAACACCCCACTTTTTCAGGCGTGTTATAACTTAGGAAATTTCGGGTTTATTTTATTTTATTTTTTTTAAATCAAACTCATCATAAATACAAACTTTCAAATTTTCCATCTACCCAGTTAGCATGAAAAATCATACAACATATAAGTTAGGCTAGGTACTTAATCGATAGCGGAAGACGAGAATCAAACCTTAACTTTAACATTAACCTAAGAATAAGGTTATACATCATCATTTCTCAAACGTTCAGAATTTAAAATAGCAGAATTTAAATACATAGACAACATAAACGTATAACCATTACATCATGCACTTTTACTAAGTGCCATTCCATGCTTCTTTCATCCTCGTTTCTGCTACAATCTTTATCTGCAACATTTGAAAATTTCAAGGAAAAAATCTAAGTTAGATGATGAATCATTTAAGGGAACAAACATCATATTTCGTGCATATATGCAAAATGCAAAATGTCCTCATTCCTTTCGTTTGAGTCGATCGCGCCCAACTACTACTCTCAATTTTTACAACCTCCTTACTAGATCAAGGTGTATGAGGGCACCCTTGGTAGAGTAGCGATGCTAGTCCTTAATCTCAAACCCATGCGATGCATGGCCAATAATATCATCGTGTACATATGCGTATTTCATCATCATGACATGTAAATGCAATCTACACGATATATAGCATAACAAGGAATGACAACATGATAAAAATATTTACATAAAATCAGGTTTAGGGTCAAACCACTTACCTTGAAGGTTTACCATTGGAAGTTATTGTTTCACCGCAAGCAGGCCTAGGTTTTTGCAGAAAACACAAGTTTCAATAAACCAAACCTCTAATATTTTTACATAGGGTTGAAGGGCATTAAATGAGAGGCATAATTAGAAAATTACAGGGCAAGGGGCCCCACACGTGCCCTCACGCGCCCTGGGAAGGTAGCCCATGCGCCTTCACGCATAGCCTCTCCCCGACGCATGAACTACATGCGTCTCCCTTTAAAAACGCACAGTTTTGCGCAGTTTTTATTTTTCGGCCATAACTCCCTCGTTTTAGCTCTGATTCACCCATTTGAACTTATGGATCCCTTTCTTCCCCCTCTACATGAACATAACAAGAAACAAAACTTACCTCATCGTTTTTCTGACTGTTTGGCATGAACTCCAGCGATGCTTCAGAAACTTCGGCGAGGCTTATTCTCCCTCGATTTTGCTCTAACCTTTATCCTTCCTTTTGTAGATTTCTCTCCTTTTTCTCAAGCAAAAATCCTCCACCTCAATCTATCAAGTGGATCTCAAATGGAATGATTTTTAGAACAACCCCAGGTCCTTATTTATAGGCTTGGACTCCAAAGTGATCCAAAACTAGAATGGAATAACTTTTCAAATTCACAACCATACCTCTCACTTTTTCCCATTCCTAACACCTCACCTCACCATACCTTTATGCCATCATTACTTGTACTAACTTACTTTTTTCCATTCTTAACGCCTTACCTCATTACTTCCCACCATATCTCTTACTTTTTCCCATTCCTAACACCTCATCTCATTACCTTTCATAATTAACCAAGACCATACCCTCACAATTAACCTTAATTAACTTCATAATCTCATTTTAGACTTTGCACAATTCTCAAATATTTAATTAATAATTATCGAGATACTTAAAATCCAAGATTGATAACTCCAAACTATTTGATAAGTACAATTTCAACCCTGCACTCTCACAAGACCTTTGTTTTATCTCGAAACCACTTCAAGGTTGATCCTTACATAAAACCGAAACCCCTTCAGGGTTCCCTTGACTTTTCGAAAGTCCCTTACAACCATTTGGTTTTTTCAAGCTATATCCTAGTTGTACGAAAAACTATCCCTGTTTTGATTGCTTTTAGCATCATAAATTTTGTCTTAAGACATTTATCAATGATATACCCTTTTCTTTAGGCATTTACATTTCGAGGTACTCCCTCCTAAATCTTTGAATTTGACTCTTCTAACATCATGGAATATGAGATATTTCTTATTTTAATTTAGGGTATTATATGTATGCACCGAAATATTAAGTTCATTTTACATTCCTTTGCAATCTACACACAGATATTGGTTATATAAACTATGTATGCGAACCAAAGTTTATCGCTATCCAAAGCTTTTCTATGCTTTACATTCACAATGTTTGTAATAATTCTTATCCACGGTCAGGAAGATAGATCACTTTCCTTAGACTTCTCAAATACTGAAGCAAGTTCATTCACATACTGTGATTGCTCTGCCTCTTCTACTAGTTCAAATTCAAAGAACATTGCCAGATGGAAAACCACCTGGCATTAGGAAAAGAAAAACCAGGTGTTTTTCCATTTGGCAATATTCTTTGAATTTGAACTTGCAGAAGAGGCAGAGCAATCACATTGTGTGAATGAAACTGCCCCAGTATCTGAGAAGACTGAGGAAAGTGATCTATCTTCCTGGCCATGGATAGAATTGTTACAAACATTGTGAATGCACAGCATGGAAAAACTTTGGATAGCGGTAAACTTTAGATCGCATACATAGTTTATATAACCGATATCTATGTGTAAATTGCAATGAAATGTAAAATGAAACTTAATATTTCGGTGCATACACATCGGTTATGATGCATCGGTTGAGAACCGATAGTCATTCATCGATATCCATTGCATATGTTATAATCGGTTTACATACATCGGTTAGGAATCGATCTATTGGGTTCATGAAGAGATAGAGATGAGGAATGAACAAGTCAAAGAGAAAGATTTGCATTCTTATTGGAACAGTGAATTTTTTGGTCGGTCAGAGTCCTGGTTTTGATCAGTTCTCTAAAGAGAGAGTGTAAGAATAGCCCATCGAGAGAAAGACGTAAGGAGTGATTCGGGGGAAGAATGGCTGAGTGAGCGAAAGATTGTTTTAACAAATGACGAGAGTGAGTGACCATTTATATAGAGTTGTAGTGGCTTCCTAATAAAGCATACCAAAAGTCGGGCAACCATAAATATGGTCGCAAATCACAAAGAGATTTAAGTACTCTTTAGATCGCAACCGATACGACATGTTTGAATAATGCTAGGAGTCAGTGTCATCAATGTTGTGGCACCAACTCATTGGAGGATGTGGGAGGCAATCACGTGCCATTGTCTTCTTTGCCCTTGAGAAGGTGCCACATCACTGATGACACCCTTATCAGTGATGAGTCCAGCGGATTATTCAATAGGGTTTGATCGAAGTTAATAGTTCCATAATAATATCGGTTATCAACCGATATGATTCGACCGATATATTTGTATAAATTAATGCTTCATTTAAACGATCGATATCTTTGTATAAATTGATGCTTCGTTTAAACGATCAATATCTTTGTATAAATTGTAATGTAAACAGAACCTGATAGGTTAAATAATAATATCGGTTTTGTTTCATTGGTTATCAACCGATATGATTCGACCGATATCCTTCGCATATGTTATCATCATTATTGATTACCAAATAATTTCTATTAATACCTGCTCCATTGTTATAATCGGTTTACGGATTGATATCAGGAAATCATGTGCATCAAATACTTCATTTATATTGATACCTGCTCCATTGTTATTACAAGAATATATATGCTTATTAAAAGATTGAAGATTACAATTATGTACATATAAAAAAAATGGGTTCAATAAAAAAATTACATTATTATTTTTCATTTTCTTTATCTTCCTAGTATTTTTGGGAGCTTCTTTTTCTTTCTCTCTTTTGACAACTTCTTTATCTTTCTCTTTTTTGGCAACTTCTTTCTTTTTCTCTCTATTGGGAACTTCTTTATCTTTTTCTCTCTTTCGGCAGTCTTTTGGGCTTCAAAATCTTTTGCATCCATAATTGCAAAAGCATAAAGCTCCACATATTGAGTTCTAAAATGTGCAACTCTTTGCTGGGTCATCTCGTGTATTGAGATATCATGGGCCATGAATTCCATCTATTTGAGAATAAAAATCCCACAATCACCACTCCATCCAATTGTAAGTAAATGACAAAAATTAATAGAACTAACACTCAAAACAACTCTAACTACAAATAAAAAAATAAATTATACTTACCCAGTTTGCTGTGAACCTTCTTCAACTTGAAAGTTCCATTTTTCACTCAAAATAAATCCAAGTTTTAATTGGGGGTAATTGCAACTTATTAGAAGTTTGAGAATCATATATATTTTTTGCTGGAACTTAGTTTCATAGTCTACGGGTTTGGTAGAGGTGTAAACATGAACAAGCTAAGAGTTCATATCTAGTCTTACCAAAACCCAATGTTTATTATTTATATTTATAGGACATAGCACGGTGTCCACATTCAAAAATCCGTTGGAAGCAAGTGCATCTCCCCAATACATTTGGCATGGTAAATCAGGTTTTCCGAAAGGCTTCTAATTGCCTTGCTGGAATTCGAACCACGAACTTTGCAATGATTACTGTGTGGGGTCAAAATCACAAAGGATTAAAATTTTAAAATAAAGTCAATTTCATGTAATAATTCAAACATATATTAATTCTTTCGGAACTTACATTAAATGTGCTTGGGACCAATGATAATTTCTCATTGGTTGTCTGTGATTCTTTCATTCTTTTATTAAGCATAGATATATAGCTGTCCATGTGCTGCAAGGATTTAAAGAAACCCTCAATAAGTAATATTAAATTCAAACTGAAAATATAAAATACATCAGATAAAAATATCAGCTTGTAATCGACATACGAAACCAATACAAGAAAATCAACCATATATCAGTTACCTATATTGGGTAAGACCCGATATACGAAACCGATACGATAAAATGAACAATATGTCAGTTACCTATATCGGTCCTTAATCGATATAATAGGATACAATTGAATTATATTGCTACCACACATTGGTTCGTAATCGATATATGAAACCGATATTTCTCCTAACCGACATCTATACAACAAAAACCAATATAAATAAATTAGTAATCAGTTCTTAACTTATAAACATAAACTGATACGCAACATAACTTATTCAATTAGAGAATTACTTACATCAGATCGGAGCCAACTGTCTGGTGTGGAGAGGATATCAAAAAATGCCTTGTCCATACCACAACAGGAAGCTTCAATAATACTTAGAGTTTTTTGAAAACTTTGGTACTTTTGATGCCAATGACCGTTTGGAGCACCTTGGGGATTCAGGTTCGGAAGGGTGGAGATGAATGTGAATGTTTGTACTCCTCAGTCCTTCTCCTTATTTTCACCAAGGGGCTTCATTATTGATTCCATAACTGCTTTTCTTTTCTGCCCCCTTTCTATACATCTCCTTTTGAATGTCTCCTTAACAAGAGTTATTATTTTGATTTTTTTATGACATATTTATTCAGTCTGAGGCTTTTGTCTCCTCTTCCACATCTTTCTCGACCCCCTTGGTCTCCTCCATCCTCTTTACCTCACCCTTTTTCATATCCTCCTCCACATCCCGCTCGACCCTCGTTGTCACCTCCATTCTCTCTCCACCTCCCCTTCTTTCTTCCCCTCCATCCTTTCCCCCTCATGATCATTCGTCTCCTCCATTCTCCCCACCTCCCTCTTCTTCTTCTCTTCCATCCTTTCTACCTCATTTTCCTTCGTATCCTCCATCATCTGCACCTCACCATTCTTCTCATCCTTCTCAATGACTGTTAATTTGATTGACAATTGCTAGTAGATTAGATTCAACATACGCTTAATGTCACCGAGATCGTTTCTCACTTTTCTTCTAATTTCTCTTTCCACAACTTCCCCAATTTCCGTCATTAAACCACCAAGATAGTTCTTTATATATTTTTTTTTTCTTCGGGTCGACACGCCTTACTCCCACTTGGATTAATGTGACTCCATCTCCACAACATTTCTCTTCCTTCGCCTTTACCTTCAATTTCCTTTTGTTCTTCTTCTTCTTCTTCTTCTTCTTCTTCTTCCACCACACCATGTGCCTTTTGTAATAATCTTGACTCATCTCCTTTTTTGTTGGCATAATAGGGGTAACATACCCTTTATTCTTCTCATAAAAAATTTCCATATCCAAAATTTTTTCTTGGGTGAGTTTTGAATCATAAAGTGTCCACTTCTTTATTCTTAGAGCTTGAGGGCCTTCTTTATTTCTTTCAACAACTTGGAGGTAAACCAAATGTGGCATGACCTCAAACATAAATATCTGTATATTAGTGGAAATTAAGAAAACAAAGAATAGATTAGATATCTTGTAATGTTTTAAATTAGACATATCGATTGTACATATCGATTAAAAGAAGACATGTTGGTTAAAAGAATCAGCCAAATACTGATATGATATGACCAATATCCTTCCCAATGAAACATAATTAATACACCATCGATATATAATAACTTATAAAATTATATATAAAAATATACTTGTAATGTAATTGAAAAATCTCCCATGTCATATGTCTTCTTGTTCTCGTGCCTATGATTAAACGCATTCAAAATACGAGTTCTGGCACCATTTGTGATAGAGATAAAGGAGTCGTTTGGCCAAGAGAAACTATTGGCCTCTTCTTAATGAGGGGCCAGGTGAAAATATTTGATATCCACCTTCATCGCACGAGACATGGAATTGATTTCATTGATGATCATCAGATATGACAAAGAGAGAAGATGTTCATCAGAACATTTCACTTTGCCGTTAGCAATGTTCGTTCTGAAGAACTCTCTTAACTTGGCCCCTGAAACACTTTTCTTGAGGTTACAATCAGGAAAAAAATTGGCATACAGTGTAGGAGTTCTCACCACCTTAATTTTTCTCTTTGTTGATTCGTTGTTGCTAAACTTCAACCCTGTTATCTGAGCAAACTTCTTCTTCCCAAATTTTACCTCATTTCCATAGATTTTGAAGCACAAGGAGCCTTCCTCGTCCTTGTCTTCTCTCTTCAACAGTCTTAACAATAGATTGTGAACTAACTGATTGCTCCATATTACTCCCTCCACTCCGTAGACAAGGTGGCCAAAAGCAGAATTCTTAAACTGTTCCTCTAGGTCAGGCTTATTCTTCAGTGCCTTCCTAATTAAATCAACAGTAGTGTCAAAATGATCAAGTCTAGTTATTATGGCGTGGAAAAACTTCTTAATCTCCAATTTATCATCTAAGATCTATAGCAAATAAAGAAAATAATATTAATTAAGCAAACACTAAATATGATGTCTTAGAATGTTTTAACTTAGCTATATCAGTTAGGAGAATACATGTCGGTTACAAAGCATCCCGATATCATATAACTGATATGGGTTACCCTATATCGATACTCCACCGATATATGTTAACAAATCATGTTTTCTTGCCTATTAGTTAATCTTGTCGCAAACCCTAACTCAGTTTTTCATTATATTTCAAACCAATCACTTCCAACATTGTCAAAACATGACAAAATAACAAAAAAATTATTCTAACCTTCTTTGTCGTCTTCTTCTCGCTCTTATTATTCATCGTCTTAGCCTTCTTCTTGCTTGTGTACTTCTTAAATGACACATGTGAGTGAGCCATTTTCAGTAATATGGATTGAGGAAATGACAGTATTACAAAGGAAAATTTTAAAGACCCGAGATAACGAGAACAATGAGGACAAGTTCTACGCAACAAGAAGACAAAGCAGTTAGAGAGAGAGAGAGATAAAGAATGTAAAAAAGCTAGAGCTGTAACGACCCTAAAATGGGTCTAGGTGTTTCAATACTTGAAGCTAGTGTAATAGCATTTAAAATGTAGGTCTAAGTATTTTTTTATACTTAATGTTAAATTTCTTGGGTGACACATAAATAATTTTAGATTTGCATAATTTTATTTTGTAGTGCATGGAATCAGAAATTTAAGTGAAAAGGGCTCAATTAAATAGTTAATGAGATGTCTAACCCAAGTAGAAAATTAAGCCTGGTGGGCTATGTATATGGGGTACATGTAATTTGGGCTTAGGCCCATGGTGAGAAATAATTTGGAAATAGTGGGCTTGATGGTGTAATAAGAAAATAGGAAAATAAAATAAATTAAGTTAGCAATTGTCAATCAAGCCCCTGGATATTTTTGTTTGTAATATGAAAAGTAGGGCATTTTGGTAAATTCTGGAGCTGGCGTGCAGACCTGTACGCGCTCCTTTTTCCCAGCTGCCTCTATGCACAAATATCCTATTTTAGTGCAAGGCGTATCCTTTCTTTTTGAATGTACTGTTTCATTGCTTCTTTTGTCCTTCTCAGTGTTCCTCTTCTTCTTCACCTTCTCCATCCTATTCCCTCACTTCTACTTGCTGTGCTGTTTGCTTCCTGTGCGCAGGTGGAACTTCTCTCTGATTTCTCAACAGGCAAGTTCTTCTTGCACTTCCACGTTATCTTTTAGTGCGAGCTCCCTTAGATATATTATGTGTTATAGTGCAAGCTTCCCTGATTGCAAACTGTTGCTTATTGTCACCTTGCTGTTAGTGTTTTCTACTGTGTTTATTTTGTGTATAAATTCTCTAGTTGTTGTGAAGTCCATTTGATGTCTCTAGCGGGGTTTGATTCACCCTAATATTTGTTCAGTGAATGGCTTTTCTCCTTAGTTGCAACGGAGTTTTGATTAGCTCGCTGCTCTTTGTACAAGCATTTATATATGTACTGTTGCATCATATTTGGAAGCTCTCACCCATAGCTGAATGTTTCTTATCCATCCAAATGCCTCTTATATATATATATATACATATAAGTGGAGTCTGAATGTAAAATGCTAAGTCGCCATTAAATGATTTCATTGAGGTATTTGGAGGTCTTGCGCAAGTAGTAAAAGCTTTAACTAAAAATATATACTGTTCGCCTATATATATTAGACCCACTTATAAATATACCCATATATACAACATGCATAACGAACTGATACCCTTCAGAGATTTGTAAAGTTTATTAGAACATGCCCTGCCTAGCTAATCCACCATATACTTATGCTTAAACAGTCGTTGAATGCCCCTGCTCTATTATGCAAACCCAGCTATATATATATTCACGTTCGGCTTCATTGATGTTCTAGCAAGCTCGTTCCAGTTCTTTCCGCGAGCTCGTTCCAGCTCTTTGCCGCGAGCTCACACCTATATGCTCCCTGACCATAAGCTTAATTGTGAGCTCATTCACGCGAGCTCATTCCTCAAGCTCTTGGCCGCACGCCTGACCTCAAGCTCGTCCAACGAGCTCTTGCTCAACCTCTTAACCGTAAGCTTGTTCAGTGTACTCATGTTGACCTCATGACCTCAAGGTCATTCGCTTGTCCTTTCCGCGAGCTCTCTTGAGCTCTCTCTGTAAACTGCGAACTCAAAGACCTCGAGCTATTCCCGAGCTCATCCCATAAGCCTTTTAAAGGGAGCTTCCTACTCACAGCCTATCTATTTTCCTTAATTTATATTTTACTTTCATTTACTTTAATACATAAATGTAAATAAGAAAGTACCCCCCATTTGGATTCAATAAAAATATCAAAAAAATCAAAATCCATAACAATAAAAAGATAGAATTTTGGTTTTAATACAAATTCACGAGTTTGCAATTTTACCCCCATCGAAATACATAGTTTCCGATTCTTGAAAAATTCATTAAAAATCATTTTTACAACAATGAATGCTAGTTATCAAATTACCGGGAGTTAGTTTTTCAAAATGAAGACATTTTCAAAATATGTTCTATTTGGTCCATTGCCTTAGAAAAATTTCAGGTTTATGTTTGGTCAATAATTTCGCGTGGTGTGGTCATTTGATTGCATGGGGACTAATCATGAATTTGAGGTAGGAGCATGAATGCAAGTAAACGCGTACTATCACTAGTTAAATGAAATCACAACAATCATATGATGGGAAAGATAGTTATTAAATTTATAATACTTCTCAGCTGGTAAATCGATATTTAATATTAAATAGCATCTCTCAAAGAAGTATTTTTGTGTTGTAAATTACATCAAGCATTTCTGTGTCATAAATTACATCTTGAATGTGGTAAACGTTATGAAGTAAGATATGTTGAATTTATCTGATGATGGAAAAATACCCGGTATGGGTAAGAAATGTTGAAAGTATGAATATCACAGAAACAAGAATTTAAATACATAAGGTTGGCTCCATATTTATTGTGAGGTTTGGTTTATGTGATACATTTTGGCATGTGTTGATTTATGGCTTGCGAGCCTATGAGATTTGATACTGATATTGAATCTATATGTACATTTGCATGGTAGTACATGGTGGCACGATATATTTAATTTGGAATTGATCAAGTCTTAAATTGTGAAACTTGTATACAACTGTCGGGTTCTGGATTACTCTCTTGTGGTGTCACCTTATTCTTAGTTCATGTTCATTATTTTTTTGTCCTAGAACTTGCTGAACCTTGTGGCTCACTGGATCTTCTTTTCCATTCCAGGTAAAGGGAAAGCTATTATTGGGGGCGAGTCCAGTGGGACTAAGGCCTAAGGATAATGGTGTACGAGAACGCGTCCTAACTTGAAGATCCTATTTAGCATTTTGGTGAGGCTTGAGACGAAATGATTCTTATTTTGGACAGTTAACATTAGAGTCTCTTATCTATTTTGTGGGGCCATCGACCCCAAACTCTTGAGCTATTGGAAGTGTAATTGAACTTAATTTAGTTTCCGCTGCTAGTGAATGAAATGAGTTGTCTGTTATTTATGGTTTGTTCTATATCATTTCTGTGATGACCTCCTTTCGAATATCCTATGCTAGCGGGAATATTCGAGAGTGGGCCCTTACAAGAGCAACACGGCAAGTGGAAAGTAAAGGTACATGTGGCGGGCGAGAAGGGTAGTTTTGTCCAAAGAAAAATAAAAAGTCATATTGGTGCAGACATTAGGAACTGCAAAGGACAAACTTAAAAAAAAAAATAAAAAACAGGCCTGATTGCATTATTAATAGAATTTTTTTGCGAATAAATATCTGTTCCACCAATATTTCTATTTCTATTAAGTTTCTCTTTACATTGCAGTTTATACATATCGATTATATAAACGAAGTATGTCAACCGATGATAGCAGATGCAAAGGATATTGGTCAAAACATATTAGTTTATAACCGATACATAAGAATTGATATTATTATGGAAATATTATATTTCTGTTTACATTGAAATTGATACACATATATCGATAATATAAACATAAATTGGTAAACATATGATAACAGATGCAAAGGATGTCGATTTCTCTTTGTCATGTCCAACCTCAACAACAACCTTACCTAATCAATCAGTTTGTAAAGCCAACAGTTGCATCCTCTTTCACCTCTTTTGACACAACTACTACAATTTCATATTCTTTCACCTTTTTTGCCACAACCACGTGTTTTTAACCACTCTTATGAACATTCAACACTTTCTTATTGAAGGTTCCAACCTGACACAACTCACACCAAAAACTAAACTTCTAATATCCTGCCTCATGCGAGTTCTTGTTCTTCACGTCGGTCAAGTACAAAGATATATCGGTCACGTATTTTTATTCTTTCGCATTAACATCATATTGCCACTGACCTCCATGAATCAAAAGTACAAAGATAGATCTCGAAGCTGCCATTCCTATAATATAAATTGAAACGATTTCTAAACTAAATAAAAACATATCATTCTGTAAGTATAAAAATATATTGGTTCTTTAAGTTATATCAGTTTCTTAATGTCGGTTGTCTAAGGGCATATCGGTTAATATATATTAGTTTACATAAGACCTCAACCGATAAGAAGTTACCGATATATCAGTTGAGAAAAAATATCAATACATACACATCCTTTCAAGACTTATATATCGGTTGATATATATCCTTATATGACCAATATAAAAACCGATATAATCATTTTTCATGATGCTTATGTGTTTGAAGCTATATCGGTTGAAATATGTCAGGACGTAAATTGTTGATATATCAATCGATATATGTTCAAACTAGTGAAATGCATACTTTTCACTAAATCAATTAAGCTTTTGAATGAAGAACCAGAGTCAAATTCATTTACAAACCCATTACTTTTTCATTAAAAAATAGCAGAAACGAGGATAAACTATCCCAAACTCCTCAGAATCGTTGACCGAATTTCTTCAAAGATAGGAAAATAAATAAATACTTAGATGGAGAGAAGAGGATTGATGTGTGAAAGCAACAACACTTGGGGAAGAATAACAATGGGTTTGAAGAAGATGATTGATGAAAAAGCAACAAATTGATGGCTGGTGAGTGAGAATGTTTGTGAAAGAAGAAGAGGAAGAGAAGAAGACAGGATCGGGATTGACATGATCCTATAGCTGATTTAAAGTAGGGGCATTTTTGTCCAATCAATTTTCAAAAGTCCTAGTTTTGTAAAGATTTTCCAAGTGTCCTATTTTTTCAAAGTTTAGTACCAAGAGTCCTATTTTTCCAAATTTTCGTACTTCTTATCACTATAATTGCCATGCACGAGAGCCCCCCAAAAAAATTGGTAAAGTTAATTCACATGCTCTCTCTCTTTCTCTCTCTCTCAAAGTTTTTGAAAATTTTACCACATTTTTTTATAAAAATACTCATACTTTATCACCTTTTAAAATTATTTACCCAATCCCACATTTTTACCCTTCAAATTTTAAATGCTTAAAAGGTAATCCATCTTTCAAATGGCTCTTTAGTGAAAAATAAAAGAGTTGCTCTTGTGTATTTTACAAAAGAGTTGCTAGTCAAACTAATCACTCTCATGCAATACATAAGACCAATTGGTTTCGCTAGTAGTTTTAAGTCTATGTTCGGATAGGGAGTTCGGAGAGGCAGAGGAGACTCTTTCCTTTGTTTGGATGGAGATTTCATAATGGAATTGGAGGAAAGATGATGGTAAATGATACCCTCGCTTCCCTTTCCAAATCTTTAGTTTGCTTACACTTCAAATTATTATTATTTTTTTTTTTTGTGTAAGTAAGAGTATATTAATAGAAAATCGCAAAGCGTCTATAGCTTACTTTAGGAAATACTTCAAGTAACCACACAGAAAATTAAAAACAGCTAAAGTACATAAAAGTCAAAACCACAGAAAAACTAACCTTGCAACATAATCAACTAAAATTATGTTGGAGAATAACAACCTCAAGCAGGACCTTCAATCATAAGGCTTGAACTTTTGGCTCCCTTGGTCGCCTTCTCAAGCACATATTTCTTCTTCCTCTTTTTCTTTTTCTAGGATTTAGACTTCACAGGAATACTATTAGCACTTGATCTCTCTGTTTTATCAGAATTTGTGACATCTTCCCCCCTTGACCACTCATACCAGCATTTTCCATATTCATCCCTATTTCCTTTAGATTTCCTCCTTCCATTTGAAGATTTAATGCCCTTGGATATAGAACATCCATATCTTCCACTATTAGAGAACAAAATGATTCGCCACCCTTGAACCCATCTCACATGTCGTAATAGGAGTAGGCCTAGATGCCCTTTCAATAATTTCAAGAATAGACATAAAAGTAGATAATTTCTTAATGGGCCCTAGAACTACACCATCCTCCTTTATAGGAATAGAATCCATGTTGTTTCCTTTATTTTTTTCAATACCTTTGGACCTATTACCATCCCTCTTATCATTAACCATTTTAGGAATAGCTGTAGATACCGGAGCCCTATCATTAACCATTTTAGGGCACTTAGAAATGGGATGACCAAATACCTAACAATGAGTACAAATAGAGGGCACGCATTGATATTCTATTAGAAGCTTTACAATATTAGGCTCTCCCGTAAATTCATCTATGCCTTGATATAACTCAATAGACATTGGAAAAGATGAAGTCACATGCATCTCTGTGCACAAACCCTTGCATACCCAATCTGGTTTTATCTTAAGTTATTGGGTTAGCATATAAGGGTTTTCCCAAACCATTGGTAATAACTGATATACTTTTGACTGGCCATCCTTCCAAAGGCACATTAAAAGTTTTCGCCCCTTTGGGATAAATGTATGAGAATCTTGTGAAAGAAGCATTCTAGGTTCCCAACATTTCAAAAACAACAGCCTACCCACAAATTGAATGGCCTAACCACCCCTAAGTCAAAAACACCCAACATATGATCTTAAGTGTCAAAACTAAAAAAATTAAAAACCATAGCTGTTGGATAATACCTCTATGAGTCCATGCCTCTCCCACAATTTCATAGATACAGACTGCACCACTAGAAACGACAATCTCTTCTATATAAAATAACCTACTAGTGTATTCCTCCAATATGTTGAATTTTCTTCAACCACACCCAAAGGTAAGCGGACCCTTGGAGTTCCATTATTTGAAACTTGAGGAGGAAAATACTCAAGTTTGGTTGGAATTTTTGGTCCACTAGAATTTAACAAACTCACCCAAGACAACTTAGAACCTACTTGGTTTAAATCACCTATAATTTTTTTTTTAGACTACCATTTAAACGATTATTTGAAGGAATGAATCAACTAGAGTTACCTTGCACTAGAGTAGCCTGTAGAATTAATCAATTAACTTGTTATGCACTTACCAATTTTTGATCTTCTAAAACTTCTTGCACTCAAGTATACTATTGATCCAATGAATTAATAGGAGAACTTAACTCAATTATCGCCTTGACTCGAGTAATTTGAAGCTTTTGACACACTGCATTCTCTTTATCCTTTGTTATGCCATTACCCTTCATAAGTTGAGATATATGACCTAGATTCCTATCCGCAATCTACTTATCTAGATTCCTATCCGCAATTTACTCTATTTGCCTAGACAAATAGAGTAGAATCACTTTTTGTTCTCTATCCAAATATACTAGAATCACTTACATTCACTTACATTTTATTCTTTCCAAACAATGAAAAGTTAGCAAACTTTATGTTTTTCTACTCCACCTCTCTCCCAAACATAGCTAAAGGTTCAAAATTTAAAATGTAAGAGAGTGTTTTGAAAAATAGTTTTAAAAAGATGATAAAGTGAGAATTTTTTATACAAAAATGGTAAAATTATTAAAAAAAATCCTCCTTAAAATGATAAGAATGACTGATTAAGGGTATATTTGGGAGTTATGGAGAGCCAGGAAATGAAAGATTTATAAAAGAAAGATAACGAAATGAAAGGGAAAGAGAAGGAAAGAGGGGGAGGTACATTTCCTATAATGCTCTCCTTTTGCTCATGTGTTGTTAAATTTAAAATTAGGGAAACTTTTTTTATCAAATAAATATTTCCATTTTAAATTAATTCCTTCTCCCTTAACTCATTTAGTCCCTTAACCATTTATTCTAAAATGCAACCATTTATTCTAACATCATGATTAAGAGTAATAATTAGAGTTTCAACTCGTCTAAACATGTTTAGATTGAACCTTAGTAATTTTGGTCATTGTATACTATTTTTTAGTCGTCTTTACCCTATCCTTAGGTTTAAGAATCTCCATATCTTTACATGAGTCACACTTTTGGAAAGCTTACTTGATAAGTTACAACATATCCAAAGTTTAGTTGATTTTATTAAGATTTGATCTCCGCAATTAGTTGTTTTTACAAATTAACTATGTTGCAGTCTTACTAAATCAATCATATCTTTTTCCACATATCTCATATTTTTACCTCTTCTAAAGTTAGCAATATATAATTGAAGTGGGTTGTTGTCTACTACCTTGTCATTTAGAGTTTTTTGGGTAAGCTTTACAAGGAAATTCATAATTAATTCTAGAAAAATACTTTTTATATTATTCTTGTTCCCATAGTTCATTAAAACATTCTAGTTTTGTAAAAAATATAATTTGAGCATAAATATAAATCAAAGTCCTATTTTTAGGCCAAAACAAAAAGTGAGACAGTGAGAGACCTTACTTCCAAGTTATGAAAGAATAATTTCACCTCTTCTTTTAACATCCCAAAGTCTATAAACCATCTTAAATAGTTCATTTTATAAAATGGCCTACTTTGACACTCAAAAGTTTCTCAACTTATTAGTGATTCTCATAAGTTTCAACTACATAGACAAACCAAATCAAAATACATATGAGGTCATTTTACATGCAAAATCATTAGATAAATCAACATAAGCATGCACTCATGACTCATGGTCTATCATGTAAAAATCTATCACAATGCCAAAACGCTACTAATAAGATGCATGATCAATCATCTTTTTTAAGTTTCAAGTTTGTTTTTTTTTTCCTTTGAAGTACTAGCTTTACCTAAGCACATTTGAACATACAAAATATAGTAAGAAAATTTTTTGTGCATAATTATGTTGTTGTTGCTGGACTATAACAATTAAAATTTGTTTTTGGGAAAGCTCATTAAGAAGTTGGTTGGGCCTGGCGAGATGAAAGAATAAAGGTTGTCTGGAGGGAGTAAGCAAGTGAAATGGGGACTCGATCAGCTGTCCGAGAGAGCCCAAGGGTGCATGGAAAAGATAGTTTAGGAGAATTACAAAAGGGTCGGATGAGAATAGTTCAGAAAAAAGCCAGTCCGAGTGAAGTCTTCATTGTCCAAGAACGTTAATGGGCACCTAAAATAAGTTAGAAGGCACGTGGAGATTTCTCTTGCATGGACCCTTCGATACTTAAGTCAAATGCTGCGATGGTGAAGTAAGAATACATATGTTGTGCAGGTGAAGTAATGCAAATGAAGTATGCTGTGATGGTAGTTTAGGAGAAGTAGTGAATTCTCCAGGAGAACAAAAGTTATGCAAGTGTTTATGGGTGAAAAGTTGGGAAAAAAGTCCACAATACAAAGGGTTAAGGGATATTTATATCTTTTAGTCAGTGAATGGGACACATGGCATGTATGTGTAGAGGACGCGCAACTCCTCCGATCGTAAGGCAGGCGGTTCTCTCGACTGCACATGGTTGTCTCGAGGTTAAGCTTAAAAAAAGCCTGGTGAGAAACCCCCTGGGGGAAGCTCCTACTTGTGTTAGAAACCAGGTGAATGTTGCTCCCCTTTTCACTGGTAGCTCCTACAATAGCCCCAAGTTTGTTTCCTTGGATGACTAGTCCACCCCCACTAACACGAGGGACCAAGTTAGTCCATACTCCAAGCTTCATTGGAACCCTACCAGAAGCTTTTATGCTAGTCAATCTTCTACGTAGGTGATGAAATGTTATGACGGGTTTCTTAAATGGAAGAACCAACAGTCTTACTATTGGGAATAAATTTCAAGAATAACAACTAGCAAAAGGGAGAAAGAAGAAAAAGAAGGAATGGTTTTGAAAGAAAGAAAAGAACTACCGAGAGAATGAGAGAGCAAAAATGAACAACTTCTCTTTGTTTCTCCTTATATATATTTATGTCTCAAAGATATTTCCTCCTTTTTGTTAAAATAGATCAAAACCAACTAAGGAAGAGATGGAGAGTGGCATGCCTTTTGCATGTCGTCTTTCCTTTCTTCGTCATCAACCTAAAAGTTGCAACGGAACATTAATTGCTCTATTACAGTAAACGACAAGAGAACGTTCCCAATTTTAAATCCTGTTGATAGAAATGGTTGAAAGTTATGGGAAACGGTTGATTGATTCAAAGTAATTCAGCAAGGAATGATCGATTGTCTTTGAGATTGATTGACCGCCTCTATTCTCTTACCTCAATTTTCACTTAATTTCATCTAGGGCTGCCATTAACTTTTAATAACCCTTACATTAACTCTTAATGTTTGCTCTTGTTGATTAAACCAATTTCGTTAACTCTTAACTGTGTCCTATATCATTAACCCTTAATGACAATTAAGGACACATCATAGTAGTGCATCACTAATCCAACCCCAGACTCAGATTTGTGTGTGACCTTCTAGGTTCACTATTGAATAGCAATCGGGACACGTTAACGACTTTGACATTGATCAAATGATTCAATCTACAATAAGGATCTCTCCATCTTCTCAGTGCATCCCAAGAAGTCTTGAGTGACAACTAATATTATGTCAGGAAGATCTTATCAGTAATGAAGTCACAACTTCAAGTGAGCCTATTAGGGCATTCAATTACCATGTGCTATGATCATGCCATTAATAACATCATGATTAAGTGAGAGCCATGGACCTATTAAACTCACAAGACTCGATAGCTATGCCAAGATCTAACATTGTGTGATTGAGATGACGCTTTGAAACTCTTTTTGACATTGAAAACTCATTTCCAATCATGTGCATCCTGGCCAAGGGTTTAAGCAATCACAAACCATAACTGATCGCATAAGATATTCGCCTTACATTGAAGGTTAATGGATCCTATTAGCAATCACTTGTTTCCATATGTTACTGTATAAAGACTGCATAGAGCACATTCTCACTTCGTATTTGAGCGGTTTTGTGTAACGACAAATCTTTGATACCAACGTATAAGACAATTGTGTTGCCTCTAGTTTGAGGACTAGTAACACAATTGAAGCCTATAACAGGTCATTAATCCTCTTAGCCATGTGATCTACTACTTGCGTCACATTCAACAAATGTTCAACTAACATCTACCCATATGTCTACTATTTTTTATTTCATGAATTATAGCATGTGACTCACCATCCTTTATTATTAGCATCTCATATTAATCAAAGGTAATAGCCTATATGCCAGTCCATAATTGATTAATCATATTCCCTTTCTGAGAACTCTAAGGACTGGGAATATTTTAAGAAATCTTAAACTTAAGTATCTTTGTCACATATTCTTACCAACTTAAGAATAAGATTTTTATTAGGAAATATAAGGACTCATTCATATACAAATTGGAGAGATCTGAGTGAAGATATGACCATAATATATGTAAATATATTTTATTAAATTTGCAAGATATATGTAACGACCCGCTTCCACCTACGGGTATTACTGGTGAATAATCGATCGGATTACTCACTCGCTAAGCCAATAACTGAAGGGTTGGACTATGTTTTAACAAGAAACACCCTAGGTGGGCACTAAGCTTCATCCTTCCTTTCACTCTACCCAAGGAATCAGTCCCCCAATCCAGCAAAGAAATACAGCGGAACAAGATCCAAAACCCGAGTGAGCTTCACCTTTCTTCAGCTTGCCACATAGCAAGCCAAATGTGACCTATGCACAAAACTAGCACATCTAACATCCATTGAGTACTGAGGATTTACGGGAACATATCTTTTCAATCCTTACCTGATCTAAAACTTGGCTCCACCAACTAAAGCCAAATACATCACAGAATCTCACAATCACCTACCACTCCAAGATGATTACAACAAGTAGATACATCTAGCGCTCAACAACATTTACATTCAATCACATGCATACATACAGGAGATAATACAATTCACAAACTTAGGCAATAATGCTAGTCGCCATTTCAACGTCCCAACATTATCACTGCTGGCATTCGGACTTGCCTTATCTACAACATGAGGTAAAACCTCATGAGTCATAAAGACTCAGTAAGGGTGCAATGCATAAGTAAATGAAGCATGAGAGAGAAAGAAAGATCATGTAATGCAAAAATACAATACAACATGGGTAGTCTTCCATACCCTTATAAGCTCTATAGGTTAAGGCATCAACCAACATTTCCCACACACTAGTCCTCCATATGGACATAGGTACACTAGAACTCATATCATGCAAGTGTTAACCATTACATGCAATTCATAAGGAACAACATGTACAAATACATGCAAGATCACCACCATTGGGGTCATCCCTTACTTGGCTCAAAACCTCTTTTACTAAGAGCGAGACCGCCTGCTTGAACTTCGAGCTCTTCTAGGATCACTACCTCCCCGGTCGAACCTAGATGCAAATACACAAAACCCAACTCCATTAGAAATTAAACCAGAGTCTATGTTTTTACTATTCACCACAAAGACCCAATCATCAACCATTTCCAAACAACCCTAACCACGAGTATAATCCAACCATCACTTCACATTACATTATATCACATAATGCAAATAACTAGAAAATAATTAATTACTTTTCCTTATCTAATCTGGAGGAAAAAATCGGCAAAACACCTATACCGACATTGCCTCTCAAGTAGTCACTTGTGCCCAAAATCCCATTTTTTAGCCTCTGACACGCTTCTTGAGCCCCAAAGTAATTTTTAAATTTTTTTCAAATTTTCTTGGATATTTTCCCCCATTTTTCTTTTTTTCTTTTTTTTTTCAGAATTTTCATTTTCTTTTTATTTTTTTCTTTTCCTTTTCATTTTTCCTTATTTCTTCTCCATCTTCTTCTTCTTTGTGCCGCTGCTCCTGTGCACACACTAGCCCTCCACCGCCTGCCTGGCCTCCTACAGGACGTCGCCGCCTGCCAACTTGCCTCCGCTTGCCACCATTGCTGGCAAGCTCGCTGCACGACCGCCTCCACCGCCCAACCAGCCTACACGCTGTAGCTCTAGCACCTCCGATCATCGCTGCTGCTTCAGCCACTACCGGCCATCGAAGCTCCTAGCGGCCTCGCCACGACCGCTTTCCACTGTCATCGGCCTCTGCTGGTCCATCGCTGCTGCTACTGCTCCCATCCTATGTAACCGCCGTGGCCGTCAGCCGCTTCAGGCACCGCTGCTCACCGTGCTATTGGTCAGCCTCCACCAGCCACCCCACGATCGGTTAGCCCCCGGCCTAATCTCCTTCTCTCGATCTCCATACTCTCTCTAAAACTCTCGGCCCTAACTCTCTCCTGAGCCCTCCTTTACTTCTCCTAATTTGATTTCAAATTAAAGGCCACTGTAGGAGGCTTGACCAACAAACACGGCTATATATATATGGAAAATTCTATTTGCAACCATAATTTTTACTCTTCACAACCAACGAAAGTAAAATTTTAGTTTTTGCTATTTACAACCAGAGTGATTACTTTTTACAACCATCTATATGCCAAACATATCCTCTAAACATCCATCCCTCAAAAGATAGCCCCACGCGCAACAAACTCTCTTCACATCACTTCTCATATCAAACCATCTTCAGACCATTGCCATCTCACCAGAGTCACTTGCCTTGCCCACCTTCTTCGCTGAAGTCCCTTGCTTTCTCGTCGGAATCACAGAAGCCAAGCAAGAAAGATTTAGGACAATTCTATTTGTAGCCAAGTGTGTTTTGCTCTTCGCGAGATAATATGGCTGCCCATCATCGCACCCGAAGATTTGGGAGCTTTGAATGCATAATTCTAGAAAAATATAATTCTTTCGAACCCATGAATTTTAGAAAAATAATTTTTTTCGAATCCACATATATATGTATACATGTAATATGAAGTTATTCTCATAAAATGTTGAAATGTTGCTGTATTTGATTGAGTTTAACCATTTGTAATTTCCACATGACAAATTCTTTCATTTGGAATAATTTATATACAAAATCATTATATATATGTTTATAGTTATAAAATGTATATAATTATAATATATATGTATATAATAATATACTTATAATAATATATATACTTATATTATATAGTTTCTCCCGAATCCATGGGTTCGGGAGAAACTATTATATACATATAATATAATAGTACATAATATATTATATATATAATAGTATAGATTCAGGAGAATTGCATTCCTCCGAATCCATGGATTCGGGAGAATGCAATTCTCCAGAATTTATGAGTTCAAGAGAATTAATTTTTTTCGAATTTATGGATTAACTCTGGGTTTGGGGAACCTCAAACCCCCCGAAACTATCAGTTCGGGGAACCCCTCGGGAATTAGGGGTTCCCCAAACCACGGGGTTCAGGGAACCACTTACCCTCCGAACAGCGAGGTTCGGGGAACCCCTAACCCCCCGAATCTTGTTGTTTGGGGGATTAGGGGTTCCCCAAATTGCGGGGTTCAGATCGCTATGTTATTATTTTTTTAATTAATATTAAACGTAAATCATGTATTATCTTAATTTTTTAATTAATCCTAAATAATGCAACCTATGAGAATTTGTTTTTAAAAAATATTAATAATTTGTGTGTGTTTAGTGTAATTGTGCAAATAAATAATGAGAATTTGTGTTTTAGAAATATTAATAATTTGTGTGCTTTAGAAATATTAATAATTTACGTTACCTCATTTGTAGAAAACGATTGAATAGCATCAAATGACTGTTGAAATGAAAAAAAAAATTATGTAAATGAAAAACATAAACAATTTGAAAACATTGTTCAAATAATAATTAAATGAAAGTTGAATAATATATGATACCTGATTGTTAGTAAATGGTTCAATAGCATCAATGACTTTGAAATGAACAAAAATTATGTAAATAAAAAAGGTAAATAATTTGAAGCAATGAAATATCCTGAATTGTTAGATTCGGGACTACTTGACTCCCTCGAACCAAAGGATTCGGGGTATTCTCGAGTTCCCAAATCCTTCGGTTCGGATACTCAAGGAGTCCCTGAATCCTTCAATTCGGGAGGTATCAACTCCCCCGAATCCAAGGATTTAGGGGATCATTCTCTGGTCGACACTCCAAGTGTCTCAACTCCTGGTTCTCACCTGTTGATGATAAACAAAATTAGAAATACAACAAATTTATAACAAATTTTCAAATACCTGATGGATTTCATCATCTTGTTTCTCGTCGGAACAAGAATAGTTATTATCTTCTTTGTAAAACTCTGTAAACATTTGTCTATAATAATCTTCCATGCTTAACTTGCCTATGACGAGCAGAAATGTGCTTAGCAATCTTCGATGTTGAATAATAGTTGTTGTGCAATGCTTGATATTGAATAATAATGGTTGCATGGTGTGGGTGAGTAAAGGTGTTCAGGTGTGGTGAGCTATGGCGATGGTGGGTGAGAAAGTACGTGCACGCACTTGAAAGAGTAATGGTGGGTGATTGAGTGTAAAGGATTTAAATGAAGGGTAAATATGAGATTTTATCTCAGGGTATTTTAGGAATATTAAAAGTGGGTTGCGGAGAGCAAAACTTATGGTTGTAAATAGAATTTCCCTATATATATATATATATTACATAATTTACATATTAACCCCCACTAACTTCTCATTAATCCCACTTAAGAATCACATTAATTCCACTTAAAAATTTATTTATCGCACTTGGACCCTCCAAGCCTTAATTAAATATCACCAAGCCACACAATATCTTGATTTCTTCGAAATTAATAACCAGTATTTACTCAATAAAGACTGATTTCGTCCTTAATAACCAGTATTTACTCAATAAAGACCGATTTCGTCCTTACGCCTGCACAGGACCTTTATTCCACTCGAAAACGCTTCAAGGTTGCCTTACTCACAAAATCGAACCACCCTTAAGGTCTCATCAACTTCCCACAAGTCCCCTACGACCATTTGGGCTTATACAAAAATTATTTTGAAAACCATTCCCAATCTGATTGCTTTCAACGTCATTAGCCTCGTTTCAAGACACTCACCAATTTCATGCTCTTTTCCCTGGACATCCAAGTCTCAGGGCATTATTTGCCATTGATTCGACAATTTTATTAATTAATTTCTCGAAATTCACTACTTAGTCTTTCCGGACCATCCAAGGTCCTTTAAAATTACTAGAAATCCTATCTTTTCCATCACCATGTAATACCGGGTATTACAATATACATAATTAGTCCCAATTTATATATGCTAGACGTCATCTAAATCTAGTATTAGGACACTAACTTTAACAGTTGATTGAGTCAAACTACTATAAATATCTTATATCATTTGTATCTTTCTAACTTCATTTCTTTCACGCTTTGCAAACTCTACTATACACTTCTATTTCACAGCATTTCTTCCACATTTTGGAAGCAAAGATTTTGACATCTCAATAAACTTTTAAAATACCCAATTGACCCTCCTCTTGGGTGTGAGGTGCCATATTTTGACAAACCTAACATCAACAATATCCAATCTCATCTATAAAAGAAACAATTTAAGTTATTATTCGCATACTTAAAACCAAAACAAAAATGAAGAACGAAAGAAAGAAAAAGAATTAATGAACATTAAGAACATAATAATGCTTGTGTATAAGTTCACTTACATCAAGTGGATCAAAAGTAAGAGTCAAATGACCATGATCTTTAGTGAGATCCTTAATCACTTTGTTAACATAAACAGACTCTCGAGCTATAATACCTAGATCATTTGATAGCTTAATAAAATATTAACATATTTTATCCTCTCAATTGGTTGAATTTTATCTAATAAAACATATATATAGGCAATGTTTTTGATTGATTTTGTTATTCCTTTTTAGATATTTTCCTACTGCTAAACTTTGAACTTTAAGGTTGCATTGGAAGTGGAAGTTAAAATAGGTTTCACTATGTATGCAAATATATCGTAAAATATGTAAAATATTACTAGCTTGGGCTTGGAAGCACATGGATTTGGTGATGGAAAACTATCTCCTCTATTAGAGAGTTTTGTTGATAAATTACTTATTACAATCATAATCAAGCATGTATCATTGAATTTCTTCATATCAAAAAATTGTTTCAAAAACTCTTGCTGTGTTTCATAGGTTGTTTGCTCATTATCTGACCTTCTAGATGTTGATGCAGGTCTTTAAGGGAGAAAGCAAAGATGAATGGGAATTTTCCATCTGTTTGAAGAGTTTATTTTGCAGAAAAAATAAAATAAAATAAAATAAAGGGTTCTTAGAAACTACCAATCTAGGCCAAAGAGGGCTTCAAAGGAGAATTTTTATCTTTAACCCGAAGGTCATTTTTCTGTACATGTACACATTTTGGTCAACTTGATACATGAACTTTTGAATTTACAATTTTGGTCATTTCATTTAAATAAAATTGGGGTAAATTGCCTTTAGACCCTTGTGATTTGAAAATGTCTCTATAGGTCCATCTAAGTGATGTTAGAGCAAAAATATAAATTATATGAACCTTTAGAGATATTTTTAAGTCACGGGGAGGCAATTTATCCTAATTTCATTTGTATGAAATTGATCAAAATCATAAATTCATAAATTTAATTGACCATAAAAAAACTTCATGTATAAAATTGACCAAAGTATATAAGTTCATATGCCAAAAATCAGCTTTTGCCTTATCTTCAATTTTGTGTAAGTTTGAAACTTATTGTTTTGGAAGGCTAAAGAAATTTTGGCATGTACATCTCTTTGATAGCCAAATACTTAGAAAAACCAAGAAGAGACTTTGTTTATGTATTTAACTAAGAGGATGATTAATGTTACACTTGTGTAAAAAAAATTAAGTAAAAATTCATCGAATGACGTTTGATTTGTCCAAAAAAACTGTGAATCTGGAGAAATATTTGAGAATTTATTATTTTTAAGAGACCCCAAGATTACTAAAAATGTTGATATTAGCCTGGAAAAGAATCAAGAAATGAGAAAAGGGTGATTTGTTGTGCTTGGAAATCTGTAATTTTGTGATTATATTTGTGTGGGAAGTTCTTGGGCTGTTTTTTAATACCTAAAAACAAGTTTTTGATGTTGGAGTTAATTGCTAGTTAAGTTGGTTTAGTATTGGGACTATGCTATGAATAATAATAAAGAGCATTAGTCATGACAATCATCAGTACTGACAGTTACTTGATAGTGTTTGGCCTTCATCAATAAATAAATATTTTTTCATATTTCTTAATTAAACACTAATATGTGATTGTCACATGTATTGATGATTGTCATGACTGATACTCTGTAACATTACTCCTATATTGTACGGCCAGCCTTAAGAGTGGGCTTCAAGTTTTTATAGAATTCTCGGGCTATTATTGTTGGGACCAAAATAATAAATTTAATTTTGGACCTATGTAGAATGCCTTGAACAATTAAGTGGGCTTAAGGGAGGGCCCAATTCACGAAGGAAACAAAAAGCAAATTGGGACTTAAAGGAGACGCCTCATCAATTCTACTACGTCCAGTGCTCAACAAACGACCGCTCTATTACTCGAGGCTCATTGCGCAATTGCAACATGCCAACAAAGAGCTCCTTTATTGGATGGCTAACACGCACTTGTTCATTACCCGCATGACATCGACAGCTTGCGCCGGACTTGAGCATGATGAGCCAAAGAACCACTGCTCCTTCCTTCTCCTTCTTCTTCTTCTTCTTCTTCTTCTCTACTGGGTGGTTGTTTTTCAGCTAGCACTATCCCACTGCACGCAGCTAGCTAGCTAGCCTAGGTGTTGGGTCAGTGAATCCAGGCCTTTGATTATTATTGCATCCTTAACCTTGAATCAAGAGGAGAGGAGAGGAGCATTAAAGGGTGGCTGCATTTACTTTAATCTAATCAATATGTAATATACTTTGTCTTGAGAGATGGAGTTGAGTTCCTCCTTATGCTTGGTCCAAAAAAACAGCAAACAAAGGTGCATTAATGACTACGTGTGCTGGACGGAGTCTGTCCGCCGATTTGTTACCATCAACCTCCGCAACACCCGCATTGATCCTCGCATAAACTCTCTCTATATATATCATCTATATGTCATATTAAAACACTTCCTATATGATAATATCCAAATACACATCTATATTAGATTCTACACTTTTCAAAATTAACCAAGATACTCCTCAAATGGTCAAAGTTAGTTTTAAATAAAGTTTAGGGACTAATTTGATAAACATTAAAGTTCTAGTGTTAGAACTAAAATACAAAAGTTTAAGAGATGCACTATTAATTTACCTTTCAGATAAATTATAGTGGTTTGGGTTTTAGTAAGTCAAAAGGTGCATCTAGAAAAACCCCTTTTTATTACTAAGGTTTAAATTTTTTGGGCAAGTTCACATATAATTTTTTGTATACTTACTTGGTATACGTGATTTGTATGCTATCATGCATTGCTCGTAAATTTATTGAAGGAAAATGTTATATTTACAAATAAGTTTAATAAATAGGTCTCATAAATTGACGTGACGTACACAAATTTATAATAATTTTACATAAATTTATAATAGTTCTATTTAAAATTTACTAAAAATTCGCTAAGATGTATTTAATATATTTTATTTTTAGTCTTTGAATATTTTTATTGGTTAATAAATAAAAAAATAGAATTAGGTAGAATTATTTGGTTGTTTTCTAACATTTCCAAGGACACTCAGTGGCAAAATCCATAATTCTAACCATTATCTTAAAGGTAATGGTTAAGTAATAAAAAATTCACCTTACTTTAAGATATGATATATTTATTATACCTTATTTTTATAATTCAAATAATTCTATTTGTTGATAATAAATTAAACCATTTAATCAACTAATAAAATTATTTGAATGTTAAAAATAAAATATAATAAATACACTTTGTCTGTTACTTAACCATTGTTTTGGCATTATTTTATATAAAATTACGATAAGATATAATTATTGTACTTTGTTTTCAACTTAAAAATACTCATATTAATTGATGATAAATGTATTGTATTTTATAATATTTTATTAATTAAAGTAATTATTTAAAAAATAAAAGTAAAATTTATTTAATACACCTTAATATCACCTTCCATCAAACAAAAGGAAAAAAGAAAAAGTGAAAGGGAAACAAATTTACTTATTCCTTCGTTTTGTTGGTACGAAAGAATTCCATTGAAATGATGAAAAAGTTTTTTATTAAGAAATGGATGGAAAACTCACCTATCTCATGGCGTGACAATTAATTTTTTTTACCCTCTTAGAATTCTTTTAGTTATGTGTCCTCTCTTTTATTTGAAATTTATTGTAAGTTACCTTTAGGAATGTGCACCCAAGATCAAGATGAATTGAGGGTTTTAATTTTTTTTAAAATAAAAATATTTTATATAAAATCTATTTTGAGCTTTATAATAACATCAAATAATAATTCTATAAATATAATTTGAACACATTTATAACTTTGAAAAGTGTTGTAAATGTAGATTGGAATTATCATATTTTTACTACTTCAAAAACACTGCTGAAATAGAAAACTGCAAATGCTAAGAATGAAACTTTGATAAAATGAAAGCAAAAATTAAAGCAATGCAACACACACAATTTTATAGAGTGCTTCGGCACAACTCAGCCTAGTTCACTTTTTTAGCTCCTTGCTAAAGATATTAATTAGTTTTACTAACTAAAAATAGTTTTTACAAGTTAAACTATAACTTTAGATTTTTTAAGATCAACTAAAATCTCAAGTTTTGCAAATTAAGTAAGAATTTTCACTTTTATAGCTCAGCAGTAACCTTACGGGCCTTTTCAAGGATAAGGTGACAACTGTTACAATAATTGTTGAAAGAAAATAGATAGTTGAGCTACTTTTTAATTATATAATGAACCTAATACAAGCTAAACACCATTGTTACATGCTATATACATCACTTAGGCGTTTTAGGAAATCCTTTATCAGCGGAAGTAAGGATCGAACTTGCCAAGCTTAAGAGCTAGAATTTCCACTAAATCTTCTTATTATAAGTTCAAGTAGAACTTAGAATCCATGATTTCTCCATTACACGAGTTTAATACAAGCATGGATTAATATTCTCACAACCCCAAAAGCTACGGAAAAAGAAGCAATCCACACTTTACATAGGGGAAATAAAAATAGATTCAAGACTCCCAGCAATTCTTGTTACACCGTACTTGAAATACAAAGTTTTAGATATACAATATTGAACACGAGGATTTTATGTTGAGCCTCGATCACTTCCTTTTCGATTCTCCTGTTTGTCTCTCCAGAACCTGGCATGTCTATTATACCTGGAACGTTGAATGTTTCAGGGGGTATGAAGCACCCAAGTTAGACAGTTATATCTAAGTGAGATGGTTCATGGAGTGAATGAAAGTGCATGGAAAGGTAGAAAATAAGATGTTATGCAGTTATAGAAATCTGCCCTGTGGTAACAATACCAGTGTGTAGCAATCACCCCTAGAGTCATCATGGTAATTCCTTGGCCCACCATAAGGAATGCAAGGGCACATGATCACCGCAAGATTACCAATGATGTGCCAAGGTGTTACAATCACCCCCGTAGTCATCATGGTAATTCCTTGGCCCACCCTAAGGAATGCAAGGGCATGTGATCACCGCAAGATCGTCCATGATGTCCCAACAACTAGCCATAATCACCAAATGGCATAAAACATGACAAAACAAAAGGGATATGCACAAACTGAGAGAAATATGTCATGTAAGCCACAAGCCATTCACAAATGAACCAACGAATGTCCAACATGAAACAAGTAGATGAAGGAACCACTTACACCATGATCACAAATGCCATGATATGTGCAAAATAGGGAGGATATGCTCGGAAACAATGAAACCATGAAACGCAAGCCACAACCACTTATAAATGAAGTCAAGAGTGATCAAGATGAAGTAAGAGACATGCAAGAATAGTTTACATTCAAAAGAACCACTCACATTAGCTCCTCACCTATTGGTTATGAAGTTTAAGGCCAAACATCGCTCCAAGTGAGCTATTTCTGTAAAAATCGAGACCTTTTGGTAATCAATCATAAAATATTCTTGGATGGGTAGGTGGTCAATTAAAGTAGGAGTTTATGTGCAAAATTTCAAGCCTAGAGGAGCCCTTGCGTGCCCACATGAGTGGCCACAAGGGGTTGGCATGCACCTGGATGCGCAGCCCTACGAGGCGCATGTGGCGCATGCGCCGCACAAACTTTCGACGCCAAAAATTAAAATGGGCATAATTTGCTCATTTTAACTCCTATTCGAGTTCCATTTGAACCTACAGACTCCTCTTTCTACCCTCTACGTGATTACAAAAAGAAATTAAGCTTTCCTCGCAGATTTGGTGACTGTTTGCATGAATTTTGAGACGGGTTTGTATCTTCTAACGACTTGATTTTTGCTTCCACTTGGGTAGTGCTTCCTTCCTTCTTTCCAGCAAAATTTCCCTTCCTTTATATGCTACCTACCCTCCTCAAAAGTGGTGTCCAAAGGTTTTTCAAATGGTTAGTATATATAGGCATCTTAAACTAATGAGAGCTTGCCATTTGGCTCAATGGATTTGTGCCATTTGCTACTCCTAATCATGAGATTCCCCTCCTCTTGACAAGTGGCCCTTGAGATTGGTGCCCAATGATTACTCTTGATTTTTATCTTGAAAGAGCCAATAGATGGTTTCCATGTGTCCCAAGCTTGATTTAATTAAGTTTTGAGATCCAAAAGCCACTTTTAATAACTTTTGGAATCCAAAGTCAGTTTTAATAAAGCTTTGAAGTCCATTTCACTTAGGTTCCCAAACTTATCCTTGAATCTCACAAATTCCCAAGTCTTCGAGTTGATTACACTTTTACCTGGTCTCAATATTTACAATCTCGCCACTAGCTCTGAAATTTAACTTTTATCTCAAAATTTTCATAATCTCTTGGAATGTCCTTTTTCCTCCCATATTTGGGTTTAAAAATCTCGAATATTACATGAGCAGTAGCTCATAATGAAGCACAAACAACCCTCAAGAATATTAAACAACGCATGGGAGGGAGTTTTAGAATTACAAACCAAGAGAATAAAAGAATAGGAAAGGAAAACACTATACTTTCTCTTTGATGTAGGATCACTTGTAAAGGTAATGAAATTAGATGGCTTAAATGTTTAGCTCTTCTTTTTCTTTTTCTTCTTTCTCATTCTCATTGAGAGAACATTGTTTTAGATTTAGTGACCTTGTCTTCGTGCATATCTTGAGTTTATATAGATGTTGGGTCTTTAATGCACTTGGCAAATTAAAGGATGGCAAGAAGTTAAACTTGAAAAATATTTGGACTAAAACATGTATTACTTGACTGTTGATATATCCTACTTGATTATGATCATTGCAGTCCAGTACTTTTAGGTGATAGTTGATTAAAACATGTTTTACTAGACTACTAATATATCCTACTCGATTATGATCATCCTTAGCATAGCTAACACTTGATTGCAAATATATGATAGGCGATTACTATTGCTGAAACATAGACCCAATCTATGTTAGTTAAAATATACTCAACTAAAAAAAAATGAAACTTGATTATAAACATTTGTTAGTCGATTACCATTTTGCCCACTTATATGATTGAGGTTGATACTTGATTATGAGCCTTTGCTACTCGAATATAACATATCAATACTCAATTATATGATCCTCTTAGTCAATTAATTCTCCAAATACAGAGACTAACACTTGATGAATTCCACTCGACTAGAACGGTAAATACTCGATTACATAGCTATTCTCACTCGGTTATGCATATATTTAGTTGACTAACATCTTTACCATTGGCAATTTTAACTCCATTACTTGATCTAAGCACTTTTGATATTTGATTTTGATCATGACCTTGCTCGAGTACAATAATATTATGTTTGATTAATAATTTTGACTTCATATTTAAATATTTGATTATCCCTCTTTGATATTTGATTTGAAAACATGTCACTATTTGAGTGTAGAGCACCTTATAGTTGATTAAGAACAAATATAGAGAAACACTTTATTTAGCATATTCTTCTCAACTTTAGTATTCTGACACTCGATTGGAGATTTCGTTACTCAACTGAATAAGTAATATATTCAATTGATGAATTATTTTAGTTGATGGATAATGCAAGCATAGAAGCTTGATATTTTAACTTATCTCATCCACTCGATTATTTAGGAGATTCACTTAATTGCTGATTGCGATAATCGAAGACATTTTTTATAACTCAAGTAAATACTTGATTTAATCTTTCAATGCTTATTGAGATACTCGATTATAGCAAGCTCAAAATATTTTTCTACTCAATAACTAATACAAGTTCACTCAAGTGATGGTTGATTTGCATTACACTCACTCGATTGACAAAATACTCTACTCGTGTAGGTTTGAATTTATTGATTTAATTAATCACAAGGGCTTACTCGATTATTTGATATATTATTAATTAAAATTTTGCATTAATATTATATCATCAACATAATCATCAAAACCTCATTAATATATTAACTCAACATCTATTTTTCTTTCTGTGTCATTTGTTGTCTTCCATTTGTTGTCTTCCACTACAAACACCATCTCTTTCCATCTTTTGTTGCCATCCATCTTGACTTTTGCCTCTCTTCTTCGCCTCAGGCAAGACTGTAACCCACCCTCCTACCATCTCCTGTGCCTCACTTTGCTAAAAACTAGCGTGTCCCAACCCCTTGTCTTCTGTCATTGGCTATTGCAATTATTTGCCTTCTCCACCGCTAGCACCACTACAACCCAACCTTCTTTCTTCCTCCACCAAAAGGTCACCAAAAATCACATAGTCCATAACCTTCTATTTCATGCACCCAAATTTGCCAAAAATTGACACAACCCAGCCCCCTACTTCTACCCTTGGCTACCACAACTGTTCATCTCCTCTGTTATTGGCACCACCAGAACCCTCTATCTTACTCCACCTCTTCACCACCATATTCCATTGCAAAACCACCATCTCATTCTATTTTTTACTTAGTTTTTATTGATTATTTTTATGTAAAGAAGGCTAAAAATAATTGTTTTCTCACATATTTGATAATTATATGATTACTTTGAATTAAATATCATTTTACAAGATTTTTTCATTTTTATAATGTAAAATGACATTTTTGTCATCTGGTTGATTTGTGCTATTCCATTTCATCAAAATGAAGGTGTACCAAACATAATAATCGAATAAAATGGTCATTCCATTCTTGCTTGTATCGAACATATCGATGGAATGAAGTAGCCATTCTATTCTATTCCCAGTCCTTTTCCCTTTTCCTTTCTCTCCGTCTAATCATGCCAAATGTAGCCATAATAAAAATACTTAGGCTCCATTTGTTTGGAAGAAAGTGTTTTCTTGAAAAGAATTTTCCTCAAATATGTTTTATATTATTTGGCTATAACTTGAAAATGTTACTAGAAAATCATTTCTAGTGTTTGGTTGATACTTAGAAAATTACATATTTTTTATCATCAAATCTATAACATAAAAATAAAAAAGCATAATAAATAGAGAGGGAGATAGCTAGATGGCATATGGCGATCGATGAGAGGTGAAGTAAGACAGAGAAGGTGATGATAATGCAAATGAAAACTGAGAGAGGCAGAGTGCAACGAAGATAAAGAGAGATGGAGCACAACAGAGATAGAGACAAATGGAGCATGACAGGGATGGAGATAGGCGAAGCACATCATAGATAGAGACAAGCGAAGCTTGATGGATACAATAATGCGTGCAACAACACATACTTAGATTGAGAGAGCCAAAGTGAAATGATGTCTGAGAGAGATGGAGATGACAAAATGTATAGTGACACAATTGGAGACTAAGAAAGGCGAAGCGTGACAAATATGGCAATGCAAATAAAAAGAGGCAAAGCACAATGGAGACAAAGAAAGGTGGAACAATGCAAGTAGATAGAGATTGTAACATCCCAGTACTTCGAGAACAAATAATAATTATTAAATTTTGTCTTGAAGTGATTTATGATTTATTGAGGTTTTGTGGATTTGTATAATTTAACGAGAGAATTAATTGTTGTATTTGAGGTGATTATTGAATAATTTTGGATGAGAAAGGAAATGTTAACTTATTTTGTTTTAAAGAAATTGGCAAGTATTTGGTAAGATTGGGGTATAAGTGGTATTATTTTGTAAGTGTGAGTGTTAATTTTTGAAAATTTTGTGATCTAGGTGTAATTTTCAGAAACTATTATGGAGTTGCTTTAAAATATACAGCCTGCATATATTAATTGAGGAAGGCTGTAGGTCGGGTGGCACGAGCATGCGAGGTTGAGGTGGTGGTCGTGGGTTTGAGTTCAGGCAAGTGCGCGGGAGGAAGAAATGCTAGAATTTTTCAGCCAAGAGGTGCCAAAAACGACACCATTTTGGGTGAGGCAGTGGGAGCCACTAGCTGCCATGCAACCAGCCCCCAACTACTTGTTTTTTTCTATTTAAAAGCCATAATTTGGAATAGAAATTGGGCAACAAGAAGGAATGAAGTAGAGATGGTGAAATTGGGAAGAAGAAGCCACAAGCATAGCATAAATAGGGGGAAAAATTCAAGGAAAATTGGGGGGAAAATCCGTGCAATTGAAGTTTAAAGTAGCTAGGTAAGTAAGAAAATATTTACCAAGAATTTTGTATGGTTAGATTTAATTTTTACATGATAATCTTACTATTTCTAGATAAAAATATGATTCTTGCAGCGTATGGCTAGGAAGATTAAAACCTCTTAAAAAGGCAAGTTCCATCCTTTTATTCTTCTTATTGCGAGTTCTTCCTTTTCTCTTCCAATTATTGGCAATAATCTTTTCTTATAGCTATTTTTGGGAAGTTTTGTTGTTTAATAAATCCTCAAATTTGTGATCTTGAGAAGAGGAATCAAGCATGTAAAAGAGGTGAAAAATATGTATTTTATGTATTCAAATCAATTTTTGGAAGAAATCCCAATTTTTGGGGCTTGAAGGGTCTTGGCCTTGATTTGCTTACATTTTATGTAGTTTTGTTGTTGGCCAAAGTGGGGCTTGATTCACCCTATAACTTTTAAGGAATGGTGTTTGTTGATTTTAATCCTTGTGGAGTCTTGCATGCTTGGTTTTCTACTTCATTTTTGGGTCTTGTAACTCCAAGAGTCAACTCTACTACCAAAATTTGAAAAGATGTTCTGAATTAATCCCAAAGACAATCTCATTATAACCCCATGTTCCCCAAGCTTAAATGGATTTAAAAGGGAAATTGGCGTTATTAATGGGGTAAAAGTGTTTATGATGCCCCAAAAGTATAAATGTTGCCACATCATGTTTAGAAATGTATGTTAAATGTGCATCATGGGCATGAAATCGTGTAAGCATATGGTTATCATGTGACATGGGTGTACATTGAGCACGGATTATAACTGTTGTGCAGGACTCATTGTGTATGTGAGCATTAATATGTGGCATTGTATAAATGGTTCATGGTATTAGTAGTTAATGCGCATAGTGGATAATTCCGTGAGATATATCCCCCAAACTTAGTGGCTTTATGCCTAACTATTGGTGAGCTTCAGTTATAAGCTTACTCAGTGACGACCAGGGGGCGAGATTACGCTCTCATGGTGACTACCTGGGGAGAGATTTCGTCCACCTGGTGACAACCAGGAGACGAGACGGACTTCGGTCCGGAGATATGTTTACTATTTCTATGGTTGCAGGTATTTAGACTCAGGTTGTTTGGTATTATACTTATGTGAGGCTGAAACAAATGTGTTTTACCGACATATGCATGTATTGTGTATGACATGATTTTGCATTAGGTAGGTGAGTGGTTGTTAAATAAATGGTTTCCTTCTGTATAATGAATGGCACCCACCATATATTCTTTATGTCACGTACTCAGCTGAAATGTTTTCTAAGCTTTATACTTATTGAACCTTGTGGCTCATACTTGTACTCTTCACCATTCCAGGTTTAGGAGCTAATGTCGAGGATGAGTCTTGTGGCGTGTTGTTCTTTAGGTGGCTATGTGTGTTAGATATGACCCTTGAAGACCGATTCTAGTGATACAAAGAGACTTGATCTTGTAATTCTTTATATATTATTTAAATGGTTAGGTTATGTTTTTATTTAAATTGCAATATGATTTAAATTGAAAAACATATATCCATCAGTATAATAAAGAGTGGATACCATTCTTAAGAGTTAAGAATATGAGTTACAGATAATTCACAAATCGTTATACTATAAACAAGTTACTGGCTGTGGAGTTCCTAATCTGGATAATAGCAACTCGTAAAGGTCAACACATCGTCTTCTTCCTTCTTCAGTATGAGATACTGAAAAGATAAAGTTAGTGAGTCTTATGTCATTCTGTATGAGATATTCAAGGAAGATGAGTGGGTGCTCGTTATAGGAACGGGTTCACTGAACGGGACTGTTAACATTGTATCATATGGGTTATATCTCACAGGTCAATGATTTAATGTTAGCTGCGGATGCACAACTAGTGCTTAGACCTGAGATGACATGGATATCTATGTATTGGTGGATTAGGATGTTAGTCATATTATATGGTTATTCTAATCAAGAATGATTATACATATCTATATGCCTAATTCAGTGATACATGAGGTATGTTCTAATACCCAGGAAAATCCTTAAGGGTATAAATGGTATTTGATGAAGGGTATATCTAGAATTTGGAAAGAATGATGCTTTAGGGATCACTATCGTAGTCTTAAGCAATTGAATTAGCCGAAGGGAATACCTCGGACCCTAGATGATTAAGAGAAATGTGATGATGTTAACGAGTATTATGAGTTATGATTTTAGGCAGCAAAAGAAGTGGGATCGGGAACAGTTTTTGGTACAGCTGTCAATCAGGCTGAGAAAATCGAATTGACATAGAAAATATCCGAAAAGTCAACACAGTGTATTGAGGACCAATATTTTATGTTTAAAACAACCCTCTAGCGATTTTGGGATGAAATAAAGAGATTTAGGATCAAAACGGTCAACTGGGCCAAAGTGTAGTTTTCTAATTTTTCCCAAGGGAGGTCAAAATTATAATTTTTTGGGAATTTTGAGAATGAAATGAAGTGTACGAAGTTTATGGACCTTAGTGGTATAGTTGGATATATCAAGGGTGCTTGGGAAAGGGCATAAATGTCATTGGAAAAAACCAAGGGGGTGAAAGTGTAAAAAAACAAACCTGCACTGTGAACACAAAAGTCGGTCGCCACCTTCAACCGCACGTGGTCACCGTTTTTGGCGATGGGACGGCCGAGGAAGACTTGGGGGAGGTAGTATACGGCGGTGGGAAGCTTGGAGAGGAAGCATTGGCCGCTGATTGGTTGAGATTTGGCTGAAAAATGCTTATAAATAGCCTAGGGTTTGGCTGAAAATTAACACACAAATTTCTCACGTTTTGGTGTGAATCGAAGAGAGTGGATAGAGGGCTTTTGATCCTTGCGTCAAGAGGAAGAGATTTGGAGCTTTCGGGAGACATTTCATCAAGTTTGGAGGTTGTTTGAAGCTTAGCCGGAAAATGCATGGTGGTCTGTCGACTTGCAACTGCCCAATTGGGGCCCTTTTTGGTGGTCTTTCGGCCTGAAATCAGTGTCGTCATGATCGACTAGGTGAGGGCTTGAAGAGGGTGGCTTCAGATCTTCCATTGGAGCCGTCGTCGGCGGTTGGAAATCGAAGAAGAAAGTGGCGCGTGAGCTGCACGCGCCACACTTCATGCACAGCCACATGCAGGGCGCGTGGGATAGGGGCATTTTCAGTACTTTCTTCCAGTATTTTTATAAATTTATGTTAGGAATTATTGTGTTGAAATATTTGAGAAAAAGTTTGAGGAGATAATTATTTTTGAATTATCGAGGAGGAAATTGGGAGAAAAATAGAGAAAATTATGAAAAATTAAGGGAAAATGGATTTTGATGCTCTTTATTTAAATGTGGTGTTTAGGGAGTGACGTGGCTCGAGGTGGTGTATAAGTTTGGGTGCTTGTGATTTGGCATGCAAATCGAGGTAGTGCACGAGGATCGAGGCAATCCGAATATGTTCAGATGAGTGGTTTGATTCTAGTCTTACTCTTGTTTGAAAGTGTGTCGGCGTGTGTGTAGTGGGTTCAAGTGAGCGATTTTACCCTCCCGAGTTTAGGATACACGTGATTGAACCAGTTCGAGTGAGCGATTGTACCCTCCAGAACTTGGGATACTATACATCGGTGTTTTACTTATATACATGTGGCTTCATTTTCATATTGAACATGTGGTATATTGCATCAACTATTTTTACTTGCAAAAAAGTTGGTGCATGGCGTGTGATTTTCATATCATCGGGGTATTGGTTTTCATGTCGTTGTTATGTCCATGGGGGACGGTATGGTGTCTTCTTGAGAATGGGGTAATGTTAATCCAGGTAAATGAGTGACACGGTAGAGCACTCAAGGATTAAGTATGTCGCGGCAAGGTCAACCCCAACGGTGTGTGGAATGGATTTTTCCATAAGAGGTTGAGTGTGTCAGGGAGATTTCTGAAGTTGGACGTGTTGCATGTTGTTGTTGTCTGTATATGCCATGCTCGTATATCTTTCATGCATTTTGTAAACTGTTTCATGCCATCAATTAGATGTTTTATCATCTAATCTGGGTTATGCCCCTGGAACATTCAACGCTCCAGCCAGGGATTGCTGCAAGGGCGAGGACATGGTCAGTTGAGGGCCAATGGTACTTAGTTTGATAGTTGTTGAAGGACCATCAACGAGGATCAAAAGCATGCAACGGAAGCGTTTTTAAAACATAACAATCCTCGTATTGATAAGAATCTAGAAGACTTACTTTTTCTTCGGATTATCGGACGGAATGGAGGAGGCGCGACTGCTTCTTCGCGTGGTGGAGACGTCGACTGTCCTGCAATCCGTCGGCTCCTTCGCATCAGATCTCTTGATCTTCCAAGGTATGACTCAAACTCGTGGCCTCTCTTTGGTGAAGAAGAGAAAATCGAAATTAGGGTTAAAAACAAGTAGAGTGAGAATATATATAGGGAGAACCCTAGGGCTAAAACCCTAGTGGGCCAAACTCTAATGGGCCAAGTCCATTTTAATTAATTTTCTAATTGGGTTAGCCCAATTAATTAATTAAAACCAATGAACTATTAAATAATTCTCTCTCAATGTAATTCACCCAACAAGCCAAAATGTATTAAATAATACATGAGTTACATCGAGCTACCCTGGGGACCAAAAGACAAATTATTCATGGCTACTAAAATGACCAAAATATCCCTGCTACCCAGTAGCTATATTTTGTCATTCTAAGTGTTCCAACTATCACCATATGGTAACATTGACCCCACGAATAATTTTGCATGTGCGATGTCTTTGACCTACTAGTGTAATGACGAAAATACCCCTTTGTGTAACACCCATCATTTAGAAAGGAATAATGTACTAACACCTCTCTAAATGACTTCTACCATCCTTAGATCACTAGTCCAATAATCCATGACTACTCGAATGTACTTGCTTATCACTGGGAGCTACCCAGAAGCACACACTCTTAAGTCACGTTCCCAGGGCCCTGGATTATTTGATTATTCTTGGACAATCACAAGGGGGTGAATCACAGAAACTATCTTGTATTAGTTTGTCTTAGCTAATTAGAAACCACACTCCCAACTCACAAGGTTACTGATCTTTGATAGACCTCACCTATAGTGAATCTAAGAATATAGCTCTAGGTTCACTAGACCACCAACTAATACTCAAGTATTAGAGTACTCGTCCACGTAGTAGCAGTGATAGACTAGCTCCATGATAATCAGTACTTTGTCATTAGCTTCTATCACAGGTCCACTCTACGCATTCCAAATGCGCTTGTACAATTAGAGTAAACAGACTGTTTACTGGCTAAGGCAAGCCATCCTCCATTAGGATCTATTGCACAATGATCTTATCATGATAGAATGCCCAGTTCTATCAAAAGATCAAGAGTAATTTTTTCTTGTTTATTAAGTACCCATGATTCATGCCTAACTGTGAAGAACGACCCATCACATGAATCACTTACTTAATAGCATGGACACTTTTTCAACAATTAAATGCAAATAATATATGTGCAATAAACTGACTAAAAGAAACATCATTACCATAAATTAAATAAAACGTGTCTTTAGGGCATACATTTCCAACAGTTGTAACATTTTGGAGGCTTTAGAATGTACTTTGGTTTATGTATGAACAGTTGTATGATAATATTGTTATCATTTTGTAGTTTTGTAACACGTGTTTTGGTGTGGGAGCACCTTGTATGGAACTTATGGTAGGTTACGACATTTAGATGTTATTTAATCCACTGCGTTATGACATGTTTCGTTTAGTTGTTAAGATTATTGATCTTGTTAGGTAAACAAGCAAAATTGGGGTTCTTGAGACTTTTATCTACATGTGAAGATTGTTCTTGAAATCACCACGCGTGATGAACTTGAAAAAAAAAAAAAATCCAGGAATTGTCTCATAGTGACGCGCCCGTGTAAGGCGGGGTGTTACATATGTGTGCATCAGACATGGAATCTATCACTTCGAAATTTATGATAAGGATATCCTATGTGATCCAATAATCACTTGACGATAAATTCTTGACCGAGATAATATGATAATGGAATTTGTTCCATAAGGGTTGTGTCATAATTAGTCAAGATTAATTTTGGATTTGATCATATGACGAGATTAAGAGATTCGACCTGCTGACCATGATCTCATATCTTGTCGGGACATAGGATGTTAGAATTACCATATTGCATGGTAACATATTAAAAAGATCACAATACCTACTTCACAATAAATTAGGTAATCATGACATATTGTTAGATGTCACTCATGATTTATGAGAATTAATCATTGATTATTCTCGTTGCCAATTTATTTGTGAACCCAGAAAATCCAACCCAAAAGAAATCACTTTCAATGGAAGAGGGATAAATTAGTAATCTTATAATTACTAATAATAGTGCATTTATTTATTGGATAAATAAGAATAATTAAATGATTATATTGTGAATATAATTATTTAATCATTAATTAGATTTGGCCTTTTGCTACCACATTAGGCTTGGCCCAATGACACTCTTGGATTGGATTCAAATAAATACCATTGGATTGGGCTTAACTCAATTATATTAAATGGAATGGGCTTGGAAGCCCAACCCATTAAAGAAGTAAGGTTAATGGAACTCTATAAATAGCTCCATTAACCCTTCATTTCCTTCTCTTAAAACATTTTGAGTGTTGAGAGAGTTTTGAAGAATTGTGTGTGAATCCAAAAGGTAAGTTAGAAATTTTTGTGAAAAATTTCTTCTACTTATCTTTCTCTTGATATTCTTGGAAAGAAGTGGTTTCAGGTGGACCAACTCAGCATCCTACACTTGTAGGATTATATGGTAGGAAACCTATAACAGTGAAATAAGATTTCATCTAAAAGGTAATTTTTCATTTATGCCTTTAATTTCTTAAACCATATTTTCTGAAAAACGGGGTACTTGCAAACTAAATTTTTATTCCGCTACGCATATGATAAGATCTATGTAATCCCAACAATGTTTACAGGGCAATCTCGATCGAAAAGATCTTTAAGAGTGAGTTGTAGACAAGGGCTCAGATGTTGTGTTTTGTTAGATTTGATTGATTGATGCGTTGTTATAGAAGGGGAAAGCCCCACTGTTGTATAACTATGGGGCGAAATTTTAGCCCATGTATTTGAGTTATTGGAGTGTGTATAAGGAAAATTGAGAAAAATTTGGGGGCATTACAATTGGTATTAGAGCAAGGTCAGGAATCATCGCTGTACACATAGGAGTGTCGAGAGGTGTCTAAGTTGCGTTTAGTAGCTGGGTATAAGTCTGAATAAGAGTCCCCATTCTTAAGTCGCAATTATGAGAGGAGTAAAGTGAAGTGTCCCCAAACATATATATGTAATGTGGTATAGATTTGTATTGGGATACGTTGGTAAGGGGACATATGTTCCTAGACTTGATTTTAGGATGAGGAGTGAGATTTAGTAATTGATTTGATACTCGACTTTGCGTGCAGATCATGGGATATCTTGTCATTTGGTATGGACCTAGGAGGATCGAGTTCCAAGTTGTTGGATTTAGATTTCGGGCCATTAGACTTAATTTGGTATTGTTGGGAGCATGAGTTGCTCTCCGCAATGGAAGGCAAGCAGTGGGAGGGGGAGCATGTGGTGAGCTTTTTGTGGTGCGTAGATCAAGTGTTTTAATTGACCACGCATGAGCACTGATAAGTGTCTTTTATACACTTATTTTGGTTTATAAACTTAGCATTTATACATTCAATGAGCATGATTTCTACTTGATTTGGATCTATATATGGTTATGTAGATGTGGAGCATGTGTTAAAGCGAACATGGAGCAAAAAGAGTGATTTTGGTGCATGATGGAAGTGAAATGAAGCTTGGAGGCATGGTTGGGTTTCGAATTAAAAGAAAGTAAAAAAGTATCGAGAGCAAGAAGTTGAAGATGATAAAGCAAGAGGCTAAAGAAGAAGGCTAGCGGGCTTGCAGCGGTATGCATACCGCTATAGCACCGCTATAAGAGTTATTTTCTGGAGCTCATGGTCTTGCAGCGGTATGCATACCGTTGTATGACCGCTTTAGGAATTATTTTCTGGAGCTCACGGGTCTGCAGCAACAAGCATACCGCGGTAGGGTTCAAAGCTTCGTGACAAAGCCGTTTTAAGCCCGTTTTAATCCAAATAAAAGGGAAATAGACTCCTTCAAGGAGAATGACTTTTATAACCTAAAGAGGGCTATATAAAGGCTTATTTTTGTGAGATTGAGCAATTTTGGAGAGGAGGAGAAGACGGCAAGTCGAGGCAAAAAGAGGATTCTCTTGAAGATCTTCGATTTTGGTTTTATTTTTCTGTTCTTTCTTCTTTATAACATCATGAACTCCGTTTTTATTACTTTTTCTTTGGTTGAAACTATGTTAGGCTAAGTACTTTGTGGCTAGGGTGATTGATGAAACCTAGTTCAATGATGGTTTAATTGAAAGTATTCGGGTTTTATTTTATTCTTGTCTTTTGAGTTGATTGTTTATTATGCACTACTTCCGTTTTGATGCTTGGCCGCCATTAGAACGTGTTTGTGATTTATATTGCTTTCGAGAGATTCAATATAGATGAGCACTTGATAATAAATGACATAAGGTTCGATAATAGGTAGAGATACCGTTATGCCTTGTGAAATCTTATTTTGATGATCATAGTGGATAAATGCATGTTTGTATATTTGTAGATTAATTAGAGATAATTAATCTCATATGTGAGCATAGATTCGATTGACCATCGAGAGAGGCTTTGATTAACTTAGGATCATTGATTTTCTTCTCAAAGCAAGAATTATGAAACCCGATCACTAAAAGATTAAACCATTTATAGAACTATGGTGGAATCATGAACCCTAGTGCATTAGATTTCTATATTTAAAACCCAAAGAGTTATTTTGTGTTTTCTTTTTGGTGAGTTAGTTTTAACTTATATAAAACTTCTATTGATTTTTCTTTTAATTGTGTGTGGCTTATTAAAGTTAATAGTGGTTAAAGTAGGGATTAAAAGCTAATCCTCGTGGGAACGATACTTGATTCATCATTATATTACTTGTTGCAATTCCGTTCACTTGCGGGAAAGAATAAGGCGAACAAGCACCTATAGGGATATTCTGAGAAGCAAGTACTTTTCGTGAGAAAATATATGAATGAGATGTGGAGGTAACTTACTAGGGCGTTGATGCAAGACATGACCCTTCGATTTCATTAAGAGGGTTTTGCTCGCGCTGTAAAGCAATATGCGGAGATGTGGGACCCAAGTTGGGTGCAGCCTCATGGCCTAGCAAAAGCCAAGACAGAGTTTCCATAACGCCTAGATACGGGGTCTGACTTGCTTAGAGGAAGAGCCAATGGAGCTTAGTTCGAGTATAAGTGGTAATGAAGATTTGGCTTACCTGGCGAATGAGGCCACATCCCGAGCAAAAAGGGATGAGAGGAGCACCACTTAGCAATAGAGTGCTCGTGCTAGTAAAAGAGAAATTGTGAAATGATAAGTTGAACATTATGAATGGCGTGAGTATGTATCTTCTTTTGGCTGATGGTATGGGTGTGAATAGTTATTGTGTAGTGCATATGTAAAAGAATAAAATGGAAGTTTTGTATTGACCCCTTTTGGGCATGTGCTATTACTTTGGAATATGTATAGGAATTTGGTAAGGTATGGGCCTTATACGTGATATGGGTGTATGCTTATGGGTAGCCGTAAAGGAAAAAAGAAAGTAGTAGCGGGGTGTAGTAGGCAGTCGACCGTTGGTAAGAAATTTGTTGACCGGTCGCTAACAGTCACCCGTTCTCCTTCTATCTATCGGTCATTTTTGTTGAGCCCGATATTTACTATGTGAAGCAATGGACAACTACATGTGTCATATTGGTAAGTTCAAATAAACGAGAGTGATGTATGTTTGAAGGTTTGAATGGATGAAATATAATGGAGTAGAGTAGTCAAAGGATTATAGGTTGCCACGGTGCTGAAAAGAATGGACAGGAGGAAAAGTAAGCGAAATTGGATTGTTAAGGGCAAGTTATTCTTTTCTTGGTACTTTGATGCAAACACCTATTATTTTTCTATAACTTGTAGGTATCTTTAAGTTGCAAGATGTAAGCTTCTTTTGATTATGTGGAGTGGGTTTGGTACCCCTTACTTTGTTCAGCCAAATGATTTCTTGTTGGATTGTGGTTTGTGATTGAATCCCCTTAGTTTTGAATAATTTGGCCATATCTAATTCTTTGGATTGCACGTTGTTGATTTTATGGATTCTTGCATATCCTATTCCATCTAAGTGCCTATTAGGGTCCTTAATCACCCGAAAGTCTCTAAGGAATGATGTTGAACCCTTTTTGGTTTTAATATCACATGGGTAGAACAATTTTGAGTTGTGTATACATGATGTATATGTTTGGGCACTTATGATTTTGTGTTGCTGCTAAGACCGCATTGAGTGGAATTATTACTTCAATGACAAGTATAGTTAGATATTGGGGGGAAAATGGACAATTAAGTGAATGAGACCTGATGGATGAGGTCTAGGCTACCCAGTTGAGGTAGTTATGGGAGGTTATATCGATAATAGAAACTCAAAGGTGTTGGATATGGGCGAGCATGGAGAGCATGTTAAGATAGGAAAGAATACCCGAGTGCATTTCTAGGAGGAATTACCTTCTAAAACAGAAATCAAAGTTGGCATTTATAGATCGCGTGAATCGAGTATTCCAACCGAATTTGGTGGAATTTATTATTGATTTTGTTGGTGATATATTAGTTTGGCCACTGAGTGAGGGAAACTCATTGGTAGCATTTGAGGATAACTGTGTCCATATCGACAGATTTAAAGGACATGACGTCTGAAAGGTTGCCTATTAATATTAAAGGCCAGAAGAGGAAATGAAGTGTATCCTCCCTTAGCTATTTGCTTAATCAAGTGGGTTGTTGCTATAGTATATATATCCAATGGATTGGAAAAATGGAAATTTTGTGGAGAAATAATCTAAACATGTCTAAAGGATACTTATTTTGTGAATCCGTAAAGTATGCTTGGAAGAAAACTAGGTAAAAAGTTATATGTTAAGTCACCGTAAGAGAAGCTACGTCTCAATAGATTTGAATTCATTAGAGATTAAGAATTTTTATGTAAATTGTGTGTTAGATCTGACTCCATTAGGAAAATAATATTTTGATGAAATTAGGATATCTAATTCTTATCCCCATACTAGGTACAACTGAATTAAGAGGAAAGATAGTCAGTTTCGTCAACTCTAATGGGTGAGTTGAGATCACTGGTGGTATGCAGTTGGGACAATCGTTAGAGATCATATCAGTAATAAGAACTCGAAAGTGTTGGATACTGGAGCTTGTGGATATGCAGTATAGATGATGGCAGACAAAAACCCATGGAAAATGGATTGTAGAAGGAACCTGAAAATGAAGTAAGCTAAAAACAAAAACAAAAGTTCAATTGCAAATGCAAGATTTGTTGGATAAAGATTTAATCTACCCACAAGTGTTTCTTGTGGTATTCCCAGGCTATTTGTGAATGGAAAGAAGTGTGAATTTAATATGCCCATTGAACATTATGCTTTAAATAAGGACATTATTAGGATTAAATACCCTTGTGTTCTGAACGTGCCCCTAGATTAATGTGTGGTCGAGGTATTTCCAAATTAAAGGTATGATGTGATCACGAGATAGCCTTAGAATGGCGTTTAGGTTATGATAGTATAATAAGGAACCCTTGCTGATGTCTTTTAATGTTATTGATGATGTCCCTTGAGCTGATCAAGGTGCTTGTGGTCATAACATGGCCTGTATAAGGTTATAAATAGCAGAAATGTGTTGGAGTGTAAAGTCAAGCAATGCATTTAATGGGCCTGAACTTGTTGGAAATCTAAGATGTAAATGTAATGTCGGATTTGGGTTTGTTGTTCCCAATATCGACACTAAATGGGATTAGATCTTGAAGTGTGAAATAAGTGGTCAGGTTAGTTATGCTTAATGTGCAAAAAGGGTTATGAGTTGGCTTGGGAGCCAAGGAAATTTGAGATCATTTAAATTATTGTGGATGGGAAATTCAATGAGTTAGGAGTTGTTAAACTTTGTGAGTAAGGAAAGAAATGAGGTGTGTCTCCCTTAGTGGATTGAATGAGCCAATAAGAATTTGGAGGACGAAATTCTGTTAAGGGGGGAAACTGTGACATCTCGGTATTTCGGGAACAAATAATTATTATTAAATTCTATATTTGAAGTGATTTATGATTTATTGAGGTTTTGTGGATTTGTATAATTTAACAGGAGAATTAATTATTGTATTTGAGGTGATTATTGAATAATTGTGGATTTAAAGGGAAATGTTAACTTATTTTGTTTTAAAGAAAAGGGTAAATATTTGGTAAAATCGGGGTATAAGTGATATTATTTTGTGGGATGTGAGTGTTAATTTTTGAAATTTGTGGAGTTTAGGTGTAATTTTCAGAAACTATTGTGGAGTTGCTTTAAAATTAAAGGCGTGTGTATATTAATTAAGGAAGGCTATAGGTTGAGTGGCATGCACACGTGAGGGTGAGGCGATGGTCGCCAGTTAGAACAGAGGTAGGCGTGTGGGAAGAAGAAATGCTTGAATTTTTCCAGCTAAAGGCCACCCAAAAGCACGCCGTTTAGGGTGAGGCGGTGGGAGCCATTGGCTGCCACGTGGCCAACCCCCAACTACTCAGTTTTTGCTATTTAAAAGCCACAATTTCGAATAGAAATTGGGCAGCAAGAAGGAATGAAGTAGAGAAGGTGAAATTGGGAAGAAGAAGTCACAAACACAGCATAAATAAGGGGAACAATTCGTGCAATTGAAGTTTAAAGTAGCTAGGTAAGTGAGAAAATATTTATCGAGAATTTTGTATGGTTAGATTTAATTTTTACGCGATAATCTTACTATTTTTGGGTAAAAATATGATTCTTGTAGCGTGTGACCAGGAAGATTGAAACCTCCTAAAAAGGCAAGTTCCATCCTCTTATTCTTGTTGTTGCAAGTTTCTCCTTCCCTCTTCCAATTATTGACAATAATCTTTTCTTGTAACTATTCTTGGGAAGTTTTGTTGTTTAATAAATCTTTAAATTTGGGATCTTAAGAAAAGGAATCAAGCATGTAAAAGAGGTGAAAAATATGGATTTTATGTATTCAAATCAATTTTTAGAAGAAATCCTAATTTTTGGGGCTTGAAGGGCCTTAGCCTTGATTTGCTTAAATTTTGTATTTTTTTTTTATTTTAATCCTTGTGGAGTCTTGTTGTTAGCTAAAGTAGGGCTTGATTCACCCCATAATTTTTAAGGAATGGTGTTTGTTGGTTAGAGATAGTGCATGGCAAGAATTGGCCTTCTTGCATGCTTGGTTTTTTATTTTATTTTTGGGTCTTGTAACTCCAGGAGTTGACTCAATTGCCAAAAATTTGAAAAGATGTTTTAAATTAATCCCTAAGCCAATCTCGTTATAACCCCATGTTCCCCAAGCTTAAACGCATTGAAAAGGGAAATTGGAGTTCTTAAAGGAGCAAAAGTGTTTATGACACCACAAAAGTATAAATGTTGCCCCGTCATGTTTAGAAATGTATGTTAAATGTGCATTATGGGCATGAAATCGTGTAAGCATATGGTTATCATGTGACATGAGTGTGCATTGAGCACAAATTATAATTGTTGTGCACAACTCATCGTGTATGTGAGCATTATTATGTGGCATTGCATAAATGGTTCACGGTATCAGTAGTTAATGCGCACAGTAGATAATTTTGTGGGAGATATGCCCCGAACTCAATGGGCTTATGCCTAACTATTGGTGAGCTTCAGGTCTACGCTTACTCGGTGACGACCAAGGGGGCGAGTTACGTTCTCATGGTGATGACCAAGGGTGAGATTACATCCACCTAGTGTCAACCAAGAGATGAGATAGACTTCGATCCGAAGATATGTTCACTATTTCTATGGTTGTAGGTATTTAGACTCAAGCTAGTTGATATTCTATTTATGTGAGGCCAAATGGCCAAATGTGTTTTATCAGCATATGCATGTATTGTGTATGACATGATTTTGCATTGGGTGGGTGAGTGGTTGTTAAATAAATATTTTCATTCCGTATAACAAATGGCACCCACCATATATTCTCTATGTCATGTACTCAGCTGAAATGTTTTCTTAGCTTTACACTTGCTAAACTTTGTGGCTCATACTTGTACTCTTCACCATTCCAGGTATGAGAGTTGAAGTCAAGGATGAGTCTTGTGGCGTGTTGTTCTTTAAGTAGCTATGTGTATAGGACAATTCCGATCCAAAAGATCTATAATAGTGAGTTGTAGACAGGGGTCAGATGTTGTGTTTTATTATATTTGATTGATTAATGCGTTGTTATGTAAGGGAGAGACCCCTGAGATGTGTATTTGAATTATTGGAGTGTGTATAAGGAAAATTGAGAAAAATTTTAGTGTTACATAGGTAGAGTAATGGAAGCGGATAAAGGTGTAGCCGCTGGTGCGGTTGTTTCTAGAAAATGATTTGCCTTTCTTTTTGTTGATTGGAAGTCAATTTCCTGAAAAATACATCATTTTATCACTTGCTTTTTCATTGACCGGAAACCATCTTCCGTTGAGTTCTTTGTTTTCCTGTCCCAAACTCAAGAAAATAGGAAAAGTGTTTTCTCCCAAACAAACAGAGCCTTAAACAATTTGTAATCGTAAAAAGGTTAGGTGACAGGATAGAAATGTCATTAATATATTATGTTGTTTCTTAATTTATGTATAATTTTTGTTAAAGATATCACGGTCTTTTACGGATATTTTAGGTTAATTATTTAAAAAGAATAGGAAATTATTAAAAAATTTATTCGTAGAAATAAGAAAAAGTGGTTAGAAGTGAGAAAATGTCTAATATTTTATCCGAATGTAAAATTTATTTTTATTTAAAAAATTTATCCAATAACTATAACCTCTTTATGTTTTGGTTCAAAGTTTTGTGTGATAATATTTGCAAAATACAATAAATTAAAATGAAAAAATGTTGCAAGGAGTGGTGATTATACAAAAAAAAAAGATAAAATAAAAATAGAAATACACTCGAAAAGGTTGGAGAAGAGATTATTAAAAATAACGCGTGATACATAATTAAAATAGTTTAAATAATAACAACAAGAATAAACTAAGTCTCTATTTTACTGTGTGGTAATTTGGTATATAAATTTTGACTTTTTCTTATTTTGTAAAATCTATATAACTAATATCAAACTTAAGTGTTTCTCATTAAGTTTTTTAGGTCTTTTTTAGTTTCCGATTGCATTATGTAAAGGATAAATTGTAAAGAAGACTCTTAAAATTTGCGAGAAATCGCTTGATATTTGAGAAATGACAATAACCATTCTTACCATTAATAAAGAGGTAAAATAACTAATTTATTCTTTATCTTTCTCTTCTAGAATAAATTTAAATTCTAAATCAAATTCAAAACCCCGAATCATAAATAAATAGAGGCAAATTAGATCCTACTTTGCAATCTCTAAATTGGACCCCTCAGTTGTCGTTGTCAATTGTCTACCATAGTTGCAATTACCACCAATCGAATACAATTCAAAACCTTCTTTTTGGTGATTTGAAATATTCTTCTATCTAGTAAAATTTGAATTTAATTTGAGATTTAGATTCACTTTCATTAATAGAATATAAACATTATTGAATGACACTTAAATGTTATTAATCAGCCCTTAATCTAAAAATATGAGAATATAATCGGCCCTTTTAAAAATAAAAAAACTAATTTATCCCTAAACCACGATACATGCTAACTTAGTACTTTGCATAAAAATATAAAAATGGTGACTGAAAAAACTTTTATATGAATTGATTTTTACGAATAAAAATAAAAATTTTAATTATTATTATTTTAATATAATTGTCGTGTCACCTAACACACATCATAAATCAAAAGGACTTAACTTCAAAAGTTCTATTTGAAGAGAAGTGGAACAAATAGACTGAAAATCTAAAGGAAAGAACAAAAAAAAGGTTATTTAGTTGTGACGAATTAATTTTAAATAAAAATTTCATTGAACAGAATCTCAAAATATTTACAGATTGAAAAGGCTTTCAACAAGTAAATAGAAATAAAGTGAAAGAAAAAAAAATTAAAATAAAAAATAAAGTGAAAGGGATTGAAAGTGTAGGCTTAGTGAGCTAAAATGAGGGGCCGAAAGAGAAAATTTGTCCCACTACACTACAGATTGGGTTTCAAAAAATCAGGCGGCCTCAAAAGTCAAAATGACAAATATTGGGGAACTAAATATTGAGCACGCGCGCCCATAAATTAACACGTATCTATCATTGTGCCCTTAAATTAATGCGTAAGTTTAAAGACCGTTTTACCCTTGCACTAACACGAGTTGTTTGTTGCCCGTTAAAATATGGACAAAACAGTCTTTTTCTTCACACATTTGACCTGCTAGGCTACTACTATTCGACCGCACTATTATTTTTTTTTTATTTTTTGGGAGCGATTCATTCAGTGCAATATAACGTGGGTTTAGCAGATTCCATTCCAATTCCAAAGCTGTCGCCTTGTGGCGAAACAGCCAGCCCTTGCCCCAATAAAAAAATACGCGCCCACGTCTCGCGTTGGGAAGAATGAAGAGCTTCTCGGCCCCGAAACTGTGTCGTTCTGAGCTGCTGTTCTTACTCTATGGTACAGTTGCCTGCAGCTTCCATTCTCTTCCGATTTCTGTTCTGTTCTGTTCTATTCTTCTCTTCTGTTCCGCTCCAAACTTCAACGTAACCTAAGATTCCTCGGGCTTTATAATCATCCCAATTCCCAGCTTTGGAGCCCTCCCTCGTTGGACTGCCAATAATGCCCTTCTTTTCTCCAGTAAATTACGAGATTTGAACACCACATTGTACGTAGAAATAATACTATAATTAAGAAGACTTTTGAGTCTGAATAATATTTATCTCTTTATTTCTTATGATGGTACATGTAACTAAGTGATTAATCTTAAAATCACGTCACATAAAATATAAAACGTATGATTTTTAACCCTTACAGATATAGTATAATGGTAAAATATTTAAAATTTTATATAAAATATTAGAGTTTGAATTAATATGATAACTTAAAAGATATAATTATTGCTGAAAGATAATATTTAGTTAGATATCAACAATAAGGTTAAAAAAGATAAATTTCATATAGATTGCACTGAATGTCTAATTCTAAATATATATAGATTGTGATCGCATTTGAATTTATTTGAGAATGCATCATGGGGGAGATCAACCGTCCCTGAAGATTAGTGAGTAAAGTTCAGACATCCCAAATGAATAAAAAAAATGAAAAATTTTAATCACATTAAATGTGGTAAGATTTTTTTTAATAATATTTTGAATATAAGTATTTATTTTTTATAAGACTATGGGACCAAGTGAAAATAAATGCTCTCCACCAGCCTCGTTTTGATTAGATGACTAAATGAATTCATTGAGAGTGAGGGAGAGAGAGAGAGAGTTTTCAGTTCATTTGAAACCTAAATCTTACCAAAGTGGAGAGAGAGAGAGAGAGAGAGAGAGAGAGAGAGGCAACGGAATGGTGGTGGCTTTGGGCTTAAGAGAGAGAGGCAACGGAATGGTGGTGGCTTTGGGCTTAAGGGAACACTTGGCGGAGGTTAGTTGGAATAACCAAACAAACGCTTTGGTAACAAAAAAACAAAAAGCTCACTTAACCATTGATTTGGCTCTCCCACCAACCAATCTTAATAATAATTTCTTATGATTGAAAAAAGGTCATTTTTATATAATTTTAAATTATTTTTCTACATAATAATATTTTTTTTATCTAAATCTCTATTTGTTTTTATGTTATATGGACGAACCTAACTTTAATATTATGGTCAAACCTAAATTTAATTTGGTATAATTGTTATTTATTACATAAATTTTTTTCCCTCCATTCATTCATTTTTACTTCATTCTGTTATTAACTCTCTCCCAAACAAAGCCTTATGATGATGATGATAATAATAATAATAATAATAATAATAATAATAATAATAATAATAATAATAATAATAATATGGCCCGACAAAAAATATTTTCTGTCATTGTCTCTTAAAGTAAATTAATTTAAGATAAATTGGATCGTATTCATTTAAAATTAAAAAAATATCTTTAAAAACCCACAAAGAAAAACGGAGCCCCGACCAACGTGGGGAACGTTTGTTTACTCAACAACTACAGGCCATTAAAGTCATTCTCGTCAGCTGGCATAAAGCCACCTTATGAAATAAGACAAAACCTACAAACCGTTAACTTCAGATTTTTTTTTTCATTTTCTTTTAAATTTAATATATTAAAAATTGCATGCCCATTCTGAAGAAATTTAAGTGGTGGGTAATAGAGGCATATACGTTTAGTCCAAATAATAATTAAAAAATGGGGCTCTCAAATAATTTTTATTAAAATAGTTGAATGAATAGTAATAAAAATAAGTTTTTTGTACACCATTGTAGACATCTAGTGGAAGGTCAAGCACTTAGTGGTTATTGTAAAGTTGACATATCTACCCGCCTGCAACGCTCAGCCCCAAAGCACGTGAAATTTTACATAAAATATTAAAAATTAAATTTTTGTAATGATATTTGTCTCATAAGAATTAAATGTCTTATTTTGTATGTGTATACACTATAATTGCATCTAACTTTATCCAATATAGACGAACCAAATGGAAAAGCTGCCTATTTTTAGGATTAGTCGGACAAAACTTGAAACTTGATTATAAAAAAAAAAAAAATTGGCATATTTAATGTAATTTTGATGTTATATTATAATATTAATTATTATTATTATTATTATTATTATGTTGTGTGATTTGTGAAGACCGAGAATATTAGCAGTAAGTATCTGGCAATTAGGCAATAATAATACTCTTTGGGAGGATGGTGGTTGTGCAGCCAGCAAGCATTAGAGGCTCATTTATTAATATCGCGCCATCTTCCCCCTGCGCTTCCAAGTTCCACTTCCATTCCATTCTATTATTATTACTTCTCTCCCTCTCCCCACAAGCCTCAAAGCCATACAAAGACAGAATAACCAAACCAAATTCTCAAATATATGCATTCCGAGTGAGCGAGCCAGAGAGAGAGAGTTGTGCTTAGTGGGTGCAGTTGTTCTGCATTGCCGTCGTTCATGGCGAACGGGTGGTGGGTGAGATCGTTACAGTGCAAATTAAGAGCCTTAGACGACGTCGTTCCCCGCACCCACACAAATTCGAAGCTGCTTCCCCTCTTACCCGCATCCTCCGGTTGCAGAAACAGCGCTCAGAGCCTAAAAGATGTCGTCCAAACCGCCAACCAGAATCAGATCAACCCTAGAAGAAGGAAGCACAAACCCAAACGCCCGCTTCCACGACCGACCTCCATCCAACCCGAACCCGACTCCCACCCCACCACACGCCGCTCCCGTGTCCCGGATCCAACCTTTCCGGCGCTCTCCGAGCTCCCGGGCGGCCACCCTTCCCGCAACGTCGTGGAGATCATCTTCCACACCAGCTGGTCCCCCAAGGCGTTTTCTGGTCGGATCGAGATGGTCTTCAAGGTCGAGAACCTGCCCCGGACAGTCACCCGGTTCGAGGAGTACCGGGGGATGGTCAAGTGCCAGGCGGGTGGCGGCGACGGCGGCGAAGACCAGGCCCGGTGTGTGGCGGACGGGAACGAGGTGATGAGGTTCTTCTGCTTGGGCCCGACGGCCGGCGGCCAGGGGTACGACTGCGGTGGGGGGTGGGCGTTGCAGTCCGGGAAGGCGGGGATTTGCACGTTCTCCGGCAGCGGCGAAGCCCACGAGAGCGCCGGCGGGGGGAGGGGCCGCCGGGTCATTGCGGGTAGGGTGCTGAAGGGGCTGGGGTTGGAGGGACAAGTCGGGTTTAACTCGGTGAGTGGGCAGAATGGCGAGTTACTGGTGTTTGATTCACGCGCGGTTTTGCCTTGCTTTCTTATCATCTACAAGTTGTAAAAAAACGTAAATTACGGATTGGCTGTAGTCAAAGTGAAAGCGAAAGCGAAAGTGAACCTCTCCTTCCAATTTGCAATTTGCAATGCATTTACCAAATCCAATTTCTTTTTTCCTTTTTGTCTGTGTGCTTAGTGTTTACGCCAAATTGGTATCACAAATCTTATTTCTCACATTTTATTTTTTCTTTTCACTCCAAATATTTAAATATATTTTCACAACCAAAGGGGAGATCGGATGACTAAATGCCATTTATTATTTTTTATTTAATTTTTTTTCTTAGATATGAAATGAAATGAAAAAAAAAAATTCAAGAACAAATGTGATTATATGTTCTAGAAAATAGAAAAGTTCACGTAAGATAAAGTGTCTAAGTTGTTACCTAGAAGTCAAAAATACTTGGTCAACACATAAGTTGACCTCGAAGGCCTGGTTACATAGAGGAATTTGAATGCCAAACAAATAATACTCCCTAATTATTGGACATAAGCAATTTGAAAAAGCCTAATCAGAGTAAAAGATAGGTACCAAAGCATCTTTTAGGTTAAGATAGAGATAATTTTCACAAAATATAATTCAAACATAATAAGGTCTTGATGTACTTATCTATTAAGCCCTCCTTTAAAGACAACTTCAGATAAATCCTTAACAAAAGACAATCCCTATAATCTAGGAAATAAATAAACCCAAGCCTAGTATGGAGAAATACATAATAGGCATCTAACTCTCTTGCTATCACCTATTCCAATCTTTGACAAACCTAAGACAAGATATCCATACTCACCTTATAGTCCTAACTCAAATGACTCCTATACTTGTGAAATCAAGAGGAATCTACTAATTTTTTGCAACATAGGTGAGGCAAACTAATTCCCACTATGTCCTTTATCATGAAACTCAACCTAAAAGATATAAAAAAACTCAAGTGGTAAACCAAAGATGTGATGTTTTACCCTACTTTTTTAGGCCTATAAACTATCTTCGAAATTATTTATTGACTTTAGTATCAGAGTGACATCTTCCAAGTCAAGCCTCGAGCCAGTTACTCTTGTTTTGTGTGTGCAAGAATCTCAAAGCTAGGTTAGTTTGAGATGTGGTCCAAATCTCATTGAAATTTTACAAATTCAATTGATCACCAATTTTTGATGTCATTAATGTGGTTTATCTATGAAATAATAATCCCTAATGAGGGCATCTTGGCTCTTGGAGGAAATGATTAAAGTACATCTCTTCTTAGGGGGAGGGAGGGGGGGAGGACACGTGTCTCTAAAGGTTTAGGTTCAGCTATAGGTCCAACTTGACTTGGCCCACTTCACCTGACCTGCCCCAATCTCATATCTAGATTCGTGCTTCGTTTGGTTGGCTCATAAGCATCAATTTGACTATCCACAAGAAACAATCTTGACCCTTATTTGCTTCACATTATGTCCATATAAAGACATGAATCTAGAAAAACAAGTAGATAATTTATTATGTATCACTATGTATTAATTACATAGTTCCACCTCAGGTATCATAACTAACTTAAGCGTCAAAGACTATATCAAGGGATCAAACCCAACCTTTGTAGGACAAGCATGAGTCGGATGTACTCGAGGTTGAGGATATCTACCGAGCCACTACTTAGCTTGACCTCCCTACATAATATTGTTAAGGATCTCATACAGGTGTGTAGGATTTTAAAACATTTCACATCTCATGTGCGCAACGAAAATAAACACAAAACCCATATGAAGTGTTTTAGCAATATGCAATAACCATGCAACAAAACTGAATTTTTCAATAAAGGTTACCTCTTTGATGAACCGGTGTCTGATGTAGAGGAAGCTTCACAACTTGAGCTTATCCTTTTCAAGTGTGAAGGGCCTAGTTTTTCCACACTAAGCTATCTTTCAAAATCTTTTGAAGCTCCCTTAGTGCTAGTTGAAAACTACAAGGGTATGCTTAGCCTTTTAGTTATTTTCAATTTCAAAAACCCAAGCTCAACATATGAGCAATTGAGAAAAAAAAAAAGAAGAAGAACAGTAAAGAGGAGTAACTAAGAGGAGGAAAAAAAAAGCTACAAAATCAAACCTTATTCTTCTTTAATCTCTCTATTTATATGCATAAGTGAAAGAAAAATTAGTGGAATTTGGATTAATCCACCATTAATCTATGCAGCTCAAGAAAGTGATGGCATGGGAGTTGGTGGACTTTTCACTGACTCTTGAACATTCTATGCACAATCTGTTGAACAAAAATTGTCCACAGTATTCATCAAATAATCGATAGTTTTCAACATTTGAAAAACTATCGACAGTTCATGAAAAGAGTTGACAATTTAGTATTTGCTACTACAAGACCCTTGCTCAATTGTATACAAATCTATTATTAACTCTTAATGACAATTTGTAATACCCCAATAGAAGGTAGTATATATCGAGGATAAGTAAGGAAGAAAACAACACCAGCTGGATACCTTTTGAGTTGAATATAAGTAAAGAACTCCGGGGTTAAGTGTGCTTGAGCTGGCGAAGCTCAAGAATGGGTGACCCCCTAGGAAGTTTGCGTAGGTCCATTAAGGTAAGATGTTCCTATCCTTCTTATCACTCAATATGGGATGTTATAGGTGGTATCAAACCTGACCCCCTAGCCTCTGAGCGCGGTGGTGGGGCAAACCTCAGCGAGGACGCTAAGTCTCTAAGGGGGTAAGTGTAGGCACCTTAGGCGAATCCCACATCGGCCATGCAAATGGGGGAGATCTGGGACTGGTTGTAAGGTCGCATGACGAGGACGTCATGTACTCAAAAGGGGGAGAATGTAATACCCCAAAAGCCTAGAGAGGGGTAGTATATATCGAGGATAAGTAAGGAAGGAAACAATACTAGCTGGATACCTTTTGAACTGAATGTAGGTTAAGCGTGCTTGAACTGGAGAAGCTTAAGAATGGGTGACCCCTTGGAAATTTCGCGTAGGCTTATCAGGGTAGATGTTTCGGTCCTTTTTATCACTCGATGCGAGATGTTACAGGCGAATCCCACATCGGCCACGCAAAGGGAGGAGATCTGGGATTGGTTGTAAGGTCGCATGACGAGGATGTCATGTGCTCAAGGGGGGGAGAATGTAATACCCCAAAAGCCCAAAAAATGGTAGTATATATCAAGGATAAGTAAGGAAGGAAACAACACCAGCTGAATACCTTTTAGGTTGAATGTAGGCAAGGAACTCCAGAGTTAAGCGTACTTGAGCTGAGGAAGCTCAAGGATGGGTGACCCCTTGGGAAGTTCGCGTAGACCCATCAGGGTAAGATGTTTCGGTCCTTCTTATCGTTCGATGCGGGATGTTACAGGCGAATCCCACATTGGCTATGCAAAGAGGGGAGATCTGGGACCAGTTGTAAGGTCGCATGACGAGAATGTCATGTGCTTAAGGGGGGGAGAATGTAATATCCCAAGAGCCCAGATAAAGGTAGTATATATCGAGGATAAGTAAGGAAGGAAACAACATCAGCAAGATACCTTTTGTGCTGAATGTAGGCAAGGAACTCCGGGGTTAAACGTGCTTGAGTTAGGGAAGCTCAAGGATGGGTGACCTCCTAGGAAGTTTGCGTAAGCCCATCAGAGGTTTCGGTCCTTCTTATTGCTCGATGCGAGATGTTACACAATTAAACCCCCAATTAACTCCTAATGGCATTAAAAACATAACATAAGCCCCCATAATTCTTATTTAGATCACTTTGCTTTTAGGTGTGTGACGTTCTAGGTTCACTGCCAAATAACAATCAGAAAACATCAAATTCTTTTGATGTTAATTGAACTCTACAATCTATTTTGAGAATCTCTCCATTTTCTCAAAACACCTTGACGATCTTAAGTGACATCTAGTAACATATTAAGATAATCTAAATGGTAATGAAGTTAATTTAGAGTGAACCTATTTCATTGATAATTACTGTATAATTCAACCATTCCATTATTGACGTCTCAATCGAGTAAGAGCCATGAACTAATCAAACTCACTAACTTAATACTATGTGATAGATTTGAGTTGGTTTGATGAGATGACATATTAAAAATTCATTTTCAATCATTCATGTCTTAGCTATATAAGGACTTTCTTATCATAGACCAACAAATAATTGCATAAGACGTTTACCTCACGTCAAAGGTAATGAATCCTACATGGTAAACACATGCCTTTATATGCCAATCGAATGAGATCACATAGTGAATATTCTCGCATCGCATTTGGATGAGTCTGCATCATGAGCACATCTCATACACCAATACGTAAGACAACTATGTTACTTCAAGTTAGAGGATCAGTTACACAATCACAACTAATAAAAAATTATTAATCCTATTAACCATGTGATTTGTTATTAACATTACGTTTGGCACATTGTTCAACTAATAAGCACCCACACATTTCCTATGAGCATCTCATGCATTGCGGGATATAATTCACCACCCTATATCATTAGTATTTCATACTAATCAAAATAGTAAATGTTTGTGCTAATTTGTACTCACTTGATTAAAGTCCTCATTTACGGAAGTTAAGGACTAGGAATAATTTAAGATTCTTTGTACCAACAACTTAAGAATGAGATCTTTAACAAGAAATCCCGAGACTCATTCATACAAAATTGGAGAATTATGAATAAAGGTAAACTGACATTTTATTATGTATGAGAACATATAAAAAATACTCATTTAGTTGTTATCTAGATCTAGCATTAGGGAATATCACTAACAAGTATGTCTTCTCAAAGAATATTGATTGTAATTGGCCACAACCATCACAATCAAGTGAACTAAGAGTGTGTTTGATTACAAGCATGGAACTTTCATGGAAAGAAAATAAGTTCTAGGTAATTGAATTGCCTAGAAATGATTTGCATGGAAATTGTCAGTTAAGTGTGTTTGATTGGATTAATTTTTTACCTAAAATTTGTTGTACTTTTCTAGTTTTTGGGTCAACTACCAAACCTGGGAAGTTGAAACTTGGTAGGCTTTAGACTTGTGAAGGCTGGGAATATTAAGAAAGAGAAGAAGAAGGCCTAGTAATTTGTACAAAATTAAAGGGGTAAATTAGGGATTGTACTGGAGAGCTTCTTCCCCTTTACAAGATGCACTATCTTCTTCTTCTTCTTGAATCACTTTTGGAGATGTAGGGCCAAGGGGTAGGAGGGGCGACGACCAAGAAGGACTTTTGGAGGCGTAACGTGAGAAGGATGACAGTGCCAGAGATGGCCATGGTAGTGGCCAAGACCACGTCTTGAGAAGTCAAGATTGAAGACATAATATGGTTCTTGGGAGAAATGGGAGTTGCAGTTGGTCAAGATTGAGACGCCATGACACTGCCTCTCGTTCGTTTGTTGTCCGTCTCTAGCTATAGATCTATTTCCAGATCTTCGGGGAGCTCGTCTTCAACGAAGGTGGCGATGAACAAGGGGAAGATTCGAGGACGAATGGGAAAGGAAAGTCGAGGAAGAAGGAGTGGTTGAATGGGAAGAGAAACTCAAGGAGGAGGAGTGCATGAATTGCCTAGAAAAGGTATTCTTCTCTCCCCCCTGAAAATTTGTTTTCCAGCAAAAGTGAGAAAATGGGCATCACATGACCAAAGTTAGAATATTTATTACATAGCTAATCAAACACCACCAAAACTAGAATTTACATGGAAAATAACAATTTTTCATGAAAAATATGGTCAATCAAACAGGTCCTAAAACAACTCAAGGGGAAATTCGCCATCACCTGAACTAGGTAGCCCAATTGGAAAACCAAGTCTAGCATTTGACCAAATTGTTGACTAGTTTTCTTCAGCAACAGAAGGAACCCTTGTTAAGGCACTACAAAAAAATTAGGTTTAGAGATAGATACCCACAAAATTTCATCTATAATGTATTAGAGATGAAATTAGACACAAATTTTGGTTCGTATCTAACTAGCTCGTCACTAAACAATTAGCGATGGATATTTTTGTTTTGTCACTATTAGAGACAAAAAATTCCATCACTAACTTTTTAGACTAATTTTTTTTGTCTAAAAAAAAATTCATCTCTAATTTGGTTGTGTAATCAGTTTAAAAATCAATCAAATTTTATATTTAAAGACGAATTTTTTTCCTTCTCTAATTCAAATTATTACAAATAGAAAAATTCGGTCTCTAACTTTAGAGATAGACTTAAAAAAAATTACCAGTCGCTGGCCACCATCCATGGCAGATTCTGATAATCGAAACTAATCATTGGAATGGCCATAGCCTGGTGACCAACATACCCAAAAATCAAATTGATCCAACCATCGGATCTCAATAGATTTGAAAATTATTTTTTTAAAAAAGTACCCATTTTTGGAAGGGCATCATCATCCATCGTCCATGGCAAATTTTGATAATTGGAACAAATCATCAAAATGGGTTTGGTTCGGTGACCAATATACCCAAAAACCAAAATGATCCAACGATCGGGTCTCAATATATAGATCTAAAAATTATTTTTTTTGGGGAAAAAATACTACCCATTTCTAGAAAGGCATTGTCAGTCACTATCCACAACAGAGTTTGATAACCAGAATTGATCATCAAAATTGTCTTGGTATGGTGACCAACATACCCAAAAATAAAAAATGATCCAATGTTTGGATCTCACTAGATCTTAAAATTAAAATCAAAGAATATTAAGTTCTTACCTGAAATCGAATAAACTTTAGTTGTTGGCATCTCGAATGGAAGTTAGTGGCTAGAGGAGAGAGAAAGAAAAGGAAAGCTAACAGTCGGTGGCTGTTTGCTGGGAAAGAAAAGGAGAATGAGACATAGGCAAGAGGGAGAGGAATAAGTGAAGGTGGAGGAGAAGAGGAGAAAATAATGGAGGGCATAAATAAATAAATAAATATATATATATATAGAAAGAGAGAGAGAGAGAGAGATTTAGAGATGGAAAAATTTCCATCTCTGATACCAAGAAAAATTTAGAGACATTTTTTTTTATCTTTAATTCTGAAAAACTTCAAAGATTAAAATTTTTCTAAACTTTTTCCATCTCTGATTCCATCTCTAATTTAGAGATGAAAAAATTCCATCTCTAAAGTCGTTTCTAAAAGAAATTTCAGTTATTTTGGTGATTCATTTCAAAATATGTCTCTATTAGAGACAATTTATTTACGTCCCTAAAATCCATCTCTATGAGAGCTCAAGCACTCTTTGATATAATTGTATAGCAATGGCACACACCAAAGGGGGGGGGTGAATTGTTGCATTGAAAAATTCTTACTAATTTGGAACCCTTTTTCAAAGAGAGATTAAACTATAGTAGAAGAGATGGATATAGCAATAGATTGGAAATGATACATAATGAAACAAAGATAAACACACAGAAAACACCAACAATTTGTAGTGGTTCGGCCAATATGGCTTACGCCAACTCCCTTAGTCACCCACTAAGGTATTTGCATTCAATTCACTTAAAAATAACCCCCTACTTAGCCAAGTAGGTCCTCTAGTCTTCGACTAGGAAAATAAATACAACCTCCTATCACTTGGGTAGGCCCTCAAGCTTATAAGCTTGGAAGAGAAAATACCAGGGAAAATGGAATTGAAACTCTAAGAGCTTATGCTTTTAGTTACATGTTCTCTCAAAATAAAACTAAGAGGCTGAAAATGAGTTTAAACAAATAAGAACAAAGCCTTAGTATAATAGAAAAATGAGAGAATAAAAATTTAAAGTGCGATGTATCCTGAATGCTCAGTAGGTAAGAATTAAATGTTCTTTAACAACATTCAATGTTTCTCCAACCTCATATATATAGTTGATGGTGCTTGGAGACAAAAATCGAGTCATTGATGGCAGTTAAGCGAGCATTTAATGCACTAGAAACTAGCCGTTATATGTTTCTATCGACATTCAAAACTAATCGATCGTGATTCGTAGGCCCGCAATAAGAAAATGAGCCAATACACAAAGAGGAGGAACAAAGTAGAACGTACACGGGAAGTTTTTATGTGGTTCGACCAGAACGATGCCTAGTCCATGACTGTTCTCTGGGTATTCCAGCAGAGTAACAGTATATTATTCTTGTTGTCCTCTCGTGTACAATGGTTTTCAACCCCTATTTATAGCAAGGGGTGTTCACAATTACATAAGATCTGTGAAATGGAAGGATAACGACATAGGGGACAAAGTGTCCTTATCAATTCCATAAAACTGGGAGTGAGCTCCGTATTACTAGGGATCTGGTTTTCTTTAGATAAAATATGTGGGTCCTTGCCTCCGATTCTTCCGTGGCTTTGTTGTTATGCGAGCTGAGTGATTAGGCCAACGAACTAAATGTATTGTTGGGAGCTCACTCGGTTCCTCTATTTGAGCTCGAGTCTCAGCGACATGTGGCCTTATCTTGATAAGCTCGGCCTTGGGCCTATTGGGCTTCAGGCGACTGGGTCAATCTACTGGGTCGAGTTCAGCCTGTAAGAAGTGATGCGGGAAATACCCATAATAGTTTCAGAGTAACAAATTGTTGACAGATAAATTAGTTAGTTGATAGATATGAAATACAATTTTAAGACATAATTGACAGATAAGAACCATTTGTTGACAAATTTGATGTAAGCAATCTGTTAGTCGACAAAGCAATAGACATAGTCAACAAAGCAAAGAGCTTAGTCGACATCAACGCAAGATAGTCGACAAAGCAAAGGCCTTAGTCGACAGAACAAACAAGAGATCAATTTAAGTATACTGATAGTCGACAAATGCAAACCTCTCTGGATCTAAGTTTTGGAACACTGTTAGTCGACAAAAACTTAGCACTTAGTCGACAAATCCTAAGAAAAATCATGCACCTTGTCGACAGCTTTAGAGAATGCTAGATTTTTTAAAATACTTCTTTTAATTTGGTTCTTACAAAGACTCATGTTTATTTGATAAAACTTGAAGCATCATTTCTCATGTTTTTAGAAAAGTTTGAATATTCATGCTTTGTTTTTCCAATCTCCTAAAACATGATTTAATGTTCCTTTGTGAAAATCATGGTTGATGCTCTCTTTAGAAGAATTCTTTGATACTTTAAAGATTTGATATATGAGTTCCTTTTTTATAAAAACACTTCTTGAAACTATGAAACATGACAAATACTCCTTGAACATGTAAACCATATGAAATCACTGAAATTGATTTTTTAGAAACTTAGAAGCAAGTATTTTGAGTTTGAATTCTTTTGGCATACAAATTGTCATCATCAAAACACTTCTTTACAAGAGTAAAATATTAATCTCTCCTTTTTTGATGATGAAAAAACATTTTAAGAAACAATTTCATTGTTACAAAATCAATTTCATTGTTATCTCCCCCTTTTTGTCAAAATAAAAAAAAAATATGGGAGACTCCCTCTGAATAGATTATAAAAAATCAAAAGACTCCCCCTTAAGCCAAGAGTAAAATAGAAGGCAATACACAAAAATATTAATAGCAATTCATATAAGGCAACATGGGAGAAAGAGTGAAATATTAATTCATCCATGGCATTCATAGAAACCATCAAAATAAAGTAGTCATTCATAATGCATAGCCATTCATCCATGGAATAACAGAAGATCCAATACACAAAAACAACCATGTGTCAAAAAAGAAATTCAAGCAAAAGATATATAAACATTCATAGACATTAAAAATATATGATAAGGGCAATAGTTATGGACCAAGAGAAATGGATGATGGAGAAGACTAAGCTGATGTAGGTGATATTTTACTCTTGAATATTAAAAGAGTTTTGATAATGACACAAGTTTTTCAATATATGAAAATCAATCTTGAAATCAAAAGAAATAAAATTAAGTGTTTGAATTCAAAATCAATCTCATTTTGATAATCTCAACTTGCTTTTAAAAGAAATAAAGTTAAGAGAATTCAATGTTAAAGAATTTTATGTTTGGAATCCCAGTTATAGCAATCAAATATTCTTTTTCATGTTGTCAACTAAGTGTTAAGTTTTTTTAAGAAGATAGTTAACTAAGTGTTTTTGAATTGTCAACTAAGTGCTTCATCTGTCGACTATATGCTATGCATTTGTAGATTATGTTTTGATCTATCGACAGAATAATTTGACCTGTTGACTATCAATGTGTATTTTAGAAGAAGTTTTCTTCATATTTTTAACCTGTCGACTATGTAAGGGTGGTTGTTGACTATCAGTGAAGTTGGTTGGTTTTTTGTCAACTATGCTGCTGGCTTTGTTGACTATGTCTTAATTTTATTCAAATAATTAGTCGACTAACCTCTTGAGTCTATCAACAATTTGTTTCATAGAAAGTTATAACGGCTAGTTTTTTACGCATTTAATGCTTGTCTAACACCCCAATGGTTTGATTTTTGGAAGTATCCACCAGTAACTATATATATGGTATTAAAGAGCATTGAAGGCAATTTTTTAGATCATTGATTGCTCAACGATCATGTATTGAATCTTTCTGTCGCGCTTAAATTTTATGTTCTCTCATTTACTACTGTATTGAGGCTTTATACTTAATCGACTTCATTCATTTCAAGTCTCAAGATTATTTGTAGAGGGAACTTGTAACTAAGAGTATTCACCCTTAGATTCTCTTATTCATTTTCTTGTATTTACCTAGCATAAGCTAGAGAGCCCATTTGAGTGGGAGGCTTGTAATCTTCCTAGTCGCAGACTAGAGGACCTATTTGGCTTAAGTAGGAGGCTTTTAGTGGATTAATTTCAAAATCCTTGGTGGGAAAGCTAAAGTAGTGGACTAGGCCTGGAAAGCCGAACCATTATAAATCATTGTCTCTTATAGTTGTTTTTGATTTCTATATTTTCCTTAAGCATTGCTCATTGATTATCATCTTCATTTTATTAAGCATAATTATCGATTAAGATTTTAAGTAAAATCAAATTTAAATTATCTCAATTCACGCCTTCTTGGATTTTCGTGCCATTGCTATACGTTTATATTAGTAGGAGAAGTGGCTGAGGGAAGAGAAGATGATGAAGGAGGAGAAGGGAAATGAGAGGTCATCAACTGCATGAGGCGTCCCAACTATGATAAAATCTCCTCTTGTTACTGATGAAGACTCTGCAAGTTAACTTGAACCTTTTCTCTAAAATTAGCAAAATTTGTTTCTACCCTTGAAAGACTTAACTTAAGATTAGCTAAGCCTTGAACCACTAATGATGTTCCTTCTGACTTCCTTTTCTTCTGAGGTTTTCTCTTATTTTTTAGCCTTGACCTATTCCATGTCCTTATTCACATATCCAATTCTAATGTTCGTGATTCCAGTGATGTGTTGGGATGGGTTTAGGTAAATTTTTCTGGTATGATCCAACTGACCTACCACTTTATCCAACAACTCACTTACAACTATTCCATAAAGGAGTGATCTATTATTCCCAGAAAATGACTCTATCATCAAATTTATCATTAATAGGCAAAGATTTGGTCTTCTCTTAGCCTTGATACATTAAAGAAGCCATAGATCCAATCTAGTAACAAGAGAGAAACTTTCATTTCTAGGGTATATCATTTGACAACATATAAGATGAAGTATCCTAGTGTTTGGATCCATCCTATTTGTATCATTGATGTGAGTGGAAATAGTGTCATCCCTAGTGACTTCCTTACTAGCTTGGACAAAGTCTTGTCTCTAGGAAGCATAGTCTTCACCTTCCAATGGAATTCCAAAATAATTATGGATCAATAAAATAGTAACTTCAAAATGAGGCGCTCCAATGTTGGTTTTGAATTTCTTATCCGATTTTCGCTTGTGATATGTATTGTTGGCGTTTGAATAAAAAGCCCTAATGACATCTTCATAAATACTTCTACGGATAGTTAAGAAATCCCACCACCTGAACTCTTTGAATGTTTGAATATATGGGAAATCAGTGGATTCTAAGAATGTAAATTCTAAATAATGGTCTTATAAGACTTCACGGGATTCAAAATAGACGGAATATGTTTCTTGTTGGCCCTCAGAGTCGAACAACTGGATTTGAGGCCTAGGTTGAGACGGTGGTCCACTTGAAGAAGATGGTTCCTTCCCTTTTTCTTTCCCCTTGCGAGAGTTCTTTGTCCTAGCCATTGATTCTCTTGAAATAGAAATGAGAGACTTGGATTTGATAGACTAATTAATTGAGGGAGAGGGAACGAAAGAGTTGAGAATAAGAGAGAGAGAAAGAGAGAGAGAGTGAAATGAGGTATAATAGGCCAAAACAAAAATTTTCTAAGGCTTGGAACATGGATGGTCGCTCGACTTATATGTATAGATTAACCTGCTTAGTCGACAAAGGGATGGGTTTTGTCAACTATCAGAATAATAAAATAGGTTTAGTCGACAAAGGAAGAGCTTTTGTAAACCGATTTAAAAGAAAAACAAGATTTAATCGATAAAGAGAGCATGATTTGTTGACAAAGATGTGCCCAATCTCACTTATAAATTTTAGCCTAGATACAGTCTGTCGACAGATCATTTGATTTGGTTGATAGATTAAGTGCTTAGCCTTAGATCAAGAATAACATAAATATATATATATATATATATTTAAAATTCAATAAGCCAAAGATAATGTTTAGTCAAATAACACATAGTTAATCATATAATAATTAACCCTAGCTCTCTCTTAAAATATTCAAACTTTTCTTTGTCAAGGGGCTTTGTAATGATATCTGCTATTTGATGATTGGTGTAACGCCCCATATTTTCAATCCACAAGGTGGCTATGTTTAACATTTTCAACACCTGGAAGCTATTGGAAATCCTTTATTAACAGAAGCAAGGACCGAACCTGAGAGTTTAAATAGCTAGGATTTCCATGAGTTATTAAGGATGCATACATATGTTTAGGTGACTTCCAAATATCTTAGCAACTGTTTACAATAGGCGACTACGACATAATTGCAACATCACGAACACATGTATACCCACACACAAGTAGAAGTATCACCAAACACAACCCTTCAATTTTAAGACATACCCATCCAAACAACAGTTATTTCCCTACCACAGCATAACCTTCTCAAGATCAAAGAAATAAGTACAACATATAACTTCCACGCTCTTATAGGGTTTAATAGTACATCACTTGAGATATATGCTTATAGTACTTTAAGTTAGATACAATGGAAATTAAGTCTCGACCACCTTCTTTCCAGTTCTTCTACTTATCTCCCCAGTACCTGGCACAGTTATTATACCTGGAACGTGAAATGTTCCAGGGGTATCAAACACCCAAGTTAGATATTAACATCTAAATGAGATGGTTCAATGGTGGTAATGCGTACAGATGTAAAATGCAATCTGAGAATGAAGTCTCCTCAAACACCTTAGTCTACCGAGGCACGTGATTGGAGTTAGATGTCCTTAGCCCTCCAATGGCACCAGACTCCTTAGCCCCATCGAGGGCACCGGATTCCTTCCCCAAATCACCACACCCGCCTCATCAACCATTCACAACACCAAAGATGCCTGCAAGAACGAAGAAATATGCTTTAACAAAGAAGAGCATGAAGTGTAAGCCACAATCATCACACAAATGAACCAACATATGACCAATATGGAGCTTAATGGATGCAAGAACCACTCACCTTGTCGGTTTACCTTTCGGAGTTACTTTTTACAAGGTATCAGCCTTAGTTTTGCTGTAGTTACAGAAGTTTCATATCACCAAATCAAAATATTTTTATACAGGGTTATAGGGAATTAAAATAGGAGTATTGAATAAAAATTTCAGGGAAAAGGGAATCTCACGCGCCTGCACGTGCCCCTAGAAGGGTGGCCACGCGCTGCCTTCCTCCCTGTTACGGATTCTGCACTTAGAAATTAAAACGGATATATCTTGCTCATTTTTTTATTCGATTCGCTCTCTGTTTGAACCTATGAACTCCTCTTTTCGTGCTCTACAATCCTATGGAAAGAAAATTAGCTTACCTATTCGACTTTCCTTCTATTTTTGCGGTTTTCCGACCAGGTCTCTCTTTCATTTCTTCTTTGCTTTTTCTTTGGTTTTTCTTGCACTTGCTTTCTTTCCTTCAGCTTAGCTTCACGTGGCTTCTCCTCCTCCCCTTTATATAGCCTTTAAATTCCCAAATCCTCAAGATTTCACTTGGCCTCCAAGTTACTCATTTTCCACCCTAGTAATTATTACAACTTTGAAATTTTTCCAATCTTCCAATGTAAGCCTCCACTTCTTCCAATCCTAGGCTTCCAAATACACCTTCAAGATAAGCCCTATCATCTTCTTCCTTTGCAATCAAATCCTAGCCAATCCTAATCCTCCAAGTTTAGACTTTTAAGATAAAAATCAATCATTACAAACTTTGAAATTTCCTCACTTGATTCTCTCTTTTAAAGGAAGTCTCCATTCTTCCAATCCAAGGCTTCCAAATGCTCCCTCATGTGGCCTTCAAGATAAGTCTCTTTATCTACTTCTTTTGTAAGCCAATACAATTCTCATAAGTTATATTACTTTTGACTTTTAGGGTGAATCCAATTATCACCATCATAAGGCTTTAGGACTTTAGGGAAAATTCTCCAATCCTAACTTTCCAACTCAAGCCTTCTTGAATAAGAATTCATCATTGCTAATATTCCCATTCGTTGGAGACAAGCTATCTTTTTTTCTTTTTTACAATTCATGATATTTGCTTTTGGGTCCTAAAACCATTCCCATTTACACTTAAGCCCTAAACTTTATTGCAACATTCAACCTTTACATTAAATTTTGTGGTATTACAATTGGTATTTATGAATTCAAGGTTTTTGTCTCCTTTTTGAATATGGTCTCTAATAAAATGATGTTTACTTCTATGTGCTTAGTTCTTGCATGAAATACATGATTTTTTATTAGAGCTATAGCACTTCTATTATCACATTTTATGGGGATATTTTGAAGCTTTATGCCATAATCTTCTATTTGATATTTCATCCATAAGATTTGAGTACAACAACTACCAGTTGCAACATAGTCAGCCTTAGTAGATGATAATGCCACAGTATTTTGCTTCCTACTTAACCAAGATACCAAGCAATGTCCTAATTAAGAATTGACATAAACCACTTGTGCTTTTCTATCTATTTTACAACTATCATAATCAGCATTAGTGTAAGCTATTAGATTAAAGTTATTTGATTTATGATAAAATAATTCTAAGCTTGATGAACCATTCCTTTTAGGTATCTCAAGATTCTCTTAACTGCTTTTAAATGAGATTCTTTGAGATTGGATTGGAATCTAGCACATAAGTATACACTAAACATAATATTAGGTCTACTAGATATTAAATAAAGGAGTGATCCAATCATGCTCTTATAAAATTTGTTATCTATAGCTTTGTCTAACTCATCTTTGTTTAAGCTTGATGAACCATTCATAGGTGTGGTCATAGGTTTGCAATCCTGAACATTAAATCTCTTAAGAAGATCTCTTATATATTTTTGTTGAGAAATATAAATACCCTTATCTTCTTGTTTTATTTGCAATCCTAGAAAGTATTTCAGTTCACCCATCATGCTCATTTCAAATTCTCCTTGCATAATATTTGCAAATTGATCACATAGAGATTTATTTGTTAATCCAAATATGATATCGTCTACATATATTTGAACTAACAATATATCCTTGTCATGATTTCTTATAAATAAGGTTGTATCTATTTGACATCTTTCTTTTCCTTTATCTAAGAGAAATTTACTAACCCTTTCACACCATACCTTAGGGGCTTGTTTTAAACCATATAAAACTTTGAAAAGTTTAAACATAAGGTCTTCATACTTATGATTTTCAATACCAGGTGATTGTTCTACATAAAATTCTTCATTTATATATCCATTTAAGAAAGCACTCTTAACATCCATTTGATATAGCTTAGAGTTTTTGTAACAAGCAAATGCTAATAACATCCTTATAGCCTCTAGTCTAGCAATAGGTGTAACAGCCTGCCTTCTCAGGCATGTTATGCCTTAGAAAATTTGGTCTATATTTTTTTTTTAAATCCATTATTTCTGAAATTCCCTAAGACCTTATCTAGTGCTAGATGAGATATCTATGCTAGAAAATAAATACAAAGCGGAAGCTAAATCGAACCTGCTCATGGCAATGCATATATTAATAACTAGACATGGCATTCATTACAAGTTAATACATAAAGCGTTTGACGATAAAACAATATACACAATTCTTAAACTAATCATATTATAATATGGTACATTTACTCGCATCTTGATGTCTCGTGTCACTACTCATCACCAATCTTGGAATCATCTCTGTAAGTCCCGGCTGGAACGTTGAATGTTCCAGGGGCGAACCTATGTTAGATGATGAACTATCTAAGTAAGGATACCAAATGCAATGTCATGAGTGTATGCAATGTCTTTCATCGTAGGTGTCAACTGCACCTCTCATGCTACCTATCATTTTAGCGGCCACCTCTTTCGAAGCCGGGGTGTATGGGTGCACCCTTGATAAGGCATCGGTGCTAGTTCGTACTCCTTATGGCCTCATATGCGTGTGATTAACAGTATCAATGTGTATTTATGCATTTCATAATCATATTATTGATGCAGTCTACGTGATGATTTCACATCATAGCATGCCAATATGATAAAAGCATTCTTTACATTTATAACTGTACTAAATTCAACCGGTATACTTACAGTTAAGTCGCCTCGAAAGACGTGACAGTCTCGAAATTCATGTCAAGCGGCTACTTCTTGCCCTCAAATATTCCTAGACATTAAACTTATTTTAGAACATCATTTTACTATTTTTTTCATAATTTCTCTTTATTTCTAAATCTTATTTCTTCAAGAATTGCATAAAAATTATCTAGTACTTCATAAAATCTGATTTATCTTCACTAATATCCCTTATAAAATATTTATATCATTCTGGAATTTTCTTGGAATTTTCCAACTTAAATTCCTATTTTTCCCTTATTTCCTAATAGCTAAATATATAATTATTACATAATAATTATCTAATCCTTTCATTTTATTCAATTTATTTTCACTAATATTTCTTAAATAATACTTCTAACATTCTGAAATTTTCTTGGAATTTTTCTGAATTAAAATCTTATTTTCCTTTATTTCCATAATAGGAAAATCTACTTAAATAATTAATAAATTTAGCATTTCCAGAAAATTTCTTCACCAATAAATCATAAACAACATTTTAAATTTAATAAAAAAATTTCAAAATTTTATTTCTTTTATTTATATTTTTTTTATTTTTTTTTCTTCTTCTGGTAGGTGCATGTGGGCCACGCGCCTTCGCCTCAACTGCGGGCGCGTGCGCTCACGCGCCCGACCCCCCCTTGCAGTCGTCTTCTTCGGCAGCCCTATCGCCACCGGCGATGCCGCCGCTGTTTGAAGCTTCAAAAGAAGATTCCTCCCCCCTTAAATTCAACCTCCCGAACCTGAATCCACCCTCAAAAACTAGAAAAAAACATTAAAATTACCTCGATTTTCTGTTTGAAGGCTCGGCTCCGGCAAAGTTGTGATTTTTTGGCGACGCTTGGATCTCCCTCTTCACTACTTCGTTGGCCACGAAAGCTACCAGAAATGCTACCCACGAAGCAAGGACTAAAACCCCGCTCTCAAATCGCTCAAACAATCTCCCAATCGACCGCTTTAAGAAGACAACTTTCTGATGAAATGGGTAGTTCAGGAGCGGCTATTTATAGCCCAAACCCACCGCAACTCAGCTTATCATAGTCGGCCATGCGTTCTAGAGGCCACTTCGGGGTCATTTCGGCATTAAAAACCCCCCTTACCCTGAAGATCGATTGCAGGCGCAGCCATGCTCTGGCCGCGCGCTGCTCTGCAAAATTCGAATTTTTTGGAATTTTTTTATATATATATATATTCGTACATATATTACATATATACATTTATACATACTAAATTATATACATATAGGTATAGCTATGCATATATACTAAATTATATACATACACATAAAAATCCTATTTAACATAATTATTTATCTTAATATTCTATAATTTCTTTAGGGTCACATGCTTATTTTATTTCTGGTATCATTTTATTAAATAATTACATATAACATAATTTAATTAAACCAATGTACTATTTATTTATAATGACTTAGGGTATTACATTCTTCCCTCCTTATAAAAAATTCGTCCTCGAAATTTGATTATTCACTCATTCATTCTAACTATGGGGTCTTCGAACAGGTATGGATAATTGAGCCTTATGTCTTCCTCTTGCTCCCAAGTTATCTCTTCACTCATTGGGTTTCTCCATAAAACTTGTACCAGGGGAATTGACTTATTTCTTAGAACTTGATCCCTATGATCCAAAATGTTTACTGGTTTCTCCACGTACGAGAGATTTTCTTGAATCTCGATAGCTTCAGCTGGCATTACCTGAGAGGGATCTGGCTCATGCTTACGAAGTTGCGATACATGAAACACGTCGTGGAGGTTTTACAGGGCTACTGGTAGTGCAAGTCGATAAACGACTGACCCAATTTTTTCCTCTATATCGTATGGTCTTATATACCGGGGACTTAACTTACCCTTTTTCTTGTTGTTTCTAGTCACCATTCTTAGTGGAGATATCTCCAGGTATACTTTGTCGCCTACTTGGAACTCTAATTTCCTTCTTCTTGTATCTGCGTAGGATTTCTGGCGATTCTGAGTTTCCTTAATTCTCTCTTAAATGATTTTTATCTTTTCTGTCATTTTCTAAACTATCTCGAGACCCAAAATTTGACGTTCACCTACCTCCGTCCAACATATCGGAGACCTACATTTTCGTCCATACAGGGCGTCATAGGGAGCCATTCCAATGCTGCTGTGGTAGCTGTTATTGTAAGCGAATTCCACTAATGGTAAATGCTCTTCCCAGCTACCTGGAAAATCAATCACACAAGCTCGCAGCATATCTTCTAGGGTTTGAATGGTCCTTTCTGATTGACCATCTGTCTGGGGATGATAGGCTATACTTAGCCTAAGCTGAGTACCCAAACTCTCTTGCAGACTTTCTCAAAACCTAGAAGTGAACCTTGGGTCACGGTTTGATACAATGCGTACCGACACTCCATGTAATTTGATAATCTCGTTTACATACTGTTGAGCTAATTTGCTGATTGGTTGGCTTACCTTCATGGCCAAGAAATGAGCAGACTTAGATAGTCTGTTAACTATCACCCAGATAGCATCATTTCCCTTAGGACTTCTTGGCAATACTGTCACGAAATCCATCGTAATATGCTCCCATTTCCACTCTGGGACTTCCAATGGCTGCAGACTCCCACCGGGTTTTTGGTGATCAATCTTAATTCTCTAGCACGTGTCACATTGACTAACGTACCTTGCCACACTTTTCTTCATTCCTGACCACCAATACACAGCCTTCAAGTCTTGGTACATCTTGGTGGCTCTAGGGTGGATCGAGTATCTGGATCGATGGGCTTCTCGCAAAATTATCTGTCGCAATTCCCTCACACAAGGTACATATATTCTTCCTTGGAACCAAATGATGTTTTCTCTTACCTCAAATTCTGGTCTCTTTACTCGCCCATGCTCGTCAACCCACATTTTTATTCGAGAGTCTTCGGAGTAGGCTTGCCGTATCTGATTCATTAATTCTAGTTGTAGCATGAGACTAGCTGCGTAGGCTGAGTTTCCTCAAGAAACTACTCCTACCGTCATCAGGCTAAATGCTTCAACTAGCTTCCATTTTGCCACCATCATTCTGGTTACACAAGCAGTTTCTTTCCTGCTTAGGGCATCTTCCACAACGTTAGCTTTACCGAGATGGTATTGAATGATACAATCGTAATCTTTTAACAGCTCCATCCATCTCCGTTGCCTCATGTTTAATTCTTTCTGTGAGAAGACGTATTGTAGGCTCTTGTGATCGGTAAAAATTTCGAACTTCTCACCATACAAATAATGTCTCCAAATCTTTAAAGCAAATACTACTGCAGCCAATTCCAAATCATGAGTCGGGTAGTTTCTTGCATGGTTCTTTAGCTGTCGAGAGCCATAGGCAATGACTCTACCATGCTGCATCAGCACACACCCCAACCCATTTCTTGAGGCGTCAGTGTATACCATAAAACCTCTTGATTCGTTTGGCATAGCTAGTACTGGAGCGGTTGTCAGCTTAGCCTTAAGTTTCTAAAAACTTTCTTCGCACTGTTCATTCCAGTCAAACTTTACCCCCTTCTGAGTTAACTTGGTGAGGGGTGTCGCAATTTTTGAAAACCCTTCCATGAACTTTCTATAGTACCTTGCCAATCCCAAGAAACTCTTAACCTCAGTAACTGACTGGGGTTGCTTCCAATTTGTCACAGTTGCTATCTTGACTGGGTCGATAGATATTCCTTCGGCCGATACAACATGTCCCAAAAATGCCACCTAGTATAACCAAAATTCACATTTTGAGAATTTGGCATACAACTTATGTTCTCGTAATGTTTGCAATATTATCCTTAAATGTGATTCGTGCTCTTCTTCCGAGGGAGAGTATATCAATATATCTTCTATAAACACGATCACGAACTTGTCTAGAAATGGCTTAAAGACTCGATTCGTAGTGTCCATAAAAGCTGTTGGGGCATTGGTTAGTCCGAATGGCATCATCAAAAATTCATAGTGCCCATATCGAGAACGAAACGCTGTCTTAGGCACGTCTTCTGCCTTAATCCTTAATTGATAATACCCTAATCTTAGGTCGATCTTTGAAAAGACCTTGGCTCCTTGTAATTGGTCGAATAACTCCTCGATTCTGGGGAGTGGGTACTTATTCTTGACCGTTATCTTGTTTAACTGTCGATAGTCGATACACATCCTCAAACTCCCATCCTTTTTCTTGACAAAAAGTACCGGTGCTCCCCATGGCGACATACTTGGTCTGATGAACCCTTTGTCTAACAACTCTTGAAGTTGGGTTTTTAATTCTCTCAATTCTGCAAGAGCCATTTTATACGGGGGTATTGAAACCGGACCTGCTCCTGCCACGATCTTTATCAAAAACTCGATCTCTCACTGGGGTGGCAATCCAGGCAATTCTTCAGGAAACACATCCCCGTATTCTCTAACGAGTCGTACTTCTTCGATTTTTAAGGGCTTCTTGCTTTTCTCTTGAACACAAGCCAAGTATCCTTATGTCCCTTAACGTAACAGTTTCTTAGCTTTTAGAGCCGAGATCCACTTCTGTTCACTTGCCCTCATTTGCCCTCGAAACTTGACGTTCAAGTCTCCACTCTTGAGGCAGACTATTTTAGCTTTACAGTCCAATGTGGCATTGTATTTAGTTAGGAAGTCCATTCCTAAGATCACATCAAAATCTTGAAATTCCAAAAGGATCAGATCCACCAGGAACTTAACTTCTCCTATTTGAATCTTCCTATTTTTGTATCCTGAAGAGCTTTCTAAAGATTTCCCCATTGGGGTTGCCACAATCATACGACAATTTAATTTTTTCGATTTTTCTCCTAGCACTTCAGTGAATGCATGTGAAATGAACGAATGACTTGCTCCAGAGTCTATTAAACATGCATAGGAATACCGGATAGAAACATGGTACCTTCAATTACTGCTGGATCTTCTGCCGCATCCTGCCGAGTTAGGTGAAACACCCTTCCTTATTGTGCTCTGGCATTTCCGGACGTCACCTGTGGTTGACTTTATCAGTCACGGCTTAGGACAGTCCTTTGCGAAATGACCTGTCTGCTGGCAGTTGAAGCAAGTGATTCCTTTCTTTGGGTAGTTCTGGTTGAGATGCCCTATTTCTCCACAATTGTAACAACCCTTTGTTCCGAGCTGGCATGGCCTTCCAGAGTGTTGCTTCTGGCATTTTGCACACGGGGTACTAGGCTTGAACTTCAGTTTCTGGAGTTCTAGCTTCTTGCCTGCTCTATGACTGCTCCCTTACTGACTCTCTCCTTGGATAGCGTCAATCCGGCTCAGGTTAGCCTCGATTGTAAAGGCTTACAGTACCACTTCTGCATAGGACTGAGTACTTACACTACTCAATGCCCTCCGAAGTTTTAGATTCAGCCCTCCCAAAAACTTTTGAGCCTTGATCCTTTCGTCCCCTTCGTAAATAGGTATTTACCGGATCAATCGGCTGAAAGCGTCCTCATACTAGGCGACAGACATGTCCCCGGTTTGTTTCAGCTCCATGAACTCTCTTTCTTTCTTCATTCTTAAATTTAAAGGAAAGTACTTCTCGTTGAAGAGTTCCTTGAATCATTCCCAAGTAATGTAAGGTGCCCTAGCTCGGGGGGTCATTGTTCTCTTGACTCTTCTCCACCATCTATCTGCCTCACCTTGCAGCATGAAGGTGGAAAAATTAACTTTCTCTTCTTCCTCGCAGTAAAAGTGGTCTAGCAGCTTTTCTGTTTGCTCGATCCAAAATTCCCCTTCACTGGGGTCTGCACCAAGTTTCCCCTGAAAGATAGGAGGGTTCTGCCATCGGTATAGGTCGAGCATGTTGGCCACATGACCATCCCGGGAGTGAGTCTCGTGTATGAATCCCACCACACTTCCCAGAATTCTTTCCATTTGATCTAGTCTGCTACTCCCGGTCTGTTGTCTGGAGTCGCCTTTCGGGTGCCCACTTGTGTTTCCTTTTGTGTTACCAGCTTGTGGGTTGGGCGTCCTAGGTCCTACTGCCAATCTTCTTTGAGTATTCACCATATGAAAAGAAGTAGCATTTTGGGTTAGACAACAGGATCTTGCCATCTGATTAATTCTTATAAATATTATACATTGAGCTGCAAAATGTTATAGGTGCATGCCACATAGCCACATAGATTACAGACAACACTATACAAGTCACGCAAATAGTTAGAGCATTTCTAAGATGGGTCTATTTTGGTCCTGATGACCTCCAGATCCAAACGTTCTTTTCATCTTTAGATTCGTACGGGGGTGCCTCGGGGTCGTCCATTACTTCCTCAATCTCTTCCTTATCCTCCGAGTCTGCGTCCTCGAAGTCATCTTCAACCCAGAATATGAGTATGTCGTCTTCTTCTTCCGTGTTAACTGGATTTCCCATACCTCCTGCTTCCCGGACTCAATCGGGTTCTCCATATTTTATTCCTCTCCCTCCTCGAGTGGGTCCTCAATGTCTTTGTCGAGCTCATCCACTGGTACTGGCTCGTACATCTCTACTAGTAGCTCGTGAACCTGTGCACAGTAAAGACGAAATTTGAGGAACTATTTGTCTTGATGCCGGACCCAATCTGCGAATTCCTATAGCTCACCTTCTAAGACACCGACCATCATGTTTATCTGAAACTGGGCTAGATCAGGCCAGAGTCGATAGCTTGGGGGCACGTCGTCGATAATTTCTTCTATTTGGACGAGGTGTTCCATGATACCCTCGTTCGGTTCCGAGATCCGATTCTCCATACGATAGACCCAATGATCGACCAAGACCTGCTCCGAGAAGTTCCCAACCATCCTGTCATCACAACTTCTGTTAGTACCTCTAACCATCCTCGAGTTGGTACTTCCCACCGGCTAGGCTTAGTCTAAGTTTTCTTTCCTAGGTACCCTACTTGGTTGAACTCTGATACCAACTGTAACAGCCCGCCTTCTTGGGCATGTTATGCCTTAAGAAATTTGGTCTATATTTTTTTTTAAATCCATTATTTTCGAAATTCCCTAAGACCGTATCTCGTGCTAGATGAGATATCTATGCTAGAAAATAAATACAAAGCGGAAGCTGAATCGAACCTGCTCATGGCAATGCATATATTAATAACTGGACATGACATTCATTACAAGTTAATACATAAAACGTTTGACGATAAAACAATGTACACAATTCTTAAACTAATCATATTATAACATGGTACATTTACTCACATCTTGATGTCTCGTGTCACTACTCATCACCAATCTCGGAATCATATCTGCAAGTCCCGACTAGAACGTTGAATGTTCCAGGGTGAACCCATGTTAGATGATGAACCATCTAAGTATGGATACCAAATGCAATGTCATAAGTGTATGCAATGTCTTTCATCGTAGGTGTCAACTGCATCCCTCATGCTGCCTATCATTTTAGCGGCCACCTCTTTCAAAGCCGGGGTGTATGGGTGTACCCTTGATAAGGCAGCGGTGCTAGTTCGTACTCTCTACGGCCTCATATGTGTGTGATCAACAATATCAATGTGTATTTATGCATTTCATAATCATATCATTGATGCAGTCTACGTGATGATTTCACATCATAGCATGCCAATATGATAAAAGCATTCTTTACATTTATAACTGTACTAAATTCAACCGGTATACTTACAGTTAAGTCGCCTCGAAAGACGTGACAGTCTCGAAATTCATGTCGAGCGGCTACTTCTTGCCTCCAAATATTTCTAGACACTAAACTTATTTTAGAACATCATTTTACTATTTTTTCATAATTTCTCTTTATTTCTAAATCTTATTTCTTCAAGAATTGCATAAAAATTATCTAGTATTTCATAAAATCTGATTTCTCTTCACTAATATCCCTTATAAAATATTTATATCATTCTGGAATTTTCTTGGAATTTTCCAACTTAAATTCCTATTTTTCCCTTATTTCCTAATAGCTAAATATATAATTATTACATAATAATTATCTAATATTTCATTTTATTCAATTTATTTTCACTAATATTTCTTAAATAATACTTCTAACATTCTGAAATTTTCTTGGAATTTTTCTGAATTAAAATCTTATTTTCCTTTATTTCCATAATAGGAAAATCTATTTAAATAATTAATAAATTTAGCATTTCCAGAAAATTTCTTCACCAATAAATCATAACAACATTTCAGATTTAATAAAAAAATTTTAAAATTTTATTTCTTTTATTTACATTTTTTTTATTTCTTTTATTTTATTTTCTTTTTATTTTTTTGTTCTTCTGACGGGCGCGTGTGGGCCACGCGCCTTCACCTCAACCGCGGGCGCGTGCGCCCACACGCCCGACCCCCCTTCGCGGTCATCTTCTCCGGTGGCCCTATCGCCGCCGCTGCTCGAAGCTTCGAAAGAAGCTTCCTCCCCTCTTAAATTCAACCTCCCAAACCCAAATCCACCCTAAAAAACTAGAAAAAAACATTAAAATTACCTCGATTTTTTGTTTGAAGGCTTGGCTCCGGCGAAGTTGTGATTTTCCGGCGACGCTTGGATCTCCCTCTCCACGGCTTCGTTGGCCACCAAAGCTACCAGAAATGCTACCCACGAAGCAAGGACTAAAACCTCGCTCTCAAATCCCTCAAACAATCTCCCAATCGATCGCTTTAAGAAGACAACTTTCGAATGAAATGGGCAGTTCAGGAGCAGCTATTTATAGCCCAAACCTGCTGCAACTTGGCTTATCATAGTCGACCACGCGTCCTAGAGGCCACTCCAGGGTCATTTCGACATTAAAAACCCCCATGCCCTGAAGATCAATTACAGGCACAACCATGCTCTGGCCACGCGCTGCTCTAAAAAATTTGAATTTTTTGGAATTTTTTTTATATATATATATATTTGTACATATATACATTTATACATACTAAATTATATCCATATAGGTATAGCTATGCATATATACTAAATTATATACATACACACAAAAATCCCATTTAACATAATTATTTATCTTAATATTCTATAATTTCTTTAGGGTCAGATGCTTATTTTATTTCTGGTATCATTTTATTAAATAATTACATATAACATAATTTAATTAAACCAATATACTATTTATTTATAATGACTTAGGGTATTACAATAGGAGCATAGGTTTCATCATAGTCAATACTTTTTTCTTGGCTATATCTTTGAGCCACTAACCTAGCTTTATTTCTAATAACTATACCATTTTCATCAATTTTGTTTCTAAATACCCATTTTGTGCCTATAGTTGGATAGTCTTTTAGTCTTGGCACTAGTTTCCAAACTCCACTTCTTTCAAATTGATTTAATTTTTCTTGCATGAAAATAATCCAATTTTCATCATTAAAGCTTCTTTGACATGTTTAGGTTCAACTTGAGATAAGAAAGTGACATATTGACATTTATTTCTAATAGATGATTAGTTCTAATGCCTTTAGATGGATCTCCTATGATTTCATTTTCTTTGACATATTTCCTTTCTCTTGAAAATGTTGGTTCTTTTTCTTCTTGATAGTCTTGATCTCTTTCAACCAGATCATTATCTAGAGTGTTTGATTCATTTTGATCTAATGAAAGTCTTTTAAGATTTTGAGTAGCCTCATTTTCACAATTTTCTTTAGATTTTGGAAATTTAGTATTTATATCATCAACTATTACTTGAATTGTTCCTTCTACAACTAATGTTCTTTTGTTGAATACTCTATAACTTTTTCTTTGGGATGAGTAACCTAGAAATATACCTTCATCACTTTTGGCATCAAATTTGCCTAGAGATTCTTTTCCATTATTAAGAATATAACAAGTACCAAAGACATGGAAATTGTAACACCCCACTTTCTCGGGCATGTTATAACGTAAGACAATTCTGGGATACTAAGTTTTATTTGAATTAATACAAATGCTAAGCCATATCATTCCTCATATCCATCCCAAAATTTCCATAAATCTATCTCAAAAGAGAATCATCATAAATATCAAATGCGGAAGCTAGAATCGAACCTTAACTTTAACATTAACTATAAACAAGGTTATACATCATCATTAACCATAACTAAAGTTATACATCATCATTCCTCAAAACGTTTAGAATTCAAAGTAGCAGAACTTAAATAAATGGGCTACCTAACATACATTCAATTTATCATGCACTTTGCTAAGTGTCATTTCATGCCTCATTTATCCTTCTTTCTACTACAATCTCCATCTGGAACGTTTGAATATTTTAGGGGCAAAACCCAAGTTAGATGATGAATCATCTAAGTAAGGGTACATCATTTAATGCTCACGTATGTATGCAATGCACATATCATCATTACTCTCTGTTTGGGTCAATCGCACCCAACTGTTTCCCACCAATTTTACAGTCTTATTGCCAGATCCAGGTGTATGGGTGCACCCTTAGTAAAGCAACGGCGTCAGTCCCTAATCCCAAACCCGTGCAACGTATGACCGTGAATCTCATCATGCTCATATGCATATTTCATCATCAGAAAATCTAAATACACTCTACGTGATGCATAGCATACCAAGACATGACAACATAATAATAAAAACGTTTGCATGAAATTGGGTTTTTGGGTTGAACCACTTACCTCATTCACATCTCATAACATCTTGATTCTCGTGCCAGGCTTCTAACGTATTCAATTCGGAACCTCAACATACCCTGGCCATCATATTTATTCAAAAATATCAATATTCGATTTCTCATAATTTCCCTATATTTCTTCCTATTTTTTCTCAATAAATCCAAACTAAACATTCCTCAAACATCTTCAAATTATTTTTCTATAACTTTCCTCATTTTCTAAGAAATATTACCTACCTTAACTTAGCCTCTTAGACTTTCTCGATATGCATGCCATGACCTCGAAACATGTGCAAATCCTCGTTTCTCGCACACCACCTCAATTTTTTTGCCAAATCTCAAAACTTGCACCAACACCCAAACTTAGACCCTAAGGCACCCTAAACACCATATTAAATCAGTAAACATCATCATTAATTTCTTTCACATTTTCTTCACATTTTTCTTTAATTTCTCCCTATTTTTCCTCCCTAATATTCCCAAATAAATATCTACACCCAATTTTTTCCAAATATTTTCCTAAAAATTATAAAAAAATTCAGAACAAACCTGTTGCACACGAGTTCTCACGCACCTAGCGCGTGGACTGCAAGTGGGAAATGACGCATGAGCCTCACGCTCTGATCTTCTTATCCGGTGACGGTACACCAGAGTTGTTGGGTTTTGCTCCTAGGATATTCTTCTCCTACAATCGATCCGAATGGTGTGCTTTGGTGCCTGAAAGAAGCACCGGAGATGCCTCAATTGATGCTTCAAACTCTTGGCCAAACCACCCGCTTCCCCTTTCTAGTGACTCCTTAAAACCCCATCAAACATACACGAAAACCCTCCATTTTTTCCAGAATTGATCGTCACCAACACGAGAACAAAAGCCCTCTATCACTTGGTCTCAATTTGCCCCCAATCATACCCGATTTCGAGCTTAAATTTTAAAAAATTTTGGCCACCATGGTTCCCTTTTTATACACTAAACGAGCTACAAAATGACCAATTTCTCATAACCGAAGGCCACTCATGTCTCCCCTTGCTCTATATCAGTCCAAAACCCACTGAAAGTAACCCAAAATCTCTATTTAAGCAATCAAATTTTTTGCCTGTTTCGGCTGAAAAGTTTGGCTGTTTTCGACCATACCAAGACCTATTGTCGACCAAGATCGGTCCTAGGACCTTGCCCCGAGGTCCCTTGCCACTTTCTATAGCCTTCCATGGCCGAATTCGATGATGGGATAGAGCTTGGTCGACCATGGCTTTCAAGCTCTTTTGGAAATTACACTATTACCCTCTCTCATCTTTTGAATTGCATTTTGGCCCTTTCCACAAGGCCCATAGGTTTTCCAACATTTCTGTTGAGACTCTTACGTTCTAAATTTCTCATTTGACCCTCGAGGTTCCAAGAAAATACGTCATTTCGACCTCCCTCAGATAATTTTAAAAATTACACTTTGGCCCAGACTTATGTTTTGCTTGCAAAACCCCTTTATTTCACCCTGAAACCACTTAAGGGTTGTTCCTTATGAAAAATCGGAGCTCCTTTATGGTTCATTTGACTTCTCGAGAGTCCCCTATAACCATTCGATTTTTCAACCTAAATCATAGTTGTATTTTAACTGTACCGAAAATCGACTCAATTCCAATTTCTTTTAATACCATAAATCCTATCTCGAAACGCTCATCGAGACCATATCGTTTTCCTTAGACAATTACACTTCGAGGCATTCCCTGCAGTCGATTCAGTACTTATAACTGCTATCAAGGTAATTTTCAATATTCTAAACTTGCTTAAATTACATGGAAATCTCATGAAAATATGGGACCTTACAGAAATGACAAATATTAGGTTTTCTTTCTTTGTATAATTCATAAGGAGTTTTCTCCAAAATTTGTCTTATAGAGACTCTATTTAATGTATGACAAACGGTATTAATGGCCTCTGCCCAAATGTATTTAGGTAGGTTTTTATCACAAAGTATTGTTCTAGCCATTTCTTGAAGAGATATATTCTTTCTTTCTACTACCCTATTTTGTTGAGGAGTTCAAGCACAAGAGAATCTATGGTTTATACCATTTTCTTCACAATATAATTTGAAGGATTCATTTTCAAATTCTCCTCCAAGATCACTTTTAATTTGAAATGCAAAAACCTTTTTCTTTTTGAACTCTTTTGCTAAATATTTCAAAAGACTTGAAAGTTTCATTTTTAGTAACAAGATTACCCATGTGAATCTAGAATATTCATCTAACAAGATTACCCATGTGAATCTAGAATATTCATCCACTATGACCAAAACATATTGCTTTTCTCCTAGACTTAAAGTTCTCATTGGATCAAATAGATCTAAGTGTAGTAGTGTTAGAGGTTTAGATATTGAAACTTCATTTGTAGTTTGAATGAGACACTAATTTGTTTACCTTTCATGCATGTACCATAAATGTGGTCTATTTCAAATTTAAGCTTTGGCAAACCATTAACAAGATCATGTTTTACTAGCTTGTTGATTAAGTTCATACTAGTATGCCTTAATTTATTATGCCACAACCAAGTATTTTGAGAAGAGTTAGTTTCTAAGCAATTTTCTGTTTTAGATGATTCTAAAAATGTAAGATAAACATTTCCTATTCTATTTTCAATTAGTTTTACTTCTTTTGAAAAAGAGCAAATAACTTTGCAAGAATTGGTATCAAATCAAACTTCATAATTCATATCACATAATTGACTTATACTAATCTAGTTATGTTAAAGACATCAATAAGAAACACATTAACTAACACAAGATGTTCAAAGGAGATAGAACCCATACCTATGATCTTACCTTGAGAATTATCAACATAGTATACCTTACCTCCTTCTTTGAAGATGACATTGTTGAGAAGCCCTTGATCTCTCATCACATGCCTTGAGCACCCACTAACAAGGAACCACTTGCTCTTTGAGCCAAGAGTAGCCAATGCAACATCGTCTTCAAATTTTGTCATGAAGCAAACGTTGGTCACTTCTTCATCTTGAGAATCATCACTTGAGGATAACTTTTCCTCACTCCATGCAACTAGAGCTTTCTTTTTAACTTTCTTTTCCTTGCGCTCCTTCTTCCTCAATTGAGGGCATTTGTTCCTTATATGACCTAACTTTTTACACTCAAAATATTTAATTTCATTAGAAGAGTTAGTTTCCTTTTGATCGTTTTCTTTTCTGAAGTTTCTTCTTTGATTAAATTTACCCTTCTTCATGAATCTTTTGAATTTCCTAGCTAGTAAAGCAAAGTCATCATCTTCACCCTCTTGTGAATCTTTATCATTATCTTCTATTTTAAAAGAAACAGTCTTATGTTTCTTTGACTCATCCTCATTGTTTTTTTTTCATCATAATTTCATGACTCATTAAAAAACCTAGAAAATTTTCAAAGGGCAAGTTATCTAAGTCTTTTGCTTCAGGTATGGTAGTCACTTTAGGATCCCATGATCTAGGTAAGTTCCTTAGAATTTTCCTAACCCTTTCACTGTTGGTATAAGTTTCTCCTAGAGACTCTAAGGTAGAAACTATATCATTAAATGTAGTGTACATGTTCTTAATAGTTTCATCTTCTTTCATAGTGAATAACTCATAATCATGAATAAGAATATTAATTTTTGTTTCTTTTACCTGATTTGTACCTTCGTGAGTTACCTTAAGCTTATCCCACATTTCCTTCATTGTTTTGCATGTTGAGACACAATTGAACTCTTCTGAACTAAGAGCACAAATTAATGTGTTCATAGCTTTGGCATTGATTTACATGTCTCTTCTTTCTTCCACTGTCCATGTTTCAATCTTCTCCATATCAAACAGCTTTATTTGCTTTTGAATAGCCTGGATCAAACTAGAGTCTTGCATTAAATAGATTTGCATCCATGTTTTTTAGTAGTTATAATTTGTTCCATCAAAAAATGGGGGACGAGTGGTACTTTGACGCTCAGTTTGGGATGCAGATGAAAAATGTGTCATTCGAAAATATCTTTTTCCATAGGTTGTTAAACCAATGAAAAATAGAAGGAACCAAGCTCTGATACCAATTGATATAATTGTATAACAATGGAACGCACCAAGAAGGGGGGTGAATTGGTGTATTAAAAAAAATTCTTACTAATTTGAAACCCTTTTTCAAAGAGAGATTAAACTATGGTAGAAGAGATGGATATAGCAATAGATTGGAAATGATAAATAACGAAACAAAGATCAATACACAGAAAACACCAACAATTTATAGTGGTTCGACTAATATGGCTTACGTTCACTCCCTTAGTCACCCACTAAGGTATTTGCATTCAATTCACTTAAAAATAACCACTACTTAGCCAAGTCGGTCCTCTAGTGCTGGACTAGGAAAATAAATACAACCTCCTATCACTTGGATAGGCCTTCAAACTTTCAAGCTTGGAAGAGAAAATACAAGGGAAAATGAAATTGAAACTCTTATTCTCTTAGTTACACGTTCTCTCGAAATAAAACTAAGAGGCTGAAAATAAGTTTAAACAAATAAGAACAAAGCCTCAGTATAACAAAAAAATGAGAGAATTTTAAAGCGCGATGTATCTTGAATGCTAGGTAGGTAAGAATTGAATGTTCTTCAACAACATTCAATGTTTCTCCAACCTCATATATACAGTTGATGGTGGTTGGAGACAAAAATCGAGCCTTTGATGGTAGTTGGGCAAGCATTTATTGCGCCAGAAACTAGTTGTTATATGTTTCAAAGTAACAAACTGTCGACAAATAAATTGGTTAGTCGATAGATATGAAATACAATTTTAAGACATAGTTGATAGATAAGAACCATTTGTTGACAAATTTGATGTAAGCTATTTGTTAGTCGACAAAATAAAGAGTTTAGTTGACATCAACAAAAGATAGTTGACAAAGCAAAGGCCTTAGTCGACAGAACAAGCAAGAGATCAATTTAAGCATACTGGTAGTCGACAGATGCAAATCTCTTTGTCAACAGATCCAAGTTTTGGAACACTGTTAGTCCACATAAGCTTGGCACTTAGTCGATAGATCCTAAGCAAAATCATGCACTTTGTCGACAGCTTTATAGAATGCTAGATTTTTTAAGATACTTCTTTTAGTTTGGTTCTTATGAAGACTCATGTTTCTTTGATAAAACTTAAAGCATCATTTCTTATGTTTTTAGAAAAGTTTGAATATTCATACTTTGTTTTTCCAATCTCCTAAAACATGATTTAATGTTCTTTTGTGAAAATCATGGTTGATGCTCTCTTTAGAATAATTCTTTGATACTTTAAAGATTTGATATATGAGTTCCTTTTTGATCAAAACACTTCTTGAAACTATGAAACATGACAAATACTCTTTGAACATGTAAACCATGTGAAATCATTGAAATTGATTTTTAAGACACTTAGAAGCAAGTGTTTTGTGTTTGAATTCTTTTGGCATACAAATTGTCATTATCAAAACACTTCTTTACAAAAGCAAAATATCACTCTCGACACAGGGATAGACACTTGAGGAAGGACAACCTACACTCTTAGGAGGAAAAGGCATGACTCTAGAAGGGAATTCCAATCCCAAAAAGATTATTGTGCCTCCCAAAAAAATGAAGATAAACACTTTTAGAGGAAAAAACCTTAACATTCTTGAGAAAATGATCCCAAATATCAACACTCGAAAAGTGCATTGTACTAATTTTGATGATGATAATTGGTTTTACAAAAATTTAATAAAACATTCATTTTGGAGTCAAAACGATCGACCATATTTTTAAGACTGTCAACTAATCTTTACGAACTATTGACTAGTAATTTTGCACGCTCTCAATTATTTGTTGTCGACTATTATTTCATCACTTCTAGTCAAAAGTTCAAGAAATTGTTGATCGACTTTTGCAATCTATTGACATGTCCTTTTAGATGTTTAAGAATCAATTGACCAATTCTTGAAAACAGTCGACTAGTTTTGTCGCAGAAACTCCAATGACTAACTGTACTTGGTTTCTATAGGCAAGATTTCTCTATCTCTTTATCTCTAATAGTTATATCTTTAGGAGGGGACAACGAAGCCTATAAATAGAAAAAGAATTGAAGCTTGAGAAGAGATTAGACAAGTGGGCTTACAAAGTTTTTCATCATTTGTTCTCAAGTTTTATTGTGCTTTTTTTTTTTACTCTCATTTTCTATCAAGGCTATTTTATTCATTGTAAAGATTTATTCAAGCCTTGTTCTAGATAGATTTTAGAGGGAGTGTTGATAGATTTATATCTCTTGTTTTTGTATCTTTCCTAGTGGGTTGTGCTAGTAGAAGTAGTTTGGAGCTAGTAGGTATAGAGGGTTATGGTTTGCAACCGATTTTATAGTGGATTGGAATCTCTAATTTTGGAGGTAGAGTAGTCGATGTAGGCTAGGTTGAACTGAACCACTCTAAATTCTTTATCTCTTGCATACCTTAACTTATATTTTCTTGCTCATAGTTCACTATTTTCATATTTCTCCTGCAAACATTTACAAAATTTAAAAATTATAAACATCTAATTCACCCCCTTCTTAGGTGTGTGGTGCCACTATATTACACAAACCTAACAAAGTGAGAGTTTAACATCCTCTAAAACTTGAGAAAGGGAAACCCCTTAGGAACGACATCTTCGACTCTTGGAAAAGAAGATGGTTGGGATAGAGAAGGGGAATGAGTCTTGTGGAAAGGGCATTTCGTAACCACTTAGTCGACCACAATGGCTGAAATCCTATATGATCAATTCTGCATCCCAGCTATTAAGTTGTATAATGGCACTAGTGACTTTTCCTGTAAGAACCCATATTTTCGTGAGATTTCCATGTAATCTCACGAAAATTAAGCAAGTTTAAAATGCCAAAAAATTGGCTTGATAGCAGTTATAAGTACCAAATTGACTGTAGAGAATGTCTCGGAGTGAAATTGTCTAAGGAAAATGATATGGTCTCAGTGAGCGTTCCAAGATAAGATTTATAGTATCAAAAGAAATTAGATCGGGAACGATTTTCGGTACAACTAAAATGCAGCTGCCATTTAGGCTGCAAAATCGAATCGTTGTAGGAAACTCTCGGGAAGTCAACGAAAGCTTGAGGAAGCTCTAATTTTTCGTAATGAGCAACCCTTCAGTGGTTTCGAGATGAAATGATAGCCCGGTGAGGACACTAGGGCCGAATCGTCATTATCGAGTAATATTGAATTATTAATTTTAGATTTTTAGTATCAAAATGCAATTTAATTCAGTGGTTGAGGGTATAATTGAAATTAAAGAGTTGCCCAAGTGAAATAAGATGAAAATTGGAATTTAATTGTGCAATTTCCTATATATATATATATATATTAATGTGATATATAGTGTATATATATAAATGTGGGCGTGCGTGAAGACCATACCTTGCAACTTGATGGCCACACCTTCTTTTGCAACTGGAGAATTTCACGCATTAAGGGATGGCACCATGGCAGGCTCGAGGTAATAGAATTGCTTATAAATAGAGAGGAAGAACTGAGATGTACAGGGCAAGCAAACAGAGAGAGTTGCAGAGAGTTTAGAGAGGAAGAGCAATGGTCGAAGTTGTAGAGAGCAAGCTTGGGCGGCTGAGGCATCGAGCAATTTGCTAGGTGATCAAGGGAGAAGCTGGCCGAGAGCAAGCTGTGCGTAGCCATGGAAGAATGAGGATCCGATTGCAGCAAAGGGTGGCCAATGAAGCAAGCTCAGCTATGGCAGCAAACCGATGCCGAGCTATAACCAAGGAGGCGACGACGAAGCTGTGGCAGAGGTCGATGCAACTGCTGGGTAGGCTGAAGGTGGCCAGGTTGTCTGTTCAACAAGGTTCCATAACTGCAAGCTCCCTACAAATAGCGAACAGGTGGAGGGCGACCAACAGCTTCGATGAAGGCCCAACAAGGCTGCAGTGGTTCAGCAAGGCCAATGCAGCCGACTGAGGGTTAAGTAGAGGCCAGCGGAGGGCCAAGCAGTCGCGGCCATGTTCTTTTGTGTGCACGGGAGTTGCAGATGAAGAAAAATGAGGAGAAGAGAAGAAGAAGAAGAAGAAGAAGAAGAAGAAGAAGAAGAAGAAAGAAAAAGAAGAAAGAAAAAGAAAAGAAAAAGAAAGGAAAAGAAAATGGGAAAAATGTCGAAAAATCCTAGAAAATTCTAGAAAAATAGGATTTGGAGATTTAGTAATATTCTGAATATTTTGGCAAGAAAAATTATCTGGGCACGCGTTTCAAGGTTGGGTACAAAAATTGAGGTAGCGTACAAAAATTGAGCTGGTGCACGGGAATCTAGGATTTGCATGCGTTTCGAAGATATGACACGCATACCGAGGAAGCCAGAGATGCTAATGTAAGTAAAATTTTCTAGAAAATCTAAAAAATTTAGGAATAATATTTTATAAATTTTCATAGTGAAATATTTGAGAAATATTTAGTTTGGATTTATTGAGGAAAAATAGGAAGAAATAGAGAGAAAAATAAAGAAAATATAAGAAATTATGAAAAAATAGATTTTAATGCTTATTGAATTAAATATGGTGATTGGAATGCTTTGAGGATTAAAGTTGAAGTGACTTGTGTGAATTTTGAGGTATTCATGCAAATCGAGTCGATGCATGTATTTTGAGGCGAGACACGAATATCGAGATAGCCCGATAAGTTTGAAAAGGTAAATGGTACTTACCAACTGGATTTAGTTTTATGGAAAATGCTTGATTTGTAAGTGGTTCAACCCATATCCCAATTTTGAGTAAATGATTTTATCATGTTGTTATGTCTTGATGTGAATATATCATGTAGATTGCATTTACATGTATTGATGATGAAATGTGCATATGTTCAGAATGATATTATTGATTATGCATCGCATAAGGGTTTGAGATTATGAATGGTACCGCTGCTCTACCAAGGGTGAACCCATACACCTCGGCTTCGAAAGAGGTGGCCGTAAAAATGGGGAGTAGCAGTTGGATGCAGTCGGCTTAAACCGAAATGATATGAAAAGAACATTTTTGCATTTTACATTCATGCACAAAATATGTTTATTGTTCCCTCACTTAGATGATTCATCATCTAACTTGGGTTATACCCTTAGAATATTCAAACGTTTTAGATGGAGATTGTAGCATAAACGAGGATGAATAAGGCATGAAATAGCATTTAGTGAAATGTATGATGAATTGAATGATGAATGTAATGTATGTAATGTAGTCCATGTATTTAAGTTCTACTACTTTGAATGTTGGACGTTTTGAAAGAATGATGATGCATAACCCCATTTAGGCTTATTGTTAGTTGAGAAGTTATGCTATGTATTAAGTTATGTAGAGGAACAATGATGTAAGAATTGATTTATGATCAATGTTAAGATGTCAGGTTCGATCCTTACTTCTGCATTTAATATGCATAATGATTCTCTTTCGAGAAAAATGATTGGAAATTCTGGGATGGATACGAGGAATGATGTGATTTAGGATTAAGTTTGAAAGAAAAAAAAATTATTATCCAGAATTGTCCCAATTTATAACACGCCCGAAAAACGGAGCATTACATTTCCAACCATTATCAAGCTTTTCACCTTGCATATACTAGTCCAAGTTGCATTGGACAGAATGTGGCGTTAAGCCTTCTCTACCACATTCGATGGGAATGCTCACTATTAGTCTTCTAATATGCCTGACCACTCTATCCACAATTTATAAGAATTAAATGTGAGTTTCCTCACTTAATACACACCTCTGAATTGCCTTAGGAAAATGATGATGGCATTGGTTAACATTAAACAAGGACCTAGTGAATCCTTGAGGGATTATGTGGCTCAGTTCAATGAAGAAGCCCTCAACATCAGGGACTTTGACCAATGGATAGCCATAGTCATGTTCCAGAATGGTCTACAAGGGTGGACAATTACTCGATTTGCTGGTAAAAACCCACTAGCCTGTTTTTAGGAGCCATGAAATATAAAAGCATGGAAGAAGTTCACTAAATGGGAAAGGAAAAAAAACTGAAAAGAGAAAAGGAGAAAAAGAAGACATCGGGGTAAGAAAGTAGGCTAGACCCTCGCAAAGGAAAAGTGCAAGACCAGATTGGTCTACCCAACACATAAAGAAACTCGATTAAATTCAGTCATCTAAATGCCTTGAGGGCTAAGATCCTTATGGTCATCGATAGTAAAAATTATCTTAAGTGGCTAAATAAAATAAAGACCCTTACTTACAAACATGACCGGGAAAAATATTATCGATTCCATAACGACCATGATCATGACACTGAAGATTACAGACAATGAAAGGATGAGATACCAGATTTGTTGAATTGAGGATACGTTTGATAATTCATTATCTAAGAAATGGAGAGGACCCAAAGAGGGAGCAATCCATCCCGAGCATTAAGTCCAGCTTAATAGGATAAGACTCACACTTCACACACAGAGAAGGTAAAAGAAAGGTTAATGGCAATCCCACATTAGCATTCTACACCTTGGTTGTTGGGCACATTCCTCGTGGATAACCCGAGGTACAGTAACCAAATGGTAGTGAAAGAAGACATCTCGAGTCTAAGAAAATAACTCGATAACAAGGAATGGCAACATTCTCAAACGAGGGCCTCCTCATACAACCAAACTTTAATGACCCTTTGGTCATCTATGCCATGGTCAGGGGTTGGGATCTAAGGAGAATCTTGGTTGATACTGGAAGTTCCTAAAAAATCTTATATCAAAGGGCTTTCCTCGATATGGGGTATTAGGTGGAACAACTCAACCTTGATAGGGTCCCCTTAATTGTCTTCAATGAAAGAACAACGTAGGCTAATAACATTATCCAAATCCAGGTGAAGGCAGGTCTAAGTTTGGAAGAGTAACCAGTAACCTTGACGTCATAGTAGCTAATGCCCCACAACCTACAATATGATTCTTGAAAGAAAGTCCCTAAACAATAATGGGAATGATAGGGACTTTAGAGAATATAGGGTTAAATTGGATAAGGGTACATGCTCATGTCAGAAGTGACAGTTGGAGAGATATCCTTACTCTTATGTCATCATTATTTCTAATTATTTGTGTGTGGACTAGAAGAATCATGTGGAAAAGTATTTCAGTATTAACACCCACTCAATGATCTACAAGTGCAATTTGATGTGGTTTAAGACAAGTTGTATTAGATTGCACACAAAGGTCCTGTTGTAGTGGCACACCTTAGTATGAGGAGGGATGCTAAAGGTTAGTCAAATTCATATATCTAGGATTCACAATTAGATGGGTAATAGGGAAAGACAAGCCCTAGTGAGATGTAGTGTTTGCAAGGTAAAATGGGATAACTAAGGGAAATACCCCTCCAAACATACGACTTGACATGTTTGTTTGTTATTTGATACTCATTTTATTTTGTAATATCTATTCTATTAAATTATTATGCTTTCATGATGCTTTTAGGGTACTTATTGTCATGTCATCTTCTTGTCATATCATTGGTCACTCATAATCTTTTGTAATTTTTCTTTTAACTGGAGGATTATATTTGTATCTTTACTAGAATATTCTATTTACTTTCATATATATCATATTAAACTGTTATTTTGAACCACTCAACTCTATGTTATAGACATATTTAATTAATCTTTATATTCTTTACATATTTGGTTAACATTTTGTGTTTCTTACTAGAGTATACTAACTAATGTTTCATGTGTTTTTTGTAGGACTATAGATGTCCCTAATAATGCACGTGACATTGGGCTCATTAACGGGTCTATATTATATCTTTAGCATCAACATAGATCAAAATTTGTATGAGAGAGGAAGCTTGCGACTACATTGCAAAGTTAGTATAGACATGTACTAGTTAAAAGAGAGTAGGTGCCCCATGCACAAGTTCTACCTTATGTTGAGATGGTCGGATTTACCCATTTGTTTCACTCAACAATTGGTGAGATGACTATTACTTTGCAAGACATCACCATTATCATGGTTTTGTATTTAGATGTTCTTCTAGTCACGAAGATAGCTGACTAGAGGTATTTGGAGTTGTGCCAAGAGTTGCTTGGTCATTTGTCCTCACTAGAGGCCTTGAGTGGTTCATTATTGAGATTCATGTGGTTGTGGAGGCACTTTGTTGCCCTCTCTGACAATTTTACTAAGGAGGATGTCCAGAGACATGCATGAGCATATGTTTTGTGGGTCATTAGAGTGTTGTTACTGCTTAATAAGTTAGTAGTGAAGGTTTAGTTGATATACCTACCACTACTTCGAGACTTTGACCTTTTTGACAGATTGAGTTAGGGCAGAGCCACTTTTTGCTTATATGTACAAATCATTACATATAGTTAGCTACCATGAGGCTAGGGATACTAGTGACCCTTTACTATCACAGATATGGTAGTGGGAGAGGTTACATGTGATACAATCCACCAAGTTAGACATAGATGTTGACCTTGACATCGATCTTATGGCAGCCCACTGGTAGGTTAGGGTTACATTTGATGAGAATCCTCGCATGCACATTTTTGCAGTTAAACTATGACTAGCTTGATTTGTAGAAAGAGCAGCAGGTATGTAAGGCCCCCACCCAGGTCCCCAAAGAACTAGAGTGGGTGCCCTACTAAAATAGAGACAACCTAATCTAGAAGAACCTATCATGCATGCCACTGATAAATACTAAGAGGAAACTGATAAAGGAAACTTGCTAACCCGGCATGAATATCAAAACCTCAACCTGCTATACAACAACTGATCTCTAGGCTTACATATCCCAGGAATACATAACATACATCACTTGCACACTGGCCATAAAATAAACATAATCTATACAAACCTAAATAAACTGAAGAAAAATACGGCCCCAAAGTGACAAAATGCATAAAAAGGAACCCCCAGATTGACAACTGCTAGGTCTGCATAACCCTGTACACCGCCTAACCAAGAAGTTGAGAACTACTAGACTTGCCCCCAACCAGATCCTTGCCTTTACCTGGAATGAAGAGAAAACAAGATGAGTCCAAATGACTCAGCAAGCCCATAAAGAAAGGAAAGACGGATAGAGTAGGTGTTAAAAGTAAACATGTACCTCAAGTGCATAAGAAATCGAAACTCATGCATAATATGCCATGTAATCTCATAAATTGATACAGGTACCAACTATATAAGTAACAATGCACACATACTGGATCTTGGGGCCTAAATAAGAAATGTACTAACACCCAAATTCTTATAACAAACTTGTTACTGTCCTAAAGGCATATTGTACTTGTACTATGAGTCAAAACTCACTCGGGTGAGAGCTACCACACCCGTTGGCACGCATAAGCGTCCAAGATAAAACTAGGCACACTGGGGTGTCCCTAAATAACTCGGTTCGACCATTTGTTGGTTTGGCCATTTGTTGGTATGAAAGCTAGAACATATGGTCTTGATTTGGGTTTTGATTTGACTAACTTTGAGAATATTTTGGTCTGTGACAGGATATTGGAAACGATTTTCACGAGGACCTTATGATGAACTTATAGCTTTATTGTTCATTTACGTGAAGTTAAGGCACAATGGAGGCAAGTAAGAGACCTAGGAAAGAGGTGGTTGACGCTTAATTTTTTTTCTTGTATTCGTATGCCTTGTACCTAAAGTGATGTACTTTCCAATTCCATGTAGTCAATTTCTCCTGTAGCACGTGGATGCTGTTTCTTCTAAAGGTGTGTGTTCACTTTTGTACTTAAACTAAAAAAACCTAGTAAAAACCCTAAGTAATTAAGTGACAGGTTCAGTCCAGTACTTTTATTGTTACAAGTTTCCTTAACACTCATGAGATATAATTTTTATGGATATAACCTTACTATATGTACCAAGATGTAGGGCGTTACACCTATGCCCTTAGGATTAGTCCAATAGATGTATAATTGCACTTAACGCTATTAGGGTAGGTTCATCATCACAAATTCATCTATCTAACATTCACAAATTGCCACATCATAGATGGGTGACACTAAGGCTGACTTTCTAAGACCCACATGAGTGTTTTGGTTGTGATCTTATTGAGATGAATGCTTATTATTTGTTTTTACGTTTCCATATTCTAGTTGTCTATTTATTGGCTTTACATTACAAGTTTTAGTGTTCTAATTGTGGTCTTGTTGGAGTGAATGTTTGTTATTTGTTTTGTTTTTCTTCCAAAAGTTGAAAAACAAAGAGTTTTTTTTTTTTTTTTCCTCAAAGCAAGCCTTATCTTTGATCCATATAGATGTACCTTAGAGGAGCATTTATAGTGTTGGATTAGAAACGTTGGATGTAGAGTGTTTATAGTATGGACCATGCTACTTATACATCAAGGGCTACACCTTGAGTTACACACACATGCACAAATGATTAAAATACCCTTTATGTCTCATCGCCTCAAGCAATTTTGAATGAGAGATATTTTAGTCATGCATCTCACCGCCTTGGGTAAAAGATATTTTTATCATTTTAAATGTATTATGTAGCTCAAGATATAGTCTAATGAGTACAAATAACATTTTCACAAGTGTTCGAGCATTATTTAGTATTCACAAGTGTGCGAGGGCTGGCTAATAAATGCTCCAAAGAGGAGCATGCATTTCAGTACCAGCTGAAGAAACATTCCAACAGTAATTTAATGAAATATTAATTAATTTAATTAAATATTAATTAAGTAATAAACCCTTCAAAGTGATAGATTAACAGTAAAAGAGTTTAAGAACATCATATCACGATTTTAGGTTGTAAGTTGTATTTTTTAATTTCGTTCATACTTTAGCTAGATCTCTTGGCAAGAAGTGTAGTAGAAGGCAGCTAATACCTGGTCGGATGATGATGATCGTAATCACTCATTCTTTCTCTTTTGTGTGTGTGTGTGGGTGTGTGTGTGGAGGGGGGGTGGGGTTTGATAAAATATATATTCCATTCTTGCATTAATGAAAACAATCTTCCATGATGCAGCTCCGGATGAAGGAATAAATGGAGTGGGTTCAAAGATTCCATTGCCTAAGCTAAGCTCTCGTCTTGTCTCCACATGGTGTGGGGTTGGAAACAGAAGAAGTTAATACATCAGCTTGGTGAGCTTCCCTTGTCCTCACCATGGCATAGACCATTTAATTAAATTCTCAACAACCCACCCCCCCACAAAAAAAAAAAAAAAAAACAAACAAACCATTTTATTTACTCCCAAGACACAACAGGTTATACTTATACTCGAATTCAATTCCAATTTGCATCGGCTTAATAATAATTGATGATCTAATTTAATGAGAAAGCAGTGGGTCACTACACACTAGATGGGTGAGATGGAGAGAGGTGACAGAAAGGAGTAAGTGCATTCTGAGATTTTTAGAGATTGAATTTAAGAACTGCATTCTGAGACTGAGATTGAGATTGAGATTAAATTGTAATCACCAAAATACTTTGATCAATCACCGCCCAACAAGAAGTTATCAGTGGATAACAAGTAACCAGCAGCCAGCAGGCGATCTAATAATAAATCTTGAGTGAGGGGCAATTCAAGACTGGTAGATGCTCTAAGCTTTTCCTTTGATGGAGACTTCATAGCTTCAATCCCATTGAATTCATCCTATTAGAGATTTTTGCGACTCAGTTACAAATAATGAAATTGTTTTCAAGTATTTGACGACCTTTTCTAAATGGTAGTGCAATGTTCAAAAAAGCTTGGACTTACACGACATCTTTTAATCATTCTTTTTGTTTCTGTCCCTTTGCTTGGGACAAATTGATTTGGGAAAAGGAAAAATAGTTTTTTCTCCCAATGGTCTCCAAAGAAATGAAAAAACAAATAAAGCACAAGAATTGAACAAGTACGGAAGCTGAAGGATAAGTGATGGCAGAAACCGTGGGTGCTAAATTAACGCCCAAGATAGTAAGATGTGACACATTTAATTGCGAGTTCTAAAGATGTGAGTTGGGATTATGTTGAACTCCGTTAATATCAAATACTATTACTCAGATGGTACCACACATCATACCAAGAATAGCTACGATGCATGGGGGATTGAATAACCATAAAATCAGCCTTGACAAAAAAGATTAAATCCCAACACACAAAAACAAAATAATAACAATAATCGCAACACAGAAACAGAAAGATACCACCCAACCCATGAGGCAAAAAGCTGTTTCAGAGAGGCCGATTTGATAACAATATCAAAAACAGGCTATACAAATTAAATCTTGCGACAAAATGAGCTGAGCATTGCCAAAAGAAACCCTTTGCCATAATAAACTCAATGTCAAGTTTCCCCAAAATCCAGATTCACTACGCAAAAGAATAATGAAAGGGTATTCCACAAAAACGGAGCCAAACCATAGTCTTCAAATGTACAGTATCAATACCATGCTGCAGCACAGATGGTACTGCTAGTGAGACTCCACAAGCACATACAAGGGCTTCCCATTCAAGCGGTCCCGGCCCTGCAACATTGGATAATACCAATTTAAAGACTAACATGCAACAGAGTTTAAAGCATGACAGACCCGTCACTGTCGACTGCAAGTACTTGTCCCACAAGACTCCATCATTGCCTAAAGGGGCGTCCCGAGTTTACAGAGGACCTCTATTTTGGGATAGAAGAAAGTCACTTCTATATACAACCTAACCTTACTTCACAAAAAGACTATATCCACAACTCAAATAGTGTGACCTTTTAGTAGTGAAGGGTTTAGCCAAATCAACAATCTTATCAGCAGGTTTCCAGAGTGTAGTTTAGCAAACAAAAGGGGAACTTCCCGATTTTGGTCAAAAAAACTTTAGGGGTTCAACTGACAAAAATCAAAAAGTTGAGAGGCCACCCTTCTCCATGAAAATATAAATAAGAATAAGAGGTTATCATTACAAAAGTGAAGAAAAGGATCGATTCAGCTGTACGAACAACTCATGGAGAAAGTGTAAAATAAGCAGCTTTATTTAACCAAAAACAAATATTAACAGAAGTCATTAAATAAATACCTAAGGAGGCGGAGTTAGCCATGAGTAGATAATGTACGCACCTTTAAATCAGGTAACTCGATTACACATGCACATTCAACAACTTGAGCCCCAGCACGTTCTGACAAAAGACATCAACTAAATAGAACCACTTTTCACAATAATATGCATTCAGCAAGGGTAGCAATCAGAAATCAGTAATTACAAAGATATTCAAAGTGCTCGTCAATATGGTCTTGAAAACTTAATGAAAAAGGCTTCAAAAATCCAAGAGGTGAATGATTATGTAACAACAGTTCCAGAATAACTCATTGTCATGATAAAAGGACAAATATTGTTTTCAAGCCAAAATAGATTATTATCATTTTCGGTGATACCAAATGTATCTAGAAGAAAACTGATAAAAAAGTGCTATATAATGCCAAAATGGCATGCCTTTTCCGGGATAATTTTATCAAGCAGTACCTCTCACATTTCATTGAACACTTCAGAGGAAAAATGCAAGAAAAAAAAAAGAAAAAAAGCAGAACCTGAATTAGATAAAAGAAAATGTTTCCAGCTAAACGAGGTGGAAGTTTTTAAGTCTAATAATAAACTCTCACCACAGAATAACATTTTAGATATTTTAAGTTGTAATGACGAAAACAGGTATCCTGCCTTCTAGGTAACATGTGAAAGTACGGCACTCAAAGAATAATGGACTAGTTTACCTTCAGTGGAAGACCAAAATTTTGGGCTAGTACAACATTTGCATTGTCATTATTCGCAATTCCTAGTACCAATTAGAGAACATAGAAAAAGATCATCTTCCTAGAATCTGACATTAAACATAATCCATGTCAAAACACTACTTTCTTAACTCCTAGGTTTTTTTTTTTTTTTTTCCATCTTTCAACTATTGTCAAAAGACAAAAGCATTTCTAACTACATCAGACCTGAGATCTTGTAGGCAGAGTAAAAACAGACTAAGGCCTAGTTTAAGGTCCAACCTGGAATGTAATGGGCCCTAAGCAGAATTTATTTTCACGTACCAGGAATCATTTCCATTGGGCTCAAAAAACACATGTTAGGAATTTTAGTGTTGATCCTTTGTCTAGAGCCTCAATTCTATTTATCAACTCGTTATTTAGATTATTACTTTTTTGATTGTTGGTATACGAGACAACTAAGTCATACAAGTAAATTAATGAACATAACTAGAATTTCAAGATTATCAAAATATGTAAGCGGGCAAAAGTATGAATTACGCTGAGTCTTAGAACAGCTTGAAAAAAGAAGTGGCATGTTCTTCAAGAATATTAGTAACAAACTGAAACAATTTTAGAGTGGAATTGAAGAAAACTAACAAAATTCCAGATTTACATACTTCAAATGTTTGTTTGTTTCTTTTTTTTTTTTTTGCTAGGTAAAAGTTACATATTGTCACATACCTAGGGTTCAACCTAGGGTTTAAGAGAAAATTGGAAGGAATTTGGGGAATATAGATCAGAAGAAATGGGAGGGAGTTAGGGAAGAACATAAACAGTGAGAGAGAGATTAGGGAGAACGGAGGAAGAGAAGGAAACAAAGAGAGAATTTGAAATCAGATTTTCATTCAATAATATTGTGGTATTTTGAATCAGATTGGATCAGCCTTTTATATTGATCCGGCTGCTAGGTTTGGCGCCAATAGGGTTGCCAATTATTTAAATCAATATAGCTGAAGGCTACTATAATACAACTAAAAGAAATTCATTTATTACCTAATTACTACTATGTTCTTGGGTCATGACAATTCTCCCCCAACTAGAGAGAGTTCTTGTCCCCAAGAACTTGCTGCAATTGGTCTCATTTCTTCACCCAATCCTGACTTGCTCTTCTTCTTCTTTTCCATCCTCCAGTCCTTCCACATATAGTAGCTATTTCCTGCACCTGTGACTTGGGTTAAACTGTTCTCCACACCAATAGCACAACCCTGCCTGTCTCCTTTGTTTCATTGAAAGAGACTTGGGTGAATTAGGGTTAGTATAAACCCCATGACTTGGATTTCCTTCCAGCTGCAAACTGTTTGCAGGATGAATTTCAGTTAGGAGATGGTGTTTTGTCATAAGGGCTTCCACCGACAGCTCTTGCAATGAAGCACCCTCAGTTGCTTCCTGCATAGTCTTAGGCTTCCACATCTTCACTGTAGGCCTAAGGTCATCGCTCAAGCCACTAATGAAGTTTGAGACGAAATATTCCTCAATCATGTAGGGGTTATGACTTAACATGAGTGATTTCAGCTATAACACCTTGATATTTTGGGAAAAGAATAAGCACAAAGGAATTAACTCTATGTTGATTCAGTTGTGGCTCATTAGTTATTCGCGGGCTAAGTGAGGCTAAAGGTAGCATGTATCTTATTGGGAGAAAGGGCACATGAGATGTTTGAATAGTCGAAGTAAAAGAACCTAAATTTGATGTTGGAAAGTTAAAATCGAAGGGGAGCACATGTTATTAAGTGGAATTTTCTAAATAGGTGAAAAGGAGGAATAAAGGTAACAATGGAAGGAAAGAGGAAGTCTAGAGAGATGGTGGGGTGGAAGGTAATTGTGGAAGTGGGGGCGTGTTTGGAAGTCAAAGGGAAATCAGGTGGTTGTGAATAGCAAAAATAAGCATAAAGGTGCAATATGGGATGTGTGAGATGGTCAAAGGGAATTTATCAAAATATATAAATGTATGTTGAGGTATCATATATGGGATTGCAAGTTGGCAATGAGGTAGAAGTAGTAGTGTGAGAGGAGGAAGCAGTTGGCGGTTGACAAGTGGGGCGAGGTTGTCGATCGTTTGCTCCAAAATGGGGAAACTATCGACCATTTCTTGGAGGTTGTTGACTGTTTATAAGCAAGGAGGCCTCAGGCTGTCGACAGGTACCTTCGAGCTATCAACCGTTTTCCGCTAGGGCACGATTTTCTAGGTCGTTCAGTGTATAAAATGAGGGGGAGAAGTTGGTAGGAGGTTGTAGAAGCTAGTGGAGCAATCAAGAGGAAGTGGGTAGTCTCTCCTTTCCTTTTTCTTCTTCTCTTTTCCTTTTCTTCTTCTTCTTCTTCTCCTTGATCCTTTCTCATTTTCTCCTTCTTCCTTGGATATTTTCTGCTTCTAGATAAGGGGAGTGCAAGTTCCAGCAAGTTGTTTCTTCTCTTCAGGTTCGGCTATCCGAAATCTCTAAAGGCAAGCTCCTTGTTTATCTTTCTCCTTATTTCTTGGCAAGTTCTTCCATCTTTCTTCCTATTTGGCAGCTTGTTTTTCCCTTTATGGGTTTGAATTCCCTATTTCCTAAACCCTATTGGTTCTATGGATTTTGGGTTCTAGTTTGGTGTAGCTTGGAATATCTTTGAAGAATCCTTTTCTATAGCTGGTATAGGGTTTGGATCTCCCTATGCTTCTTTGTGGAATGATGCCTAACTATGTTGGGATAGGTTCCTAGAGCTTATGGGGGTGTTGTGTGTGCATTTCGGGTGTGTTGTATGTGGATTTGAGGATGTGAGTTACAGGGGCTGTCGACTGGTTGGACTAAGCTGTCGATCGTTTGGGTGTCTTGCGGGAGGAAACTGTTGACCGATTTTGTTGAAATATCGATAATTCCTCCAATATCTCTAAAATCTAGGAGGAGATAAGATCTTATCTATTTCTAAAGTTTAGAAGATTTGTTATTAGATATGTTGTTGTATTTGTATTTTAGATAAGTTTGTTTGTATTTTAAATTTCCTAGATTATAGGAACTTTAGTCTATTTAAGCACCTTATGGTATAATCAATAATAAAAGACGGAAGTAGTGTTTTCTTCTGAGTTCTTCCAATCTAGGCTTTGTTCTTATTGCTTGTTCCAGTTTTCTCAACATGGTATCAAAGCCTTCATCCTTCTTGTAGAATCTCGTCGTGCCTTCATTGCACTCTTGCCTCTCGGTCTTTATTTCCTTCCCTAGGCCTTCATTGCCCTCTCTTGGTTCCCTCGGTACTAAGGATGTCGGGAATCTCGGATATTAATCCTGGTATAGCTACTGGTGAATCAGAAACAGATCTGATTACTGGAACAAATGGAAGTGGAGGAACCTTCCCTGGTTCGGGCAGTGGAGAACTGCCGGGGATGCATGTATCCTACAGGTTGGATGGCAAGAATTACCTCCAATGGGCGCAGCTTGTTCGAACCTTCATGAAAGGTAGAGGGAAGCTAGGACATCTCACTGCTTCGCCACCAAAGTTTACTGATCCAGCCTTTCCTACATGGGATATTGAGGACTCCCTTATCATGTCATGGCTATGGAATGCCATGCAACCTGAGGTGAGTAAAAACTATATGTTCTTAGATTCGGCCAAGGCTATTTGGGACACCATTAGGCAGACTTATTCCAAAGTACAGGATGCTTCAGTTATATTTGATATCAAAACAAAAATTAATAGTACTAGACAAGGATCTCTAATTGTTACTGAGTACTTTAACAAGATGAATGGCCTTTGGTTAGAACTAGATCAATATCAAGAAATCAAGATGATATGCAGTGATGATGTAGCCACTCTCAGCCGAATCATTGAGAGAGATAGGATTATGGAATTCTTAGCTGGATTAAATGTGGAATTTGATCAAGTTAGGATTCAGATTTTTGGAAGGGAGAAGCTGCCATCCCTAAATGAAGTCTTTGCGATGGTAAGGAGCAAAGAAAACCGAAGGGGAGTCATGTTGAATGATAGTGGAACAGAAGGATCAGCCATGGTTACAACAAGAAAGGATGGGACGCGGTTTAGAATGGGTAAACCAGAAGCAAAGAATCGTGAGGGACTGTGGTGTAGTTTCTGCAACAAGCCTAGGCATACTTGAGATAATTGCTTCAAACTTTATGGCAAGGAGGCTGTGTTAAAGAAGATGGGAGGTTTCAAAAATATGGTAACACAAAAACAGGCTTACATATCTACCAAAGAACAACACGAGGAAGGAGAAGCAACCAGTAAGACAGAATCAAATCCAAGTACTGATCTTGCACAACTTGATAGTGAGGAAATTAACAAACTTAAGGCTTTTCTTAAGACTATCAACAATGGAAACTGTGTTTTCGCCCAGCAAGGTAATTGTTTACATTCAGCCTCTCTTAATGCCTCTAAATCTGATAGGAATGACATTTGGATCCTAGATTCAGGAGCCACTGATCATATGACACCTAATCCATTGGTTTTTTACACTTATGAGCCTATTGTAACCTCTAAACAGATTACCATTGCTAATGGGACTTCAGTATCCATCAAAGGTCAAGGAACAGTCATCCTCAGTCCCAACATTACCCTTCAAAAAGTTCTACATGTGCCAAATCTATCTACCAACCTTGTGTCTATTCATAGGCTTACTAATGATCTAAATTGCTATGCCACTTTCTCTGCTAATGTGTGTGAATTTCAGGCCTTGAAGACCGGGAAGATGATTGGTGCAGCTAGGGTACAACATGGGCTGCATTTTCTAGAAAGAAAAGGAGAGGACCCTTCGGCTGGAAAACAAGTTGTTGAGACTGCTGCATTCTCTCAGTTTACATCTAATCACACTGCCTCTGTTTGGCTGCAGCATTACAGATTTGGTCATCCCCCATTCCCTCTTCTACAGAAAATGTATTCTTCTTTATTTCAGTCCTTAGACCTTAGTGAATTTCAGTGTGATGTGTGTGCAGTTTCTAAGCATCACCGAGTGTCCTATCCCCCTAGTAATAAGAGATCATCTACACCTTTCTCTTTGATTCATTCCGATCTTTAGGGGCCCTCTAAAATACCAAATTGTTCAGGGGCTCAATGGTTTATTTCATTTATTGACGATTGTACTCAAATGACTTGGGTTTTCCTATTAAAAGAAAAGGTTGTTGTTAGCACCATTTTGCCATATTTCTGTAAGTTAATTTCCACTCAATTCAAGTGTCCAATCTAGAAATTTCGAACTGATAATGCAAAGGATTATGTTAACAATCATTTGCATCAATTCTTTCAACAAGAAGGGATCATTCATGAGTCTTCTTGTGTCCACACCCCACAACAAAATGGAGTGGCAGAATGGAAGATGAAACACTTACTTAATATTGCTCGAAGTCTTCTACATCATCACAATGTGCCTAAATATTTATGGGGAGAAGCCACTCTTACCGCAGCCTACCTGATAAATCGTGTCCCCTCAAAAACCTTAAACCATCAAACACCATTTCAGCTTCTATCTAATCATTATCCAGATCTAAATCAGCATTCTCCTCTTCCACTAAAGGTCTTTGGGTGTGTCTCCTTTGTCCATATTCCCAAGCAAAACAGAGACAAACTTGATCCAAGGGTCCTAAAGTGTGTTTTCCTAGGCTATTCACCTACCCAAAAAGGATACAAATGCTATCATCCAACGACAAAGAAATTTTATATCTCAAAGGATGTTACATTTGTTAAAACCCAACCTTTTTTCTCTTCTCATCAGACTGGTCATCAGGGGGAGCATTTAGATGGTGACCAGGCAGTGGCGGTTGGGGATATTTTTCAACTACCTAATATTTCTCCATCTCAGCAACTTCCTTCCTCTTCTGGTTCTCTCTCACCTCAGATTGATCCTAAGATTCACTAGACATCCAGCCAGCAGCTCCAGCAGCTACTAGGCCAGAAATTCAGCCAGCAGCTTCCAGGCCGATTTAAGGGTTCTCCCTATGTTTTCAGAAGAAGACAGCCTATCCTGGAACCACAACAAGTGCCACCATCTGATCCTAGTCAACATAAGGAATTTATGCAATCTTTTATCCCAGAAAATGAATCCTAGCTTCCTGTTTCAAACTCCCAACTTCCTGTTTCGGATTGCTCTAATCTTTCTAACCCAAGCTTTGATGATTTAGATCTTCCTATTGCTGTTAGGAAGGGTGTCAGAAGCTGTACCAAACATCCTCTAACCAATTTTTTGTCCTACCACCGGCTATCTCAAAAACACAAAGGGTTCCTAGCATCTTTGGATTCAATTGTCATTCCTAACTTAGTAGAAGAGGCCCTAAGAGATCAGAATTGGAAGCAAGCCATGAAAGAAGAGATGAGAGCCTTGAATAAAAATCAGACTTGGGAAATTGTGTCACGACCGAGAGGAGTTTTGCCAGTAGGCTGCAAATGGGTTTTTAATGTAAAATACAAGGCTGATGGAACATTGGATAGGTACAAGGCCAAGTTAGTTGCCAAAGGATACACTCAATCCTATGGCATAGACTATTTTGAAACATTCGTTCCAGTAGCTAAGATGGCAACAGTAAGAATTTTGATTTCTTTGGCAACATGTTTTGGATGGACATTACAACAATTTGATGTTAAGAATGCCTTTCTTCATGGAGACTTAGAAGAAGAAGTATACATGGAGTTACCAGCAGGATTTCAAGAAAAAGAAAAGGGAAAAATATGCAGGCTCAAGAAAGCTCTCTATGGGCTCAAACAATCTCCAAGGGCCTAGTTTGGGAGGTTTTCTAAAGCCATGAAAACTATGGGATACAGTCAAAGCCGGGGTGACCATACACTCTTCATGAAGCACTCAAAAGAAGGAAAAATTACAGTCTTACTAGTATATGTGGATGACATAATTGTGACAGGAGATGATGAGGAGGAACAAATATTGCTAAAAAGGAATTTGGCTCAAGAATTTGAAATCAAGGAGCTTGGTATCCTCAAATATTTTTTGGGCATTAAAGTAGCCTACTCTAAAGATGGTATCTTCCTATCTCAACGTAAATATATTCTGGATCTACTTGCTGAAACAGGGCTTACTAGAGGTAAGGGTTCTAGTGTCCCAGTGGAACTTAATGGAAAATTATGGCAGAATCCTGAGAGTCAACCAATTGACAAAGGTAGATATCAAAGGTTAGTGGGCAGATTAATATATCTTTCTCATACTAGACCAAATATTACCTTTGCTGTCAATCTTGTGAGTCAATTTATGCATAATCCAACTGAGGAGCACATGCAAGTTTGAGGAGGATACTTAGCTATCTCAAGACTAATCCAGGTAGAGGTCTATTGTTTAAGAGAGGAAGGGAAATTGATGTTAAAGGCTTTACTGATGCAGACTATGCTGGATCTAGCACTAACAGAAGATCGACCATAGGATATTGTGTATTCCTAGGTGGGAATCTAGTGTCTTGGAGAAGTAAGAAACAGAGTATCGTGGCTAGATCAAGTGTAGAATCAAAGTTTAGGATTATGGCCCTCGAAATATGTGAATTGTTATGGCTCAAGATTATCCTAGACGATTTGAAGATAAAAACTAAGGGAGCAATTGAGTTATCCTGTGATAACAAATCCGCTATAAGCATTGCACACAATCCTGTTCAACATGACAGGACAAAACATATTGAGATAGACCGACATTTTATCAAAGAAAAATTAGATGCAGGTCTAATCTATATCCCTCATGTGTCATCTGAAGAACAAGTAGCTGATATATTCACAAAAGGTTTGGTAGCCAAAAGGTTTGAAGATCTAATATGCAAGCTTGGAATGATAGATATTCATTCATCAGCTTGAGGGGGAGTATTGAAATATCGATAATTCCTCCAATATCTCTAAAATCTAGGAGGAGATAAGATCTTATCTATTTCTAAAGTTTAGGAAATTTGTTATTAGATATGTTGTTGTATTTGTATTTTAAATAAGTTTGTTTGTATTTTAAATTTCCTAGATTATAGGAATTTTAGTCTATTTAAGCACCTTATGGTATAATCAATAATAAAAGACGGAAGTAGTGTTTTCTTCCGAGTTCTTCCAATCCAAGCTTTGTTCTTATTGCTTGTACCAGTTTTCTCAACAGATTCCCTTACAGACATAAGCTATCGATCGGTTGTTAGCAACTGTTGACTGGCTCCACCAATATTTATTGTTTAGCATTGCATGGTCGCATTGGGCTTTGGGATTGCATTATGAGTGAATTATTTAATGTGTGCTTAGGCACGAGCAATGTAAGGTGAGTAAGAGCACTAGCATTGCATCGAATGTGAATGACTACGTGGGCGAAGCATGGCCTGATTCCTTGTTTATGGGGGCCATGGTATCATGTTTATGCTTATGCGCGCGACGGATTTATCCGCGGGGTACCCGCAAGCTTCGGCTCGAGAGGATGTTATACAAGCATTGGCTCGAGATGATGTTATGGGAGCTTTAGCCCATGATGATGATATGGGAGCTATGGATCATGATGATGATATGGGAGGTTTGGCTCATGGTGGTGTTGGGGGAGCTTTGGCTTGAGATGAGGATATGTGCTAGCCAGTTCATGGCTGCAAGCAAGTTTGTATACAGAACCCTGGGTGCTAATATGTGTGTCTATGTGGGCCCCTTAGTTCATTGTATGTGCATTGGTGTATTTGTGACCGGTGGGTTGAGTTGTGTTTCATGGCATGGTTTGTATGTGGTGTAAGGGTGAGTTTATCCTTAACCTTGTTTCTATTTTGTTTCTTTATGCTTGCCGAGTCTTGTAACTCACTCTTGCTTTACATCATTCTAGGTAAGGGCAAAGAGGAAGTCAAGGGTGGGTCCAGTAGAGCTTAGTCCTTCATGGGTAGATGTTATGTACAAAGACATCCTGACTGAAGACTCTTGGGCATTTTGCTTTGTTTGTATCCAAAAAGTCACTACTTTAGCTTATTAGAACGTGTTGTTTTGAGTTGTAAGGGCCGGCGAGCCCTAATGTTGTGTCAAAGAAATTGTGGATTTTATGGTTTTTGCTTCTGTTGTGTAAAGTAATGAAAGGTGGTTGAGAATGTGTCTTTTGTGGTTGCTTCTGTGTCCATTTTGACAGGACCACCTTTCCGGACTCCTATGCTAATGAGATTTCCGAGAGTAGGCCCTGACAGTTTAGTATCAGGGCTCATATAAAAGAAATTAAGGAAAATTTTAGGTAGTTATATCAGCTCCTTGAATCCAAGTAGATATTCCTGTACTGTCCCATCTTGTTTTAACTTATTAAATTCTTCGACGATATCCATCATGACACGATCTTCGTACCTCTCACATAGCCCCTTGACAAACTCATCCCAATTGCAGCCATCTCTAACCCTGGACCATCCCTGAAACCACACATCCCTAGTGTCGTTGAGATAGGCAAATGCCCAGGACACTCTCTAGCTTTCGACCACCTGGTGAATGCTAAATAACTTCTCGCATCGTCTTACCCACCATCGAGGCTTTTGTCCCTCAAACAAAGGTAATTACAATTTTGGTACTAGAAAACTGAATTGATGTGGTGTAGATTGTCTCCTATCGCCTCTCAACCACATTTTCTCCCATCGTGGCCGAATCCACCTCATACTCCGACGATCTGGCATTTCGGTTATTGGTTCCAATTCTTGATAGGATTGGTTCTAGCCTATCTCTAGGGGAAAAATCAAGCAAAATTCTTACTTGATTTTTTATGGAAAACACGAGCATGAACTGCTACATTTGATCACGCAGCATGTTACTCTGCTCCTGTATTTCCTCCCGTATGTGATCATGCATATCTCCACGCAATCTCTCTGTAACTGCATCCAACTTCCTATCTACCACCCAACCCAACATCTCCTCCATGGATCCCACTCGATTTTGTATCTCCTCCATCGTCGTCATAACTTGTTGCAACTATGACTCCATTTGTTTCATTTGGGTACCATCGGCCATGGTAACTGATTGCCTGAAAAGCAAATTCACTGACTAAGAGCTTGCTTTGAATTTTTCTTCTTTGTTCACAACAGTTGTTTGCTACTGATTGTGGTCGCAACAGATCAACAATCCTCCAATTCTGAAACCTCACTTTGCCGAATCTTCCAATCTCGGCGTTGCCCTTCAATTCTGACCTAAATTACCAAAATCCACAATCGTCATGGAGCATTGGAAAACGCAGCTGTAAATCACCACAACAATCGCAAAGGGTTACAAAGTCAATTCTCTAAAACCGCTTCTTGAATCTGCTTTGCCTTCTTTGATCGACTGCCACAATGCCTAAAATCACCGTTGAGTCGCCTACAATTTTGAGTTGAGATTCGCTTGCTCCTCTCGATTTCGATCAATCCTTGCTTCCTTCTGACTTAGATCTAAAATGTGGAAAGATCAATGCTTGATCACTTTGGTAGAGTCGATGGATTTCACTTGTAGATCGCCTTCGTACAAATGGCTTCCAATGCACAACTCTGATTATCACCTAACCTCAATTCGTCAAAAGTGAGAATTGACCGTTGCAAATGCCTATGAAACCACTTTCAATTCGCAATCAACTGCCAGTGTTTCCTTCATAACCGAGATTGCCAGAGTTGAGAAATCGGCCTATATCGCTAAACTCGCCTACTACTACCAGTTTCCGTACTCGCCTTCAAATTTCGAGAATCAACTGCATCGAAAGTAGCGGTCGATATCCGTTAGAAATTAATCGACAGAGGAACTGCCTAGGAACGATTGCTCTAATACCAAATTGTCACATACCTTGGGTTCAACCTAGGGTTAAGAGATAAAAACAACAACATATCCAGCCTTTATCCCACTATGTGGGGTCGACTACATGAATTCTAGACTTCCATGTATTTCTGTCTTTTGTCATATCTTTATTTAGGTCCATACACTTCATATCAAACTTTAATGTTTCTCCCAAAGTCTTTTTGGGTCTGCCTCTACCTCTTTTTTTGACTAATTGTTCCATTTCATCAACTCTCCTCACAGGAGCGTCTCTTGGTCTCCTTCTCACATGACCAAACCATCTTAGTCTAGTCTCTCTCATCTTCTCCTTGATTGGCACTACTCCTACCTTATTACGAATAACTTAATTTCTAATTTTATCTTTTCTTGTATGGCCGCACATCTATCTTAACATCCTCATCTCCGCTACGTTCTTCTTTTCCTCATACTGGTATTTGACTACCCAACATTTTGAGCCATACAACAAGACTGGTCTTATAGTTGTCCTATAGAATTTTCGTTTCAGTTTTAATGGGATTTTATCATCACATAACACCCCCGATGCATTTCTCCATTTTAGCCAACCTGCCTTAATTTCATGTGTGACATCCTCGTAAATTTCTCCATCTTTTTGAATCACTGATCCCAAATATCGAAAATGGTATTTTCTTTGTAAGATTTGGTCTTCCAATTTTATTATAACATCCTCCACTCTTGCACTCTTACTAAATTTACATTCCATGTATTTTGTTTTCTTTCTACTTAATTTAAATCCCTTAGATTCTAAATTGTTTCTCCACAACTCAAGCTTAGTGTTCACTCCTTTTGTTTCATCCACCAACACTATGTTGTCTGCAAATAGCATACACTATGGCACCTCTGTCTGAATATCTTCAGTGAGTTCATCCATTATTAGAGCAAATAAGTATAAACTTAGTACAGAACCTTGATGCAGTCCTATTGTAATTTTAAACGGTTCAGTATCCCCTCTGCATGTTCTGACCCTTATCTCTGCACCGTGATACATGTCCTTAAGGGCTTGTATATAAGCTATTCGGACTCCTTTCTTCTCTAAAACCCTCCATAATACTTCTCTAGGGACCCTATCATAGGCCTTTTTCTAGATCTATAAACACCATATGTAGGTTCTTCTGATGATCCCGATACCTTTCCATTAGGGGCCTCAGTAGGCATATAGCTTCCATTATTGACCTAGCAGGCATGAAACCAAACCGATTTTCCAAGACCTCTGTTTCTTTTCTGAGCCTCTGCTCTATTACTCTCTCCTAAAGTTTCATGGTATGGCTCATTAACTTAATTTCTCTGTAATTTTCACAGTTTTGAACATCTTCTTTGTTCTTGTATATAGAAACCAAAGTACTCTTCCTCCACTCATCTGACATCTTTTCTGATTTAAGGATCGCGTTAAATAATTTCGTTAGCTAGGAGATGCCCTCTTCTCCCATACATTTTCATGCTTCTATTAGTATATTATCCGATCCCACTGCCTTATGATTTTTCATCTTTTTTAATGCTTGCCTTATTTCATTTGAACTTATGAGTTGATAAAATGTACAGCTCACGTTCCCTTTGGAGTTACTAAGATGTCCCAACCTAACTCTTGTGTCGCCACCATCATTGAAAAATTTTGTGAAATACTCCTTCCATCTCTCCTTAATTGTTCCCTCATTCACTAATACATTTTGATTTTCATCTTTTATGCATTTCACTTGATTTAAATCCCTTGTTTTTCTTTCTCTTGCTTTAACAAATTTATATATATCCCTTTGTCCATCTTTTATATCAAGTCATTTATATAGATTCTCATATGCTTTTGACCTTGCTTCACTAATAGCTCTTTTTGTTGCCTTTTTTGCTTCTTTATAATTTTTTTGATTTTCTTCATTAGCCTTATAGCAAGTTTTCTTATTTTTAATTTTCAATTGTATCTCTTCATTCCACCACCAAGACTCCTTAAGGTTAGGGGCTCTACCATTTGTCTCTCCAAGGACTACCTTTGTCGTGCTTCTTAGAGCATTAGCCATTTCTCTCCACATTAGGGAGAATAGAGGAAGAAAGGGAAATTGAGAGAGAGTTTGAAATTAGATTTTCATTCAATAATATTGTTGTATCTTGAATCAGATTGGATCAGACTTATATATTGATCCGGTTGCTAGGTTTAGCGGTAATAGGGTTGCCAATTATTCAAATCAATATAGTTGAAGGTTACTACAATACAACTAAAGAAATTCATTTATTACCTAATTATTATTATGTCCTTGGGTCATGACACATATTTTGAGAATAACTATTTCATCTAAGATCTAATTGATATGATTCTTCTGCCAATGGAAAAGAAGAATCAAAGAGCTACATGATAAGGATATTTTGATATGCTTTCTATTATGATTTTAAAAATAAGATTTAGATTAGGTTTTATCTTGTTTTGTTTTGAAGTATCATAGTTGTTTAGATGATATAATTTTTTTTGACTTATCAGAATGTAAAGAGATTTGCTTAGATTAGGAAAGATTTCTAATTATCATTTAGGAATCTTTATTGATTATGTCCATATGTATCTTAGTGTATATTTCCTTCTTTGTGTTTTAATTTGTTTCCTTTTTGATAGTTTCCATTTTTTATGTAATCTCTCCCTCTATAAGAGGACTATTGTATCCATCAGAATTTAATTATGATTATGAAAGCATAATTTTGAATTCCTACATGGTATCAGAGCCTTTCCCTTCCCTTCCAATATTTTTGAAACCCTAATAGTGCCTTCATTACACTTCTTTGCGCCAAACTGCTCTAGGGTTTCAGCCCAACCTTAATTGTTGTTTTGTTCTGTTCTGTTGTTCAGCAATTCTGTTCCAGCTGCACTTCTAGTTTCCGTTTCCAAACTCAATCTTCTTAAGACATGTCTAAGATATCAGAGGCAACTCCGGTCATTACCACTACTGAATCCTATCCTAGTGATTAGCAACCAATGGGAGGGGGTGATCTACTTGGGATGCATCCTTCCTACCGACTTGATGGGCGAAACTTCTTGCAATGGTCTTAGCTTGTGAGCATATTCCTCAAAGGCCGAGGAAAGCTAGGCCACTTGACCGAAACTCCTCCAAAAGATTGGGACCCATCCTTCACAGCATGGGAAATTGAAGATTCATCAATCATGTCATGGCTTTGGAGTGCCATGCTGCCAAAGGTAAGTAAAAACTTTATGTTTTTAACATCAACGAGGGACATTTGGGAGACTGTGAGGCAAACCTATTCTAAAGTTCAAGATGCCTCGGTGATTTTTGAGGTTAAGACTAAGATTAGTAGGACAAGGCAAGGGGCATCCACTACAACAGAATATTATAATAAAATGAAGGGGATGTGGCCAGAATTAGATCATTATCAAGATATCAAGATGGAGTGTAGCAATGATGTGTCAAACTTAAACAAATTCAAGAAAGGGATAGGATTGTAGAGTTTCTAGCAGGGATTAATCCGGAAAATGATCAAGTGAGGATCCAAGTGCTTGGTAGGGAAAAATTACCTACTCTTAATGAGGTTTTTTCCATTGTTTGAAGTGAGGAAAACAGAAGGATGGCTATGCTAGGAGATCACAGTGTTGAAGGCTCAGCCATGGTGTCAAGCCATAGAGATGGATCTCGGTTTAAAGCAGGACAGACAGAAAATTCATGGAAAAATTTAGGACGAGAAGGTTTGTGGTGCTATCATTGCAAAAAAACTAGGCATACCAAGGATAACTACTTCAAACTCCATGGCAAAGAAGTTGTGCTAAGCAGGATAGGTGGATTTAAGAGTTGTCCGCACAAGACTGAAGCCTATTTTTCCAGCACAGATCAAGGGGAAGCTAAATCAGCAAGTAAAACTGAATCTATTGGTGTTGATATTTCACAATTGAATGCAGAAGAGATGAACAAACTCAACAATTTCCTCAAAACTCTCCAAGATGGAGCCTGTTCACTTGCATAGCAAGGTAAACTCACCAATTCTGAGTGTTTTTCTGCTTTTAAAACTGTTGGAAATACCATTTGGGTCCTTGATTCAGGAGCTACTGATCACATGACCCCTCACGTAAATTCCTTTGGCACTTACCAACCTCTTGTTAGCCCTAAACAGATTATTATTGCTAATGGAACCATTGTTCCTATTGCTGGCCAAGGTACAGTTAAATTCAGCCCTTTGCTAATAGCCAAACAAGTTCTTCATGTCCCACAGTTAGCTACCAATCTTATATCTATTCACCAACTAGCCAAAGAATTAAATTGTTGTGCTATCTTCTATCCTCATATGTGTAAATTTCAAGACATGATCACGGGGAAGATGATTGGTGTGGCTGAGGAGCGCAATGGGTTGTATACCTTACACAAGGCAGGCCATTCTACAAAGAAGCAGCAACTTGTCATTGCTTGTTCATCTCATTCTGTTTCAGCATCCAACACCATTTGGCTTCAACATTATAGATTAGGTCATCCGCCTTTTCCTTTATTAAAAGCTATGTTTCCTCATTTGTTTAAATCTTTAGATCCTAGGATGTTTCAATGTGATGTGTGTGTGCTGTCCAAACACCATAGGGTGTCTTATCCTATGAGCAACAAATTATCTTCTAAACCTTTTTCCCTAGTTCATTCAGATGTTTGGGGACTATCCAAAATTTCCAACTGTTTTAGGGCTCGGTTGTTTGTTTCCTTTATTGATGATTGTACTCGCATGTGTTGGGTATTTCTCTTGAAAGAAAAGGCTGAAATTGGAACCATCTTACCTTATTTTTGCAAAATGGTATCCACACAATTTGGTACTCCTGTCCAAAAATTTAGAATAGATAATGCTAAAGATTATTTTAATAATTAGTTGAATTCTTTCTTTCAACATGAGGGTATTGTCCATGAGTCTTCCTGCGTAGACACTCCACAACAAAATGGAGTAGCAGAGCGGAAGATGAGACATCTCCTTAATGTGGCTTGCACACTCCTTCATCACACTCATGTTCCTAAAACTTATTGGGGTGAAGCCGTTTTAACCGTGGCCTATGTTATCAACCACGTTCCCTCCAAAGTCCTAAATCACCGTAGCCCATTCCAATGCCTATCCTCTTTTTTTCCTGATTACTATTTGCATACTCCTCTCCCTCTCCATGTGTTTGGTTGTGCGTGCTTTGTTCATATTCCCAAAATACATCGGGATAAGCTTGATCCTCGTGCCCTTTGGTGTATCTTCCTAGGGTATTCTCCAACCCAAAAAGGTTACAAGTGCTATCACCCTCCAATTCAGAAGTTCTTTGTATCCAAAGATGTCCTTTTCCTTGAATCTCAGCCCTTCTTTGGCTCTCTAGACCTTGGTCCTTAGGGGGAGACTCGAGGAATTGAGGACCAAGACTCATTTGAAATTTTTCTTATCCTAGCACCAACTCCTATTTTGTCTAGTTCTAATCCTTCTTCCTCTACTGTTCCAGCCCAATCTCCTAACCCCTCTCCTCTACCTACAGAATGTATTGAACAAGCAGTTCATAGGCCATCCTCTCCAATTCGGTTTAAGGGTTCTCCGTATGTGTTCAAAAGGAGGCAACCTATTATGGAGTCTTAGCCCTCACCAGCATCAGATCCAAGTACTGACACTGCACAATCATTAGATACATCCCTTTCCAGCCCCGTTTATGATGATTTAGACCTACCAATTGCTGTGAGAAAAGGGGTCAGAAGCTGTACTTTATACCCTTTAACTGATCACTTGTCCTATCATCGCTTCTCCCAAAACCAAAAAAGTTTCCTCACCTCATTAGACTCCATTGTTATTCCCAAGTCAATAGAAAAGGCTCTAAAAGACCAGAATTGGAAGCAAGCCATGCAAGAGGAAATGAATGCCTTAAATAAAAATCAAACATGGGAATTGGTGCCTAGGCTTAAAGGAATAACTCCAATTGGATGCAGATGGATATTTAATTTGAAGTATAAAGCTGATGGCACGCTGGAAAAGTATAAAGCTAGATTAGTGGCCAAAGGCTATACTCAGTCTTATGGCATAAATTACCTTGAGACTTTTGCACCAGTGGCAAAAATGACAACGGTGAGAATTCTTATATCCCTGGCAGCTTATTTTGGGTGGAAAATGCAGCAAGAGGAGGTATACATGGAAGTGCCTCCTAGTTTTCAAGAAAGGGATCCAGGTACAGTATGTAAACTTAAAAAGGCCATATATGGACTTAAACAGTCTCCCCAGGCATGGTTTGGCAAATTTTCTAAGGCAATGAAGTCTATGGGACATGCTCAGAGTAGAGGTGATCACAATATTTTTTTCAGACATTCAGGTGGAAAAGTTACAACACTCTTAGTGTATGTTGATGATATGCCCTACAAACATGGAGAATCACAAGACCTAAAAAATTCGTGAGACATGGACATGAAGCCCAAAGGCCCAACGGGTTGTAGGAGATCAAGGAAATAAGCCAAAGGAGCAAGAGGTCGAGCCGAGACCAAATGGGGAGGGGCCACTCGGTTATGCCGAGTGGGTACGACACTGTTTGGTTTTTCGGGCATAACTTTCTAATATGAACTCCGATTGAGGTGATTCAAATTCCTATTGAAAGATAAGAGAATTATCTACAACTTTCATGTTTTGAGTTTTAAGAGATTCGAGCTGAATCAAGGTGTAAAACGGGCAAAAATTTGATGCACCTGCACTATTTAGGCTCGGAGTCAAGTATTGAAGGAAGATGGATCCGAACCAAGACAAAAGCCAAAAAGAAGGCATGAACGAGTGGCCCCTCACTCGGTCATGGGGAGACCAAATTTCCCTCACTTTTCATGACCCACTCGGTTATGCCGAGTGGGTATGACACTGCTTTGGTTTTTTGGCTATAACTTTCTCATACGAACTCCGATTGAGCTCATTAAAAGTCCTATGGAAAGCTAATAGAATTATCTACTACTTTCATGTTTTGAGTTTTGATAGATTCGATCTCAATCAATGTGAAAATCGGGAATAAAGTTGAGATATGGGAACCACTCAAAACCAAGCCAAGGAAAAGGGCAAAAGAAGGCATGATCGGGTGGCCCCCCACTCGGTCATGACTGAGTGACCCCCCACTCGATCATGGTCAAGTGGGCTTGGGCCAATCTCTCCTCTTTTCCCTCTCGAATGGGCCGTGAAATCATCGAAATGGTTAAGAGATTCTCCCCCCAATTCTCGCACGTCTTCTCTTTCCCTCCTCCGCTATAAATATGAGACAATGCCTTCATCACAAGGTACGCAATTTTGAGTAATTGAAGTATCTGACTTAAACATCGGAGGGTTTGCATGGAGACCCCCACCCACGTCCTAACGGTGCTCTCGTTTTGTAGGCCACTCGTCATCCTCAGGTCACTCGGTCACCAAGGCCACTCGTCATCCTCAGGTCACTCGGTCACCAAGGCCACTCGTCATCTTCAGGTCACTCAGTCACCAAGGCCACTCGTCATCCTCAAGTCGGTCACCTTGGCCACTGGTCATCTTCCGATCACTCGGTCACCAAGGCCACTCGTCACCCTCAGGTCACTCGGTCACCAAGGCCACTCGTCATCCTCAGGTCACTCGGTCATTTTGGGCCACCAGATCATCGACCCACTAGATCATCAGCCTTATTAGACCATTAGCTCTATTGGATTACCAGATCTGGACCTCTACCAGATCCAATTGCTCGTCAAAATTCTCATCAGTGAAGACATGACTCCCAAGATTCTTGCATCTGTCCGCAATTACAAATAGATTGTTGTATTTTGGCAACAACAGTTGATGATATAGTTGTGATTGGAAGTGATATGGAAGAACAACAGAGTTTAAAAAGGAAATTAGTTGAAGAATTCAAGATCAAAGACCTTGGTGTACTTAAATATTTCCTAGGAATTGAGGTAGCCTACTCAAAGACTGGAATCTTTCTATCATAGCGCAAGTACATTCTTGATCTTCTAGTTGAAACTGGAATGACAAGAGGAAAAGGGTCTAGTATACTTGTGGATCCTAATCTCAGATTGCAGGAGAACTCAGAGGGACAAATGGTTGATAAAGGGAGGTTCCAGAGACTTGTGGGCAGGTTGATATATCTCTCACATACTAGGCCTAATATTGCCTTTGCTGTTAGTTTGGTAAGTCGGTTCATGCATTGTCCAACCGAGGAGCACATGCAAGCTGTACAGAAAATACTGAACTATCTAAAGGTAACACCAGGTAAAGGCATTTTGTTTAAAGTGGGGACTAAATTGAATGCACAAGGATTCACTGATGCAGATTATGGTGGATCCTTGGTTGATAGGAGATCCACTACAGGCTATTGTGTGCTTTTGGGGGGAAACCTAGTGTCTTGGAGGTGTAAAAAGCAAAGTGTTGTGGCAAGATCTAGTGCAGAGGCAGAGTTTAGGGCAATGGACCTTGGATTGTGTGAACTTCTGTGGCTTCAGATTATCTTAAAAGACTTGAAAATCAAGGTTCAATGTACTATTAACCTATTTTGTGATAATCAATCAGCTATTAATATTGCCCATAATCTAGTACAACACGACAGAACTAAACATATAGAGATTGATCGACACTTTATCAAGGAAAAATTGGATGCTGGGTTAATTCGAATCCCATATGTGCCATCTAAAGATCAAGTGGCAGATGTGTTGACTAAAGGGCTAGCTGGAAGAAGGTTCGATGTTCTGGTAAGCAAGCTAGGAATGGTTGATATCCACTCTCTAACTTGAAGGGGAGTGTTGACTTATCAGAATGTTAAGCTGTGAAGCACGGAACGTTTCCGAAATGTGAAAACCGGCCCAAAACGTTTTTTGGGCCGTTTGTGTAATTTTCAAAAACTTTTGGGCCGTTTCAGAATTTTAATAACTTGGCTAGAAACACGTTTCCAGCCCACGATTACAGCACAGGAGCCTAAAAAATTGAATTTGTTTGCGGATCGAGCTTTTTGCCATATATATGATGAATCAACCACTATCCTATTCCTATATATATTATTATATTATGAGTGTCTCATCATATATTAATTAAAAAAAATACTTCTTCTTCATATGTTTGATTTTATTTGTTATTGTTTATTCTTTTTATTCCTTCTGTAGAAAGGAATGTAAATCAGATCAAGATTCTATGAATCAAATCCTCATTAATTCTTAGTCCCAAATATCTAATATTATTTCTCCCACTGATTCCTCCAACCCATCATTCTTCACTCTTTCACTCATCATCATTTGTTTTATAATGAGAAGAAAAGACTTAACATATATAGAGCAACCATAAGAACAGTAGTAAGGATAAATTTTATGAATTATTTATGTGATTTTAAATGGTAAGGATAAATTTTTATCTATAGATATAGAAATTAAATTTTAAATGTATAAATTAATATATTTCATGTGCATAAAATATAAGTCATGTAAGGATAATAGAACTTTCTAAATATTGTTGATGGTTATTTGAATGCATTGTGGAGTTTATGTTTATGTTTGTTTGAATACATTATGGAACTTATGTTTATTGCTTATATTTAAATATTTTTTTTATTTTTTTCTATATTAAAAATTATATTTACAAAAAAAACCCCTATATTTTTTAAATTTACAGTTTACCTCACGTTTCCATTTCCTACCTTTTCAGAAAAATGATGTTTCCGCATTTTCGTTTCCGCTAGGAAACGTCTCTCATTTCCGTTTCTGTGCAACATAGATGTTAAGAGATCTGCTTAGATTATGAAAGATTTCTAATTATCATTTAGGAATCTTTCCTAATTATCATTTAGGAATCTTTATAGATTATGTCCATATGTATCTTTGTGTATATTTCCTTCTTTGTGTTTTAATTTGTTTCCTTAGAGATAGTTTCCTTTTTGATAGTTTTCATTTTTTATGTAATCTCTCCCTCTAAGAGGACTGCTGTATTCATCAGAATTTAATTATGAAAGCAAATTCTGAATTCCTACAATTTTATTTGATTTTGGGACTAGATAGAGTTATATCTGATTTTAGAGATTATAACCATTCTTTGATAAGTTGTTATCTTCTAAATAGGTTATCTTTTAATTTCCTATAAATAGGCAACATACTGTAACCCTTTATTTAGCTTTGGATGATTAAATATATCATTTCCCCTTCTTGAGTCTATCTCTCTCTCTCTCAACTTTCTGTGATTCCTTGCTGTTCTGCATCACTAAAACTTTGTAGTGTCACAATGATTTTCAAATTCTAACAATTCAAGGGTCAAAATTGAATTCAAAGTTGGACCCTTTGTGCTGACCTTAATTTGACCCATATAGAAATTACTCAAAAAATTTCCTATTCTGCTCAGGAAGGGAATGTTTTCTAGGTCCAATTGGTTTATACCTTTTTTCTATGGATATCTGGTCGTGGAGTGATAGATTATATTATTGACAGCTTATACTTTCAAGATTTACAAAAACCTTGAGACACATAAGAGAGATTGTCTGATAATTTCAAGTCTTTGAGCTTTTATTCTTTTATTTTACAGTTCATCTGCATCCATTTTGTGTGTTCTAGTAATACAATCATTGCAGCAACAAAGAGGTTTCTCTTGCAAAAGGATTTCATCCTTTGGTTGTGGATTTATCAACTAAGCAGAATTGTAAGTATTTGTCTTGTAACCAAATAATTTATAGCCCTTAATTTTAAGCAACAGAAAACAACTTGATAGATTGAGAAAGAACATGTAAGAGGGAACTAGCATTTTTTTAGTTCATATGATTTGCTAGTAACACTAGGGGTACAATAACATATCAAGCCTTAATCCCACTATGTGGGATCAACTACACAAATTCTGGCTCACCAATTATTTCTATCTAAAGCCTTATTTTCTCTAAGGCCCAAATAATACAAATCATACCTAAAGTATCCCACCTTTGCATCTTTCGAAAGATCTCACACTCATTGACTCTTTTTTTTTTTTTTTATAGCTCCTTCTCTCACTCACTTTTTCACAAAAATCTCTTTTTTTTTTGTCACTTCTTTAATCTTTTGAGATCTATTAGAATTGATTTCTGTTCACTCCTTTAATCTTTTGAGATCTGTTATCTTGACTTTCATTCAAATTGAAATCTTGCTTTAATTAGGAGTGTGTATAATCTGGTCCAAACCATTAAACCAAACCAACTAATTTGGTTTGGTTTAATTTTTTTCAAAAATGAGGTTTGTAAAATGAGCTAAACCCAAGCCTGAATAAAGGAGAAGTGTTGTGTTAAGGAGCCAAGAACTGACATTAAACTTATGAGATCAAACAACATGAATTTTGGACAAATAACAAATCATTGAGGCCCATAACCCACAGATCCTAGGATCGAAACCTGGCACTAATACCAAATGGTGAGCTTCTGGTGATAGTATAGCTTGTATTACTAAAAAGGGAAGGGAATTACAATGCTAGAAATTAACAAAATCAAAGAAAAATGTACATTTGAGAGGTCCAAGCTCTCCCACAATATTCACCAAAATATTCCTCCCTTCTACTCTATTTGCTTCTCTATTTATAGGAATTTGTTGCCCGCACATGCCCCCCCCCCCCTCTTCGTTCTTCCTATTCTACCCCTTAACTAAATTTGTTGTTTGCACATGCACCAATTGGCCTTCTCCCATTTCAGTATCCCTAATCTGCCCTTATTTCTTACGTCTTTGGTAGCGGAATGTTATGGGCTGCCTATCAATCCTCACCCCATGAAACTCACCTTGTCCTCAAGGTGAAAAGCAGGGAATTGTTGTAGGGTTCCCAGTTGGTCCAAGATCAACTTGAGTATGTGAATCTTGTCTTCAATTCGCTGGGTTGTCTCCATGATTTGCATTAGACTCAATGGCTATAACATCCTAACTTCTACCTTGATTTCTAGCTTCAACTCGTTAACAAAGAGGCCCTCCAGTATAGCCTCTAAAACTTCGCCCACCAGGGCTGCCAAAGTCTCAAAAAAGAGGTGGTATTCCCACACGGAGTCATCCTGCCTGAGGGCCAAGAGCCTCTCCTCCATTGATCCCTCCTACCAAGACCAGAATCGTTTACATAGGTGGATCTTCAGCTCCTCCCAACTCCTAAATCCCCTTCTCCGTCGCTCTCATTGGTACCAAGCCAGGGCTCCTCCTTCGAAACTCAGCGTTGCTGTTTCGATTTTCTCCAACTCCGTTAACCAATTCACTTCAAAATACTTTTCTACCCAAACATCCATTCATACAAGTTGTCTTCGCTGAAGATCGACATCTCCAATCTTCTATTACAGACTTCCTCACTCCAATTTTTGTGGCTCACTTCCCCTTTTTCTCTACTGCAGCTCTCAACACCATGGGTTGCTCCAACGTTCCCTTACACTTCCTCTCTCTTTCTTGTTCTTCCCATTTCGATCTCACGAGGCTGAATTGCTCCATCATGATCGACATATTCTTCTCCAAGCTTAGCATTCACTGCATCTCTGATTTTAGTAAGTCTAGCCCACTGAGCAATTCGTCCAACCACCCATCCAAGACTCCTACTCGCTCAGTGAGGTTTACCATGGGGATCGGTTTTCTGCTCTGATACCAAATGGTGAGCTTCTAGTGATAGTATAGCTTGTATTACTGAAAAGGGAAGGGAATTACAATCTTGGAAATTAACAAAATCAAAGAAAAATAGACATTCGAGAGATCCAAGCTCTCCCATAATATTCACCAAAATATTCCTCCCTTCTACTCTATTTGCTTCTCTATTTATAGGAATCTGTTACCCGCACATGCCCCCCTCCCTTCGCTCTTCCCATTTTACCCCTTAACTGAATTTGTTGTCTGCACATGCACTAATTGGCCTTCTGTCATGACCCAAGGAACAATAGAAGGGTATCATTGTAATAGGGTTGTAATGGTTTGTTAGGATATTTTTACAAGTTGTTAGAAGCACATGGGTGCTGTTAGGATGCTGTTAAGAGCTAGCTAAGGCCTATATAAAAGGCTACTATTAAGAGATTGGGGACCATGCTTGAATTGATAATGAATATTCTCATTTCTCCCTAAAATTCTCTCTCCATCTCCCTCCAATTTCCCTCTCTTTCTCTCATTTCCCCCGAAATCTTCTTCTCCATTATGTTCTCCCTTAATTCCCTCCCTCAATTCCTTCCAATTCCTCTTCTAACTTATCACGAACCCTAGGTTCATGACACCTTCTCCCATTTCAATATCCCTATTCTGCCCTTATTTCTTATGTCTTTGGTAGCGGAATGTTATGGGCTGCCTATCACCTTCATAGTGACATGCTATGCTACTCAGCATGAAGTGGAAAATGAGCTAGAGCCACTACATGGCACCCACAAGTAGTGTTAAAATTTGCAAGGGTTCTAACTTTTTCATGAATCAATGTGAGTAAGAAGTTGGTCTAAGATCATAGATTAAGGATTGGATCATGGAATATTGGGGGATTTGAGGGAAAAATTTACGGAAGTGGTGGATGTGAATGTTACGAGAAAGTTCAACATTATGTGCCTCCAAGAGACAAGGTGATTTGAGGAAAAGGCTAAAATGTTGACAGAATTTGGAAATAAACTTTGGTACTTAAGGAAGGATCAAACAAAGAATCTAGTGAGAATTACCATGGATAAAGTTTTAAAGGATATGGTTGTGTATGTGAAGAATAAGAGATAGGATTATTGTAGATAAAGTTGTTCTAAGAGAAGAAACTATGTATCGTTTGTACATATGCACCGCATATCGGGTTAACAGATGAGATAAAGACAAAATTTTTAGAAGATTTAGAGGGGTTGGTACAACAAATACTTAGAGGAGAGAAGATCACTATAAAATGATTTAAATGGTCATTTGAGTCAAGAAGGGGAGGGGTATAGAGATGTACTTGGAGGTTATGGATTTGGTGAAAGAAATAATGAGGGTAAAGCTATTTCAGACTTTAACATAGAATATGAGATCATTATAGCCAACACTATGTTTAAAAAAAATCAGGACAAGCATTTAATCACATATAAAAATAGCTTATCAACCATCCAAAATAGTTTACTTTCTTATGAGAAAATAAGACTGTTTAGATTTTAAGGATTGTAAAGTTATACTAGGAAAATGCTTGACCACTCAACATAGACCTATGATAAGTATGAGAGCTTAGTACAAGACTTTACATAAATATTGTAATGAAGAAAACCTAAACTAGTGAAAGCAAAGGAAAAGGAAAACAAGGGATTTGAGCCAAGTTAAATGCTAAAGACGAAAATCAGGAAGTACTAGTAGATGAAGGGGCAGTCAAAGAGAGATGGAGGGAATATTTCTCAAAGTAATTCAATGAATGTAGAGAAATAAATATTATGTTGGGGCATCTTAGATTCTTAGTAACACTGAAAAAGATAGGAATTACACGTTCTACAAACATATATGTCCAGCAGAAATAAAGCAAGCATTGAAAAATATGAAGAAACCCTAACCCTTATTCTTGATCTGCCACCACCATCTGTTTGGGGTATCGGGTTTTTCTTCTGTTATTCTAGTCTGTTCTCACTTCATCAAATCTGAGCTCTCTTCTCTTTCATCTTGTTAGAGCAACCCTCCATCCAAAATCCCAACAATGTCATACACAACCAACAAGACCCGAGGTCTGACTTTCATTGACAACAATCACAGCCTCATCAACAACAATCAACATCCCTTATTTTTCCAGCACACCGATTATCACGACGAATGGGGAAAATTATCCTACTTGGTCTTTCATTGTGGAAATCTAGTTTCCTGGTCATGAACTTGAGGATCACTTAATGGAGACTATTTCAAATATTACAGCAGGCAATCAACATAACTGGCAGAAAGTGGATATGCAGTTGTTATGTTTGATGTGGCAAACAATTGCACTGAGTTTGATGCCTATTTTTGACCTCTCATTACATGTAGTGCCTTGTGGAACCGTTCCCACGAGCTGTATACTAGTGACATCACTCATATCTATGATGTTATTGGTGCATTATTCCATCTGTGACAGAATGAGTTGGACATGACTGCATATTTGGGTAAGCTACAGGCTTCAACTACTAAGTTCAATGAAATTATGCCTTTTGATATAGATGTGACAGAGCAACAAGAGTAACGACACAAGATGTTTACTGTTCTCTGACTTCATGGAACTCGGCTGAAACTTGAGCCAGTCAAAACACAGATTCTGAGAAGTGTCTCTCTTCCACTCTTGACAGAGGTATTTGCTAGATTACTTATAGTTCCTTCTGCTGTTTGTCATGATGAGAGTGGTCTTCAGGTGGCTGTTGTGGCAGTAGATGTCGTTATTGTCGACCCCAGTACACCTACTACAATTGCATATATCGCACAAGAGATACTTGCTATAGCCTGCATGGCTGTCCACCTTGAGCGACTAATACAGCTCAAGTTGCATTTGGTGATTTAGAGACTCAGAATGCCATAATCCCTAGTGACTCTTCTTTGGTGACTATCTCTAAGGGAGAATATGCTCAGTTTCTCCAGTTCCAAGCTCACGAGGCCACTTCACCCATACATCCCTTGCTCACACTAGTAATCAGGGGCAAACACACAGTGGGGGTACTGGGGGCACACGGCCCCATTGTGAATCCTAGAAACTTCTCAAGGATCGAACTCAAAAGTCCCCATCATCACCACATTTAGAAAAATAAGATCAAGTGCCTCCACAGTATGGTAAGTATGCCTTTCAAAAAAATTAAAAAAGACACCAAACACATCAAAAGTTTTGGCAGGAAACTGGACCCCTAGCATTTGGAAATAGTACCAGCCACCATCTACTAACTTTCAGATACTCCATCTATGCATAAATTTATATGCTTTTTTTTTTCAGTACATGAAAAATAATGGAAAATGTTTACATTAAGAAGTGCGGGAAGGTTCAAACCCACAACCTCATGCTTGTCATAAAGTGTTGGTCACCACATAAGCCACTCTTAAATGTTTTTTATATATTTTTATATTTACATATAAATGTATTTTGTTCCAATGGTGAGACTTGAAAAAGGAAATAAGCTTAATTTTTTTCATATTGAAAACTAATACTTATGATAACGTGATTGAATGCATAAAGTATTTAGGTAGGAGAGATGAGAATGGAAAGTATTTAAGCATTTGAACCTCAGAAATGGATTCTTCAATCTCCATGGAACCTATTTTATTAGCTTGTGTGGTTTGAACTCATTGAATATTTGATATGCATGGCATACACATAACCAAAATTTCCTCTATTTTTTTTTTATTACTTTTTTGTTCTTTTGTTTAGTTAAAAATTAGGTTAAATGTGCAAAAAAAGGGGTGAAATACATTTTTTATTTTATGTCTAATTAATTTTACTTAATTCAAAATAGCTACAAAGACTTGTAAAGAACAATTATAGTGGAAAAACTCAGTATATGTATTTTTCCTTCTTTTTTCTTTTGAAAATATCAATCAAATATTTAAATTTTTGTATTTGTTAAAAAAAAATGTTTTGTTGTATTCAGTTAATATATATTTTAATATGAAATGAAGTTCTATAATTTATAAATTTTGAGAATAATAATTTAAAATTATAAATTGTGCCCCCACTATATAAAATTCCTGGATCCACCCTTTCTAGTAATCCCACTATAGTAGTTACAAAGTCATTGTCTCCTCTACGTCCATGGATTTTTTATTTAGATGCTATTGATCACATGCCTAGGATTCTTTATTATTTCACAACAAAAGTTTAAGGGTTCTACCTACTGTTACTCTGGTTGATGGTTATAAAGCTCAATTAAGGGTATTAGGAGTACAAAACCCTTTCTACTTTTTCCCTTGTCATCTGTTTTACTTTTTCCCTTATATAATTTTGCTTGATTTTGTCTTGGTTTAAGAACGGTGGACTAGATGGATGATCAACATAGGGCATACATCTCGAGATTATATTATCCATTTCAATCTATGCTATCCATAGCTTGTACTACTGCTACTTCACCCTTACAAGTATATTGTCAATTAAGGCATCCATCTCTATCTAGTTTGAAGATGGTTCCACATTTATCAAGTCTTCCTACCTTAGATTGAGAGTTGTGTCAAATGGGAAACACAATCATAGTTTATTTACAAGTAGAGTCAACAAGTGTGTTAGTTTCCCTTTTTCAATTGTTCACTGAGATGTATGGGGTCCTAGTCGTGTTAGTTCAACATTAGGATTCATTATTTTGTCTTTTTTTAATGATTTTTCAAGAACAATGTGGTTATATTTAATGAAAAACAATTTAGAATTATTTTCTAATTTCACTATCTTTTGTATTGAAATTCATATTCAATTTAATGTGCAAATTTGTGTTCTACATAATGGTAATACACTAGAATACTTGTCCACATCCTTGAAGTCTTTCATGTCATCTAAAGGAATTCTCACCAATCTTTTTGTCCTGGCACCCCACAACAAATTGGGGTAGCTGAAAGGAAGAATTGTTTTTCAAATGAGATTATGGGTAAACTTCTTATTTAGATGCATGTCCCTACACAGTATTGGGATGATGTTGTTTAACAGCTTGTTACTAAATAAGGGTAAATTTCACCTACACCTCCAAAGGTTAGGTGAAATATAGGGGACCTTACCTAAGTTTCTTACAATTAATATCATATTTAACTATTTCTCATGAATTTCCTTTTTTTGTTTTGTCTATCTTTTTCTTGCTAAGAAAAAAATATTTATTTCATTTTATCCATTTTCCTTCACAAGATTAAATATTTATGCATAAAGTTTATCTATAGATTTTTTTTCTTTAAATTTACATTTTCAAATTTATGCATATATATATTTGAGGAGTAACTCACATGTAAAAAATAAAACATAAATTCTTTTTTGATGATTATAATTTACTTTTGTTGTTGTCAAAAATACAACAATTAAAATTTATGATGTGGGGTCCACTCGAGCTCAGTGTCGGGTGAAGTTAGGTTGTCGTAAGAGAAGTTGTCTCAAGGGAGTTTGCCGCTAGAATGCTCGCCGTAAGGATTTCGCCACAAGGTTTCGCCACTAACTCTTTTGCCATAAGCCTTTGCCACTAGCCCTTTTGCCAAAAGGCTTCACCACTAGCTCTTTTGCCACAAAGATTCGCCACTAGCTCTTTCATCACAAGGTTTTGCCACGAGAATTTACCTTTGCCTCTAGGTCTCACCGTAAGGATTTGCCTTCGTCGTTAGGTCTCGCAGCAAGGATTTGCCTTTGCCACAGGGATTTGCCTTTGTCGCTAGGTCTCGCCACAAGTATTTGGTCCTATTGATGCTCAGAAAAAGGGTTAGAAGGCTCGCGGGAATCTTCCCCCTCGAGGACCCTCCGATGTCAAAGTCAGTATCGGATCCCAATGACTATTCACCAAAACAGTAAAGATGCAATCAAAGTGTCTAAATTTTACCGAAATTGGAAGTCCTCTTCGTTTTCTTGTAGCTGGGTATTTATAGAGCACGACTCTCAAGGATGGATGGTGTTGACACGTGTTAATAACTGAATGGGTCAAATTTAACAAAAGAAAGGGGGAGGCTGCCACGAAACCGCCGCGAGGCAGCTCGTAGCCAGCCCTACCGCGGGGCTGGCACCCGAGCCAGCCTCGTCGTGAGGCTGGCTGCGGCCAGCACTGGCTCGCAACAGGCTACCGCGAGGCTGGGCCTTCCTGCCAGCTTGGTCGCAAGGCTAGCCCTCACGGCCAGCACTGTCTCGCAGCCCGCCTTACCGTGAGGCTAGCCTTCGCGGCCAGCATCTACCAAGAGGCTGGCCCTCGCGGCTAAACTTTTTATTTTCTTATTTTGGGAAAAATTCCTCATTTTTTCCCCTACCCATTTTTCCATGGCACAACAATTGCCCCCTCTTCTGTTTTGTCTTTAGACAAAATTGAAGAGTAAATATCAGCCAAGGAACCGGATCCAGCTTGGGATCATAGCAACGGACTAAATCAAGGGATCCCAACGAACCTACAGGCGTAGGTGTCAAAACACCCGAACATCCTACTTCAGCCGGGGTCATAGGCACCCAATTATCTCTAGGTAACTAGGCCCTCAAGGATAGGTTTTGCTATGGAATCCCTGTCAGGCATCCGAGTTTGCCATCGGCCTAGGCGCCAAATCAGTCAAGGAGTCGGGTCTAGCTTGAGAGCATAGCACCGGACTCAATTTAAGAGATCCTGGTAAGCCTGCAGGCATAGGCTTCAGTGCACCTAATGAATCCCGGGACGGATCATAGCACACTAGCTATTAGGTCCTCCACGTCCGTCTTTCGGGGCTGGTCTACCTCAGGGAATCTAGGTTTGGCCAGTGGTCCGGCGGGGGATTCTTTCCAGACATCAGAATTTGCCGGGAAACCTAGGCGCCAGATCAACCAAGGAGTTGGGTCTAGCCAAGAAGGCATAGCACCGAACTCAAGCGAGGGATTTGAGTGAGTCTGCGAACATAGGCATTGAATGTTCTGGTGATCTCAGGCCAACTCATGATCATCGACACCAGATTGCAACTAGGTGACTTAACTCCGATAAGCGAAATCATGGTAGAATCGTTTCATGGTTGTTCCATCTCTCTTTATGACTTCCTTGGGCCAGTCTACCTCAGGGGATCTGAGTTTGGACAGTTGTCTGACGCGAGATTCCTACTAGTCATCCGAGTTTGCCGGGAGACCTAAGCGCCAAATCGACCAAGGAGTTGGGTCTAGCAAAAAAGGCATAGCACCGAACTCAACGAGGGATCTGGGTGAGTCTGCGGGCATAAGCGTCAGATGTTCTAGTGATCCCGGGCCAGCTCGTGGTCATTAGCACTAGATTGCCACCAGGCGACTTGGCCTTTGGTTGCGAGCTCATGGTAGAGCTGTCATGTGACTGCTTCATCTCTTTTTTGCCTTCCTAGAGTCAGTCTACCTTAGGGAATCTGGGTTTGGCAAGTGGTCCGGCACGGGATTCCTACCAGTCATCCGAGTTTGCCGGGAGACCTAAGCGCCAGATCAACCAAAGAGTTAGGTCTAGCCAAAAGGGCATAGCACCAAACTCAAACGAGGGATCTGGGTGAGTCTGCAGGTATAGGCATCGAATGTTCTAGTGATCCCGGGCCAGCTCATGGTCATCGGCACCAGATTTCAACTAGGCGACTTGACCTTCGAGAGAAAGCTGTGCTTGAGCTGTCGTACCTGCATCACATTCGATGACACATACAAATAATCTAGGCCCATGGAGATTTTACATGGTTCGGCTTATAGTTTTGCCTACTCCACGGGAATATAGGGGGTATATTCTTTTATTTATTAGGGGCTTTTATTACAATGGAAAATTAAAGACAATCCCAACCCCCAGCTAGATCAAGTAACGCTTCTAGTGATAGGCTCGGCTCTGCGTCTCCCGCTTCATCCCCTTCCCTGGGGTTAATGATTGGTGAAGCTGGGAAGTACCTCTTAAGGTGCACAGTGTTCCAAGCTTTTCCTATCCCCTCGCCTTGTAACGTCTGTAGTATGCACATGTTGGGGCCTAACATCTTCTGAATTTTGTAGGGTCCTTCACAATTCGGGTTGGGTTTCCCTTCCTTTTCTATTACCTTCCCCTGCATCCAAAATTTCCATTTGGACAATAAACTGTCCTACTCGGTCGAATAATTCAGTTACAGAATTTGGCTCAAAGAAGGCTAAGGATCTTCTAAGTGGGGCATATGTAGTTCCGTTTAGCAGGGCAGACGCCGCCAATCCAACTGAGAGATCCCTTACTTCTTGCGTTGCGGCTCTAAATCGCTCAATATATTGCTTTAGGGATTCGTTCGGCTTCTACTGCAAGCTCATTAGATATATAGCACTCTTTTTCTTCAGGAGATAGACGGAAAATGCATTTAGGAATTCTTTCTTCAACTATTCGAACGATCGTATATGTCCTGCTGATAATTTAGTGAACCACTGCTGAGCCTATCCTGCCAGGGAGAGCGGGAAAGCCCTGCACCTAGTGACCTCATTCCATCCATGTAACACGGCCACTGCGACAAAATGTTGTAAATGCTTCTCGGGGTTCTCCCTTCCCGAGTATACCGAAAGCTGCAGAAGTTCGAACCCTGGTTGCACCAGTTGTCTTTGAAGTTCCTCAAATAAAGGAAACCCCTTCGAGGGGGAATTACCTTTGGCACTATCATTACCTGCTTTTGCTCTAGCACCTCTTCTATGAGGCGTTTGATGTTAGACGCTCTGAGTGTTTCCTGCTCTGCTTCATTTTGGCAAAGAGATGGGTCATAAGGAACTCTTGAGTAGGTGCTTTCTACTATCTTTTTATCCATGGGAGCTTTCTTTGCCCTCCTGTCATGTTTCCTTCTCGAGTTTGTTATTTCTGGGACTTGGCTATTCAGCCCTGGAGTTCTGATTCTTATCCCCTGTCGAGCGGTCCTTGGAAGGTTGTTTTGGGATCTCCGGTGTTCTCCCCTCATATCGGTTTGTCCAATGTGGGGAATGTGAATGTCCGGCATCAGTTCACATAACAAAGCAGTGACTCCTTGTAGTCTTCTCATATTCTTCTCATTGTTCATCCTGAGTTCATCATTCTGTTGTTTTAGCTCCTCAAAATTCTTCTACAATAGTTCATAATCTGAGAGTAAGACTGTGGGTGGAGCTATCTCTGAAGTCACCATGAGGTTTCCATTCGGAATTGAAGACTGCCCAAAGGAGTGTTGTTCCTGACTAGCGGGCGCTGCATGTGGGACTTGTTTCCCTCGCCTTGTCACATGTCTCCTCAACCCAACTACGTGTACTTCTCCTTGTTCTACACGCTCCATGCCCCCTAGTCCAGTGGTCTGGTCGCCTTCGAGCATAGGAAAGTTTTTTGAACGCACTTCGTTGTCTGGGTGATCTTCTGAAAATTCTAGTACTGTAGGGTGCACTTGACTGGGGCTTCTTGTGGTTCCCGTCCTAGTACGATCGCTCCTTCGGGTGTGGTTAGGCGAGTTTGCCAAACTGGCTGATCATGTCCCTCTCAACATCTTGTAACGATTGACTTTTTGTTACGTTTCCTATAGACGGCGCCAAATTGTTGTTGCCAAAAATACAACAATTAAAATTTATGATGTGGGGTCCACTCGAGCTCGGTGTCAGGTGAAGTTAAATTGCCGTAAGAGAAGTTGCCTCAAGGGAGTTTGCCGCTAGGATGCTTGCCGCAAGGATTTCGCCACAAGGTTTCGCCACTAGCTTTTGTCACAAGCCTCCGCCACTAACCCTTTCGTCACAAGGTTTCGCCACTAGCTCTTTTGCCACAAGCTTTCGCCACAAGATTTTTGCCACAAGGATTTACCTTCGCCGCTAGATCTCACTACAAGGATTTGCCTTCACCGTTAGGTCTCACCGCAAGGATTTGGTCTTGCCGCAAGGATTTGCCTTCGCCGCTAGGTCTTACCGCAAGGATTTGGTTCTGTTGATGCTCAGAAAATGGGTTAGAAGGCTCGCGAGAATCTTCCCCCGCAAAGACCGATGCCAAAGTCAGCATCGAATCCCAATGACTATTCACTGAAACAGTAAAGATCCAGTCAAAGTGTCTAAATTTTACCGAAATTGGAAGTCCTCTTCATTGTCTTGTAGCTGGGTATTTATAGGGCATGACTCTCAAGGATGGCCGGTGTTGACACGTGTCGATTACTGAATGGGTCAAATTTAACAAAAGAAAATGGGAGGTTGCCACGAAACCGCCACAAGGTAGCTCGCAGCCAGCCCTGCCCCGCGGCTGACTTGGCCGCGAGGCTGGCCCTCGCGGCAGACTGCCATGAGTTAGCTCTTGCGGCCAGCTCGCAGCCCGCCTTGCCGCAAGGCTAGCCTTCGCGACCAGCATCTGTGTTGAGAGAGTTTAAATTGAATAGAAAATCTCTCTTAATTATTCCATGGGTTTGAAACCCTATATATATACAAGAAGAATGCTAATAAATCTCCTAAAAACTAGGAGAGGATAACAAACTAATAATTAGGAACTAATTTACAGATTTATACAAAATATTTAAACTTGATTTATCTTCATGCTTCCTTATCTTCTCATCTTTTAACCGCCATCCTTATCTTTTAAACGATAGGGCTCTTTATCCGTAACACTCCCCCTCAAGATTGAGAATGGATGTCATCCATTCCAAGCTTGCTAGTCAACTTTTGATGCACAACTGTAGGCAACCCTTTAGTGAGAATATCTGCAATTTGTTCACAAGATGATATATATGGAGTACATATTAAACCACTATCCAATTTTTCTTTAATGAAGTGTCTGTCCACCTCAACATGTTTGGTTCTATCATGTTGTACTGGATTGTGAGCAATACTGATTGCTGATTTGTTGTCACAATATAGCCTCATAGGTTCCACCAAAGTGATCTTTAAGTCATCTAACAAGATTTTTAACCAAAGTAACTCGCATACTCCTAGTGCCATGGATCTGAACTCTGCCTCTGCACTTGATCGGGCCACCACATTTTGTTTTTTGCTTCTCCAAGTTACAAGATTACCTCCTAGAAAGGTACAATAGCCGGATGTAGATCTTCTGTCCACCACTGATCCTGCATAATCTGCATCAGTATAGGCTTCAAGTATCATTTTTTGTCCCCTTTTAAATATAATGCCTTTCCCTGGTGTCCCTTTCAAGTAATGAAGTATTCTAAAAACCGCTTTAAGATGAGTTTCTTTCGGACAATGCATAAATTGACTGACCACCCCCACTGCATATGCAATATCTGGCCGGGTGTGTGCTAGATAAATTAGTTTTCCTACTAGCCTTTGGTAGGATTCTTTGCTCACTTCTTTATCTTCTGGAACCTCCCCCAATTTGTGGTTAAATTCAATTGGAGTAGTAGCAGCCTTACAACCTAGCAGCCCGGTTTCCTTTAGCAAGTCCATAATATACTTTTGTTGAGAAATAAAGATGCCTTCTTTTGAGTGTGCAACTTCTATGCCCAAGAAGTATTTCAGCCTTCCCAAATCTTTAATTTCAAACTCTTTAATTAGGCATTCCTTTAATCTAGTCATTCCTTCTTCATCATTTCCGGACACAATAATATCATCCACATATACCAATAGGATTGTTACTCCCCCTGTGGCCGAGTGATGGATGAAGAGGGTATGGTCTCCTTGACTTTGTTGATACCCTAGGTTAAGCATCACATGGGTAAACCGGCCAAACCAGGCCCTAGGAGACTGTTTTAAACCATACAATGCCTTTTTTAATTTGCACACTATTGTCCCGCAAATATCTGCACTATAGCCTGGTGGTAAGTCCATGTAAACTTCCTCTTCTAGGTCTCCATGCAAGAAGGCATTTTTTACATCATATTGCATCAATGGCCAGCCTAGGTTAGCAGCTATAGATAGAAGAACCCTCACTGTATTCAGCTTTGCAACTGGGGCAAAGGTGTCTAGATAGTCAATGCCATATACTTGAGTGTATCCCTTTGCTACTAGCCTTGCCTTATACCGGTCTAGGGTTCCATCAGATTTGTATTTGAGTGTATACACCCATTTGCATCCTACCGATTTTTTTCCTTTGGGTAAGTGGACAAGTTCCCAAGTGTTGTTTTTGTCAAGGGCTGCCATCTCAACTTCCATGGCAGACCTCCAATTCTCATCCCTTATTGCTTCAGAAAAATGTTGAGGGATTGGAATGGTATGTAAGCTGGTTAGGAAGGTTTTGTGTTGGGTAGACAGTTTAGAATAGGATAGGACCAGGTGTAAAGGATGCTGAGTGCAGGCCCGGGTGCCTTTTCGGAGGGCTATAGGCCATTCCAGCTCACTAGGTGAAAAGGTAGGGTCATTTGGAGGTGTGTGATGTTCAATGATAGATGCAGTGAAGTCAAGAGGATTGTTACCTGCTGGTGTCTCAAGAGAACTGCTGGTGCCAGTGTTGTGAACCGGTTCAGAGGAGGAAGTAGGTGCTGGGATCTGTACTGGGCTAGTAGCCAGCTTCTGCCGCCTTGAGTAGACCTGTAAGGGAGGAGTATTTGGTGAGGTTTCCTCTAGAGTCTTGTCTGGTGTATCTGCTGTAGTAACCGGATCTGTTGAAGAGGGATTTTGAGGTGAGGGATCTAGATCAGGTAGAAATATAACTGGATTTTCTTGGGCAGATTTTGTGTTGGCATGAGAGTGATCAAAATAGGGAGAGTTTTCCACAAAAGTGACATCAGCCGAGACAAAGAACTTTTTGGAGGGAGGGTGGTAACACCTATAGCCCTTTTGGCTGGAGGAATATCCAATAAAAATGCATTTTAGAGCGCGGGGATCTAGTTTGCCTCTATTAGGGTTGTGAATATGAACAAATGAGACACACCCAAATATTTTTGGTGTCCAACAGCTAGACATATGAAAATCTGGAAAGTGGCTGCTCAAGAGTTGAAGAGGGCTATAGGAATCAAGGGTTTGAGATGGCAGTCTATTAATAAGGGTAGTGGCTGTTAGGACAGCCTCTCCCCAATAATTTTTTGGAACATTATGGTGGAAAAGTAGTGCCCTAGTCACAGCTAATAAATGTCCATTTTTCCTCTCAGCCACCCCATTTTGTTGGGGTGTGTATGGACAAGATGATTCATGAATTATGCCTTTTTGTTGGAAAAAATGTGCTAGGGATTGATTGAAAAAATCTTTGGCATTATCAGTCCTTAGCCTCTTGATTGGTACTCCAAATTGAGTACTAATCATGTTATAGAAGGTGGGAAAAATAGTGCTTACTTCAGATTTATTTTTCATAAGAAATAACCACATTACCCCAGTGCAATCATCCACAAATATTATGAACCACCTTGCCCCAGAAAGATTGGGAACATTTGCAGGGCCCCAAACATCACTATGGAGAAGAGAGAATGGACTAGAAGTTCTTTTATTGGATGAGGGGTAAGACACCCTCTTATGTTTAGCAAATTCACAAATAGGGCAATGAAAGTCTTGAATATCACAACTCCTAAACAAAGCTGGAAACATAACTCTAAGAGTAGAAAACGAAGGATGACCAAGACGATGGTGATGTAACCAGATCTGGTCTTTATTAGATTGCACCAAACAAGACACAAGATTCACCTTGTCCTTGTTGTCTTCCCCATTGGATCCCTCAAGGTAGTATAGGCCAGCCCTAGCTTTAGCAAGCCCAATCCTCTTCTTCATCCCCTGTTCCTGAATTTCACAGCAAGTAGAAGAAAAATTAACACTGCATTTGTTATCTAAGGTAAGCTTTTGGATGGATATGAGGTTGGTGAAGAGTTTAGGGACATGAAGAACATCTTTGAGGGTTAGATGGTTACTAAGGATAATATTTCCTTGGCCAGCAACAGTGGTCAAAGAACCATCTGCTAGTGTTATCTTTTTTGAGCTTGAGCAAGGACTATAGGTGGTAAAATAGTGGGATAAAGGGGTCATGTGATCTGTTGCCCCGGAATCAAGAATCCAAGAATTAGATTTGGTTGTTTCTGAAGCATGTGAGGTGAGAGAATTGGAGGACATACCTGTAAGTGCGAGGGAACAAATACCTTTTTCTTTCTTTTCAAGAGAATCTAGAAAGTTTCTTAGCTTTTCAATTTCTGCCCGGTTGAAGTTCAAGCCATCTGCCTGCTCCTTTTGTTCTTCTTGCTTGTGTTCTGTCTGCAGTTGTTGATTGTTGGCTATATAGGCTTGATTTTGGACTCCGACTTGTCCTCCTTTAGATGGTTTTCCATGTAGCTTCCAGCATCTTTCTATGGTATGCCTTGGTTTCTTGCAAAAAGTACACCATAGTGAGTCTCTATCGCTGGAAGTTTTATCTCCTGCAAACTTCCTTTCCTCCTTAGGGCCCCGATTAGGACCTCTTAATGCTATTAATGCTGACTTTTCTATAGGAGTAGTGTCTAGCATAACTCCTCTTCTCCCTTCTTCAGCCCGGATTAAAGAAATTACCTCATTTAGAGAAGGTATATCTTCTTTGCCAAGTATTTGAACCCTGACTGCATCAAACTCCATATTTAAACCTGCCAAGAAATCATAGGTTCTCTCCTTTTCCACAAATCTCTTATGTAAGGCTGCATCTTCACTACATTTCATCTTTAGACATTGATAATGATCTAATTCTTGCCATAGAGTTTGCAGCATATTAGAGTATTCAGTAACAGATCTTACCCCTTGATTGGTTGCTGCAATCTTAGTTCGGATTTCATATATTTGTGCTGCATCCTTCACTTTAGAATATGTGAGATTAATAGCCTCCCAAATATCCTTAGCGGTTGTAAGAAACATTACCGTATCACTTATCTCGGGCATCATTGAATTCCAAAGCCAAGACATAACCAAAGAGTCCTCCTCATCCCATGCAGCAAACATGGGATCTCCTTCTTTAGGGCCAGTCCCTAAGAGGTGGCTTATCTTACCTTTGCCTTTGAGAAAGGTTCGGATAAGCTGGGACCATTTTAGGTAGTTTCTCCCATTCAACCGGTAAGCTGCTTGGAGATTTTGTAGCTCTCCTCCATTACTTGAGTTGCTGGATCCAGTGAATGGAGCTTTTGTCGGACTGCTTGTTTCAACCGCTTCTGATGGAGGATTGGTTTCGGAGAAGGTAGACATCTTAGGGAAACTTCAGATGATGAGCCAGACGGATATCGGGTGAAGAATATCGGGTGAAGAAGGAAAAACGATGAAAGGTTGAAGAAGAAAGTCGTAGCCGACTTTGATTGCTTTCAAGAAACGTAATCAAGAACAGGCCGGAATGGTATTTAGGCAGGGAAAAAGGGGCAATGAAGGCCTAAACAAAATTCCCTAAATACCAGGCTCTGATACCATGTTGAGAGAGTTTAAATTGAATAGAAAATCTCTCTTAATTATTCCATGGGTTTGAAACCCTATATATATACAAGAAGAATGCTAATAAATCTCCTAAAAACTAGGAGAGGATAACAAACTAATAATTAGGAACTAATTTACAGATTTATACAAAATATTTAAACTTGATTTATCTTCATGCTTCCTTATCTTCTCATCTTTTAACCGCCATCCTTATCTTTTAAACGATAGGGCTCTTTATCCGTAACAATCTGCTGCGAGGCTGGCCCTCGCGACTAAACTTTTTATTTTCGTGTTTTGGGAAAAATTCCTCATTTTTTCCCCTACCCATTTTTCCATGGCACAACTTTTAATTTGTTTAGACAAAATTTTAAATAAAATAAGTGGAGTTTAAATAAAAATTTTAAATTTTAAATATATTAGAAGAGTTTAAAATAAGTTGCATAAAGTTTAAATCTTGTTAATATAGTTTTTTGTTTAATCTTTTTGCAACTTTTTTTTTTTTCCCTCATTGTAAAGAAGGGCATTTGTGGGATTATTGGTAAGTTATTTTGGGGCCATTGGCCACGTCAACAATTTACTAATGGATATTGATAGAATTGAAATGTAAGGGGGCAATAGGGGTGTTTCCAAATCACGAGAATGTGATCACAAATTTCACTTAACGTTAGGGGGAAAATAGTAATTTACCCTAATATATATACACAAAAATACATATACATACCATATATATACAAGTAGATAATTTTTGAAAAATGTTTTCTTATGTAAATTATTTTCCAATGTAAAATATTTTATGTGAAAACAAATGATGCCTTAATAGAATATGAATTATAATTTCTAACTAGTTGAGATGTGATTTCATATAATTTGTGCTTAGGTTTTCTAGAGATTCTAACGTACACTTGAAAAGGCAACAAAACCACCTTCCTGCACCCACAGCTATCATAGGATACCCTAGCAACAATGTGAACCTATATGGGAATATGGGATCATGGGCCCTTGTGGCTTATGGATTAAAGTTAGAGGGCTCATCAAGGTATCACTTGCCCCATTCCCTGCAATTCAATCAATTCCCTAAACCAAATGAAGAAAAAAAAATCTTGGTGTGCCCTCCCTCTTCTAGATTTACCACCAATGTAGCTAATGAAGCATCTGAGCTTCAGCACTACGACCAACAGTGCCCCATGTGCTTTGATTAGACACCACTACTAACATTGGTTGTTACCTCAATTTTCAGGCAAGGCAGAGAACACCCCTTGTCCACATGTCATTTAGGTATGTACCCAACTAAAAGAAGCCTTTGGCATGACCCTCCTATGCATATACACACATTTTGCAAATGGTCAAGTCGTCCACACTAAGGCCATGGAGCTTCAATTGTCCATCTGTAGAGCTTCATAGCTCTCCCTTACTCTTAAGATCATCCTTACGGTAACCTAGCATTCTTGAGTGATCTAGAAGCCATCAAAATGAATGTCATACTTCCCAAAAGACTCCTCACACACAAATAGCCCCTGTGAGTAAACTTCATTAGGTCCAATTTATATCAAGTAAATAGGTGGTTTTTGCTTCCTTAATAAGCATAAAATTTTTAAAATCCAGCCAATTCACATTATCATGGTATGCATACACCTTCCAATCAAGATTTTTGTTGGTCTTGAAGCCAAAGGTTTTGCAAATGAACACTAGGCTATCTTTTTCAACAAAAGAGGTTCTGAGGAATCAGAAAATAAAGATGAGTCCAAGTGATTACCCAATAAATTCATTGCAGCACAGAGGGTCCCACCAGTAGCTATCAAATCATCAACCACTAAAGCTCGTTCATCAAGTTTAACTGCTCCAACATGCATCTCTAGACAATCTGCTCCATATTCCAAGGTATACTTTTCTGAAAGTACTTTTCCTGTCCAAAAATCAATGAAAAATTAATAGCATCATTGTAAGATTTCACAAATGTGTTTTTGCAAGCCATATAATACATGTATATATATATGTATATATTTTCTATTTCGTTCTTCAGATATCCAAAGGAAATCACAACTGCATATGCAGACATTAAGCTTCCTGGTAAGGAAAACAATGAAATCAACAGACGAAACTATATTCATATTGCATGGAAGTCAAAATCAGACAATAAGTACGGCCATGTTGCAATACTTTCAAAAAGGGAGGACAAAGCATGACTGTGTTGCAGTATTGTTTAAAAGAAAGAGTTAAACAACGTTAGCCAGAAGATCTGAAGCATAAGTTTTAGGGGCCAAGGAATGAAGATATAGTTTGGAGAAAAAGAAAGAATAACAAAAAAGCCAAACCGGATTGGGAATAGGTCTATTTCATATTAAAATAAACAAGGATTAGGTCTATTTTATATTTTATTAAATATTGAGAATTCTAGTTATTAAATTTCTAGCAGGATAATGTTTTTTAGTATAAATAGCAGTACAACCAAGAGGAATACTCAGGTTTGATTGACATTAAAATATACAAAATTTGGATTTCTTCTCTCTTGGTATCTCTCTGCTTTGCTCTTCTTTCCTCTCCTCTCTTTCTCCTCCTCTATTGCTTATTTTCTGCTGCTGTTGCTTGTTCTGCAGTCAATTTTATCTCTTGTCCCTTAGTTGCACATCAACATGGTTCCAAGCCCTGAGATAGACTTCAAATCTGTAGAACACTAAATGTTCTGGCAAAAATGTCCATGCAAACTGTGTTCTGTTGCACTTTCACATGCAAGATCCAGACACCAACTCATTAAAAAGCAAAAAAACAGGTTGGATTTTGTTGGTTCATGTTGGGTCATCCCCAGGAAATCTAATGCTTTTGCAATCGTAATGCTATTCTGGAGTACTTTATTACAAAGATTAAACAGAGTTATCATACCTTTGCCTTTTTCTTTTAATTTCTCTCTCTTTAAGGCAGGTGAACAAACAGAATTATAATAAACAATCTTTAATAAGAAAGTTCCTAAAACGATCCATGAAGTAAATTAATCAATAGCTTTCTACTACAGTTTATACCACTTCTACTGAAAACCTGATTCTAGGATATTCCTGTAATCAAAACTCATCAATTTTTTGAGTTTGGTGATGTATAATGGAATGGGGCAAGGGTGTCCAGCTTTTGTAAGAAAAGCTACGAAAAGAAATGATGATATAGATCTGTCAGATGTCTATATCATTTAAAACTCCAATACAGAAGTTCCTGTATTCAAGCAGATAGGGGTGGAAAAAAACAATATTCAAGCTCCAGGCAAATGGTATCAGCTCCAAAATGCCTTGAAAAGAAATTAGTTTCCATTTCAAAACTGCAACAGAACAATAAAAAGACTTGTGGTTATTCCTCACTACTTGTTGAGAAAGGTGGGGAGAAAGAGTCGGACTCAACCACGCATGCATCTCATCAAAATCATTAAAAGACAAATGATCAGAAAATATAAGCCTTCTATACAAAAAACAAAAATGTGGGGCAAAGTAGCAATCGAGCAATCAATATTTCTAATCAGGTATTCCACATAAGCAAGAAGGATAAAAGAAAAAAGCTGTCATAATCAGGTAAAATACATATACAAGTGCCCACTGATGGTAGCATTAGAGTGCATTGGTCTATGTGCAGAAGCATATGATAAATATAGTGATGAAACAACATATATATGTTTTATTGTTTTAGAAGAAATATATTGAAAGCAAGGCAATAGACCATGAAAGAATCACCAAAAGCCAACAGCATATAAAAAGAATCAGTGCTTGTATTCAGAGAGTAACATAAACATTTGGAATCTTCAAAATGAAATATGCTGAAGAAATAGAGATCACAGTGAATGATGAAAGATACCGGGCAACTTCTTCGGCTTTCTCAAGGGGACAAATTTTGCTCCTATTGCTAATACAATGGGAGGGCCAAATATAAAACCCCGAGCCTCTACTCCTGTAAAAACATAACAGAACCTCATTTAAGCAAGGAATACACTGGATAACCATTTAGTTCAATCACATATCATCCCTCCCTCGCGGAGTAGGTCAACCAGATACAACATGTCTATTCCACTAACATATCAAAACAAGAAAACAGAACCAAAAATCTGTTGATGCCTTGTGGACATGACCCCCTTACATGTAAGATTTAAAAAAAAAAAAAGATTGTTCAGTAGCTATTTCAAATTTTTTAGATTTTTTGAGAGTCAGCAATCAGCTGTCCGATAATGATGAATGATTCATAAAACAATTTATAGAAAGCAAGGTTTTTCTGGAGCTCGACATTGAATATCAACCCAAGTGGACGTGCTACACAGAAAGAATACTCATGGCTGCTACTGATTCTTCCTCGAATGACATCTAGAGTCAGGTCCCAGAAGCAGTGGTTGCAGTGAGCAAAATATAGAACCACTTGAAAAAGGACTAGCAATACATCAGAGTACACTGCAGACCACTAATATAGACATACTAACCCCTTTTTTTTTGGTTCCTTTCTTTGAGTGGGGGATGGGATTGGCAACCATATATGAAATCATAAAGATAAGAAGGCATCTTTCTTTCATAACCAAACAAAGAGACAAATTATAATGGACACCTGATGAGAATGTAAAGATTTAGTATGTCCAGAACCACGTCATGGTTTTCTTTTTTAATGAAATTTGATGAAAAGAAGCTGAGACCCTAGCATGAAGAGTATATGGAAAATTATTTGAGAGCCACAAGACTTTTCAAGGGTGATGAGAGTGATAGGAAGCCCATCAATGTCCAAAAAGATGTTTATATTGTCATATAAATTAATCATGACATGGGATGTCCGCTGCCATTTATTATAATCTCAGATCTGCTTCAATTTAGGGAATAACTAGTAATAGTTTCCCGTGTCACATGGAAGGGAACAAACCAAAAATAGCCGAATGAAAGGAAAGACAGTATGCAATAGCTATACCTATGATGAGTTTGGTGAAGTTTCAAAAAAGTGCATAATAGCAATGTGCATTATTCACCAAACAACAGTGAAAATGAAAAAGAAAAAGAAATTCCAGTGCTTAAAATGACTTTTGAACCTCAAAGAATAAGCCGTGCAATGATTGTTCATGGAGAGACCAATGGTGAAATAGGATCCAAATGTAAAAACAAAGTAAGAAGCCAAAGGCAAAGGGAAACCGAGGTAATAAATTAAGGATTAGAATGAAATCATCCAACAGTGGATTGTTGAAGTACAAACAGAGTGGGGCCGAAGATATACAGAAGAAAAAGTTGGCCTCTGAACCTCGAGGAATAGCAATATGCATTATTCACCAAGTAACAGTGAAAATGAAAAAGAAACTCCATTGCTTAAAATGACCTCTGAAACTCGAGGAATAAGCTGTGCAACGATTGTTCATGGAAAGACCAAAGGCGAAATAGCACCCAAATGAGAACACAAAGGTAACGGGAAACCAAGGCAATAAATTAAGGATTAGAATGAAATATCATCCCACAACGAAATCTTGAAACCCAAAGAGAGTGGAGCCAAATAAAAACATGGCCCAACCTAGACAGGAGTGGGGTCCAAGAGGTGGACATTCATCACAGACGACCATCCACCCAAATTGGATTGCAGCGCATGCCATAGCAACAGTTTTGAACCGCTGGCAATATCTTCATCGAAAAGCAATCAAAGAATAAAAGACTCCACAACCAACTCGTAATGGTTAAACTCAAAATCACTCGGAAACAGCTTCCAGTTCCATAAACGTATGCAATCGCAGCAATTTTCACCAATATAAAAGACGAATGCACTTGCACATATTCATTTCAGAGTTATGAGAATACAATATACGCATTATATTTGTGTGTACATATACCTGCAACAACTGAGATGTTTTTGTCTCCGTAGCGTTCGACGAACAAATCGATGGTGTCCTTGAAAGCCTTTGGATCGAGTAACAGCGTCGTGATATCTTGAAACATAATCCCTGTGTTTATTAGTCCATTAACAAGCATATAATACTCGTTAGCTTCTTATCAATATATATAAATATAAACCGCAGATTGCATTGAGAGAGAGGAACCTGGTTTGGGGAAGTCAGGAACAACACGGATTGTGGATTTGATGCCATGGACGCGAGGATCAACCTCTTCGCAAGCCGACATTGCCAAGAATGGGATGTATAGAGAGAAAGAGAGCGAACGAGAGAGAGAGAGAGGACTGTGTCTCCTCGTATGTAATCTTGTATCCACGGATTCCACTTTTTTATGGTTGGAAGAGAAGTTGCTGCAACAGAGAGAAAGAGGGAGAGAGATGCGGAGGCAAAAGCCAACCAAAATTTATATTGGAAGCAGAGTAAGAAAGAGCAGAGAGAGAGAGAGAGAGCGTACGGGCTCAGTTTAGAGAGACAGAAAACGCTCTCAATTTCCTTCCGTAGATGCTTACGTTGCAATGTATAGGTCAGTTTCAAGAGCAGATTTGGTAACTAATTTACACCTTTTCACAATAAAGTCCTCTTAATTATTTCCACCTCCCCTAACACTTAACTAATGGTGACGTAATTAATTTTTTTATCTCTTAAATTCAATAAATAAAAAAATTATATGAAAAATTAAAGAAATAAATAGAACAATTTTAATACTTTAATTACGTAATCGTTAGCCATAAATTACATATTTTAAGATCGTCTTTCCTGTCAATTCGTATCTTACCTATTCGTTACCATGTATATTATTACATTGTGAACTATTATTAAGAAATGTGTATAGATCATAATTATTAAATAAATAAATTTATATATATAACTCTTAATTATGGATATTTATTATTTACCTTAATTTTAAATCAAATAAATTAAAAAACCTATTTACATCCCCAATCATTAACCTTTCACTTAAAGTTATAAATCATAACTTAAGATTATTTTTGTTTATCTCTATTCTATTTTGAAAAATGTTTACTTCTATAATTTAAAATTATAATAATCGACAAGTGACATGCCTATATAAATAATACAATTAAAATTGTGTTACATCATTTTATTTGTTAGTTTGTTAAATCAAACTATAGTCTTTATTACTCATTATTCATTAATTTCATGATTAATTTGAAATTAATAACAATAAGAGGTAGTTACAAAATTGTTATCAAATTATATCCAAATAAATCCTAAAAGGAATTAAATCAAATATTGTTATTATGATTTGAAAGTGGCAACTCAATTAAAGTCAACTTCATATAAAATTTTGAGGTCTACAATTCGAATGTCATGCCCTACATAAGACTTGACTTAGGTACTAATTAAATCTAATATATTTTTTAAAAAATAATATTAACTTTAACTCTCTTTTAAGGAAAAATAAATGTAGTTAAGTTTGTTTTAGAAAAAGTGTATAAATCACGATTCGAGTTAGTTTGTAATCACTTTGTATTTGTTGTTTCTTTCGTCTGTTTATTTTTTTTAAAAAAATAAATAATTAAATAAAATACTAAAAAAAGAATAGTTAAATATAAGAAATATAGTTTTATAAGTTGTAGATATTTATATATTTGTTAGGGTATTATTTGTTAAAATAAGTAAAATAAGATTATATCAAGATAATTTATTTATAGAATTCAAGATAAATTATCTAAATGGGAAAGAGATAAATTTATTCAAGATACGAAATCACGTGACTTTTTTTAGAAAATTTAATAAATACAATAAAAAATATTTTTATCTAAGATTTTTTTCTTGGATGACGTTCCATTACGGATGTCACTACTGCTCGACCCCACAATTCCAGTAGAAGATGTAAATCAGGAAACCGTAACAGCCAAAGTTCAAACACTAGCACACTGTAAAAGTGAGACCAGAAAGCCTTTGTTCATGCTCGCCTTGACTACTTGACTATGCTTCACTGGCATTTGAGATATTTTTTATGTCTTATTTTTTATACTTTATATTTTAATTAATTAATATTATTTAAATAAAAAAAGAGTTAATTCAAAAGGAGCCCTTAAATTTTCGTTTTCATACTTGGGCGTGGACTAGTAACCCTTAGGGTAGGAGACAACGAGGACAAATAAGATATTTGGATATCCATCCAGCCCTTTATGTGGGGGTATGGTGTGATTGTTTTGTCTTTACCCAGAAGGGATAAGGATTAGTTAAAAATGATTGAGGATTATCAGCTTTATGGGAAAAGTGAAAGCATGAAATGAGAATCTCCTCAAAACCAAATACAACTTTGTTGCTTGCAATCATAAATTTAATTCGTTGGATTAGAGAATCTAATCATGATTATTTGGTAGTTATGTTCTTTTCTTTTCTTTTTCTTTTTTTTTTCAACTCTTTGGTTGACTTTTAAGGTTTGAATTTTTTGAGATTATATAATTAAGTTGAAAATCAAGCTTGTATTAATTAATTTGAGAGGAAGAACAGATATAAAAAATAAAGAGAGATAAAATTATAAATTTAATTAATGCACCAATAATTAATTAATGATGTGTTCTATGCTTGAGTTTTGAACTAAAAATCAAAATCCCTTTATATATATATATATTTTTTATGATCTAGATATCCAAGGTTCACCCGCCTAATTTTGGAGGAGACTGACCTTCTCTCCTAATTCGGCCTCAAGGTAAATTAGGTGCGGTCACAAAATTATATACTTCCAAGCTGACACACGATTAGTCTCTACCAAATGAGACATTTCTGCCAGAGTCGAACTCTCGCCACTTAAAGAAAACTTGGAAGGTTTATCACTTGCACCATACATTGGGGGCAAAATCTCTTTACATTTTTAATAATATCTTAAACCACTCCAAGAGATTGTCATTAATGTCTCATTTGCCAGCAACATAGCTCAAATATTTTTTTTGAGACAAACTAATAAGCAAATTTTTGTAGGCTAACTTAGTGTATGTGGTATGCTTCTTATTACATGTTTTTTTGTAGGCTTACAATGTACATCTAAAAAATAGTGATTATAAATTTTTATCAATATATAAAACAAATAGAATCATTTGAGGTTGTAATTTAGAAACTAACGTAAAGTTGATAAGATAAAATTCTTTATTTGTTGTTCTTGTAATACAACAATTGAAATTTGTTTATTTCGAAGAAACTAAACAGAAAACAGTAGGGATATGTGAAAAAGGAAGGTCTACTTGAAAAAAGTCATCTGAAGGGGTCTTGCGGAAGGAAGACTCCAGAAAGGTCCTCGAGTGTCTAGAGTTGCAAAAGGTTCTTTTGAGAGAATTGTGGAAGGGTCATTCTTGAAGGTATCTTTGGGAGAGCTTCGGGTCTTCCGATCTGCAAGGCTGAGGACAATCAGACAGCACGCAGGGATCTTTTTGCGTGAGCACTTCAATGCCTAAGTTAGATGTCATGATGATGAAAAGGTTATACAAATGTAGTGCGATGCAGATGGTGCCTTCAAAAGAGTAAGGACTCTTCAAAAGAAGTGTCTGCGGAAGAGTAGAAAAAAAGGTCTTCGTGAAGACACGTGGGTATTTATACCCCTTGAAAGACTATAACACATGACAAGCCAAGACACGTGGCACACATGTACAAGAGCACATGGTACGACCCTTTAGGTAAGGACGTCTAATTGTCATTGGGTTAAGCTTCGGGAGGGGAAGCTAGTCTCGCCTTCGGGACAGTTAGTCCCAAAAGGTCTTCAAATGGGGCTACTTGAGTCTTCGGTGAGTAAGGACCTCAAAGACCTTTCTAGGAGAGAACACACTCTCCCAAGCCCGAATAGACTTCTCCAAAAAAACTCCCCCAAATGCCCTCCGGAGGGAACCTCACTAAGGGTATGTTACAACATTACTAATCTAACATTTGTGAATCCAAATTTTGTCAAGCTCCATTATTAATAATGTCATACAAGGGCATACAATGTGCAAATTAAAACAAGAAATTAATAATGTCATTAAAAATGAATTATTGCACCATGTACACAATCCATTTGTAATTATAATTATATATGTAAAATGGTATATAACTTTGGCCAATATTGATAAGTAAACACATATCGTTTTCTCTAGGCCAAAATCTCCACAGCATAAGATTTTGTAGACTTAAGCCATAGAAGAAGTCCTTCTTCATCTAATTACATTGACAAACCTTTTCTTCTCACATAGAAGTCAATAGTCAAGTTTAGAGTTTAGTTAATCGGATATGACAAGTCAAACACACGAAAGATGTTTCCTTTTTATGCTTAAAAATAATTAAAAAAAAGTAAGATTCCACATTAAATATGGATGTAATTAGAGTTAATATTGTTTGTGGGCTTTCTTATGCATGTCTTTGTTTCTAGATTTTTTTTTTTTTTTTTTTGTGGATTGAGATATATTATCATGTGTTGATTAATATTACTTTATTTTCATTTTATTTTAATATTTATAATAATTCTTCTTTAATGAAAATGGTTTTGCTAAATGGGCCAAAAAATTGCGTGTTGTTTGATTCTATCTAATTTGTTGTCAGCATTTATAAGGTTAGGGTATGATACAATCGATAATTATGTGTTCAAAATTCACCGTTAAAATATGTTTTAATTTTTCAAATTTGAAATAGTTATCAAAATTTGACTTGATCCGAATAATTTGAGAGAAAATTCAAATGGGATTTTTTTTTAATTTGTGGGTGTTATAGCTAAGCGTTAAATAAATGAGTGTAATAAGCTTTTAATGTGCAAAAATAGGCCTTGCTCAACCTCTAACCCATGGGTAGGGCTATTGGAAATAATTTGATATTTCATTGTTCATGTTATATAAGAAGGGTGTTTAAGTTATTGTAAATAATTTTTTTTATAAATCATCAAAATTAATATTATTAATTTATTTAACTATAAAATATAGTACGACCTTCAAATTTTATATGTGAGATAACCTTCAAGCTTGAAATTTCTAATTTGAGTCTTTTAAGTCTAACTTCCATTAAATTGTTACCTTAGAGCTTTATAGATACTTTCCAATGCAATGGTTTTTTTTTTTTTTTTTTTTATCGCGATGGCACATGTATAAAGGATTGCCAAGTGAACTTGTATGTTATTTCACATAAATAAAAACTTATATGTTAATATTCTTTTTACTAAAAAGAAAGGTTGTATGCTATTATTGCTAGTAATAAAATTAAAAATGTTTCTAATGCAATTGGACCTAACAATTAAATTTACGAGGATTATAGGGTTTATGGGCTTGTAATCAGCCCTACAAGCAATTTTAAAGTGTCATGTGGCCCAAATTGAGCAAGACATGTAAATTAGTAGAAAAAGGACATGTGGTTTGAACCTGATGAGATGATCCAATTGCCACCCGAACGACATCTTGACTCACCACATGGCAAATTTGGAGGCTTTGATAATCAATGAGCATGGCTCAATTGGTATGGCTAGAGCCTTTGCTCTCGTGTCTTGTCCATGCTCGATTACATCATGGATGGGGCACCTAGTGAAAATCATGCTCATACCACCCCTACGCGGGTTATAAAAGCTCTTGATTCTTTGACGACAAGTACGAACTAACTCCTTTTCTACTTATTACTCTATTGTTCTTTCATCACTGAGTATTAACTCGTCCATCAGAGTGTATTCTAGGGAAAAAAAACCCCGAATCTTGTAGCAAATTGTTCAGTGTTACCATGGGCCCCATTCACCAACAATATTAATTGGTGCCCACTACGGGCCCAATTTTCTACCTTAAAATCATTTCCTACTCGGGTTCTCGTCCACCAACATGCCTCCATGTCAAGCACCCTTTATTAAAAGTCAACAAGAAGTACAAGGAGATGTGCTAGAAACTCAAGCTCTTAAACCTATCATCATTAAGCGACAAACCAATTTGGAGACGCAAGTCTGAATCTTAACCCAAATGCTTGAGATCATTAGTATCAATAGAATAGGGGCATATCTCCTTATCTCACCACACTTGGCAACAAGAGTAAGGATAGTATCGACACGAGCACTAGTAGGACTTTGAGCCCTTTATACATCTATCTCACGATAACCGAGCATTAGAGAATGAGAAGAAGAAGAAGCTCGGGACTTTAGGGTACTCAAGTTATTAGCATCAAAAGAAGCACAAGACCAAGCAAGATAAGTGCCTTTAGTAGTTAGAGGACAAAATCTAAACTTTGAAGAAGGTTCAAGCTTAACCCCCATCAGAAGCTCTAATAAGCCATTAAGTGAGCATATTATAACTAAGACTCATCTTGAAACGTTTCTAATAGCTTCTACAAGATTGTATAATAGCATGATTGATCCTACCAATCACTTTAATGCATTCATGTCATATGTGATGGTGTAGCAACTTCCAATGGCATGTGGGGTCGAAGCCTTCTCAACTATATTGGAGAGAAATGCTTGGATCTAATACTCTAGCCTTTTTAGATAGATCCATTTATAGTTTTGATTAACTTAAGGAAAGTTTCTTAGCCTATTTCACTTCTTATCGCAAACATCTTCGACCCTCAATTACGCTCGTTAACATTCATAGGTTCCAAATGAGTCTTTGAAGGATTTTCTTGCTTTGTTTAATATGGAGGCTATGGGGGATGCATGATCTTAATCAAAGACTAGCCATGGAAGCCTTCCAAAATGGCTGAGGCCCTGTCCCTTCTGTTTTTCTTTGGCAAAAAAGCCTTCGTAGTCTTTCCCAAAGGTATTGCCCCAAGCCCAAAAGTATAGAAACTTAGATGACATATACCAAGCACAAAAGGCTGAATAACTAGAGATGAGGGGTAGAAAAGAAAAATATCCAAGATCTAGGTTAGAGGATCGATAGATACATGCACATGATTGAGTTAGATATTTGGTGGGATTAAGAAACCTACCTTGTTTTACCCTTCTTAGTAAGCCTCGATCTATCATTTTGATAAGCATTTAACATAAGGACTTGCTCTGATGGCCAGGTAAAATGAAGACACCATTGAGCAAGAGGAATTGATTGAAGTACTGGTTATTCCATTGAGATCATAGCCACAATATAGGCATATGCATGCAATTAAAAAAGGCCATCAAAGATTTAATAAACTGAGGCTTTCTCAAATAGCATGTTGCTTGAGAAGATATTTACTAGAAGCCAATGCCTTAGCACCAAGAAAAGAGAAACCCCTATTGAGTCAAGCATTATGAGGAACATTAAGACAATCAAGATTGGACTAACACCCTTCCAGGAGAGAGGGAAAGCAACCCATGGAGAAGTCCAAGCATATGTTGTGATAGGGAACATCAGGATGGACCTACAGCTCGATCCCCACTCAAGAGGCCACAAAAGAAGGAGGACATAACATTTACCAATAATGACCTACCACTCGAGCCCAATTATGATGATCTATTGGTCATCTCAACCAAAGTAGCTATATGCAGGGTACAAATAATCCTTATAGACATGCAAAGCTCCTCGGAAGTCCTTTACCAATATGCTTACTTGTGGATAGGGTATAAGTTGGAAGACTTGGTACTGAGTAAGATGTTAGATTTGTATATCAATGGCACTAATACCCAAGATGGGGGTGAATTGGGTTGTTTTAAAAAATTGATTGAATTTGAAAATCCTTTTGATGAAAAATGTGATTTTAGTGCAAGTGAGGATTATTAAAATGCTTGGAACAATAAATGAAAGGAAAAACACAAGCAAAGAAGATACACAATGATATATAGTGGTTCGACTTAAACCAAGCCTAATCCACTAAAAACCTCCTATCTCTTCGGATAGGTCCTCTAACAACAAATTAGGAATTTACAACCTCTTGCTTAGACAAGTAAGCCCTCTAGCACCAAGTTAGGTATCACAATCTCTTTCTTAAACAAGCAAGGCCTCTAGCAATAAGCTAGGAAAACCAAGAATAATAAAAAAATGAGAAGATCTAAGAGTAGACACTCTTAGTTACAAGATCTTTCAATATAAATACAAGACTTGAACAAGACAATATAAATGATAATCAAGCCTTTTAGAGAGAAAAATGAAGCACAAATGAAACAATTAAGCTCTTGAAAGAATGAACACTTGAAAGTTTGAAATCAATCTTCTTGGTCGATTTGAATCACCCATTTGTCTTGTATTTATAGTGCCTTGAGAGCCCATTCAGGAATCTTGTCGTTGGTAGTGGAAAAACCACTTTGGGTGAGTGAAAAAACTAGCAATTGGGGGTTTCTGCGACACAAATGGTCGACAAATGCAAGGCATCAGTTGACAGATGAGTGAAAATTCAAAATTCGGTCGACAGATCATTTGAGACTGTCGACAATTCCTTGTGCAAGCATTCTACCCTTCGACATATGCCTATGCATGTGTCGACAGATGCAAGAGCATCGATCGACAGATTCATAAAAAATATAAAGTCAGTCGATAGATTGGAGACAATTGGTCGACAGATAATAGATTTATCATGATGAAACAATTCATAGTAATATACATTACAAGTAAATGTCCACATTTTCTTTTATTTATATTTTACTTTTTATTTACTTTAATACAAAAATATAAATAAGAAAGTACCCCATATTTGGATTCAATAAAAATATCTAGAAAATCAAAATCCATAACAATTAAAAAGTAGAATTTTAGTTTTAGTACAAATTCGGGATTTAGCAATTTTATCACCTCCAAAATACATACTTTCTATGTCTTGAAAAAATCATTAAAAAATATTTTAACACCAATGAATGTTAGCAATCAAAATACGAGGAGATAGTTTTCCATAAAGAAAACATTTTCTTATATGTCTCCTTATAATGCACTGACCTTCCAGACTTAGAAAAATAGGGTTTTGCAAATCTTGATACTTGGAATTCATTTGGTTTTTATTTTCACAAAGTAATACTTGATATTGAAACTGATTTATATTGAAAACCATAAACTTGACTCGTGACGTAGGGATAAAACAAAGTGTTATTTTTCATCATCAAAACTAAGTATAAGTGTAAAACATCATAAGACACCTTTGGTTGGCTTCAACAAGGAAATAGTGGAGGCTAATGGATCAATGGAAATGCTAATTACCTTAGGCACGAACCTAGAGAATCAACCATTAAGATTGGTCCTGGTGGCTAATGCCCTCTTAGCTTATACATTGATTCTCGAAAGATCAATAATGAGCACATTGAGGGCAATTCTATCCATCTATCACGTAGTGATCAAGTTTCCAATGAACAAAGTGATCGATAAAGCATGACTAGACCTTATAGTTTCCCGAGAATGCTACATGGAAGAAAGCTTGATAAGATGGTTATGCCTCCTTCGACTAACTATTTGCTAGAAAGCCTTAAAAAAGCTAAAGGTTTTTGTTCTAGTGGATTGATTGGAAGAAGTTCCTCTAAGGGTCAAAATGGTGAATTTTCTTAGAAAAAACATATATCTTTGCTTAATTTTATTGAGAAATGCCTGACATATATCCGAGTATCTTCACGCATAGGCTTTCCACTAACCCTACCTGCCAGGTCGTGAAGTAGAAGAAGAGGAATTTTATGCCCAAACAAGCCAAAGAAATGTAAATGGAAGTTAGTAAACTTTTAGATGCTCAATACATCTAAAAAGTAGATTACCTGAAATGGCTTTCTAATGTAGTGCTTGTCTCTAAAGAGGAGGAAAAATGGAGATTATGTATTGATTTTATACAACTTAAAAAAAAGCATGCCCTAAAGACTATTATCCTTTGCCTTAGATTGATGCTTTGATACAAGGAACTGCTAGGTGTTAGCTGATTAATTTCTTAGACATTTTTTAAGGTTATCATCAAATTCTTTTGCATCTTGAGGGCCAAGAGGAAACATCCTTTGTTGAGTAATTTGTTTTGATTTAATAAGGAAATAAGTAAATTTATGTTAAATGATGATGACCAAAATAGTGTTCATAGAATCAAGAATGATATATAAAGTAACCAAGTTAGTTAAGCACTATTCATAAATCAAGTCAATCAAAAGGTTCTGTAAATCAAGTAACAAGCTATATAATTGAGTAAATGTTTGATTCAGTTCTTGTATTTGAGTAAAATCCAATGTATACTCGAGTAATTCTTGTGTTAAAAAAACCTTAAGCTGAAATTCAAAATAAGAAGGTTTTTATAATCGAGTACATGTTTATAATTGAGTAAGCTTTAGCCATTCAATAGGTAATTAATTACAAATATAAGTATATTTGAATAAAGATTTAATGTACTCGACTAAACAAGAGTTTGTATTTGAGTAAATTATGCAAGTTTTTGTCGAGTCAAAATTAATCGAGCAATTAATTTTGTAATCTAGTAATGATTCATTTGTACTCGAGTGAATAGAATTTTTAATCAAGTATATATCCTTCAAAATCTTGTTAGTCTCTGGATTGCTTTTGCAATCGAGTATCTGAAATATTAATCTAGTAATAAATTATGATTACTTGAGTAAATAAACTTTTTAGTTGAGTAAATATTTGTCTGAAATATGCCAAGTCTCTGAACCATAAGATTAATCGAGTATAAAAATTTGTAATCGAGTAAAGATATTTATGTACTCAAGTAAATAGAGCCTTATAATTGAGTACATGTTGAAATTTTATGTCAAAAATTTAATCGAGTAAAAGGTAGTTTGTACTCGAGAAAGGTATAAAAATAGTCGATTACAAAACTCATATAATCAAGTAAAGATCAAACTTAGTCGATTAAACATAGATTTGTACTCGAGTAATATCTATCTAAATTTGAAATTTATAACTGTTATAGAGCATTAAATGCAGTTTGTTTCTACTTTTCAGAACATTAAATGATCTTCAGACAAATTGTATACAAGTTTTGATATTCTAACTGAATTTTGAGATGTTGTAGAGACAAAATATAATAGTTAAGACACAAAAGGAACATTCTCTTTCTTGAAAGACAGCTCAGTAGAAGCATTGAATAGTAGAACATTATAAAATGAGCTGAAAGTTTGATGAAGCACAACATGCTATGGACTTGTAAGGATAAAGAAAATCTCGAGAATTCAAAGGCTTTCAAGAGTGCTTACTATTTACATCCAACAAAAGAAAAGAGAGATAAGAGCTTATTGCTTCCCTTTTTTTATCTCTTTGTATAGTTAAGAGAAGTTTATGTAATTGTGTATCATCTATTTCTTCTATTGAATTTGTTATTCATATCTTCCTTGTAAATTTGTAAAGGTTAAGCCCTACCCTAGTAAAAGGAATTAATTATGGCTGATCCTATTCAAAAGCCATTGTTTGTAAACGTTTGTAGTTGAACCTTGTTTCAAAAGCTACCAAAGTAAGTTGGTTTGACTAAATCCTTGGTGATGAGCCAAGGTAATGGAGTAGGCATAGTCGAACCACTATATATCCTTGTGTGCTGTATTTTTCTACTTATTTTCTTTTATTGCTTTAAGTTTTTTAAAGGGTGAAAAAGGCTTAATTCACCCCTCTCTTAAGCTAACAAAACTCTACATCCTTCATCACCAATAAGGCAATGTGTTGCTACAAGGTTATGCAATTCGAGTTCAAGAATGCTAAGGAAACCTATCAATGCCTTTTAATAAGCTCTTTTAGAATCAACTCAATTGAAATATGGAGACCTATGTTGATGATGTCCTTATCAAGAGCCACTTGCCCAAGCAACACATATGGTATCTCCGAGAATGCTTCACCATTTTGAGAAAGTCTAATATGAAGCTCAACCTAACTAAATGCATTTTTGGCTTTGCTACGAGCAAATACCTTAGGTACATCATGCATTATCAGGGCATTGAGATTAACCCCTAGAAGGTTAAGGTCATCAAGAGCATGGCACCTCCAAAGAGTGTTAAAAGGTTGCATCATTTAATGGGTAAGAGGGTAACTTTAGGAAGGTTCTTATCTCGGTCGTGGAGAGAAGACTCCATTTCTTTTAAGCTTAAAGGCAGGTCTAGGGCTTTAGGTGGATTGATCAATGCCAAACAACTTTTGACTAGTTGAAAAATTGTCTAACATCTCCACCAATGCTAACCAACCCTGCCTGGGTAAGCCTTTGTATATATACTTGGCAATCATAGATGAGGTTGTTAGCTCGATCCTCGTTTGAGAAGAAGAGGGCCTGTAAGGGCTCATATCTTATGCCAATAAGGTCTTGATTGTTGTTAGAAAAACTTGCCTAAGCCTTGGTTGTGTTAGCTAGAAAACTAAAAGCCATATTTTCAGGCATACTGGATCATTGAGCTGATTAACTAACCTCTTTAACAGATCTTAGGCTCCTCGAACCTTTTAGGTCATTATTAAAGTGGATAGTGGAATTGATTGAGTTTGACATTGAGTACCAACCAAGGTCATTCGTAAAAGCCCATGTTCTTATCGACCTTATTGCTGAGGGTACTTTTTATAGCCAAGGACTTAGCCCCAAACAATGAAAAATAGACCTTACATTTGGATGGGTCCTTTCATTCTAGGAGGAGTGGTGCTAGGTTGGTTATCTAAAGCCTGAATAGTGGTGCTTTGCATTATGCCTTACATTTTGAGTTTAAAGTCACCAATAATAAAGTAGAGTATGTGGTTGCACTCTCACTCTGCAATTAAAACACAACAAAATTTATATTAGATTTTTTTTTCTTCTATTTTGGTGAGAGGTTTATACTCGCCAATGTACAAGTGCAGTTGTAATCCAAATTTAATTTATTTTCTGGATGAGTTCAGGTCGTCCACTGAAAGATTTATTTATGGCAAAAGAAAAAGAATGTCACATACGTACACACATTTGGATGAATTGGCAACACGATTTTTTTTTTGTGAATTTTCAGATAATGGATGCTAGGAAATAAAATAAGGCAAAAATTAAAATAGACACTGAATTTGAATATAGAATTGAATAACACTTGAATTAAGACAATTTCAGCACCAAACCGCTGATCCCCAATTTTCAGCTGAAAAGATTAGCAACATTAATTTAATTTCAAATATAAGGGTCTGCTATTAAATGCAATTAGAGATGATAATAGTTCTAGTTTAAGCAATCCTCATACATGATATGCGAGATTCTAGTTTAAGCAACTGCCATAAATCCGATTACAATTAATACACAAAATAACTAAATTAATCGGGTTTGGGTACGATAACGTTTCTAGTTCTAGTAACTCCCATATATTGTATGAAAGCTCTAAGTTAGGCTTACGCTCCAATCCAAACTTAGTGATTTCTTAATAATTAATACACACTTATACTGAAATTTAAATTAATGTCACTCATTTAAAGTGCAACTTTCTTTGAGAATCATTAGAGTTGGACACTGTTCTTGCCTTATCCCAAGATTGGATTTAACTGGCCATACTCAGGAGGTGGATAATAAAGATAAAAAAATAACATAACATAACATAAAATAAAACTTCAGAAGCAAACTATTCTACACCACTTAAAATAAGAGGGATAGAAAGAAGAAATTAACCGATCATAATCAGGTAGTGGATAATAAAGATGACAGAAAAATAATAGAATACAACTATATAGAAATTAAAGTTGAAGAATTGAGAGAGAAATTTTAAGAAGACAACTATGCTTTGATTCAAGAATAATAGTTTCATACAAGTGCAACTAAGTGAGCTATTTATAGCCCACAAGATGCAATACAAATCACACAATTTAAAATTATACAACTAGACATAATTATATCTAATGGGCACTAACAAAACATTCACCTAACTAGTGGAAGAAAATTAGCTAGAAGACACACCTAAAGTTAAATGGATTTTAGTTAAAAGACACACCTAAAGAAGCACTCATAAAACATATATATAAAAATAAAAATAGATTTTCACAAGTTGGGTTTTTGATCTTCTTTATGTTGGATTTGGGCCTTCCTTGTGATTAAAATGCTTGGGCCTTCCCTGTAATTAAAATTATTAGGCCATCCTTGTGATTAAAATTCTTGGGCCTTCCTTGTGTTGGACACTATTTAATAGTTGATCCAATTGCACTTGAATTTGAGTAGTAACGTTGGCCATCTGATTGACTCTTTAACATCTTCAATTACGCGACAAATGTCAATTTCGTCATATCATCTTGACAATAGTACATAATGTGCATAATTATTCAAATTAAACATTAATATAAGATAAAAATAGGGATATAATTCATTAAGATTTAGAAAAAATTAACTCCTCATCAGTATGAGGCCTTATCTATAAGGCTTCAACTTGCTCAACAACTTAATACTTGACATCTAAAGATTCAAACTGATTTGAGACTAGTCTCACAATAGATAATTGGTTAATATGAGGTTAGAAAGGGTAATGTGGCTCAGTACTTGGCCTTGGTTAGAGATTTATAGGGCTCTTTTCAGATGATAGAGGTCAAACATGTGCCTCGACACCCTTATTTATTTCTTAGACAATGTTCATAGAATCTTTGGCATAAAAGAGTATTGATGAAGTCCTTGAGGTTATACAGGTCAAGAATGAGTCGATTCAGATTAACCCTATCATTGCTTACTTATCTAATGGGATTCTTTTAGACGATGGACGGGAAGTTTGAAACTTGAAGAGACTGGTAATTAAGTATCTTTTCCTCAGACCCAAGCTGTATAAGAAGTCATTCACTCATTCCCCACTCAAGTTTTTCTAAACTATTAAAGTAGATTACATACTAAGGGAGATATACAAAGGCACTTGCGACAGTTATATGGGTGCTCGGGCCTTTTGCCGAAAGGCCTTAAGATAAGGGTACTATTGGTCATTTATGGTTCGAGATGTTGAACACTTGGAGAAAGCTTGTGATGTTGTTAAAGAACAACTAACTTTACCTATGTTTTGGCCACAAAATTAACACAACTTACCCCACTTATCCCTTCGCATAGTAAGGGATATATATATATATTCACCTTATTCCCTCAAGTAGTTCAAGTTCATCATTACTACCATGGAGTATTTTAACAAGTTGATTGAGGCTGAGTTAGTAACTACCATCACTACATGAAGGATCAAGTAGTTCTTATGGAAGAATGTTGTTGATTGGTTTAGGATTCCCCAAGTATTGATACTGAACAATGGAACCTAATTCATAGATAGATCAATAATAGAATAGTACAAGGAGTTGGGGATCACTCAACATTTCACCTCAATTAAGCACCAATATGGTAATGGGTAGATTAAGCTTGCTAATTGAGTATTCATCGAAGGCTTGTGAACCCAACTTGATGGGGTTGAGAGCAATTAGGTGGAGAAACTGCTAAGCATCTTATGGTGTATCTGATGACTCCTTGAACATTAACAAAGGATGCGTCTTTTAGCAGATGTTACGACTCAAAAGCTATTATCTCGACAAAGATTGGAGTTTCCAGTTTCTTAGTAGAGAATTATTCGACTGAAGCAAATGAGAAGCACCTCAAGCACTGTTTGGACCTCTTGAACAAGTGAATGGATCAAGTACAATTGAGATAGGCTGCATACAACCAAAAAGTAGCTTGATGTTATAATTCTGAGGTTTGAACCAATTATTTTCAAGTAGGAGATCTAGTTTTGAGGAAGGCTAGCATAAACAATCCTAAGAATATGGGAAAATTAGTTCATAATTGGGAGGGTTTGTACTAAGTATCAAAGGTCCACAACCCAGGTTCTTACAAATTGGAAGATTTGTATGGAAAGCCTATCTCATGAGCATGGAATGTACAAACTTGAGGAAATTCTTTTAATAAAATCTCTAACATGGTCTTCTTATCATGTTCAGCCTCGTTGTTGGTTAGTTATTTATTTAAAGTAATATGAACAAGAGAATACTGAGCATTAACAAAGTTCCACCAACTATTTTCCAACAAAGAACTACCAAATACAAATAGAGTTCTACCAAGCATTCATTAATGGAGAACTATTGAATAAGAACAAAGTTCTACCAAGCATTTGTTAACAAAAAAACTACTGAATGTTAATGGAGTTCTACATTCATTAATGATGAACTATCGAATAAGAACAAAGATCTACCAATCGTTTGTTAACAAAGAACTACTGAATATTAATGGAGTTCTACATTCGTTAATGAAGAACTATTGAATATTAACAAAGTTTTATCAAACATTCTTTAATGGAGAACTACTGACTAGTAGTATAGTTCTACCGAGTATGAATATTATGAATTAAACCAAGTATTATATACTTTCGATTCGAATTAGTTAGGTTTCTCAAAGTAAATACTAAATGATACTTCATGATTTTTTATTAAATATATTAATGGGTTTGTGGGGTTGAAAGTTTGTTTGTTTGACCATTATGTACCTAATAGGGATCTACCGAGCATCATGCTTCCAACAAAGATCTACCAAGCACTATGAAGGCATAATAGCCTATTGAAGATAAGCTAATAGAGGTTTGAAAGTGTACCAAACATCAGTCGAGCATAGGGCTTTCTCGATCATTTATTTAACTAATAAACTCATACTTGGGGTTTTTAGTATGGAACACATCATTTATCTAATTGAACATTGTTTGGGATTTGTATGGTTCATTTGATGATTACGTCATTGCCATATTTTCGAGGAATCTACCTAATATTATTTAACTTTTGAGCATTAATGCCTTGCTTTGATCATTAATTAAAGAAATGAGGTTTATTTTGATGAAGAGGATCTAAGCTTTAACATTATGTTTGCTACTTGTTATTTAAAGATAAAAGTTATCAGTAGCTAGGTCAAATGTAGTAAGTACAAGCTAGGTTAAGCGATAAAGCCGAAATGAACAAACTTGGAATTTTTATTTCATTCCAAAGAAGAAGAATATTATATCAGAAGAAAAACATAATGAGCAAAAAGTACATTAAAGGGAAAAAAAAATTAAAATGTGGTTTATCAAGGCTACTTGAGAGCCACAACCTTAGCTTGATCTTTGGGTTTTTAGTAGGAGGTGTAACCACCTTAGTTCACTCCTCGACCTCTATCGAACCTGCTATTTGTTAAGGACTAACTTCAATGACCTCATTAGCCAAGGGTAGCATGCTAAAATCTTGCTTGAGGAAAGCTTTAGCTAACTCTTTCAGAAGATGGTTGAATCCCATCTTCCATACCTGTTTAGCTCGGTCCTCAAGAATTCTCGGACCTTTGGAAGCTTCATGGGATCGCTAAGCTAGGCCTTAAGGGATTTGTTTACCAAGGCAACGGGTTCTGACCTTTTGCTCCAAATTTTCTACATGGCTCCTCAACTAGTTGAGTTCTTGGTCCTTAATAGTCATAACTTCATGGGTAACATCTAATTAATCCTAAAGCTCAAGGACTTGATCCACTGCTAACTAAGCCTTTGTGAGATTGGCCTCCTTCACTTCTAAAGTTGTGGACTTTAGAAAAAGCTCATTATCAAAGCTTAGGACCTTTTGGGAGGCTTAAGTGAACCTTTCCTTGAAGGTTGAGAACATGACAATGCTCTAGAAGAAAGAGGGAAAAGTGTAAGAAAAACTTTTAGTTGAGCACTACTAAGAGCCAAACAAGTTTCATTTGGAAGAAAACCATTCTTCGTGTTAGATCACCTTTGGTTGTGTGGCCATTCTTCATGTTAGATCACCTTTGGTTGTATGGCACTACACACTCAAGAGGGCAATGCTTAAAAATAAAAATAAAAAAACTTTTTTTGAAGAATGGTCTTTGAAAAATAGTGAATATTAATGATGCTGAAAAATTTGTAATAAAAGTGCAATGCAATGAAAATCCTTGAGAAAATATGAAGGTGCAAGGGACAACAAGAATTTAGAGCGGTTTGGCTATCCCAAGCCTATATCCACTACTCTAGTTTCCTACTAGAGATTTTCAAATCCACTAATGGATTGCAAATGGGACTACAAACCATAATTCAATACAATAGCTAGCTACACCGCTAGCCTTATAGCACACCAGCTAGGAATCAACAAAATACAAGGTTTAAAGAAATGAGAGATGCAACTCTCAAAAATAGAACTCTCTCTTAAATTTCAACAACAATAAGGCTGAAGATAGAAATTATAAAGAATGAATTAAGAATTGTGAAAAACAGAAAAATAGTTTAAATAGTGAAAGCTCAATAAAGAATGAGAATTTGTAAAACTAAAAATTTTAGCTCAATCTTTTCTTCAATCTCTTCATCTCTCTTTTCCACTAAGTTTCAAACTTTTGAGTATTTATAGCTTTTGACCTCTCTTTCGTTGAAGGTCAAATATGTAAATTTCAGATATAAAAAATCTAGCCATTGGCTGAAGATAGAAATTATAAAGAATGAATTAAGAATTGTGAAAAACAGAAAAATAGTTTAAATAGTGAAAGCTCAATAAAGAATGAGAATTTGTAAAACTAAAAATTTTAGCTCAATCTTTTCTTCAATCTCTTCATCTCTCTTTTCCACTAAGTTTCAAACTTTTGAGTATTTATAGCTTTTGACCTCTCTTTCGTTGAAGGTCAAATATGTAAATTTTAGATATAAAAAATCTAGCCATTAGAAAATTTCTCGATAGAAATAGTCAACAATTTTCAAAATGCAATTGACAGTTTATTTTAAAATATTGAGAAACCAGTTAATAGATTGGTAAAACTTTTGACTAAAATGTATACAAAAATAGTTGACAAGAAGCAACTGAGAGTATGCATATTAGATGGTCGATAGTTTTAATGGTCGATCAATAGTTTTTGAAGAACCAATTGACTGTTTCAAAGAAGAATAAAATCCAATTGGTTGTTTTAAATTGAAAACATTGATCCAGAATGAATACATTGAAATCGTTCAACTTGTTTTAAGGACTAGTCAGTGGTTCTAAAGAACTAGTTGATAGTTTGAAAAAATAGGTTGGCAAGTTTTCACTAGATTCAATGTTTAATTGATTTTTCTTGCATTTTGAAGAATTGTTTAAAATCGAAATTTTGAATGTTCAAAACGCTTAGTGTAACATGTTCAAAATCTTAAAGCCCAATATCATTAATGAAGTAGCTTGAATGGACTCAATTATCACTTGATAGTTCTTCCATTTTAGAACATGACAATACTTTTATTTTTAGAACAAGACTTAAAATACAATTTTAGAACATTTTCAAGACTTATTCAAAGTAATATTTAAGTTTAAAACCTTAAAGACCAAAACACTTAATCAACACTTATTAAAATTTTGTGTAACATTACTCATCATCAAAATCATTTCAAAGTCAAACCAGCACTTTGGCCATGTGCTTGATGATGGAAGCCTTCAGGGTCTTAGCTGTAAGCTCATTTACCACTCTCAAGTTCATTGAAGTTGGGAGGCCCTAAAGGAGTTCTTGGGACATTCTCACATTCGAACAAGAGTCTCTTTCCCGAACATTCCACTTGGGGATGTGAACATGGCCCCTATTCGCTAAAGGGAATGAAGGATGAGATCCATCAGAGGTTATCTCACTGAGTCTTCAAGAGTGGCCACTGGGTTGTTTGTGCGAGAAGCCTTGCTTAGAGGGACTGAGACATGCCTCTAGACAGGGGCCTTCGAGGTAAAGGCATCAATTGTCTTCTTTTTCTTTAGGGGAGAAGCGATATCCTTATTTTACTACCTAGCTCGTAGTGTAATTGACCCAACTCCTGTCACTTCTGATACATCTTTCAGTACCAGTCCAAATCTCCAAATCATGAGTAACACAACACTACTCACAATTTCCCTTCTATTGGAACCCATGCTCCTAAGTGTACCAGAGTGTATCTACTACCGCATCATCCAATTTTCTAATAGGGCAAGATTCAAGATAATCAAACCAGAGCCAACTGCTCGTAACTATTGGGATGTACAACTGTCTGCATACTAAACCAAAGGTCAGTCAGTAACTAGAGTAAAATTTCCCTTCCCCAAAGGTCGAGTATAGGAACCACAATCCCATTGCTTGCTATTACGGGAAAATACATTTCCTAAGCAAGCTCACAACGCACCACATACCTACATCGGGGAAACATACCACTCACAGTTACGACCTACCCTGACCCATGTATGTAATCACAGTTCCACCACCCCTTTCGCAAACCTCCAAATTCCTAAGCCCACTTAGCACACAATGCAGTAGTCATGACTCATGGTACCCTTGCTGACTTACTTTCAAACCCATAAGGGTTGGCCAACTCAAATGACATTATCAATATTCATAATGCCCCCCATAGGTCTTAAAAAAAAACAATTTTTGCATGTCTCCCGAAAAGGACAACCTAAACCCTCTGGACAATCCCGGGCTAGCAGTCACCCCTTTCCTCAAGTATAACACTCTTTGTCCTCCCGTTTGGCCCCAACCAGTTTCCAAACTTGCAAGATTTTCCAAAATAAAATAACTGGGATAGTTACCCTTTGGTTTGAAGTTTCCTTCCTCAGATTCCCAGGCCATGTCTTTTCCCAAGCCTCAGGCACTTCTTGCGTGGAACAGTCATACTCAAAATCATATGATCAATACTAAAACCTCATTCGTAAAATAATTCCATAAACATTCATAACCAACTAATCATTGGTAAATTAATCACTCTACTATTCCCAAAAATCCATGTTATTACAACTTACCCTTGAAACCTTTCTCATGCCCTATAATCGTATTGCAACTCTGTTATTCTTAATCAACAATCAATCTTGACATCAGGGACACTACACTTTGACTTAAGGTTTCTTCCTTGAGTTCCCAAGTTGTGTATTTCCCCAAATTTTGAGAACATTAAGTTTTGCCATCAATCCGACAAATTTCAAATATCCATATTCGCAATATGTACTAGGATTTTCACAAACTAGGTACTTACCAGACCTTTATCAGGTTCGTAACCTCAATTCAAACAATTTCCTGAGCACTTGCTATCTAAAGTCCTCAAAATTTTGAAGCCATCAGATACTTGCAAAACATCTCCAACGAACTGTGACTCAAACATCCTCAAAGTCTAGTTAGTCTCCCCAATGGTCTCCAACTATCCACAATCAACTGGTAAATCGTAACCCAAGAACCATAGGATTTCCAGGATTCTTCGTGAGTCTATTTGACCGTCAATCATAGGTTATCATCACCCAAATATCCTCAAGATTGATATAAGAATTACTAGACTTACCTCAAGTCCGTAATCATTGGTCCCGAATTCCAAAATTCCTAGAATCCTCTAGATTCCAGGTTTATCAAGTTCCTGCAAAATAGTCGTTACACAAGATTCTAACGAACCACATATATATGTATATATATCTCCAAGACTCAATAGGTCCCCCAAATACTTATTATCAAAACTCCTCGAAGCAATAGAAACAGTGGAGCATTCTTCAATGGTCATTACCAAACTCTTGCAACACATCATCATTAACACGAGATTCTAGCAAACCATAAATAAAAATGTCTCCCAATTCCGCATCTCCTTACTAACATTTAAGAAAACCTCAACCATCAAATTTCAAGAAAATGGTTAAAAGGATTTCACGAAGCCTTATCCATTTTTTTTCCTAAAATACAATGAGTCACCCAAAATAATAGCAAAAGGGGGTTTAGTCCATCACACAATTAGAGTACTTACTTGTATCACACCCCCAACTTACATACTCAATAGATTCTGCCAACGACCGTCTATGCCTTTCAAATGGTTCCATGACCTACCCTGTCATCAAAGTTCAAAGATTAATGACATCAAGTATATACCATAAGGTTTTATACCACCGTTTCATCTTCCAAGATCCTGAAAGGTAAGCCATGTAACTTAACCTATTACCAAGGAATCCCAAAAGTTAGTATTACTCTGTAACTATCATGTCTCCTGCCGTTGCTTATCCCATAAATACACATAGACATAAAGCAACAACCCATCACACCCATTAAATCTTCAAATTGGCACAAGGTCCCATGGACCAATATTAACAAATCTCCCAAAGCACAAAATAATTAGACCATCAGATAAAATAGGATACTTGCATCTCATTCCAACTTACTCACTCACCAAGTTACCTCGATCAATGTGTAACCTATCTTGTTATCAAAACTCAAGATTAGTAAAACCAACATAACACCAAGCATACCTCAAGTTACCATATACCACTATTGTGATTACCAAGAATATCCTCTAATAACACGTAACCTATCCTGCCATCAAGGCTCCTCAATAGTTGGTAACATTTGTCAACATCATAATCATCATATACTATCCGTTTAAGTTATACATAGACCATTTTCATAATCCTCAGTCTCGTAAAATAGAAATAACAATCATTCTTCGGGTTCATCTACGAGTCCCATCATGCCCTCTAGCCAAAGTACCCACAGTATTAGACATATCAATCTAGATCAAGACCATACTCCATATTAAACCCAAACCTAAACCCATTTTGTACATACATTCCTTAGTCTCGCAAAATCATTCCTCTTTGGTTTCAAATCCACTCTTGCCATAGATCAAAACATCCTCAAAGTTAGTCAATTCAAATCTGAATCAAAACTTCAAAGTAACCACAACCTAAAATATCCTCAAAATTAATCAATCACACTTAAATAAGAATCATATATTCTAGCTCTGATACCAACTATAACGCCCCACTTTTCCAAATACACAACGATGTAAGATATAAGCTAAGATCACTACGGGCGTTATGGAAACCCTTACCAACGGAAGCGTTGGATCGAACCTGAAAGTTTAATCAAAGATAAATAAAGAGGTTTCCACTAGGCTTCCTTTACAAGTATAAGAAAAGCTCGCGACATCCAATACTCTAAAAATGACTCAACACATAAACCGTAGGTACAGTTGTAAAACACCCACACCCACACACCTCTTACAGTCTTGAGTGCCCTAGCTTCTATTACAATACATAATTATGGTACAATTACATGGGTATGTAACAACTCAAAAAAACCCCGAAGCTAGCCAAGCATCATCTCCTTGCTCACGCTCGAACTAGTACCTGAAACACCTGGCACTTCCAACATACCTGGAACGTTAAATGTTCTAGGGGCATCAACCCAAGTTAGATATTACATCTAAGTGAGTGAATCAAACAATGAAGTACATGCGTGCAAATGCAAAAAATGCCATTATGAAATCCACCCCTGTGGTAGCAATGCCAAGGTATTGCAATCACCTCCGCGGTCATCATAGTCACCCCTGGCTCACCGCAAGAGCACGAGTTCTTCCATGATGGCCCAACAACTAGCCACAGTCACCAACACAAACATGATATATGACAAAGTAGAAGGAATATGCATAGCCAAGGGAAAATATGACATATAAGCCACAAAGGCATGACGTGCAAGTCAACACACAAGTGAAGTAACAAATGCTCAAAATGTCACAAACATGCAGGAATCACTCACCTTGCTGATTTGGTAGCGCTAAGGTACTGTTCACAGGGTTCGGGAAAGGTTTTCTGCAAAAATAACATAATTTCGAAACTCAAACCTAAAATATTTTTACATGGAGTCCTAGAGAAGAATTTAAGGGCAAAGACTACAAAATTTGGTCCCAAGAGAGCCTTTCACGCGCTCTCACACGCTGGGGGAAGGAGCCCCACGCGCTCCAGTCGCGGCAGTCAGGTGGCACGTGAGCTGCACGCGCCCCATCAGCTTTGACACTTTGTGGTTTTTTGGCCCATTCTCCCTCGTTCGGATTCCGATTTGACTTCCGTTTGAACCCACACGACCCTTATTCAATTATCTATCGAACTACGGAAAGAAATTAGAATTACCTTGCTGTTTAGTTGCTGTTTAACTCCTTTTACGGTGGTGGTTCAACTTTTCCAACGAAGCGTTTCACCACTCTATTTTTGGGCAAAGGTTCTCCTCTTAACTCACCTCCTCTTTTCCTCTTGATTAATGATGAGATTTTACCTTCCAAGGCCTTGGTATTTATAGGCATTTAGGGCCAATCCAAGAGTGCCATGTGTCACTTGCCATGTGACACTTAGATAAGGTTGTAATCATCACTTTCGTAGGATTGCGCCAAGTGTCCCTTGAGATTTGAGCCATTTCTCCCCCTTGCGACATGTGTCCTTTTAGACATGTGCCACCACATGTTAATTTATTTTTTCAAGATTCCTCATCATGAGACCTTAACTTAACTTCCAAGTAACCCAATGGTTGCTTGCCATGTGTCGCATTGGATAAGAATTTATCATGAGATTTTCCCATATTAAGCCACGTATTCATGGAGATTTGTGCATTCACATGGAGATTTAAGTGTTCACACTATGCTCATCATTGCACCCATAATCATTACACCCTTAATCATTATAAGATTTCAACCAATCCAATTGTGACACCTAAGCACCCTCATCATGACTTCCCACATGCAACCAATCAAAGGCTTCCAAATATTATGCCAGCTCATGCCTCATCAAAACCTTTCCTTTGGGCTAATCATATCGCGCCACATGTTGTCTTGATCTTTGTGCATAATTATTACTATTCATGTGCATCAAATGGGATGGTGCCACTTGTCCCAATCCTTATTTTGCCACATGTCCAAAACCATATTTGAATAGGATTTGGAATCCAAGGTTAAATCGGAATGTTATTTAGGGTCCACAAGGTAGATTTAAATGTGATTTGAAATCCAAACCTTTCAAAGGCATATTGAAATAAACTTTGGAATCCAAATCTCTATTTGATTTGAATTTACAATCCATGATAAGAGATATTTTTAAGGTTTTAAGAACTACACATTGGTCCAAACTTTTCGGATAATTTTCACTTAGGCCTTTGCAACTTGGTCCCTGAGCCATTTTTAATTGCACTTTTTTGTCCCCAGAAAATGGATAAATTACACTTAGCACCCCAAGATTTTGGGTAAATTACACTTTTACCCGACTTCAGTATTTACAATTTTGCCACTAGTTCAGAAACTGAATTTTTTCCTCAAAACTTCCTCAATTCCTTGAAAGGGCCTATTTCCTCAAGTATTAGAACCTAATAACTTCAGGTATTACATCATATTTGAGTTGAAAATCTGGGATGTTACAACAATAGATGTAGATGGATGTTAGATTCCTCCATCCATTAGAAGCAACCTAGGAAAGGCTCAAATTGAGATATTTGAAAAAAGTACAGATAAGATGAGGAAGGTGGAATTGAGCACCTATCTTTAGGGCTTGCTCATTCACCACCTAATTGTTCTGGGGCACATGGTGGGTTGGATTATCAAATACGATAAATTCATAACCCTTTGTGGGAAGAAGGAACCTATGAACAAGGATCTAAATGCCTTCATTGCCAAGCATAGATAGGTCCTTGATAAGGTACTTGGGAAGACCCTTAGATTCTACATCTTTGATCTTGTTGGCATTGGCTTAGTCGCCTGAAAAGAGACTTTAACATTCTCTATTGGCCTTACCTATGACCTAGGGATGAGCTTAACTTTACTAGAATCCAAGCTGCTAGAGCTATTATTATTGGTGCTCAAATTCAACATCAATGCACTAAAAGACCTATTTTGAGAATCACTAGTTAAAGACATACGTATAAAAAAGGGGCAAGCAAAGAAATAAGGAATGACTAAGCAAGAGATGTCGAGTATGGAGACACTAAGTAGAAGAATAAGAGTGAGGTGAGATTGTGAAAGTGAAGAAATGAAATTGGAAAAGGACAAGGCCATTTATAAGGCCCGAAAAGGGAAGTGAATGGTTGTGATGCCTTTTCCCTTTCTTCTTGGTAAAATGACATGGCAAATATCAAAAGACAGGAGGTGAAAGGTTGAAATTGAAATACTCCTACACCTAAGAAAAGTATAGGAGTGGGGGGCAAATGATGGAGGTTAAATAATTAGCCTTCTAACCAATTTCAATGTGACACATGCCCTAAACCAAGCAAGACACATAGACCAGTGGAAAAATGACATGTGGCTTGGACTTGACTATAGAGGACATTTCGACTCACCACGTGGGAAGTTCGAAGGCTCCAACAATTAATGAGCATGCCTAAACAAGTATGGCTTGACCCCTTAAACCCTTGTCTTAGCCATGCCTAATCATGTCTCGAATGAGGCACTTAGTGAAAATCACACTTGGATCGCCCCATGTGGGCTATAAAAGCTCCTAATTCTTTGACGGCAAGTAAGTATTAACTTTTTTTCTTTTCCTTATTCCTTTGTTTATTCTCTTTTCATTGAGTACTAACTTGATCGTCAAAATATACACTGCAAGAGAGAGAAAAAAAAAAAAGAACTTAAGCTTGCAAGGAATTGTTTGGTGTTGCTAGGGCCCCATTCACAACAATATCAGGTTCTAAAGATTATTATTATTTTTATTTAAAAATTAAAAAAGCTTAGTTAAGAGTGTAGTGAATTGGTTCTAAAAGTAATTAATCATTGCCAAATTTGGCTCTACAGCTGTAGCAAGTTAACTAACAGCAGGATATTTACAAGAATAAAAAAAAAAACTACTTTTTCAGGCTGTTTAATATAAAAAATTGCAAATATTAGAAAAACAAATATATATATATATACACATAAAATAAAGCTACCGAATGGAAACAAAATTAATGTCACTATCTACTTTTGCTTTCGAAAAATGTGAAATGATGAATTTAAATTTCACATTTTAATTGAAAAAATTGGTAATGAGGAAAGAGGAGGTAACGCAACATACTTGTGAGGCAATATGTTTATTTTAAATGAATATTTAATCATTTGTATATACACAAAAATTATCAAATAAGTATTTATTATTTATTTTTAACATCAATAAATAAAATAGCACACTTCAATTAATTTTTACCGAATATTACTTTTTTTATTTATCAATCAATAATGCATTTACAATATATAATGCAACATAATACAGTTCAACAATATCAAATATATGTTTTTATTGATAGTACCAGCACTCACTCGGATGGTACCTCTTTGGGTACCCTCTTGATGCCATAAAATGAACCCCACAACTGGCAATTTGGCAGCCCCCCAACCCTCAATTTGTTGTGAAGGTGACAGTCAAAAGCGGTGGAAAACAGGCTATAAATGCATGCATTCACCCTAATGGGAGTAGGGTAGGGTACCCTAGATCTAAAGGACTGCCGAGTGCGGACAAATAAAGACGAGTTCCATTTGCCTTTAGGTGTCCTTGAATTGTTTCTAGGGGGCAGGGGCTGTTTTGTGGGAGACTATATTATTGTGTTTTAAATTAATTATATATTTTTATGTATTTGTTATAAAAATAAATTTATAAATTTACTCTTATAATAATTACATAATAATATATATAATTAATTTAAAATATTATTCACATAATACTTCAAAAGTACAACATATATTTTCACTTAAGGGTACCTTTCCAGAAAGATGGCTCTCAGATCTCTGTGTCCCCACCTCTCCTGCCCCTTCTCAGCCTCATGCACTTATCCTTTATTAATGCAGAGCCATGTGCCAACTACCGAACTTACCTTTTCTGATATATATTATATTCGGTCATTTGGATATGTATTTGCTTTTTTGCGATTATTTATTTTTATTGGTCCTACCAAATAAACATCTCTTGGTATGGGGAAGGAAACCAAGATAATTATTTTTTTTTTAATAAAACCAAGGTTAATAGATATATTGAAGGAGGTAGCTTAGTATTTATTTAGTAGTATAATTGTGAGTTAGGTTGCACAAAAATAAAAATAAAAAATATATACGATACGAAACGGAAAAAGAGAAACGTTATTTTTCAAAAAAATAAGAAATGGAAACACAGAAGAAAAGCGTAAATAAAAAAAATATAGAGATCTTTTTATAAATATAATTTTTAATATAAAAATATTTATTTAATGTAAAATAAACATAAATTCTATAATGCATTCAAACAAATTTTGGAAACAAATTTTTTAAAAAAATTAAAAATTTTGAGTTAAAAACTGAAAAAAATTCATCTCTATTGATGGATGGAAATGTGTTTTCAAATTAGAAATGCATTTTCAATATTACAATACAACCACAAAAGGTTTCTACAATTGTAAAAGTAAGTAGAAACATTTATTGATGTTTTGAAAACGTTGAAACGGTGCCCCCAAGAAGTTTCTATGCATCATAGATTGTGAGTTCTCTTAAAACTATGTTAAAGTCTCCAAGTTTACTTATAAACTCAAGTATCTAACTTCTAAGAATGAGGTTTACTTTCAATGATATGAAGACTTTTTGGTTGATTTGATTGAGATTTTAAACTTTTCTTTTCTCATTGCAAGAACAAGTGTGTTTGAATGCAAGAGCAGGAAGTAAATAACCAAAGCTAACACAAGATTTTTATATCGATTTGTGTCAAATTCAAATCTACATCTATTCATATAAATCTCATATGACTTATTTGGTATGCGTATTAAAGAGCGATAATACTGCTTAAGACAGTAATATCATATTTGATACAAAAAATAAAGCTAGATTAACAAAAACTTGGACATAACACCTATTTTAATGATAATTATATACATTGAAATATATGTGTGAGTCTCAAGGATATAGATGTATTTTTATAAAACCTATTTTAATGATAAGAGACCCTTTTGAGCTAAAAGTCTTGAAAAACATCCTTCAAATGTTTGAACATGTCCAAAATTGTCTCCCTTGTTTTAATCTTTCCATTACTTCATTGCAAAGCAAGTCAAATCGAATTCTTTTTTTCCAATTTGGTTAGGTGGACTTTTTGTCACAAGTATATCCTTATTCTAATATTTTGCTTATTACATCTAGTGTTTGTCTTTTTGCTTATCTTTTTAGCCTTCATCAAACCTCGAGATGTTTCATCCATATTGACGTCTTATCTTTGGACTATATATCTACAAGTTATTAATATCTCATTAATGAAAAAGAGGCAGTTTTGATTGTGAACTCTTAGAAGTTGTTTTCCCTTTCCTTTTCTCTCTAACATGTAGTTTTTTAAATTAAGAGCCATAAATGAAGATTACTATAGAGACTTAAGATACACATAAATATGAAAATAACTGTAAGAGTATTTAACTTTCTTAAGGAAAATTAAATGTACTATTGAAGTTGGAGCATTGAAGGAGATCTTCATTTACATGTTCATTGTTAACGATGTATTCAAAGCTTTGTAAATTATAAATAGCCCCTATGTGGTTCCTTTTGTTTCTTGAAGCCTCTCCTAGCTTTTCATGCCGTTTGATGTGCATGCGAGAAAGCTCCCATGCCACCCTCTTTGAGCTAGCACTCTTTAGTCCTTAGGAAAGCCGCCTTCCAAGTTCTTGGATTGCAAGCTTGCGTGGATATTGTTAAAGGCTAGACAATTAAACGACTTTGAATCATCGCTTTTCAGGATTAGATCTACACGTCAAGAGGTAATCCTATGCCTTTCATCTATAATCTATTTCCTTTGAAGAGATCCTAAAGGTATTTACGATAATTTTTTTTTTTATTTTTCACTATGTTATGATCTGTAAATTCCTTCACAAGAAGGTTGAACACTTCTATTGGGTGTACAGGAGATAAATAGATAAGAATGGAAGCACTCTCTCTCTTTTTTTTTTCTTCCAAAAAATCACAGGCAATGAGGCATTTTGAAGACTTTAGAGAAACATATGGATGAATTTCAGCATCTCTATTTTTCTTTAAACTTCGTCCCTTTATATAGTCTTCATGTCTTTAATGCATATGTTGGAATATCTTGAATAAAAGAATGTTCTTTGTGTCTAACTGTCATTTTTTGTCTCTATAACATCTCACAAGTCAGTTAGATAATCAATTTTAAAGCCAAATTGTCTGAAAAGAATCCGTTAGTATTTAATATTTTTAAAGTAGAAACTATAAGCATTAAATACTTTATAACAATTATAAATTCAAAAACTGTCAAATATTACTCAATTACAAATAACAATTTAATCGACAATGATATAATTGATAGGTGCAATCTCTCGTCTCTTTTGAAGGATGTGATTAAATGAAGAACACTTGAAGTACACAAATAGCTTTGAGTTCTCGGGTTCTCTTTTAGTGCATTAGTTCAGTTCTTTTTCTTCTTCAAACTTCAACTCCTTATATAGTGTTTCTATCTTTAATGCTCAACTAGAATGACTTGAATAAAAAAATGTCTTCTTTTTAAATGTCATTTTTCCCTCTAAACAAGCTTACAAAGTAGTTAGAAAACATATTGAATGTATAAATTGTAACATCTCGAAATTTGAGATAATTAGAAATTTTTAATTTCGGCATTTGAAGTGATTTGAGGATTTAAGTAGAATAATTAATTAATAATTAATTTTTGAGTTTTAGGGTAATTTATTGAGTTATGTGTGATTTTATGGAGATTAATGGAAAATATTAAATTGGTATGTTTTTAGGATTAAAAATAATTATTCGAGGTTATTATTGAATATTTAAAAATTTCAAAGAAAATAATTATTTATGGTGTTTTGAAAAAAAAAAAAAAAGAAAGAGAGGACAAATCAAGGTAATCAATCATTTTGGGTTTAAAGTGAAAATTTGGAAACCTGAAAATGCCTTAAAAATAAATTTCTTGTGATGAGGAGCAAGGAGGGTTGTAGACGAGGCAGTTGGGCATGCAAAAGAGGGGGAAAAGGTCGCGAGATCGAACTCGCAGCCAAGCAATTAAAGCTGGGTTTTTTGAAAACCCAGCCGACCCAACAAGCGAGCCCATGCGTGCGTGCGCGTGGCCACGCGGCTGGCATGAGGGCAGTCGCGTGCCTATGCGAGCCCCTGCGTGGCCCTGCTGCCAAGTGGCGCCCAAACCATGCCAAGTGTCTTCCAGCCCATGCCAAGTGTCGTCTAGCTCATGCCAAGTGTTAAAAAAAAAATGCTTTAGCCCTAAGTTATTGCCTTCCCTTGGCCTATAAATAAGCCATGTTATTGAGTAAAATAGGGGATTTTGGGGAGAAGATTTTGGAGAAATTAGGGAAAATTTTTGGAGAAAATAAGGAAAATTCTGTCGTGTAAGTTTGGGTTGTGGCATAAGCAACCCCGATATGCTGCAAGAATTAAGAAGAGATTTAAGGCAAGTTCTTCTTCCTCTTTGTTCCATTTAAGAGGCAAGATCTCAGTTTTCTTATTAATATGCAAGTTCTTAGTTCCTGATATTTTAAATTGCAAGTTCTTCTCCTATTTTACAAGTTCAGTTCCTCTTTTCTCAAGTTATGTTTTAATTTACAAGTTCTATTTTCTATCTCTTGTTATTGCAAGATCTTACCTCTTAATTTTCTAAATTTCATGTTACTTTTCCTATTTTACAAGTTATTTCCCCTTTACCAGTAAATTATTCCATGATTTATATTTATACCTATTGAATCTCAAATAGGGTTTGTATCACCCTATCTTTCCTTGGGAATGATGCTTTATTGTGGACATGCAAGGGTTTGATGTTGTCTTGCATAAATGTTGCCCCATTGTGCATATTGCTTCGTTAATTGCATGCCAATTATATATGAGAAGTTATTACAAATATGCATGTTATGAGGATGCATGAAGCATATGCATGAAAAATGGTTTTTAAAAAAATATGTAAAGGCCTCATGATGCGCGCAGCGGACAAGTCCGCAGGATATATCCGTAAAGAAAGTGTTGAGCTTAAAGTTGGACTTCGGTCCCAAGGTTTCGAACTTCGATCCCACGGTTTTGGATTTTTGTCCCATGTTTATGGTTTTAAAAAGATTACATATGAGCATGGATGCATGTTTCATCGTATTATCATGTGAAAGTACCTTAAATAGCATTTATGACTCTTTTGCTTCTTAATACCATGACTCTTATGCTCGCTTTCTTCCAATTATACTTGTTGGGCCTTGTGGCTCATGTTTACTTGCATCATTCCAGGTAAGGGTAAGGTTAAAGTAGAGGGCGAGCCAAGTGAATCAGGATCCATGGGGTAGCAGTGTGTACAGAGCCGTCTCAATCAAAGGTCCTTAGGAGTGTTTTGTGGTGTGTAATATTACGTCATGCTTGTCTATGTTTTAGGTTGTACCCTTATGGGGATATGGTGGGCTATGGACCTTGACATGGTGTGTAATATTGAGATACTCTTGTTTATGTAAGCATGTGGACACTATTGTGTTGTCTATGAGTAAAAACATATGAGTATGGCTTCTGTTGTTAATATCAAGGAGGATGTGTAATGTTTTAGTTGGTTTGGCAAGTATGTCATCTTTCTGGTGGGTCCCTAGTTTGGGGTGCCTACATAATTGTCTAAAAATAATCCATCAGCATTTAATGATTCAATGATGAACTAAAAAGTAGGGACTGCGTGTATTAAATGCTCTGTAACGGCTATAAATTCAAAAACTATTGGAATTTACTCAATTATAAATCGTTGTTTACTCGACTAATTTTTAAAAATACTTGAGTGGATATAGTTTGTATTCAACTATTTTTTGGATTTACTCGATTACAAAGTATTTGTATTCGATTAATATTTTGCGACAAAAACTTGTAAAGCTTCTCAATTGAATTGCTGAATTTAGTCGATTATGATCTATCTTTTATTCGATTACAAATTTGATTACTTGATTACATTGAAGTCCCAAAGACTTAACAAATCACAGGAGAATAACTACTCGATTACAATTTAGATTTACTCGAGTACATTAAGATTCTTACTAGATTACAAATTTGATTACTTTATTACATTAAAGTTCCAGAGACTTAACAAATCATAAGTGAATAAGTACTCTTTTACAATTTACATTTACTCGAGTACATTAAGATACTTACTTGATTAAAAATTTGAGTATTCGATTACTTTTTCTCTACCAAAAACTTGCAATAACCACTCGATTACAAAAGTATATTTTATTGAGTATAATCTTATACTTACTCGATTACAAATGGAATTTTACTTGATTGAAATATAAGCACACTTAAGCTTAAATCTATTTTGCTTACATGCTTACTTCAAGTGAGAAAGATACTCGAGAACAAAAGTATTTTACTCGATTTCAAGATAATGTACTCGATTACAATTGATATTATACTTGATTAAAAAGATAAATTCATAGACTCAATAGCCTAGATAAAGATTTTACTTGAGTAACAAAGATTTTGTACTCAATTAATATTTTGATATACTTGATTGATTACATGCCTTACTTAATTATACTTCTATCAACTTTTATCTCTAATATCCTATTTTGTTCATCATCATCAAAACCATCTTCTTATTTACTCATTACATCAAAATCTAACATATGACTTAACAGTTTCCATCATAATCTTTTCTCATCCTCTCTCTCCCTGTCTCTCTATGTAGTGAGCCGCTCCCGAATGTGCCCCCTAGCATAGGACATTTGGATGATGACAAGAATGATATAGAACAAAACCTCACACAGATACCCACATTCTAATTTCATTTCTCGCAGCGGAATTTCCATGACAACTTTTACAAAATCAGGTTTGACAAATATTGCCTCTATGGCCATGCAAAAAAATTACGAGGCTCTAATGTAAATGAACAAAATAAAATCTGATCAAATCAAGCCTCACCAAATCCTTATCTAGAATCTTCAATTCAAGGGCGCCTGTAACATCCCTTACTTTGGAAATAATTAATTTATGGATTTTAAGGTGATTTATGTGTGGTTTTGAGGAAATGGGCAACTAGGACAATTCATTATTTTATTTAAAAATATTCATGAAAATAATGAAAGAATAAAATAAATTGATTTGGTGGATTTCTCGGAATGTTTGGGGGATAAGAGAAATAAGGAGAAATGAGGTGTTGGGTGTGTGCGTTAATTTCTGAAAGTTATGGGGTTAAAGTGGAAATCTTGAAAATGGGCTAAGAATTGGTTTAAATTTAACAAGAGGCGTTAAATGGTTGAGGGTGGTGGCTAGCGAGGGTGGTCGCGCGCGTGCAAGCGTGGGAGGCGGTCGGGGGTTTGATCTCGCCTGGAGGCTATGTGCACAAGGGAAAAAACTGAATTTTATTTAGGCCTAGGTGCTTAAAACTATGTTATTTCAGGGCGCTAGGTGGCGCTCATGCGCACCAGCCATGTGCCCAGGCTGCACCAGATGGCATGTCTGTGTCCCTCCACCATCCACCCTTTTCCTCTCTTTTGCTTCCATGTGGCAGCCTCTAGGGGCTTTCCTTTGGCCCCAAGCTCTGCACCCTTCTTCGCCTAAGCCGTTTTGCCTATAAATAGTAGTGTTTTCATCTCTGTAACACATTGTGAAATTTGGATGCACTGGAACTCTGTCTGTGTGTATATGCGAGGTATAAAAATATTTTAAATTTATTTAATAATATTAATTAAAATTAATTATGTTTTTAGTTATATTATTTTGCAATGTAACAACAATAATTAAAACTAACCGTGCACATAACTATATTATTTTACTTTATAATTATATAGAGAATTGGGATACAGAACCAGCACAAAGTGAGCAATTAATATGCAGTAAGGTTTAATATGATTTGCGCATAAATTTATTTTGGCATGACTTGTATTAGACGGTGGGGGAAGTGCCTAGGCATGAGGCTGTAGATTTGGGCTGTGAGAGTCTCGAGATAGGATCTTAGATGAAATCGGTAGGGCCACCAAAATTCAGACCAAGGTGCAGCGGATAGACCTGCATGCATGATACACTTCACATCATTCTATGTTTGTCATGCATTTTAATTTACTACATCTCATATGACCTTTATTGAGTTCTTGAACTCACCCCTATATTTCCCCATTAACCCTATAGATTGCTCGGGGTCTAAGAAAGAGAAAACAATGTTGGTGGACGAGCCGTCGTTTGACAATAATTATAGACAGTAATAGTGTGCGTTGGGTTTCAGTGTATTCATGTAATATATTTGTTCTGTGTGAGACTAATGGAGGGACGATTATGGCTTGAATGGACTTGTCTAAAGTCAAGTTAAGGTTCCTACTATGAGTAATTCAGTGTGTATTTGAATCGATCAGTTGTGATCTGGATATAAACTATGTTTAAATTTACTTGACTATTGAAGTATTTTATTGGGCATGTTGGTATTTATTTTATTTTATTTGAAATTGGATTTAAATTTTAAGGGACTAATTGAGTACAAGAATCGGGTGAATTTTCGTTGCCTATACATTTTACACCTAAGATCTCAATAGTCAAAGGTGGTAAAGCCTGAACCCCACCTAGAGCACCCATATTATTTTAATACTTTATGTTGGCAGGGCATAACCATCTTTCGAGATAGGCCAGGGTTGTAACTGTGGGTTACGATGGCACTCAGTAATGACGGCTGAGGCATCACAACGCCTCTGTACACCATTACCCTTAGTTTGTAGTCCCACTGGACTCGCTCCTAATAATCGTTTTGCCCTTACTTGGAATGGTATAAGATCAAGTGAGCTACAAGGTTCAGCAAGTTCAAATACAAGGAACAATCTACATAATTGCAAAATCATGGTGACAACGAAATGGAGTGGCAGCAACTCAAATATTAATACAGATATATATATATATATATTAGGGAAATCACATCTCATGACTTTATCAACCAAAATTTGTCATTCATGCCACCATGTATAATTATGAAAGTGTGCATATCTATCACGTGTGCATACAACGTAAGTAAAGATCTCACCAATCCCATAGGCTTGTAAGCCACCATGCAAAGTATGTAAAAATGCATCATGTGAACAAGTCAACACATTTAATTGTGAGCACTATTTGCCAGGCTATGGCCATCTCGACCCGCGCCAGACTCTCCTAGTGTACCCTCTCTACTTACGCAAAATAGTAGGTACACTAGATTTTTAATAATATGATGCATCAAAACACAGTTATGTGACAAATGCAAGGTTTTCAAAACCATTACCACACACATACTACAAATATATATAGATCCACATGATTTGAACTCACATATTGGTAACAAAGAGTAACTAGCAAGCACAATCTTTATAATTGAGTCTCCATTTACTCCAGTGCTTATATTACTCAGGTTAGCCCTTAACAAGATTATTTTGATTTGATCACATAGTATAGGCAATGTAGCACAAGTTACTTGAATATGGCATTTGGATGTAATATATATATATATATATATTTAGGGGGTGTGACATTTGAATGACTTAACGACATTCGGATATGGCATATAGATTTTCGAGAGTGGCATTCGAATGGATTCAACGACATTCGGATGTCATTTAGGTTTTTGATGAGATGCATTCGAATGGGCTCAATGGCATTCGAATATGACATATAAGTTGGTGAGAGATGCATTCGAATGGCTACTACATATTTGAATATGGTAAACAAATATTGAGAGAGGCATCCAGATGGGTTGTTACACATTCGGATATAGTATATGCTTTTAAGAGAGAGACATTCGGATGGTTCATGGCATATCCAGATGTGTTGAACAATTATTGAGGGAGACACTTGAATGACTCATGGCATATCCGAACGTGTCAAACAATTATTAAGAGAGACACTCGGATGGGTCAACAAATATTGAGAGAGGCATTTAGATGGTCTCAATGGCATTCGGATGGGGGCTATTGGCTTATGTGAGTGGCATTCGGATGCTACAGTGCCTATTCGGATGTATTTATACAAATAATGAGAGTGACATTTGGATGGCTCATGGTACATTCGGATGTGTTTGAATAATGATGAGAGTGACATTCGGATGGTATAGTGCCTATCTGGATGGATCCTGGTGTGGTTTGTGTCTTGCATCCGGATATGGTTTGGTGCATTTGGATGTTTATGCTGCATTCGGCCATGGATACACGACTAAGCTCAAGAAGATACAGAATGGACAAGGCTTCATATCTACATTTAGGCCAATAAAATGCCATTCACTGAAGGAAACTTGGGGTGAAAAAAAACCCCATTTGAGACCACAATGAGACCCCAAAAAGATATAGAATATTACACAGAACTCAACTAATGGGAGTCACAAACAATGCTAACAAAAGTTAAGTACAGTAAGTCAAAATGACAAAGACAACAACATACTCGTATCAGTAGAATAGAAATATAGGCTAGCTTGCACGAAGATAAAAGGTAGTGCAAGGGAACTTTCCTGATGATGTAGAAGAATCACCTATCTTCCTAAAGCTCCTACTAGCTAAGATGAAGACACAGAGACGAGAAGTCTGAAGGAAGGAGAAATATAAGAGAAAAAGTTGAAGAAAGAGAGGATCATATGTAAAAAAGAGAATAGAGGTCACCGTTGCAAATGGAGCACAAAGGGGGAAATGCAATTAGAGATGCAGGTCTGCGCCTGAAATTTGACAAAATGACTTGATTGCCCCTTTCCTCTAACGACGATCAAAGGAAGACCAATGGTAGTATTGACATTTGCTGGCCATTTTCTTTACAAAATTCAAATCTCATTTCTTAATTGGGCTCAGCCTGTGCCGTTACCCATTTCTATGGCCCAACACACTGACCAAATAAATCTCAATTGCATCCCATTCATAAAATAAGCCCATGAACTGATTCTCACTCTTAAAATTAATGCTATTGAAATTTTATCATGCCCAAAATTCAAATAGAAATACAACTTGAAACATCACATATCCTATGTAATGACCCACTTCCTGGAGCTCCTGCTAGCATAGAGGATCCGTGAGAGGCTTATTATTTGGATGATATAGAACAATAACACAAACCAAAAACTCACACCAAACTCTCTTCATTAAAAACCATAGCTTTCTAATCACATGACGATTTACAACCACTCTTACATAACCATTCACAACATGAGACGTTTTGGGACTACATAACATACATTGACCTCAAAAGCATAAAAACATTAACTTGACCAAACAAAACGATACCCAGGATCCTAGTTTCGGGAGAACTCTGCACTTGCTACCATGGCTCAACTTCTGGACCCAAACATCGCTGAACATACCTGCTAACTCAAGTAAACCCTTTACCTAGAATGATGGAAGGTAGGGATGAGTCACAAGACTCAACAAGCTCAAGAAGGAAAGGCCATAGGTTAAAGATAGAACTTCCCCCAACCCCCCATGTAATTCATGTCAATGCAACAACATATCATGCCATGATCCATGCGTGTCTTAGCTTTAAATGCATAAACATAAAGTAAATTACACATAGAAAGTCCTTGAGGCCCACATAAGATACACACATTGGCGCCCAAGTCCCTTATACAAACCTATTAGCAACCCGACATAGGTTACCATGTCTTGCCATCATACATAACATGTCATCATAACATAGCATTTTCATAACATATCGTTGTTGTGGTTTGTTCCACGATCTTACTCTGTGGGCTTCACCCACCTCTCATAACCACTTTTCCTCACCATGCAATGCAACACATAAGAAATGCAATGGCATTTGCAGTATAAACGTGATGTCAAGGCCCCCATAAACCAAGTATAAGGGCATGCTACGCCCACATAAGAACACACACATGCAAAATGCTCTAAATGCATATGCTTACTTAAGGTACCCAAGTTGGCTCTTAAACCAATTGGGTCATGCCAATGTGCACACATCCCTACACACATAAAGCGTGTTCCTCCCAATGAATGCAACCCAAGCCCCATGCAACACACAACATCATGATATGCACAAATCAAGGTAGGAATCAAGCAATACTAGCTTACTTGGCCTGTCTATCGTTTATTATAACAGTTGATAACTAGCACCCATACATCCAACTATCGACTACCACGACCCATGATCGATAATCAGTAGCTTTGTACCCCATACCCTTAGACATACACAGACAACATTAAACTTACATTCTTTAGACTTAACATCTCATAACTTTTCCCCGTGACTCTTCATGAACATCAACATATCATACTTGTTCTCGTCTCTTCTGAAACATAGGAACCTATCTTGTTATACATATTACTGAGCATTACACTTTTCTCATCAAGACTCTTAACATAACCCAAGAAAACCATAGTTAACTCTTCTAAGAACCTAGCCCCAACAGGTCCGACATCATTCCCAAAGAAAGCGGAGCGATATAAAGTCCCATGACGGACATAAGCAATAACACCAAACAACCATTTTCTTAACTTATTCCATTGACAATAGACCCATCAATAAAACACAAGTCAAATAATGATTGCCAAGTGAATTTACATTATTATTGCGTGGAACCAAGTCACGGTAAGGGAAGGGATAAAATATGAAGAAACCATGGAGACTTGTATAGATATTGGAGAACATAAAGAGAGGGTTAGGAGCTTGTACAAAGGAAATAAAGGAGTGGAAGCTTGCCTGTTTGACAACGGATCAAACGATTTTTCTGAAGAAAACACTAGTTCCTGTAAACCAAACATCAAATATTTTTATATAGGATTGTAGGGAATTAAAAGATGAGTAAACCTGAAAAGTTTTCATGGAAAATAGTGTCTCACACGTCATCACGCACCCTGGAAAGGTGGCTCACGTGCCTTCACACACAACCCCTTCTCGGCGCGTGAAGTTCACGCGCTGCCCTTATTTTTTGGCCATCCTTGCCCAGTTTTTGTATTTCGGTCATAACTCTCTTGTTTTAGCTTCGATTTGACCCCTAATTTTTCCTACACACTCTTATGTCATCCCTCTAAAATAATATAAGGTTAGATTGGACTTACCTCATATATTTTTTGACTGTTTGGCATGATCTTTGAGAAAGACCCAAAAATTTTGACAAGGCTCATTTTTCTCTCATTTTTGGCAGGACCTACCTCTCTCTTTTTTATAGAGTATCTCTCTCACAATATCCTCACTTCCATCTCCTTTGGAATGCCCCAATCCTTTCCCCCAAAGGATTTGTTTATAGAGTTTTTCGGCGAATAATATTGCAACACATGTCGCCTCATATTACCATTCATGTGCATCGAATCAAATTGCACCACTTGCCTTGTCATTATGAGACTTCATCATGACCTTTCATGTGTGGCCAAATCACCTTGCGCCACATGTCCCAAAACTAAATTGAAATGAATTTAGAATCCAAAGCTATTTTTAATAAGATTTGAAATCCACAGCTAGATTTGAAATCCATTTGAAATCTAAAACTATAATTAATAAGATTTGAAATCCAAAGCTAGATTTGAAATCCATTTAAAATCCAAAACTATATTGGAATGTGTTTCGGAATTCGAAGCTATATTAGATTATATTTTGAAATCGAAAGCTTTTCAAAACTATATTGGAATATAAGCTCACATCTACAACCTTTGTGTTATTACTCTTTGACTCGAGCCTTTCAAATATGGCACTCTCACCCCAAGCTTTTCGATAACTACACCTAGACCCCTTGCCATTTGGTCCCTGGGCCATGCTTAAATTTTCCTTATGCCCCTGGAGAAAGGATTTATTATGCTGGTACCCAAGGATTTTAGTAAATTACACTTGTTCCCAGGCTTTTCAGAAACTACACTTTTAGCCTTTCTTCAATAATTATGATTTTGCCCTTAGTTCAGAAGCTACACTTTCATCTAAGGATTTTTTTTTTTTTTATAATCCTTTGAAATGTCCTATTTTCTCAAATATTTGAATTTAAAAAAAATCTCGGGTATTATATCCTAGACCCATTAACGGGTCGTTACACTCTCCTCCTATCTCTCTTTCCTAGTTTTAATTGGCAGTTGGAGACCTTTTGGTTTTTGGTTTCCATTGGTACCTGTTAGGTTTTCGTCATCCAAGCACTCTACTCATCTCTATAGCATTGTTTTGGTAGATAGTTGGAGACCTTTTTAATTTAGTTGCTTTCAGTGCCCATAGGGTTACTGTCATCATATCTTCTCCTAATCTCTATCTCATTGTTTTGTTCGACCATCTCCTCTCTCTCTCTCTCTCTCTTTCTCACTTTGTCTATTTGGACTAGTTATATTGTTTCTTATAGGTGTTCAGTTGATGTATGGTCCCACTTGTCCTATCCTTCAAAACTGTAAGCAATTTCATCCTTACATCTCTCTATTTCGATGTCTAAATTATGACTTTATTGTGGAGTGAATGAGTTTGATTTGTTTAATTTGGTTTTTGCAATGGTTATGGTTTTAGTTGTTTTCATAGCGATCTGGGCATTTGTGAATATATTGATTAAAAATTTTGTTAAGGTTGCGCATTTGTTGACTTTGTGATTTGGGTGTTTAGTAATTATGTAACAACTAATATTTTGTAAGCAAGGTAAGAAGTATGAACACTTCTAATCGAATTTTGTATCCATCATTCCACCGTATGGATTCATTAATTTTATGAACTTTGTGACCCAAGACTTTCAACTTATTTATGGTAGTGATATGCCTTAATACTAGATTTAGATTATATCTAAATGGGCATTTTGAAGTATCCTTGTATTTAATAAATGATAATTTATCTTCATTCATGACTCTTCAATTTTGTATAAATGAGTCTCGCACTTCTTGCTAGAGATCTCATTCTTAAGTTGTTAAGAATATGATGACGAGATTCTTTAGTACAAGAAATTATAAATTGTTCCTAATCCTTAGCTTTCTTAAATAGGGACTTTAAGCAAGCAAGAATGAACTAGCACAGAAGTTTACTATTTGGAATAGTATGAGACACTAATGATAAAATGGTGGTGAGTCACATTCCACAAAGCATGAGATCCTTATAGTAAACGAGTGGGTGGTTGTTGGATGAACAACTCAACGAACGTGACCTTGATAACAAATTATATGGCCGAGAGGATTAATGGTTTGTTATTAGTTGCAATTGTGTAATTGATCATCTTACTTTTATCAACATAGTTGTCTTGTGTATTGGTGTGAGATTTGTTAGTGATGCAGACTCATCTAACTACGAGATGGGAATGTTCATTGTGTGGTCTTATACGACTAATATACGAAGGTAGGTGTTTGCAGGATAGGATCCATTAGCCCTGTTGTGAAGCGAATGTCCTATGCGATCTTTTATTGGTTTGTGATAGGAGAAGTTCTTGACTAAGACATGAATGATGGAAAATGAATTTTCAATGTGTCATCTCATCACTCCAACTAAGATCTATCGCATAAAACTGAGTCAGTGCAGGCCATGACTCTCACTCGATCGGGACACTAGTAATGAAAGGATCGAATTACACAAAATCGCTATGAATTGACTTCATTGCCATTAGGTTATCTTGATATATTGTTAGACGTCACTCAAGATTGTCAGGATGTTTTGAGAAGATAGAGCGATTCTCAAAACAGATCGAAGCTTTCAATTTATTGATTGCTACTTGGCAGTGAAATTAGAAAGTCACACACCCAAAAACAAAGCGATCAAAATAAGAATTGTACTGCTTGTATTATGTTCTTGATTTTGTTAAGAATTAAGGAAAGGTCTTATAGGAATTAAGAGTTAATGATGATTTTGTATGCGATAAAGAAAGGGCTTTGTAGCATTGAATACTAAATCGTTGACTCCTTTCATGACTAATTGTTCAAAAGTTAAAAACTGTCAATTGCTCGATAAATGTTGTCAACAGTTTTTATTTGGCATATAGTTAGTGGAACTCCCATGCCTCTTGTCACTCTCTGAAGTTACACGAAGTTGAAGTGGATTACTAATGATTATTCTTTCATTAAGTGTATAAAAGGAGAAAAGAGGATTAAGGAATGTGTTGGAAATTTTGTTAAAATTCTCTGTAGAATATTTGCTCCTTGGCAGCTTCTTCTTCTTGTTCTTCTTATTCTTCTTCTCTCAATTAACTCAAGAAGTTGAGCAAGATTTTTAAAACCAAGGAAAGCTACTAGCTAAGCTAGCACATTCCTTGTGGCTTTTAGCTAACACAAAAGAAAGTAAGGAGTTTTGGAAGCTTGCTTAGTGTGGACCAATTAGGCCCTTCACGCTTGAAGAGGAAAGATGTCAGTTTGTGAAGTTTCTTCTACTTCATTATTTGAATCTTCAAAGAGGTATTTTACTAAATTGTTCAGTTTTACATTCAATGAATATTGCACATTGCTTTAACACCCAAGGTTCTTATATTTAGTTTTGTGTTTAACTTTGTTGTGTACATGAGATGTAAAAGTTTTTAAAAACTCACATAGCCATATGAGATGCCCAACAATTTATGAATGTAAATTTCTAAATTTATTGATAACATAAAAAAGGAATAGTTAGTCTTAAGGCACAAATATAAAATGTGTGTGTGTATTAATGTCTCACCCCCCATGCAATTGCAAGTAATCAACAGTTGCACTCATATACTTTACAATTTCCTCTAGACCTTGCTCATTTAGGAAAGCCTAGTGCATCGGCCAGCTTTCTAATAAATGATCGAGTTACTCTCTTTAACTTGGTTAGTTTTACAATTACAAAGCTTAATTAGAAACCTATTCGAGACTTTCTTAGTAGAATTAAGTCTCGGATAGTCCCCCAATGTTTAGGATTGTTCTTGGATCTAGCAACTCACTTAGGTGTTGTAGGTATAATGATCAACCAAGGTTCACACGAAAAGGGACATGCAAGAAGGCTCTCCATCCAGTCCCTAGGTAGATGATGAGAGTGTCTTCACTCATGTGCATAGGACTAGAGTGATTTGGATGGGTTAAGGGAAAAGATGTTGAAATTATTTCTACCTCGTACTTAAGGCCATGGTAATACACCAGTACCACCAAAGGCAAAATGTAGATAAAATTAATAAGACATTGAGGAGGGTAGTTAGGGGGTGGCTTCATTTGGGAGACAGAATGAGGATTATGCATAACTAAATGAGAGTCACAATTAGGTACAAATTACTCAAATTACTATTAGCTTGTGGCCCCACACAAGCTGAATGATATCTAAGTACTTGTCAGGGGCGGATCCAGGAATTTAGGTTAGGGGGGGCTGAAATTTAAAAAATTAATATAATAAATTTTTTATGTAATCAAAAAGTCAGTACAACATTAAACTTGTGCTCGACAAGATTTTAAAACAAGAAATTCATTAAACTTATGTTAAATTGATTTTGCTCATTATGAATTGAAATATTTTTACTAGTATAATCATCTCTCTTTCTAAAAAAAGATAATAATATTTTTCCTTTGCTATTGTTCCATTCTAAATTCTAAAGATACACAAACAAAAAATAACATAATTTAATAATCTAATAATTAAAATATTTAATTCAAAATTTGAGGCAAATGAAAGTTTAATACAACAATTATATCTCTAGAGTTTAAACAAAAGAAGACAAAAGTATCGTCGATTCAAATATTCAATAACAGATTCACAATAACAAATTTTAGGCTTCCAATAACAAATTTCAGATTTCCAACCAAGTCAATTTCTAAGTTCCTAACTAAATGCAGTAGTCAAATAGGTAAGCAGACACAAAATTAGCAAAAAATTACTTACTTAAAACTTGAAAAAGATAGCGATTTCAACAAAAAAGCAAACATAAACAAAAAAAAAAAGGGCAAAAAATAAAAAAAAAAAAACTATCTACATTTAGCTATCAATCGAGGGAATCAAACAACTGAAAGAATAGAAAACATACCTGGGCAGCTGGGCTGGAATGAAGCAAATCTGGAAGCTTGGGGAGTAAAACGAAGACCTGAATCAGAGGCAAGGGCAGCGAGCAAGAAGGCGAAGCCGACTGGCCGAGCGAGCGTGGGGGCGAGGGCGAGGGCGAGCGAAAGCAAGAGAGAGGGAATCAGGCAGAGAGTGAGGGCGAGAGGCAGTGAGAGCGAGCGAGAGCGAGAGAAAGGCAGCGAGAGTCGGAGGGCGAGCGAGAGCAAAAGAGGCAGAGAGCGAGGGCGAGAGGCAGCGACGGCGAGCAACAGCAAGAGAGGCGGAGAGCGAGGGCGAGCGAGAGCAAGAGAAAGAGGGCGAGGCCGCGAGGGCGAGGGCGAGTGAGAGAGGCAGAGGGCGAGGCCGCGAGGGCGAGGGCGAGCAAGAGAGGCAGAGGGCGAGGCCATGAGGGCGAGGGCGAGCGAGAGAGGTAGAGGGCGAGGCCGTGAGGGCGAGGGCGAGCGAGAGAGGCAGAGGGCGAGGGCGAGCGAGAGAGGCAGAGAGCGAGCTGAGCGAGGGCAAGCGAGAGGCGAGAGCAAGAGGGGCCGAGGGCGAGCGGCGAGCGCGAGCAAGAGAGATGAAGAAAGCGAGGGGCCGAGGGCGAGCAAGAGAGATGCAGAGAGCGAGGGCCAGCGAAAGCGAACGCCCGACGCCGGACGAGAAAGAGAGAGGAGGCAGAGAGCGAGACGAGAGGCGGCGCCGCGGCGAGGGTGAGAGTCTGAGAGAGAGCGAGAGTGAGGTCGGGAGAGGAAGAAGATGCGGACTGGAGAAGAGAAGGGTTCCAGAGGAGGGCTAGGGTGGGCTGGGGGTTGGGCCGGTGGGCTGGGGTGGGCTGGGGGTGGGCTGGGGTCAAATAAGGCTAAAATTTAGCCTATCAAATCCATTTTTCTTGTGGGCTGCCCTGGGCTTCAGCCCAGGGCAGCTCACACTTAAATCCGCCCCTGGTACTTGTGTTACTCTTATAGGAGAATAGTGAGCCTGACAATGAGGAGCATGCTCTTGAGATTGAGTTCCCCGATGATGGGGTTCATGAGGAGCTTGATGGCTAGAATCCTTTTGAGGGTCACAACGAAGACACAGGTGGGGATCAATAAGAAGAGGTGTTTTGTCTAATCTTGAATTTTGTTGAGTCCACATGTAACTTCTCCTCTTGGGTCTTCTTACTGAATGAGTCAACTGTAGAAAATGAAGTCTTGCTTAGGCAAAATACGACCACAAACTTTTATGACCCATAATTAAACATTGCATAATATATGAATGGTGAAGACTTGAAAGTTAATATTCTGCCATACTTTATTATTGGGAACTTATGGTCCCTTTACATATAAAAAAACAAAACTCAAAATTTAATCACATTAGACTCTCCCGACACCCCCTTCTTTTCTATCATTTTCTTATCTTTCTCTTTGTGGGACTTTTCTCGACCCTAGGAAACAACTACACTTCATCAACATCATATTACTTATGTTATTAATGAAGCCCAATTATATATACAAATACGTGTGCAACTTCTCTTTGGGGCTTATTCTCCCCCCACAACACTATGGATGTAAGATATATGCTCAACTTTGAGTTAAGATACTAGGTAAAAATTATTAGTATAGTGAGCTTTCGTGGTTATCACATTCATTTATATATATATATATATATATATAAAATGCTTGTCCACCATCAAATTTATTATTTCATTTTCCCTACTTGTGGTTGCCTAGCATTGAGTTTGATAAATTAATTGATTTCAAATTAGTACATATAGTGTTCTTGTCATTCATCTCATAAAAAATAGTCTTCTTTTAAGGAGCGTTGATGATGAGAAAATAAGAATGATATGTTACACAAGTTGACCTCATTTTTTAGTAGTTGACATCACACTTTTTTAGAAGTATATTTCCATTTAAAGACAAAATGTAAGCACACATGAATACACTTCGTTTTTTTTTCTTTTTTTTTTTGTGAATATGTTTAGACATATAGCAATTATGATGATGATGATGATACTAAATTGAATATATATATATATTTTAAACGATTGTAGGCTTGACAATGTATTCATTGTTGAACCTTTGCTCTTATTTTGTAATATGCTTACAGGGTATATTTTGACAATGTACACTCTATGGTGCAAAAAGACTTTATAATTAACCTATTGATAATTGGATGAACTCGATAATTTTGTTTAAATGCTTATCATCATGGAATGTAAATGTGTTCAACATAGGTTATGTTGACTATAACTACTTTTAATGGGTTGTACATTCTTAAATGTTATTTTACTTTAGATTTAATTTGTTGGTATGGTAATGGGAGTGTTCGAGTTATGAAATAAGTAGGATGTATAGGTGCGGCCAATATGTTTTGAAAATTCCTAGTATTTTTTAGGCAATTCCCAAGGTTTTGAAATAAAACCTCGACATTTGTGAAAAGTCATTTAACATTATTCTCAATATTTGAGAAACATCATTTAACTATTTCTTTTCCTGTTGCATAAAAATCTTATTATTCAAGATTCACCTCTAGTATTTTTAAGTTTGAAGGTTAAGGAAATCTTGATGTTTTAGTATTTATCCCAACATTTGTCTCAAAGTGATGTTTTATAAGTAGTCACATTTTTTAAAATGCTTTATAATTAGATTTATTAACATTTATTAACACACCGTCTTCCTTAATAAATCTAAATGTTTTAGACTACATATTTTACCTATTTTCAAATAAAAGGCACTAGCAAGTCGAAGGTTACCTCATTCAAGTTTCCCGACATCATTTAGTTAACGTGCTATTATTCACATCACGTATTCACGTATCACAAAAATTCTAATAATCAAAGTGTAATTTATTAATTTATTAAATATAGCTAAATAAAATTTTTTAAAAAGTACAAAGGGGCTTACGCTCAAAGTGGGTATAAACTTAACTAATGAAATGAAAGTAAGCAAATAAGTTTTATGAAACAAAATTGAAGCCATTAGTTCAAAACTTCCTCGAAATGGGTTTTGTTTTAACTAATCAGCTGTGGGCAAAGTAATTACTCTTAAATCAAATTTAGTTTATTAGGCAGCAAATTTAGACTTTCAGTTCACAACATGAATTGGGCTCGGCCTTTAAAAGGTTTGCTTGTAGTTTTGGGCTCACAGCCCAAATCATTTATTTTGAAAAGAGGCCCAGAAAACTAAATTAATAGAAATGATTTTTTTTATTTTCAAAAATAACACTCATGGCATATTCAGCATTCTTTCATGAATACTATTACTGTGGTCTGTCACACGTACGTTGAAGTAAAAGAATGCACTTACTATTAAGAGTAACAACGATGTGAGAGAGAGATAGAGGATCTTAGCAATGAGAAGGGAGGCGACGGTCAAATTGTATACATACAGAATAGCCATTTAGAAGAGAGAGAGAGAGAGAGAGAGATCCAATGTTATAGGAAAAAAACTATATGGCAAATAGAACGAAAGATCTTTTCTAATAATATAAAAAAATTAATATTTAGAACTCTCTTGAAGTTGTATTAGTTGAATCTTCATCACCTTGCCTATTGAGTATTAGTTGAATCTTCATCACCTTGCCTATTGAGTAATAACAAATAAGGGTATGCTTTGTTCACTGCGTATAACTTTATTCAAGTTTATAAACTACTAATGCCCAGTCTCATATACAAATAAGAAAATGTTATTTATATTTTTTGGACTACACCTTGAATCAAACAATACAATTAAAATGATAAAAATACTCATCATCCAAGACGATAAGGCGACTTGTGTAGTCCAAGATGTAGCCCTTCATATACAAGTAGTATGATCCATATAAATAATGATAAGTCATACAAAACCCTACTTTCTTTAGTCAAATATGAAAAATCAGCTTCTGAAAAGTTACTAATGTCCACCAAACTATAGAGGAATGATTCTTAACACAATAATAAAAAAAAAAAAACAAAATAATGAATGTTGCAAGGGGTTCCTAACACAATTTTGATATATTTCTTGAAGTGATATAAAAAATAAAAGAATAAAAAAATGACAAATTAAAAGAGGGTGGAAAGCAGCTTCATATCTTCTGTACAAAACCTTCAAATATTGACCAGCTCTTTACTTACAAGAAGTTTCTTCCAGGAACTGAACACCAACTTCTGGTGGCAGCTAATGTCATCTTAGAAGTTCAATTTCGTACCAAAACACTGAAGCTCAATCCATTTTTTTCTCTTTCTCCCTTTCTTCATTTTTCTTTTTTGCTCTTCGTTTTAGCTTCTCAGTTCAAGTTCAATTCTCCCATCACCAAACTGGAACCGGGCAACATATAATAATACCTCCTTCACCGTCGGGATTTGTTTCCTGTAAACAGGAGGCACAAAATGAGATCACATGACCGATACTGAGAGTTTTTAATTGCAAGGTGAGATCGTACTTGACATCATGTCCTCTGGATCTTGAAGTATGGACCTCTGTCCTTCCTCAAAATGATTGAGGGGCACACTTTTATCCAATTCATTGGGAGTTGATGCAAACTGACAATACGCCGAACGCAATTGCTCGTGAATCTCCTCCAACATCCCGCATTGGGCATCTTTTTGATCCATATCAATAAGAACCTTCAAACAAGCCCACATGTCAAATCAGGTTTGAAGATACAAAAAGATAAGTTGGAAAGATGTAAATACACATCCAATCATACCTGTGCAGGATGGTCCTTAAATACAGGAATAAACCTTTGCCTGCAGAACTCGTTGTAAAGAAGTGTAAGGATAATCAGTGGAATAGTGAAGCCCGATGCAACTGTTGATTTTTTCAGTCCAAATACCCCCATGGATAGTATTTGTGTCATCACCAATGAGCAGATTGTTGAATTATGCACAATAGGCCAAAACCGGCCACCACTTTGATATTTTGTGACATATACATTGAGAATCTGAAAGATACAAATGCAGAATAAATTGAAAAGGGCATCCATCAGTTGCAACTGGAAAACCAAAAATAGATAAATAACTAGACGGTAAATCTCTATTAAGACTTAGGGTTCTGCATACAATTTGTGTGCACCAGAACACTATCCTCCCCTTACATAATCAGACTTTTTGAAGGCATGTTTGGCGTATCATAAATCAATACACCTTAAATTTGGGGGAAACACCACATAGTAGTTAAATAGGTAAAAAAAAAAAAAAAAAAAAAAAAAGAAGGATAGGATTACAAATTCTGAAAACAGGGAAATATTATTGGACAGATCATTCTATCTTATTAAAAAGAAATTCCTAGTTCTTTATTCAAAATTCAAATGATTTGGCATATGAATTTAACTACAAAAATCTGCTGCCAGACCCAATATATTCTTCCAGCCTAGAGACCGAGGATAAGATCAGAAGCAGGAAGAGAAGTGTGTTAGCTGGAATTTCATTGGCACACAAGAACCAAAAGAAAAAAAAAATGAAAAGAAAAAAGAGGCAAACTCCATTTAGAATACTCTCAACACGTTAAAGTGAATATCCATTACTTTCACAAAGAGTAATGAAAGAATTTTCCTACTTATCACCAAAAAAAAAAAAATCATTTCCCACTTTCAAAGAATCTAATGTACCCACAGAACCAAAAAGGGGAACAGAAAATAAAAAAATTAAGTTCAAACACTCAAAAATGATCTCAGACAGAATTATAGAACTTCTAAAAGATACTTCATCCAAAAATAAAAAATAAAAAAATTCTAAGAAGGTAAATACATTAAAGGACGAAAAACCACACATTTTAAAGATAAAAAGATAAAAATTAAACTCTATGTGACTTTTACAGAGAAGGATAAACATCTGTAGAAAATCCAAGGCAAGTTACTTCAAAGAAGTTATGAGATAAAAGAACAACATACCAAGCTTTTATCCCACTATATGGGATCAGCTATAAGAAGTTTACAGATAATAAAAAGTAAAATGTATGTATAAATGGAAATGCTCACCTGATTACGGTACACAAGATTTGCAAGGAAGAAGTAAACCAGCAAGAACGGCAATATTAAAGGAGCCATCACAGAATAGACAAAGCCAATGAATCCAAACAAGAGAACTCTTGGAAGTTCCGTGTGGTATGGGAACGAATAAACACCACAAGATGGATCATCGTTGCATCTGAGAATAAATTTATAGCAAAAGTTGGAGAGAAGAGCGTAAGGTTGCATGAGTTCAGATGACAAACTTGCCCAACCTGATGTCAGAACGTAAGTCATAAAGAAGGTTGTCTGCACAGTATTGAAATCCATAATCAGGGTTAAGACTGTTATTGAAGGTTCATGTTAATCAAAACTGATTTCTTTTTATGTGTTTTTTTTTTTTTGGGGGGGGGGGGGGGGGTATTACTCCAATTTGAACTCAACCTATTTGAAGAAAGCACATAGATGACAGAAAGCACAAAAATCATAAGTGAACTGCTAGGCTGGCCATGGAAAGACTTCAATAATGTGAGTGGAGGGGAAAAAAAATATACATGCCAATTGGCACCTATTTTTGGTGATTGAAACAAAAATAAAACAACTACTATCTTAATAACTGAAACAAAAACAAAACAAGAAAACATAAAAATACCTGTGCAGGTACTGCAGTGGCAAGTAAGGCAGTTACATCCCCAGGACGAGAAAAAACGCTCAATCTTTCAATAACTCTACCTGACAAAACATTACCAAAAAATATATTCCAGATGAAGAAATATAGAATTTTGGTGCAGGCACTCCTTTTCCTGTCACTACGAGAGATAGGTCCCTCAATTGTAGAAAACCACATCATTGCTGGAGGAACAGCATAAAGAAATATCATCAATACCACACTTGGAAGATACCCAGTCACCACACGGATTATATACTTGCTGCACACAAACAAGAGCAAGGTAAGCTGCTGTTTACATGTCTATTTTGAGTCATATTACATGAGTAATGGGCACTAAACCTATCTTCTAGTTGTCTCTGTTATGTTGACACAAAATAAGTGGAAAGAATAAAGAAGATGAAGTGTTGGATTAAATGAATCCGATTGTGCTACTAGACAGATTCTAGAATAAAAATTTTCTTCAATGTGATGGTTAGCATAATTCCAATAACAGTTGCTCAACAATCAACATGCATATATCATATAAAATATGAAATGTAACATTTATAGCCTCTTTTAAACTAGATGACTCAACAAAAGAACAGCTAGATGACATACTTAAGGGAGCATGCTGTCATGACCCTTGGGTATATAGGGGCAAAGCTGTAATTGAGTTACAATTACAGTTAGGGGGTATTATTCTAATAGGTATAATAGTTTGTTAGGGATATTTGGCTATTTGTTAAGAGCACATGGGTGCTGTTAGAAATTAGTTAAGAAGCTAGCTATACCTATAAAAAGGCCAATTGTAAGAGAAGAGGATTATGTTTTGAATTGATAAACAAGAACTGGTTTCTCTCTATAATTCTCTTCCATTCTCCCTCTCATTTCTCCCTACTTCCTCCCTAATTCGGCTCTCTCTCCCATGAACCCTTCTCACTTTCCTTTCTAACCTTAATCAAATCCTTGGGTCGTGTCAATTTGGTATCAGAGCCACCATTCCGCAGCGGCTTTCTCTGTTGATTAATTTCTAATGGATTGACGTTTGCTGTCCGACGGAAGTTAATTCTCGAGATTAGAGGGTGAATTCAACTCCAGTGATTCCGACAAACCTTGGCAGTTAGGTTGAGATTTGAAGCCGCAATTTTCGACAATCCAGGCTTGAGACAGAGGCGCAAGGCTAGGCCAGGCAGTTGAGTGAACAACGATTTAGACGGAGGTGACGCGAACATAGGAGCGTTCGCAATTGGTGATCGGAGGTGAGCCGATAGTTTTTCTGCTGGAACCAAGCGTTTTCCTTCGCGATTATGTGAAGCAATTCAGGTGAAGTCTATAACCGAGCCGATGGTTGCAACCAGTGGATGGTGATTGGGAGGGTCGCGATTGTTGCAAGTCGGAAACAGTAGGCGGAGCAGGTTTCGTAATCCACAACAACTTGAATATTGGAGGCAACGCTCCTTGGGCAAGAAGCAACGACTGAATTTGGAATTGAACTTGGATTTGGAAGGCGTAGCCGAGTAGAGCAAACTTGGAATTGAAAAACAAAACCGAGCAAAGCTACTTCGGCTCGAAATTGAAGACGATGTAGGCTAGGAGAGGTCCGCAGTGATACCGAGTTGAATTTGGAGGTGAATCAGAGTGGTGCAGCGGCAGTTTTGTGGATGGAAACGTTGCTAATCTCAGCCTAGATTTGAAGACATGTGAAGGTGAAGAATACTTCGACGATTCCAGTGAGTTTGGGTGGGACTCTTAGCTGAGGATTAATTTGCGGCCGTTGATTTTGGAATCTGATTTTGATGCATGGAGGTAATTTAATGGTGGATAGATAGTTGCTTCTGATCTAATTATAAAGGACTCTTGGTTCGAATTGTGGAGGAAAAACAATTGTTGAAGGCAAAGGAGATTCAAGAGGCGTTTCAGTGATTGGGTAACAAAAGACACTTGTTGGATCTTGAGGAGAAAAGGACCCAGGCAACTTCGACGGGGATTCTAGAGCTACTGGGTCTAGGTCACTGAGTAGGTGATCTTCGACTCGGGAGACAACGAAGAGTCGACGGTTATCTTCCGTCCCACGATGGTCCTCGATAGTGATTTTGGATGGTGATAGATCTGATCCTTGAAGGTGATTCTTGGTTCAGCTAGAAGGCAACGAAGGGAGGGTGGTCCATGAACACTGAAGTGCAACTGTTGAGGCAAGCATGAGTTCGTCGGAGGTGAAGCGGATGACCCAGAGAGTTGCGACCAGACCAAAAGACCATTCCGACCTAGATCGATAAGCTTCCTACAGGTGCGACTGTGGTGTGGTGGTTTTGATTGGAATTTCGATAGGAGTTTTGTGGGTGTTGCTGCTTTGATTGGAAGGCATTGTGTGCTACGGTTTTGGTTGCCTTCCGACCCATGCTGGTGAAGAGATTGGGGTGTCACAACGAGCTTTCCACCTTGATCGGAAGGAGATTCCAACCATTTTGGAGAGCCAATTCAGAGCAGAACCGGATTCGAGGCCAGGTGATTGTGAACTAGAACGCGCAGCAGGTCAGTGTTTCTGACGGTGATTCCAACAAGTATTGGGTATTATTGTAGCAAGCGAGACAGGATATTCGGTAGCCTTAGGAGACTCTTGAAGGCCGATCAAGTGGCTGTAGCATGCCATTTATTCTAGTCCTAAAATAGGATTGACTCCGAAGCAGAATAGTGGCTGCAATTTGCCACTTATTGGATCAATTTTAGAGGTAACTGGGTAAGGTAGTTACAGAAGAGAAGTGTTGAGGATTCAGAACGGACAGTGCTCTAAATTCTTGGCTTATGTCTCGTTCTACTAGTAAAAGTTTTGCCAAGGAAGGCAGTGTGCACATGAGGCCATGGGAGACTCAATTGCAGCAGAATAAGGCTGCATTTTCAGTGGGGTGTCTTACTCGTGAAGCTAGGGGAGGCAGTGTGGGACCCCCTTCCCGGATACCCCAACCAAGTCAAAGAACCTGAGCGAGGGCCCACACGAGGGGAAAGAAACAGAATAGAAACCACCCTAACCTGCCAGGAATGCTCAACTAGGATCATCCATGCTCATACATAAGAAACAACAGCAGAAGCATAACACATCCTATGCATGCATAAAAAGATAAACGGTCACAGGGTTACATGGCATATACATGCACATGTACAAAATCGTGCCAAGCACTCAAAAGAGAAACGTCTATGGCATAACACTACAAGATACACACACAAAAAAAGGATTTGCTAGGACTGCCCTGTACACCACCTATTAAAATAACTCAAGGACCGCTAGCCTTGCCCCCATACTTAGCCTTGCCCTTACCTGGAATGAAGAGAAGAAAGAGTGAGTCACAAGACTCAGCAAACATATAAGAAATGAAATGCTGACAAGAGTAAAAGAGCTAATAGATTAACCCGCACCCAAGTACAAAACTCATCCAAAGCATGACAGCCAACCATACACCACATGTCCATGAATCACTTGACAGGTATATAAAAATGCCGCATAATAAAATATGCAAATACTGGTCCTTGGGGCTCACATAAGACACACGGCACCCAAATCCCTATCACAAACTTGTCGTTGCCCTGAAAGGTAGCTGAACTTGCAACTAGAGTCGAAGCTCACTCAAGTGGGAGCGACCAACACTCGTCTCTGAAATTGGAGTCGAAGCTAAAACTAGAGCGAAGCTAAAACTCGAGCCGAAGCTCACTCGGCACACTAGACGTTCGAGAAATATCCACACACACCCACACGGCGCCAGTAACCATGCAATGCACAAATATAATGAAGTGGCATAATGAGTATAAACAATGATACAAAGCCCCCATAAGTTGTGCATCAAGCCCTGCTCGCCCATATAGGAAATCCCATACAATGCAGTGCTCGTGTATAATGCAGAGGCATAGTGAGCATAAACGATGATACACAGCCCCCATAAGCCATGCATCATGCCCTGCTCGCCTCGATAGGAAGACACAATTAAAGCAATATGCCTGTGACCAAGCACAGAAGTCTCATGGAAACCCCCAAATGCATATCCCCAACCCTGCATGCATTTGAAATAATAAAATACTGGAAATTAAATTTACAAAGACCACATGCATACTTTCGGCCACAACACATGTCTTCACTACACTTTGGAAACCAACCCATATACAACCTAGCTTCATTCCAGCAACAATAGAAGGGGAAAAAAAAGCCCTTCATGCTAACTAGAGAAGACCCATCAACTAGAAAAGATTCAACCAACATGAAGAAATTACCGAAAAGAGGCTATAATCCTCAAAATGTTCCATTCGTAACTCACTGTTAAGAAATCGTCAATAATAAGCTTATCACAAAGGAGACTCCAACTACAACCAATAATACAACATAGCTTAACAGTAAGGAAAATAACCATTAAATCCCAAGAATGGAAGACTCTCTTACGCACAACACATTGGTTATTAAGAAGGTAATGAGAAGAAAAAGCTTGCGTAAGCAATGAAGGAGGAGAAGAAGGAACTTGCATAAGCGAAGGAAAAGGAACAGGATGCTTGCAAAGGATAAGAGAAGCTTGCCTGATACGCGAAGAAGAAAACCACTTGCCAAACTCTTCTCCTTCTTCCTCTGTTTTCTTCTTCCTACTGCTCTTGGCCGAACTCACTGCCCACAACTCCCTTCTCTCATTAATCACTCTATTATATAGCTGGGAGAAAAGGAATAATGGGCCTAGACGCGTGCCCAATTGCACGAAAAATCATCTGACATGCCACTTTAAAAAAAAAAACCAAGGTCTGGGTGGAGAGAATGGCTCTGAAACTCGCTTCCAGAAAAACGCACTCGCTGGATTTAAAAAGATACCCAGATGCCCGGCCCGTATCCAGATTTGAGAGGGTTTTAAATGAACAACGGAGGGTTCTGGACAGATTTGACATTCTTTCAAATTTTTGGGCATTACTCTCATGTCCAAGCTCCGATTGAGGTGATTCAAGATGGTATGGAAACATAAGAGAAAGATAAAAAACTTTCATGTTTTACACTTTGAGCGATTCGGACTGAATCACGGTCTAAATTTAGCTTCAGAGTGGAAACAGAATGCTGGAATGCAGCGTTTACGAGATTCTGGACAGCTCTGACACATCTTAGTAATTTGGCCATAACTCTCTCATCTAAGCTCCGATTGAGGTGATTCAAGATGGTATGGAAAGTTAAGAGAAAGATCTACAACTTTCATGCTTTGGGTTTTTAGAGATTTGGACTCCATCGAGGTCAAAATAGGGTCGCAAAGCGAAAACGATTTTTTGGAACTTGGGTCATTCGAATGCTATAGGAAGACATCCGAATGTAAGAACTACATTGACCCTCAATTCATTCAAATGAGCTACTGCTGCATTCGAATGACACTCACATAACTCACCAAAAACTCAAAATTCATTTGAATGAGCTACTGCTGCATTTGAATGACACTCACATAACTCACCAAAAACTTTCAATTCATTCAAATGATACCATTAACCACACAAACACATCCGAATACCACAAAACACATTCGAATGTCTAAATTACAATTCCAATATAACCTTACACACATTCGGATCTTCCAACTTAGGCCCAACACTTAATTAATAATTATCAAAAACAACATATTAAACATCAAGGCTAATCACTCAATCCTCAAAACAAGACACAACATTAATTAATTAAATTCGGGTCATTACAGGTAGTGCATACATGAAGCAGAATGCTATAATCTCAGTTGGATATAACAGAAACCATGAGGAGTTTGGCCAGAATCATGGGACATGGGAAAAGAAAATGGATAATCAGTTCAATCTAAGGTGCAAGGAAACAACCAGTGGGATACAATAAGAGTGCGAGAAATTCAGTTGAATTTTTAGTGAGAAGCTGCAAGAGTTTGCAATGATACTGACTAAGAAGTATCATTACAACTTTCCTGTAGAATACTTCGATGGTTGTCGAGAAAGTTTTAACAAGGAGGAATTCCTTAAAGTGGAGCAGCCGAAGGAGGACAACCTTGCTAAAAGTAATCCTCAGTGTACTCTAGCTACCAAAAAGTAAAAGTATTTCCACTTGAGAAGGCCCCTACTGAAGATATGGAAGGGTCTAAACATACTGCTCCCTTGGTCTTGGTTGTGGAGAGAGCTAAGGAGTACATGGAAGAAGAGATTGGGGAGGAGGAAGTGGAGGATGACACTTAATCAGTTGGCAGCCTCTCAAGCACTGCCATTGGTGTTGAGACTCCTAATGCCATTGATCTCTTGAAACAACAAAATAAGGAGTCTAAAGAGAAGGAACAAAGAATTGCATTAGGCACCTTGCTTGGAACATCTCACATGTATGTCATTGGCATGGGCACACAAGACAAAACAAAGTTACATTGCAGCCAAAAGAGTTGGAGGATGGGGTTGTAGGACTGACGGCGCATTTGGAACCATTTTTAACGGCAATAAGGAAGAGGTGGATGGCTGAAATTGGTGTTGCAGCAAGTCATAATGATGTTACTGTTGAGGAAAAAGAAAAGAGGAAGCGAGAGACAAGGGAAATAAGAGATAAGAACAAGAAAAGGCGAAAAAGAAACTAATGGGTGAAAATGGACATTGGATAAAGAAGCAACAACTACGTGGTAATAAGTTTCTTGGGGACAAAAAACATTTCAAGGAGGGAAAATTGTCACGACCCTTGGGTATTATAGGGGCAAAGCTATAATTGAGTTACAATTACAGTTAGGGGGTATTATTGTAATAGGGTATAATAGTTTGTTAGGGATATTTGGCAGTTTGTTAAAAGCACATGGGTGCTGTTAGAAATTAGTTAAAAAGTTAGCTATGCCTATAAAAAGGTCATTTGTAAGAGGAGAGGATTATGTTTTGAACTGATAAACAAGAACTGGTTTTTCTCTACAATTCTCTTCCATTCTCCCTCTCATTTCTCCCTACTTCCTCCCTAATTCTGTTCAATCTCCCCCTTCAATTCTTCTTTGTTCTTCCCTAAATTCCTTCCAATTCCTTCTAAGACCCTAGCTAAACCCTAGGGTCATGACACATGCATCAAAGAGAATAAACAAGATTAGACTCAATTATTTGGGTTTGGCTACATGGATTCATTCTTTCTAGTTGACCCTTTGCAAAAGTTCCGTATAATCTCTTACATAAACATTAAACATGGGATGTGAAATTGACTAGAAAAACAAATAAAGACATGGATATGAAAATGCATGTTTCCTGACATGAAGACCATGAGACTATGAAATGGTAAATCAACAGAGACTAATTCAAGTCTCTACTTTTCAAATTCTCAATTAAGTTACACTAGCACAATGCAGTTGATGTTTGCTAATTTAGAAAATTGATATAGTAGGAAATTTCATGACAAAGGAAGGACAGAGCCATTGATTTCCAAAATACTGTTAGTTGTGAAAGGAGAAAAGAAAGAAAATAGAGAGAATTTAGAAGAAAGAACTGAATTCTCAAATGCTTAATCAGGATCTCAAAATGACACCGTTGAAAAGATTAAAAGGTATTCTTGTTTTTTCTCTTATAGCCGGAAATAAAAGGATAAAGAGACAAGGCTGTTAGAGATAATGAGATAAGGAAAATAAGATAATACCAGCAACTCTATCAGTTTAAAAGTAAAGGATCAAGTGATAAGGCTGTTAGAGATAAGGAGATGAGGTAGACAAGACAATACCAGAAACTCTAGCAGTTTAAAATTTCTAATTCAAATCTGTATACCTGCACCTATAGTTTAGGAGATAGATGTTCCTATTTTCTAGGAGATATCTTGTATAGCTGTGTGTATATATATCTCTCACAGCTGCAGAAATAAATTAGAGCTTTCATTTAATCGAGTAAAGTATTGTACTCGAGAAAAAACTCTCTTAAATTCTTATAGTACTTGAGTGATCTTGTTTGGTACTCCAGTAAGTCCCCTTCATCTTCAGTTCATTATTTGTTCATGGTATTAGAGCCAGACGTTTCACCAACAACCAGCAACGATCAATGACAAGCTCGATGCCAAATCCATTTACAACAGAATCCTCTACAGTTCTGACTGCTTCAAACCTTCAATCATCTTTTGTTCCCCCTCACTTAGAAAATTTCTCAATCAAAATCATGTTACATAGGCTGAATGGAAGCAACTTCCGAGAATGGTACCAATCTACTTTACTGGTGATCAAGGGCAGAGGTAAGATGGGATACCTGACAGGAGTAATAGTAATGCCAAAAAAGGATTCAACAACTTGCAGTGCTTGGGAGGCTGAAAATTCTATTGTAATGGCATTGCTGATCAATTCAATGGAACCAAACATTGGGCAATTATACCTATTTTATCAAATTGCAAAAGATATTTGGGATCCTGTAAGAGAGATGTATTCTGATTTGGAAATTATCTCCCAAAGTTTTGAGGTTCGTTATGCTATTTGAAACTGTGATAAAATAATTATGAGAGGAAAAAACTTAAGAGATTAGCCTTTCTTAACTTGTTATTTATAATAAGCATAACGGACCTTAAAAACCTACGGGCTTAACCAATGGGCTTAATCTAATTACAAATAAAACCCACACATACAATATTTACAATATATACAATTATACTAATAATTCTAACACTCCCCCTCAAGCTGGAGCATAGATATCATATGTACCAAACTTGTTATACATATATTCCACTCGAGGACCTTTTAAAGACTTTGTGAAAACATCTGCAAGTTGATCATTGGAGTTAACAAATTCTGTAACAATAACACCTTCAACCAACTTTTCTCTAATAAAGTGACAGTCGATTTCAATATACTTAGTCCACTCATGGAACATTGGATTGGAAGCAATGTGTAAGGCAGTCTGATTATCATAAACAAGTTTCCTAGGGGACACTTCACAAAACTTGAGCTCTTGCAGGAGTTGTTTTAGGCAGATGAGCTCACAAATTGCATTAGTCATAGCCCGATACTCTGTCTCTGCAATAGATCTAGCTACTACATTTTGTTTCTTACTTTTCCAAGAAATTAGATTTCCTCTCCACAAGAACACAATACCCAAAAGTTGATCGACGATCAAAAGGAGATCCTACCCAATTTGTATCTGCATAACAACAAATATCTGTGTACCTCTTATCCTCACAAAGTAGCCCTTTACCTAACGCTCTTTTGATATATCTCAAAATCCGGATAACAGCATCCCAGTGAGAATCACATGGAGAACTGAGGAACTGACTAACTACACTCACAACAAAAGCAATGTCGGGATGAGTGGCTGTGAGATAGTTCAACTTGTCTACCAATCTCCTATACCTTCCAGGATTTGAATAAAGCTCACCCTGTCCCAACAAGAGTCGGACATTCGGATCCATTAAGGTGTCAACTAGTTTGCAATTCACCATACCAGTTTCTTCTAAGATGTCAAGGGCATACTTCCTCTGAGAAATTGAGATACCATCTCTTGATTGAGCAACTTCAATACCCAAGAAATACCGAAGTCAGCCTAGGTCTTTGGTCTGAAAGTGCTGATGTAGATGTTCCTTTAGTTTCTGTATTCCAACCTGATCACTTCTTGTGATAACAATGTCATCTACATAAACAACAAGGTAGATACATAAGGAAGAAGAATGACGATAGAAAACCAAATGATCAACTTCACTTCGAGTGAGACTAAAGGCTTAAACCACAATGCTGAACCTGTCAAACTACGCCCGTGGAGATTGTTTCAGACTATAGAGAGACTTCTTGAGTTTGTAGACTACATTAGACTCCCCTTGAGCAACAAAACCAGGTGGTTGCTCCATATATATCTCTTCCTACAAATCACCATGAAGAAAGGCATTTCTAATAGGCCGAATAAATTAATATATCCTTAACTTTGGGTCAATTTTCAATTTTATCCAGTTTTTGACATTTTCTTCAATTTGGTCATCGAACTTTCACATTTGTTTCAATTTTATTCTCGATCAGCCAAGCGTGTGCCCCACCTTACATGGCGACTGATGTGGCCTGCAGATGTGTCCATTATTGGACACATCAGCAAAACACCCGACCTGACCTATCCTGCTTCGACCCGCTTGCTTAAAACCCATTATCTTCATCCTTTAGTTAGGGTTTTAAGCCCTCTGTGTGTTGTCACCATCGCTAGAACAGACGTTGGAATTGAAACTAGTGTTCTACCTTCGATCTCTAGCCAAACCTGATGTAACAAAGACGAAGAGTCGTCCCGGATTTTCATTTCAACACTCAAGGGATTGGAGACAATCCCCACTAATCAAGGGATTTGTCTCCTTTCCATTTCAATACTCTCCCTCAAGTTTGCTTGAAGATATCTTCCATGGCAAGCTTGCTCGCTAGATTTTCAAACTGTTTCTTATGTAACCCCTTTGTGAGGATATCAACAACTTGATTAACTGTTAGAATGTAAGGCATACAAATTATCCTATTGCCAAGTTTCTCGATAAAATGTTTATCCACAATTACATGTTTTGTTCTATCATGGAGAATCGAATTGTGAGCAATAGAGATTGCAGCTTTGTTGTCACAGTAAACCTTTGCCGGTAAGAAAATAAGAACCTTTAAGTCCTCTAGTAATCTTTTTATCCACGTAACCTCATAAATCTCGTGGGCTATTGAATGAAATTCGGCTTCAACACTACTTTTAGCTACTACATTCTGTTTCTTGCTCCTCCAAGTGACAAGATTCCTTCCACGAAGGTGTAATAGTCCGAAGTAGATATTCTATTTATAATGTTGCCTGCCCAATCCACATCAGTATAGGCCTCTATGTGTAGGTGTCCTCGTTTTTTGAAAAGCAATCCTTTTCCAAGTGTTCCCTTTAGATACCTTAGGATTCTGTAGGCAGCTTCAAAAGGCTCTGAACTTGGCAAATGCATAAATTGACTTACAACAATCACTGCAAAATCTATATCAGGTCGGGTGTGAGATAAATAGATGAATCTACCCACAAGTCTTTGGTATTTCTCTCCATTTACCACATCTTTAGCTTCAACAGGTTGTAGCTTTAAGTTCGGTTCTATGGCAGTTTTGGTTATCTTGCATCCATCCAAGTATTCCAATTTCATTAAGCAAATCTAGAACATACTTATGTTAGTTGACAAAGATTCTCTCCTTAGATCTTGCAAATTCCATCCCAAGGTAGTACTTTCGGGGGTTCAAGTCCTTGATCTCGAACTCATGAGCTAGTTTCCTCTTAAGCTCTTCAATCTCTCCTCTGTCATCACCAGTCATTATTATATCAGACACATAGACAATTATAATTGCCCTCTTACTGTCACTAGAGTGCTTGAAGAACATTATGTGGTCCATTTGGCTCTAAGTATAACCATAGCTCTTTACCTCTTTTCCAAACCTTTCAAACCACGCTCTTGGAAATTGTTTTAGACCATACAATAATTTTTTTAGATGGCATACCTTGTTGGTATCGAGGCTCCTCTCAAATCCAAGTAGGGGGGGGGTCCATAAACACTTCTTCCTCTAAATTGCCATTTAAGAAGGCATTCTTCACATAGAGTTGGTGTAGAGGCCAACCAAAATTCATTGCGAGAGAGAGGAGAACTCAAATAGAGTTTATCTTTGCCACTGGAGCAAAGGTCACTTCGTGGTCAATGCCATATGTTTGGATGAACCCCTTGGCAACAAAACTTGCCTTGTATCTCTTTATCTCCCATCTGCCTTACATTTTACAGTGAAGACCCACTTACAACCTATAGTTGTTCTACCTCTCAGTAGCTTCACAATCTCCCAAGTCCCATTCTTTTCAAGAGCATTCATCTCCTCCTTTACCACTAACTTCCAATCTGGGTCACCAAGGGCATCCTAAATAGTTCTTGAAACATGTAGGTTAGAAAATCTTGGAAAGAAAGGCTTTATGGTGATTGGACAGTTTTTTATATGACAAGTATTTAGCAATCGGGTGTTTGGTACAAGATCTCACTCTTTTTCTAGTAGCAATAGGGGCATCAAGATCGAACAGGTCAAATAAGAAAGAATCAGGAGAAATGAGTTTAGAGTTACCTGTCTTGTATTAACCTTTAGGGGGAGCTTGCTATAATTAGAAATAGTAAGGGGGTAAAATAAAACAGAATAATAGTAGCTAGCTATGAGGGTTGTACTTAATCAGTTGCTGCATTAGCAACAAGTACATTCTCATGCACATGTAGGTGGTTACAGCACATGGGAGGTTAGGAATCCAGCTATATATAGTGCTGAATTCTCTCCCACGGATATATGAAAAATCTGAGAATCTTTTTATCTCCATCTTTCCTTCTCTCCATCTCTCTCATTCCTCTCCCTTCTTGCTGCATTCTCCCTCTTTCTCAATTTCTTTACCCTCTTGGTCTTATTGTTTGATCGAGAACCATTGTCTGCTTCGAGAAGCTGACAATTCTGGTATCAGAGCAACGCTCTTGGGCGTCAATCGATACTCATAAGAATTATAGCCATGGCTGACAGAACAAGAATGAAACAAGTGGAGTCTCAGCTACAATAAGTGATGACGGTAATAACGAAGATGCAGAATCGAGTGGGAATGCTTGAACTCTCTATTGGAGCTGGAGTCGATTCTTGGATTGACCAAGCAATGGAACGTTGGAGGGTGGAGAGTCGCGAGCAGAGCAATCTGCTTTGGGACCAGATGATGGAGTAAATGCAATTGATTGTGCGAATGTTTGCTAATCAACAACCGATAAGGCTCTCTCCCGAGTTTCCTCCAAGAGAAAGAATGGAGCTCATTTTACCCGGAGTGGGAGTAAAACCTCGACCAGTAGGAACATCGGAGTTCAAGTTTGATACGGACACGATGGGGGAGAAAGTAAGAGAAAGGAGGCAGGGAGCTCCGGTTAATTGACACCACCAAAATTACCCCATGTCAAAGCTCGAGATTCCATTGTTTGAAGGGGAGAATCCGAGGTGGTGGATGAGAAGATGTGAACGAGTCTTCTCCCTATATCAAATTCTAGAACACTAGAAGATCACTATGGCTTCTGCTTACCTGAATGATATGGGAGATGCTTGGTATCAAGGGTGGCTCATGGTTAAGGAGGGAAGCCCTTGGGGTGTGTTTGTAGAAGACCTATGTGTGAGGTTCAGAGATAAAAGCATGAGGGATATAATCGAAGAGTTTAACAAACTCAAACAAGAGGGGACGGTCCAGGTCTACAGCAAAAATTCGAGGAGCTGAGATCGATGATGATGGTGCACAATCCTCAGTTATCTGAGGAGTACTATGTTTCGAGCTTCATTAGTGGTTTAGGAGATGAGGTCAGGCCTATGGTGAAGATGATATAGCCACACACGGTGAAGCAGGCTGCGGAAAGTGCAAGGTTACAAGAAATGATTATTGAGGCAATGAAAAAAAATAAAGGAATCAGGTGAGAGGGGTGATAATAGAAGAATGGCAAGCGGTAAATAGATTGGCACCAAGAGAAGGAGGATCCCAAAGTAGAGGCATCTTGGCCTTGCCTTCCACCAACCCTGTTCCTACCACTGGAGGTAAGCCAATAGAGCAAAGGCAAATAGCTAGACTATGCTACAAATGCGGGGATAAGTATTTCGTGGGTCACAAGTGTAAGAGACAACTGTTACTATTGGAAGGAGACGACGAGGATATTTAGGAAGGAGAAGAATTATTGGAAAATGAGAGGGAAGATCAAGAGGAGATCTCATTGCATGCCTTAAAGGGGGTGAACAATAGTAAGGTTATCAAGGTGGAAGGAAGAGTAAACAGTCAACCGATCATGGTTCTCATAGATAGTGGGAGTACCCATAGCTTCTTGGATGAAGTTGTGGCAAGAAGGCTTAGGTGTGTGGTAAGTCCTTCCCATCCCTTATCAGTAACGGTTGCCAACAATAGCAAGGTGATGAGCCAGTCGTCCTGAAGGGCTTCTGTTGGGAGATGAATGGAGAAAATTTTTCAACAGATTTGAGATTGCTCAAGTTGGGGGGTTGTGATATAGTGTTGGGAGTGAATTGGATGAAGGGAGTTAGTCCAATTAGTTTCGATTTCAACAAAATGGAGGTGACTTTTGAAAAAGATGGCAACAAAAAGGTTCTAATGGGCAATCCAAAGGTGGGAGTGTGTAAGATCATCTCGGGGAAGAGGCTGCAAAGAATGTTCAAGAGTCGATTTCCAAAGGTGGCTCAACTCTTCTCCCTCCATGCAGTGGAATGTGCCGAAGAAACCTCTAAACAAGAAGGAGAGTTACATGTGGTGGTTAGCAGTAAAACATTTGGCCAAAGAAAGGTACAAGAACTAGACTCTCTTAATCTACTTTTGATTGAGTATAAGGACCTATTTGCAGAACCCCACTCCCTTCCACCCAAAAGAACTTTTGATCACTCTATTAATCTGAAACCTCAAGTCGAGCCTGTGAACCTAAGATCATATCGATACCCCCCTAAACAAAAAACTGAGATTGAGCCACTTATCAAAGATATGTTAAGCAAATCGCTCATTCAACCTAGCAATAATCCTTTTGCTTTGCTTGTTTTTCTTGTTAAAAAGAAAGATAGCTCATGGAGATTTTGTGTCGATTATCGTCAACTAAACTTCATAACCATCAAGGATAAGTTTCCAATACCCATAGTAGAAGACCTACTTGATGAACTTAAGTATGCCACTGTTTTTACCAAATTAGATCTTAGGTCGGATTATCATCAAATTCGGATGAAACCCAAAGACATCCACAAAACGGCCTTCAAGACCCATGAAGGCCATTATGAATTTCTTGTAATGCCTTTCGTTTTGACTAATGCCCCAGCTACTTTTCAGTCCTTGATGAACCGGATCTTTGAACCCTACCTCCACCAATTCATTTTGGTGTTCTTCGATGATATTTTAATCTACAACCCTTCCTTTGATCAGCACATTTACCACCTAAAAATCACCTTTGAAGTCCTTAGGTTCAATCAATTGTATATTAAAGAGTCAAAATGTGCCTTTGCTCAAGAGCAAGTGGAATACTTGGGCCACATTATATCTTAAACAGGGGTGAGCATGGATCCTAGCAAAGTGGCAGCCATGTTAGACTGGCTACGACCCACCAGTGTGAAGGGACTTCGGGGATTTCTGGGGTTAACTGGCTACTATCGTCGGTTTGTCAAAAACTATGGTATTATCAGCCAGCCCTTAACTGAATTATTGAAGAAGGATTGGTTCCACTGGAGTTAGGAGGCAGAAAAGGCGTTTGTTGAACTTAAGGGAGCTATCAGCAATGTTCCAATGTTAGGTTTGCCGGATTTTAGAAAACCCTTCATACTAGAAACGAATGCATGTGCTAGTGGAATAGGGACAGTTTTGGTTCAAGAGGGAAGACCCCTAGCCTTCCTGAGCCAAGCATTGGCACCTAAGCACCTAGGATTAAGTATTTATGAGAAAGAATTGTTGGTTGTGGATAAATGGCGCCATTATTTGGAAGGAGGTACATTTGTGATTAAAACAAACCATGAAAGTCTGAAATTTTTATTGCAACAACGACTGCATACTCACTTGCAGCAAAAGGGTATGACAAAATTAATGGGGCTCGACTATTCTATACAGTACAGGAAGGGGAAGGAGAACAGAGCAATAGATCCTTTGTCGTGGTGTTTCGAAGGGGGCCAAGCAGTTGCATTAACTATGGTGATTCTAGATTGGTGCCAAGAAGTTAGTGCAAGTTATGAAGTAGACGGGGCAGCTAAAGAACTGTTGCAACAGTTAGTGGTCAACCCGACGGCTAAACAAAGGTATACTTTGGTAAATGGTATCATTAGGTACCAAGGAAGGATGGTTTTGGGAAATGACGGAAGGCTCAAACACAAGGTGATTGAAGCTTTGCATAATTCACCTATGGGAGGACATTCGGGAATTGTCAATACTTATCATAACGTGAGACAACTTTTTCAGTGGTCGGGATTAAAGAAGGATGTTATGGAGTTTGTGATGGGGTGTGACACTTGCAAGAGGTGCAAAACAAAGAATGTGGCTTATCCCGGATTATTGCAGCCATTAGACATTTCAGGGGGGGCCTTGGGAGAGCATCTCCATGGACTTCATTGAAGGACTTGCAAGGTCAGAAGAGAGGGATTGTATTATGGTAATTGTGGACCGATTCACCAAGTACAACCACTTTGTGGGGCCATCTCATCCTTATACTGCCAGAGAAATTGCTAAGATCTTCATGGATCATATAGTAGCATTGCATGGGGTACCCAAGGCTATAATATCGGATAGGGATAAGATTTTTACTAGCCTACTTTGGAAGGAGTTAATGCGATTATTGGGGTCAAGCTGAATATGTTAACCGCCTACCATCCAGAATCTGATGGGCAAACCGAAAAGGTTAATCAAAGTTTAGAAATGTACTTGAGGTGTATGTTTCCTACAACCAAAATCTTGGCATAAGTGGCTGGTCACAGCCCAGTGGTGGTACAATTCTAGCCATCACAGTGCCATCAAAAGGTCTCCTTTTGAAACCCTTTATGCTTACAAACCACCCTTACTTTCATCAGTGGCAGCCCTAGATACCTACCTCCGACAAAGGCAGCAGGCTTTACAAGTGATCAAAACTGAGTTGGCCAATTCAAAGAATCAAATGAAACAGTTTGCGGATAGAAAGAGAAGTGACAGGGAGTTTCAAGAAGGGGAAAGTGTATATTTGAAGTTACACCTGAGGCATCTGAGATCCCTATCGCAAGGACCTATTTCAAAGTTGCAACCAAAATAATATGGTCCATTCCTCATAACTGCAAGGGTGGGAAATGTGGCTTATAAACTACAACTTCCAGAGAACTCCAACATTCACCCGGTGTTTCATGTTTCACTTCTTAAGAAATCGGTGGCTGAACAACAAGTAAGCTCCACACTGCCTAATTCTCTACAAGGTGAAGACCAACCTAAAGAACCTCGGGCTATCTAGGATAAAAGAGTGATCTACAAACATGGAGCCCCCATTACTCAAGTTTTAGTCCAACGGTCAGGCCTACACTCAGACAATAATACCTAGGAATACCTCCTAAATTTACTCAATCAGTTTCCGCGAGTAGCAAGCCATCTCAGTATTTCTTGAGGACAAGAAAATTTTGATGAGGGGGGGTATTTGTCATGTATTAACCTGTAGGGGGAGCTTGCTGTAATTAGAAATAGTAAGGGGGTAAAATAAAACAATATAATAGTAGCTAGCTGTGAGGGTTGTAATTAATTAGTTGCTGCATTAGCAACAGGTACATTCTCATGCACATGTAGGTGGTTACAACACATGGGAGGTTAGGAATCCAGTTATATATAGTGCTGAATTCTCTCCCTCGGATATATGAAAAATCTGAGAATCTTTTGATCTCCATCTTTCCTTCTCTCTATCTCTCTTATTCCTCTCCCTTATTGTTGCATTCTCCCTCTCTCTCTCAATTTCTTTACCCTCTCGGTCTTACTATTTGATTGAGAACCATTGTCCGCTTCGAGAAGTTGACATTACCCTCAACATGAAGATTCAAAACGAAGAAGGCCATATGAGCAAGGCAGGTTTTTTGATTGGTTTGTAGCCATGTGTTGTAACCATATGCCCTGGACTTGATTTGTAGCCTTTTGGCCTTCTTCGTTTTGTTTTATACATCTCTTATTTACAGAAAAAAAAAAAAAAAAGACATTACCTTGAGAAGAAGAAAGACCATCATTTGGAGATGCCGACTGTTTAATTGTTCGAGGAATATTCGGACTGATAGTATTCTCTTGAGTTTGCCTTCTCGTATAAAATTGAAACTTAGGTTTTTGGATTGTTTTGATCAATTTGTCGTAATCCTCCCCCTAGTTCCAATCCCAACATGCTGGGCACCTGTGAACTAAACACATCCTGTTTCGTACTTTTTGGAACACTTGTTTCCTCAAATTGTTTATCAGGGTGTAATGGAGTATCAAACATGGTTGGAAGAGGATCATAGATTTTTAAAGAAGTATTGTCCTCAACATGAAGATTCAAAAATTTATCTTCTTCCACAATATTTATATTCTCCCACTGAAGAGGATTTTTGGAAAAATAAGGTTGAGTCTTGAGAAAAGAGACATTCGTACTTATATAAGTTTTTTTGGTCACAGGATTAAAGCATTTGTATCCTTTTTTATTGGGAGCATAGCCCAGAAAAATACATTTTTCAGCTATGGAATCCAATTTGGAACGTAATATTTGTGGAACATAAATAAAGCAAGTGCATCCAAAGACCTTTAAAGGTAACTCAGAATATAGCCGACACATGGGAAATAATTTTTTTAAAGAATGTAAAGGATTTTCAAAGTTTAGAACACGAGTAGGCATTCGATTGATGAGATAGGAAACAGTTAAAATCGGGTCACCCCAAAGGTATTTGGAAACATTCATGGAAAACATAATAGTCCTGGCTACTTCAAGTAAATGTCTATTTTTGCGTTTAGCAATACCATTTTGTTGGGGGGTTTCATGACAAGTGGATTGATATAAAATTCCTTTTTCTTTCAAAAAAACTCTCAAAGATTTATTAAAATATTCAGTTCCATTATCTGATTGAAGAATACAATTTTTTGTGTTAAATTGAGCTTCAATCATATGAAAGAAATCCTTGAAAATTCGAGATACGTATGATTTCTTTGCAAGTAAGTAAACCAAACAAAGTCTAGTATGATTATCAATAAAACGTTACAAACCACCTTTTACCAGATGAAGTGGAAACCTTTGAGGGTCCCCAAACATCACTATCTATCAAATAGAATGGTTTTAAAGGGAAATAGGGTTTTGAAATAAATTTAACACGATGATCTTTAGATAAATGACTACTTTCACATTGAAACATAAAAGGATCCACTCCTTTAAACAACTTAGGAAATACATGTTTTAAGGAAAACTAGGATGGCCTAACCTAAGATGCCATTGCATTATTTGAGTAGAAACAGAAGTGGAACTATTACCACTCAATTCGTGAGCTTTTTTATGACGAAAGGCATCCCTATCCAAATAGTAGAGTCTGCTTATCTCTCTAGCACTGCCAATCGTCTTCTCCGAGTTTTGGTCCAAAAAAGTATAGTAGGAATAAAAAAAGATAACAAGACAGTTAGTTTTTTGAGAGTTTACTGTCAGAAAAAATATTATAGGCAAGTTTAGGAACATGAAGTACTAATTGAAGATCAATACTGCCAGAGAGTTTAATCAGACTTTTACCTACATAGGTGAAAGACTACCATTGGGTATTCTTATTTTTTCACTACCAGAACAAGGAATATACGAGTTGAATAGATGTGACAAGCCAGTCATATGATCAAATGTTCCTGAATCAATGATCTAGGGAACTGATATAAAGGAACTAGATAGGGAAAAGGAATTTCTACCTGAATGGACCAATGAACAATTGGGTGTACCAGGTGACAGATTGGGATTTAGCAGTCTCAGAAGTTGATCAATCTACTCTTTGTTGAATGGTCCCACTTCAGCTTCATTAGTAGTGGGTTGGGAGCACCTCTGTCTGGGTTTTTAGTTGGTTGGTTTTTCATGAAGCACCCAGCAAGTTTCCTGAGTATGGCGTGGTTTGTTACAGTGATCACCCCAAACACAAGGCTTCCCTTTAGCTTTTCATTGACCGAAAATATGCCGTCCACCGGCATTAGCATCAACAGTAACAAGCGCCATATTTTCGGATAACCCACTTGCGCCATTGTTCTTCCGAAAAGCTTCACTTAGTGACGGAAGAGGATTTCTGATCAGTATATTTTGCACTCTTATTTAGTGGTTCAAGCTTAGCATTTAAGTATTCAATGAACATGATTGGTACTCATTTTGGGCTCAATATTATCAATATAGGTACACATCACATGCAAAGCGAACATAGAACAAAAAGAAACGATTTCGGTGCATGATAGGAGTGGAAATAAAACTTAAAGGCACGGTTAGCTATCAACTCGAAATGAGGTGGAGAAAGTGAAAGTGGAACAAGAGTGAAAAGTGAAAAGCGAAGAAAAAAGAGGTTAAGGAAGAAATCTAGTGGCCTACAGTAGTATGCATTCCGCTGTAGGACCACCATAAGAGTTAAATTCTGGAGCTCACGGTCTTACAGCGGAATGCATACTGCTGTAAAACCGCTTTAGGAATTACTATCTGGAGCTCACGAGTCTACAGCAACAAGCATACCACGGTAGGACCGCGGTAGAGTTTTGAACTTCAATTCAAAGCGCAATTTCGGCCCGTCTCCGTCCAAATCAATGGGAAACAAGAGTTTTCACTGTGCACGACTTTAGTAGCCTAAAAAGCACTATATAAAGACTTATTCTTGAGGGATTTAGGGAGTTTTTGATAGAGGAGGAGCCGACGGAAGATTGAAGACTATACTCTTGGATTGTATTTTTCTTTTCTTTCTCAAATCTTTGCTATGGATTCCAACTCTTTTCTTTTTCTTTTGATTGCAAGAATGCATTGCCAAGTGTTTATAGCTAGGGTGAATGATGAAACCTCGACTTCTAATGGCTTGATTTAAAGTTACTCGGTTTGCTATTGTCTTATTCATTCGGGTTGATTGTTTGTTATGTTCATAATGCTTTTTTGATGCTTGATCACCGTTGAAACGTATTTGTGATTTATATTGCTTTCGAGAGATTCAATATAGATTAGACATGGTAGCAAACAACGTAGGGTCCTATAATAGGTAGAGATACCGTTATGCCTTATGAAATCATTTTGTGATGATCTCCATAATTGAATGCATGTTTATATGTTCGAAGGTTGACTAGAGATAGTCAATCTCATATATATACATAGAACTAAATGACCATCGAGAGAGGCTTTTGGTTGTAATTGGATCATCGATTTTCACCCTAAGATAAGGAATAACAAGATATGAGTAATGAATAATTGAATCATAGAAGGCCGACGGTGGATTCACAAACCCTAGTGCCTTATCCTTGTGAGTTTTTGAATCAAAGAAATTGTTCTAGTTGCATCTTTTATTCGAAAATTAGTTTTCATTAAAGTTGAAGTCATTGTTAATGTGTGTGTTAGGTTAAGGTTAAATCAGTTAGAGTAAACATCAAAAGTTAGTTCTCGTGGGTACGACACTCTATTCATCACTATATTACGATCCGTCCACTTGCGGGATAAAATAGGTAGACAATTTCTTCCAATGATCTTTTCTTGGACTTCATCAAACTCAACGTTGAGTTCGGCAAGGAATTTAAACACCCGGTTAGCATTGACCATTTGTTGATAATGTTTGCAATCATTAGGACTTTCCCACTCATAAGTGTTAAAGAGATCCAGATCCTGCCATATACGCTTAAAGGAATTGAAGTATGTGGTGATGGTGTCGCTACCTCACCGAATCTCACCGAGCTTCAAGTTAAGTTTGTAGATTTGGGATTGATTGCCCAAATCAGAGTACAAGGCGGTGACTTCACCCCATAGTTCCTTTGCTATAGAAAAGCACATGTAGTTTGGGCTGATCTCTTCCTCCACGGAGTTCACAAGCCACATCATCACCATTGATTTGTCTGCATTCCAAATTTCATACATTGGGACCTTATTGTTAGAAGCCGGTGTAGCACTGGTCAAGTAACCGATCTTTCCTCGTCCTCGAATGTACATACAAACAGATTGGGACCAATGCAAAAAATTGGTGCCATTAAGATGAATAGTAGTAATTTGTACTGGGTGTGAGTCGGAGGAGACTTGAAGGACTCGGAATTGAACTTGATCAGACTGTGGCTGATGGGTAGGAGCAGTTGATGCAACATCAGACATGGTGGCGAAAGAGGTAGTAAGAACAACACCAAGAGAAAGATCAGATCTAGTTATCAACAAGGACCAAATCTGGGTGTGTCAGCAGGTAAGGATCTAGGGACCAACGACGCTGGACAGGAGCAATGATAGCAACTGAGATAGGCTACCTGGCTTAAGGTTTGATGGTGTAAGGATGACTTCCTTGCTCAGATACCATATAAGCTAAGAGAAGAAGGATTTTTATTTCACCATAAATGAAACAACATGATTCCTATCTTTTTATAGAGGGAGGATATGACAAATTAGGATATTTTAATTCTAAACTATAATCAATCAATCAAAGATTTAGGCCACTAATCAAGGGATTGGAGCCAATCCCTACTAATCCAGGGATTTGTCTCCTTCCCCACAATCAAGGGATTGGAGCCAATCCCCACTAATCAAGGGATTTGTCTCCTTTCCATTTCAACAAGAAGTCAAATACTCGTTCCTTTTCCACCATTTTAGGGTACTTAACTTCATCCTTGGTACACTCCCAACTGATGTCATAGAACAAGTCCATCTCTTGCCATAATTCAGACAACATATTATAGTATTCAGTTATCGAGTGGCCCTTATAGCTACTCAAACTTCAAAACACTGTGTTGTGTTTTCCATGTCTGAGTAAAGACTTTGTACAGCCTCTCATACTTCTTTGGTTGTTTTGTAAAACAGATAGGTCCTCCCTATCTTTGGTTCCATGGAATTGATGAGCCAAGCCATAACTATGGAATTCTCAGCATCCCATGCTTCATAGTTAGCATCTTCAGGATTTGGTTTTGGGGTTCCCCCAGTTAGATACCCCACTTTTCCTTTCCCTTTCATAACCAACAAAACCGATTGGGACCACTCCCGAAAGTTAGTCCCATTTAGCTTATGTTAGGTGATTTGAAGGGTGGGGTGATCAAGGGAAATAAGGACAGCAATTGGTGGTAAGGATCTAGTGGATGTAGGGCAAGTAGTGGAGGCTCCACTGGTTGGCGAGGAATTGGCCATCTTGGAGCAACTTGTGTGAAGAAAAGAACTAGGTATGCAGTCATCGGATCGGTGGCTCTGATACCATGAACAAACTTAAATGTTTTAGGAAGAAACACTCTAAGTAGAAAGGGGTGAACGGAGCAAACTCTTTCACACCTTCATTAGATTGTATGACGCATTTAAATACAAAAAAAACTTATATCAGCTATCTCCTAAAATCTAGGAATTCAAAATACAAATTTGAATTTACAACAACAGATAAGATAGGATTACACTTTGAAAGGTAGTTCTTCTCCTATCTTTTAGGAATGGTTGTATCTTCTTTTGAATTCATCCTCTTCTTCTTTATCACCTTATCTCTTATTCAAACCACCTGTTCTTATCATCCCTTTTAATTCGGAATTCTTCCTTTTCATTGGGATTTCTTCCTCAACAAATTCTCAGGGTCAAATTTATTTAACTATAGTACAGACATCCATGTAAGAAACTACCATAATGGAAGTTGAATAAGCCTTTTGAGGTTCAAAAGATCAGCATTTTTAGTAATTGACTACAAACTTCTAAATATAATTGTATGTGAAAAAAGGAATCCTTTTTCAAGGTTGAGGGGGAAACCTCATGCCATGGAGCACATACATTCTACTTAAAAATACATTAATAGATACAAATAAAAGAAGAAAAGAACAATTAGCTGCAACTTAATTTAACAAATAAAATTCACTTGCAAATTAAGCACAACTGCTAATATAAAGAAATTATTTCATATTTCATCAGCAAAATAGTTTATCCTGATGTAGTCAAAGAGTGTCTTATGAGATACATAGAGTTTATCAAACAGAGAGAGTGTATAGTTTACACAAAAGTAGTAAAATAGTATCTTCTTCAAGAGAAATATAAAACTATAACTATATACATTTGTTAACAGGTAATGTAAATGATATGAGTTATATGGAGTCTGCTGCATAGACATAGCGTGCATTCATGCACATGTACAGTTATACATTTTCTAGATATAGATAAAATAACTTTAGCAATATTTGGTTAGTTACAAGATTGAATTGAAGAAAGTTAAAAAGAAACTGAGGCATACGGACCATACACATCATAAAGGACAAAAGATGCATAAAAGCATGCAATGCACATGAATGCTTAATACCGCCCTTGCCTTCCACTAAAGGCAATTGAGGACAATCTGGCTTTGAGGCAAGCCTTGAGAAGCTTTCTAAAAATAAGCCAATAACATGCTTACTTCTTTAAATCTCCTCTCAGAAAAGGAAATCGTTTCTGGAGACCCTCTAGGTGAAGGAGACCTTGTACAAAACCCACAGGTCCAATAAATAAAAGCGTCAAAACGATAGAAGCGATGCGAGTTGCTAGCTTTCGAATCCAAAGTTGTTTGAATGGTATACAAAGATTTTTCCAATAGACATCAAGTGGTTCTGGAGCCCGATCAGTGACCCAATGCATGGGATTTGATGATTGAAGAACACGTGAAGCAACTAAAGCAGCATATCTTGTCCTGAAGAAAACCAAAGCAGCTGCACATTCCTGCACTAGAAAATGAACTGCTTGAGTAGTTGACCCAAAACTTGCAATTTGGTTTTAACTCTCTTTTTGCAACACACAAATGTTTCCAAAAGCATACTAGCTTACAAGATTTCTAGACAGCAGTGACTGACAACATTAATGCAATAAATAAAATCATTTTAGAAAACTTTTGCAGATAATAATGTCACATGCCAAGTATAAACTAAACTATTCTGAAACTTTAACTGCTCAAAAACAACATATCAAGCCTTAATCCCAAGCGCGGATTCGGCTACATGGATTTTGGCTCATTATGTTTGAAGATGGTGATTAGTGTGAAGGTGATGCAGATGGGTACCATAGTTGATGCTGGGGCTGCAAGGGGCAGTGGTGGATGATCCTGGAGAATGAGGTTGGTGGCAGCAGCAGTTGGTGATAGAGGCAATAGGCAATGGTGGTAGTGATGGTCGGTGGCATTATTGTGCGTGAATGGTGCAAAGGGGCTGTGGTAGGTTGAATTGGTGGTAGGCAAATAAAAGGTGGCTTCACTGACAATGATAGTGGCCCTTGGTGCCCTGGTGGTGATAGTAGACAGGAAATGAGTGGAAGCAGTAACTCCGATATTGATGATGTCATGGTGTGTGGATGGTGAGAACTGCAACCATTGGTGGTGGTTGTAAGTAAAAAAAATTAGCACATTCTTTTTATAACAATGCATAACACTTTTTGCCCCTTTCTCTAAAATTTATAAGAAACTACTGTTGAGTCAGATTTTTTGATTATGGAGAAAACATTTTTTTTTTCCAGTATTTCAGCATTAAGTTTCAAAACACAGACTATAGTTTCAAAACTATATGTTGTACATTAAGTTTTGAAACCAGTCTTGACATGTTTTGAAACTAGCTGCTTGATCAAAAAGGTTTCTGTTTTCAAAAAGTTTTGAAACCTACCTTTTTCTTATTTGAAACAAAATCTGATTTACAAATTCTAAAATACAAGCATACTGTTTCAGAACAACATTTTCATGGTTCAAAACTTCTTATTATTTTATCTATCAATAGGTCTCCCTCTCCTCAATTATTTTGGAGCCAAAACTCAAAAGAGATGACTTTTGATTAGATACCTTTTTCAGCTAAACACCATGACTACTTTTTATCCAATCAGTTTTTTTTTTTTTTGCAGAAATCCATGTGGGGTGTCAGGATAAAGAGGCAGATGTTTCAAAACAATCTTCAAAGCCTCAGTTCAGGAAGCCATGTTTTTTAAAAATAGAACTCAAAAAACGTGACACAATTTTTGTTTTGTTGAAATGACTACTGCCAAAAAGGACTATTGAGTTTCCATATTGTACTTATTGGTTTCACCATGTCAACTAAGTGATGGAACACAACTATATCAATTATCTTCATTCACCACCATCTCATGAAACTTTTCCATATGAAGATGGTGTTGAAACTTCATTTCATCATTACTCCGCCAGGGGATGTTATCCACTGCCAGTCCCAAGCTCGGATGAAGGAGGAGAGTTGCGTTAGGTAGCCGACAACTAGCGTAAAACCTAGTCGGATCCAAATAATTCTAGACAAACTATCTGTTGGGTTGTAACCCACATAGAAGTCTAGAATTCATATAGCCGACCCCACATAGTGGGATAAAGGCTGGATGTGTTGTTGTTGACTACTGCCAAAATGGCTACTTTTTGAAAAGCTGCTGCAACATGGTGTCATGACCCTATGACCAATAAAAGGGTATTATTGTAATAGAATAGAATAGTTTGTTGGGGATATCTTAGAGAGAGGTTAGAAGCACATGGGAGCATGTGCTAGGTTGTTAGAAGGCAAATATGCCTATAAAAGGGTGTTGTAATGGTTTGTTTTGTCATCAAGAAATTAATGAATTGAATACTATTTTCCCTCTAAATATTCCACTCCTCTCTCGTTCTTCTCCCTCATTCTTCAGTTCTCCTATTCCTCCCTCTCTTTCTCTTAATATCTCTCCCTCCTTCAATCTGATTTCTTCTCCCAATTCCTATCACAACCTTAACTAACCCTAGGGTTGTGACAAATGGTATCAGAGCAGTTCATCCTTGGCTGGGGTGATTATCGGTGAGTTCCGATGGTGATTATCGACTGTTGGTAGGCGATTGTTTCCAGATTTGGAGGATATTAAGGTCGGTAGTGAACGAGAGAGAGCAAGCAGCTCTCGCCAACTGCATCAAGTCATCCTAAGCAGTTCGAATTTGAAAGGTGTAGCATCAGGAGGTGACGGCCACGATTCTCAGCAACCCAGACGAATTCAAGGAGCTACCATCGGCTAGTGGTCCTCAGCTCAGGAGGTCGTGACGGGCGCAGGAGTTGCAAGCGATCGCGGTTGTGCAGCGGGTTTCTGGCGATCTCGGTTTGGTCGGTGATTGGGCAGAACCTGAGGAAGGAAGCGTTGATTCATCACTAGTTGGGTTATCACTGGCAAGAGGTTCGCGATTGGAAGTGATCGCAGGTAGAGTGAAATCGGAGGAAGGAGACGAGAGGCTAAGCAAATTGCTGACTGATTGGGCCAACGATTGTCGGAAGGGATCTTCTGGAAGCAAGGCGATTCCAGCTGGGAGCGTGCGACTCAAGAGGGTGACCTCAGAAGCTGAGTTGCGCAGCAGGTTTCCGAAATCAACGGCAAGAAAGCAAGTCCGATCTGACTTCTTTGCTTGTGAGTTCCGACACCCTGGGCTACTAATTTCCAAGTCGGAAGGCGTTGAGGCGAGAATAGGAGGCTGGGCAACAGGCGAGCCAGGAAGTCGCGACTGGTGCAAGAAGGAATTGGACTTCGATTGATCAAGCAGCAATTCCGATCGAAGCTGCTAAAGTCAAGGTGATTTAGCGCATCAAACTCCCACGAGCCTGGTGATTGTCGGTGTTTTGAGGCGATCCAGGAAGAGGACCCAGATCGGAGGCGCCGAAATTCAGATCTAGGAGTGCTGTTAGGGTTGCTGCTTTGATCGGAAGGCACTGTGTGTGCTACGGTTTGGGGTTGCCTTCTGAACCGTGTTGGTGACCCGTGCTTTCCTCCTTGATCAGAAGGAGATTCCGACCATTCTGGAAAGCCAACTCAGAGCATAACCGAGGGAAGTAAGCTTGATGCATCACTAACCATAAGCTGAAGCGGATTCGAGGCCAAGCGATTGTTGAATCTGCAGTAGAGAGTCAGAGACGGTGGTGTCCGACAGTGCCTTCGGTGAGCAAGGAAGGCTATTGATTAAGAATCAGCTGCAAGTGGAGAAGCTGAGCAAAGTTCAGAGCAGTTGGGAATGGATTTTTGAAGGTGAATTTGGATGGGTGATTCTTGGCTGTGAATTCCAACGCTCCTTTGTGGTAATTCCGATTCAACTTCATTAAGATAGATCATAATGGAGCAGTAATTTCAGGAGGTTAATTTTGGTTTTGAATTTTGGGTTAACTTGTTTGAAGAAGAGCAGTATGTGGTCTTCAAAGTATGCTGATTGTGAAAAATCAGCTAAGGGAAGCAGGGCACACCTGAAACAAAAGGGGTCGCAATTGCAACCGAATGAGGCTGCATTTTAGTGGTTAATTTTCAAGGAAGAGAGCAGCCTCCATTGTAGTGGACCAATGCTGCATTTTCAGTGGGGTGTCCTACTCATGAAGTTAGGAGAGGCTATGAGCAAAGGGAAACAAAGGCAGCCAAGGGGAGCAGTGCATACAGGGAGCAAACGAGCCCTAAATTGCTGCAAAAGAATGCTTCATTTTCAGCTGGAATGAAGCCTCAAGGGCAGCCAAAGGAGGCTGCAATTTCAGTTGGCAGCAACAAGGAACAGAAGAATGGAGTCAGCCAACTGGACAAAGGAACCAGCAGTGGGTTTGATGAAGAGTGCAAGGAATTCGTTCGAATGTTTCGCGAGAAGTTGCAAGAGTTTGCAATGATACTATCTAAGAAGTATCATTACAATTTTCCGGTGGAATATTTTGATGACTATCAAGGAAGTTTTAACAAGAAAGAATTCCTTGAAATGGAGGAGCCAAAGGAGAAGTCAAGACTATGGAAGAGCGATTCATTGCTTACCTCCAATATGGAGTGGAAGAAGGGTACCAGTTTCAGCAAAACTACCAAGGAGGAATGCTACATCAGTGATGAAATTGGTGGTGAATGGCATTATTCAAAAGGAATCTATGATGAACAGATTGATAAGGAAGTAAAGGCAAAGGGACAATCTGAAATTGTTGAAAGAAAGGTCCAAATAGAGGGGAATTGCAGCCAACAAAAGGGAAAAGAAGTTCTCGATGGTGATGATTTTGGGATTCTACAACAAAAGCTGTCCAACTTTAAGGAAGAAGGGGAAGAGGAAGAAGAGAGTGAGAAAAAGGAATTGGAGGATGACACTCAATCAATTGACAGCCTCTCAAGCACTCTTACTAGTGCTGAAACGCTTGGCCAGGTGTCAATTAATGAGCAATCGTTGGCTGGAAGTGAAGTTGCAGCATCTCCTAATGCTAATACTCTCAAACAACCTTGGTATGAGTATTCAAGGAAAGAATACAAACCTCCACTGCTGCATTTTGAGGCTGCTGTTGATATTTCTTCAGCAAAACATGGCTGTGGGTTGAATGGGGATATAGTAACAACAACAATGGCTGGAGATCTGCCCTTCTTACTTGTTTTGGATGGTTATGAAGTTTTCCCTATTGAAATTCTGGGCCAATTCATACGTGGAATTAATCTTGGAAACCTAAGAATGAAGATGAAGAGACCTAAAGGTAGAAAGAAAGAAAGGAGGATGATCCGCATAGAGAAGGTTGAAATTGGATGAAGAGCAACGGCTACTCGCGGCAAGTTCTTGGGGACAAGAACTCTCTTAAAGAGGGGGAAATTGTCATGACCCTATGACCAATAAAAGGGTATTATTGTAATAGAATAGAATAGTTTGTTGGGGATATCTTAGAGAGAGGTTAGAAGCACATGGGAGCATGTGCTAGGTTGTTAGAAGGCAAATATGCCTATAAAAGGGTATTGTAATGGTTTGTTTTGTCATCAAGAAATTAATGAATTGAATACTGTTTTCTCTCTAAATATTCCACTCCTTCTCTCTCGTTCTTCTCCCTCATTCTTCAGTTCTCCTATTCCTCCCTCTCTTTCTCTTAATATCTCTCCCTCCTTCAATCTGATTTCTTCTCCCAATTCCTATCACAACCTTAACTAACCCTAGGGTTGTGACACATGGACTATAAGTAGAAGGGCTCTTCTACACTGCCCAACAGATTCTACTAAGGGGGTTACCGAAGGCGTCAAAAAGACAGAAATGCCCTTGCCCAAATTGTAAATTTGCAAACCTTGCCATTGCCTTGCCCGCCTGTTCTCTCCTCCCTCTCTCCTTCCCATGGCCGCCGATGCAACCGTCGACCACTGCTTGGTTGGAAAAGGCTTATCCCTTTTATCTTGAAACCTTTTTCACATGGAAAAGCCTTTGAATAATGGAACCACCTCCTGGTTTCAATAATGGAGTTATAGGGCAGGTTTGCAAACTAAAGAAAGCTCTTTAAGATTTAAAATAGTCCCCAAGGTCTTAGTTTGATAGATTTTCTGGAGCAATGAAGACCATGGGACATGGGCAGAGTAGGGGAGATCACACCCTATTTATTAAGCATTTGAAGTAGGGCAGCCTCACAGCATTGCTTGCATATGTTTATGGCATTATTGTCACCGAGGATGACTTTGATAAGCAACAGTAGCTAAAGAAGTATTTGGCCCAAGAAGTGGATATCAAAGATCTGGGTAAGCTTAGGAACTTTTTGGGAATAGAAGTAGCCTACTCTAGTGCTGGTATTTTTCTTTCCCAAAGAAAGTATACCATGGAATTGCTAGAGGAAATAGGGATGCTAGGTGGCAGGTCAGTAGATACTCCCTTAGAGGCTAATCTGAAGCTAGGAAATGCTGATGGTTTGGTGGTAGAAAGAGGAAGGTATCAAAGGTTGGCAGGCCATTTGATTTACCTATCCCACACCAAGCTTGACATTGCATTTGTTGTCAGCTTGGTGAGCCACTTTATGCATAATCCAACCAAGAAACATATGCAAGTAGTGAGGAGGATATTGTGCTATTTAAAGGCAACTCCAGGGAAAGGTTTGTTGTTTAGATTAGGAAAGGAATTAGAAGTTGCAGGGTATACAAATCAGTGTTCTAAAATGGACTAGGCGCTAGTTAGGCAGCTTACGGGGGCCTAGCACCTAGGGCGCCTATTGCCTACCTGCAAGCAGCAAGTAGCAAGGAGGAAGATGCTTGCTTCTTGACGAAGATGGCACAACAAGAAGCAATGAGCAAGGAGGAAGATGGCCATACGTAACGAAGGAAAAAGAGTGAGAATCGCCAGGGTGAGAATGGCCCGATTGGCGACGAGAGAGAAAGAGAGACAACAAGATCGGTGGAGAGAGAGAGAGAGAGAGAGAAACGACAAGTCCAGCGGCAACGACAAGTCCGATGAGAGAGAGTGAACGGGAAAGCGGCGAGAGAGAAAGGGAATGATAATCGACCCAGGTCGCGTGCAACCCAGGCCAAGCGTCGACCCAGGCAGCTAGGCGCCGATTGGGCTCCACGACGCCTAGGAGCGTCGATTTGGATTGATTTGCGGCAGCTACCTTTTAGAACACTGATACAGATGTTGACTATGGGAGCTCATTGGTGGATAGGAGGTCAACTATAGGGTATTGTGTCTTTCTTGGAGGCAACTTGGTATCCTGGAAGAGTAAAAAATAGGGTGTAGTGGCTCGGTCTAGTGTTGGAAGACCTAAAAATCTCTAGCTATAGAGCAATGAAGTTGTTTTGTGATAAGCAGTCAGCAATCAATATTGCACATAACCTTGTGCAACATGACCGAAGCAAACATGTTGAAATTGATAGACATTTCATTAAAGAAAAGTATGAAGCTGGGGAAGTTTGTATACCCTTTGTTACCTCAGACAATCAGATTGTTGATGTGTTAACAAAGGGACTACCTATCAAGAGATTTGAGGAACTTATAGGCAAGCTGGAAATGATTGATATTCATTAACCAGCTTAAGGGAGAGTGTTGATTGATTGATTCATGTTGATTGATTCCTCAATCTATGGGATTAATTATTGTTGGCGGAAAAGATTTAAAAGAAGGTCAACCAAAGCAAGTCTTGAAAAATAGGAAAGGATCTAGTTGCATTATCTCCTAAATTTTAGGAGAAGATTTCAGAGAAAAATTCTCCAATTTAATCTGTTGTATTTTGTATTTCTAATTCTTAGATCTTAGAAGATAGATGATAGAATTCTCTTGTATTTAAAGACATGGTGCATTCATAGAAATATAAGTTCCGTTTGTAAATTTTTTTGCCAATATAGAAAACTTAGAAATCCTATTCCTTCAAGGATTTCTTCATGGTATCAGAGCCATGTCTCTAAATCTCTTCTAAGCCTTCGTCTGCTCAGCCTTCATTGCTGTTCTAGCTCTTCCAGTTTATTTTAAAGTTCCGGTCACACTGCTGTTTTAACCGTTTTGTTCGGTTCTTGCCTTGATTGCAATAGTCCTCTTCATCTCTTCCTCTAACCATGTCTGAAACATCTGAGAAAGACCTGTCATCTCTAGAAGGACCCAATATGGGTGATACTCCGATAGGAAGTTTGGTCACTGGGGACTTACCAGGGCTGCACCAATCTTATTGGTTGGATGGGCGCAACTACCTACAGTGGGCTCAATTAGTGAAAACCTTCCTAAAGGGTAAAGGGAAGCTGCATCACCTAACCGATCCAAGTCCTAAAAGCTCCAATCCAGGTTTTACATCATGGGATATTGAGGATTCTATGATCATGTCATGGCTATGGAAAGCTATGCAGCCTGAGGTTAGTAGAAATTACATGTTTTTGTCTAATGCTAAGGATGTATGGGAGACTGTTAGGTGTACATATTCAAAAGTTCAGGATGCTTTGGTTATCTTTGAGATTAAGATGAAATTGAGTAGCACTAAACAAGGATCACTAACGATTACTAAGTATTACAACAAGATGAATGGTTTATGGCTGGAACTTGATCATTGTCAAGACATTAAGATGGTCTGTGGAAAAGATACAAAAACTTTACACTCAATTCTTGAAAGGGATAGAGTTATGGAATTATTGGCAGGACTTAACCCTGAATATGACCTAGTAAGGGTTCAAATACTTGGAAAGGAAAGGCTGCCATCTCTTAATGAGGTTTTTGCAGTTGTCCGCAGTGAAGAAAAGAGGAGAGTTGCAATGCTGAGGGAGATCCACTCTGAAGGATCTATAATGCTGACTAATAACGGGAGAGGATGCAGTCCAAACAGCAACTAGGAAGAGCTGATGAAGAACGGTCACGGTTTAAACAAGGAGGAAAAACTGATGGATAGTCTCAGCCACAATGGAAGGAGAATTTATGGTGCACTTACTATAAAAAACCAAGGCATACCCGTGAAACTTGTTTTAAGTTACATGGGAAGGAAGCAGTCCTTCAAAAGATAGGGGGATTTCGTAATATGTCTGCTCGAAATCAGGCCTATCTTTCAAACAAACAGGAAGAGAGAGTTGAAAAGACTAACACAACGAATGGAATGGAACTAAATCAACTAAATGCTGATGAAATCAGTAAGCTTAAGCAGTTTTTGCAAACAATCCAGGATGGATCGTGTTCCACTGCTCAATCAGGTATTAAATCAGGTGATTGTTTCAATTTATATTCTTTAATAGCCTCTAAAATCAATAGGGATGATACATGGATTCTAGACTCAGGTGTAACAGACCATATGTCCCATAATATTACTGTCTTTGATTCCTACAAATCCCTACTGACTCCTAAACAAATTGTTATTGCCAATGGCACATCCATTCCCATCAAAGGACAAGGTAAAGTCACTCTTAACCCTAATTTTTTTATCAACCGAGTACTACATGTTCCAAATTTGTCAACCAACCTGCTTTCTATCCATCAACTTACTAAGGATCTAAATTGCCGTGTTATTTTCTCTCCTCATTCTTGTGAATTTCAGGCTCGGGACAAGCTGGATTCTAGGGCTCTTCGTTGCATTTTCCTTGGCTACTCCCCTACTCAAAAAGGTTACAAATGTTATCATCCTCCTACCAGAAAATTCTTTGTTTCTAAAGATGCAACCTTTGTGGAATCTCAATCCTTCTTCACTTCTACTCACCTTGGTCTCCAGGGGGAGAAACACTTGAATGGTGACCAAGGTTTGCCTGATCTAGACCTTCCAGCACCAGCTACTGAAATTCCAGCTACTATCCCCACTGTTCATACTGCTGTTCCTGAAATTCCTGAAATTCCAGCTTCTGTTTCTACTGTTCCTGAAATTCCAGCTTCTGTTCCAGCTGAAAACCCTTCGGAAATTCCAATTTCTGGACAAGATCAACACCTGGAGACATCCTCCTTGGTCAGATTTAAGGGATGCCCTTATGTGTACCATCGAAAACAGCAGCTCACATCTACTCCTCAGCCAGGATCAACATCTCCTTTGCAGTCAAGAACTGATAGGAACCAGCCTCCCAATCCTGTTCATACGTTTTCTACTGAGTTGGATATTCTTGTTGCTATCAGAAAAGGGGTTAGAAGATGCACTTAGCATCCTCTAGCCAATTATCTATCTTATCATAGGTTATCCCCAAAACATTCCGGCTTTCTGACTTCTCTAGACTATTATTATTCCTAAAATGGTTGAAGAGGCCTTAAAGGATCAGAAATGGAAGCTAGCCATGGAAGAGGAAATGAAAGCCCTAAAGAAAAATGATACATGGGAGTTGGTACCTAGGCCAAAGGAGTAAATCCAGTGGGTTGTAGATGGGTGTACAACTTAAAATATAATGTAGATGGATCTTTGGAAAGGTACAAGGCCCGATTGGTTGCTAAGGGCTATACTCAAACATATGGGATAGATTATTTTGAGACTTTTGCTCCGGTTGCCAAGATGACCACAGTTAGAATTTTGCTATCTTTGGCAGCCTTTTATGGATAGCAATTGCATCAATTAGATGTGAAGAATGCATTTCTTCACAGTGACTTAGAAGAAAAGGTCTTTTTAGAACAACCACCAGGATTCAAAGAAGGACACAAGTGTAAGGTATGTAAACTTAAAAAGGCTCTTTATGGTTTCAAACAATATCCAAGGGCATGGTTTGATAGGTTCTCTAAATCTATGAAGCTCATGGGATATCAACAGAGTAGAGGAGATCACAAACCCTTCTTCAAACAATGGAGAACTGACTATATTATTGGTATATGTGGATGATATTATTATAACAGGAAATGATTTGGAGGAACAACAGGCATTGAAAGACAATCTGGCTAAAAATTTTGAAATTAAGGACTTAGGAGCACTCAAATATTTCTTGGAAATAGAAGTAGCCTATTCTAAAGAAGGTATCTTCTTATCTCAACGCAAATACATACTTGATCTTTTAAAGGAAACAGGATTGTTGGGTGGAAAAAGAATATGTACTCCAATAGAACCTAATGCAAGGTTAAGTGAAAATAATGATAGTCCTCCAGTAGACAGGGGCAGGTATCAAAGATTGGTAGGGAGATTAATTTATTTGTCACACACTAGGCCAGATATAACCTATGTGGTGAGTTTGGCAAGTCAATTCATGCATTGCCCTACTGAAAGTCATATGCAAGCTGTAAGAAGAATACTTTGTTATTTGAAAACAACCCCAAGCAAAGGAGTTCTATTCAAGACAAGAGGAGATTCATTGGAAGTACAAGGATATACAGATACAGACTATGTTGGGTCACTTATGGACAGAAGGTCTACCACCAGCTATTGCATGTTTTTTGGTAAAAATTTGATTTCCTGGCAAAGCAAGAAGCGGAGCATAATGGCAAGGTCAAGTGCAAAGGCAGAGTTCAAGGCCATGGCACTAGGTTTATATGAGTTGCTATGGGTCAGAATTGTTCTAGAAGACTTGAAGATTTCAGTCAATGAGCCGATGAAGTTATTTTGTGATAACCAATCAACCATAAGCATTGCTCATAATCCTGTGCAACATGACAGGACTAAACACGTAGAGATTGATCGACACTTTATAAAGGAAAAAATTGAAAAAAGTATAATCCAAATTCCTTATGTTCCTTCTGAAAAACAGGTAGCAAATTTATTAACAAAAGGATTGGTAGCTAGAAGATTTGAAGATCTAGTATGCAAACTAGGAATAATCGATATTCATTCACTAGCTTGAGGGGGAGTGTTAGCGGAAAAGATTTAAAAGAAGATCAACCAAAGCAAGTCCTAAAATATAGGAAAGGATCTAGCTGCATTATCTCCTAAATTTTAGGAGAAGATTTCAAAGAAAAATTCTCCAACTTAATCTGTTGTATTTTGTATTTCTAATTCCTAGATTTTAGGAGATAGATGATAGAATTCTCTTGTATTTAAAGGCATGGTGTATTCATAGAAATATAAGTTCTGTTTGTAAAGTTTTATGCAAATATAGAAAACTTAGAAATCCTATTCCTTCAAGGATTTCTTCAATTATCAATCTCAATTATCCCACAATCTATGAGATTGATTATAATCAATCTTAATTATTGGATTGATTGATTTATGTAATTTAATAATTGATGTAATTAGGATTCCTTCTTTTTTCCTTAGTTATAGGATTTGATTGGTTTCTTTATCCTATATATAATGTAACCATTCCTTGTGAAGAGTAAGAGAAATATTTACCAAGTTTTCAGTTTTCTTCTATAGATCTATTGTGGCAACGTCCCTTTGTCAAGATGTATATACTCCCCAAGGCTCTCTTGGAGGAGATCATCGAATATCAAAGAAAGAATTTTAAATTCTTCCTCAACCTTCTCTCATCTCTCCCTAACTCACTCTCTCTTCTCTCTTTCTTCCTTCTCACTGTTCTAATCTGTTTCTCCCTTGTTGCATCTTTCTAATTCATGCCGAATTAGGGGAGCAACCATTGTCTAAGTATGAAAGCTCAATCCTGGTCGAAGTTCTTTTTGAGGGTGGTGTAATGGCAAAAGGAACCCGCATGAAGAACTTTGAGTCACAACTACAACAAGTTAGCTTGACCATGTTTGAGTTCCAGAATCGAGTGGACCAATAGGAGCTTGGGTCCAAATAGAACCATGAGGCAATCATGGCAGTAGATCACAAGGTGGAAGGCTGAACCGGGGGGTTGGAAAGGAGGTTGGATGGAGCTCTCTCTCAAATATAGGAGGATATCAGGCAAATGAGAAAAGAAATGAGAGCACAATTACAACAATTTATGGTGATGTTTACTCGCTAAAATTCGGTAAGAATTGCTCACGATTCCTCCTAGGGATAGAACAGAGCCAATTTTTAAAATAATAGGATGAATCGTATGAATGGGACTTCTGAAATTGAGGTCGAACCGGAAGAAGAAGTGGAAGCAATAATGGATAGAGGTTCATGGCAATCCTCAACATCCGGGGGGATGGAGATCCCTGTGTTTGAAGGGACCAACCCCAAGTGGTGGTTGAAGAAATGTGAGCGGATGCTTGACTGGTATAAAATATCGGGGGAAGATGTAACACCACACTTTTCCCAAGCATGCGTTAACCCGAGATATCGGGGATATATATATATATTTTTCCACATACACTTAACATAATCCTTCCCCAACAATCCCGTTTCACCTTCTTAACATATCAAACTTAATAATCAATAAGCTAAGACAGGCAATATCAACGTAAATGCAGAAGCAAGATAGAAACCTCAAATGATACATAACTGTAATTCCTTTATTCATAATATAGAAACTGTAACAGTGTTTAACATGACATCTTTAAAACAAAATACAAAGAGATTAATCCCTCAGCAAACACAACTAAACACCTCAACATAATCAAAATATATGCTAAAGGTCTCCAATGTAATCAACGGCTACATCTCGATAACTTCACTTCCCTTGGGGACGCTGCTTTTACCTGGAACGTTTGAATATTCTAGGGACATAGTCTAAATTAGATGTTGAATCATCTAAGTGAGGGTTTAAAGCATTTTCATGAATATATGCAAAACCATAAACAACCGACATAACCCAACCCAAGAGAATCTCATACAACGCTTAACCCATACCACGGGAAAAGTGCAATCTCTTTAAAGGCAACATAACCACTTCAACACATTGGCATAACACAATCCTAGCTTAAGAGGGACAACATCAACGCATCTCTCCGACATCTCGGGAACAATCACTACCACTCCCGACATTGGAGGGTCAACATCAACACAGGAATCCGGCCCACCACAATCACGTCAAAGATTATGTTCCCACTCAAAAGCATCCCGGAGACACTACCCATGTCCAACACATATGCCAATGCCATAACCACATGTAATGATGCATTAGATAAAACGACATTTCAATGCACATATTTCAATGCACGCGTAAATAAACATTTTGGATGAACCATCCACATGAAATCAACCATTCCCATGCCAAAACCATTGCATGAAATGAAATCAAATATAGGATCGAACCACCTGAAATAAACCAAATTTGAAGTAGAAATTTTCACAAATCAAAACCATTTGTATAAAACAAGCCAACTTTTGATAGTAGAAACACTCATCTTGAACGTACTCAGAGTACCTCGATTTTCGTATCGGGCCTCAGATAATAGTACTATTACTTAACCTCGAGCCCCAACGATCCCTAGACATCATATTCATTCAAAAGAATATCAATATCTATTTTTCATAATTTTCTCATAATTTCTCCTCATTTTCTCCCTATTTTCTCAAAAATTCCAAAATAAATACCTTATCAAGGTTTTTCCCAAATTTTTCTTCACCATAATTTATAAAATACTTTTCTCAAAATATTAAAATTAAATTTAGGAAATTACTTCGCCCCACGCGCCCTCACGTGCCTGCGCGTGGCCTACACGTGTTGAATCGCGCATGTGATGTATGCGGGTCTTCTCCTCCGACGAGCTTCCTGTCAGCCGATGACCGAAATTCTTCCAATGGTGGTTTTTCTTCCACCTTTTGATCTTACTCAAGGCAACCTCAATGGTACTCTTGGATGCTCGAAACAGTGGCCAAAGGTGCCTCGATCAACGTTTTAAACCTCGGCTCCGGTGACCTTCGATTTTTTCGACCAACCCTTAAGCATTACTCAAACCTTTATGAAAACACTCCAAATTCTCTAGAAATGATTCCCTCACACAACGGAACAAAAGCCCCTTATCCAATCTCCCAAAAACACTTCAAAACACAGATGAATTGATGCCCTATTTTCGGCCAAAACCCTCGCCTATTTATAGGCAAAATCCGGCTTCCCTTCGGCCAATCAACGGCCATAGCTTCGCCCTCACACCTCCTAGGCCAGAGATGGCCATACCCTGGTGAGATATTGTCGTCCCATCGCCAGATTTTGGCCCATGTGCGGTGGTCAAATCAGTCATGCTTGCTGCAACATTTTTGAAAATTGCACTTTGGCCCCCAACTTCTTTCTCTTGCGTTTCGACCCTCTTCCTCAAGTCCTTAGATTTTGATATTTTACCACATGAACCCCTAAGTTCCATGATTCTCAAATGGCCCAACAAACTTGAAAAATATCATTTTCACCCCCTTTTCAACTAGAATTGAAAATTACACTTAGGCCCCAAATGCGTGTTTCGATCACGAACCCTTTTGTTTCATCCCTAAACAACTTAAGGGTTGTTTTATTCACAAAATTAGAGCTTTCTCAAGGTTTCGTGGATTTCCCGGAAGCCCCTTACCATCATTCAGTCTTTCAGGCTATAACTTAGTTGTACCAAAAATCGTCTTGGATTTGATTTTTTTAGGTATCATAAATCTCACCTTGAGACACTCGTTGATGTCATGCTCTTTCCTTTAGACATCTAAGCTCCAGGGCGCTCCCTGCTATCGATTCAGCGATTTATTTTTCTATTAAACTAATTTTTCGATCTTTCAAACTCATTTAAAATATGTGACAACCTCAAAAAAACATGGGGTATTATAGGAGAAGAGTGGCTTTAGCTGCCACCTACTTTGATGATGTGGTTTATGCTTGGTTCCAGGGGTGGACCAGGGAGAATCACACTTGGGAGGAATTTTTTGATAAATTGTGTGAAAGGTTTGAGGGCTTATCTAAGGAGGTTCAGGAGCTGAGGTCCCTAATGATTAACCATAACCCACATCTTTCAAAGGCCTACTTCGTATCTAGTTTCTTGAGTGGCCTCAATGATGATTTAAGACCCATGGTGAAAATGATTAGGCCCCGAACTGTAGAACAGGCAGCAGAGAGTGCAAGACTATAAGAGATGGTGGTGGAGGCCTTGTCCACTCACGGAAACCCAACCTTTGAGTGTGATAGTGGCTAATGGGAGTAGGTTGCTAAGTAAGTCAGCCTGCCCTGGTTTTTGTTGAGAGATGCACAGGGAGGAGTTTGAGGTCGATATCAAGCTGTTGCGACGAGAGGTTGTGACGTGGTACTAGGGGTTGACTGCATGAAGGGGGTGAGCCCCAGAAGTTTTGATTTTAATAGGAAGGAGGTGTCTTTTGAGAAGGAAGGAAAATGACTCTCACAAGGGGAAAGGAAATCAGAACGTGCAAAATGATTACAGGAAAGAGATTGCAAAGGGTTTTCAAGAACAAATGGTGCCAATTGACACAATTGTTCTCGATTGTGGCAGTGGATGAGGGACCTAATAGGGTGATGTATGGAGAATTGCTGGTAGAATTTAGGGACCTTTTTGCTAAACCTACCACCGTTCCCCTTACTAGAGCATTGGACCATTCTATTAATCTTAAACCCAATACTGAACCCATCAACATTAGGTCTTACTATTATTCCCCAATCTAGAAAACAAAGATTGAAAAGATGGTGAAGGAAATGCTAAACCAATCTTTCATAAGAACTAGCCAAAGTCCTTTTGCTTCTCCAGTCCTCTTAATAAAAAAAAAGGATGGATCATGGCGTTTTTGTGTGGATTATCGTCAACTTAACGCCTTGACCATCAAAGATAAATTCCCCATACCTCTTGTGGAAGACCTAGTGGATGAACTACACAATTTTAAATTCTTTTGAAAGCTTGACCTCCGCTCGAGCTACCATCAAATTAGAATAAAGCCTGAGGATGTTCATAAAACCACCTTTAGGACACACCATGGGCACTTTGAATTCTTGGTGATGCCCTTTGGGCTCATCAATCCCCCAACCACTTTTTAGTCCCTCATGAACCAAATTTTTGAGCCATATCTAAGAAAATTCATACTGTGTTCTTTGATGACATCCTTGTCTATAGCCCAAATTTGGACCAGCACTTAACTCACCTAAGAACCACCTTTGAGGTCCTTAGGACTAACCAGCTCTTCATCAAAAGGTCTAACTATGCCTTTGGTCAAGATCAGGTAGAGTACTTGGATCATTTGATTTCAGGAGATGGGGTTAGCATTGACCCAAGAAAGGTGGAAGCCATGTTAGCTTGGCTCAAGCCAACTACAGTAAGGGCTTTGAGGGGGTTCCTTGGGCTTACCAGATACTATCATGGGTTGGTTAAGGGGTATGGTGTCATCAATAAAGTCCTAACGAATCTCTTAAAGAATGAGAGTTTCAACTGGGGGCAAGAGGCTAAGGAAGCCTTTGAAAGGTTGAAGGGGGCCATGAGTAGAGTACTTGTCTTGGGTTTGCTAGATTTCAGCAAACCTTTTGTATTGGAGACTGATGCATGTGGGGCAGGGATTGGTGGTATGTTGATGCAAGGAGTTAGACCCTTGGCATACCTAAGCCAAACCTTAAGCCCAAGGCATCTTGGCTTTAGCATATATGAGAAAGAATTTTTGGTAGTGCTGATGGCTGTAGAAAAATGGCATCACTACTTAGAAAGAGGTAGGTTCATAATCAAGACGGATCACTAGAGTTTGAAATTTTTATTACAGTAAATATTACAAACTCAATTGCAAAAGAAGGGAAAGGCCAAACTAACGGGATTAGACTACTCAATACAGTATAAGAAAGGTAAAGAAAATGTGGCTGCAGATGCACTCTCAAGGTGCCACGAGGAGGGGAGTACTGCAGCCATAACCACTATAATTCCAGAGTGATGCCAAGAAGTAGTAGACAACTATGAAGGAGATGAATAGGTGAAGGAAATCTTGGAGAGGTTAGCTGTGGGACCTAAAGAAGCTAATGGATACACGTTGGTGGAAGGAATGTTGAGGTATAATGGCAGGATTGTTATTGGTGACAGTGAGGCTCTCAAGAGGAGGATTTTACAGGCCCTACATGCGTCCCCTTTGGGGGGACACTCTGGGATTCAAAACACCTACCTCCAGGTGAGGCAACTATTCCATTGGCCCAAGCTCAAGGCAGAAGTAAGGGAGTTCGTGCTAGCTTGTGACACCTGTAAGAGGTGTAAGCATGAAAATGTGGCCTACCTTGGTCTCTTATAACCCCTACCAATACCCAATCAAGCTTAGACTAATGGGTCTATAGACTTTATTGAGGGGGTTACCTAAATTAGAAAGGAAGGACAACATACTAGTTGTGGTTGATAGATTAACCAAATTCGCCCATTTTATAGGGCAGGCCCATCCTTATATAGCCCAAAAGGTGGCTAAGATCAGGTGGTGTCACTGCATGGAATTCCTAAGTCTATAATTTCAGATCGTGATAAGATCTTCACAAGCCTCTTGTGCCAGGAACTTATGAAGGCACTAGGAACCAAGCTTAATATGTCTACGGCCTATCACCCTCAATCGGATGGGCAAACTAAGAGGGTGAATCAGAGTTTGGAAACCTATTTGAGGTGTGTTTGTATCATGCAACCCAAAAGCTGGCATAGGTGGCTTTCCTTGGCCTAATGGTGGTATAACTCTAACCACCACACCTCCTTGAAAATGTCCCCATTTGAGGCTTTGTTCGGGCACAAACCTCCCATTTTACCTGCCATAAGAGAGCATACTACTACAGCCTCCGTTGAGGAGTACTTGTGGCAGAGGAGAACAGTCTTGCAACAGCTAAAGCAGGAGTTGGCATCATCCCAGAATAGAATGAAGTAATATGCTGATTGGAGGAGGAGTAACATGGAGTTTGAAGTAGGGGAAAAGGTGTATCTAAGGCTGAGGTATCCCCATTTGAAATCTATCACCCAAGGACCAGCGTCTAAACTCAGCCCTAGGTATTTTAGACCATTTCCCATAACAGCCAAGGTTGGGAAGGTGGCCTACCACTTGCAACTTCCTGAGGAATCACACATTCATCCGATGTTCCATGTCTCCCTCTTGAAGAGGTTAGTAGGCATGGAGCAGGCGAACCTAGCGTAGCCTTCACTTCCTAACGAGAAAGATAGGGTGGAAGAACTAGAGGCCATATTGTACAGAATGGTGGTTTACAACCAAGGAGTTCCACTGATCCAAGTCTTGGAAAAGTGGCAAAATGGGTCAACAAGTAGCAACAACTGGGAGTGCCTACCCAATTCACTTAAGAAGTTTCCAGTTTACTCCAGGCAATGGAATTTTGTTCAAGAAAAGTGAAAACTAAGATATATAAGGGTTTGTAAATGTAGATTGGGTAGGGTCAATTAAAGATAACAAATCAACAATCGGGTATTGCACAAAATTATGGGGGAATCTTATGACATGGAGGAGCAAGAGATAGTGTGTCATGGCTAGGAATAGTGTTAAAGCAGAATATCGGGCAATTGCACAAGGAGTATATGAACTCATTTGGATCAAGAGACTTCTAAAGGATCTAACCATTCCTAGAACAAGTCCCATGAAGCTGTACAATGACAATAAATCAGCAATAAGCATAGTTCACAACCCTATACAACACGATCAGATGAAGCATGTGTGAATTGATAAGAACTTCATCAAGCATGAGATTGACTTTAGAGTTGTTAACCTATCATATGTCTCTACAAAGAATCAAGAAACAAATATTCTTACCAAAGCATTATCCAAGCCAAGATTCAAGTTCTTGGTTGGCAAACTAGGAATGATTGATATCTATTCATTAGCTTGATAGGAAGTGTTTGAAAAATTAAAATCAAAACTTGGCTCTTTCTCTCATGGCATAGAACTAAGGGATAAGGTTGTTAGGAGTCTACAAAATTAAAGGGGTGAAGTGATAAGGTAGTTAGGAGATAAGAGAAGATTACTTGGTTAATGGGATAAGGTGATAAGGTTTCAAGATAAAAGGGATAAGGCAAGTTGAAAAAGGTTTCATCGGCGGCCATGGGAAATGCTTGTGGCCTGTTGGGTTTAGGAGTAGAGTTCAAACTAGGACTTGGGTCATGGCTTTTGAAGTTTTTTTGTTAAATGGGTTGGGTTAATGGGTAATGGATCTTTAAATCGGGTTAGGATATGGATTGAGAAATTGGGTTAGGGTTGGACTTACAGTGCAATAGCAAGAGGAAGCAATGAAAGTGTAGCAGTTTCCATCAAAATCGAAGCTAGAACTTGCGACAGTTTTTGGTGGTGATTAGGGCTTCGGTGATGGTAGACAAACGTAATTATGGCTGCAAACAGGTCAGAATAGGGTTCCAATGTTGCCGATTAGGATTTCGACATTGTCACGTTTGTTGGTTTTCCGCGAACAGGTCGGAGAAGGGTTCCATTGTTGTTGATTGAGGATTCCGACACCGTCACATTCACTGGTTTTGAATATCTCCAACGGTGGCGAATGGACTAGACCTGGGGTGTTCGGTGAGGGTCGGCTAGGGTTTTCCGACGCTGCTGGTTTTGGTTTCCAGCATTCTTAGTGTAGAAGGCTTCTGATGGTGATGATTTCTCTAGCTAGGGTTTTCGTTGTTGTTGTGTTAACAAACTTCAATAGCGCGTGAACGCTTAAGATTATTGGATGTAGGCTCTAAATCGGCAATGGAAGGACTGATGATTTTTCTAAAAATTTTCCAAAAAATTTTAGAAAATCTCCAAAAACAATTTAGAAATTTCGACTCTAATACCAATTGATACAAAACCTAAACCAAAAGAAACAAGAGTAATCCTAAGTACTCAAAACCAATAGCAATATTCAATATTATTCATCAAAATTTGTCCTTCAATACTTCACTTAGGGATTATTTATAAACAATTAATAGATAGAAATCTATTATAACAAGGATTCCTTATTAATTAAGCTAATAAAGGTAATCGCAATGTGTTTGGGATTTTAGGACGGCAAAAAAATTAAAAAAAACTAGAAAACAAATTAAAATAAAAAAATTAATTTTATGCCGAAAATATTATTTTCCGAAATAGTTGTCTCTCTGATCTTCATTAGTGGCTATAACCATTTGATATCCCTCAGTCATTAAACCTTAATGGTTCGCTTGTGTCTAAGAATTTGTATCTCATATTTTTTATTTTTATCATCAAGTATAACCTTAAGTTAGGATCCATTAGATCTAGACTTTTTGTCATGTCATGGATTTTAGAATCAAACACCAACCATTCAGGCAATAAATCTAATCACTTAATTATAGAATCCCAATGTCTTATAATCATAATAAATCCTGCACAAAAATTTAGGGTTCATTCCAGAATCATCTTTTGCATTCTTTTTATCACTAGAAATCTCGATCATCTTGACTAATATAGGAACCTTAAGTTCAACCTCTTCCCATGTTCTCTTATAATTCTGAATGACTCGAAAACCATGAATTTCATCACCTATAACAAATTTACTGAGGTTAATCCCTAAGATTCCTCATAATCTAGGGTTTCCTTTTTTTTTTCCATATCAAGCTCTTCAAGCATATATGTTCTTGATTGTTGTTGTTAGAATACAACAATTAAAATTAGTTTGTTATCAAGAAACTCAGGGAGCAGCTAGAAGAACCTGACGAGCAACAAACCTGCCTTGCAAGGGTACCAATGTGAGGGGAGGTCAAAAGAAGGGCACGATCCAACGGTTATGGTAAATAAATTTATACCTTGTTCCAAAAAAGGCTTCAAAACATCAACAAAAGTATCAATTTTTATTAGTGTGAATTTCATAGAACAAACATAAAGTTTGCCTAAATTGCCCCCACCATTGTTGTGTTTTCAAAAATGGTACGTCCCTCCCTTGAGTTTCATAGCTGCATATCAATCTCCCCCATGCAGGCTGCTAATTTTTTTAAAATTCTTTAAGTACCCCTTCTCTCTCCACTGTTGTTGCAAAAAACAAAATAAATAAAAAAATTACATGTGGTGGCCGCCAACCACCACCACACGAGTTTTATAACCAAGTACAAGAAGCATCTGTAGAGTACCCAAAATTCAATGGCCAAAAACTGCTCTACTTCAAAGGCAATAACAATGGGTAACTGAATCAACTTGTTTACTAGAAAAGGTCAAGGGACACATGAAACCATTAAAAAGGCCTGGCACCAATCTAGGTTTTCCAATCAGGGAGGAAGACAAGACAGACAGAAAAAATTTGACACAGCTGGTGATACAGTCAGCAATGTCTATGCCACAAAGGCAAATTATCACAAGGATGCAGAATAAGATGAGCGAAAAGCATTATAGTAAAGCAACACAGCTATCTGGAAAAGATAGAAGTTAGATGAAATGCAAAATTTTCCAAACAAATTGTACATTCCATTCACTATATTTTAGGGCCATACTTATCAAATAACCCTGAAAGTCCAAATCAGTTGAGAAAGAGTCTAAATTATTTGAAAAGTAGTGACCTTTTCTCTTAAATCCGAGTCTATGCTGTCACTTCTCTGGTGGATACTTTCTGATTCATTGGAGAGGATCTTGAAAGAATGTGTTTTTCCTCCACAAAGGCAGCATCTTAGTAAATTTGATCTACAGTGTGGCTCAGTTGAATTGAGGCTGATCATCTCATATATCTTTGATGCATCTCTCTGCAAGCAGACCAATTTTAAGGATCTAGACTAGAAAAACAGCAGAGTGTCTAAAATAAGTACAATCTCCCAAACTATAACTCCACAATTCATGCTAGTGATCTGTACAATGTAAATGCAAATGCAAATCTAATACATATTTACCACCCTAAAACCCTAAACTTGCAGAAGTCAAGATACCAAGATTCCGATTAATGTATATGTAATAAAATATGAAGAGACCAAATGATGATCATCATAAAAACAAATATTTCGGGAAACAATATTTTAGGCGTAAAAGTAGAAATTAATATTGTTTATGTTTTATTAGTTTCTTTATTGTAATTTGTTTCTTAAGTTTCTTTTAATTTCTTAATTTCTTTTATTTCTGAGAATCTTAATTAAATAGGGATTACCTTTATAATTTGAGAAATAAATGAGAGAAATAAAATGTTCTTCCTCACACTTCATTGATCCGTAGGGTGAACTATATATACACAAAATATCCTAAAACCTCTCCTAAATTACAGGAATAAATTACAACAAATTTAAATAACAATATATTACAGATTAGAATACATTTGAACTTGGATTCCCTCAGTTGTTCTTGAAACACTGCATTATCCTTTCTTTCCTTTATCCTCTTAGTTTGAACTTCTCCAATCTTTTCATAGCAACCTCATCTCTTTATCTACTCGTTCACAGCTTTGAATAATTTTTTTCTTTTCCTTTATCTTCTCCAACACTCCCCCTCAAGTTAATGAATATCGAGAGATTACCATCCATATTCGGAGATTGATATGGATTGAATTCAATTGATTTATCTTTCTATATTTCTTCCTAGGAGATTATATATTGACTATATTTTTAATTGTATCCTAGATGGTAAATATTTCCTAATCTAGAGTAGGAAACTGCCTATATGAGAAATAAGTTGTATATATATTTCTTGTAACCTTTCAATGAAAGTGTGATTGGATTTTCTGTCATTTTGACATGATATCAAAGCCATAAGTTCATACCCTTAGAAGTAAGGCAATTTTTGGCTTTCGGTGGTCGTAGCCTACCTTGATCCAATCCCTTTTCAAAACCTTATAACCATGATGAACTCCATTGAATCTAGTAGCACAACAAAAGTTCCTTTTGCTAGAAATTCCAGCAATTGTGCAACGTCCGGTGGAGAGTTACAGAATATCCAAGCAGCCTATAGGCTAGATGGAAAAAACTACTTGAAGTGATCCCAATTGATTAGGACATTCCTGAAGGGAAAAGGGAAGTTGAGCCACTTACTTGGAATCAGGCCTAAGGAGGACAATCCTATGTATGTAGCCTGGGATGAAGAGGACTTGTTGGTTATTGTAGAAAATATTTGGAAGAAAAGAAGAACTTGACTTCATTCACTAGGCAAAGAGTGTATAAATACATGAATACAAGATACCTACTCTTTATAGAAGTCTACTCTATTTACAAGATACTTAAACTATTTAAAATACAAACTATCTCTTATTTTTAAGAATACAATTTAAACTTAATCATTGACTTATCCTCTTCTCCTTTTTATCTCTTTATCCTTCCTATAATTTCACCTTCCTTATCTTCAGCAAATCGGCAGCTCCTATATTTCCACACTCCCCCTCAAGCTGGGTTGAATATGTTATTCAAACCAAGCTTGCAGCTTAATTCATCAAATAATCTTCTTGGTAGGGCCTTAGTGAGAATGTCAACTGCTTGATTTTTTGTAGGAGTGTAGAATAGCTTGAATATTCCTTCTTCTATCTTCTCTTTAATAAAGTACCTATCGATCTCCACATGTTTTGTTCGATCATAATGGACCGGGTTTTTTGCAATACTGATGGCTAATTGGTTATCACAAAATACTTGAACTGACTCTGTCACATTTACTATAATTCATGGAGTAGTCTTCTTAGCCATATTCCTTCACAAAATCCTTGAGCTATGGCTCAACTCAGCCTCTGCACTGCTTCTAGAGACAACTAATTGTTTCTTGCTACGCCAAGTGATTAGATTTCCCCACATCAACGAGCAATATCCAGAGGTTGATCTTCTATCTAGGATTGATCCAGCCTAATCAACATCACTGTAGACTTTGATCCCTCGGTTTGTTGTTTTCCTGAACATTAATCCCTTGCCTGGAGTTGATTTTAAGTACCTGAGGATGCGATAAACTACTTTTAGGTGCTCTTCTTTGGAATCATTCATGAATTGACTTACAATACTAACAGAAAAGCCTATATCTGGCCTAGTATGTGATAGGTATATAAGTTTTCCCACCAACCTTTGATATCTTCCTTTATCAACTAGTGTGCTTTCTTTGCCAATATCTAATTTTGCTGTAGATTCTATAGGAGTATCTGCTGGTTTGCAACCAAGCATCCTTGTTTCATTTAGGAGATCAAGAACATACTTTCTTTGGGAGACTGAAATCCCTTCTTTCAACCTTGCAATTTCCATACCTAAGAAGTATCGTAGACTTCCTAGATCCTTAATTTCAAATTCCCTTGCAAGGACTTCCTTAAGACTTGTGATATCAATAATCTCATTTCATGTAACAATGATATCGTCCACATAAACAATAAGAATAGAAATTTTACCTTCCTTGGAGTGCTTGATAAATAAGGTGTGGTCTGCTTGGCACTGATTATATCCATATTTCTTAATTACCCTTGTAAATCTCTTAAACTAGGCTCTCAAGGACTATTTAAGTCCATAAAGTGATCTCCTTAGCTTGCATACTTTATTTCTTGTAAGCTTCGTTTCAAATCCATGTGGAATTTCCATGTAGACTTCCTCTTCTAGATCACCATTACATCTAACTGATGTAAGGGCCAATCCAAGTTTGCTATTAGGGACAATAAAACCCTAATGGTATTTAGTTTTGCCACAAGGGCAAATGTGTTCTTGATAGTCAATACCATAGGATTGGTTGAATCCCTTTGCTACTAGTCGGGCCTTGTACCTGTCAATCCTTCCATCCTCCTTGTATTTTACTGGAAAAACCCATTTGTAGCCCACAGGGTTCTTTCCGAGAGCTAAATCAGTGATATCCCATGTCTTATTCTTCTCCAATGCCTTGATTTCCTCAAGAACAACATTCCTCCACTTAGGGTGTTGAAAAGACTCTTGAACAGTGTGTGGAACCTGCACTTTATCCATATTTGAAACAAATGCACTAAATTTGGGTGAGAGACCCTTGCATGAAATATAATTTTGTATAGG